>OZ009946.1:23469865-25969865 GCA_963932025.1 Erebia epiphron
AAATGCATCCTAACTCAAACACAGCCAAAAATCGAAGGTCCTCTCGGCCAACCTCCGTTTGAAAGGCCCTCCATAGCTAAAGCTATCACAAACTTTGTTCTATACAAGTTCAATACATTACCGCAGAGGGAATGGCAGACTATGTATGACTTGGCTAAAATGTTCTTACATTGCTTCAACCATTGGAACTTCGAGACTCCCAGCGTGAGGAAACAGGTAAGACTTTAGAAATAAGAATGTGTTGCTGTAGTGACGAGTATTGAGGGACGGGTGGCCTAGTTGTGACAATGCATATCAGTCGAATGCGATTGTTAAGCATCGTTGACCCAAGTCAGTTGCTGGATGGGTGACTTAATTTGGCCAAATTAAGTCACCCATCCAGCAACAAAAGTGGCTTAATTTGTTCAAATTTGGCTTTTTCATTTCCTCCGTGCCCCGGAGCGCACGTCGGTCCCGGTTATTATCAATAACATCTGATAATAATCGTTACAAAAACGTTAGTTTAAGAGGCCGGCGAACATCGCTCGCAACTTCTATTCGAACCGCAGTTATAATTTTTCCGGTATATTGCTATCTCTATTTGGCTGACACATGATCGCGTGCAAGCGCGATAGCAATATGAGCGTACAGAATTTGTTATACATTTAGTCTTGTTCCGTGAATGCTAAGAATGATGAATGAAAAATTGTTGTGTTTTTGACTTCGTGTTGTTATTCTGTAACTTGACAATATAGGCTATGTTCCTGATCAATTAGTACGTGAGATATCGTGGTTTTAATATGAATCAAATAAGGAGAAAACATGTCATTTATTTCGTAAAAACATGCAAAACGCAATGTGCTTACATTTAATTTTGGGAAAGTATTTTGAAAAAATAATTGTCCAGGGACCTCGATAAATACTAGTTCAATCTTAATAATCGCATAACATGGTGGAAATATTCTCGAATTACACATTACTTTGGTATTACGTTTGTATCGGCAATTCACCCTCCGCGTGCACCTTCTAACTCTTATTCGAGTCGTATAAGACTGGACTGCATTTTTATCCCAAGAAAACTCAGGAAAGGGGTCGCGACCCTCAGTAATGAGGAATACGACGTAGGGAGGAGAGCTAGTGTTTTTAATTGTAATAGTTTTTGTCAAAAAATATAAATCGCTAATAATTTTTCTTTTTTTTTCAGCAAGTTTCAAATCCAGAGGATGTATCGTCATATCAAATTAATTATACAAGGTAAGTTTTTTGATAATTTGCCTAGTTGAGGATAAGATTTTTGTAAGCACGGGCGAGCCTGGCATCAGCTCACAATATCGCGGACAAGTAAAAAATTCAGAAATTATAAATTACCAAATTGACGCTGGGGATTGAACCCGGGAGGGAGGTCGTCAAAACCTATCTATACTAATATGATAAATACGAATTTGCCAGAGTGATTATAATCTGGAATAACACATAGGCTAACTTTAAAAAACTTTATTTAGTTCCCGCGGGAACCAAATAAACCTCCATCCAAGCAGACAAAACCGCGGGCATCAGCTAGTCTCTTTATATAATCGTTAACGCTAAAACGCTAGCCAGACGTAAAGCATTAACGATTAGAGAAAGATACACTAAACGTATGTAACAAAGCAACGGATCGACGTGATATTTTGCATAGGTATAGTTGAGGGCCTGGAGAGTGACATAGACATACTTTTCATCCCGGAAAATGCTGGGGATCGAACCCAGGAGTGAGGTTGTCAGAACCTTTAACAGATGACAATACTTAAATGACAAGGAAGCTCCAACGGCTCTGATAGTTCCTTAGTTCAGATGATTTGTGAATATAAAAATAAAAAAATATATCTGGCTGAGTTTGTTGTGGGCTCTTCTCAGACCAGGGCGCGTTTGGAACCCTCGTAGATTTAGTTTTAAGATACCGTTTCTGATTTTCACCATTATATTTTACTAGCTGATGCCCGCGACTTCGTCCGCGTGGAATAAGTTTTTTTAATTCCCACGGGATCCTACCCTACCCTGTGTCACTCTCCAGGTCTTTAGCTATACCCATGCAAAAAATCACGTCGATCCGTTGCTCTGTTGACGGACAAACCAACAAACCAATAAATCAACAAACCAACAAGCAAACACACTTTTGCATTTAAAATATTAGTATGATAAATAAGTGGACGTGAATAAGTGTAGTATATCTACCTAAATTGAATAAAACATTATTTGATTTGATTTGATGTTTCGCGTTCTAGATGGCTAGTGTTCTGTCACGTGCCAGCGTTCTGCGATTCTCTGCCGCACTACGAAACATCAGTAGTATTTGGTCGCACGTTGCTTCGCGCGGTGTTCAAATCCGTCTGTCGACAGTTGATGGACAAGTGTCGGTCAGAGAGGGACAGAATGCCGCCGGAGAAAAGAGTGAGTAGCTTTGTGGTTTTTATTCTTTTTGAAGTGAAACTTCTTTAGAATCGTTGTGATTTGAAAACTCGATGAAACGAAAAAGCGACACTAAAAAGAAGCAAACATATTTATAATAGGATTGAGTCTGCAAGAGAATGAGGTAGAAAATACAAGTTCTACTTTTGTCAGTCGTATGTACGTGCAGTAAGGTCTTAAAATTCTATATCAAGGTACATGGTTAGTCATTAAGGAACAAAAGTTTGTAATTCGAGAACAACAACTCCAGCAGGGCGACCGCGTACCTTTTGCATCAATCATTGATACATTGCAATCACCTCTGATTGGTTAACACTCTTCCACTATTGGACGAAATCCATTGACGCAGCAAGAATACCATAAATTCAGCCAATCAGAGGTGATTGCGATGTATCAATGATTGATGCAAAAGATACGCGGTCGCCCTGCAGGTCGCCAAAGGCGCAAGTGGTTCGACGATATGAAAGAGTGGACAGGGCTTAGCTATCCAAGGCTAAAAAATGCGGCTCAAAATAGAGGTGATTTTTGCATGATTACCGCCAAACATCGGTTTGAAGAAGGCACGCGGTGATGATGAGTTTTAACAAAAAGAGTATTTATTTATTTTTTATTAATAAAACTCATTTCCTCTTTTAATCTATATGTTAGTAAAGTGTAGGAAAGTGATATTTATGTCACCGTAAGATTGCAAAAACCGTTGGATTGTAATCTTACTAGCGATATTGTAAACTGTCGACGGATTACAATTTAACGCATTATTTTTCGGTAGATTGTAATCTGTTAGGTATATTAACCCGATAAAACCTAAGTGCCCGGCCGCAGGCCTACCTACCATTACCACTACCTGATCATTTATGTCGAACCCTAACCTACAAGAAAGAGACAAGAAAACGTAAATACAATGAATATTTAAAAAATTTACACTCATCCGTCGACAGTTTACAATATCGCTAGTTGGATTATAATCTAACGGTTTTTGCAATCTTACGGTGACATATATAATATCAAAAATATTAAAATATATTTTTTACATCTAAATTTTATAATTTAATTACAGTGCTTCATACACGAAGATAGTTTCTAAACTTACTTATATACATATCAAAAACTCGCGGAACTGGCAGGATTTGAACCTGTGTCTCTCTGGGAATCTGCGTCTTTAGACTGATAATATGTACATGTTAAAAAATCTATGATCTATGCCTAATAAAATCACATATCGACCTGACCATTTTCAGACCGCGACTGTACAGTGTGAATTTTAAAAATCATGGTATTACTATAGGTGTTGGTGCTAAACCACTTCCCTCGTTTCCTGAGTCTGCTGGAAGAGGAAATCTTCAGCGTGAGCTCGCCTATCTGGGATCCTGACTATAAACAACAGCCTCCCAATCATCTACAGTCAATTATCGATAACAAAACTCGTGAGTCCCTTTTTTTTCTTCCTGGATCGGTTTACGCACATTAGTAAATTAATAATTGTATTAGTGTAAAACCCTTAACGGGCCAGCGGAGGGCGAATTGCCCATACAAACGTAATACCAAAATAATTTGTAATTCGAGAATATTTCCACCATATTATGCGATCATTAAGATTGAACTTGTATTTATCTAGGTCCCTGGATAATTATCTTTTCAAAATACTTTCCCAAAATTAAATGTAAGCACATTGCGTTTCGCATGTTTTTACGACATAATTGACATGTTTTCTCCTTATTTGTTTCATATTAAAACCAACGATATCTCACGTACTAATTATCAGGAACATAGCCTATTTTGTCAAGTTACAGAATAACAACACGAAGTTAAAAACACAACAATTTTTCATTCATCATTTTTGGTATTCCCGGAACAAGACCAAAATGTATAACAAACTCTGTACGCTCATATTGCTATCGCGCTTGCACGCGATCTTGTGTCATCAGCCAAATAGAGATAGCAATATAACGGCAAATTTATATTTGCGGTTCGAATAGAAGTTGCGACTTGCGAGCGCCGCTCCCCGGCCTCTTAAACAACTCATAATTAATCTGTGAAATAAAAATAATTGGGATTTCAGCAGCTCTGCCCCATACGATTTCGTAAGTCATACAAAAGTCAAGTTTCGTAAGTCAATATAGTGTAGAAGTGTACCTAGGCAAAGTAGCCTAGCTACCCAAAAAAAATAATGTTGAGATTTATATATTCGAATTTGAACATACCTTCCTAATCTGGTTTGAAACTTGATAGATACATTATGTTCCAATTTTTTTTTTAATACCAAGCATTTATAGATAATATAGATTTTATTTGAATTATTAAAATTGTTTCAATACTAATTATTATTTGATGCGTCTCGACTGGCGACTCGATTTTTCATATACATCTAGCAAATCAAGCGTTATTTTAATAGCTTTATTCGACTACACAGCCAATAGACGAGGCGAGTTCGAGCGTGTGACTGCGACGGGTGAGAGCAAAGACGGCTTTACTACTGTCTCGCTTTCTTCATGTAAGTACAAACCATGTAACTCAACTATTAAATACTATACTAATGTACTTAAATATTTGTGTTACATATTCCATATCCATCCATACTAATATTATAAATGCGAAAGTGTGTCTGTCTGTCGACAGACAGACAGACACACTTTCGCATTTATAATATTGACAGACATGTCTGCTACGCTTTCACGGCCCATCTATTCAACCGATATTGATGAAATTTGGTACAGGGATAGGTTGTATTCCGGGGAAGGACATAGGCTACTTTTTATCCCGGAAAGTTCAAAGGTTCCCGCGGGAATCATAAAATGTATCTGTTCAACCGATTTTGATGAAATTTGGTATAGGGATAGTTTGATACCCGGGGAAGGACATAGGCTACTTTGTATCCCGGAAAATTCAAGAGTTCCCGCGGGAATCGAAAAAACTTGGTCCACGCGGACAAAGTCGCAGGAATCATCTAGTATAATATAATATTTCTTCTTCAGGCTCAATAAAACGTGAAGACCTTAAGCGGTCATCCGAAGTCCGCAGCGGAGATCAAGGCGGTAAGCGACGGAGGTTAGACGACTCCATATATGACGGCGCGGATGACGTCAGCGAGCGAACTGTGGCCGATATAGTGGCCACCATCACCGACCCCAACTATATGTGCGGACCTGATGTGAGTTACGACTTTTTGACGTGACAACGTCTTATAATTCGATATAGCCGGCTGCACGCACGAAAAAAGATGACGTATGCGGCGTTACCTCGCTCTGAGGCGTTCCATGTAAGGCTTGAAGTGCAAGCAAAAGCGCGGAACGAGCGACAAAGAGGCACAATCGGCCTTTGCGTTCGGCAGCGTTCGACATCCGTCTCTCTCCTACTTGAGTGAGCGATGCGTCTGCGTGGACAGCTGCTATACTATAGTACATTTACATGTTTTGATCGAGTATCAAGTGCAGTGATTTCCAATTACCTTCTTCTCTGTATACATACAAATCTATTAAACAAATGAAATTAAAATTTTCTTTTGAAAAATGCTACCATTCCATCAGTATTTTTTAAGACGTTGTCACATTCAACTATCGTCAGTAAACCGACTTTACAGACAACCAATTTTTTACTCCACTATGATAATATAGTACTTCCAGCTCAAATCTCCATAAAACTTTATACTCGATTACGGTCGAGCATTGTGTTTAAGACTCAATAAGATGTGGATTATGATGTGAGTTACGCCATTTTTACCCCCATTAGTAACTCAATAAAACGCGAACACGTTAAGCGTTCATCCGAAGTCCGCAGCGGTGATCAAGGCGGTAAGCGACGGAGATTAGACGACTCCATATATGAGGGCATGGATGACGTCAGCGACGTCAGCGATGAGAGAGTGAGATAAATATAACTTGTATTCTATATCATTCTCTCGCAGGCTAAATCCTATAATGAATATGGTTGTCTCTTTATGGTGTAGCTTTTTCAAATCACAATGATTCTAAAGAAGTTACACTTTAAAATATTATAAGGACAGTGGTTTGACTTCTGTAACGGTTATAGAAATGTACTTTGTCTTAAAAAAATAAGATTTCCTGTAAGGATTTCACTAAAAAATATTGTGTCAAATGCAGCCCTTGTTGTTCAAGATACTGCAGAGCAAATAAAATCCGATCAATATTGTTTTGTATGTCAGGCACTATTCCAAATGCAAGCGCCGCGCGACGAGGCGGCCAAATTGGAAGAGCAACGGAAGCTTATAGAGTTCCACGTTATCGGCAACTCCTTAACCGGGCCGGTTAATAAACAGACCATGCTGTGGTTAATAGGTAAGATTTGTTACCATTTTTTGTTACCTATCACTGAAACAGCGTTCTCAATATATTTGTTTTAGTGCTCTCAATTTATTTTAGTTTAGAAAGAGATAGATTAAATATGGGTATAAAAAAACGTGTGGTCGTGGGACACCAGTAGGAACGACGTTTCATATTACATAAATAAAATACATTTTTTAAATATGAAAAGCATTAAAGTTTAATTTCAAATGTAGTATATTTTTATTTAAGGCTTTTGTCTTCGTAAAAAAAATATTACTCATTTTCGTTACCGACGTTTTTTGCCGGCTAGGCTAGGAGAAGTAACCCTCCGCATCGTGCCCATAAGGAACTTCTACAAGTAAATAAGTAAAAAATTATCTTCTAATCAATCATCATCGTTATCAATATCATTACTAATATTATAAATGCGAAAGTGAGTTTCTTTGTTGGTTTGTCCTTCAGTCACGCCGCAACAGCAACGGATCGACGTGATTTTTTGCATGGGTATAGTTGAGGACCTGGAGAGTGACATATGCTAGGGAATTAAATGTACAATATTTGTTCTCAGGTCTCCATAACGTATTTTCCCACCAACTACCTGAAATGACCAAGGAATATATTTCTCAGCTGGTTTTCGATCCGTAAGTATTAATGTAGCTTTTTTAATGTAATTTTAACGTAAAAGGATACAACATGTAATTATTTCATACTTTTGTGACAGATATATTATAAAGTAACATCCGTTTTCTTTTAGCAAACACAAAACATTGGCTTTAATTAAAGAAGGAAGGCCTATTGGAGGAATTTGCTTTAGAACTTTTCATTCACAGGTAAGGCCGACACCATATTTTCCTATTCCTTTTATCCATACTTAACATTTTAAATGCAAATGTATGCCTGTCTGTCTGCTATGCTTTCATAGCCTATCTGGTTAATCGATTTTAATGAAATTTGGTACAAAATCGGTTGCATTGCAGGGATGATACCAGAAAATTAGTTCCCAAGGGATCTTTTAAAACTCCTAAATCAACGCAGACGAAGTCGGGAAAGTCGACAAATCACAACAAAGACCAGTTACACAATGTATCCATACTTCCATACTGATATTATAAATGCGAAAGTGTGTCTGTCTGCTACGCTTTCATGGTCCACCTGCTCAACCGATTTTGATGAAATTTGGTATAGGGATAGTGTGTATCCCGGGGAAGGACATAGACTACTTTTATCCCGGATAATTAAGGAGTTCCCGCGGGAATCGAAAAAACTTAATGTCGCGGGCATCATTTAGTACTGAATATATCCTTAATCCTCATGGTCCATAGTGTTGGGCCCCTCAAGTGTTCCTATAACTCCAGGGTTTCAGTGAGATAGTATTCTGTGCGGTGACCTCCAACGAGCAAGTGAAAGGCTACGGAACACATCTGATGAACCACCTCAAAGACTACCACATTCGGAACAATATACTGCACTTCCTCACGTTCGCAGATGAGTTCGCTATTGGTGAGTTTGTTAATCTATACTATTATTATAAATGCGAAAGTCTGGATGGATGTTTGTTACCCAAACACACCAGAACGGCTGAACGGATCTGGATTAAATTTGGCACAGAGGTTATAGTCTGGAATAGCACATGGGCTACTTTTATCCCGGGAAATCAAAAATCTTCAATCCACGCAGCCGGCATCAGCTAGTGAAAAATAAATAGACATTGAAAATTATGCTACTTTCAAGTGCTTTTTAGTTCAGAACTATAAATACTTATCTACAATAACTTCGATATTTGAATATGTGCTACGACCATAATCGTTTAGAAATTGCATTTTGTCTATGTCTTCTAACACTATTCTATGACTGACTGATATATCAACGCACAACTCAAACTACTGAAACTATCGATTGAAATGAAAAACTGTGTCGAATTTTGACGATATCACAATTATAATTAATCATTCACTATTTCATACAACATCCCATACTAAGCGCACATTTTGACTTTTGAAAAAATGTCAAATACCCAATTTGATCCATACAAATATTATAAACTAGATGATTCCCGTGACTTCGTCCGCGTGGACCAAATTTTTCCGATTCCCGTGGGAACTCTTAAATTTTCCGGGATAAAAAGTAACCTATGTCCTTCCCCGAGATACAACCTATCCCTGTACCAAATTTCATTAAAATCGGTTGAACAGATAATTTTTTTGATTCCCACGGGAACCTTTGAATTTTCCGTGATAAAAAGTAGCCTATGTCCTTCCCCGGGATACAACGTATCCCTGTACCAAATTTCATCAAAATCGGTTGAACAGATGGGCCGTGAAAGCGTAGCAGACAGACAGACAGACGGACAGACGGACACACTTTCGCATTAATAATATTAGTATGGATGCGAAAGCGTGTCTGTCTTTCTTTCTGTCTGTCTGCTACGCTTAAACCCATCTTTTCAACCTATTTTGATAACATTTGGTATATGGATAAGTGACATTCCGGGGAAGGACACAGGCTACTATACTTTTTATCCCGGAAAATTAAGGAATCAAAATACTTATTCCAGCCGGACGAAGTCAGGGCATCATCTTGTTTTTATATAAATTGATTACTATTAATCAAGAGTGATATGTAGGGGTTTAAACCCAAGGGGTGCGCGGGACAGCCCCATTGTAAGGGTCTGGACCAGGTACCTGCCTAGCGTCTGGCTACAAACAGTGAGATAGAGAGTAACAGTTACTTGTTAGTTGGCGCCATAGGTTTAGAATGTACAAGACCAACAGTGACAGATTACGGTGTTATAAAAAATGAAATGTAAATGTGTGCGTTAAATAGTGTTGTCTTGACTCTAGCATAGTATTATCGATAGTCTTACTTGTGAAATCATAGGACTCTAATGAGTTAGTTTAACGAAGTAAAATAAAACTATCTTTTAATTTAAAAAAATCATAAACACAAATAGCAACAAAGCTACAGCTAGGTATCAAATTATTTATTGATGAGATGACCATGTTTTCTTTAAAAAGTTTTTCAGCGTTACAACACAATGCAACATCATTAGCTGGATACATCAAATACTTATTGTCTGTTTTCGAATAGTCTCTCTTAATAATTAACGAATCCATACTAATTTCATAAATGCGAAAGTGTGTCTGTCTGTCTGTCTGCTACGCTTTCACGGCCCATCTGTTCAACCGATTTTGATGAAATTTGGTACAGGGATAGGTTGTATCCCGGGGAAGGACATAGGCTACTTTTTATCCCGGAAATTTTAAGAGTTCCCGCGGTAATCGAAAAAAATTTGGTCCACGCGGACGAAGTCGCGGGAATCATCTGGTAGGGTATATGCATCTGATTTAAATATGGGTCAAATATATTTTTTTTGATTTTTTTTTGTTAACTTTATTATTATAGAATTATACTAAGACTACAATTTTTTTTATTTTATAGCTTACTAGCTGATGCCCGCGACTTGGTCCGCGTGGATTAAGGTTTTTTGATTCCCGCGGGAACTCTTAACCAATAATAAATAATAACCATATATGGCGCTCAAGTCATAGCTAATGACCTCCCCGATAAGCACTTAAATACAGTAATGTACTAAATTACCAGTATATACAGTATACCCTGTATATACATTTCATATACATATGAAATCTAAGACACGCCAAATAAAACAAAAATTAAGGAAAATATTTATTTCGTTCTTTTCTTTTTGAAAGTAGTGTGTTTTATATTGTACTCTACACACCTAAGCTTATGAGCAATCACGTCAAACCTACCGGCAGACACGATTATCGACTATCGATACTTATGATGTCATCACTTTGTCAATCCCTATCGTAGCCAAACGTTTTTAAGTTTTACATAAAATATCCAAAAATTCTTCATTTAGCAATGTAATTTGATGAAAAGTCTTAAGGGAAACCTATTATCTAAGCTTTCAATAGTTATTTTGCCTCATTTTAAACAACAAATGACGAAATAATGATTATGAATAATTCAGAAAAATATTCAGTAATTACCTGTGAAACGTGTATTTACGCGGGTTATTACGTCTTGTAACGTCACATTCATTCACTGAACAAGACACCATGGTGGCAGAACAAAGATTTTAAGTTTTAATCGTAAGACTATTAATTAAATGCACAAAATTCACCTCGACTTGGAATAGGCCGGGACGCTATGGCCTCTTACTCGCGTAAACAATGACATACTGGCCTTTTGTTTCGCTAGCTCTTTTTCGCTCGCGGCAGTGTTTATTAACTAAATACCTCTCGCTCCCACGCTTTGTCAGTCTATTGAGCGTAGCGAAAAAATTATATAAATGTCTATGGTTGGCACCGTTACCCTCGTTAGACGTGCGATATTAAGTTGTGTCTCACTCCGCGATCCAGAGTATTATCGCGTTTTAAAGTCACCCATTGTAATTATTAGTGATGATACGACTTATTAATCGTCATGTTACATTGGCGGGCTACATTACTACTTGCAAGCAGATCTGATAGCAGCCAAGCGCTAGCCTATATATTTAAAAAAATTGTCGTCAGGCTACTTCAAGAAGCAGGGCTTCAGCAAGGACATAAAGCTGCCGCGCACGATGTACTCGGGCTACATCAAGGACTACGAGGGCGCCACGCTCATGCACTGCGAGCTCAACCCGCGCATCGTCTACACGCGCTTCACCGCCGTCATACGCACGCAGAAAGAGGTTCGTAATATTGTCAGAACTTGCTATGACTACTTGTCAAAAAACCTCAAAGGTTTTTTTGATTCCCCTTGGACACCCGGACTATTGAAAACATAATTCTTTAAAATTATTTCGCCTTTATATTTTCAACAACTTGAAGTCAACAACACAAGTAGTCATAGCAACCAAAATCATCTTTTCATAAAAATAGTCTTTTTATTTTCAACAACTTGAAGTCAACAACACAAGTAGTCATAGCAACCAAAGTGTTAGGTTTTTTTCATTACGGAATTTCTGGATTCGGTCTCCACGCTCAAGGCCCGCGATAGAAGCTATGCAATGGCTTAAATAACGTGTGGTGTCGTGGGACACCAGATAGGAACGAATTTCCTTATTACATAAATACTAATTTCAAGTTCTATTTTCACGTTTTTTTTTAGTAAAAAAAATATAAACCTTAAAACTAAAATGTTAAAGTTTAATTTGGAATTTAGTATATTTAAAGTTAAGACCTTAAGTCTTCGTAAAAAAAACTTACTCACTTTCGTTACGGACGTTTTTTGCCGACTAGGGTACCCCTCCGCATCGTTCCATAAGAAACTTTATTCCAATAAACAGAGTTTGAGATTTTAATCGAAGTGGGGAATTAGTTATTGTATCAGATAATCATTGTTGGTGTTTTTTTACAGATAGTGAAAAAACTTATTGATATGCGACAGAAAGAAGTCCGAAAAGTCCATCCAGGCTTGACTTGCTTCAAAGAAGGTGTAAGTATGACATACTTTGTATTGATGGATTTTATTCCTTTTCATGCACTTACTTTGTAATCAACACGTTTTTTGTATCATCAACATTCAACACGTAGTACTTTGTATAATCAACAGACACTTTGCATAATCAACAAATTATTTGTATGATCAACACGTACTTTGTATGTTGCATCCACCAGCCCATTAACGTCCCACTGCTTGGCACAGGCCTCCACTCTCATAGGAGAGAGGAAGTTAGAGCGTAAACCCACCACGCTGCTCCAATGTGGGTTGGCGGGCTTGAACGACTATTATCATGTTAGTGTTAATAACCGGGATATTGCATGATCAAAACATATTTTGTATATCAACATATATGTACTTTTGTATCGTGGTCATCTCAACCAAAATACGTCCTCTGATGGACGACCGTCTCCTGCATGGATATCCACAGGGCACGGTCTTGCACCTTCCAGCGGCTCGCAGCTACGCAGATCCATCCATTTCTTTTCTTTTTTGAGAATTGCATCGTAATAGCTTGTATGCAGACGAACATGGAATATTTACCGAGGCATTGGTCCCAAATACATTTGGTAGTGGTAAAAATCAAGGTAGTTTTTTAACGGGTTAAGTTTAAAATCATTCGCTTAATTTATAATAATGTGTAAATTATTGGAATATTTCTGGAAAATAAATTGGTTTTATTTATTTATTGGGTCTCACGCCGCGCTTTCTGATGCGACTTTGTATGATCAACACGTATTTCGTAGGGTTGTAACGGAACCTCACCCTCGCCTCCGTAAGTGCGGAACTTTCGCAAGAAATCGTACCTCCGCTTCCGCAGTTTTTTTTGCGGAGTTGTAACGGAGGTTTATTTACGTTGACTTACAATGAGAAAGGTACAAATTGAAGCAGATGACGTCAGTTACACCATTACAACAAACAAAAAGGCAACTGTCCTTTGAAGAATCCTAAAAAAAAATCAAATGTGGGATTCATCGCATCCTGAAGCACAGAAAATGGACGATGTGATCGGAGAAATCCACTTCCGCCTCCGCCTCCATTAACCTCCGCATCCGCGGAGGCAAAGCCCCTTCACCTCCGCATCCGCCTCTGCTTCAGATAAGAATGCCTCCTTTACAACCCTAGTATTTTGTATGCAGGTCCGCAGCATCCCAATAGACTGCATCCCAGGGGTCAGGGACGCGGGCTGGCGAGAGGCGCGCGCCTCCAGGGCGGCGCCCGACCCGGAGCCCGACCCATCGGTACTCCGCACAGTGTTACACGCGGTATGTGTGCCACGGCCGTGGGCTATTCGCAGGCTAGGGCGCGTTCGGAACCCTTGCAGTTTCTCATCCTTCTATACTATGCCTTGACCAACGATTTATTTTACTTTTGATATATTATGCAAGTCTATGAAGCGTCATAATTTTTGACTGGCAACCATCGACAAAACAATGCAATACCTACTCCATAGACGCATATCGTTTTTACAATAGTGAAGCGACGTACCCTTTTATCCTATATTTCGGAACTCGTATACTCATCTAGTAATTACAAGTACGACACCTTTTCAAAATAGTCACTGAGCTTTTCAACTCTAGCTTTCTTGATAGTCCTTTAAGCACCATACAACTTTGGCGATGGATGGTTTCTATGACCTATTGTAATACATACAAAAGTAAAATAAATGATTGGACAGAGAATAATACCTCATTCATTTCAGGTCAAAAACCACGCGGCGGCGTGGCCTTTCCTAAAGCCGGTGGATAAGGCTGAAGTGCCTGATTACTACGATCACATCAAATATCCGATGGGTAAGAACAATTTTTTTAAAGATTGTTAAATCCATACTTCCATACTAATATTATAAATGCGAAAGTGTGTCTGTCTGTCTTTCTGTCTGTCTGTCTGTCTGTCTGCTACGCTTTCACGGCCCATCTATTCAACCGATTTTGATGAAATTTGGTACAGGGATAGTTTGTATCCCGTGGAAGGACATAGGCTACTTTTTATCCCGGAAAATTCAAGAGTTTCCGCGGGAATCAAAAAAAATTTACTCTTCAACCAACTTTGATAAAATTTGGTATAGGTATAGGTTGTATACCGGGGAAAGACGTAGGCTACTTTTTATCCCGGAAAATTGAAGAGTTCTCGCGGGAATCAAAAAAACTTAAACCACGCGGACGAAGTCGCGGGAATTATCTAGTATAGTTTAAATATGTGAAATCCACTCCCCATTAAATTTAAAACGATTTAAATATTTTAGTGTGGAGCCTACCTATCGTCCCGCCATTTTTTTTTACATAAATAATGGCTGTGGTATACTAGAGGGTAGGCGATAAAGACATTGTGTATAATGGACAGTACAATGGCCACTCATAAAACCTGTATTTATCACTAGCTGGCATCAATACAAGCAAGTATTATTATGATACAAAATCTGTCAAAGCAAAGTTATAGTCTACTTGATGATGGTGGCGGTGGATTCGACGACCTCCGTGGCGCAGTGTTGAGCGCTGTTGCCTTAACGTGCGGAGGTCCCGGGTGACCCGGGTTCGATTCCCGGAAGGGTTTGGAAATTTATATTTTCTGAATTTTCCCTGGTCTGGCCTGGTGGGAGGCTTCGGCCGTGGCTAGTTACCACCCTACCGGTAGCGATTTAGCGTTCCGGTACGATGCCGTGTAGAAACCGAATAGGGGTATGGGTTTAATATAACTGCCATGCCCCTAACAGGTTAGCCCGCTACCATCTTAGGCTGCATCATCACTTACCATCAGGTGAGAGCGCAGTCAAGTCAGTCAGTCAAAAAAATCTCGGAAACCTGACGCTTTAGATTTTGTCTCTAATCCTTGCTTGTTAGAAAATTCCTTTTATTTTATTTTGCAAAATTTTTAAAAAATTTGATTTTTTTCATAAAAATTAAGGAACCAAACAATAACCTTCCAGCATATACACATAAAATAACAACAAAATACTGGCAAGGAATTTCGTTAGATAAAAAGTTCGAACACTATATCACGCCATCTCGCGGCACGTTTTAGTATTGTTACAACGTAACGTTTGACAGCGAACGCGGGAAGATCGATTTGATTTATGAAAGTTCCGCACCAGCTGTCAAAAACGCTACGTGACAAAAAGTAAAATCAAATATCAATTCAAATAAATATAAATGCGAAAATTTGGATGGATGGATGTATGAATGTATGGATGTTTGTTACTCAATCACGCCAGAACGGCTGAACGGATCTGGATGAAACTTGGCACAGAGATAGATTATAGTCTGGACTAACACATAAGCTACTTTTTATCCCGGAAAATTAAAGAGTTTCCGCGGGATCCACAAAACCTCGATCCACGCGTACGAAGTCGCGGGCATTAGCTAGTAAATACAATAATGTAATAAAGTAATGATTGGAAAGATATAGTATTATTTGTATCTACACAGACCTGCGCACGATTGGCGAACGCATCAAGGCACGCTACTACGTGTCGCGAAGATTGTTCGTCGCGGATATGGCGCGGATATTCTCCAACTGTCGACTATACAACTCGCCCGACACCGACTATTATAGGTAAGGTATTTACTATTTTTTTAATTTTTTTTTAAATTTTAATACAACTAAGATGATTCATACGAAATATTCATACACCATTAATTGCTAGAATATATAAAGCTCTGAAATTATATTGTAATCGTGTCAACTTTATATCACCTACATTCTCATGAATAAATTATTATATATTTTTTTATAAGTCTCATAGGTTTCGCAGTATAAGGATACTAGATATGTTGTTTCTTACCCATTGACCTACGTGACCCGTTTTCCTAGGTGAGTGATAGAAGCGACGTGACGCGATACGATGATATAGAAAATTGATTGATTTTGAACATTAATTGATTTTTATTTGTTCCAAAACCTAAACCTACGGTTAGTATTCTTCTAGTAATTATAAACTTAAGTGAAAGGACGTGGGAACCCACTGCATTGTTCCTAAGAAAACTCCTGCCATTATGTGATTAATGGAAAGGGGTCACGACCCTCAGTAATGAGGAATACGACGCAGAGAGGGATGGATACTAATATTATAAATTTTTACTTTTTTTACTACTTGATTGATTGATTATATTGCTCTACAGATGCGCAAACACGCTAGAGAAATACTTCCAAGCGAAGATGAAGGAAATGGGCATATGGGACAAATGATCGACGTTCAACTTCGACGAGTTCTTCCTGCGGGAAATGCGAACCGTACAGACAGACTGATCGCTTCGTCAGAGCTCGTGTTGTGTAGAGAAACTAAGGCTAATTATATATTTAAAGAAAAGATACGCGCCGAATTGAGAACCTCTTCCATTTTTGGAAGTCGGTTAAAAACTTACATGTTTGATTCGACACGAACTTTTTTCAAGCGTCAAACGCGTGCTTATGTTAGTGCGTCAATCTTACCTGACCCGCAGGGCGACCGCGTATCTTTTGCATCAATCATTGATACATCGCAATCACCTCCGATTGGCTCAATTTATGGTATTATTGCTGCGTCAATGGATTTCGTCCAATAGTGGAAGAGTGTTAACCAATCAGAGGTGATTGCGATGCATCAATGGTGTATGTATTAGTTTTTTTTTAGATTTGAAAAATAAAATTTAAAAAAAAACTTGACGGGCATAAAACTTAGCTCCTGTTTGGCCACCGGGTCAAGTAAGATTGACGGACTGTATGTTGGTATGAAATACTTAATTGTGACGTCATCAAATTTCGACGCACTTTCTTACTTTAATCGATAGTTTGAAATGGTTTTTCGACATAAACTAACAGGGGACGTGGATATCACCCCCTTTGGGAGATCCTCAATTAAATAATCACTAAAAAATAATTGATTTGACTAGCATGTAGACAAATACCCAATTTGACGCCATGGCTGTGTTGTAAAAGCGACAGCTTAAGGCCGGTTTCTGAATTGAGAATGTCATGTTGAGTCTGTCTCAAAGACTACTTAAAGACTAATTAAGCAAATTTTTGTTTCTGAATTGATATTGGGGCCGGTTTCTGAATTAAGCATTCAAGCAAAAACAGCAAGTTCCAACTCTCAAACCTTCATCATACATCATTCATCAAACCTTACACAATATTATTATATATCACTATAATTCAGAAACAAAAAATTGCTTAATTAGCCCTTAAGTAGTCTTTGAGACAGACTTAACATGAAATTCTCAATTCAGAAACCGGCCGTTAGGCTCTAGATGTTGAAAAATATTCAATTTATGTAAAGTCCGTGTCACGAAATAAGTCCCGCTACAATAAGTGGAACTAACACATTTTACAAACAATGATTGCATAAACGTGCGACAACTAGCGCCATCTCTAGGGGACTTATTTTGTGACACGGGCTATAATATTATGGAGGTTGATGTTTAATAACCACCCTCATTAAATTAAATGTATAGAGCGGCTGTTCCAAACAAAATCATTTTCTATGAATCAGGCAGGCCGCATTTGTTCGTTTGATCGTATGTAAATAAAATAAATATTATGAAAAGTTTTATTTAGTCATTAACTTTAAAATTAATGTATTTTTTAATAATGTTCTCATTTTATAAAATTTGCAGCCTCAGCTTGTTGAAAATTTGCGTCCTGTAAAGTCCTAGGAGGTAAGACTGTAACAATGATTGATGCAGATTTTACACAATCGCGCCCTGCTGAACATAAAAGAAGGTTGTACCGTGGCAGGTGTGTGATAGAATTAATAACCTCTCTAGAATTGATTGGGGATTGATACTTAGTGGCGCTTTTTTTGCAGTGAAGATGGGCAGTTTGCTGATGAACTTGAACTGTCACTGCAGTGGTCATAATTCGGCGGAGAAGGTGAGGATTCAGTATTGATTTTTTTTACCAATTGTAGAATTCCCAGTTTGAAATCAATTTTTTGATTCATGTTCATATGTTTCATGTGAGTTCTAAAACTCAATAAAAATTTGGTGTCATCGTCTTCGACTTCTTGTCGCTTCTCATTGGCTTTTTGATGTAGTTTAGCAAGTGTTTGAGTGGAGATATCTTTTTTCTTTCGGTTCGAATTACGTGGAGTAATAAGTATGGTTGCTACAGGTGATGGATGTTCCATAATGCTTGTATCGTCATCTACCCGCATAGCACCTTGTTCTTCTTTTATTTTTGATTCCCATTCTTGTAAAGTATTCTCAGACTCATTAGTTTCATAGTTACCTTCAGTATGTCTTTCATCGAATACCGGTATAAGAAAATAAAGCAGATCTGCATAAACGTATTTTTTAACTTTTTTAGCCGCACTTCCAGCAGGAGTATTTTGATTTTTTTGATAGTGTCGTCGGAAATAGTCCCTCATGTGTGTCCATTTTTTCTTTATATCAGCACCTGAAATGTACAAATAATGTTAAATTATAACTTGTACTACTACTGACAGTTGTAGATTCAGACTACCAAAGACATAGTAGTGTTAAAGCAGTCAGTCCGACCGTCCGTCCGCAAACATGCCTGAGGCGCTGCAGAATCGGGGCAACCCCAACAAACATACGGAAAGCATTATTGTAGAGGACGCGGAGGTCACTGTATTTTTCTTGTTATAAATAGCCCACAGGCTGCATGTGTACAGGGATGTACAGTACGCTCTAAAAAGTGTAACTTTGACACTTACTGAGCAACGTGCAACTGCAAACCTGCGGGCTATCATGTTTGCTCTTATCGACAGTGACCTCTGCTCCGCTTAATATATGCGTCATCCTTGAGCTCGGTGGTACTCCAGGTACTTGAACTGCTCCACCGTGACTAGAGGAACCCCAGGCAGTAGCACAGGTGGTGCATTCTGAGGTATTTTTGTACCACTACAGCCCATTAACGTCCCATAGCTGGGCACAGGCCTCCACTCTCATAAGAGAGAGGGAATTAGAGCTTAGACCCACCACGCTGCTCCAATGCGGGTTGGCGGGCTTTAACGACTATTATCATGTTAGTGATAATAACCGGGACCGACGGCTTTACGTGCTCTCCGAGGCATGGGGGTGTAACAACCGCCAACTTCCTAACTCCGGGCTAGTACTGAGAATTTCTAGAAAGAAAATCCCAATACTTATTATGGCCCGACCAACGAACAACGAGACTTTGTACCACCGACCTCAGAGACAATGCATTGAATTTTTACCACATTGCACTTTAAGCCATGACGACCTGCGTATTCCTCACAATATATATAATAATCGACACACTCAATAGTACCATATCGTCTGCGTAACTCAAATTACTGACGCAAACGCCGCCAACATGGCAACCAACATGCTGGCTGCTGAACTCTACGATCAACTCATCCATGTAGAGGTTGAACAGAGTTGGAGAGGTTAACCCACCTTGTCTTACACCACATTCAAGCTGATATGCATCCGACATTGAGCCGCCCATCGAACACTGTTGGATTGGTGCGCATACCAATACAGGAACATATTGACCAGTCCCCGAGGCTACGCTGTGTACGCTTAAATTTTGCCTTGGATAAGTCGAGGAAGCACGCATACACGGGCGTCTTGCGATCTGTATAGTACTTTAACTGATTGTCGTGCAGTGTTACATATTTATTTAACTGTGCAAACCGTCAACACCTTTAGCCGTAGCAGTGATGAGAAAGATGGGCCTGTAAGTAGTTACTTTTGTCGGCCAAATCACCAGTTTTAATTTTCACTACAGGCACTACCACTGCTTTCATGAAATTGTCTGGCAAGTAGGAGTGGCGTAGGAGTAGTATTAGCGAATAGTACATAACATAGCCAAGACTACAGATTTGAGAGCATGCATGCTGAAGGTGCTCCATGTTGAGTCCATCATGGCCCGGGGACTTGCCTCTGAATATTTGTTTTAAAGATTTACTTATGTACATCTTTCGCAAGGAAAGACGTCCTTACCAATAGCCCGCTCATGTCAGCGTCGAGCACCCAGCGGCGATTTTACAAAAAATTGAGGCTTAAAAAGATTCCCGCGGGAACTCCTTAATTTTCCGGGATAAAAAGCCTATGTCACTCTCCAGATCCAGATCTTCAACTATACCCATGCCAAAAATCACGTCGATCCGTTGTTCTGTTGCGGCGTGATTGAAGGACAAACCAACAAACAAACACACTTTCGCATTTATAATATTAGTATGATATCCTTAAGATCGTTCATACCATCGACGCACACCGGAAGGCAGGTCTTACTTGTATCCCGCCTTAAACCGGGAAAATCGCCATTGGAATGTTCGCATTCATTATCATCATCATCACTACAGCCTATTAACGTCCCACTGCTGGGCACAGGCCTCCACTCTCATAGGAGAGCGGGAATTAGAGCTCAGACCCACCACGCTGCTTCAATGCGGGTTGGCGGGCTTTAACGACTATTATCATGTTAGTGATAATAACCGGGACCGACGGCTTAACGTGCTCTCCGAGGCACGGGGGTGAAACACCGCCAACTCCCAACTCCGGGCTGGCACTGAGAATTTCTTAATTGAAAAACCCAATACCTAACTTTTATGCCCGCCCGGGAATCGAACCCAGGACCTCGTGATCCGCAGTCGACTATGCTAACCACTAGACCAACGAGGCAGTTCGCATTACTTCGATGATATCAACAAACCGAGGTCGAAGCATGAGGGACAATAATTTTACTGAGTTTTTATGATAGTACCCCTAGTAGGTACTATCATAAAATAACCCCCAAGAGGCGATTTATGAATTTACTCCAGCGCGTCAGATGTTGATGGCGTACTCGTATACACCCCAAGTGTCTCTGTTATCGGATGTATGTTAATCTGCCGGTTAGCATGGTTGGGTTGACCGTACGGAAGTAAAAAAATTCGAGCGCGTCAGATATTCAGAGGTGGGTCCAATGGAAGCTCCTATTCAAAAGACTGACAATTCTGACGTAACGCAAAGTATATTAAACATGTAACCTTTTTTTCTTTCTACCATCTAAAATGACAATTGATTTATTTATTTCATGTAGGACAACTTGTGGCACTTATGATACGTTAAGACTCTACCACCGGTTCGGAAAGATGTTCTACTGAGAAGAGAATCTAATCTTCAAAATCCATTAGGTCTCCACGACGCTCGAGTAAATAAAAACTACTAGGACGTCGACAGGAGAAATATCATACCAATTTAAAGAAAGAAGGAAAAGGTTTATTTTAGGCCTACTCTTGTACACTCTACCATGAATAGAGGAAAATACATAGATTGTATTAAAAATATAATAATTTAGAACAGTAAAGTAAATAATGAGACAAAAAAAATGAATTTCAAGTTTTCGATACGTTTCCAAGATGGCAACGTTCAACCATAGAGAAGGCAGTAGACGCAAAATGTATCAAATGTCATTTCTGACAGTCACTGTCAAAATAATGTGTTTTTTCTTCTTAACTTGGAAAGATTATATAATTGCATAGATTTGACCAATTAAAACTGGTCTAGTATTTTATTTTCCTTCATTCCTCTACTTGTACAAGACCAGGCCTACGCCCCATACAAATCTGAACCGTCTCTTTTATAAGATTAAAAAAATATATTAATATTACACATTCATTGCCCAAATGATCATCGTTAAACTTTGATAATAGTCTTTTTAATAAAATAAACTGGAAAGAAAAAACTCACTTTTGTTTTCTTTGTCCACTCTATTGCACGTATCCCAATCAGCTATCACCTCTTCACACACCTGCTCCCAGGCTAAATCTTTTACATCTCTGTTGTGGTAGGCCTTGTCGTGAATATTCCACAAGCAGGGGTATTTTTCTACGGCCAGTATTAATGATTCTGCGTTCTTCATCGTCGTAAATGTAATGCGATTGTTAAAAAACAACCAACACGTCCGCTAGGCACGACGCATGGCGCGGTACTGAATGGTCATGGTGAATGTAAATTTCCGAACGTGTGCCACGATACGTACAAAATGGAGCCCGCCACATACATTCGGAATTCCGATTCGGAATATCGAATTAGGATGCCGTAAATACATCACACACATTACGTTTATTTCCGTTCAGAATAATAAGGCTCGGATGTTGGGAGACGCTTAGGTACCTCTGAGTTTATTGAGCTCAGATATTCTGTCAGCGAATATATAATAATAGGTAATTTAACGAATGTGTGATGCTAGTTTCGACTCATATAAAGTCTATGGAAGACAGAAGACTTGCGTTTGGAAAGGTTTTTTCCGTTCGTGATTCCGAACGCTAGGGTTCCATTCGGAATTCCGAAACGGAAATAAATTCGAACGGAAAACTACTGCACGTGTGTGATACTGATGACCCTACATTTTATATGGATTTGCTGCGTTCGAAATTCCAGTTCGATATTTCGAAATGGAATTCCGAATGTGTTTGAACGGAATCCCTATTCGATATTCCGAATGTATGTGGCGGGCCTGAATGTGAGCGCTGCGTTCCATATGACGTCATTAGGTTTTTCCGAATCATTTCTAAGAACGCGTGGCATGGCATTCAAAACGTACGTGCGGAATGGCATGGCATTCAAAACGTACGTGCGGAATGTTTTCCGTTCGGAAAAAACGATCATTAATTGCGGTGGTCAATTCATTTTATATGGTACTTAGATTTGATGCATTCGAGTGCCCGAAAACGGGAATCGAACATATGAGGCCTGCCTCAAAGTTAAAATTAGCGTACAATTATGGCTAATTCTATTACGCCCTATGGAAAGGGTTTGACCTTTTTATTTTAGTTTAGAAATCATCTAAAACAGAATAAGCCCCACTCTAAACTAAAATGAATATAAAAGCGTAAATAGTAAATACTCAACACATAGGAATAGTACCTTGTGTAAATAAGATGACGTATTTCGATTGCGTGTGTCAATTCATTAATATTAACTAATTATGAAGAGTTCCAAGGTTATAAAATTTATATAAGTACCTATATTTAATATCCTGCAATTGAATTTTTCTAGGACTTAAGAATTGGTTTGTAATCTAAAATTCCTTAAAATAAGTATGAAATTTTTCCTGATGTAATCATCAATGTAATATAGATAAATATGAGATATGGTACCTAATCGTAATAGTAGATTATTAACCAAGGGGATAAAGCAGTGTCTTCTGTCGCGGGTGACGATTTAAATCGCGAGCGTAACGAAGGACTCGAGGTTTACTCCCGAGCGTAGCGAGGGTGTTAAAAACTTAAATCACGAGCGAAGCGAGGGATTTAAGACGAGTCCTGCGTGTAGCGAGGGATTTAAGTTCACCCAAGACTAAGACAGCTTTATCACCGAGGAAAAAATTAACACAATAATAATATGAGATAAGCATTTATTAAAGATAATGACAATTAAAAGTAAAAGGTAACATTCGAAACATTGGCCCAATTATTGATAGAGAGAGTTCATAAGTTTTTAAATAATATTCCTTGGATTTTGTTGGAAGCAAATTATTTATACTGGGAGGCACACTGCCAATTTATCCCGCTAGGTGTCGCATCGTCGCTGGTGTTGTTAACCTGTCAAACACCATATATTTTTTACGCGATAGTTTCATTTTCTTAGAATAATTCATTTTAATGCCTAAATGTTGTGCATTGCGTTTTCCTGCTGATGAGGAATGAAGAAGACTATGGTACAAAGCCTTGCGCCAATAAAATTGGAAACCCAGTTCATCGGCTAGGTTATGTAGCGCTCACTTTAGACCTGCCGATTATTATGGCAAGAGCACATACACTGGTTTTTTCCCAGATTCATTTAAAATAGGACGCCTAATTACCTCAATTAAGTACGCAAATGAACCTGACAGTTACCAGCGAGGGTGGCGCCATCTGAGATTAGCTTTGCCTGTTCCTCCCCATCAAGCTCATACGGCCTCGTCGGTTTTCGTAATTTTATTTAATAATCATAACTGCATAATAAATGCGTATTCCTTTTTCAAAAAGATATGTTTTATATACAAACTCAATGGTGTAAACACAGATGTAGTTCAGTATAAGTTTCGGTAAGTATTCCAAATTTAAATCACATTCTCCCCCTAGAGGATGAATGAAATTCAGTACAATTTTCTTTCCCTGTTTTTAACAGATTAAAAATGACTATTGTTATGTTCGCTTTTTGTGGCATAGAATGTCACTTTTTTGAGCAAGTGGTACGAAAATGATTTTTTTTTAATTTTATAAATGTTACAAGTACCATCGATGGTTATCCGTTATACTTATGGCTGTCCTTAAATTTGACCTTAAAAAGGTCAATAAAAGCATGTTGGGTTGCACGAGTCAGGATTTGTTAATTTTGGCATTTTTAAAAATATTTTAGAACTAAATTATTAAATAGCTGGAATCAGCTTTTGTGCGTATAAAACTGGGGTTTTCTGTGGAGATGTATGGACATCTGTCCAGCTGCGTGCACTTATTGCGCTTATTTTGTGATAGTTCGATATGAATTTAGTCTTTTTTTTTAATTGTAAAAACAAATATATCGAAATAGTCCGTTGTTATATACGTTTCGAATAAGTTAAATGAAATATTAAGTTAAATAATATATTTAAAAAAGAACTTGACTTCGTATCGGACTAGTTCGTAGATTGTAACTGTTAATGAGTTGACTTGAAAGATAAATATTTAGCAAAAACACGTAAGGTCCTTCTTCCCCACTGGGCACACTGGGCAAGTGCCCAGGGCCCCACGATCGATGGGGGCCCCCTTGTTACTGCTAGATCACCAACCGATAGATAACTGATATTCATCATACTAATATTATAAATTCGAAAGTGTGTTTTTTGTTGGTTTGTCCTTCAATCACGCCGCAACAGAGCAACGGATCGACGTGATTTTTGGCATGGGTATAGTTGACCCCGGAGAGTGACATAGGCTAATTTTTATCCCGTCAAATTAGGGAGTTCCCGCGGGAATCAAAAAAACAAACCACGCGGACGAAGTCGCGAACTATACACTTATTACGTTCAAAATATACTTCATTAGTAAGTTATCCAGATTTTATATTGATCTTGAAGTTTTTGTGATGTAACCATTTAAAATAACAGTTGAATGAATCTAGAATATTTTGTTAAAACAGGCATATGCCTTTTCATAGGGGCTCCATTATCCTAATGTGCCCAGAGCCTCAAATAGGTTAAAGACGGCCCTGCGTAAGCACATGCGTACGGGTGCATAGGACATTTTGAATTTGAATAAATATAAGTAGTTCCTGTTCCTATTCCTGCGATATTTTTACCCTTTAACACACCTAAATAAAAATAGACTGTAAATGTGGTGTCAATAAAACACAAATTTCAATACTGTATAGGTTTTCTTTTATTTTCAACACAATATTGTACACACCCGGGGTACAGTAGAACATCGAGGGAATGTAAATATATTTTTACATGATATCTGTCGTTACATATAAAGTACATACCAGTCTCCTTGTTAATATATTTAAGAAACCCAAATGGATCCATCTTCATTATTTTAATAATAAGTACCTTAAGTGGTATTCCGTAAGTTAACTTAAATGCTCACTTAGAAAACAAAACTTAAAAAAAATGTAAAGAAACAAAAATGACATCGCTTTTCTTTCGTCTGAATATCTACTACGCTAATATAGATCGCATCGGTCATACCAATCTCTAAACTAATCTAAAATGACAGCTTTAAATGTAGTTCTGTCCCTTTCCGTAGGGAGTATTATGAAAGGGTTAGCAATATTTGTAATGCTCTAATTTTAGTTTAGTTCAGAGATTGTGCACTACAGAATCAGCCCCATTGGCATTCGGTTGTTTAAATCTCTCTAAATCTACGGGTCTAAAAACAAATGCTATTTCCTTTACAATATTCTTACTTTTCAATACATGAATAGGATAGCATTACATCTAGACATGTTAATTTAGCTAAGTGTCTAGACAGGACTGCGTTGCCAGTCGGCTTGCAGTTTCGATGTAGTTATGCCAACCGCACAAAAACTACTGTTTGATAATGTCGCGTTGCCGCGTTTGGCACTCACGTAGTAGGCTATTGATTATAACATTTAGAAAGGAACTAAGAAGTTCACGGGATTTTATTGCAGGAATCGTTCAATGGGTTATAAAAGAAGAAAAAACCGCGGAGTGTTATTAAATTAGAGGGTGGAAATTGAGGATAGGGATGAAAAAGCATCCCTTTTAGTATTTTCAATATATCTCGTAAACAAAGCAAAATTTCGTGTATGCAGCTGAGACATGGACAATAAAAGCTGCTGATCGACATCGCATTGACGCTTTCGAGATGTGGTGCTGGAGGAGAATGCTTCGGATACCTTGGACAGCATACAGAACCAACGCATCGATCCTCAAACAGCTGAAAATTACAAAAAGGCTATCAACCACCTGTCTCCAGAGGATCCTTGATTATTTCGGCCACATTGCCAGAAGGGAGGGACACAATCTTGAAAGGATTGTCATTACTGGCAAAGTGGACGGTAAGAGACCTCGGGGACGTAGCCCGATGCGTTGGTCAGATCAAATCCGCACCGCTCTCGATAGCAAGGTCCACGAAGCCCTGCATGTCGCAGAAAACCGAGCAACATGGCGCGACATCGTTCACAGAAGGATTATTGGTGGAAGGGGTCACGACCCTCAGTAATTGGGGAATACGACGCAAGGAGGAATTTGATAGCACTCTGCGGTTTTTTGTTCGAACGTCTTTGTTCCTTATTGACCAGTTTTTTGAGTCATTTTGAGTTATAAAATCAATGGCCTCTAAGTGAGTAACTGCTATGGCGCTGACACTGTTAATTCGCGCGACCGACGTAATGAACCAACACCAGCGTAAGAGAAACTCAGGCCTTTTAAATAAATCGGTTCTGAAAGGGCTTAGATGTGCTTTCGAAGATTTTTAGCCAACAGTATTCTGAAATTTTCCATTTACAACGCTGTGATTTATTTATCTTTAAACAGTAGGTACCGTTCAGACGAACAGACTACGCAGTAAAAACAAGATCATGAGTAAGTAGGAGGAAGGAGAAGTACTTTGAGGAATTACAAAGGAATCTTTAAAAAAAGACGTGCCTGACCTGATTACAATACTTTTTAGTTAGCCTTTTCAGTAACGATTTATTATTGTGACTTTGGTATACAATATATAAGGCGCGGGATATAAACGAGAGGCGACGGGTGCGGGCGAGGTAAAGGCGCGGCACAGGCGCGCCGCCGCTTCTATCACATTTCATATGCAAGCGACGGGACGCCAGGTATACAGAGGCGACGGGCGCGGGCGAGGTAAAGGCGCGGCACGGGCGCGCCGCCCTCTATCATATTTCATATGCAAGCGACGGGACGCCAGGTATACAGAGGCGACGGGCGCGGGCGAGGTAAAGGCGCGGCACGGGCGCGCCGCCCTTTCTATCATATTTCATATGTAAGCGACGGGACGCCAGGTGGCAGGTATACAGAGGCGACGGGCGCGGGCGAGGTAAAGGCGCGGCACGTGCGCGCCGCCCTTTCTATCATATTTCATATGCAAGCGACGGGACTCCAGCTATACAGAGGCGACGGGCGCGGGCGAAGTAAAGGCGCGGCACGGGCGCGCCGCCCTTTCTATCATATTTCATATGCAAGCGACGGGACTCCAACTATACAGAGGCGACGGGCGCGGGCGAGGTAAAGGCGCGGCACGGGCGCGCCGCCCTTTCTATCATATTTCATATGCAAGCGACGGGACGCCAGGTATACAGAGGCGACGGGCGCGGGCGAGCTAAAGGCGCGGCACGGGCGCGCCGCCCTTTCTATCATATTTCATATGCAAGCGACGGGACGCCAGGTATACAGAGGCGACGGGCGCGGGCGAGGTAAAGGCGCGGCACGGGCGCGCCGCCCTTTCTATCATATTTCATATGCAAGCGACGGGACGCCAGGTATACAGAGGCGACGGGCGCGGGCGAGGTAAAGGCGCGGCACGGGCGCGCCGCCCTTTCTATCATATTTCATATGCAAGCGACGGGACTCCAGCTATACAGAGGCGACGGGCGCGGGCGAGGTAAAGGCGCGGCACGGGCGCGCCGCCCTTTCTATCATATTTCATATGCAAGCGACGGGACGCCAGGTATACAGAGGCGACGGGCGCGGGCGAGGTAAAGGCGCGGCACGGGCGCGCCGCCCTGGTTCTATCATATTTTATATGCAAGCGACGAGACGCCAGGTATAGAGGGGCGGCGAGGCGTGGACGAGGTAAAGGCGCGGCATTGGAGCGCCGCCCTATCTATTACATTTCAAATGCAAGCGACGGGACGCCAGTTATAGAGGCGGCGAGGCGCGGACGCCGCTTTCATACTTACTACTTTCATACACACCTCCGCTGCTGCACCTCTCGTATATATCTCGCGCCTAATAGAACCAAATATCCTAGGCACATTAGATAGGTCCCAAAAAGCGATATAATTCATAGTTAAATTCAGACTAGATTTTATTAACTACCATATTTTAAGAGCCACGAAATTTTAAACAAAGTCTTATGGGTGTTGTATTTATTTGAAACTGCTGGGAACCAAAAGGAGGTAAAGAAAACTGCGTACGGTTCGAAGGATCGAAGCTAACTTTGCCCTTATATTTTGTGACTAATTTTGTTCACATAATCTCTAAAAAAAATTGCTATCCATTTCTACAAAGAGCATTATGACAATGAAAACTCACAGAAAAAGAAATCTGCATAATACTAAGCAGATTTTAGAGTTTTTATACAACAAATCACTTACTATTCTATTTCTATTATTTTATCGTATTTTAATTGTGATATTCATGTACTTAGTTATGATTTTTTTTAACTTGCTGAAGTTTACTTAAATCAAATTAAAACGATACCTCAATGTTTGAAAATGAACAGCTAGGATTATTATTATTATTAATAATCTAATAAAATTAACATAAAATGAGGATGTTACGAGGGATCAATCAGACAAACTATTAAAATTCTCTTCCGTAAAAGAGTCTTAAGAGCAAAGGTAACCAAGGTAAATTTTACGTTTTTTCTTAGTTTTTTCACAGTCAGTCCAAAAAAAATACAACACCCTGTATATAACCTAGCCACTGCTGATGGTTGTGAACGTGTGAGCCCTAGCAACTGCTATAATATGTGACGCTATGAAGTATACATTGACTTGAATCTTAACTTAGAAGTGAAAACGACAAAAGAAAATGATAATTAATTTTACAGGAAAACATATTTTCCTCCAAAATTGCAATCGTAACATCATAAAAAATAATATTACATGAAGAAAGAATATTATAGTGTAAAAGTGTGTCCAAACATAGAGCGGCAAGTTTGAAGCGGCAAACACGCGACGTTCGCAGGATATACCTAATTCTGCCGCGCGCTCAGTAAGGAGTAGTACCCACGAATATCTCGTACTTAGTATGCGCGGCAGACGTCCAATAACAGCGCGGAATTCGTCGCGCCGCAGCCGCGCAATGCCTCTTATGTTTGAACACACCTTAAGATGACATCACAAATCTGCTAATTAAACTTATTACATATTATATTCAAATTATATTTGTTAATTAATGTAACACAAAAATTATGGCAACAATTGTAATTTTATAGGAAAACTGCAATTCCTTGTTAGTGATTTCCAAAATTATCCAACAATGGTTTTTATTGGGGTTAAAAGCTTACTAGTCTATGAACGGTGACCGCTAAAACATCTCAAAATTATTCGAAACAAATTAGAAAAAAGTTTTTTTGTGTGTGAGTTGTGGAAAATTTAAGGGAATAAACAAAAAGAGATGTCCTTCCCCGGGGGTAAAAATTATCTCTGTACCAAATTTTCATCAAAATCTTTGAACAGATGGGTCATGAAAGCGTAGCATACAGACAGACACGCTTTCTTATTTATTATATAAAGTATGGATCAGTTAGTTTGGAGCACAATCCACCAAAATGAAATTTCTGAAAGCCATCTGTCATTCAAGCATAACTTTAGCCCTTGACTGCGATCTCACATATTAGTAAGTGACGATGCAGTCTAAGATGGTAGCGGGCTAACCTGTTAGGGGTATGACAGTTACATAAATATTTCAAAACCTATTGTTTCAACGGTCACCGCTCTGTCCAAGGGTTAATTAATAACGATGGACGGACAACCTTAACTCAAATTATTTACTATTAAAAAGGGCCTCCACAACCAATGTACATACATCCGAAATGACAATTTTAATGCAATTAAGGATATACTTATGAGATCATCCAAACAAATTTTAAGTACAATTTCGAGGGCTCGATATTTCACAATGGCATTTTATAGGTAACTGCGCGCAAAGATAGGTAAAAAGTTTTCTTATAGCAAATATAAGTGATCTTTGTGTGCAGTTACGTCGATACGATCTTCGCTCTTTGTTAAAAGGGTGCTAAGTTGACGCTAGTGAATTGCGAAGTTGCCAAAATATATTCCAAAAATATGAAATAGGATCGACTTTACCCCTCTGTGAATCAAATGAAAAGTATTTTTACATAAACTGTTCGTGTATTTAAATAAGACTTTAAGAAGACCGCAAATGAATAAAATTATTCTCCCTACCAATATTTCTTTTGTCGCATATCCCCTAGCGCCAAATTAGAACGCATTGCGTTAAACTTACATTTTTCTCTTACTATGTATATTTTACAAAGCCATCAATGCAAAAGTATCCATAATCCAATACACCTGCTGCCAATTTAATACCATGGTCATTTTACTAGAAATAATAAAGACAATAAATAAATCCAAGAAAAGAGAAAAACAAAAGTAGAAGGATATCTTTGTCTATGTACTGGATAGAATAAAGACAATTAAATCTACCCTGTGACTTTCCAAGTGAGAGTGAGAAACAAGGAGAGAAGGAGGGAGAAAAAAGTAGAAAACATGAGAAGAAAGCTACTATTAAATGACGTAATTTACAATAATTTATGTAGATTTTTTAAATACTTAGAAAATATATGGTATAAAAATGACACTTTCGTAATAGCTGTTGATAATATTGCCATTGTATGGTCACCCTTGCATTGAGAGCAATTTCACTTTTTTCAAAACATGCGTTCTTCATTCCGTGCGTCAATGCGGCACTAAACGCACAAAACGCACTAACCACACGAAAGTCGTTGACTAGGCGGAGTCGCGGTTCTTGCCTATCTACACTAGTCCGTAACTAAATAGTTTTCATTAATAAAAAAATATCACTTGTCATTCACCATAAACTCATCACTGGAAGCAATAACACCCTATGTACTAAGGATTTCCACACGCCGGAAGTTGACAACTAAGGTAAGTGAGGTATAATTCGGGATGTATGGTTGTTTCGGTAGTTTTTACTTCTGACCTAAAAATAAGCTGTTAAGACATTACATAAATTAATTATGCATTAATTCGAAATCTTCATCATATAACCCGACAAAAAAACCGACTACGAGAATTTTGGTGAAAAAGTTCAGAGCGATACGACTCTCTAAAACTTCAGTCGGCCGCAAACCACTGAACGGTACGTGCGCGCTTGTGTTTATCGTAAGCTTTACCAACAAACTTCGTAAGCTTATAGGAAGACAAGGGTAAGTCTATTTGAATAAAACTTTGTGTAGTGTTAACAAGTGTTTCTTGACAATTAATATAATGTAGGACAGACATTAATGCAAGCACTGGATTCTTTTAAAATTGCAATTAATCGACTCACGAATTAACCGACACCTTATTTTTCTTAGGGGGCTTATTTCGTGTCACTCCCGAATTAAGGATTTACGAGAATCTTTTTTAAAGCTTGTGTATTAATTCAATAATTAAGTTATTTTGAATATAAAATTAAAATCATAACTAGTAAGTAATGAAGTTTATTATGAGCTAAATTCGGTATATGATTTTCTCAATATAATTCTTGAAATACAAGTTTGAACTAGACCTACATTTATAATTTTAAGGCGAACTCACATAAGTACTAGCAGCATGGTTTCATCTATAGGTCGATTTACTTTATTTATTTTCATATAATATCTTTATATTTAGAGTATATAATAGTTACTCTGCATGGTTTTTAAATGATTTACATCTTTAAGTGCAAGCTTTTCATAAAATAAGTGTCACGAAATAAGATACTCTTATTTTTTTATTTACTTTTAATTTCGTGATAAGTAAATCATCTAGGAAAAGGTTAATCTAGGTTATACTATGTATGTGTAAGAGTAATTTTATGAATTTTATCGATGAAATAAGTATTTCAGCATTTCAGTTAGTAATAATTAAGTTCATATTTCTGCATTTCAAGTTTCAGTTCTAACCAAAACCCCTTAAATCAAAATTGTCTGTGAGACAAAAAATAACTATTTCCATTTCGGATCCTGATAGTTCATTTGTGAATGTCCGTTATTTGCTGGAAAATGTTAACGGTATTTTATTTAGGTAACGGTATGTTTTCTTCTCTTTCAGGCCCATGGCATCGGTGAGCCATGCCCTATAAAAAGTATTCTACTGATGACTTAAATCAAGCTTTGGAAGCGGTTCAGAATGGTAACTTAACAGCGTACAAGGCTTCAAAATTGTATAAATTGCCCTATCAAACTCTACTGGATAAAATCAAAAATAAACATCCTAATCCATCTGGGCAACCAACAGTTCTTAAAAAGGAAGAAGAAGAAATTCTAGTGAAATGGGTTCACCACATGGCAGAAATTGGGTTTCCCGTTACAAAGGAGCAGTTCCTGCATTCTGTTGGCAGGCTAGTTACTGAACTAAATAGACCAAATACATTTAAAGATGGCATACCAGGTCTAGAGTGGTACAGGTCATTTCTGAAAAGAAATCCAAGTATGAGTATAAGAGCAGGTCAATCACTAACGACTGCACGAATAGGAGCCACAAAAGAAAAAATACATCAGTGGTTCACTCATGTTTATCAGTACATGGAAAACAATAATTATCTTGACATTCTGCAGGATCCATCCCGAATTTTCAACTGTGACGAATCTGCCTTTTTTTTGTGCCCTAAGGGTCAAGCTGTATTGGCGAAGAAAGGGCAAAAAACGGTCTATACTCGATCCGGAAACGACGAAAAAGAAAATTTGACTCTCTGCCTTGGGGCTTCTGCTGATGGCAAATTAATGCCAATAATGGCAATATTTCCCTATAAGCGGATCCCAAATAATATTCTGCAAAAATATCCTAAAGAGTGGGTAGTTGGCAAGTCTGATAGTGGCTGGATGACTTGTCAAACCTTTTTTGAATATATTGCCAATCAATTTAACGGTTTTTTAATAAAAGAGAACATTAAAAAACCGGTCATACTCTTTCTTGACGGTCACGTCTCACACCTCTCTCTGCCTCTAACGACATTCTGTAAAGAGAACGGCATAATCCTTGTAGCACTATTACCTAACGCTACTCACGTGCTACAACCCATGGACGTTGCGGTGTTTCATGCTTTGAAGAGTTCATGGAAAAAAAGTATCAGCGACTGGCGAATGGCTAACAACGGACAAAAATTGAAAAGAGAAGATTTCGCTCCCATTTTAGACCAATGCATTCAAAAGACTCTCAAACCGGAAATATTGATAAATGGGTTCCGAAGTACTGGATTACACCCTTTTGATAAAAATGCCATAAACTATGATAAACTCCTCAAATCGAGTGACGAAAGATCTACAAGTGAATCTTGCTCTGGCACTCCTCTTATTGATCTCGAATCATCTGAAAAACTGGAAGAATCCACCTCATGTCAACCTTTTTCTGAAGAAATCATAGCTGCAATTGAAAAGATACTGGGCCCAGAAAAGCTTAAGATATTCGAGAACTGCGATGGAGTTTGGCAAGGGGATATTGAAGATACCAATTTATTTTACTTTTGGAGAAAGGTGAAAGGTAACACTAATAACGAGGTGGAAATAGGTGAGTCTACTCTGGAAGCCAATGACTGCACACTGCAAAATATAGGAGATATAGCCAATATGAGCTGGGAAAACAATAACTTATTAGAAGGTGTTATTGAGGGCGATAGAACTCTTACACTTACACCTCATTTAACCATGTGTTCACCAATTCAAGAAACTGAATGTACTAAAAATTTAAGATTACCGCCAAAAGGAAGCGACCCCATCGCAAGCGATGATGATAATATCAATTTTAATCCTGATATAAATAATACTTCTACACCATCAACAAAATCAAAAAACGAACAAGAGATACTTGATGCTACTCTAAATAGAGATTCGCCAAAAAAAGACTCAAATAACCAAAAAAAATCCAACTACCCCACGCCTTTTAAGAATTCACTTCTATGGCCTGAAACAAATATCGCTGAGAAAGCGAAGAAAAATGTGAGAAAAACATTAATTCCAACAGTGGCGACATCAACAGAGTACATGGAGTACCAAAAACGAATAGAAAATATGAAAAAAGAAAAAACAGAGAAAATGGAGTTGCGGAAGAAAGAACGTGAAGAGAAGGCAACTGCTAAGATGGCAGCGAAAATGAAATTAAATGAGCATAAAAATGAATCTTCTGTAACTTTATCAGACTCTGTAAGTAATAAAAAAGACAAAACAAAACTAAAAACTAATAAGACACGCAATACTCCAGAAGCACATTCTAAAAATATCTTAGGACAAGTAACTTATAACTCTCCTGTAACAGTTTTACAGTCCGAAACTAATAAAAAAGACAAAACAAAATCAAAAACCAAAAAGACAAGCAATTCTGTCGAAGATTCTGAAAATGTCTTAGAAGAGATAACTTATAATGTTGGCGAATATGTGGTAGTAAATTACGAAGGAGAACATTTTCCGGGAACTATCATAAAAACAGCAATACAAGGAACTTCAAGAACGTATGAAGTAAAATCCATGACAATAAGTGGCTTAGACACCATAACTGGTCGAGTGAACTGGCGTTGGCCAGACAAAGAGGATGTACTGATGTACAATTATAAGGATATTATCAAAAAAATAAACACTCCTGTTCCATTGAATAAAAGAGGAGTTTTTTCAGTAACGGATTTGTAGTTACGGACAATTTATTATTATTTTCTTTTAGTTTTAATTTACAGTTACATACTATTTGTTATCATATATCGATAAAGTTTATTTTTGTGGATTTATTATTAATCTCTACAAAGTCGACAGTATAATATGGTTAGGTATTAACAATTAAGAGTAGTTTTACTAGTAATTACTATTACCTTTTAAGTTATTTTTTATTCTTTTTTTATCTTGAAATCTACTGAACCGATTTTGATTTTTTTTTCACTAATGGAAATCTACATTATTCTACGTGGATATAGAATTTCTTTTATCTCAGAAAAATCTACTGTTCCTAAGGTATGCAAGCGATACCGCGGAAAAAGGTTATGATTAGGGGACAGTTTGTAATTAAAACTTAATTTGAGCTTAATGTTACATGTTTTACCTTTAAATATTGAATATTTTTATTGCTATATTAATGTATTAAACTCCTCTTATATTTTTATTTAAAATGTTTTAGTATAATATCATAAATTATTATACAAAACTTTATCCCGAAATAAGAACCCTGAGTTCACGAATTAAAAAGTTGAGCCAAATTTTATCACGAAATAAGACGCAAAAAGGAGGTCTACAAATAAATTAATAAAAAAACAAGTTCTAACTGAAACCACTTAATTCAGCCACGTATTAGCTGGCAAAAGACCAATGTTTTATTGAAAAAACTTTCAAACAGGAATCAGGTTTAGATTTTTTTATATTAAATTTTTAAGTCGTCATAGCCTAAAGCAATCTACACACCAAAGCCGCTGACCCGGCGGCACGGATCGCCGGCCCAACCCGCCGGCCTTATTTTGTACAATCATGCCGCCGGCTTGCGCCCGCGCGGGCAAGCCGGCGGGGCAGCATGCCGATGCCGACGGCATCCCTCTCCACTCACTCAGTCAGTTGCCCGCCGACTTTCATAGAGTAGTGACGTATCACTTATTCATTCTCTGTTGTTGTGAAGTGTCGGCACTTTTATTTTTATCAAATAACCAATATGGAGTGGGACGATGCAACAGTTATAAAACTAATAGACCTCTATCATTTAAAAGAAATATTATGGAACCCAAAAAACCGTGACTACAAAAGCCGGCCAAAGCGTTACGACGCATTTAATGAAATTGCCAGTGAATTTGCTACTGATGTTCCGGAAATCGAGAGAAAGATAAAAAATTTAACTAGTCATTATTACCGAGAGAAAAAAAAAGAAGATAATTCAAATAAGTCTGGTGCGGGTACTGATGATATTTATCATAGTAAATGGTTTGCCTACAAATCACTAAATTTTCTGCGGAACAAAAATGTGCCTACTGGAACCACCGATACTGTAAGTAAAGATATATATTTTTTTTTATTTATAATCAGGCAACTAGGGCCCCATAGACATATAATTATAATATTAGTTTATTTATTAGTGTATCTTTGTATTTACATTTTAACCCTTTCCCGGGCATTGGCAAAATAGTTGCCACTCAGGTAAAAAAATGTGTTTGAAAAAAAAGTAATTGAAATGTTGAAGACTTATTCAGTGCCTTTAATAAAATCCATAATAAAAAAATACACAATAAATGTTGATTTTGACTAGAGATACTTATTTATTTTTTATTAAATTAAAGTAAAACGGCTAAACGGGCAGTCTTTTTCGTCTTTTTTCGCAGGACACACCGTCGACGAGCCACGATTCACAATCGAGACGAGAATCACAATCAAATCAAAATGATTTACCACAGATGTCACCAGGAGATTCACAATCAAATCATAATGATTTACCACAGATGTCGCCAGAAAATACAACTTGGCAACGAAATAAACGTCCTAAAATCAACCCTAATAAAGAGTTGATATCCGAAGCATTGAATATTATGAAGAATGTCTCCCAACGACCAAATGTGACAAAAGATGAGGATGGTTTATTTGGAGATTATATTGCGGGTCAGTTAAGACAAATGGATCGACAAATGAAAGCTATTGTGAGACATCGGATCAACAATATAATATTTGAAGCCGAAACTGGATATAGATCCGAAACATTTACGGATTTTGCAAGACCAAGTAGTGTTTCTAGTTCACACAGTCATCCAGGATACTATACAGCATCTTCACTTCAACAGACGGTTGTAAGCCCTTCTACAAATAACTTAACTTCTTCTGAATACTCTGCCCAAACAAACTCAGATCCACAAACAATTCAACCTTCGTCACTAGAAACATTTGCTGAAGAATACCTAGCTCTAAATCCTTCTGATAGTGTTATAAAGTAATCTTCAAAATATGTTATAAATATTTAATTTTCTTTTTGGTATAATAAAGGTAGCTATAGGTAGCCCCATTAAAGTTAAATTTAAAATTAGTGTTGACTATTCCCTTCACACGAGTAGAGCTTGACATATGTGCGTAAGGAATAGCAAGGTTTTAATTTTAGTTTAGTGACACTTCTACCAATAGTTAATATCATGTTATTGGTTTACAAAAACACATTTCTTATTTTGTTTAAAATTTTATTATACGAATCACAATAAAAGTGTATCTCACTGTGTAATTTACGATTTTAGATTTAATGGATAATACATGGAACTACTTTAATGATTAAAAATAATATTGATTATATGAGTTGAGTTATTGGTTATATTGCCATTCTAATCCTCCGACACTAGAAAGAAAATAATGAGTCAACTCCACTCTTGTATCCTCAGCGGTCACTGTAGTATCCGAGGTTTGATTGTCTTCTCCTGACATATTATCTAAGCAACTGTCGTTTTCAAGATGTCTACGCCATTCACCGGGAAAGATTTCTCCTTGATTATTTTCAGTATCGTATTCATTTTGCTGAGTTGCAGCGGTTCGTTTGATATAATTAAATAAATGTATACACGCCAAAGTTACAGTAGTAGCTTTTTCTGGGATTAGCTGAATAGGTCTATGAAAAATCTTAAATTTGTGTGTTAACTGCCCAAACACGTTTTCAACTACTCTTCGCCCTCGACATACGCGATAGTTAAAAACCCTCTTAGATGATCCCATTGTGTGATTACCATCATAAGCCTTTATAATATGGGGTTGCAGAGGAAACGCGTCATCACCCAAAAAAAAATACGGTACTGGTAGATTCCTTCCGGGTAAAGGGGTTTTATGTGGTATATTCAATTCATTATCATTTAACAATCGATATAATGCTGAATTATTAAAAACCCCACCATCTGAAATCCGACCCTGACATCCCACATTAGCGTACAAAAAGTTGTAATCAGCATCTACCAAAGCAAAGAGCACAATACTGAAATATTTTTTATAGTTTATATAATCACTTCCACTTTTTGGGGGACATTGAAGTTTTATGTGTTTCCCATCCATTGACCCAAGACAATTGGGTATTTGCCATCTTTTTAAATATTCATCTGCAATTTCTCTCCATCCTTCCTGACTCCTTGGAATTTTCACATAATCTGAAAGTCCTTCAACTAAAGCATCACATACTTCAGGAATAATGCTTGAAATTAGTTGAGGAGATACTTTAAAGACGTCGCACAGGCTACTAAAAGAATTTCCTGAGCTTAGGTATTTTAACGTTATTGACAATCTTTCTACTGGTGAAACTGCTTTTCTGTAATTTGTGTCTTGTTTAGCTATTGTGTGTCCAACAATATTCAGTAAATATTCAAAGTCGGTACTGGTTAATGACAGGAAAGTCTTAAAAGAAATGGGTTTGTATAGAACCAAGTCGTCTTCCCTTAAATCACTTAATCTTTGACAAGTACTGTATTTATTGCGACTCATTAAACTTGGCCTAACCCAACACTTTCGTGTGTTGAGGGATCCACCGATAATAACTCCACAAACTGCTATTATTAAATCACTGTTATCGTCCTCCTCCATGTCAATCTGAAAATACTACTTCTGAATTATTCGCAACACACACGTCCAATCTCTACGACTATTTGGCAATTACTAGAACACCACATGCCGCGGCTGTCGTGCCGCCGGTATTGCCGCCGGCAAAGTCGTTCGGCTTGGACATTCTGAAGCCGCCGGGTTAACCCGCCGGCACTAAGCCGCCGGGCTGTGCCGCCGGGTCAGCGGCTTTGGTGTGTAGACCGCTTTAGACTACCGAATTACACCTCACTTACCTTACTCAAATCAGCAACTTTTTTCAAACGTCAAAACGCGTGTTTAGCATAGTCGTGACGTCATCAAAGTTCTACGCACTTTTTTACTTTAATCGATTGTTTTAAATGGTTAATCAACATAAAACTAACAGTAGCCGTGGATATTACGATTATTAAAATATCTCAGGAATATCTTAGGAAAGTGTGTCCTAGTTCGTGTTCTTTCTGAAGCCATGTAAAGTTTCAAGTTTAAACGTGACAATGGAGTTACGTTAACTTCCTTTATATGGAGTTGTCAAACCACGACGTTTGCCGTCCATACTAAATGACAGTTTCCCATAAACTCACCTGTCACATTTGTTTGCTTGAACACTTACACGACCTTAGAAAGGAGTATTTGACTACTATTCAATTTTTTTTTTTAATGATTATTAAATAGAGGATCTCCCAAAGGTCGTAATATCCACGTCCCCTGATAGTTTTATGTTGAATAACCATTTTAAACAATCGATTAAATTAAAAAAAGTGCGTCAACTTTAATAACGCCACATTTCAGAATTTCATATATAAATCACATAGGAAGCGTTTTGACGTTTTAAAAAAAGTTGCTGATTTGACTATTTGTCAAACACCCAATCCCACTTGTAAGCTTTCAAATAGCTTACATAAGTAACTTTCATAACTAACATTTGCAATCGATACGACTTCCAAGACTGTTTACATTTAGTAAGTTACTCATGTAAGCCACTTACAAGTATAATTGTAACCTTTTTTATGCTGCTACATCATAGTATTCTCTAAGTTCATACCATGAAACTGTTTCCATTAGCAAATTAACGTGACACGCTTGCATGGAGGTGTTATTCGTTAAGGCGACGAAGCTAGTAGCGCTAGGCTTTATTCGGCACGTGAAATCTCTTAGCACACAGAATACGATTGACTGGAAGTAATTTTTTTGTATTTTGTGAGTATTTTTCGTGGTGATCGTCATAAATGAACACATCACTGCGGGGTCACTTCACACTCACGCACTCGCGCGGGGCGGCGGGGCCGGGGAGTCAGTCGTGGGGGGAGGGGTGAGAGCTGACGGACGCGGACTCAGTCGCGCGCGAGCACTCGGCCCTCTGACTATGTGTCGGCGACCCGCTGCATGATCTGCAATAATGGAAACAAACATTTAAATAACGGGACATTTGAAAAATTTGGGAATCTTTGGAAGCTTTTTATATTTTAAAATACATGTAAGCTTTTTTGAAATGAAACTTCTTTAGAATCGTTGTGATTTAAAAATTCGATGAAACGAAAAAGAGACTACATATTTATTAGAATTTAGAATTTTAGAGGATTTAAAAAGTTTATTTATCTCATTCTCTCGTAGGCTACTTTTCTAAAGTTTTACTTCTAACGTGTGTGAGTTGCACACAAACACTTTTTTATTTCGTGAGATATTCTATAGACAATTGAAATAACCAAAAACATTCTTGGAATATTTTATTTTAACAAAATATCTAGATGATTTTTAAAACGATTTTATTTGATTTCTTTCTCCCTTTGCTTAGTTGCCAACTCCAATACACTGCAGTGAATAGATATATCCACACATTATAGGTATCGTTCCACCACCATCCCATCCCATCGACGTATCATCGATTTCGTATGACCCTTAGATAATATAGATCTACTGGATCAGTAAGATGTAATGTAGCCAAAGCGATTACAAACGATAGCCATAGACTAGGTATATACTTTTTTTTCGCTCCATTATAAGCGTTAACGATTATAGAAAAAGAATAGACACTAAACGTCTGTAACTTGGCTAAGGAGGCAGGACTCAAAATCGCATTCAAGAGAGTTGGAGACGTTAAATACACGCAAGGATTTTTTGTCACTCGAAATTGCACCTTATTGCAAGAAAATAGAAAATACCACCAACAGCACCACTCCAGCCCATTAACGTCCCCCTGCTGGGCACATGCCTCCACCCTCATAGGAGAGTGGGAATCAGAACTTAGACCCACCACGCTGCTCCAATGCGGGTTTTCGGGCTATAGAAAATACACGCAAGAATTTTTTGTCAGTCGAAATTGCACCTTACAGCAAGGAGATAGAGTCACCTGTCGGGCGGCGGGTCGTTGCGCGCGGGGACCAGATGGTCCGGCGACGCGGCGCGACTGCTGCGCTCGCTGCCCGCCTCCTCGTACGAGTTGTCGCTGGTTAGCTGCAACAGACAATGGAAACAGTACAAAGAAGAGCACCTGTTGAGTTACTTGTTGGCTCTTCTCAGTAGAAACCTCTTTCCGGACCGGTAGTAGAGTCCTGACATATCATAAGTGCCTGTTGCCTGTAAGCCTGTCCTTGTCCCCGCCATAGCGCTGTCCCGCTGTTCAGACTAGATGGCGTTAGAAGTCCACATTTTTACCTACTCGATCGCGTCTAAGACCGCAATTGTACTTGTAACTTTTGTGTCAAAAGTGCGCACTTGATATCTTTGTATACAAATTGGGGTGTACTCTCTGGTTCCAATCTCACCTGATGCTAACTACTCAGAACGTCCTAAATGCGCGTGATATCTTTGTATACAAATTGGGGTGTACTCTCTGGTTCCAATCTCACCTGATACTAACTACTCAGAACGTCCTATATGCGCGTGATATCTTTGTGTACAAATTGGGGTGTACTCTCTGGTTCCAATCTCACCTGATGCTAACTACTCAGAACGTCCTAAATGCGCGTGATATCTTTGTATAAAAATTGGGATGTACTCTTTGGTTGCAATCTCACCTGGTGCTAACTACTCAGAACGTCCTAAATGCGCGTGATATCTTTGTATACAAATTGGGGTGTACTCTCTGGTTCCAATCTCACCTGATGCTAACTACTCAGAACGTCCTAAATGCGCGTGATATCTTTGTGTACATATTGGGGTGTACTCTCTGGTTCCAATCTCACTTGATGCTAACTACTCAGAACGTCCTAAATGCGCGTGATATCTTTGTATACAAATTGGGATGTACTCTTTGGTTGCAATCTCACCTGGTGCTAACTACTCAGAACGTCCTAAATGCGCGTGATATCTTTGTATACAAATTGGGGTGTACTCTCTGGTTCCAATCTCACCCGATGCTAACTACTCAGAACGTCCTAAATGCGCGTGATATCTTTGTATAAAAATTGGGATGTACTCTTTGGTTGCAATCTCACCTGGTGCTAACTACTCAGAACGTCCTAAATGCGCGTGATATCTTTGTATACAAATTGGGGTGTACTCTCTGGTTCCAATCTCACCTGATGCTAACTACTCAGAACGTCCTAAATGCGCGTGATATCTTTGTGTACATATTGGGGTGTACTCTCTGGTTCCAATCTCACTTGATGCTAACTACTCAGAAGTCCTAAATGCGCGTGATATCTTTGTATACAAATTGGGATGTACTCTTTGGTTGCAATCTCACCTGGTGCTAACTACTCAGAACGTCCTAAATGCGCGTGATATCTTTGTATACAAATTGGGGTGTACTCTCTGGTTCCAATCTCACCCGATGCTAACTACTCAGAACGTCCTAAATGCGCGTGATATCTTTGTATAAAAATTGGGGTGTACTCCCTGGTTCCAATCTCACCTGATGCTAACTAGACATGGGCAAAATGTATCACTAAGAAGAAAAGATAGATATGTATCTTTCGATCACTGGGATATGTATCACTCTTTTGTATCTTTATATCCTTATGCATCAGCAGCTCACGCTTTCGCACACCACTCACTTGTCGCTTCGCGGCTCGCGCAACTCAATCCACTATACCATATCAGTAAGAGCGATAGTATAAAACCTAAATGTACACGTACCGCTTAAGGACTTTGAGCCCTACGCACCAGTAATAGAGTTATCAATTTACCTGTCGTGCCGACGTATGTCAATTTAATATGGTCAATGCGAGGGAGGTGCGAAAGAGATGTCTAAGCACGATAGACGATTTCAAATAAGGAGGTGCGAAAGAGACGCTTGTATTTATTTTAGTGGTATAACAGAACGAGACGCGAGTGCATCTAGCGCTCGCTAGTTAGTCAGTAGTCACGGTTGCGAGACAGATAGAAAAAGACGCCGTGAGAGAATGAGTTGTAAAGATACAGTGATACACTGATACATTCGGATGTGAACGGATACAAAGAGTGATTAGTGGAAACGGATTGATATATATCTTTTTTATCTATCTCTCCTGAGTTACCCATCTGTATTGCTAACTACTCAAAACGTCCTAAATGCGCGTGATATCTTTGCAAACAAATTGGGGTGTACCTACTCTCTGGTTCCAATCTCACCTGATGCTAACTCCTAAATGCGCGTGATATCTTTGTATACAAATTGGGATGTACTCTTTGGTTGCAATCTCACCTGGTGCTAACTACTCAGAACGTCCTAAATGCGCGTGATATCTTTGTATACAAATTGGGGTGTACTCTCTGGTTCCAATCTCACCTGATGCTTACTACTCAGAACGTCCTAAATGCGCGTGATATCTTTGTATAAAAATTGGGGTGTACTCCCTGGTTCCAATCTCACCTGATGATAACTACTCAAAACGTCCTAAATGCGCGTGATATCTTTGCAAACAAATTGGGGTGTACTCTCTGGTTCCAATCTCACCTGATGCTAACTACTCAGAACGTCCTAAATGCGCGTGATATCTTTGTATACATATTGGGGTGTACTCTCTGGTTCCAATCTCACCTGATGCCAACTGGCGATGCAGTCTAAGATGCACCGCGCTAATCTGGAAGAGGCATGCCAGCGGACTTAAAACTTTAATTAATTAGTACCACAGACTTCTAAACTAAGTAATACAAAATATGCTCAGTGGCGTGCACGACATAGAGGCATAAAGGTACTAAAGGTAAGCTTACCTTAGGCAAAAAATCTCGAATGCATATTTTTCATCATTCCCTGCCTGAAAGTATGTATGTATCTACGTAACCAATGCCTACCCGGGCTCCGAATACTGTGCACGCCACTGCAAATGGTTACTAAAAAAAAAAATTCACCCCGATAAATCAAAGAGTTTTCCAGGGTTTTTTTTACTAAATCCACAAGGAGGAAGTTGCGGATATATCATCTAGTAAAGTACATATAAAACTTACCAGTGTGAGCGGGTGTCGGTTGCGACCCGGACTAAGCGACGTGCGCGCTTCCTCCACCTCTAGCTGTAATATACTCTCCTGGCTGCCCGTGAACTGCCGAACAAAGTTAAAAGCGTTAAACCGCTGAAAAAAAAAGCGTTAAAACCGCTGAGCTCCTTGCTAGTTCTTCTCGGTATGGACTTAAGGGGGGTATTTGACAACTATTCAAATAAGTTCTTTTTTAATGAACATGAACTAGAGGATTTCCCAAAAGTCGTTATATCCACGTACCCTGCTAGATAAATGTTCAAAAACCATTCTAAACTATCGATCGAAGTAAAAAAAGTGCGACCAATTTTGATGACGTCATAGTTCAGAATTTCATTCAACATTCCAAACTAAGCGATCGTTTTGACGTTTGAAAAGAAGTTGCTGATTTGACTTGTTGTCAAATACCCATTTAAGTATGTGGTAGAAAAAACTTTTTGCTCATTTGATTATTCAAAAGAACTTCGCAAAACATTGCAAGTTTGTTTGATTAATTATTATTCAAAAGGACTAACGGCCGGTTTCTGAATTGAGAATTTCCTATTGAGTCTGTCTCAAAGACTACTTAAAGACTAATTAAGCAAATTTTTGTTTCTGAATTGATATTGTGTAAGGGTTGAGAGTTGGAACTTGTTTTTGCTTGAATGTTTAGTTCAGAAACCAGCCCAATATCAATTCAGAAACAAAAATTAGCTTAATTATTCCTTGCGTAGTCTTTGAGACAGACTCAACATGAAATTCTCAATTCAGAAACCGGCCGTAAGTATTTAAAATTTTGTTTGTGTAACTACTTATTTAAAAAAAAATAACTATTTATTATTTGTAAATGTGTGTTTGTTTGACTTTTCAAAAGAAATTTTAAATATTTATTAGTGTGATTATTTATTGAAAATTACTCTGTTAAATGATTCATTTCCAAAAGTTTATTTGAATAAAAAACTTATAATTAGTGTTTGAGTTGCATAGAAAACTAGTACCTATAGGATGCAGTTGAGCTATATCTTCTACTTATATAAAAATCAATTGCTGTTCGTTTGTGTCGCTAAAACTCGAGAAAGCCTTGACCGATTTAGATGGAACTTTTTGTGTGTACTGACTACTGCGTGTTTGAGTGGGTCGGCCAGCGGCCTATATTATTATATATTAGATACCAGGAGAGGACATCGGTATCCAATTCAAAAATATAACCATTATCGGGTATGGACTATGGTTAAAGATCAAGCGCAGGACGTTTTGTTCAGAGCGTAGCATCACTTTATTAGTTTCTTTGAACCAAACTGAAGCGCGATTTGGAGTACTATAGCGCCACCTATTTCTTGACTATAGTACTAAATTGTTTGATATTTTAGGAGTCATTTTTTACACTTCTTATGATCTATTACAATATAGAGCTGTAAAAATAATCAAGCGGCGATAGAATGTCGTTAACAAAATTCCACGTACTTTTTTTACTTTAATCGATGGTTTAAATAGTAATCTATATTTATATAAAAATGAATCCCTATTTCCCTTGGTCACGGCATCACGCGTGTGGACCAATTTCGCTAATTCTTTTTTTGTTGTGATTGTTTGGACCCCGGGATGGTTTATATTCATAATTGGACCCGGTAGAGGGCGCTGCAATTGGGTTTAATGTTCAGGGCAGAACAACGTCTGCCGAGCCTACCATGCATAAAAATTTGCTTTACTAAATAATTGTCGTCACTTATTGGTCACTTACCACAAAACCATAATACTTGAGTATATCCATCTTACACATAGGACACGTGCGGTGTTCTAGCAACCATGGGTCTATGCAATTCTTGTGGAAGTCATGCCTACAATAGAAAAAAATCATTTTTACACTAAAACTTTTTGGAGCAAAAATTACGCTCTTATATATTGTAAAGATGGCGCCATTTAGCATGCAGCACAATTCACATCCTTGAATGTAAAAAATTTGGTTTATAATAGGTCATTATATACCTGATAACGACCAAACACACAACTCACAACTTCATAAAAATAATATGTAAAGCAACATTCTTAATGAGACGCAAAGGAGTAGAACGCGTCTTCGTAGATTTAACTATCTATTATTAACTATTCTTTACTTTGCCATTATTATTTTTCAAGTTTTGCTATTTGCTGCAGATATTATAGGTGAATCCATTATATCCACGTGGCATTATGTTCAAAAAGAAATAAGGTGGGACCAAGTCGACGAAAAAAAAATTCCGTGAGACAATTTAGTAACCAATTGACATAGGATGACCCGGAAAATCAATTAATTTCAAAAAATTGCCACGGAAATTAAAAAAAAATTAAATCCACGCAAACAAAGTCTCACGTATCAATTATAGTCGGACAAACTTATCTGACCCAGGTGATTAAAGGGTCGCTAGTATCTATGAATAATAAAAACAAAAACCAAGGCATAAAAATTTGTTCCAATTTTGGCCACCGGGTCAGAAAAGTTTTGTGGGACTATAGTTGATTTTCATTTTGGCACTCTGTAACCGGCCAATCTCCTTTGTGCCTCCCTCAAGTTACTTGACACTCGCGAAGTGCATTTTGAAATTTGCGTGTTTTTTTCTTCTTCGTAAGTGCAACGAACGAAGGAGAATATAAAAACCGGTCAACGGCGAGCCAGATTCGCGCATAATGAGTACCGTACCACCACACACTATAAATTATTTTAGTGAATAACAAGAAAGATGTCATGACAGCACGTTATCAGCTGTTTAGTAAGCCATAACCAGTTCAGCATGTGCTAATTGGTTCCCGAGAAAAAGGGTGTTGACAACGACAGACGGACAACGAAGTGATTCTATTAGGGTTCCTTTTTTCCTCTTGAGGAACGGAAACCTAAAAATACGTAAGCAAAACGTATAAGTGTGGCTCACCGACACGGAAGCGATCGTAGCGTCTCTGACACTTTGTAGGGCTCGATGCAGATCGCGCAGCATTCGCCGTCGCCTTGCACTTCCTGCACATTGAACATAGTTTACCCAACGACCTCAATTTACATAGACGGGCCCTGTCAAACAAAGAATGTGGACCTATTTTACTAACGCCATCTAGTCCGATAAGCGGGACAGCGCTATGGCGGGAACAAGGACAGGACTATACAGGTTAGGAGCGTGCTCTAAAGGTTGGACGCCCAATTTTTTTCTATGAAAAGGCCCATCTAGTGCCTACATATATATCGATGAGTTTACAACACAGGAAACGTCGGGGGTTTTGGCAGACGCCTGTCAACTGACCTTCGATAATAATATTAATGTATGGGTGTAGCACAGAAGGTCGTGACCTAACCTTCGATAAAAATATATACATATAAGCAACCCAGACAGACAGACAGACTTTCGCTTTTATTAGTATGGATGCGAAAGTGTGTGTCTGGTACACTTTAACGGCCCATCTGTTCAACCGATTTTGATGTTTGGTATAGAGGTAGGTTACATCACGGGGAAGGAGATAGGCTACATTTTATCCCGGAAAATTAAGGATTTCCCGCGGGGAAAAAATATTAATCCACGCGGACGAAGGCGCGGGCATCATCTAGTACTGAATATTTGAAATTGTGTCGGTATTTTATCAGTCATTGACTTGGACTAAAATAAGATATTTGACATTGGGACAAACCCATCTCGATAAGTGATAGACTTTATCAAATCTGATAACTCACCCTATCATCTGTTTTCAAACTCTTCACGGGTATTTTCGACAGCGCCTTTTTCGCTGCACAGCATAATCTCTTCTGGAAAAAACATTGTTTTCTATTTTCACTTAGGCGTTTCTTATTTCTTGTACTTACATAAATTTTATTTAATTCTTGCACAAAATGTTGTATGTGGTTAGCACACATGGGTACTGAAGTTATGCAATGTAAACATATATAGATATGGTTTAGGAGTTAGTACCCTGCAGCATCAGGATTGAGGAGTTGGATTCAGATTTTTTTATGGGACCATATCGCAAACGTCCTCTAGGCAGAAGTTTTATTTTTATCAAATCGGTTCAGTCAAAAGTCAAAATATATTTATTCAAAGTTTGTACTTCATAGCACACACAATGAACGTCAGGCAAAGTATAAGACGTGATGGTTATAATCAACAACGGTATATTAAAACTAAATCTATGAGGGTTCCAAACGCGCCCTGGTCTCAGAAGAGCACACAACAAACTCTGCCGGGGTTTTGTTTAACTATCATCATCGCACAAACATCGTAAATTAATAATTAGTACTATTATTTCAGACTGACATGGCGGCGTACTATACCTACTGGCTGAGGCGAAAAAGATCGGCCTTACGTGGGGCAAGCTGAAGCCTGAAGCATAAGTCGTTCGACAGATCGGGTTGGAAAAGAGTAGGTAGTTTGCCCTATGCCCCGAAGGGAGGACAGGACATAGGACTTAATGATGAGTCGTAACGTGACGTATGCATTATATATCATTTACAAATTGTAACATTTTTCTGTTTCCGAAAAGATCATCTGCTGAGTTTCTTGCGTGTTATTCTAAGTAGAACAATTTTCTGAACCGGTGGTAGATTCTTGCAACTTATCATAAGTGGCCCAAAATTTCCTGCGTGAAATAAATCATTTCTTCCATTTTTCAGTCCGTACATGGATCCACTTACCGACAGTCGGTCTTTAGCGTGTATATACCGGAAGCGTTGTATGTAGTAGAACACCAGCCACGCCAGTGAGATGACCATCAGCACTATGAACGATATTGACACGAACAGCACCGAAGTCCTGGAAACACAATATATTATCCCGGTAATAAATTATAACAAAAATGGTTACGCTTCACTCGAAATCATAGTACTACTAACGTATATTGTACTACTAGATGATGTCCACAACTTCCTCCGCGTGGATTAAGGTTTTTTGATTCACACGCGATTTGATTTTCCGGGATAAAAAATAACCTATGTCCTTCCCTGAGATGCATCATGCAACCTACTAGTATTAGATGGTACCAAATTTCGTCCAAATCAGATGGGTAAGTTCCCATTAATGATTTAAGAATTATTTCTTGGTTTAACGACATATGTTTTAAAACGGGTATTTAACTATATACCAAGATAAATACGTCGATTTTATGTGTCGATATTTCGACTCAGTTGCATGGATCGTGATCAATACAGGACTACGATGCTGCGAGATGTGAAGCTGGAGCTGTCAAGGGCAATATCGAACTACCCTCTTTCTCAATCTCACAGTTTAACTGAATCGACTGAGTTCAACCGTGAGCTGTGAAAGCGTAGCAGACAGACACACATTCGCATTTATATTTGTATGGATCAGTATGGATGATAGGCAATTTTTTTAAGTTTTATGCTAGCGATACTGTCTAGCACAATGATCATAAACCTGGCACAGAAGCGCCTGCTTTATATATTTAAAAAAAAACGCCAAGTTAAAAGAAAACTATGAAGATTAAAGATATAGGATGTAGACTATCTTCAAACTAAAGTAATGAAAAGTAGCGCAGTTCGGATAGGTAAATATAACTTTTAAGAGTGTAATCTAGTAGAAGGTATACAGTATAGTAAAGCCAGTTATTCACAAATAGATCTGTACGTACGAGTAAATAGTATCAGTCTCGATTGCGCTGTTCCGCGAGAGGATGCAAAATTAACAAAAACATTAAAAAAATACAACAAAAACATAACAGGTAAGTAGGTAAGTTCCTACTACCTGAAAGAATAGGTAAGTACCTAACTCCAATATATCGAAATAATATTGTATGAAAAAAACTAGCTATCAGTTCGATATTGACACAAATTTCCATTTCCAGTGTCTTTCGAGATACGCGTGCAAGTTTCTTCGCGTTTTCCTTCACCGAGAAATACGACCTGAAAGTAGGTGACATATTGATGAGTGATGTGCCTCATTGATATTAGGCATTATCAATTTGGCACATTGGTTGCACATACGTATGTTGGAAATTGACGGTAATTCATTTGACTTAAGTCAAATGGATGGACGCCAAAAATTTTCTCACGGCATCAGTCCTAATTAATTCATTTCTCGATTTCTCTCCTGCCAATTCGCAACGGTCAATATCTCATGACGCCAAGGCTTTTTGGGCACAGAACTTCCGTGGGTTGGCATCGCGCCAAAATTTGGCTCACAACAGAATTTTGGCTTTACATCGCGATCTAAATCATATGTCTTCAGTCTTTGGCAAGCTTAAGCGACCACTTTTCACTGAAGTTGAAAGTGTAGAGTAGTACAGTCCAATTCAAACTTTATGACTTCTCATCAACATCAACGAACATCTTGCGTTTCGATGCGCAGAATACAGCATCAGCGGGACGGTTCAGTTGACTGTACCTGCGCGGACCTACTCTCGCGGCTAACATACGTTCCCAAGACGTTATCGGACTGTATCTATATTGTCAGCTTATTGAAATTTTGGAAAAGATAAAAGATTGTGAATTTGTTTAGTATTGAAGGTTTAATTAGGCTGATATTTGACTCATTCGATGTATTTCACTCGGTTCGTTCTTTGGCGGGGATACGCCATATTGGAATAATTTGCATAAATACGAATACTTTGACGTTTGAAAATTAGTCTCCTACCGGCAGACTCAGCGATTATTGAATACTTTTGCGTTTAGATCGCAATTTGATTTAGAGCTTAGCAGTAGCAACTGCAGTCTGATCAAATGATTAATTTATTGTTGTTGTGATGCTTTGGCCAAGTTTTATACTTAACTGTTTACATTAAATCTATCGTGAAACCGCTACACGTTATGACCATTTGCTCGTGGAAGTTTTAAAGAGAGTACAAACTTATTTTAAAAGTAATTTTAATTATTTGCCCACTTCTGGAATTATGCTTACAATATTTAAAGAAGAAGAATTATACAAACTTGTTGATGTTGCTGTTAATGTGTGTATAAGTGCGGCCCTTGATGATGCCGATGAAGACTCTCGTGCCGTTGTCCACCAGCCTCGTGATCTCCTCGCCCTTCCATTTGTACGTGAACACCGCGCTTATGTTGCCTGCGAACCAAATTATAGGAGGCTTTGAGTAAAGCAAGCTAATAGAGCGCTTAAGCTTACACTGGGGCTGATTCTGTAGTGCACAATCTCTAAACTAAACTAAAACGACAGCATTAAAAATATTTAGCAAGAAAAGAATACAATTATTTTGCTATAATCCGCCAACAGAAAAAATTCTGTATGGTCAAGCATGCAGTTACAAGCGAAGCGCCGTTTACCTTCCCAACCAAGCAAGAAAGCTAAGTTCCCAAGCAAGCAATGCCACCACCACTCACATGCACCACCACACAAAACTTTTATACTATTCTCGACGCACGTTTCGCCCCGACACCGGAGCATCTTCAGGAGATGTCGACTTTACAATGCAAGATTGTCACTAGACAATAGTCGAGAATAGTATAAAAGATTTGTGTGGTGGTGCATGTGAGTGGTGGTGGCAACTGGCATTGCTTGCTTGGGAACTTAGCTTTCTTGCTTGGTTGGGAAGGAAACGGTGCTTCGCTTGTAACTGCATGTTTGACCATACAGAATTTTTTCTGTTGGCGGATAATAGCAAAATAATTGTATTATTTTCTTGCTAAATCATGAACTTCCGCAGAGTAACGCCTGATTCTATCCAATATTAACATAATACATACCCTACGGAAAGCGACAGAACTAGATTTAAAGCTCCATTTTAGTTAAGAGATTGTGCTATACAGAATTGGCCACACTATTTCTCTGACCTTAACTTAAGCTTACATTATACACTGACATATCTGGCGCAGTGGTAGGTTCGATCCCTGAATCTTTACTATTATCTATACCAGAGATGCACAGACCGCGGCCCGCGGGCCGCATGCGGCCCGCCGGTCGAATACTGGTGGCCCGCCGACAGCAAAAATAATACTCTCGTACATTCGAAAAATATTGAATTCTATTCCAGAATAAAACCAAAAAAAATATGTTCGAAAAGTAATTTGAATCTCGCGCGCGCGCTCTTAAGTGCGCTTATCGGTGCGCCGTGCATGCGTCGGTAACAGCGGTCGGTAATGTTCGTGCTGATCTCGGTTAAATTCGTTTTCTTGAGGAAGCGCCGCGGCCGGCGCGGCGGCGCGTTATCCGCGGGTTATATTGTTAGAGCAAGCGAGATAGCAATAGTCCCGAATTCCCGATTGCTCGCGTAGGTAGATACACGAAGCTTCCAGAGTCGGTTTCGAGATTTCTCCATACAGTTTTCGACTCTATACGCGCGGTATAAAAGCCACGCTAACCGCAGCGACCGACAGTTCGGTTTTAATTTGAGTGAAGTGTCAATAGTTCTAGTGTAGATTTTAACTCGACTAGCCGGTGTATAATTGTGTTGTGAAATCGTAAGTAAAACTCTGTTATTAATAAGTGTTTCCCTACCTATTTAATCAATTATTTTTGGTAATTTAAAAAAGGATGGGTAATTTAAGTAGGTACTGTAATTGTTTTTAGGTGCTGTGTTAATCCTAGCCAGGATTAGAACGCAACATGGACAAGCCAGGACCTAGTAATAAACGTAAGGTTAAAGATGAAAATCGGCAGTTTCAAGGAATTTGGACCGAGAAATACTTTTTTGTATGGTCACATAACAAAGTCGTTTGTTTAATTTGAAAAAATTCTGTTGCGATTGCAAAGGAATATAATGTTAAAAGGCACTATGAAACGCAGCATCCTACTTTTACCAAGTTTACAGGCGAATTAAGAAAGCAAAAAATGTTGTCTTTAAAACGGGAACTTATTGGTCAGCAAGCTATGTTTACAAAACCTATTCAAGATTCAGAAACAGCTACAGAAGTTAGTTATGAAATTTCTCGAATGATAGCAAAGCGAAGTCGCCCCTTCAATGATGGGGATTTTGTAAAAGAATGCATAGAAATTGCCGCTAAGAAAATGTGCCCAGAAGCAGCAAAAAAGTTTGAGAAAATTCAACTGAATCGTATGACTATCCAAAGACGAATTATGTCTTTGTCAGGTAATATTGCGGAACAATTAAATGAAAAACTAATATCATTGAATTTTTTTCATTAGCACTCGACGAATCCACTGATATTAGTTCCACAGCTCAACTTCTCATATTCATACGAGGTGTTACTCAAGATTTTGAAGTCTTAGAAGAGTTATTAGGAATGTGTTCATTGAAAGGTCAAACCAGAGGAGTTGATATACTCAATGTCCTTTTGGATGAGTGTTCAAAAACTAATTTGGACTTATCAAAATTATCGGAGTTGCGACTGACGGTGCTCCTTCGATGATTGGTGTCAATTCTGGGCTAGTTACTTTGCTAATTATAAGAAAATGGCTGAAAAATTCAACAAAACTGCGATTAATTTCAGTTATGTAGAAAAGCTAGATATTTTGATTCAATCTTTTCAAGACAGATTTTCGGAGTTTAAAAAATTGAAACCTCTGTTGGACATATTCAGCAATCCTTTCACGATTTCAGTTGAAAATGCGCCAGAGTCAATGCAGTTAGAAATTATCGACATTCAAAACGACCAAGATTTACGCAACAAATTCAACGAAGGAGACTTGCTGAACTTTTACCGCTGCATTGATAAAAATACGTACAAAGAGTTGCGTATAAACGCTCTGAAATGTGCCAGCTTATTTGGTTCTACCTATATATGTGAACAAACCTTTTCAATACTAAATAATAATAAAACAAAAAATCGAAACCGCCTTGCAAATGAAAGTTTGGAAGCAGTTTTACGTGTTGCTACAAGTAAATTTGAGCCAAATATAAAAAAGATTGTAAGCACTATGCAGTGCCACGCTTCAAATTAATAAATTCTTTTTCAATTTTAATACATATTTATCAATTCTTTATTGTCTTTAATTACCTATACTTCTGGCGGCCCGCCATCAGTTCATAATTTGCCCGAGTGGCCCCTAGTCTTAATAAGTCTGTGCATCCCTGATCTATACTAATATTATAAATGCGAAAGTTTGGATGGACGGATGGATATTTGTTACTCAATCATGCCAGAATGGCTGAAATCCTTATTTTCCGAGATGTTAAGGCCTGGTATCTTCTCCGGGATGTGAACCTATCTCTGTACCAAATATCATCAAAATCGGTAAAAACGATGGGCCGGAAAAGCGTAGCAGACAGACAGACACACTTTCGCATTTATAACCTTTTTAGTAAGTATGGATACCTACCAATATACATAGTTAGTATGGATAATGGATATGGATCAAAATTTTACGGCCATTTGAAAACATTTCACAATAAATTTTATTATTAAAACTAGCGGACGCCCGCGACTTCGTCCGCGTGGATTGAGGTTTTGTGGTTCCCGCGGGAACTCCTCAGTTTTCCAGGATAAAAAGTAGCCTATGTTTTAATCCAGGTTATAAGCTATCTATGTTCCAAATTTCAGCCAAATCGGTTCAGTAGTAGCGGCGTGAAGGAGTAACAAACATACACACAAACTTTCGCCTTTATTATATTAGTGTGATGCAACAATTTTTATCAAAGTCATCAATAATATTTACAGTAGTAAAGACATAATATGCGATAAGAACTTAGCTTATCTGGAGGTCATAAATCCCAATCGAATACAACAAAATCACGTTTATATTACTCGGCTACGAAAATCTTTTGCTTTTAGATCATGAGGAGTTAAATATAAGGTCATACATAATAATTAATCTACCAAATCATGAAGGTCACTTATGCATTACATAGCATAGATTGGTATTTTGTACAATTGTACAAAATACCAATCTATGCTCTACACAGCTCTGTATACAGCTCTACATATTATTTGGCAATCCCCTTTTTCCGTAGGCAGTATTATACCTTTGATGTTAATATTCAATAAGTCTTTGGTTACTGGATGCTTTCCGGAATTATGGAAAGTAGCTCACGTGATACCTATTTTAAAAGCAGGCACAAAAACTGAATGTAGAAATTACTGCCCTATATGTATTTTAAATTGTTTTGCCAAAATATTTGAGGGTATTGTTTATGATTATATTTATTATCTGTTTAAACCACTAATTTCCCCGCAACAACATGGATTTGTTTAAAGCAAATCCACTGTTACCAATCTAATTGAATATTCTAATTTCTTAGTCAATTGTCTGGACAGTAAAAAACAAGTTTATTCGGTGTATACAGATTTCCAAAAAGCGTTAGATAAGGTGAATCATTGGTTACTTTTCCAGAAACTAGAAAAATATGGAATCCATGGGAATTTGCTAAGGTGGGTAATATCATACGTAACAAATAGATCACAAATAGTTGCTGTTAACGGATTTTACTCCAAACCAATAACGGTACCATCAGGTGTACCCCAGGGATCACATCTAGGTCCATTGCTTTTTATTATTTTTATTAATGACATCACATCAGTCATAAAAAATAAATGTCTTCTTTATGCAGATTCTTTATGCAGATGATTTAAAGATATTCTGTGAAATAAATAATGTGCAAGATTGCAAATCACTGCAGGAAGACCTTAATTCTGTTAAATCGTGGTGTGAACAAAATGCTATGTTTTTAAACGTAAGCAAATGTTTTGTGCTTACCTTCACTAAAAATCGCAATAAAGTTAAATTTGACTACTTAATTGGCAATAATAAACTTTCAACTATGACTAGTGCTAGAGATCTGGGTATAACTTTTGATACATCCCTAACATTTAAGTTACATATAAATAATATTATCACAAAAGCTAATAAAATGATGGGTTTTATTTTCAGAATTACCAAAGGTTTCAAAAACCCTTTAAGTCTTTTGCATCTTTATAAAAGTCTTATTCGCAGTATCTTAGAATATGGTACCCCAGTTTGGACCCCATTCCAGAAAACATATGCTGACTCTATTGAGTCCGTGCAAAGGAGATTCCTACGAATACTTCTTTACAAATATAACAGAAAGCTAGTCAATTCCTCTTGTGAAGATAAACTAAAATATTTTAAACTCGATTCTATATGCATGCGTCGTATGCTACATGATGCGATGCTACTTCACAAAATCAATAATAGTCAAACGGATACTACCCTACTATCGAAAATAAACCTAAATTGTAAAATCCCTAAACGCTCAATTTGCACTTATAACGCCTTTCCACCTAAACCCTGCCGAACTAATTTAGCGCAGACTCTTGCAATAACCGTATTTGTCGTCAAATTTAATACTTTTCATCACAACAACCGAGACCTCAATATAATTAACTCGTCCAATGATTGCTTTCGCCGTAACGTACTGGTATCCCTACGTAAGGGAGCCAATTAGTTATTATAAACTCTGTAATTATTTTGTATATTATGATTTGTATTACTATTGATATAACTATTATTGTAATTTTCTAATTTCTCACTGCATTTTGTAAACCTACCATACTTAAATTTTGAAATGCTTTTATCTAAAAAATCTTTTGTACTAGCCAGTTGCTTATGTTTGTGCTATACATATTTTGTCTATAAGTCTTTTTGTAATTTATATATACTTTATTTATGCATGAATGTTGTTGGTTGGTCGAATAAAATAAAATAAATATTATAAAAGGGATATCAATTTATTTAGAGGTTTTATTTTGAATTTTTTAGAGATTTTGTACAACAGAATTAGCAACAATGATAAAGCAAAAAGTAGTAATTTTTTAAAAAGGAAAGTTCCAACCGCAAAATCTTTATTTGTAGACCATAGTTTACTTTATGTAACGTAATATCTACTATAAAGTTATTGGCAATTTCGAAATAATGTAGTGACTGAATTTTCTATTGAAAATCCTGCCAGGTTCATCCGTCGCGTTTCTCACTCAAACTCAACTCATATTTTTTATTCAAATAAACTTATAAGTGCTTTCGAATCGTCGCGTGAATCTACCACTGGTTCGGAATACCATTCCGAGAAAAACTAGCAAGAAACTCGGTTTACTACTCTGTTTCTCCGCAGTTTACTCTGTCTAGACGCCTTCGTCGAACGACTGGTGGTAAAGAACATCTACCAGTCTAAAGGAGATTCCTTAGTTAGACTGTGGTTTTGTTACGTGATTTCATTGCAAACTAGCATTTATTATCGCACCTACCGATTAGTTATCTTTGACAGTCATAATGTGTACTTGATGTAATATCATAATGCATTTAGATAAGACGATAAATGTTGTGTAATAACTAACAGGCACTGGTTTGGTCAATTATGACCATTATAAAATCTAACATCTTGTTCTCAATAGTCAAGTTTCTGTTCTTATTGATACTACGAAAATAAAAAACATAACATTATGTATAGCCAAATTATATCTTATTTTATTTTCAATAGGTAAGTTTTAGGAGCAGTTAGGTTAATTATTTCAACTGAAAAAACACTGTATTGTATGAGAACTTTATCTCTCTTTTTGCGTCGTGTTCCTTCTCTACTGAGGGGACGTGAACCGTTTTCATTAATCACATAATGGTAGTTTTCTTGCGATAATAATGCGGTGGGTTCCCAGTGATCCCACGTCCTTCCGCATACGAAACGAGTCTCGACCAAGAGTACCTATTTACTCTTAGGTTTTTGTAACGATTATTATCAGACGTTAGTGGTAATAACAGGGACCGACGGCTTAACGTGCTCTCTGAGGCACGGAAGAAACCAAAACGCCAAATTTGAACCTCCAATTTCGGTCACCCATCCAGTTGCCGACTTGGGTCAACGTTGCTTAACTATCGCAATCGATTGATATGCGTTGTCCAACAAGGCCGCTCACTCAATATTAATTATGTCGATAAGGTATAGGTATAGTTTAATGCGATGTGGACATAGTACATATACTAATACCTACTTACCTAGGAATTGAAGCCAAGGTCTTTTTTATGTGGAAAAATCTTTATCCCTTCCTCTACACGCAACGTAACCTAGCCTATAACCGCGTAAGGTAAGGGCAGACATCTGGTCGTACGCAATATAAACAATTGGAGTTTGGTCACCTAGTGTTTACATAACGTCTGTCCTTACCTTTATTCTTCTTAACCTACGTATGTGCGTAGATACTAGGCACTGTATGCGTGACTGCGTACACGTTGCAAATACAATGCCTAACTGCTTTAGTGCTAATGTGATCGTTTTATCAAGGTGATGTCTAGTTTATAGACAGCAACATTTTATACTGTAAAATAACTTACTGACCGACATACAACTCAAACCCGTGGATTTAGAAACTATGGATCTTGCTAATGCAAGCGAAACCGGTATAAGTCAGCTAGTAAAGGAACTACATAATACCTATGTGTAAAGCTGATGCAACAAAGAGCTGTTGCTCTAGCATGTTTACCAATATTTTGGTGAAAACTTGAATAAATCCTTTACATAGTTTTTAAGATGAGGGTTTTCAAACAGTCCCAAGTGGCATACAAGTAGAAGATATTTTAATAATAGTGGTGATGAAAATGATCGTTCAAGTGATAAGGTTTGAAAAACTAATGCTCGCTCGTCAGTTATTTAAATCATTAATGTTAATATTATTATTGCAACGTGCACGCGTTGTGCTACGTACGATAATTATCGCAATACGAATCTTGCGTTTCCTTGATCTGGAACGACATGTCTACATTGTAATAGGTATATAGGTATCTCTTTGCGTCGTATTTCTCATTAGTGAGGGACGTGACTTGTGACCCCTTTCCATTAATCACATAATGGTAGGAGTTTTCTTGGGATAACAATGGGGTGGGATCCCACGTCCTTGCGCATACGACTCAACTAGGATTATTAAACTCCTAGGTTTTTGTAACGATTATTATCAGATGTTAGCTATAATAAATTCGAATATTCGATCACCCATCCAGTTACCGACTCGGGTCAACGATGCTTAACAATCGCAATCGACTAATATGCGTTGTCACAACTAGGCCACTCGTCCCTCATAATTTAGGTATACAGTCACCGGAAATGTATGAAAAGTTATAGGAAATACAATACTGTACAAGTAATAAGTACCTGTACAATTCGGTAATGTTTCAACTAATTTATCAACCGACTTCAAAAAAAGGAGGAGGTTCTCAATTCTACTGTAACGATTCGACGGGAGTTTGAAGTCGGTTGTTTATAAAGAATTTTTTATATTAAATTATTTCTCTCTCTTTTCAAAATGGTGTTAGGAAATGTTTAAAAAATGCACCCAGAATTCGAAAAATACATCGCAGTTAACGGCTAACGTGTAGCAATATAATAATTTAATGTAAAACATTATTTTTAAACAACCGACTTCAAACTCCCGCGCCAACTTTACAACAACAAGCACACGCTCTACAAAGTACTTATTTTATTGTTGATATTTTAAAAACCGCTCGACCGATTTCGATAAAATAGTTCTGAGGTAACAAACATTAAAAAAAAAGCCGAATTGAGAACCTCCTCCTTTTTTTTGAAGTCGGTTGAAAATGAATCGTTTTTGTTCCCCATTGTTAGCAAGACGCGTACGGTTGCCTACGCGTCGATCGGCCTTCATCAGGCAGACCGATGACCGTTTAAGGTCTGGCATGGCGACGGATTTAACTCTCGCTCTTTAGAGCCGGTCCAGACGACGCGTTGCGGCGCCGCACCGCAAAGCTTTCGCATTGGCGGACATACCTGCCGCAACGTGGCTACGAAGCAAAGTTGCTACGGTGACGAAGACACTAATGCTGAGATCCATATAGCGTACTTTGACTTGACTCAGACTTTACTTAGAGTTAAAACGAGATGGACTTATGTAAGTAACATTAATCTGTCTCGTTTTAACCATGTCTTAAGTCTAAGCAAAGTCAAAGTTCACTCTATAGATATAAGACAAGCTAGCACGACGTGACGTTTCTTCGACTACACAAACAACAGATCAAAGTGGCCCAGTCTGTTAATAAAATGAAATAGAGTTGGACCGGTTCCATTTTATTAACAGACTGGGGTCATACAGTCATACTACCATCGCTTAAATCCGTATTGTTTTAATATTGTTGACGTTCGTCTTTTAGAATTATAATCCGTATTTTAAGGACGTGAAATACAACAGTTATTTTGAAATTAATACTGCTTTAAGCAATGGTAGTAACCCCTCTGTACCTACTAGGTACCTACTATTCGTCCAACACTTGCGGTCGCCAGTGTCAGCCAGTGCGGCGCAATCTTTGCGGTGCAACGTATCGTGTGAACCGGCTCTTAACTAGAAACAAAGTGTCAGTTATGTTTGTCATGTATTCGTCTTAATATGTACATACATACATATAAACCAGCTACGTAAACCAGTAGCAGACTCGTGTCGTGTCGAAATTATATAAGTACTATATGATTCCCGCGACTTCGCCCGCGTGCACCAAGTTTTTTCGATTCCCGCGGGAACTCTTGAATTTTCCGGGATAAAAAGTAGCCTATGTCCTTCTCCGGGATACAACCTATCCCTGTACCAAATTTCATCAAAATCGGTTGAACAAATAAATTTTTTTATTCCCGCGGGATCTCTTCAATTTTCCGGGATAAAAAGTAGCCTATGTCCTTCCCGGGGATGTAACCTATCTCTGTACCAAATTTCATCAAAATCGGTTGAACAGATGGGCCGTGAAAGCGTAGCAGACAGACAGTCAGACAGACAGACAGACACACTTTCGCATTTATAATATTAGTATGGATTAGTATGGATTGAGTATTTCTGACAAGAAAATATCTCTACTAGGCCGGACTTTGGAAATTGGCGTTGTTTCACTACCATGCCTAAGAGAAGCACCTAATAAAGCAGTCGGTCCTTAGCCTGATATCTCTCGATTGATCCGGTGCCGGATATCCATCCCATTTGAGTATGAATATGGGAGGAAAAGTGCGTAGTGTGCAGTGTTATGTGCAGTGTGCACATGGTCTGTGGTGCACACACTTGTGCTCGATAATGAACTTATTACGCAGATAATGCGCACTCGTGCATAATATTAGTTTTATACGTACGTACTACGTAGGTACGTACCTACTTCGTATTTATGCGCACGCATATTTACTGTCGTGTAAGAAATTCGGTCAAGATTACAAATAAGAAACAATCGTAAGGTAAAGCTAGTTCTTTGGTAGTTCTAAGGACGTCACATAATATACAATCGCCGGCATATTTAGCGGAACATAAAAAAAAGGTTTGATATCAGTATCATATAAGGTTGCTGGCTGGTTTATACGTCATTTAATTTAAAAATAAATATTTTCAAATTAAGAAAACAACTGAACATCACATTTTATGCAATTGTTTTAATTTTATTCAAATACACCTTATCTGGAGCGAACTTCGAGTATTTCTTCCTTCTGAGTTTGATTTAAAATTTCATTGAAATACTGTTTTTTGTTAGTTTTTTTTAATCGCGTATCTCTCTGGAGTTGATGACTGAATTATGCCTGACTTAGCCCCAACGGAGATTGCCAGGGCACTCGAAATGCGAAGAAATGGTCAAACCTACAGAGTGATATCCAGAGATCTTCGTCGACCAGTTTCAACGATCCATCGCAGTATCCAACGGTTCAACTTATGTGAGAAGAGCAGGACAAGGCAGAAAAAGACGCACTTCGAGTAGGGATGATCGTTTCATTCGGCTTCGTGTACGTAGGAACCCCCGTTTGACGGCCGTCCAAGCCCGACATGAGTTAGAAGCAGTGCGGGGTGTAACCGTAAGTGAGCGTACGGTACGAAGAAGGCTCGAAGAAGCTGGTTTGGGATCATTTGTGCCCGCCAAGACTCCAAGGCTCGAGGTAAATCATCGTAGAAACAGGTTAACTTTTGCTCAGGAACATCGACTTTGGAACGCGGACCAATGGAGTAAGGTATTGTTTAGTGATGAGTGCAGAATTCTCTTAAATCAAATTGACGGCAGGCAAAGAATATACAGACGCAAAGGAGAACGATACATTCAGACAAATTTTGCAACTACAGTTGCATACGGTGGTGGATCAATAATGGTTTGGGCGGGCATTTGTTTGGGAGCTCGCACAGACTTGGTAGTGATTGACAGAGGGAGTCTGACTGCAGACCGCTATATCAGAGAAGTTTCAGAAGAAAATGTCGTACCGTTTGCCCCATATATCGGTGACGATTTTGTTTTTATGCAGGATAATGCTCGGCCGCATACCGCTCGGGTAACTCAAGCTTATCTTAATGATATGAATATCACTGTTATGGAGTGGCCGGCGAGATCACCGGATATGAACCCAATAGAGCACGTTTGGGACTTGCTGAAAAGAAAAGTTAAGTCCAGAATTCTAGCTCCTGCCAACGTGGGTGAACTGCGAATCGCCGTAGTTGAGGAATGGCGGAGACAATCCCAGGAGACCATCGATAACATCATTCTCAGTATGCCTAGACGGGTAGAAACTTTAATAAGAGCACGTGGAGGAAATACGCGATATTAATCACCATTTTCCTAATTTAATTAATTGTTATTTTAATATTAAATTTCACTTTTCCCGGTTACATGAAAAGTTCAAAAATGTACCATTTTTCACAAATAGCCTTTACTCGCAAAATCTGTTCTTAATGTGATCTCATTTTAAGTAAAACAAATGAAACTTTAAATAACAAAAGAAGTGTAGTAAGTAGATTTTAAAATAAAACGATATTTTTTTAATTATGGACCTTTTTTTTATGTTCCGCTAAATATGCCGGCGAGTATAGAATCTCGGCATAGGCTTAGACCAGAGATGCACAGACCGCGGCCCGCGGGCCGCATGCGGCCCGCCGGTCGAATACTGGTGGCCCGCCGACAGCAAAAATAATACTCTCGTACATTCGAAAAATATTGAATTCTATTCCAGAATAAAACCAAAAAAAATATGTTCGAAAAGTAATTTGAATCTCGCGCGCGCGCTCTTAAGTGCGCTTATCGGTGCGCCGTGCATGCGTCGGTAACAGCGGTCGGTAATGTTCGTGCTGATCTCGGTTAAATTCGTTTTCTTGAGGAAGCGCCGCGGCCGGCGCGGCGGCGCGTTATCCGCGGGTTATATTGTTAGAGCAAGCGAGATAGCAATAGTCCCGAATTCCCGATTGCTCGCGTAGGTAGATACACGAAGCTTCCAGAGTCGGTTTCGAGATTTCTCCAGACAGTTTTCGACTCTATACGCGCGGTATAAAAGCCACGCTAACCGCAGCGACCGACAGTTCGGTTTTAATTTGAGTGAAGTGTCAATAGTTCTAGTGTAGATTTTAACTCGACTAGCCGGTGTATAATTGTGTTGTGAAATCGTAAGTAAAACTCTGTTATTAATAAGTGTTTCCCTACCTATTTAATCAATTATTTTTGGTAATTTAAAAAAGGATGGGTAATTTAAGTAGGTACTGTAATTGTTTTTAGGTGCTGTGTTAATCCTAGCCAGGATTAGAACGCAACATGGACAAGCCAGGACCTAGTAATAAACGTAAGGTTAAAGATGAAAATCGGCAGTTTCAAGAAATTTGGACCGAGAAATACTTTTTTGTATGGTCACATAACAAAGTCGTTTGTTTAATTTGCAAAAATTCTGTTGCGATTGCAAAGGAATATAATGTTAAAAGGCACTATGAAACGCAGCATCCTACTTTTACCAAGTTTACAGGCGAATTAAGAAAGCAAAAAATGTTGTCTTTAAAACGGGAACTTATTGGTCAGCAAGCTATGTTTACAAAACCTATTCAAGATTCAGAAACAGCTACAGAAGTTAGTTATGAAATTTCTCGAATGATAGCAAAGCGAAGTCGCCCCTTCAATGATGGGGATTTTGTAAAAGAATGCATAGAAATTGCCGCTAAGAAAATGTGCCCAGAAGCAGCAAAAAAGTTTGAGAAAATTCAACTGAATCGTATGACTATCCAAAGACGAATTATGTCTTTGTCAGGTAATATTGCGGAACAATTAAATGAAAAAACTAATTTTTTTCATTAGCACTCGACGAATCCACTGATATTAGTTCCACAGCTCAACTTCTCATATTCATACGAGGTGTTACTCAAGATTTTGAAGTCTTAGAAGAGTTATTAGGAATGTGTTCATTGAAAGGTCAAACCAGAGGAGTTGATATACTCAATGTACTTTTGGATGAGTGTTCAAAAACTAATTTGGACTTATCAAAATTATCGGGAGTTGCGACTGACGGTGCTCCTTCGATGATTGGTGTCAATTCTGGGCTAGTTACTTTGCTGAAAAAGCATCTGCAAGAAAAAAACATAAACGCTGAAGATCTCATGCAGTTTCACTGCATTATACACCAAGAAGCCCTCTGTTCTAAAAAAATTGAATTTCAAAATGTCATGAAAGTGGTAGTTTCGACTGTAAATTTCATAAAATCACGAGGACTCAATCACAGGCAATTCAAACAATTCCTTGATGACATCGAAAGCGAATATGGAGATTTACTGTATTATACAGAAGTAAGGTGGCTAAGTCGTGGATTGACACTGGAACGATTTCTAAATTTAATAGAAGAAATTGGAATATTTCTGGCGGACAAGCAAAGGGATGTCCCGGAACTTAAAAATCCTGATTGGTTGTGTGATTTGGCTTTTTTAGTTGACATTACAAATCATTTGAATGTCTTGAACACACGGCTTCAAGGCAAAAATCAACTGATATCCCAGCTCTACGCTCATGTATCATCCTTTCAATGCAAGCTGACACTTTTCAGATCGCAATTGAATTCTGGAAATTACAATCATTTTCCGAATTATAAGAAAATGGCTGAAAAATTCAACAAAACTGCGATTAATTTCAGTTATGTAGAAAAGCTAGATATTTTGATTCAATCTTTTCAAGACAGATTTTCGGAGTTTAAAAAATTGAAACCTCTGTTGGACATATTCAGCAATCCTTTCACGATTTCAGTTGAAAATGCGCCAGAGTCAATGCAGTTAGAAATTATCGACATTCAAAACGACCAAGATTTACGCAACAAATTCAACGAAGGAGACTTGCTGAACTTTTACCGCTGCATTGATAAAAATACGTACAAAGAGTTGCGTATAAACGCTCTGAAATGTGCCAGCTTATTTGGTTCTACCTATATATGTGAACAAACCTTTTCAATACTAAATAATAATAAAACAAAAAATCGAAACCGCCTTGCAAATGAAAGTTTGGAAGCAGTTTTACGTGTTGCTACAAGTAAATTTGAGCCAAATATAAAAAAGATTGTAAGCACTATGCAGTGCCACGCTTCAAATTAATAAATTCTTTTTCAATTTTAATACATATTTATCAATTCTTTATTGTCTTTAATTACCTATACTTCTGGCGGCCCGCCATCAGTTCATAATTTGCCCGAGTGGCCCCTAGTCTTAATAAGTCTGTGCATCCCTGGCTTAGACAGTTACAATGCCTCATAAACCTGTTAGTGACGTTAGAAAGTGCTCAGTTAATTGAGATTCGGATTAGAAAGGCCAACAGACGGTACTCGGCGACTACTTACAGGATTTATGTTATCCAATAGACATGTACCTACTACCTACCTACAAGATACATAATATAATCCATACTAATAATTCTTACAAATGCAAATGCTCTGACCTTGTACCTACGCATTGGTCGATTTATCGATCTACTAGTAGATGACGCCCGCTACCTCGCCCGTGTGCATTTAGATTTAAGAAAAATCCTGTGGAATCTGCTTGATTTTCCGGGACAAAAGTACCTATATCCTTCCCCAGGATGCAACCTACCTCATACCGAATTTAGTCAAAATCTGAAAGGAAAAGGCCTACTCTTGTACACTCTACCATGAATAGAGTAAAATACATAGATTGTATTAAAAATATAATAATTTAGAACAGCAAAGTAAATAACGAGAAAAAAATTAAAATGTATTTCAAGTTTTCGATACGTTTCCAAGATGGCAACCTTCAGCTATAGAGAAGGCAGTAGGCGCGAAATGTATCAAACGTCATTTCTGACAGTCGCTGTCAAAATAACGTGTTTTTCTTTTGAAAACGTCAAAAAAATATGAATCCGCCATTGTTACACACTCATGTTTAGTGTTGCCTAACTTGGAAAGATTAAATAATTCCGCCACTGAAATTACGACGAATTCGTAGATTTGACCAATTAAAACTGGTCTAGTATTTTATTTTCCTTCATTCCTCTACTTGTACAAGACCAGGCCTACGCCCCATACAAAGCTGAACCGTCTCTTTTCAACAGAAAGATGTGCCGATAATATTAAGTAGGTATGAATATGGATAAATGGATTTTGGAAGTACCATGTTTACATGCTAATACATGCTGCATGTGTGTATATGTCACCGTAAGATGGCAAAAACCGTTAGATTGTAATCTAACTAGCGATATTGTAAACTGTCAACTGATTGTGAACCGTTCAATGTTCCGAGTGTCCATTTTTGAAATATTCATTGTATTTACGTTTTCTTGTCTCTTTCTTGTAGGTTAGGTTAGGGTTCGACATAAACAATCAGGCACTTAAGTTTTATCGGGTTAATATGCCTAACAGATACCGAAAGATAATGCGTTAAATTGTAATCTGTCGACAGTTTACAATATCGCTAGTTAGATTACAATCCAACGGCCTTTGCAATCTTACGGTGACGTATAGATAAATGATAACTCTAGGGCCGGACGATATGAGGTGCGATGTAGGTGTCTGTTCCGTCTGCCGCGCATTGCTTCGTTAGTCAAACTTTAGCTTTGCACGCTGTAGGCTTTATCCGTAAAATATGTATAGGTACATATCCCGCAACTATGGTCTAGAAGTCATTTTAATTTTTACGATGTCTAGACTCTAGTAGGTAGGTTTATGCTTAGTAGGTAGGTACATAGTTGTTGAAGAATGAAGACCTAGAAGCCTAATTGGTTTGTACGCGGCTTCGGACCGGAACGCTAAAGCACAAGGCACACCCATTGAAGTAATTTATGTAGTACCTACCTGCTAGTGTCCATTATCCATACTTCCATACTATCCATACTAATATTATAAATGCGAAAGTGTGTCTGTCTGCTACGCTTTCACGGCCCATCTATTCAACCGATTTTGATGAAATTTGGTACAGGGATAGGTTGTATCCCGGGGAAGGACATAGGCTACTTTTTATCCCGGAAAATGAAGGAGTTCCCGCGGGAATCAAAAAACTTAATACACGCGGACGAAGTCGCGGGCATCATCTAGTCATACTAATCCATACTAATATTATAAATGCGAAAGTGTGTGTCTGTCTGTCTGCTACGCTTTCACGGCCCATCTATTCAAACGATTTTGATGAATTTGGGTACAGGGATAGGTTGTATCCCGGGGAAGGACACGCTACTTTTTATCCCAGAAAATGAAGGAGTTCCCGCGGGAATCAAAAAACTTAATACACGCGGACGAAGTCGCGGGCATCATCTAGTCATACTAATCCATACTAATATTATAAATGCGAAAGTGTGTCTGTTTGTCTGTCTGCTACGCTTTCACGGCCCATCTATTCAACCGATTTTGATGAAATTTGGTACAGGGATAGGTTGCATACCGGGGAACGACACAGGCCTCTTTTTATCTCGGAAAATTTAAGATTTAAGTAAATGAATGTGAATATGAATATACCTCACTGGGGCCTGAGCATACCGGCAAAGCCGTATATTATGCGGGTCTTTCTTGACAACAACTCAAATTATTATGAGCACATGATAAATAACACCACAGCCCGAAGGTTAATCTCCTTACTTCCCCTAATCTCAAGGTTGCCTTGCAGAGGTCGCTATTAAGCGATAGGCCGCCTTTTGTATTCTACTTCCTTCTACGTAACTAGTTATCTTCATGTTTTTTTATGGTGTACAAATAAAGAGTATAATTAAACAAACAGCGGCGCGCGCCTACCTTGTATTATCTCAGTATCTATACCTACCACTTTCAACGTTATATTGAAGGACTTACATTATTCTACCTCATTCCGTCAATTAGCGCTGACCCTTAGTCGCCTTTACGTGGTAATGTAACTAGGTACCTAGTACCTACTTCTAATTCGGTTACTTTTTGTGTGCAACTTTTTGTGGCTTGTGCATACCTACCTTGAATTAAACAGTAAATTAACTAAAACCGCTTTTGAGAACATCCTTTTAAAATCAAGGCCATAGAAATTGGCCGATTACGGATGTAAAATACATTTTAACAAACCCTTTGGCAGTCGAGAAAGAACTCAAAGGCTCCAATACACATTGGCCCAACGCCCAATATGCTCGTCAAGTGTCGGTCAAAAGTAAATATTGTGTAAACGTAATTTCCTTTGTGCCTTTGAGCTTTTAAGCTTTTTAATTTTTATCCACTTACACCAAATCTATCCTGCCCTGTGCATTATTTATACTATTACTATTTACTATGTCCTTACTACCTCTTTACTTTCTGCTATCTTGGCATTTGGCAAATGCATTCACCAAATGCATGGGGCCAATTTGTACAAAGGTTCTAATAATAATTTTAGGTCAAAGTTGCGGTATGCGCACTGCGATAACGTTTTGATATCAGAAAAAATTAAAACACTGTTACTTTTTTTTTGTTACTCTTTATATCCTTCTGCTACAGAGGCATACGGACTCACCGAATGCATTGGCCGAATGCGTTGGGCCAATGGGTACCATGATTATAATAGCTATTTATGCAACTGTATCGTAATGAGGGTCATTTTAATTCGAGTGCTGTTTTTTGATACGAGGCTTGCCGAGTATCAAAATAGGATAGTACGAGAATTAAAATGACTAATTACGTACAGTTGCATACAAGATTTTATCTACGACAAGGACGTCTTTATAATTTTTTACCTTATAAATTAATAAAAAAGTCAAATCAATCAAGTGCCAGAACCCAGAGCCGCTAAGCTATAGGTATCCTATTTATGAAGATAACCATATCGATACAGCTACGACTCATAACGATACAGCTCCCATACAACGAACTGTATCGTTATGAGAAGCAAACACGAAAGAGGGTTCAATGGGGAGGCACAGGCAAAGCTAATCTCAGATGGCGCCACCCTCGCTGGTAACTGTCAGGTTCATTTGCGTACATAATTGAGGTAATTAGGCGTCATATTTTAACTGAATCTAGGAAAAAAAACCAGTGTGTGCTCTTGCCATATTATTCGGCAGGTCTAAAGTGAGCGCTACATAACGTAGCCGATGAACTGGGTTTCCAATTTTATTGGCGCAAGGCTTTGTACCATAGTATTCTTCATTCCTCATCAGCAGGAAAACGGAATGCACAACATTTAGGCATAAAAATGAATTATTCTAAGAAAATGAAACTATCGCGTAAAAAATATATGGTGTTTGACAGGTAAACAACACCAGCGACGATGCGTCACCTAGCGGGATAAATTGGCAGTGTGCCTCCCCATTCGATATAGTTGTCAAATTCGAAATTGGAACTTTTCGATGCTGGAGTAGATAAAAATTTTAGGTAGGTAGGTACAAGTTATTGCGATAACGTTACTATAGCGTGGCGATAGCGTAACGATACTATATAAGAATTAAAAAAAAAAAATACGCGCCGAATTTTTTTGGAAGTCGGTTAAAAATAGAAACAAAGAGAAATATTTAATATGAATAAAAAACTATCGTACTTTTAATATAAATAAACCTGATAAAATTCATGATTTGCACAGCATAAAAATTGAATAAAAAATAAAAATAGGTTGAGGAAAACAATAAGGAAATTCCTTTAGATGGTAACCTACCTAAACCTAGTTTATTTAAGTTTGTTGCGGAAGTTCATTTGAATAAAGTAATTTCCCGGAGAACTAATATAGGCTACTGCTTGGCTGCAATCAGACATGCTTTCCAGTGGTGATGCAACTTAAGATGGAGCGTGCTTGTCTATAAGATGCCTGTTTATTTTTTATTCCACTACAAGTTAGCCCTTGACTGCGATCTCACCTGATGGTAAGTGATGATGCAGTCCAAGATGGTAGCGGGCTAACCTGTTAGGTGTATGGCAGTTATATTAAACCCATATGCCCCTAGTTGGTTTCTACACGGCATTGTACCGGAACGCTAAATCGCTTGGCGGTACGTCTTCGCCGGTACGGTGGTAACTAGCCACGGCCGAAGCCACCAGATCCACCAGATCAGACCACAGAAAATTCAGAAATAATAAATTCCCAAATTGACCCTGTCGGGAATCGAACTCGAGACCTCCCACGTTAAGGCAACAGCGCTCAACACTGCGCCAAGGAGGTCGTCAAAACTGAAAGCCGGAAGGGCATTCCTTAAAGATAGCGGCTCGAATAAGAAACGCGCGGCTCGAATTAGAAACGTGGAAGCAAATCGTTTCTTAGCATGAATAGGTACCATAAATTCAGCCTATCAAAACAATAATTGAGGTTAATGCAAGCCTACAGTGTTCTGTGCTAATTTTTTGACCACAATCTATAAAAAATGATAGTTTTAAAACAAGTGCTATCCTTTTCCGCAAAGAGTGCTATGAAAGGAATTATTAGAGCTTTCATTTTAGTTGTTAGTAGATTGTGTACAACGGAATTAATAACTAAGTATAATAACTAACTAAATATAATAATTAACTGTAATAACTAACTATTAAGTTAGCAGAGGAAACCCCGCTTAAAGGGTCAGAGTCTGCTATAAAATCTAAAGGAGAACTCACGTCCGTTGTCGGTGGATAGCTTCATCTTCTCCAGCACAGTGGTATCTCTGTCGTTGTAGATGAGCACGGCCGAGGCGTTCGCCCGCCACGCGTTCTGAACCTTCAAACAGGAGGGTTAACAGTTAGTATTCTTCTTCACTTAAGACTCTCTCTGCGTCGTATTCCTCATTACTTAGGGTCATGACTGGTCACCCCTTTACATTAATCAAATAATAGTAGGAGTACTATTTCAACTCTTAGGTCACCCTAGTCATTATTAAATTACTTACTACAAGTAGGTACCTACTTAGTTACTACTACAGCACCCATAAAGTAAATATTAAGGCGCTCGCTCACTTAGTCAAGTTAGTGCAGCGTAATATACTTCTTTTAGTATTATTGACTACACTTATCGTAATAACGATTAAAACGTGTTTATGTTGCCACAAAGTATTATTTGGATATTATTCTGACGTTATGAACAGTTCATATCAGCTGATATTGGAAAATAATGAAGGACCGGATTAACCAAAATAGATAATGTTGGGAAGACTTGGGATAAAGGGTCATAACTTTTTGTGCACCTTATTATGTAAGTTGTGACAAACTGAAGCGTTGCTATGGGATAGTTACGAGGGTTATTTTTATTCTACTACAAAGTAGCCCTGCCTGCGAACTCTCCTAATGGTAAGTGATGATGCAGTCTAAGCCAACTATATGAGCGAACTAGTTATTAGTTTAATGGGTGTCTAAACTTGACTGGTCGGTAGATCGACATAGGTTTGTCACCTGTGTGGTCCCGCTCGCCGTCCGGACCCTACTATAGTGCTGATATAACTTCAAGGTGGGTAAACTAATGGTACCTTAATCTCAAAGTTGCAGCTGCCTCGACGAATCACCGCGATCCAGGGCTCACGAGGCAGCGGCTCGGTGGGAGCGGCCGCGGACAGTAAAGGCCACGTGCAGCCTGTGTGGTCCCGCTCGCCGTCCGGCCCCTTGGCGCGGACGTGGACCGCCATGCCGCGGGATGAATCGATGAAGCCTTCGCCGTATTTGCCGGACTGGGGAAGGACAAAATACGTTTTAATTTGATTTTAATTTTATTTTTAAATCTTGGCTAAGCTAGAATATGAGAATATTTTTAGTTCTATAGTTTCTCAATTTTAAATAAAAAAACCAAAAATATATTTTGTCTGAGTATTATTATTTTCAAAATTTTAAGTCTCTGTGTAGATTTTCTTGACTGTGACACACAGACTAACAAAGATAAAGGGATTGGACATAAGGGTTCCTCGTCTTTACTGCGGGCCCTAAAAATAAACTTCAAGAAACCAAGTAGAAAGGGCTTTAATTATAAAACCTCATACAGCCAATATTTACTCAAAGAGCGAACGACTCGAAGTCAATCTCTTTGACGATAAGTAATTTGTACATCACATTTAAATATTGTGTTTGTTTGTTTAAATACTGCTTGCAAATAAATAACTACTAGAGAAATCTCTTTGAAAGCCTTCATAAATATTAGATTCCTATACATGAGATAAATACGCCTTGAATACTCGTGTAGGAAAATGGACATTTTAATATTATCATTCTAGCCTTTGTAATATAAAAATACATCTTCAGATGTGCCAACAAGTTTGCCGACGAAAGTTGGAGATTGAAATTTGCTTGATGTCTGTTATCTTACTTTATAATATCCTACTCCTGAACTTTCATCAAAAATAATTGACAGGACTGGAGAGAGATCAGGCGCCGCGAAGGACCGCTTTTAAGGAACTGGCTACTATACCTAAGTCAAACTCCGACAAGCATTAGCTAGTAGCCAATTTAAAAACTTAAATCATAATAATCCTAGAATTGTTATGCTCACTGAGGTTGTTACATTAAGGTCATGACAAAGGAGGGATCATTTTCCTTGTTTACGACTTAAATGGTCTAAAATACATTATTATTATGAATTCCAAAGGCTCAATAGGTAAATAAGGAAAAGTTCATAAATATTTATTATTTGTAAATAACAATTCAATTACGTAATAACCAATTAGCTTCTATTGCTAACTTATTGATAAACTATATCATACTAATATTAAGTATAAATGCGAAAATGTGTCTATTTGTCCTTCAATCACGCCGCAATGGAGCAACGGATCGACGTGATTTTTGGAATGAGTATAGTCACAGGTATAGTTGTAGAGTATAGTCACACCTGGAGAGTGACACAAGCAACATTTTATCCCGGAAAATTTAGAAGTTCCGACGGGAATCACAAAAAAATTAAACGCGGGCATCAACAGTCTAGTTTGTAATAATTATAATGTGAACTGTATATTTTAATACATCATTTCCGTTATTGTTGACCCTAAAATAACTGTTCCACTAATTTGGTAGGTACCGAATTCTAAGCAACCGTGACTTACCGTTTCTTTGGAAAACATTAATGTGACGCCAAAACAGCTGTTTAACTTTAACATACTATTGTAGTACTATTACAGATATACTATATAGCGTAAACTTGTGTGGCAACAGAAATTGTACGGTTAATAATGTTTGACTCACCTATACCAGTATACGCAACGTACAATGATCCCATTACTCATAAAACACTATCACAATCAAATATACGTCTTATTACATCGTGATATCGTTGATATTGTCGTGTGATAAAATTGTTATTTTAGTATAGGTTTCACTGTACAAAGTAAGGTTGTAACGGAACCTCGCCTCCGCCTCCGTAAGTGCGGAACTTTCGTGCGGAACTTTCGCTACCTCCACTTCCGCATTTTTTTACGGAGTTATAAGGGAGGTTTATTTACGTTGACTTACAATGCGAGAGTTACAAATCGAAGCAGGTGACATCAGTTACACCATTACAACAAGCAAAAAGGAAACTGTCCTCAGAAGAATCTTCAAAAAAAACAAATGTGGGATTCATGGCATCCTAAAGCACAGAAAATGGACGATGTGATCAGAGAAATCCACCTCCGCCTCCGCCTCCGTTAACCTCCGCATCCGCGGAGGTAGAGCCCCTTCACCTCCGCATCCGCCTCTGCTTCCTCTAAAAACGCCTCCGTTACAACTCTAGTACAAAGTATAGCCGGTTAAATTTATTATTGTGATCGCAAACAATTCAATTACAGCTATAGTACTAGGGAGCGATAAATAATTCGTTAGCGGGCCTTCTATGCGTGTTGATAATAAAACAACGTTTGTGTATCGGTCACCAACCTAAAGTAAACAGGCCATCACACATCTTCTAGATGGAAAGTTGGAAACCTAATAAACATGACCTTATTGAAATAAACTCAATAACTAACCATAAAATTCTAGGATTATTATGATTTAAGTTTAAAATTGGCTAATACTAACTAGTGCTTGTCGGAGTTTGACCCCCGTTCCCTGGAGACTACGAAAACCCGCCGGTCCTGCCCCTGATCTCTCTCCCGTCCTGTTGAATTTTTCGTTGCACGCTCTGAGAGTGAGAGAATTTAATGGAGAGTGCCGCAGGTGCAATCTTTACTCACGTTACATATCTCCCCCGCAGATGGCTAATCTCTGAGGAGATTGCTTGGTCGCGAGGATATTATTGTTGTTATAGTTTATTAACCATGAAAAGAATCACGTAGATACGTTGCTCTGTTGCGGCGTGATTGAAGGACAAGCCAATATACCAACAAACAAAGATATATTGGATAGAATCAGGCGTTACTTTGCGGAAGTTCATGATTTAGCAAGAAGAGAATAAAATTACTTGGCTATAATCCGCCAACAGAAAAAAATCTGTATGGTCAAGCATCCTTCCAATGCGAGATTGTCTAACCATCTCGCATTGTAAAGTCGACATCTCCTGAGGATGCTCCGGTGTTGGGGCGAAACGTGCGTCGAGAATAGTATAAAAGTCTTGTGTGGTGGTGCATGTGAGTGGTGGTGGCATTGCTTGCTTGGGAACTTAGCTTTCTTGCTTGGTGAAGGTAAACGGTGCTTCGCTTTTAATTGCATGCTTGACCATACAGTTTTTTTTTTTTTTTCTTTTATCTGTTGGCGGATTATAGCCAAGTAATTGTATTCTTTTCTTGCTAAACAAAGATATTTTCGCATTTAAGTATAACATTAGTATGATAGTAAGGCAAGAGTGCAAGACTATTTGACACTGTTCTAGCCTTGTATTACAAATTACAATAACTAACTATCCAGAAAAATTTTCAATCAAGGAAGCACCTTCGAGTAAAAGTGCAAGGTAGCAAATGAGGAAATTCCACATATTATTATCTTTTAAAATAATGGTTGCCCAGACACTCCAGATAGTATTATAAGTTTAGAGGACACTACTGAGAAAACTGACGCATCTCGACCTGCTGAATCATTGTGAAATACATTTTAGATTCGTCTAATTTTAGCGAATTGTATGACGATGTTAGTTAACTTCTTAGTCGAGAACTCGGAAAGCTCTCAACGACTTCGTGATTAATAGATACAAACACGGGATATGGGTTACAATAAATATGCACAGGTGGTCTAATCACTAAACAGCGCTCTCACAGACAACCTTTGGTGAGAGGAGCAAGGTGAAAGAACTATTATTGATCATAAATCCCTACTATTCTCAGCTAGCATAGCTAGGTCGGAATACGCTAGTGTTTTATCGCCAGCATTAGCGAATAAATTTTAGTAATGAATTCGCAGTTTTTTTCGCAATCGCGAAAACTTTATAGCGTTGACACTGGCAAGGGGTTTTATTTGGTTAATTGGTTAATTTTAAGCCAATACTTAATCAAGAGATAGGCGTGGATTGGAATACGAATGCCTAGGTGTCTACCACTAGATTTCCGATTAATTGGAGAGGAAAGTAAAACATGAAGGAATGATGTCACGCCAGGTATATCTAATATCAGATATCAGTATATCACCGTCGAGAAATATATGAATCAAATTACGCAATATCATTTTTTTCGTACGTAATGAAATGACTCCAAATAGGTACGTAGGTATGAAGGTAACTATACATAACTGATATACTAATAACGTGAGAATGTATATAGTATTATGTAAAGTATGTAAGTAATAATTAATTATCTTCATAAGAGGCCGGGGAGCGGCGCTCGCAACTTCTATTCGAACCGCAAATATAAATTTGCCGGTATATTGCTATCTCTGTTTGGCTGATGACACATGATCGCGTGCAAGCGCGATAGCAATATGAGCTTACAGAGTTTATTATACATTTTGGTCTTGTCCGTGAATACCAAAAATGATGAATGAAAAATTGTTGTGTTTTTAACTTCGTGTTGTTATTCTGTAACTTGACAATATAGGCTATGTTCCTGATCAATTAGTACGTGTGATATCGTTGGTTTTAATATGAAACCAATAAGGAGAAAACGTGTCATTTATGCCGTAAAAACATGCGAAACGCAATGTGCTTACATTTAATTTTGGGAAAGTATTTTGAAAAGATAATTATCCAGGGACCTAGATAAATACAAGTTCAATCTTAATAATCGCATAATAGGGAGGAAATATTCTCGAATTACAATATAATTTTGGTATTTCGTTTGTATGGGTACTCTCCGCTGCCGCTGGCGCCTGGCACCTTAAATGTATTTGCTTGCGGAATTTGTGTATAATAAATAGCTCAGGTGGGAAATCGGGCGGTCCCGAAACCAGGTCCAGTCCGATTATTTTTTCCCGTTTTTTCAAGTTCCTTCTTTTGTGAGAAAAACTTTTTACTATTGGGAGCCCAATAGCACTCGCGATTTTTATTAAAATAACCAGTTCATATTATATTATAATTATGTCGGTAAGATCGAAAAATATTATTCATATTTCATCAGTATGTATAATTTGTATTTAATGTTTAAAAAACGCGATTTACCAAAAAAAAATACCCAGGTACCAGTGAATTAAACTTCTAGTTCTTTCATTATCGTGGACTTTTCCTTTTACCCAGTGATGTCGACATCAAAACTAGAGCCCACATTAATAAACCGACATCAGCTAAAATCAGGTTCTCAAGTATCGGTCAATCTATGGTAAAAACCGGTTTTAAGCATAGACTGACCGATACTGGAGTAAGTACTTATCTGTTCTGATAGCTATCTGATTGTTATTCATACAGGCGTGGGGGTATCCCCCCATAGCTTAACGCCGTATTGTTTTAATATTGGTTATTGGGTAATATTGGTTATACTCTTAGTCGAGTCGTATGCGGAAGGACGTGGGAACCCACCGCATTATTATCCCAAGAAAACTCCTACCATTATTAATTAATGGAAAGGGGTCACGAGCTCACGACCCTCAGTAATGAGGAATACGCAGAGAGAGAGATTGGGTAATATTGGTAAGGTACGTGAAATCGAACTGTAATTTTGAGTAATATTGCTTAAGTATTATTTTAAGCGTTGGCAGTATGGCCCTTGAGAGTCCTGAGAACCAAAATATTATTTTTCGTCGCCTACCTAACAACGCTAAAGAGGTCGTTCTCATGCACATTTTTTGTGATTCGTGTGTTTTTGTAGATATCATATTTTATATAAAGTAATTGAGTGCATTGGCCTCTGTGGACCGTGTTGACGTGATGCCATTTCTAGAATGGTTTCCAGTTCTACACGTAACTGTATCCATAAATCTAATCTAGATAGGTATTGCACTTACCAAAATATAGCTACCATTTCGATATACATTATCTCTCGTATTAGAAAACCCCGAGTACTACCTCGTTGAATGGGCAGGTATTTTTAAACAATAACATGAGATTTCCTAGCTTATAATTTTAGAAAAATACTACCATTTACGAAAGAATTACCGCCAAATATTTGGCAATATCCTGACTATGGGAACCTAGTATATGCGTGTTCTGGGGTAGAGAATACTCTAATTACGAAATGTTATTTATTTTGTGTTTTTTCATCGTAAACCCTCAACGGATAACAAATATTCAATGTATAAGGCTTTCATTTTTGTAAAACCGCTGAATAGGGGGATGATACCTATTTGACCAGTTGTTTGGGTCTCGATTTGGAACCAATGATCTAGTGAGTGATGATACTGAGAGGAATAAGCTAGCCACTACACATAGAAATAAGCTAAGACTAGTAGGGCAGTAGTTTAATAAAATAAAGAGGCAACCCAGCGGGGCTTCAGATTTCATCACGACCGGAGCGAGCTCCGTACGGACTCCGTTTAACTCGCAGAGGAAATCTACAAGCAATTCCACCAACAAAGACCTGGCAAGGAAAGGACTAAGCGGACAAAAAGTCAAATCTTTTTGATAGTGTGGAAGTATTAACCTATTTGTTCTCTATAGAGTGCGTTCCGCATAGCCATTTCCCGCTCATTACCCTATTGAAGTGGAAACTCCGCACTTCAAGCAGACTGGAATGTATCCAGTCTTAATTTAGAATGCCAATTGAGACTTTGTTTGGGTTAACCGATGACCAACCGAGTTAATTAAAAGAGCAGTTTAATTTGCTCCCGACAAGTTAAAAATAGACTAGCAGCTGGCAGCAAATATCGTGCGTGTGGGAGAACCATCTAAAGTAAAAAGTAGTTTTGACTTAATAGATGGATATAGTCATAAATAATTTATGATACATATAATATACTTATAATGCCCGCAACTTTATTCGTGTAGATTTAGATGATATTAGTAGTAGAAGTAGACTTTGAAAATTCTATGAGGGGAATACTAATATTAGTTTCCCGGGGGGAAAAATTAGCCTAAGTCTTTACCCGGGATGTTACACATCTCTGTAGTGTACCAAATTTCGACAAAACTAGTTGGACACGAGCCGTGATAATCGAAACGTAGCAGTAGACCTGTAGAGAGAGACACTCACATTTGTATGTACGAGTATGTATTTGAAATTAGGCCAATGGCTTCTATGACTTCACGTGTACTGTGAAACCGTAACGAAATAAAATAGGCAGCAAGTTACTGGAAAGGGCATCATGTTATCACACGTTGATACTCGTATGTTTGCCTTTCACTACTATTGCGCAATTAACTATACTGGTAACCCACTAAAAGCGAGTTTCGCGGTATGCCCTTTGTCGGTTAAATAATTGAGGTCGTGTCTTGACCTATTCTGCCTAAGAATATCATACTTTATACTAATATTAGAAATGGGAAAGTGTGTTTGTTTGTTGGTTTGCCCTTCAATCACGGCGCAACGGAGCAACGAATCGACGTGATTTTTGGCATGGGTATAGTTGAGGACCTGGAGAGTGACATAGGCTACTTTTTATCCCGGAAAATTAAGGAGTTCCTAAATATAGGCCATAACATATAACTAAATATTATATAACTTATTGCATTGGTACCATGTTTAATCAAATGTGAGTTTAAACGAAAGCTCTTTTGCATTTTACCGATGAGTCATTGGGATTTCGGATGTTCATTTTAATATGTTTAATTCATGAGTCGATAGTTCCTTATTATTTGGTAAATAGTAGATACCAAATACCAATGCAGTTAGTTACTTGATACCTTGAATCTAGATCGGTGTCATACAAATGCCCGCTTCATTAAGCATGTTGGTCAGGACTTGGGATAGCCAGGGCTGTCTTTAACCTATTGGAGGCCCTGGCATAAGCCTGTTGTAACGAAATATTCCTCAGTCTTTTTTTTTAAACGTACATAAAGAGTAGATAAGCAATATTTCTAGATTGATTCAACTGTTATTTTAAACGGTTAGGTACTTTATAAAACATCAAGATCAATTCAAAATCTGATTTTGAGGTATTTTTAACGTAATTGTATAAGTGTATAATTATCGTTAGTGAATATCGGTTATTTGTCGGTTGGTGATCTGGCAGTAACTAGGGGGACCCAACGTTCGCGGGGCCCTGGGCACTTGCCCAGAGTGCCCAATGAGACAAAAGAGAACAAAAGAGAGCCCTGGGGACAGCTCAAAGTTCTTACTTAGTACCCTAAGTAAAAAGGCAGTTTTGGATGTCAAAGTTTCCGTTGATTGAATGCAACTATAGCACTAAGTACCTATGTTTTTATAAAAATAAAATCTAAGAATTATGTAAAGTAGCTTGATAGTTGATTACTTTACAAAACTCATATAACATGTATATACGTATCGTGAAATCGATTGTTTTATTTTTCTGTCAATTTAAATGTTGCTTACAATTGATTTTTCAAACAATGCGTAATTGTTCCGAAATAATAATTAAATACACATTCAATATGAATATCGAATACGTTGTCTGAACACGCTGATATGGAAAACACGATCAAAACAATCGATTTATTTTGTATAATTAATGAATCGTAATACGACGACCTCTCAAGCGGAGCAGTGAGCGCTGTGGATTTATGAGTGGGAAGTCATGGGTGCGATCCCCGGCTGAGGCAATTTGCGAATTTATAATATAAAATGTCACTTTAGGTAGCGGCTAATCAATACCGACGAGATATAATTAAAGATATACGGCCGGTTTCTGAATTGAGAATTTCATGTTGAGTCTGTCTCAAAGACTACTTAAGGACTAATTAAGCAAATTTTTGTTTCTGAATTGATATTGTGTAAGGTTTGAGAGTTGGAGCTTGCTGTTTTTGCTTGAATGCTTAATTTAGAACCGCGTTGTACGATGTATTTGAGCTGCAATATTGAGTAAAATCGTTACTACCAATTGGGTGACAACTAATCAAATTAGCAACTTTTTTCCAAACGTCAAAACGCGTGCTTAGTATGCTGTATGGGATTGTTTAAGAAATATTGAATAGTGACGTCATCAAAGTTCGACGCACTTTTTTACTTCAATCGATAGTTTAAAATGGTTATTCAACATAAGTCATAAAACTAAAAATGGACGTGGATATTACGACTTTTGGGGGATCCTATATTTAATAATCACTAAATAATAATTTAATAAATAAAATAACCAATTACTAAAACAAAACAACACTTGAACAATCTGGAATTACTTATATTAGCATTTTTATCTTCATAAGATACCAAATACCAATCAAAAGATAAGATGAAATCGTTGTCAGGTTTATGTGTAGGCTATGTGTTAAACATACGGCTGGTTTCTGAATTGAGAATTTCATGTGGAGTCTGTCTCAAATACTACTTATGGACTAATTAAGCAATTTTTTGTTTCTAAATTGATATTGTGTAAGGTTTGAGAGTTGGAACTTGCTGTTTTTGCTTGAATGCTTGATTCAGAAACCGGCCCAATATCAATTCAGAAACAATAATTTGTTTTAATTAGTCCTTAAGTAGTCTTTGAGACAAACTCAACATGAAATTCTCAATTCAGAAACCGGCCATTAATCATCAGACAATACAAAGATAACGTACTTACCTATTAGTTATTTGCTAATAAATAATTAAGTAGGTATGTTTATTACTTTTGGTAACTCCGAGCAGAATTTCATAATTAATTGTAATAAGTATTTAAATTTGAATGAGATGAAGACAACATTTTTTTAACATCAAATAAATTTAAGTCTACATTCTTATCAGGCAAGTAAGTAATAATAATATTTACGTTTAATTACTAACTTAAGTAGGTAATTAACTTTTAAGTACTTCATACTAATATTATAGGTAAATGCGAAAGTCAGTTTGTTTGTCCTTCAATCACGCCGCAACGGAGCAACGGATTGACGAGATTTTTGGCATGGGCATAGTTGAGGACCTGGAGAGTGACATAGGCTACTTTTTATCCCGGAAAATTGAGGAGTTCCCGCGGGAATCAAAAAACTTAAACCACGTGGACGAAGTCGCGGGCATCAGCTAGTACTTAATAAGTTAACTTGATAATTTAATTTTTTACTTTTCTTCTATTTTAAACGCCACGAGGCCACGTATGAGATAATATCAAGGCAATTCAGTCTTTTAAGAGAATAACAGATAACAGCTAATCATCTAATGCACGATCCATCCTACTAACAAAATAAACGCAACAGTTTGTATGTATTGATGTATGGATGTATAGATGTTTAGATGTATGGATGTTTGTTACTCTTTCACGCCAGAACGGCTAACTGATCTGGTTGAAATTTGGCACAGGGATAGATTATAATCTGGAATAACACATAGGCTACTTTTTATCCCGGTAATTAAAGAGCTTCCGCGGGAATCAAAAAACCTTAATCCACGCGGACGAAGTCGCGGGCATCATCTAGAATTCTAGAGTTATCTGAATAAGCCTTCTTTTAAACTACCTATTTTAAACACTGATAGTAACATAGTCAGTAGAAGTATGAAAATTTATCGGTAGAGAACCTATCCAACAATTTAGAGGATGATAATTAAAATCATAACAGAAGCAATTTAGTCTTTACCACTATTACCCAAACCTGCTTTCACTTCTCGCCGCGTTATCATGAAAACACGTTTCTTAAATTATAATAGATATATAAAAACATAGCATTTATTCATTTTATTTAAATTAGAGAATAAAATATAAATTATCAATATTACCGGTGAATGACGATCTGAATGTGGCCAGACGACATCAATCTTATGCTAGGTGTATGTTATTAGTTTATTAATTTAATGTTAAGTATAATATGCTTATAGCATGCCTTTAGAGTTAAAAGTTTAATAAAATAGGAAAGATAAACAATTATAATATTAAAATCTAAATTAAAAAGTAAAAACTAACCATTAAAAATATCATCTATGCCGCTGCAATGACGCAGTGTGCCCAGAACGCTGGCTGCGTTACCCCGCTGAATAGCCAAACTTATATGTTGGCCGAAGTAACTGCCAGCCCTCCGGTCACCTGTGGACTCTGTGAGACGAGAAGATAGATTCTTAAAAAAGGATCTAGCATCTTCGCCCCACGGGCCACGACCCTAGGGGTTTCAACACCAAAAGGCACAAAAATGAAATTATTTTCTATAATTTCATACTTGCGCCTCTTGGCTCTTTCTGCATCCGCCGCCCCCGCTGTCATGGAGGACGCCTGCAAGTGGGATAACGCTAGCGTATCCACGCATGTGGCATCCCAAACAAGCGACCTTCCTTGCTTCCACGGTACAAGAGTCATCCCGTCAGGTCTCTTACCATCACTGCGCGCCAAGCCATTAGGCTCTAACACTGCAGGCACTTTAGCGGTGGCAAGAGACCTACGAATGATGTTGTTCAGGGAAGCATGTCGCGAAAGACGACCGGCACTTTTAATACAGGAAAGCCCGTGATGGCCATACGCGTCCACTGCCCCACCACAGTGGCAAAGATGTGGCTGTTGTAACTTGGCGCCAAGTCGAAGACCAACCGCAATCGTCAGAGTGAGGTGGTCCAACAGAGTGCCTAAATGCTTAGACGGGAGAGCATGAAGCCAGTAACTCGATTCCCTCGTAGACACCGCAAGAAGGCGAGCACGGTCGCTTGCAGTAGGTGAAGAATTTATAAGCTGCTGCAAAACATCTGAACACAGTGCGGCGTCCCATTGTCTTTGAGAAAACAAAGATACCGGTTCCTTACTAGGACATGCCACATTGAAAGCAACTCTAGCTTCAGCCAAATACGACGCCTCAATGGAACCTAATTGGTTTACAATATTGCCAAAGAGCTTAAACGACAGCATAAGCAGAAGATAGAAATGCTGGTAATGATACACAGCTAATTTTACGAATGCCTAAACCTCCGTACCGAACTGGGAGAGAGGCTTGTGTCCATGTCGTGTCATCTAAAGGACAATTTAGAATTTTGGATAGAGTGTTTTTAATCAGAATCAGAAATCATTTATTGCATTATACACATAAATTATAAAGGTGGTATAAAAGATAAAAAAGTCAAGTGTATTACCATTCGGCGTGCAATACTTAAAAATAAGCTAAATTAAAGTTAATAGTGCCTAGTTATTTATTGTAAAAATATATAATATATGTCAAGTCTTTAATTGAATATGTCATAAAATTATATTACCAGTCAAAGAAATATTCCATTTCAGCTACCCGTCATAGAAAAAAAATTCTTCTAGGCTGTAATAGGCTTTGCTTATTAACCAATTCTTCAAGACTCTTTTGAATTTAGGTAGGGGAAGTTCTTTGATGTTATCAGGCAAATTGTTATATACTCGTATGGCCATGATGTATGCACTTTTACGAAAATTTTTAATTCTCTTATCCAAATCGTTCAATAAGGGAAGGAACTTCCATAGTGGTGAGCATCGAAGAAAATAGGTAAATTTTGGAACGAAAAGACAATATTTAATAATAAAAACCGGCCAAGTGCGAGTCGGACTCGCGCACCGAGGGTTCCGTACTCAAGAAGTAGGTATAATTACCTTTGTTAATGAACCGCAAAACTAACTTTGTTTGTAGAGGTTTACTGTTAATATCAAAAAATTACGTTTGTTGTACCCCCTCAATATATATATTTTTTTAATTTTTAGTATTTGTTGTTATAGCGGCAACGGAAATACATCATTTGTGAAAATTTCAGCTTTCTAGCTATCACGGTCTATGAGATACAGCCTGGAGACAGACAGACAGACAGACAGACAGACAGACAGACAGATAGCGGAGTCTTAGTAATAGGGTCCCGTTTTTACCCTTTGGGTACGGAACCCTAAAAAGGGCCATGTGTGAATTAATTTGGAAGAGGCGTTCCGAACATTGATCAAATTTAGTAATTTGGTCACACATTTTGGTGATAAAAAGGGGAATAGAATCAACTAAAACGGGAGCCCCAAGAAGGCGAAGCGAGTCTTCCCTTAAAATTTTGATTCCTGGTGCCAAATGATTAAACTGTTCAGTAATGGTGTGTCTTTTTAGGGTTCCGTAGCCAAATTTGGCAAAAACGGAACCCTTATAGATTCGTCATGTTTGTCTGTCTGTCCGTCCGTATGTCACAGCCACTTTTTTCCGAAACTATAAGAACTATACTGTTGAAACTTGGTAAGTAGATGTATTCTGTGAACCGCATTAAGATTTTCTTACAAAAATAGAAAAAAAAACAATACATTTTGGGGGTTCCCCATGCTTAGAACTGAAACTCAAAAATTTTTTTTTCATCTAACCCATACGTGTGGAGTATCTATGGATAGGTCTTCAAAAATGATATTGAGGTTTGTAGTATCATTTTTTTCTAAACTGAATAGTTTGCGCGAGAGACACTTCCAAAGTGGTAAAATGTGTGTCCCCCCCCTGTAACTTCTAAAATAAGAGGATGATAAAACTAAAAAAAATATATGATGTACATTACCATGCAAACTTCCACCAAAAATTGGTTTGAACGAGATCTAGTAAGTAGTTTTTAGGGTTCCGTAGCCAAATTTGGCAAAAACGGAACCCTTATAGATTCTTCATGTCTGTCTGTCTGTCTGTCTGTCTGTCTGTCTGTCTGTCTGTCTGTCCGTCCGTATGTCACAGCCACTTTTTTCCGAAACTATAAGAGCTATACTGTTGAAACTTGGTAAGTAGATGTATTCTGTAAACCGCATTAAGATTTTCTTACAAAAATAGAAAAAAAAACAATAAATTTTGGGGTTCCCCATACTTAGAACTGAAACTCAAAAATTTTTTTTTCATCTAACCCATAGGTGTGGGGTATCTATGGATAGGTCTTCAAAAATGATATTGAGGTTTGTAATATCATTTTTTTCTAAACTGAATAGTTTGCGCGAGAGACACTTCCAAAGTGGTAAAATGTGTGTCCCCCCCCCCGTAACTTCTAAAATAAGAGAATGATAATACTAAAAAAAATATATGTTGTACATTACCATGCAAACTACCACCGAAAATTGGTTTGAACGAGATCAAGTAAGTAGTTTTTTTTTAATACGTCATTAATCGTAAATCGCAATTTACCTTTCATTCAATCAACTCAAATATTTTAAAAAAACATTTAATTTAAAACTTACTACAGGTTTGTACGGAACCCTCGGTGCGCGAGTCCGACTCGCACTTGGCCGGTTTTTTTTAATGCGTCATAAATCGAAAACCGCAATTTACGCATGAATTTTTAGTTACATCATATAATAAAAATATTTTTAATAATTTAAAACTTACTACAGGTTTTTGGTCTTCCATTGAATTTGGAATATAGAGCTCACACTTGCCGAAATTCAATTCCAAACCAACAGATTTTAATTTTTCAATTAAAACCGCAAGATCACCTAAAACAGATGAAGCTTCATCTCCTAAAGTTCCATCATCTAGATACCAAATGTTAAATTTAGAATTCCGAAATAATTGGGTGAATAGCCAAATTGAAAATAGCAGGTCCCAGTGGATCTCCCTGTTGGCAGCCTACAGCAGAGCTTAGAAAATTGGATTTATATAATAATTTGGAAGGTTCCGCGTAACATGATATAATGATTATAGCATGATTATAAATAATTATGTAGTAATAATTTAGATTTTTGGAAACTAGTGTGCGCACTTGGCAGGCAATTTTATTTTTTAACTAGCTAATACACGCGACTTCATCCGCGTAGTTTAAGTTTTTGATGCCCGCGGGAAGTCCTTCATTTTCCGGGATAAAAAGTAGCCTATAACATTCTCGGTCATCAACTATACCCATACCAAAATCACGTCAATCCGTTGATCCGTTGCGGGGTGATTGAAGGACGAACCAACAAACAAACACACTTTCGCATTTATAATAGTACTAGCGAATGCCCGCGACTTCGTCTGCGTGGTTTGAGGTTTTTTGGTTCCCGCGGGAACTCTTTAATTTTTCGGGATAAAAAGTAGCCTATGTGTTATTCCAGACTATAATCTACCTCTGTGCCAATTTTCATCCAGATCCGTTCAGCCGTTCGGGCGTGATTGAGTAAGAAACATCCATCCATACATCCATCCATCCAAACATTCGCATTTATAATATTTATTTGATTGATTTGATGATTCTCAAGTAATTTCCAAATATTCATATTATCATTGGTTTTACTATCTCTTACAATAAGTAAATAATCGCCCGAGATATTTATGTATGGAAAATTCTACACAAACAATTTTATAAATAGAACAAATAAAATCGGACACACGGAATTGTAGTGGCTGGATAAAAACATAGATACAGATAGGTAGACATAAATAGTTTAATAGCATTTGATTGTTCATTCTATTTGTTTTAGCTCTATCAATTTCAATATCTAATTGCACAGTAAGTTGATTGTCGTCGTCGCCGTCGTCGTTTAGACACCCGGCTTCATATTCGGGGGTCGGCAGTTTGAGTCTCGCGCACTCACCTAACTACAACTTTTCGTTACGTGCTTTTATAGGATACTATCTGTACTCGGCATGCGTTGTAATGCCACTTAAAGAATAATTAAAAAACCGGCCAAGTGCGAGTCGGGCTCACGCACCGAGGGTTCCGTACAAACCTGTAGACCGTATATAAGTAAAAGTTATGGTATTCCACTTATCTAATTTAATACCTCAACGCGTTCATGCGGAAAGGGGTAGTAAGCTTAATTTATTAAAAATATTTTTATTATATGATGTAACTAAAATTTATGCTTTTCGCAATTTTGCCTTTATCTATGCTATAAGTCTAAGACGTTGCTTCGTACCAAATTTCAAGATTCTGAGTTCACGGGAAGTAACCTGTAGGTTTTGATTCCCTTGCGAGTGTCGAAAATTTGCAGCATAAACGGCTATATCTTTTGATTGCGTTGGCTTAGAACGTTGATTTTTTCACAGCTCCAAGGGAGTAGACCTGAGTATTTGATGTGAATATCATCTTGATACCTCCATGCGTTCCTGAGAAAAATGCGTTCCTGGTAGGGGCATGGCAGTTTTATTAAACCCATACCCTAGCCGGTTTCTACACGGCATCGTACCGGAACACGATGTACCCTTGGCGGTACTCTAAGCGGTGAAGTTACCTATGGACTATGGTAAATTGGTAAGTTACCATAGTCCATAGTTAATTTCACGGATCTGTTAACCGCTTGAGTTATGGTTATATATCAAAATATAGGTAATTTTATAACAAACGCGATGGTATAGCATTGACTACAATAAACTTGTAAAAAAAAAAAAAATTAATTTATTTAAAAATAGCCTGGTCAGGATTTTGATAGGCAAGCTATTTTAGTCGTATTTATCTATTACTAAATAAAAATAAAAAGTAGGTTTTATCTGGTTAACAGATCGGTGAAGGTCTTTGTATAGCCGACTCTATGACCAATAGATTCATAGTTGACCGATATGAGACGTGAGAACCTGTTCATAGCTGATGACCGCTTATTAATATGAGCCTTACTGAGCCAGCACAATAATACTGTTTCTCTGGGGTGATGCCAAAACCGTGAGAGCGTTGACATTGAACTGTGAAATTGTGATATCAAATTAGCGTAAACCACGCACCGATTTTATTTACGTACCTATGTATTTGTCACCGTAAGATTGTAAAAACCGTAACCGTTTTTTTTTCGATAGATTGTAAACAGTCGAAAGATTGTGAACCGTTCAATGTTTTAAGTGTCAATTTTTGAAATATTCATTGTATTTACGTTTTCTTGTCTCTTTCTTGTAGGTTAGGTCAGGGTTCGACATAAATCATCAAGTAAGTTAGGTTCTATCGGGTTAATAAACCTAGCAGATTACAATCTACCAAAAAATAATCCGTTATATTGTAATCATTCGACAGTTTACAATTTCGCGAGTTAGATTATAATCTAACGGTTTTTACAATCTTAAAATATTTGACTTATAGAAAGTTGGACTTGAATCTCATTCCAATCAAACGTTAAATCTTGGTAAACTGTACACTTTTTGAAAGTCCATGAAATACAGTCAGACCACTATGGTCTATAAAGTTACAAAAATTAAATATAATAATAATGTCCTCCCGACCGAATTTCGGCTACGGCGGCCAATCTTCAGAGATTATAGACTAAGAGTTAGCTGCACTTTTGGTAACTATCGCCAGGAAGGCTGATTCAGTATGAGATGGGTGTAGGGCTCTCCACTGATTACGATAGTGAAGGTCTGCCCGGATGTTGATGGGCCTTTCACTAGATATGGCCGCTCAAAGACGTGTTATGGTTACCAAAAATTAGCCATAACTAGGAAGACTGATTCTTGTTGAGTATTAAAGCATGCGCAGTAACAGTAAACAGTATAAAAACTGACGCGACAAGAAAACCGCGTTGCGTTGAGAAACGCAATAAGTACTTAATAACAAATTGGCCCGGGATTCAAACCCGGGACGTCGTAAGCCGCAGTCGAACATGCTAACCACTAGACCAATGAGACAGTCAAAACAACAAACGTTACAAAGAACGTGGAACGCAAGAACGGGTGAACTCTTTCTGTATGCACTGCTCTTATAACTAGTTCCTACAATTTTGTGATAAGATTAAGTTAAAATAAACGAGTTCAATACGAGAATTAAACGAGTGATACCTACTATTTTTTATATAAATATACTCAGTATATCACCTATAGATTAAACGCGTGAATAGATGAATAGAGAATAAAGCCTCTGTCTATACCGCTGAATGATCTAGATTCACGTAGGACCAGCATGCCTATTCCTATTGTATTTATTTTTGTATTTCATCGGTATCAACTATCAATATGATAAGAAAAGAAAGTAGACAGGTTTAGATATGAGTAAAGACATTTTAAAAATAGATTGATATTGCTGAAATATAATATTAGAAAGTAGAAACCAGTGCAAATAACACAATTTGGTTCAGGCCTATCAGTTAGAGGTTTTACCGTAAGAAGTGTAATGGTTTCTAGTTATCAACTTGGAAATCTATAATATAAAAATAAGTCGGATTTTCCTTCCTGACGCTATAACTCCAGAACGCACGAACCGATTTCCACGGTTTTGCATTCGTTGGAAAGGTCTCGGGCTCCGTGAGGTTTATAGCAAAGAAAATTTCAAGAGCGGGAACGGGAACGGAAAACCGAATTTCACGCGGGCGGAGCCGCGGGCAAAAGCTAGTATCGTATAATATGCTACAACTTACAAGCTATAATTAGCAAAATGTACCTAACTACCTATTGGCTAGTGAGGTAAGTATAATAAACGATGCTCAACAACAAGGATATGACGTGACCATCAAAAATTCAAAACAGTCTCATTAAATTTAATTTGCACCGGTTATCAGCTGTTCCATTAATAATTATCTTAATTCCTGTATTAGGAGATAACAATCCATACTTATATTACACAGGCGAAAGTGTGTCTGTCTGTCTGCAACGCTTTCCCGGCTCATCCTTTCAATTTTCAACGAATTTTGGTACAAAGGTAGGATTGTATCCCGAATCAGGGAAGGACATAGGCTACGTTTTATCCCGGAACATTAAAGAGTTCCCGCGGGAATCGTAAAACCTTTTAATCCACGCGGACTAAGTCGCGGGCATCATTTAGTCCATACTAATATTAATAATGCGAAAGTGTGTCTGTCTATCTGTCATCCGCTACGCTTTCCCGGCCCATCTTTTCAACCAATTTTCGATTTTGATGAAATTTGGTACTGAGATAGCGGGAATCAAAAAACTTTTATCCACGCGGACAAAGTCGCGGGCATCATCAAGTTATAAATAAGGTAACTATAGTTACTAACTATAGTAGGAGTCAGACCTACCACCCACACAAATGGCCAAATTATAACGTAAGTTCAACTTTTATGTTCTTTTATTATCATTGTCTTTAATATTCATATTATTTGTTTTTGTTATTCATTCGTGGGTTTCTTGTTGTTTCTGTTATTCATATTATTAAAAAAAAAATAGAAAAAAAAATAAGGCTTACCTCTGACGTCTCTGTGTACAGTTCTCCATGCTCGTCCCTGTACGTGATGTTTATACTGGCAACAGTGTAGGTGTCACTACCAAATCGCTCCTCCGAAGGCCCGTATCTCACGGACTCTAACTCACTGCCAGGTGTGTGACACCCCACTATACTAACGAACCAGCCCAGTGTTGCCAGCCCCGACCACAGATCTTCCACACGCATTTTAAAAGCACATTCGATATCCGAGGATTTAAAGAGCACTACACACGCACACACCCTCAATATATTGATTATGTTACACATACACACACACTCGTCACTCGTTATCACACGTCGTGTTACGGCTACGCTCTTTCACGTTATGACGAAAAGTTGTATTCCGTTATCAAAATTTATTATTATCGGTTATTTAGACGTAACGAATTTTCGTTAACAACGCCTACACACTTTATCGTTTATCACTCGATACTGGCTTGCAAGAAAAATAATTTGATGACTCCCGTATCGCTCTAAGTTTTCTTGTTAAATTTTCGCTAGCGTGCGTTTGTTTTTCGTTTTGGGAGCGAGAGTTTTCGTCATAACCGCATCGGTGACGCAGCCTCCCGCATTTAAAACGCTAGATCAGTTCGTAAGTTTCGTAGTCCACTGCTGCTCCATACCCCGCGAGGACCTTGGCTGCAGCCGGCAACTGTAACAATGGATAACGTCATGTTAATTATCACGCGAAGGTCTCAATAGAATACAATTAGATATCAATTAAAAAGTAACAATAATATTATGGCCTTACGGTATAACTCTCCTAATCTTACAGCAAGTTAGTCAGAAACATGTGGTCAGAAATCAGAGGGTCAATTGTCTAAGCAAATCGTAATCATTTGACAGCTTAAATATATTTACTCGAACTGTTTATGAAGTTCTTAAATATACTTTTTGACGTGCAGGCATCCATGAACTCTCATAAAAATTCTTTTCAAAAAACCGACTTCCAAAGTCTAAAAAGAAATAATTTTGATTTCTACACACTATGTTGAAGTCGGGCGAGCCTGACGCGTCAACTTTGCCTATCTTTGTTATACTCGCCCGACTTCAACATGGTGTGTAGAAATCAAAATTTTTTTTTACTATACAGTGGCTTTGGAAGTCGGTTTTTTGAAAAGAATTTTTATTTTTAACTTTTTAGAGTACCTACTCTTAATCCAGCAGCATCAGAGTTGAGGAGTTGGGACTTGGGTTTAAGTATAAAGTCGTTGCTTGACACCTACAATATGAATTCACCATAAAAAATCCTAAATCGCTATTTTTAGGGAGTTCTGTACCCTGCAGCATCAGGGTTGAGGATTTGGGACTCAGAGTTGTATCTTATACACGTGACTTGATACCTACCATATGAATTCACCATCAAAATTTCCTAACTCACTAGTTTTGATGATTTCATGTAGTACGGTACCTACAGCATCAGGATTGAGGATTTGGAGTCAGATTTTTTTATGGGACCACCTTGTGAGCTTCCTCTAACCAATGAAAAAAATTGTTCAAATCGGTTTAGAAACCACGGAGATATGCACCGCGACATACATTAAAAAAACCGGGCAAGTGCGAGTCGGACTCGCGCACGAAGGGTTCCGTACCATTATTAATAAATAATTACCTTTGTTAATGAACCGCAAGACTAACTTTGTTTGTAGAGGTTTATTGTTAATATCAAAAAAACTATGCTAGTTAGAGCATTGGCTATAGTTTTCCTGTAAAGTATACGTAAATTGCTATTGACCATAATTATTTCAAATTTTTCGATTGGTAAACTCCGGAGATAAGGGGGGGGAACGGTATTTTTTTAGACATTTTCCCCGATAAATCAAAAACTATCATAACTAAAAATAATTTAAAATCTGTTTTAGAATGAACAAAGTAAACCCTTTCATATGATACCCCACACAGTACAGTTATCTCACTTTAAAATTTCAACCCTCAGATTTTCCCCCCTTTTTAAATAAGAACAAAAAGAATTTCCATTTTTTTTTAATTCCAGTGTCTTTGGGCCACTAATATACACAACTATTCCAAATTTCATGTCGATAGCTTCGGTAGTTACTGAAATAATCGAGTGTGACGGACGGACAGACGGACAGACGGACAGACAGACGGAGAAAGTCGCACCATAAGGGTTCTATTTTACCATTTTGGTACGATACCCTAAAAAAAAAAAAAAGATACGCGCCGAATTGAGAACCTCCTCCTTTTTTGGAAGTCGGTTAAAAACAGTTCGAATTATCCGTCTGACAAATGATTACGATTACGATCTCCTTACACAATCGGGGGCAGATGGAATTTCCCGGAGAATTTGGATTTTCTCGCGCTAAAATTAGCAAGCCTGTCTCCAGATTGTAAGCTACCTGTCTCTTTTCACAAATTCCGTCCAGATCGGTTCACTGTTTTAGAACTAGTCCGACAGATACACATTAACTAATATACTAATATAATATGTATTACAAATGCGAAATTATTGGAATGATTGTCCATGAATCACACCGCGACAGAGCAGCGGTTCAACGTGATTTTTTGCATCGGTATAAGTAGTGAAAGACCTACAGGGCGATCGTGTATCTTTTGCATCAATCATTGATACATCGCAATCATCTCCGATTGGCTGAATTTATGGTTTTCTTGCAGCTGCGTCAATGGATTTCGTCCAATAGTGGTAGAGTGTTAACCAATCAGAGGCGATTGCGATGTACCTATCAATGATTGATACAAAAGATACGCGGTCGCCCTGCTGGAGTGTGGTGTGACAAAGGCTACTTTTTAGCCCCGAAGCCCCGGGATTTTAAAACATAAATCCACGGGAACGAAGTCGCGGGAATCATCTAGTTTCGCATGTAGTTGTTTTTAAAAGTGTATCAGCCATTATTTAAATCTCTGAGCGGCCGTGAGGCTTCAAATTGTTTATTTCTTAAAATTCAGTCATCATGTCAGTTATTTTAACTGCACCGAGAAGTTGAGTGCAGAAAGAAGGCCACGACCTTGCTGAATCTCAAAAATTTCATCTGATCATCGATCTGATCGTAAACATCATCAAGAAATAATAAACAATTTGTAAAAGTAGGTTATTTGTAACCAAACAAATATAAGTAAGGTCATTGACTGGCGGACGTTGACCGCAAATCTATAAAAATATTAATAATGCTTTGTGAATCATACATTTCTGATAAGGTTTTCTGTTTAGAGCGAGTCGGGCGATAAGAAAATTAGTTCCAACTTCGAGTTTGAAGGATTTCAATTTAAAAACAGCAGTAGGTACCTATTTTAATAATAGTGAAAAAACTTTTCTCATTCTTATGCGTTAAAATGATAATGATGGCAGAGTTACGGTAATGAAATTATACAATTTAGGCTAAGCCTTAATTTTAGACTAAGTTTGACTTTTAATGTTGGTAGGTATCTTTCTTGGTATATTGTATACGCCGTGTGCGTGTACCTAATTTTCTTAAGACGGAAGAAGGCTATCGTTTGGATTTGGACTATCCAGGTAGTGAGGTAGAACTTGCAAGGGTGAATCAATTAGAGACAAAAACTCACAAAATTAATTATTTTTCGGCACAACCTGGATAGATTCTCTGATAAATCGTCAATATTATTAATACAAGTAGGTACTTGGCATATTGTATACGCCTTGCCGTGTATCTAATTTTTTTAAGACGAAAGAAGGCTGTCGTTCGGATTGGGAATATCCAGGTAGTGAGGTAGAAACTACAAGGCCGAATAAATTACAGACAAAAACCTCAGTAATTTTTATTTTCGACACCACCTGGATAGATTCTCTCTAATAAATCGTTAATAATACACACATTTCAAAATCACTATCAGCCTTGCGAGAAGTTAGAACGCGGTGCTGCAATACGATTTCTACACTTTTCTTTAAATAACGTGTTAATCACGACATACAGTATAGTAATATGACTGATGACGAAAAGTCACGACTTGAATTAATCGTTTCATCATCATCACTACAGCCTATTAACGTCCCACTGCTGGGCACAGGTCTCCACTCTCATAGGAGAGCGGGAATTAGAGCTTAGACCCACCACGCTGCTCCAATGCGGGTTGGCGGGCTTTAACGACTATTATCATGTTAGTGATAATAACCGGGACCGACGGCTTAACGTGCTCTCCGAGGCACGGGGGTGAAACACCGCCAACTTCCAACTCCGGGCTGGCACTGAGAATTTCTTAATTGAAAAACCCAATACCTAACTTTTTATGCCCGACCGGGAATCGAACCCAGGACCTCGTGATCCGCAGTCGACTATGCTAACCACTAGACCAACGAGGCAGTTAATCGTTTGCTGACAGAAAATTAATCAAGATATTGTGTTATCATTAAGATTTCAGAATTAAAATATTTTAAAGATTATCTATCTTTATATATTATATACATTTTATAATAATATACATATACCTATTGTAATAGTTCTTTGTTTATTTATTAGTCTCCTCAGATAGTTTTAGTTCTTTGAGTATCTATGATGAGGAAGTCACTTGTTAAAAAGCTGAGAAGCTGAAGTGACTCGATCAAATAAGAAATGAAGAGATCCGAAGAAGTGCCCACTAGAGTAACTGGAGATAGCTCAACGAGATCCAAATTGTTCAAAGAACCGACAGACTTTGAGGAACCAAGGAGTTGGAACTTTTTTTTTTACACCACTACAAGTTTGCCCTTGACTGCAATCTCACCTGATGGTAAGTGATGATGCAGTTTAAGATGGTAGCGGGCTAACCTGTTAGGGGCATGGCAGTTATATTAAACCCATGACCCTATTCGGTTTCAACACGGCATCTTACCGGAACGCTAAATCGTTTGGCGGCACGTCTTTGCCGGTAGGGTGGTAACTAGCCACGGCCGATGCCTCCCACCGGTCAAGGTAGGAGGTGTCCTAGGTGGAAAGTCGCAGGAAGCCGCTGGATTCTGGATTGTCCAGCAGTGGACGTTCATTGGAAGAAAACGACGACGACGAGTACTTCCGGAAGGCGTTGGTTTATCTAGTAAGGCGCCACAATACCAAACACTTTTTACGTGAGAAAATTCTAACCTACATGTTCTACGGACTACAGTACATAATAGGACCTACTTCACATCGATAGCCAAAAAATGAGGCTAAGTATCTGCTGTGTGTTTAAGATAGATATATAAATTAGAGTGTGTGTAGACTTTATCTAAAGACTGATATACGATCACAAGATATACCAACACTCTGAGATATTGATACAAAATCTGCAGGTCAAAAATAAAGAAATGGCAATTTTGTTTATACTGACACACTCAGAGTTGATTAATCATTACTTAATGAACTCCTTTGTATAGATTTTAATACCAAATCTATACTAAGGAGTTCCTTATGTGAAGATATGGTGATGATAGAGAATGTGAGTGCAGCAGAGAGATTAAAAAAAGTGTTTGAAATATTATATCAGAAAAGAGTTTTAGTAAAATATAAAGGAGGGCTGGAGGGCTGCTATGAAACTCGCATTTTCAATGCAGGTTTTAAGAAAACAATTTTATTTGGAATACCGTTTGACACAAAAGTTTCAAAAAAGAGACGGTTCAGATTTGTATGGGGCGTAGGCCAAGTCTTGTACAAGCAGAGAACTGAGGGAAAATAAAATACTAGACCAGTTTTTATTGGTAAAATCTACGAATTCGTCATAATTTCAGTGGTAAAATTATTTAATCTTTCCAAGTTATGGAACACTAAACATGAGGGGGTAACAATGGCGGAATCATATTTTTTGACGTTTTCAAAAGATTTTTTTTTACGTTGTCACGTTATTTTGACAGTGACTGTCAGACATGACATTTGATGCATTTCCCGCCTACTGCCTTCTCTATGGCTGAAGGTTGCCATCTTGGAAACGTATCGAAAACTTCAAATAAATTTTTATTTTTGCTCGTTATTTACTTTACTTTTCTAAATTATTATATTTTTAATACAATCTATGTATTTTCCTCTATTCATGCCTAGAGTGTACAGGAGTAGGCCTAAAATGAACCTTTTCCTTTACTTGTAAATAACATTATTTTCGTCACAACTCTATCGACATCCTAACCAACGTTTTTCTTGTAATTGGCCAGGAAGCAAATGTCCTAATTCATTGTAAAACGATTACAGAATTCAGAATTAATTCGAACGCAATGCCGCCCTACATTTCCTACTTGTTATGCAAATAATGTTAATTACATAACAGATAGCGGTAATGTAGGAGATGTGAACAATTTGTCACTAAGTTATTGTACTTGAGTGTGAGCATTGACGCATTTTTATCATGTACTCGTTATCCATACTTAATATTATAAGTGCGAAAGTGTTTCTGTCTGTCTGTCCATCTGTCTGTCTGCTACGCTTTCACGGCCCGTCTGTTCAACCGATTTGGATGAAATTTGGTACAGGGATAGGTTGTATCACGGGGAAGGACATAGGCTTTTTATCCCGGAAATTAAGTAGTTCCCGCGGGAATAAAAAACTTAACCCACGCGGACGAAGTCGCGGGCATCATCTAGTACATGATAAAAATGCAATGCATCGCATATTGTGGTAAATCGGAGGCTAATAGTTATCACTATAATAGATATAGACTACCACCGCGTTCGAAAATAATCTTTCGATTTCTGAGGCGAAATCAAACTAAAATTATTTGCCGAGGCAGAATCATGCATTTAAATTAGTAATTTTGATAGTAGCTATAAATATACCCGAATTGGGCAATTAAATTGCAACATAATGGATATATTATGTTAAGGTGCAATAGTAAAGTGCTGCATATCTGCTACTTTATGTAGGTACTTTTTAAATTTTTGTGCACGCTAACTTTTTATTTATTCCTTTATTTTTAACCGACTTCCAAAAAAGGAGGAGGTTCTCAATTCAGCGCGTATCTTTTTTTTTTTTTTTTTTTTTTTTTTTTTTAATGTATGTCGGTGCATATCTCCGTGGTTTCTAAACCGATTTGAAATTTTTTTTTTACATTGGTTAGAGGAAGCTCTCGAGGTGGTCCCATAAAAAAATCTGACTCCAAATCCTCAATCCTGATGCTGTAGGTGTACCTACGTCTCAAAACTAGGGAGTTAGGAGTTTTGATGGTGAATTCATATAGTAGGTATCAAGTCACATGTATACGATACAACTCTGATTTCCAACTCCTCAACCCTGAGTCCCAACTCCTCAACCCTGATGCTGTAGGGTACAGAACTCCTTAAAAATAACGATTTAAGATTTTTTTATGATGAATTAATATTGTAGGTGTCAAGCAACGACTTCATACTTAAACCCAAGTCCCAACTCCTCAACCCTGATGCTGCAGGGTACAGAACTCCTTAAACATAGAGGTTTAGGATTTTTTTATGGTGAATTAATATTGTAGGTGTCAAGCAACGACTTCATACTTAAACCCAATTTCCAACTCCTCAACTCTGATGCTGCATGGTACTGCACTCCTAAGCCGTAGGGATTTAGAGTACACTAAAAAGTTAAAAATAAAAATTCTTTCCAAAAAACCGACTTCCAAAGCCACTGTAAAGTAAAAAAGAAGTCGGTTAATAATTTTGATTTCTACACACTATGTTGAAGTCGGGCGAGTATAACAAAGATAGGCATAGTTGACGCGTCAGGTTCGCCCGACTTCAACATAGTGTGTAGAAATCAAAATTATTAACCGACTTCTTTTTTACTTTACAGTGGCTTTGGAAGTCGGTTTTTTGGAAAGAATTTTTATTAAATGTGCGTTTATCAAAATTTCGCATATCAACGTACATATTTCGCAGACTAGCGATAAAAGATATGACTGATATGAGTACCTACCTCCCTAAGCCTATTAAAAATAATCGAGAAACATAAATTGCAGTCCTCTGACACGATTCGCGGAAATGTTTAAATAAAAATGATCTATTTCTTTATCTGAGCATATATCTTTGGTATTCCGTATTTGCGAGAGGCTTACTAGGCAAGTTCTATATACTCTACGGCCTAGTTGCCCTCGTTACTTGCTTTATATGCGATAACATTCTTTTAAACAGTTATATGTAGGTATATTTAATACCTTTATAATTTTTCGCGTAAAACCTTACGTAATAAGTCTTAAATCGTTCAAAAATATTTTTAAAAACAAGCTTATATAGTCCGCCATATTGAATTTAGTGTGACGTCATTTAATTTTTCGTATTCTTCTTAGCCCTTTAAATTGATACCCATTACCCAAGTCATGGCGGTGCATAAAATAAGTAGTCGGCGTCCAAACTAAACGTGCATGCAGCTTAATCGGTCGGGGAAAACTGTTTTAAACTTTAGTTGCATTTTAGATTTCACCTAAACAAATCCACAAACATTACAAGTTTTAATAAAAGCTTGTAAGATAAATATTATTTTATTAAAGTCGTATGGAGCCACTGGATCCGGCGCAAGACCGCTGTGTGTGGAATTCCACTTCCTACATAACAAGAGACCTAACTATATCTAACAAAATTCGTTTAACGGTTGCCGACGATTTCTTGGTTCAGTGATGGAAATAGAAGGAATTAGAATCCGTCGTTGGACTTGCAGCAGTTTTACTTAAATGGGACTGAGGTGGACATGCGTGCGTGTGACGGGCTAAAGCGACAAAGCTGAATTAGATAAAATAGCCACGAGAAGAAAAAAACAAGGAATAGTGGAGATATCGGAGCAAGGACTTTATGCTCAGCCGTGGGACAGTCTAACAGTCTAATTCATCAAACAGGCTAATTTAGATTTAAGATTTAGATTTTGAACAAAAAAGCGAATGTATCGTTTATTCCCAAGACCTTTATAGTTTTTAGGGTTCCGTAGCCAAATTTGGCAAAAACGGAACCCTTATAGATTCGTCATGTCTGTCTGTCTGTCTGTCTGTCTGTCCGTCCGTATGTCACAGCCACTTTTTTCCGAAACTATAAGAGCTATACTGTTGAAACTTGGTAAGTAGATGTAATCTGTAAACCGCATTAAGATTTTCTTACAAAAATAGAAAAAAAACAATAAATTTTGGGGGTTCCCCATACTTAGAACTGAAACTCAAAAATTTTTTTTTCATCTAACCCATAGGTGTGGGGTATCTATGGATAGGTCTTCAAAAATGATATTGAGGTTTGTAATATCATTTTTTTCTAAACTGAATAGTTTGCGCGAGAGACACTTCCAAAGTGGTAAAATGTGTGTCCCCCCCCCGCAACTTCTAAAATAAGAGAATGATAAAACTAAAAAAAATATATGTTGTACATTAACATGCAAACTTCCACCGAAAATTGGTTTGAACGAGATCTAGTAAGTAGTTTTTTTTAATACGTCATAAATCGTAAACCGCAATTTACCTTTCATTCAATCAACTCAAATATTTAAAAAAAACATTTAATTTAAAACTTGCTACAGATTTGTACGGAACCCTCGGTGCGCGAGTCCGACTCGCACTTGGCCGGTTTTTCTTCATTTGTAACTGGTTCTTGATTACACATTACAAGTTTAAATGTATGTAGTACTATTACACTGACGGTATATTGCGCTTTACTTTAACCCCATAAAACCAACACATAAAATAAAACACGTGTACACTGCAGTGTACATTAGCCGTAAACTATGAGTTGTTACTCAGTAAACTTTCACTTTATGTCTCCAAAGTGTATAGTCCATACTCTCCAAAGTTTGTTTATGACCATGACGCAGCAAGGCCTGTCCTTCGCAGGTGTGAAGGCTCATTACACGGACTTTTGTTGGTCTAGTGATGTGGGGTCCTTATCGATTAAATACAACCGTTAAGCACGATAGTTGACAATTGTGATTATTACGTTGTAGTTGCTACAATTGGAATTAACATGATTTTGAATTTAAGATGTTTTTGCTACGAATGTACGTACGTATCGATGCGAGGGTGTCATGACTCGAATGCAATGAAAGGTGATTGCTATCGTGATTCGTGACTGCTATAGTTATCAAAGTATTTGGCTGACTACTAGTCTAGTCAATAACAGAAAAGCTGTATAAATCAATGCTACAATCTCAACTGTCGTGATTGACTTCATTAATGATATTTTAGCTACAACAATCAATGCATTTTAGCCAATAGAGATTAACGTCGGCCAATCAGAGGTGATTGCGTTCGTTCGTATCTTGAAACATCAAAACATCATCGTTAAGTAAAACTTATTTTGTAATTGCCTTAAGAAATCTTCCTTGAGAAAAAGAATGGTTTGTCTGGAGGAGATCACTTTTAGTGTTAAGACCGCCTTTGCACACGCGTTGTTTTCTGTTTTTGTTTCTATCTATAATTTGTTTAGTTTTTAAAAGTGCTGACGGGGTTTTATCCCAGCTTACATAAAATAGATAGGCCGAGTCTCAGCGGCCTTCAAAACTGGCCTTAATAAAGATTTATCGACATGTCATCCATCACTAGTACGAATAGAAAATAAGGTCGGTGTTTGGGCGTTTCCCCCGTCGCGTGCCCGGCATGAACGTCGGCTTATAAGGTCACACCATTAGCTGAAGGCTGCGAACTTGGAAGCATTCTATGCGCCATTGGCAATGAATCGAGGAAATTTCTTTGGCCGTGAGTATGTGAAGGATATTGGATGGTTAGATTTTCTTGTAACTAGCATTTTTTTATGTTTATCGACATATAATTTTGGCTATATCGTTTCCCATTTTAAGCAACTTGTAATTTTAGGGGCCAATATATAATCAATACTTGGTAAATACTAGTTTTAAATGTGAAAGTGTTCGTCTGTCTGTCTGCATTGCAGACTCTGCAACATTTTCTCGGCACACTGTGAAACTGATTTTCACGAAAATTGTTACAGAGTTAGGTAGATAGATGACTACTTCATCTGCCAGGAGATAAGTTTTAAAAATCCCAGGCAACTCTGATGTTCCGAGATAAACTACAAATACAACTATACCCGTGCAAATCACGTCGATCTAGTGCTCTTTTGCGGCTTAATTGAAGAACAAACAAACAAACATACTCTCGCATTTATAATATTAGAGTATGGACATTACTGATGTTATTAGGATGATAGTTAGCATTTTATCCTTTTCTCTCGAGTGACTTTAATCATAAAGAGGAAAACAGATATATTTCTATCCATCCAGATATCTATCTATACTATTATACTAATAGTATCTGGATTGGATTTCATATAAATTGCGAATTTTCCCATCATTTCCATAGCCAGTCAGTCAGAACGAACTTCCTTGGTGCTAGCGGCTTCCAATCAGCCAACGAATTGGAGCGCGGCGGTGTTAATTGACCGCTTTTTGTTCCCACCAATCATGAGGACACTTCCGAACGAAAAAACTTGATAAGAACCCCGCAATGTCCTCTATCCGGGCAGTCGTTGATGGACTGTGGTCTGTGATTGAGATGTATTGTGTCTTGATTTAATTTTTATCTGCTTGTTGGTTGAGATATCGAATAATCATAGAAAAGGTTGATATTATAATCTTACCACCACATTTTACTGTTTGTCTGTCAGTTCTGCGAAGTTAAGATTGACGAGGCTGAGAAACTTTTGGAATTTTTTGTGTCACAGTTTTTGGGATTTTATTTTATTTTTGAAACTTACTTAAAATAATGAATAAGTTTTATATTTGTGGTCCCAAATAAAGATCATTTTAATTTATATTGATAGTTACTTATATCAATGTGTACATAACGAGTTGCGTATTTTTATGTGATTTTTTTCAGGTTCCTTGTATTTGAATTTCAAGCAGTAGGAGGAAGTTGCGAAAAAATTGCACGAATTATGTTTTGCTGGAGGAGCCAAAAACTGAGTTACTTAAAGCTTCTGAAACTTAATCATACCGTTTTGATCGAATCACGAACTTTATAATCAACTTAGGTTATAGGTATAACAAGATTTTAAGGCTTTTTGGTGCCCACGGGAACCCTTTAATTTTACGGGATAAAAAGTAGCCTATGCGTTCAGCCGTTCTGGCGTGATTGATCGTGAGAAACAAACATCCATTCATCAATCCATCCATTGCCATTGCCATCTTGCTATGGTAGTTAGAGCATAAATATGAAATAAGAAAGGAACCGCGTCAAACGATCGCAGGTTAAAGTTTATCCGACAACTCGTGACTCATACCGATATTGTAAGGTGCGATTGAATTGTTTACAATTACAATTAAACAATAAACGGACGTACGTAAATGTCATAAGTAGGTTAAATAACCACGTTAATCGTTGGTTACGCCATTTTGGATTTTAGCGCTTACCGTTTAGCACAGTAAACAATAACCAGTGACCTTAAATTTTTTTCAATAATTAATCAATACATTGGGCGAAACATCTATGAAGTGCTAATATTTGTTAAAACTAATTGTCAACTTTTTAAATTTTCGGATAGTGAGCGTCGGAAGGACAAAATATGTTTCATGCAACACTCAACTGCATTTTTTGGTAAAAGCATTTTCAATACCCCTAATCTATAATAAACTTCCAGCATCATTGGCCGACCGTAAACTGAATATAATAGCGTTCAAAACTAAATAAAAGAGTTGTTGGTAAAAAAGCGATACTACTCTATAAAAGATTATTTATTTATCCAGATACTTTTTAGTTAGTTATGAAGAAAATAAAAATTAGAGAATGATAAATAAGAAAGCATTTTGGTAACTAATTACTTAATATTAATTTTTCATTGTTATTGTATAGCTATTATATTGATTAAGTATTATGTTAAGAATAATAGTAATATTGTCAGAATTTTGCATGCCATTTCATGGCAGATTATATGCTCCTGTTAAAATATTATGTAACATTTATTTACATTAGCATCCTAACTTCAATCTGAGCAAATAAAATAAATGAAATGAAATGAAATGAAACGTGTCTGGTGCCCACCCAAAGGCCTGTATTCAGTAGTGGACGTCAATGGCCTTTGCAATTATATTAATTATTATAATTAATTAAGGATTTAAATATTGTAAGTATTAATTAAGTACCTGATTCTTACATATTGGCGAAACATGTTTGAACTACTTTTAGACTGTCAACTGTATAATGTTTCAAGCAAATAAACGATTGATTTATTCATTGATTGATTGATGCAAAATGTATTTTGTGCTCCTTATTTATATATATTGCGTACAAGACTCCCAGAGTAAAGAAATTAATAAACAGTGAAAACAGTGTGTGATGCAAATGACGCATACCATGCGGGACCTTTTGACGCCGGACGCACAAAGAGGGGTTATAAGTTTAACATTTTTATCTATCTGTGGCATCGTAGCTCCCAAACGGATGAACCATTTTGAATAAGTGTTTTGTTAAAGGTAACTTTACTTGACTCGACACGAGAGACTCGAGAGTGTTCTTAGCTATGATTCAAGAAATCATTCGGTTATAATCGGAATATGATTCGGTTCAGCCGTTTGAAGATCATCATATTATTATCTTTTCTAGTTGATTAGGGGGTATGAAGCTTACATACTAACATAGCACGTGCTGTGCGCTATGGAGAAATAGCGCGCTATGATATGGCGCTACTCGCGCTAGGCGCTATATTAATTACTTCTATAGAAGAACAACTTCAGTTCCACAGGTCTGATCGAAACTTATCAACATGTCGGGGGTTATCTTAATTTTTTAAATGTATTATATACCTACTTGTTGTAAAATATGTACTCTATAAATATACGGAAGAAAAAGCAGCTTATTCTTTCGATAATGTATGGAATAAAAAAAAAAGTTAGGCAAATGCAAATCACCGCAGCCAGCAACGTAATCGCGTTGTGTATGTAACCGGCTTTCGCCAACATTAGCTGTTTACATCTGATCGAGTGCAGCACCGTGCAAGCATAACAATCGGTTACGTGCACTGTTGCCTAAACCAAACAGTGTACCATTATACACGTTCCGAACCAGTTTATGTGTAACATATACTTAAAACCCAATAGTAGCAGTAGTTGGGCTGTGGAGGTTGACTGAACAAGTGCTACTTTTTAGTAGCATTTAGGACAATGCCCATGTCAAAATTTAATTGTTTCTTATTGATGAAAAAATAGAGGGTCTTTTAAAAGACCTGAAATTTACATCCTCGGTTAGTTTTAAGTTTAATAATCAATTTAAACTACATATAGATTAAACTTAAATTCAAATTCAAATGATTTTTATTCAAATAAACTTTTACAAGTACTTTTGAATCGTCGAGTGAATCTACCACTGGTTCGGAAAGCCATTCCTACCGAGAAGAACCAGCAAGAAACTCGGCGGTTGCTCTTTTGAAAAAATAATTTACAATTTCATTAATTTGTAGAATACATAGGAAAAAGAATGCGTATAAATTTGATGACGTCACAACTCACAACTTAAGTGTATTTCATAATTTGATCCCGTCCTAATAAGTAATACCTATATTGTCCACGGTTGATAAAAATCATAGAAATATTACATTATTTACGACTCTTAAGTAGCAATGAAAATATGACACAAGCTGTCCCACATAAAATAAAACACTTCATTTCTTATTATTTAATATGGAACAAATAAAGATTTATTTATTTATTATTATTTATTTCATTGAAGCTTGGTAATGAATTCTTCTTTCCTAAGAGTAGGTATGATAAATGGATCGAATTCGAATGAAGAATGAAGATTAATTGCTTTTCGTTTCGAAATTGAAATTGGCGAGAATTGGCAAGAGTATCAATCTATGCTCAAAGGTATGCTATGCTCTATACTATTACTGAATTACAAACGATATACTGAATTTATATAATTAACTAGCTTATGCCTGCAACTTCGTCTGCGTGGACTACACCAATTTCAATCCCCTATTTTGTAAAAAACTAAGGGTAACTGTACCCTTAGAGGTTGAATTTTCAAAAATCCGTCCAGTAGTATTTGAGACAGACTCAACATGAAATTCTCAATTCAGAAACCGGCCGTCAGTCACCTTTTAATTTATATATATTTAGAAATTTGAAGGCAACAGCTATGAACTAAGATACAGAATAGAGAATCCGCTTAGTTATTACTAAGCTATTGAAGCGAGGTTTGAAAACACACGTGCACATGGGCGTCAAAACATCTCAAGAGTTTCACATTCAAAGTTAAACGAACCTTGAAGGAGAATCTTCATTCTCAATGTAAAGTAGAAAAAATAACTCGTACGATAACAAATTACTTATTTATTTTTATGTTTTGTTTTGATTCTTCAAAAAATTTTATAATGTTGTTGAATAGACGACTGAGATTCGGCCGAAGCCGACAGAAAAATCCCAAATTGCCTGTGCCCGGGGTTCGAATCGTTCGATTTTATAATGTTGTTGAATAGACGACTGAGATACGGCCGAAGCCGAATTTAGACAGAAAAATCCCAAATTGCCTGTGCCCGGGGTTCGAATCGTTCGATCGATACTCTATGGTCAAACCTGACTTGATAATATCATTATGATCAATGATTATGATACAGTATGATACTGTGCGTCACAGATATTTAAGTAAAAAAATAATAAGTAGGTAAAAATTCACAGATTTTGCAGTCCCCGCAAGAATCGGAGCATTGAAAATGAATACAAAAATTTACGAAAAAAAAAACTAAATTCCAACTCGAATGCAAATTTCTCTTTCAAAATTTCAAAAAGTTACCAGCCGATTTTTAAAATTCAAACGCTCACACGTGTCTCGATAAATTCCTCAACTCATGGTACTATTCCCATTTCGATCCTCTAAAAATCCTCGGAGCTATGGCCAAAAATATGTCTCAGGCGATTTACATCTGATAACCATTTTCAATGGTAAAATAGTTTAAATAAAATTATTTTATTTGCACTAGGTTATACTTTAGTTGATTATACGCCCGATTAATATGAATTGAATGAACGGATATGACAATAGAATATAATATGGGTACAATGGGTATAATATGGTCCGTGTGGTCTACTGGCTTCCTCTGACCTGAACTACAGCATAAGTAATCCATACTAACATTAAAAATGCGAAAGTGTGTCCGTCTGTCTGCTACTTACATACACACGTTATTATTATTTAAAACTAAAAACCTAAGTCCCGTATTTTCCAGTCCTCACTTCAAAAACATAGGACTTGCATCCAAACTTCCAACCCCCATTTCACCCTTTTTAGGGTGGATTTTCTCAAAACCGTTTTCTTAGCTGATGTCTAAACTATTATATTCTAAGAAATCTACCTTCCAAATTTCAAGCTTGTATGCTTTAAAGTTCCTGAGATAGCATTCGTTTAAAAAAAAGTAGATAATTCATTATTATTGAAGGAAAATGTTTTAAAGTAGGCATATAATATGTGTAAGCCTTCCGTTGTATATATTATGAGACAGAATAAACAACGATTTTTAATACAGGAAACATTTTCAAGGCCTTGCTGTAATAGTGGTAACGCAAACGGTAGCACGCTAGTACAATGAGTCGGCGATTAGCTTGCATAATATGTCGCGATACTCCATTGTTTGTTTGGAAATAATGCTAGGGACAAAGGTTAATGACTGCCTCGCCGGTGAAACTGTAGCCTAGATTCTTCTAAGAATCGTTTTATCTCACGGAGGATTAATTTGATGACGCGGCAATGCGAATTGTAGTTCAGCAAAAAAAAAAATCACCCTACCACGGAGATCTTCCTTTTGTCGCGGATTATAGCGAATTAAGCTTCTGGTTCCTTCATTTAAAACGCTTCGAATTTGTTTGTAAGTGGGAAGGTTTCTAACATGTAAGTACCTACCTAAATAAAATAAAATAAATAGAAAAAGTAAAGTAAATGGATAAAATGAGTGAACAACATATCAATGCACAACAAACTCCCTGGGTCTGGAAACTAAGACATATGCAAATATGTAGCCTATAATACGGTCATTTGGTAGTTACCTGGAAAGTTTCTCGAGAGTTTTGAAATTTGGTGTATTTTATAGATTTCGATGTGCTCTTTCCGAATTTTCACTTTGCCACCTCGTATCTTTGCCGCTCGCGCCGCCATATTGGAAAAATTTTCCAATATGGCGGCGCATGACAATAACTCCTGTCGGACTAATTTAACGATTAAAATCGTTTTGTATTAAATTAAACTAGAGAAATTTCCTGCAATTTATGTAGTAACCTTTTTTGTAAAATCAATAGTTTCAACTTACGAGAGCCGCAAACCAAAACCTTAAATTCACCTTTCACCTTATAATTTTATAGGAACCAAAATTTACGAATAAATAATCCGTAAATTCAACGTGCTAATTCTATTCCCTATGCTAAACTTTTTATGACCAGATCAGATCAGAGAAAATTCAGAAGTTATAAATTTCCAAATAGACCCTGCCGGGAACCGAACACGTTAAGACAACAATGATCAACTGCGCCAGGGTGGTCAGAAATGCAGTGGTATTAAATTCACAACACAGAGCAATGTTTTGAAAGGAAAGCAGTTATAGGCATGCACTAGCCAGCGAGAAAGGCAAGTATAAAGTTTCAGGGACAATGGATACGTAGCAAGTGTCAATCTCCCTTTGTCCTTAGTAACTGTACCCTTTTACCCTGCTTTTACCCTTTTCATTGAAATACTGTGTGGTTAGTATGAGATTTTATATTTATCTCTGTAATGTATGTAGATAAAATTAAGTAAACTAATTTATTTTGTTGTTTTCTTTAACATGTTTTGTGTACAGTTAATTTATTTTCGTAAGTTAAATACTTAAAAATAATCACTCAATGTAACAGATCACGGTATTAATTAATTAGATAAATCTCGTAGAAGAAGGTAGGTAGGTAGGAGGTCGTAGGTGAGATGTAAGCTCTTGAAATATCCACAATTTTTAAATAATATTATCATATCAACTGGACCAATAAAACATAGAAATTAAAAATTAATAATATCCAGGAATTTATTGCAAAATACATAATACCTATGTCAAGTCTTTTAATAAAAAAACCGGCCAAGTGCGAGTCGGACTCGCGCACCGAGGGTTCCGTACTCAAGAAGTAGGTATAATTACCTTTGTTAATGAACCGCAAAACTAACTTTGTTTGTAGAGGTTTACTGTTAATATCAAAAAATTACGTTTGTTGTATGGGAGCCCCCCTTTAATATTTACTTTATTGATATTTAATTATTTATTTTGAAAGGTAATATACAAGTTAATATTCTGTGAAAATTTGAACCGTCTACCTGTTACCGTTTTTAATATTGAGCAAAAAAATACGAAAAAAACACGTTTATTGTATGGGGACCCCCCTTAATATATATATTTTTTTAATTTTTAGTATTTGTTGTTATAGCGGCAACGGAAATACATCATTTGTGAAAATTTCAGCTTTCTAACTATCACGGTCTATGAGATACAGCCTGGAGACAGACAGACAGACAGACAGACAGACAGACAGACAGACAGACAGACAGACAGACAGACAGACAGACAGACAGACAGACAGACAGACAGACAGACAGACAGACAGACAGACAGACAGACAGACAGACAGACAGACAGACAGCGGAGTCTTAGTAATAGGGTCCCGTTTTTACCCTTTGGGTACGGAACCCTAAAAATGATCAAAAGTAATAGATTTAGATTATCGATAAATTTAAATTTAGCAAATATTATGAGTCAAAGAAATATTCCATTATAATTATTACAATCAACAAGATTGTGTACAACAGAATCGTATTTTTTTGTTTCCAAGGCACTGGATGTAAGTAACTGCCTCGTTGGTCTAGTGGTTAGCATGTCCGACTGTGGCCGACGAGGTCCTGGGTTCGAGTCCCGGGTCGGGCCATAATTAAGTATTGGGTTTTTCTGACTAGAAATTCCCAGTACTAGCCCGGAGTTAGGAAGTTGGCGGTGTTTCACCCCCGTGCCTCGGAGAGCACGTTAAGCCGTCGGTCCCGGTTATTATCACTACATGGTAATAGTCGTTAAAGCCCGTCAACCCGCATTGGAGCAGCGTGGTGGTTCTAAGCTCTAATTCCCTCTCTCTCATGAGAGTGGAGGCCTGTGCCCACCTGTGGGACGTTAATGGGCTGTAGTGGTGGTGGTGGTGGTGGTGGTGGTGGATGTAAGTATAACGACGGAATAGTTTTTAAAAACAATACAATAGTAATAGAGCTTAAAGCTAGCTTCACCATATAAATCACTAGCTGAGGCCCGCGACTTTGTCCGCGTGAATTGCGGTTGTTTTTCCCGTGGGAACACCTTAATTTTCCGAGATAAAAAGTAGCCTATGTGCTATTCCAGATTATAATCTATGTCTGTGCTAAATGACATGCAGATCCGTTCAGCCGTTCTGGCGTGATTGAGTAACAAACATCCATCTATCCAACCAAACTTTCGCATTTATAATATTACTAGCTTATGCCCGCGACTACGTCCGCGTGGATTGAGGTTTTTTGGTTCCCGCGGGAACTCCTTAATTTTCCGGGATAAAAAGTAGCCTATGTGCTAATCCAGACTATATTCTATCTCTGTGCCAAATTTCAGCCAGATCCGTGCAGCCGTTGGCGCGTGATTGAGTAACAAACATCCATACATCCATATTCCATACATCCATACATCCATACATCCATCCATCCATCCATCCAAACTTTCGCATTTATAATATTTATTTGATTTGATTGAAGTATAGATGCCCGCGATGGTGAGATGTAAAATCATGTACTAACCCCACAGTTAATGGATGAGAAGAGGCGCTTTATTGTGTGTTTATTTTTAATCTACCACTCAAATTTAGTGTGTGATACATTAACTTTATGACCTTTATGTTATGAGGACCCTTTCATAAGATATTTTAGTCTGTGTTCAGAACATTGTACTACTCTAAATGTATTTCATATCTAAGTGTAAAAAATATAAATATTTACACATTTCCTACTCTGATAATTCCGTGATTAGCATCGATTTATTTTACTGATTAGTAAGATTTCAAGGAAAGAGGATGCCAATTCGGTTTTTTTTAAATAATAATATTTTTTAATAATGTTTTAATTTTTATACTTTTGGATTTCTGCCTTTTTAATTCATAAACAAATAGACAAGCCTTAGATAATTATTAATTACTGCATTAACCGGCGTCAGAACGAAACTGTTTAAAATAGTTTCTATCAATGATATTTTATAAAAGATACCTTCATAGTAAATTGCGTTTTAAATCTGTGCCGAGCAATTCAAAGCTACACGTACGTACGTACACATTGACAAGTTTCACTGATAAGTAAAACAAAAGATACGAAATAGCACGCAAACGAAAGAGATATATTACGAAGCTTCAAATATTTTCTTGTGCATAGAGTAGGTACCTTTATAATGATACAATCGACGCAGACTAATCACAAGACGTCCCAATCGGGACGTGTTTGAGTCACAACGCGCGCGCTTATAACATATCTGCCTCTTTTTAATATATAACATCATCGGTTTCTATGATAATAATTATTTGAGATAGGTTATACCTACCTGTAGTGTACCTGTTTATTTATTTATTTATTTTATTTATACCTACCTGTAGAGCTAATGCAAATAATTTCCCTGACGTAAGTAAATATTGCTCATAAATAATAATATCTAATATTCTAATCACAAAGTAGGTATAAATAAAAGATCACTGTCTAATCAATTGACAAGGGATTAACATAATATTTGAATAATAATCATTTTGTCTGATTAAGCAAAACACGGTGACTAATGATAATGAATAACAACAAAATATTTACATGCCTACTTAAAAATGACTTCTGACAGGTCTTAATAAAAATGTTATTTTTGAATATAATAGAGTAGGTAGCTACTATATACATTTTCAAACTTTATCACAGAAATCAAAAGCTTTCCACGGTATTCTAAATAAGCTGAATCCACGCATAATATACATATGATATCAAATTATCAATCATTCGATCAAAAATCTCCACTTTGAAAGCCCCCCATTTCGTCAATTTTAGGGGGAAAATTTTTAAACAAATATTTTTGGACTCTATTCCTAATTATCTTTAAAATGATATACCGCAACCCTTTGTAACGCTATAAAAATATTTTTTCTTCGTATTCGCTTCTATGAGAGCCCCCCTGAAATAAAGATTTTTATTACTTTTTAAGCCATATTCGGCTGGAGGCCAAATATTTAAATTTGAAGTAATTACGTTCAGTAATTCAGAAGTTATAAGGCTCTGACAGGCGGACGGACGGACGGACAGACAAGTGCATATTCACTCAAGTAGAATCAGAGACCTTCTAGGTCAAAGAACTATAATTAAAAATTTGATTAATTTAAATTCACTCAAATGCTTTTTTTATCATTTTAATAATCTTTTAAGTAATTTGTAGTAAGATTTTTCAATTAGTTTACGTTTGACAAAAACTTTGAACTAGTTGTAGTTGTTGACATAATTCGTAGTCATCAGCTAAACACATATCCATACTAATATAAATGCGAAAGTGTGTATGTCTGTCTGCTACGCTTTCACTGCCCATCTGTTCAACCGAATTTGATGAAATTTGGTAAGTACAGGGATACTGGATAGGTTGTATCCCGGGGAAGGACATAGGCTCCTTTTTATCCCGGGAAATTAAAGAGTTCCCGCGGAAATCAAATATCTTAATCCTCGCGGACGAAGTCGCGGGCATCATCTAGTTCTAAATATTCTAGGTTTCAATATCAATAAACTGCCGCCTGCCACACCCGTCATTGTCATAATATTCGCAAACAGCAAAACGGTTCATCGAACGTCACGTCACGGCCCACCATGTGCTAAACACTTCCTTTAGAGTTAGTCCCAAGGCCCTTCCTGTGCACTGCTTACGCCGTAAACTTTAGCATCCTATACACATTAAATATTGTATCCACCTAGTATTTAACCTCTCGTATAGTGTACCTATACCATAGTTCTGATATTTATGATAAATTATTTATTTATTTCACGTAGGACAACTTGTGTCACATTATATTTAATTGAGTTATGATACGTCAAGACTGTAGCACCGGTTCGAAAAGCTGATTTCCTTATTTAAGTCGCTAGTAATCCAAGGGTATGTTCCGATATACACTGCGAGCACTGTAAGGTGTGACGTCAATTTAGTATACTGCGAAGCCGTTCCTTAGTTAGCTATACTGGTTACTGTTTAAAACGGAACGCAGTCAGCACTGAGAGCAACCTTACCTAGAAAACGCCAGTGCTCACAGTACAAAAATGGCGAGGATTTATGACGTTATATATATCCCTAGGATACTGGTGCAGTATACTGACAGACCATAACAGAATTTCTCCCCAGTAAGAGCACTGAACAGTGCTCGCAGTGTATATCGGAACATACCCCCAAACTATTATAATTAATGCGAAACTGACGTCTGTCTGCGACTTGTGCTCGCTAATATACGCTAAATATTCTGCTCAACTGATTTTGAGAAAATATGATTTGATTTTGAAACCTAAATCCTGACGTCGTCGAAGCTGCATTCCAGCTATGATGTCGATAGAGATGTGATAGGTTCGTCAAATCTCATAAAGTCCCACAACGGTGGCCAAAACTGGAACTAATTTTTATCCCTGTTTAGTTTTTGTTTTTATTTTATTTTTATATGTGTACATATTATACACACTAGCGACGCTGTCACCGGGTCAGATAAGTTTGTTGGACTATACAAATAGTTTAAAATAAGCTGTCATAAAAGGCAAACTAAAATTTGAAAAATTTTAAACTTTTATAGCTCTGTCTAACTGAATAGAACCTTTGCGCGACGTAGTTTCACAGCAATTGGGTAATACCTACCTATCTTTTAATATGTGTAGTGCGTAGGCTGCAAAATGACTACTGCGTACCTAGTACCTACCTACACCAAACTCTGTGACCAGACGTTTCCACTAGATATCGTGTGAACTTTAGATAATACTTATTTAAAATTAATAATTTAAGTACCTACTTAGTTAAATTAGTTATCTAGGTACTATATGTAATCCTTACTTCCTTACTTACTAATATCTGTGCTAATATTATAAATGGGAAAGTGAGTTTGTTTGTATGTTTGTTCCGCTTTCACGCCGTAACTACAGAACCGATTGCTTTGAAATTTTGCAGACGTAAAGTTAGAAGTCCGGATTAAATAATAGGGTACTTTTTATCCCGGAAAATTAAAGAGTTCCCGCGGGAACTAAAACTCCTCAATCCACGCGGACGAAGTCGCGGGTATCAGCTAGTAGAAGATAACTAGATTAATCTAAAGCTAGCATATTTAGAGCTGTTATTAGGACTATCTCCTTATGTTATCTGTTTTCGTGACTAGCTCTAGATCCACCGAGTAGTAAACCTATCACCGAGTCACCGAGTAGTTGTACTGGTTGTATGGTCTGTGCACCGAGTAGTAACTCGTAGTACTCACTATCACTGGTTGTATGGTCTGTGTATAGATCCATACTTCCATACTAATATTATAAATGCGTAAGTGTGTGTAATGCGAAAGCGTAGCAGACAGACAGACAGCTGTCTGTCTGCTACGCTTTCACGGTTCAATCCAGTTCAGTTCAGTTCAGTTCCATCTGTTCAACCGATTTTGATGAAATTTGGTACAGAGATAGATTATATCCCAGGAAAGGACATAGGCTACTTTTTATCCCGGAAAATTGAAGAGTTCCCGCGGGAATCGAAAAAATGTATCTATTCAACCGATTTTAATGAAATTTGGTACAGGGGTAGGTTGTATGTCGGGGAAGGACATAGGCTACTTTTTACTACGGAAAATTGAAGAGTTCCTGCGGGAATCAAAAAACATAAATCCACGCGGACGTAGTCGCGGGAATCATCTAGTAATGTAATAACTATTAAACACAGTTGCATCATCTTTATTGTATTGTTATGTTTAGCATTGATTACATTACATAAGCAAAAAAACTGCATGTTATTTGCATGATAATAATATAATTGTTAAACTAAACCATTGTTGTCCAGGGTAACTTATACTTGCCCGCTATTTCATTCGCGTGGATTAAGGTTGACAGACAGACCCACTTTCGCATTTATAATATTGTTATGGATATGGATACCTAGCTGATGAAGCCCGAGACTTGGAAATGTGGATTAAGGTTTGAAAAATCCCGCGGGAAATCTTTAATATTCCGGGATTAAATGTAGCCTATATCGTGCTCATAATAAGAGTGTATATATAGAGTGTAAGTAACATATTTAATTCCACCACCGAGTTTCTTGCTCGTTCTTCTCGGTAGGAACGGCATTCCGTACCGGTGGAAGATTCACTTGACTATTCAAAAGCACTGGTTAAAAGACTATCTGAAAAAAAATATTACTAGATGAGTCCCGCGACTTGGTCCGCATTGATTAAGATTTTATGATTCCCGCGGGAATTCTTTAATTTTCCGGGATAAAAAGTAGCCTTTATCCTTCCCCGGGATACCATCTACCCCTGTACCAAATTTCATCAAAATCGGTTGAGCAGATGAGCCGTGAAAGCGTAGCAGACGGACAGACAGACTTTCGCATAATTTATAATATTAGTAGGGATTTGATTTGATTTGTATTTTTCGCGACTACCTAATCTACTGGGGTTGGAAGTTTGTATGAAAGTCCTTCATTTCTCAAGTTACAGCCAAGAAACTTGGTATGTGAGCTACCGGTTAAAAATAAAGAAGGAAGTATGTCACAGTTTTTCAAAATTTCACACCCTTAAGGGGTAAAATAGGGGTTGGAAGTTTGTGAGAAAGTCCTTCATTTCTCAAATTATAGCCAAGAAACTTGGTATGTGAGCTACTGGTTAAAAATAAAGAAATACGATTTTCATAGTTTTTCAACATTCCACCCCTAAAGGAGTAAAATAGGGGTTGAAAGTTTGTATGAAAGTCCTTCATTTCTCAAGTTATAACCATGAAACTTGGTATATGAGCTGCAAATTGAAAATTAAGTAATACATGTTTCACAGTTTTTGAAAATTCAACCCCCAAAGTGGTGAAATAGGGGATGAAATTTGGTATAAATGGCCTTCATTTCTCAAGATATTTTACAAGTTATTACAACTAAACGTAGTTTATTGGCTAACGGTAAGAAATAAAGAAGTAAGTATATCACAGGTTTTCAAAATTCCACCCCCAAAGGGGTAAAATAGGGGTTGGAAGTTTGTATAAAAGTCCTTCATTTCTCAAGTTACAGCCAAGAAACTTGGTATATGAGCTGCGAGTTGAAAATTAAGAAATACATGTTTCACAGTTTTTGAAAATTCAACCCCCAAAGGGGTGAAATAGGGGATGAAATTTGGTATAAATGGCCTTCATTTCTCAAGATATTTTACAAGTTATTAAACGTAGTATATTGGCTAACGGTAAAAAATAAAGAAGTAAGTATATCACAGGTTTTCAAAATTCCACCCCCAAAGGGGTAAAATAGGGGTTGGAAGTTTGTATGAAAGTCCTTCATTTCTCAAGTTACAGCCAAGAAACTTGGTATGTGAGCTACCGGTTAAAAATAAAGAAGGAAGTATGTCACAGTTTTTCAAAATTTCACACCTAAAGGGGTAAAATAGGGGTTGGAAGTTTGTACGAAAGTCCTTCATTTCTCAAGTTATAGCCATGAAACTTGGTATGTGATCTACCGGTTAAAAACAAAGAAATATGTGTTTCACAGTTCTTAAAATTCTACTCCAAAGTGGTGAAATAGAGAGTTAGTCCTTCAATCACGCCGCAACAGAGCAACGGGTATTTTGCACGGGTAGTTGAGGACCTGGAGAGTGGTATAGGCTACTTTTTTCTCAGAAAATTAAGGAGTGCCAATAGGTCTTCTTTTAATGGTTTTTAGTAATGACCAACAAAGGTCAAAGATGTCATAATGTCAGTAAGATCAGGTGCTAGATACCTAACAATTAGCTAACCTAAGTAAACACATAGATCGATGGATAGATGGAAGTACTTTATCGCACACTCATGACAGAACCTTTCTTTATCCACAAGATAGCCCTCAGTTAGTCTAAGATGGTAGCGGGCTGACCTGTTAGGGTTAAAAAAATCATCCCCACTTTACTTATAGGGGAGGTTGCAAAGATATATAACCTACTAGGTAATATTATAAAGAGGTAAAGTTTGTGACTTTGAGAGTTTGTAGGGGTTAATCTCTGGATCTACTGAACCGATTATGAAAATTCTGGTAGCAATAGAAAGCCACATTATTTGTGAGTGTCATAGGCTATATATTAACCCGAAAAATTAGGGAGTTCCCGTGGGAACTTAAAAAACTTATTTCACGCGGACGAAGTCGCGGGCATCTGCTAGTACAAGTATAATAGTACATACCATAATAATATGCGACGTCGCATTTTATTATCTCAGCTCTAGAGTTACAACGAACTATACGGTCATAGGTCAGGTAAATAGATAATGATAGTATGGTAAACTAGGTTGTTGCTATGTTCATTGGCCACGTCTTCTGTGTTTGCTACATGCGGTAGGGCCATAGCGGATACACGAGTCAGGAGTATGACCCTAGTGTTGATAAATACTTTGTAACAACTAGGTACATAATATAATATGTAGGTACACTACTACACTAAAGCTCATTAACGTCTCACAGCTGGGCACTGGGCTCCACTCTCATAGGAGAGAGAGAATTAGAGCTTAGACCCACCACGCAGCTCCAATGCTGGTTGGCGAGCTTTAACGACTATTATCATGTTAGTGATAATAACCGGGACGTGCTCTCCGAGGCACGGGGGTGAAACACCGCCAACTTCCTAACTCCGGGCTAGTACAGAGAATTTCTTATAATATAAATAAAATAGCATGACCGGTTAATGCAATCCTAATTTCTTTACAAATTCGTGTATTCTAGTATTCATAGTCGTTAATTTGCCTTCAGGAAATTTGCGCGAGAATAAACCATAACTATCGCGAAATTAGGCGCAAAGTAGAGTGATATGCAACACCTTGAGTCTTGACCGAATTCCGTGAGCCCATATCGCTTTAATTAAAATATTATGCCAGATTAGGAGAACACTTAAGCCATGAGGAGTACTTAACTCTTGCTCGTTATTATGTTTTAATAGAGGTCTACTGATTAATTATTTTTATTTTTAAACGACTTCCAAAAAAGGAGGTTCTCAATTCGGAGCGTTTTTTTTTAATGTAGGTAGGTATGTCGGTGCATATCTCCGTGGTTTCTTAACCGATTTGAAATTTTTTTCGTTAGTCGTCTAGAGGAAGCTCTCGAGATGGTCCCATAATAAATTCTGACTCCAAACAACCCTGACACAAAAAGTTAAAAATAAAAATTCTTTCCAAAAAACCGACTTCCATCGCCACTGTAAAGTACAAAATAATTATGATTTCTACCTACTATGTTGAAGTCGGGCGGGTATAACAAGGATACGCAAAGTTGACGCATCAGACTCGCCCGACTTCAACATAGTGGGTACAAATCAAAATTACTTTGTACTTTACAGTGGCGTTGGAAGTCGGTTTTTTGGAAATAATTTTTATGAATTTCCTATTACGCGGCATAGTTTTGTCGCCTATTCGCATTATATTTATTCGCTCAGGCCTCGAGAGTCGCTCAGCGTGCAATGGAAACGAAATGAGCTATAGGTTCAGAGTTTCTTTACGTGACATTATACATAAGGAGACGAACTAGTAATCGACGTTGCTCCAAGAGTTGTAGTGCTGCTGAAGTGGCAATGGGCGGGGCACACCATACATAATTATTATTTAGTAAAACCAATAGGCAATAGATGTTGGTGTCTTAGGTGCTTTAATGGCGACATTGTAAGGGAAAGTGCAGCGTTGGCAGATCGTCACGAGGAACGACGCGAGGAAGTTATTTTGGCCTTGCATTTGATACCAAACCAACCCTGCTAAGTTCAAGAATCCGAGGTCACGCGAGGTCATATAAGTACAATAACGTAACACCGATGACATAACGAGCTAAGTTGCTAACTGTAGCATTATGTAACAGGTAAATAAAATCACGTACTAACCTACCTAGTTTGTAACGATTGTGCGAATGTACAATGTCACGAATTGTGAATTAGATTAACAATTTGGTAAAACGGTCTTGAGTCTTGAGGGACTCCTCAAGACCGTTCCAAGATCGAATAACATTGTGTGTACAAATAGGCATTCAGTTTTGTATACGCGCGAACTTCCGTGTAAATAGACTAGGTCAACTCTGAGTAGAAAAATAAGGTAGTCAAGGTGAAGGTTATTTCGCTAGCAGCTGGTAATCAACGTACCTAAGTTGAGAATATTGATGCAATTACTAGTATAGCAGCTCTATTTAATTACAATTAAAGGTAAACCAACTAAAACTCGAGGAGCATAGTGTGTGTTACTGTCAAGCATGCTGTACCGATGATCTGAATTTCTGAAGAAGGTGGATGAGGCAGGAGTTGTTGGCGCGTTCTCGAAAGGGCCTATGTCCAGTTATAGTGGACGCGTACATTGGATGGAATGGAATGAAAAAACACTTGGTGTAGAAACTCGAGGTTGCTTCTATAACGTAGACTACGACTTAGGGGTATGACCCTAAACTTTTTTGGAAGAATTTGCAGAAATTAGAAAACAGTCAGACCTCCATTAATTCAAAGGTGAGTAAAGTCTGCAAATCATATCAAATCAAATATTCTGGGCATCTGGGCATCTGGGCACTAGCCCAGAGCTGATATACATTTATTATATTTGTATTTATTATATTATTTAGCTGCCTCGTTGGTCTAGCGGTTAGCGTAGTCGACTGCGGATCACGAGGTCCTGGGTTCGATTCCCGGTCGGGCATAATGATTGCTAGGTATTGGGTTTTTCAATTAAGAAATTCTCAGTGCCAGCCCGGAGTTGGAAGTTGGCGGTGTTTCACCCCCGTGCCTCGGAGAAAACGTTAAGCCGGCGGTCCCGGTTATTATCACTAACATGATAATAGTCGTTAAAGCCCGCCAACCCGCATTGGAGCAGCGTGGTGGGTCTAAGCTCTAATTCCCTCTCTCCTATGAGAGTGGAGGCCTGTGCCCAGCAGTGGGACGTTAATAGGCTGTAGTGTAGATTATATTATATTTAGTATACATTGATTATGGCAGACTCTCATACTAATATTATAAATGCGAAAACGATGATTTGTCCTTCAATCACACCGCATCGGAGCAACGGATCGACGTTATTTTTGGCATGTGTATAGTTGAGGACCTGGAGAGTGACATAGGCTACTTTTTATCCCGGAAAATTAAGGAGTCCCAGCGGGAATAAAAAAACTTAACCCCGCGGACGAAGTCGCGGCATCAGCTAGTGGCCTTTTAAACTTAGTGCCAAGTAATCATTATAGAATAAGAATAATGATATGACGATTGACGACCTCCGTGGCGCCAGGCGCAGTGTGTAACGTGCGGAGGTCCCGGTTTGATCCCCGGCAGGGTAAATTTGGGAATTTATAATTTCTGAATTTTCCCTGGTCTGGCCTGGTGGGAGGCTTCGGGCGTAGCTAGTTACCACCCTACCGGCAAAGACGTACCGGCAAGCGATTTAGCGTTCCGGTACGATGCCGTGTAGAAACCGAATAGGGGTATGGGTTTAATATAACTGCCATGCCCCTAACAGGTTAGCCCGCTACCATCTTAGACTGCATCATCACTTACCATCAGGTGAGATCGCAGTCAAGGGCTAACTTGTAGTGGATGAAAAAAAACAGACAGACAGACAGACAGACAGACAGACAGACAGCGGAGTCTTAGTAATAGGGTCCCGTTTTTACCCTTTGGGTACGGAACCCTAAAAAACAACAATTATAAAGGAGCCAATAAGCCGAGTCGTACCTAGGTATACCTGTTACCTATTATGATAAGAGTTATGACAACACAAATAAATACAAGGTTCTTCCACAAATAACTACAGCACGCGAAACTACTTTATGATCACCTACGATATAAAATCACGGCTGAGATTACATCAGGGCGGTTCTGATTCAGCATTGTGATGTAGGTAAGTAATTTGAAACACATCCAAGCACTTACTTCATAGTATTAATATTACTTAGTACTATTACCTATTCTGTGATATTACTAGCCAAAAATCACGTCGATCCGTTGCTCCGTTGCGGCGTGATTGAAGGACAAACCAATAAACCAACAAACAAACACACTTTCGCATTTATAATATTAAGTATGATAAATGCGACAGTGTGTTTGTTTGTTGGTTTGTCCTTCTATCACGCCACAACGGATCGACGTGATTTTTGTCAGGGATACCTACAGTTGAGGACCTGGAGAGTAACATAGGCTACTTTTTATCCCGGAAAATAAAGATAGAGAACAGAAAGTGGGAATTAAAAAAACTTAAACCACGCTGACGAAGTCGTGGGCATCATCTAGTAATTCCAACGACCTCAATTTACAAAGACGGGCCCGGTCAAACAAAGAATGTGGGAATTTAACTCTAGTCTGAAAAGCGGGACAGCCCTATGGCGAGGACAAGGACAGGTTTATACAGGTGTGGAGCAAGCTCTACAAGTCGGACGCCCAACTTTTTTCTATGAAAGGGCGTACCTAGTACCTACATCATACTTCATATTATAAATGCGAAAGTCACTTTGTTTGTTGGTTTGTTGGTTTGTTGGTTTGTCCTTCAATCACGTCGCAACGGAGCAAAGGATTGACGTGATTTTTGGCATGGGTATAGTTGAGGGCCTGGAGAGTGACATAGGCTACTTTTTATCCCGGAAAATGAAGAAGTTCCCGCGGGAATAACAAAAAACTTAAACCACGCGGACGAAGTCGCGGGCATCAGCTAGTTACATATATATCGATGAGTAACTCAATAAAAAGAAAAGCTTACGTACATTATGTGAAAAAGCTGCTTCCTGAATTCTTGATATATCACTTAGTTTATAATCAATCACTTAACATTATCATTTAACACACAATATTTCCTATACGAGATAACACTATAATTCTTTTTACATGTATAAATAAATAATATGTAATATTATACTATGCATTTTATAGGTAAGTAGATACATACAAACATTCTACTTAATGTCACTAATAAGTTATATGCAATACTGGAATTGAAACCCAGTTTTTCAATTATCATTTTCTGTATAACTATTAAGTCATTAGTCATTACTTAAGTGACAAAATAGTCGTTTAGTGTTGATTTTAGTTATGAGTAAACACGAATTTTAATTAACGATACTTCCTTAAAAAATAATTTAACACGATGTACTTATATGAAATTAAAATATCCTTTAAAAATACTATGTTACTGTGTAATACATTAAAAAGGTAACCATTTTTATAAAATACTCAGTGCTTAGGTTTTAAAATGTATAGGTAGGTAGTTTATAAGGTGTTAGGTGGCAATTTAACGATCACGCTCACCGTTATTGACTGAAATTATTTACTAAAATTCCGGAATTGACACAAAAAACCAGTCACAAAACAAAAAAAATACCTTATAAAAACAAATATAATATCATACTTAACGTAAAGTTTTAATAAATTTATAATCAATTATTTACACAAATTTTATTCACAAAATATGCAATTTACAATTCGCATGCCAATGAAAAACAAAACTTCCGTATAGTAGGTACTATTAACGGTAACATTACTTTCCCATAAAAAATTATGTCGCATATTTACACAACTTAGATAGATAGAGCCGCGCCTGTACTCTGCCACATCTTTAACTTCTCCCTCTCCTCCAATGAATTTCCATGTGCCTGGAAATATGCACACGTGATTCCTATCCCAAAAACAAAGAACCCTTCATCTTTCTCTCACTATAGACCGATATCCATTCTTCCCTTCCTCTCTAAAGTCTTGGAGCGCTTAGTCCATAGCCAACTTCAAACGTTTTTAAGGAAATATAATATCCTTAGCCCTAACCAGTCCGGTTTTAGGGCTGGTCATAGTACCGTCACAGCCCTTGTTAAGGTCTGTGACGATATTAGGTGCAATATGGACAACCGTTTGATAAGTATTATAGCTCTTCTTGATTTTAGCAATGCATTTAACACTGTAGACTTTGACCTGCTCCTTGGCGTCCTTAGATCTATTAATATTTCTTCCGATGTCATTTCCTGGTTTAACAGTTACCTACGTGGTCGTCAGCAGCTTGTCAAAACTAGTAATCGAATGTCCTCCTACAGTCCAATCACTGCGGGCGTGCCACAAGGTGGTGTCCTATCCCCTCTTCTTTTCGCTATTTATATTAATACTGTTACTGATCTTCTTTCATGTTCCTATCACCTTTACGCTGACGATCTCCAAATCTATACTGCTGCACCCTTTCACCAAATCAACTCAGCTATCGAGAGCCTAAACCGTGATCTGGACCGCATAAACTCCTGGAGCGAATCTTATGGGTTGCATGTCAATCCGAAAAAGACCCAAGTAGCTTTGGTGGGTGGGACAAAGCAACTCAATAGGATCGTACTAGAGGAATTGCCCTCAGTCCGGCTTGGCACAGCAATTTTAGACCTCAGCTCCCCTGTTAAAAACCTTGGCATATACATTGACAGTTCCTTTTCCTGGGTACCTCAAATAGCTGAGGTAAGCCGGAAAGTTTTTGCGTCAGTTGGCTGTCTGAGACGCTGGAAATATTTTCTTCCCATAAAAACTAAAATCTCTTTAGCCCACTCTATTCTCTTTCCAATCTTAGATTATGCTGACTCCTCCTATCCCGACTTAACTGAGGAACAACTCAATAAGCTCGAGCGTCTCCAGAATCTGCTCATTAGATTTATCTTCGGGCTTCGTAAGTATGACCATGTGTCAGAATACCGAGCCCGCTTAAAGTGGCTACCAATCAGGCTTCGCCGTAATCTACACCTGCTCTCTCTTCTCTACTCCATCCTTTACAATCCACAAACTCCTTCGTACTTGAAGCAGCGCTTTTCCTACCTTGGCTCGAACGTTGAGCGCCAACATCTGCGGTCGTGCAAGGATAACCGCTTGCACATTCCCGCCCATCACACGCGGTATTATGACGACTCCTTTACGTGCAAGTCTGTGATACTGTGGAATAGTCTGCCTTCTGAAATCCGACATTCCAAATCGCTCTCAATTTTCAAAAGTCGTTTGTTTAATCATTATTTATCTCTTTGTCATTATTAGTGTATACTTTATTCTATTATTGAGTATATAGATATATATTTATTTATATAATTATATAGGTATATTTATATTTATATTATATATATATTTTTATATGTAGGTATTTATATTTATATCTATTTATTGGTCTAAAATGTATGTACTTTATCGTGTATGTATTACTTATTTTTATTTTTAAATGCAGCACCATCCCGCGCTCCGGTTTATTTATCCTTTCACCAAAGGTTGTCTGTAAGAGATTGCTTTAGCAATAAGACCGCCTTTGCACATTTCTCTGTAGTTTTACTACTGCTTCTAAACTGTATGTTGTATATTTTGTGTGTGCAATAAAGATATCTAAATAAATAATAAATAAATAACTTATTCACTAAATTACGCGTATTTACATATCGATATAAAAAGTGACTGAACGACTTCACTTCACTGTTACAACGAGTTCACTGAAGTACGGATATTAAACTCGGCGTCAGCACTATCACATTTTATTTTATTAACTGTAGGTACCTACTCACTACTCACTGTGTAAATTGATAAATAATTACAGCGTTATATGTTATTGTTATGTCTGTCTGTACGAAAAATATCTAAAATTCTACATCAATGGTTAAAAGGGCCAACATATTTTGTACCCGCTGTATCTTATTTTCCATAAGGCTTCTAAATCTGAAACATAGACCCATTCTAAAAAAATGAAAGGTTCTCCAAAACCTAACAAGTGCGAGTCGGACTCGCGCACCGAGGGTTCCGTACTCAAGAAGTAGGTATAATTACCTTTGTTAATGAACCGCAAAACTAACTTTGTTTGTAGAGGTTTACTGTTAATATCAAAAAATTACGTTTGTTGTATGGGAGCCCCCCTTTAATATTTACATTGATATTTAATTATTTATTTTGAAAGGTAATATACAAGTTAATATTCTGTGAAAATTTGAACCGTCTACCTGTTACCGTTGTTAATATTGAGCAAAAAAATACGAAAAAAAACACGTTTATTGTATGGGGACCCCCCTTAATATATATATTTTTTTAATTTTTAGTATTTGTTGTTATAGCGGCAACGGAACCGTGATAGCTTTCTAGCTATCACGGTCTATGAGATACAGCCTGGAGACAGACAGACAGACAGACAGCGGAGTCTTAGTAATAGGGTCCCGTTTTTACCCTTTGGGTACGGAACCCTAATAAAAATTACGCCTTGAAACACCGAATTTTCATTAGAAGTTGAACATTTGTCTAAAAGCTAAGCTTTAGCCTGAATTTTCTAAGGCAAATTAACACTTCGGTTCACCAGATTTTCGCCTTTTTACTGTCACACGTGCGTGACACACACAGAGTCAGAGAGCATGTGTTGGATTTAGTATTGACTTATGAGCAATATAATTTGTCTGGATCCTTAACGCCCCTTTCACGGGGAGAACCACGAGTATCCACTAGTCTTCAACATAATAAATGAGTAAACTATTGTTTCTCCGATTGTAGTCAACCTTGCCCTTTGGTACTTTTGCGCCTCGTTGCGATTTGCGACCATGACTGCAACATTAACTTGATACGAGGCCATCGTGTTATTGGCTTTTTGTGTTGTTTAACCATCCCTATCTACAGAGGAGTTCATTGAGGTTCATTTCGTTGCGAATCGGTCAATTTTCGCTCATATTTTTTAATAAATATGGGAGTATAATGATTAATCAACATCACAATATCAGCCTGCAGACGTCCACTGTGGAACATAATATGCCTTCCTACATCTCAGAGACCGGAACACACAAAACTACTATAGACACGATAGACGTTTACACAGACGGGTCAAAAACCAGCCACGGAACCGGTGCAGGAGTGCACTGTCCTGAGCTAAACATACATATCGCTCGCGCGCTCGGTAAGAATAACTCTGTTTTTCAAGCGGAGTGCGTCGGCATTACTGCGGCGGCCATGGCTATGGCCGACAGACAGGTAACAAACTTTCATATTAACATTCATAGTGACAGTCAGGCAGTCCTGCGAGCATTAGCCAAAAGCACGACTTCATCAAAGCTCGTACTGGATTGCCACAACACACTACAAACACAAACGAAATCAAACATGGTATCACTCAGCTGGGTAAAAGGTCACAACGGTAACATAGGCAACGACGCAGCCGACGAACTTGCTCGACGAGCCTCAAACCTGAAGGTAATGGGACCTGAACCGATCGTTCCAATACCATTCAGTGAGAACAAGACTTGGTTAAAACAACATACAGTAGGCACACATGCTGAATTATGGGCAAACACCACCATTTGTAGACAAACAAAAGAGGCTATACCCAGCCCAAACCAACGCCTAACAAAGAAACTACTGAATCTAAACAGAGCTAAACTCAGGACGGCTGTAGGCATGATAACAGGACACTGTCCACTTAACAAACACTTATATGTTCTAGGTATAACCGACAGCCCTCTGTGCAGAGCCTGCATGGAGAGCGAGGAGACACCAAGACACGTACTACTCGAATGTAGTGCTGTATCCACTCTACGAGAAGCATACATTGGCTCCCCAGCAACACTCCCGGAAGTCCTCGCCGACCTGGGCGGCCTGCTTGGATTCTGAAGTGAGCTCGGCTGGCTGGAATGATCCGGCGGGGAGTCGCACCAGAGGTCTCACGCACAACGGGCAACCTTTGCTTAAGTGCGGAAAAGCCCAGTGAGAGAAGAGAGAGAATGCCTTCCCTAGCGAGCCCTTCTTCAGCCTACCTCAACCAGTGGCTTCCCGCCACACTCTTTTTATCGTCTGTCCAAAGTCAAAACAAACGCAAGCTAAAGTGAGGATGGGCATAAAAGATTAATGAGTTATCGTTATCATATCAGCTTGCGCAAGTTGAACATAAGCCTTCTCCAGTGCGCCCCAAACCCTAACCTCAGTCATTCCTTACCCAGTCGCTTCCCACTCTCTTTAGTCTTTCTATCGTCAGTCTAAAGTCAAACCATCAGCAAACAAACGCTTTTTGTTAGGGCGATGGCTGCAGGGGCCGATTTTTTTTAAGTCGAGACTTCCTTATAGCAATTAGCAAGTAGCATCCGTAGCGTGTGGGACGCCTTCCAGTACAACGAACTGACGATATGATAAGAAATACTGATGGATTGAATGATATACTTAGGTAAGACCACCTAGACACTAATCATATCAAAGGGGGGTCACTGAACTCAAAAACCTAAAAAAACTGGACAAGAGACGCGACAAAGTCTGGCACAGTGTAATTATTACACTAAGAAAACCTGTACCTAACGCTTCACGCTTCTACCTATTAAAATGTAGAAGGAAGTAGGAACTTGATCAATACGCCGACATCTGAATTTGTGCTAGATCCATAGAATGATTATGCATTATACCTACAGCTTGATCGTGATTGCGTGGATTGTCTGGTGATTTTTCAAAACAAACAACGCTCCACACAGCACGCTACGCCTAGGCATGTTTATCCAACTAGTATAACCAGCTTTCATAAACAATCAGGTTCTCTAGGAGATACGTGACTAGTGGCTAGTGTATGCCAATATCGATCTACTAGAATCAAGATTAGAAGAATAGAATTGAGAAAACAATATTTTATCTAGAATCAATATATTATTAGGAATAGAAACCGTCATAAAAACGATAGCCTGAGTCGTTCTTAATTTATTCTTGAAAAAAGATTACAATGAGTTCAGTTTTGGAGGAGGAAACAGGAGAATACGAGAGTAAGAATTCGACTGTTTTTCATAAGTATTCTGCTGCAGTTGCCTATATCAGGTGTTATGGAACTCTATTTGAGGAGCAGCGCTATTCTTTCAATGTCATGCAGATGCAATTCTCGCATCTTGCGTGCTGCGTTGCGGCTGTAATCTGCGAACAGCTTTATAGTTAGTTTTATGGTTACAAAGCAGGTAGGTGGTAGTCGAGAGCCGTAATAACAAAAGCTATTAAAATTAAATGCACCGCGTTGCTAATCAAGAGTTAAATGCGAGCGGTGCAACTTGCCAAAAACATACTCGGATACTGTACTGCCAAATTACTAACACGTTTAAACAATATTGTCTAAATTATAATTCGGTTGAAATGAAAACAAAATTAGCAGGTTAAATTAGATACTAAAATAAGAAAGAATAGTATAATGCTCATCTATAAATAACGATTCTCTTTTTCTTTCTACGTAAGCTAACATTCTAATGATATTTTATGTAGTTATCCTCATATACGCAGATTATTTATCTATGATTCAATAGTCAGTAGTCAGTACCCATACCAAAAACTAACGAATTTCTTGCAGGCGTTTTCATAAAAAGAAGCATCTTCACAAGAGGTTTAGGGCCTGTTTCACAATCGCAAATTAAACCTTAACTGACAAATAAATTTGAAATTTTAACAGGATTCCTATACAACATCTGTCAAACCATGAAATTGTCGTCAGATATGACTTTTATGGAAATAGTGAAACAGGCCCTAAGTATATCAACTCATAGAAAAACCTACAGAAAAACCTACAGAGTACTGAGACAGGCATAGAAACACGTGATACTTTGGTCATACCTACCTATACAGTATACATGTCACCGTAAGATTGCAAAAACCGTTAGATTGTAATCCAACTATAGCGATATTGTAAACTGTCGACGGATTGTGAACCGCTCAATGGTCCGAGTGTCAATTTTTAAAATATTCATTGTATTTGTTTTCTTATCTCTTTCTTGTAGGTTAGGTTAGGGTTCGACATAAATGACCAGGTCCAGGACCATGACCATGAATTAGGTTTTATCGGGTTAATATATCTAACAGCTTACAATCTAACGAAAAATAATGCGTTATATTGTAATCTGTCGAAAGTTTACAATATCGCTAGTTAGATTACAATCCAACGGCCTTTGCAATCTTACGGTGACATACATAACTCAAGTAAAGTCTTTAAAAATATAGTAGGTACTTGAAATACCAAACTTATTCAGCAGACTGGAACCGGACGCCACGTAATTACACAAAAATGTATAGTGATAACTACAAAAAACTAGGTATATATACCAAATTATTAAAACAATTATTTTTTGAGATATAAACAGTGTAAGCGATCCTTACTTAATATTATAAATGGGAAAGTGAGTTTGTTTGTATGTTTGTTCCGGTTTCACGCCGTAACTACTGAACCGATTGCTTTGAAATTTTGCAGACGTAAAGTTAGACGTCCGGATTAAATAATAGGGTACTTTTTATCCCGGAAAATTAAAGAGTTCCCGCGGGAACTAAAACTCCTCAATCCACGCGGACGAAGTCGCGGGTATCAGCTAGTATACTTATAAATAGTATTCATATGAAGGTATAGTCAAAAGCTGAAACACAAACCTGTGGGCTACGTTTAGGCACCCTATCCAGAATACCGAGAGGGAGCTGTAAACATTTCCTAAAGAATTTGCGGATAGTCCTTGGAATACCCAAAATAAATAAGTAGTTGAAGTAGGCTTTTGACTAATTAAATCTTAATAATATACCAAAAGTAATAATTAGGTCAACATGACAAACAGTAGAATGAAAAATTATCATTTGAATGTATGATTAATGTTCTAGAAAAAAAAGAAACAAATTATAATATAATGATACAAACTAACAATTAAGATGTGTTTTTCGTATTATTGGGTTAATCTCGTGACCCAAATGTAAGTAGATTATCATAGTGGCAGTAAAGACAAAGAAATAATCTCTTTATAACAATGTCATGAACTGGTAATAAAACGATATAACCATAATGACTGACATGACGCCACGAATCACGAGTTTCAGCTAAAACTTTACTGTAACAAACACTATCTAATGTTCTAGACTATAGCGAAATCTTTCATTACATTAACACTAAACTTAGAAACTTCTAAGTTTAGTGTTAGTGTAATGGCTAGTACAAAATAATTTTTAACCGACATCCAAAAAAGGAGGAGGTTCTCAATTCGGCGCGTTTTTAGGGTTCCGTACCAAAATGGTAAAATGGAACCCTTATGGTGCGACTTTCTCCGTCTGTCTGTCCGTCTGTCCGTCCGTCACACTCGATTATTTCAGTAACTACTGAAGCTATCGACATGAAATTTGGAATAGTTGTGTATATTAGTGGCCCAAAGACACTGGAATTAAAAAAAATTGGAAATTATTTTTGTTCCTATTTAAAAAGGGGGGAAAATCTGAGGGTTGAAATTTAAAAGTGAGATAACTGTACTGTGTGGGGTATCATATGAAAGTGTTTACTTTGTACATTCTAAAACAGATTTTTAATTATTTTTAGTTATGATAGTTTTTGATTTATCGGGGAAAATGTCTAAAAAAATACCGTTCCCCCCCCCTTATCTCCGGAGTTTACCAATCGAAAAATTTGAAATAATTATGGTCAATAGGAATTTACGTATACTTTACAGGAAAACTATAGCCAATGCCCTAACTAGCATAGTTTTTTTGATATTAACAATAAACCTCTACAAACAAAGTTAGTCTTGCGGTTCATTAACAAAGGTAATTATTTATTAATAATGGTACGGAACCCTTCGTGCGCGAGTCCGACTCGCACTTGCCCGGTTTTTTTTATGTGTGTCGGTGCATATCGCCGTGGTTTCTGAACCGATTTTAAAAAAAAATCTATCAGTCGTTAGAGGAAGCTCTCGAGGTGGTCTTATAAAAAATTCTGACTCCAAATCCTCAACCCTGACACTAAAAAGTTAAAAAAAAAATTCTTTCCAGAACCGACTTCCAACGCCACTGTAAAGTACAAAATAATTTTGATTTTTACCCACTAGGTATGTTGAAGTCGGGCGAGTCGGAAGCGTCAACTTTGCGTATCCTTGTGATACCCGCCCGACTTCAACATACCCACTATGTCTAGAAATCAAAATTATTTTGTACTTTACAGTGGCGTTGGAAATCGGTTTTTTGGAAAGAATTTTTATAGCAACATGCCTTGCGTCAACTTACAACTCTGTCCAGAGAAATTAAGTACAAAAGAAGCATAACATAAATATAAACTTATAATAAAAACTTAACGACACTTATTTATGACGTCACCAGCCAGACAAGTTAGCATTATTATAAACAGATCAACGGAAACAAGCAAGCTCATCAGGTTAAATCAAATATGTACCTATCGTATTAGTTTCATCTCTTTGATCACTGGTATTATGATTACTGAGCGGAGGTCAAGTATATGTTCCGGCTTGACGCACACCGAATCTCTAAATGTTTGGACAAAAGAAACCTTGAATTAAGAGACATATTTGCATATTTTTTTTGTCAGCATCTGTATAGGCTCGGAAAATTTCCAAAAGGGAATCTGCCCCCCCATTGTGTAAGGAAACCGTAATCGAAATCGTTTGTCAAAGTAGATGCCCGCAGTCCGCACGTCAAAAAGCATGTATGAACTCCTTAAACAGTTCGAGTTATATGTTTTGCTTATACAATTGGGGCTCTGTATCTATAAGTGACAGGCCATAGCGTCGGATGGGTGGCTATAAGTACACTATTAAACCTCCCTAAAACATATATAAAAATTAGGTATAAACCCTTCCTTCCAGAGATTTTCGACGTAGGAGGTAATGCTGCTAAGGGGATTATACAAAAAATAACGAAACAAAAAAGTTTTAAAATATCCATCGTAATAACAAAACAAGAAAAGAATAATTCGGTAAATTCTCGAAAAGAAAATAAATGAATATTTCACTCCTAACTCTGAATGTAAAAACCTTAATTTGAAAAGAATTCTCCCAAAATAATTTTTATCATTAAAAGCAACTGAACGTACATTATTATAGACGTAAAAAGATAAATTAATTACGATAATCATTATACTTACAGATAAAAATCTATTCAAATTTTATAACATACTTGCCGAATTTCTTGAGTATAAATGTTAAGCAGTTTATTTTAGAATTGTTTTTTTAACTTGAAGAAAAACCAACCAAAAATAAACTGCTAAACATGTTTTGTATAAAGTTCAAACAGTGAAACTGAAATACGAGTATTATCTTCTAAATATCTAGACAAATGCACTGACCTCTAGACCTATTTGTAGATTATTTAATTATAATTTAAAAGCACAAAGAAAAAAGCTTCCTAATTCAGTTAAAAAAAGAAAATATTGAAGATGTTAGACTACAAATTATGATAATGATGATAATAATCTTAAGCACGATCCGTACATTATATTTGCATCGGTTGTGTGTTCTGTGCTCAAGGCTTTTGACCGGATAGTTAAGGATGGTCACACATATTATGCCCACGCTGAACGCGCCATAATAATATATTATAAAGATCATTAAGCCTTGGCATAGACCTACAAATCTAGGGGACGTCCAAAGACCTAGGAGGCCTTTTAAAAACGATGCTGCTTTTGAAGCACTTTTTCTTAGTTATAAATGGCTGCTTCACAGAGAATAAGGAATTGTTTTTTTTAATTAAAAGAAAATCTCTCTCTTAAGCATGTAGTCACTTAGTTGAAGCAGCATGGCAGAGGTCCCTGCGAACGTTTTGAATTTGGACTGGTCAGTTGCGTAATTTCAGTTTGGATGCGGTGTTAACTGTATTGCAATTACTGTCGACCGACTACGTTTACGCATTTAAATTGCATGCAGTCCTACAACTATCTAATTTAGCATCACTTTTGCAAGTTGTCTTGCAGTCCGTCCGCATAAGACAATAATGGGGCAAAACATACCTTCACCAACATTTGACAGCTTAGTAGTATTGCTCGAACTGTTTAAGGAGTTCATAAATGCTTTTTGACTTTCAGGCATCTATGAATTCCTTAAACAGGTCTAATTACTCCGTGTGCCAAACGATTACGACTGCCTTACACAATCGGGGTCTGGTCAGCAATGTGCGATCGCCATTAATGGTGCAATAATTTACTTGTGTTTATCGTGCATTTCGTACCCATGCAGTGGCATTGAGAAGCTGCAAATAAGTTAAAAAGTATTCCAGTTACGTCCAAAGAATGTTTTGACTGTTGCAAAGCGAAAAATAAATGCAAAACACGATTTAAATGTTACGATGTTGGTCTGATAGTAGAGCCGGATTCAGACGTTTAATTAAAAATCTTTAGGCACCTTCTGCAGTCGACTGCATACTGTTTCATTTTTTTTTTATTTATAAATTAGCGGATGCTCGCAACTACGTTCGCGTGGTATAAGTTTGTTTTTCCACAGGCACTCCTTAATTTTCCGGGATAAAAAGTAGCCTATACCACTCTCCAGGTCCTCAACTACCCGTGCAAAATACCCGTTGCTCTGTTGCACACGTACTTCTTTATTTTTTACTGAAAGCCAAAATACCAAGTTTCGTTGATATAACTTGCAAAATATCTTGAGAAATGAAGGCCTTTTATACCAACTTTCATTCCCTATTTCACGCCTTTAGGGGTCGAATTTTCAAAAACTGGGAAACATGTGTGCGTGTCTTCATTTTCAACCCGCAGCTCAAGCCCAAGTTTCATGGATATAACTTGAGAAATGACGGACATTCATACAAACTTTCACCCCCTATTTCAGGGGTGGAATTTGAAAAATCCTTCCTTAGTGAGCGCCTACGTTACAAAATTTCAAATTTCTAACTTCAGTGGTTTAGGCTGTGCGTTGATTGGTTAACGATTTTATATACATGAGATGAGTTGAGATGAGATGAGATGAAATGAAATGAGATGAGATGAGATGTGATGTAATAATATTCTTCTGTGCGTTTCTGAATAAAACGAAATGATGTGTTTTATTTTCATTAAAAGGTTCAAGTTATAGATACAGAAGTTAATATTAATTAATTTAGTTTTAATTAAGATTTTAATGGTGTCCTGTCTCGAAAATTAAGTAAAGATAAAATAGTCCCGATATTAAATTATCCATAGATTTATGAAAAGCGACAGATGTTCGACAAAATCTGAGGACAAGTAAAAAAAGTAAAAAAACAAGTAAGTCTGAGGACAAAAAAAAAATCTGAGGACAAGTATGACTAGTTACTCAGTATAATAGTACTTACAACATTGTAATATTTACTCAGTCGATATAAGTAGGCACTGGTAGGCCATTGAGACTTCCTTTTTCGAAACTCGCAGTAGGTATTTAACTGGCAAGATATTCTGAGCACGATCAACTTAGTTGGCACGACGCTGTATACGACGCCTTCTGACTATGTTCTTTCTTTGTAGACAAAACAAGTTTGCGATAACATATCTATAAAATAATGTAGGTACAACTACTCGTATGTGCTACGTAGGTAAAGAGCATAGATTCTTGAAGGTATCAATTTCACTGTAGATAGTATATACAGTACGAAGACACGACAAAGGTATGGTAGAAATAGTTAGTATTCTGTGACAAAGGTGTCTATTACAATTTTCGTGTAAAGTTCTGTGCCAACTTCCAATAGATGGAGAACTATTTTTTCAACTTCAATAAGGTTTAATCTCATCTTCAATTCGACCAATAATGATGGGAACATCAGATGTTAGTGATAATAACCGGGACCGACGGCTTAACGTGCTCTCCGAGGCACGGAGGAAACGAAAAGGCCAAATTTGAACTCCAAATTCGGTCACCCATCCGATTACCGACTTATGTCAACGTTGCTCAACAATCACAATCGACTGCGATATACGTTGTCACAACTAGGCGACTCATCCCTCACTTGAAATTACAGTTCGTGTCATTTATTTGATAAGGGTCATCAGTGATGAATAGCAAAATTAAAAAAAATGTGCGGTGGAGGTAAAAGCTAATAGGGTACAAATTTTGTATATATAAACTAGCGAATGCCCGCGACGTCGCCTGTGTGGTTTGAGGTTTTTTGGTTCCCGCGGGAACACTTTAAATTTCCGGGATAAAAAGTAGCCTATGTGCTATTCCAGACTATAATATATCCCTGTGCCACTATAATTTCAGCCAGATCCGTTCAGCCGTTGGGGCGTGATTGAGTAACAAACATCCATACATCCATCCAGACATCCAAACTTTCGCATTTATAATATTAGTAAGAAGTAAGATAATTGATTTTGTAGTTTGTACTTCCAACTTATACTACAAAATCAATTATATATGAAAGCCAATCTGAAATACCGATGTACACAGATTTCACCATAATCTACATTTCACCAGAGCTTTGCTGGTGGCCCCGATTTCTACTGCACCTACCTGCATAAGATATCGAAAGTAAAAGACCTTGCGCGTTTTATAAAATTTATAGCTAGGCATGGACTATGTAATGTTTTCATTTCAAGACAATTAAGCCATTAAATACGGTCTACCTACACAGAAATCGATACAGTAATACAATTTTTTCTATTTATTTAACTTAGGTATAGATACTTAGGTTTATGGTGTTATGATCGTTTGAGGTAACAGAAAAACAACGGATTGGTTTGTTTAGATATTCCACAAGAGATCACAATTCACAAGCATGTAGCAAAATATACCTAATATACCCACCTATAAGTTAATAAGTAGAGATAAATTCATTGCACCCATTCAGGTAAGCAGACATTAACAGCAGGGGTTAACCTTAATGGATCTTTAAATGATAAATGATAAATGATTTATTTATTTCATGTAGGACAACTTGTGACACTTATGATACGTCAAGACTCTACCACCGGTTCGGAAAACTGGTTCTACTGAGAAGAGCCGGCAAGAAACTCAGCAGTTGCTCTTTTCTCAAAAAAAGAAAAAGGTTACAATAAGTTACAATACTTTACGTTACAATTAGTATTACCCTGACTTGTGGGACACTGACTTTGAAATATGTGTCCCATTGTTACAATCCGCATTAAATAAGTTCAAATTCAAATGTTTTTTTGTTCCAATAAACAAATACAAGTGCTTTTGATTCTTCAAAGGAATCAACCACTGGTTCAGAATGCCATTCCTACCGGGAAAAACTAGCAAGAAACTCTACTCTAAGGTCCATGTAAGGTTCAATTCAAGAGATTAACAAACTTCTTTTTACAACAGCTATAGTGCCTTCATCTGTAACCATTAGGTAGGTAATAGGTATAAATATAGTTCTAACTTCCGCGTGGAACTAGTCTTTGAATTTACGCGGAAACTCTTTACTTAATTCAAATTCAAATCGGTTCACTCCACTCGTTGAGGCGTGATTTGTGAAGGACTAATAAACATACAAACTTTCACAATAATCTCATAACTAGGTATAGAGCAAAGTTTGTCAGTGTCTATCACACTCCTGCACTATGGCACAGACTAAGGCCATTATCAATCTAATCTTTGTATTTGAAGCGTGTTACTGTTATCACTTATCATACAGATTAACGTCCTTGCAAGTTTTATAGAGCGAGTGCAATAAAGCAACACGCCTATAATAAAGAAATGCAAATTTTATGAGTACTTTAGGTAAGATACGAGTGTCCAAGGAACTAAATGCTTTGTTTACTCTTCAAATTTTAATATTACTTTAAAACATTAATTCAATATTACTTTCAAACGTATAAATTTTAAACCTTTCGTGTGCAAGACCGACTCGCACTTGGCCGTTTTTTAAAATACACTACAAATTAGCCCTTCCCTGCGATCTCATCTGGTGGTAAGTTATGATGCAGTCTAAAAATGTTAAGGGTTGACCTGTTAGGGGTATGTATGGGCAGTAATATTAAACCCAACCCTCCAACCCAGCTCACTACTGAGCACGAGTCTCCTCTCGGAATGAGAAGTGTTTGGACATAGCCCACAACGCTGGCTAAATGCAGAGTGGCAGACCTTGGATATTTAAACCCACAGTTATTTACCCCTAACCGGTTTTTACACAAAAGCATTGTGATTTGTATGAAGGCTGATAACACAGATCAGTGCCTTTAATGGTCTACGACTGTGCACCCTTACGCAGTTGAAATTTACGCAGGCGAAGCCGCGGACTCGTACGAAGCGATTTGCTTCCTCGTTCCTACTTCGAACCGCTAGGATATGGAATGCCCGGCTTCCGTTTTACCCTCCTCTTTCAATATAGGTACTTTGAATTCAAGAGTGAATAGGCATCTTCTACGCTTCACCTTAAGCTGCATCACCACTTGCTAGCAGGTCTGATTGCAACCAAGCGCTAGCATAGATTATATACATATATATTTTTTTAATTCGGTTGACTGTAAAGTCGGTTTACGGACGATAGTTTTACGTGTTAACTAGAAGTTCTCGAAGAAGCTGGCGTAGCGGCGTTCCAGTAGCAGAACTATTCGAATCGTGCCTCTCTATCGCTTGTTCCGCGCTCTCACTTGCACGCTCAGGACCAGGCGTAACGTGACACTTTTTCGTGCGTGCAGCCGGTGTTCATCGATTTATAAGACGTTACCACGTCAAAAAAACTCAGTAGGAATATTCTGCATCTTATCGTCACAAGACCTCAGCATGGAGCGCGAGGCTGTGAGAGAATAGAGCTGGCGATGACGTGGAGGCGGCGGTGATTCCGGCACGTAAGAGTTAAAAAAAAAGAATAACCGGGGCCACTGAACAATAACAAACACTTTATCATACTCGGTATTATTTCATTGGAATTCAAGGTTGGCTTTTTAACACAAATTATCCTGGCAGGTTGCTAGCCGACTCTCATAAACAGTTGTATTGTGCTAATTACTTTTGATGATTTTGAGTTAATTATCTTGTTTTCTTTTCCTAAGGCTGGTTACACACTAGGTTATTGAAGTGAAACTTCTTTAGAATCGTTGTTATATGAAAATTCGATGAAAGGAAAAAGAGACAAACATATTCGTAATAGGATTTAGCCTGCGAGAATATGAGATAGAATACAAGTTATATCACACTTTTTTTGTCATCATTATCTTGACAACCTATCGTTTGACGGCCATCTACTGAGCACGGATCTCCTCTCAGAATGGGCCACCCTCATTTTTAGGTGGTAGGCCATAATTCAACACACTGAACAAGTGCAGATTGTGACACAGACTTCAGACACCTATCTGAATCAGAATATACTTTTGTACACTGTACACTTTTTGAACGTAAATAATATAAAGTAAGTATAATTAGGACGTGACGGTCATAATTTTTAAGTAAGTAAGTAAGTAAAAACACTTTATTACACACAAACAAATAATAAAACAGAGGTAAAAAGAATCATAACAGAATTTACAACTTGTTACGGTGTAAAGGCGGCCTTATCACTATGAGTGATCTCTTCCAGGCAACCTTTTTATGATCGGAGATTGGTTGTATGATGTCAGGGCGGTGCACACGTGTACATTTCAAAGAGAGAAATAATAAAAATCTACTACTTATCTATTACAATATAATAAACTTACATAACAGTACATACTATAGTTACATACTATTCTACTTATATGACAATATAAATCTAAAAATAAAATAAAACATAATATATACTCATATAATAGATACAATAACATAAACTTACACGAGCTTTACATAGATATTTATACTTTCATAGCGATAAATAGTAATTTTTAAGACGACGTTTAAAGGTTGACACCGACACAGAGTGTCGGATATCCCTCGGTAGCGCATTCCAGAGGATCACAGCTTTGACAGTGAAGGAGTCGCCGTAGCATTGCGAGCGACTGCTTGGCATCGCTAATTTGTTGTCGTTCTTTGAACGAAGGTTGAGAAGATGGCTAGACCGAAGAAAATGAAATCTTTCCTTTAGATATGGAGGAGTATGTGGGAGAAAGAGGATAGAGTAGAGAAGAGAAAGGATATGGAAATAACGGCGTTGTTTAACGGTGAGCCATTTGAGTTGGACTCGATATTGAGTTATGTGGTCAAATTTTCTCAGCCCAAACACAAATCTGATAGCCATATTTTGCAGACGTTCAAGCTTATTAAGGAGAATCTGTGGTAAATCAGGATAGCATGAATCTGCATAATCTAAGAGGGGAAGCAGAAGTGATTGAGCCAGGGAAATTTTGGTTTTGACCGGTAAAAAGTTTTTCCATCTTCTCAACCTACCGATCACGGCGTAGATCTTCCGACTAACTGCAGCTATCTGGGGAGCCCAGGAAAAGGAGGTAAGTGTTTGGTTCATCCAAGTTTTTACGGTGTTTAAATAATAAATGATTATTTATTTCATGTAAGACCACTTGTGTCAGTTATGATACGTTAAAGACTCTACCACCGGTTCGGAAAGCTGTTTCTACTGAGAAGAGCCGCCAAGAAACTCAGCAGTTGCTTTTCAGTTCTTAAAAAAGAAAAAGGTTACAATATTATGTAAACAATACAACACATACATCAAGTATTACACTGACTTGTGGGTCACTGGATGCAAAGCCGGTTGCTTCCATGCAACTTTGTCAGTCAGAAAATCATCGATGGTGTAATAACCTCGACTTAACAAATGCTGTTTAATACAGTCTTTAAATTTATGTAATGGTAAATCTAGAAATTCTTTGGGAACCATGTTATAAAAGCGTACACTCGACCCCACAAAGGATTTCTGCACCTTGCGTACACGATATGACGCTGTTACTAGCTTATGGCGGTTTCTAGTACATCGATTGTGAGTATCACTTTTTTTCTTATTTAAGATTAATGTTCCGCCTGACAAAGACTTTATTATTGAAAATGTATTGTGAAGGCACCGTAAGTATACCAATCTCTTTAAATTTTTCACGAAGTGATTCGCGTGATCCGAGTTTATAAATAGAACGGATGGCTCTTTTCTGCAACATAAAAATTGTTTGGATATCAGCTGCTCTGCCCCACAACAAAATGCCGTAAGACGCTGTGGAAATAGGCAAAGTAGACAAGCCTAGCCGTTTCAAAACCGGTAAGCTGTCTAATTTTCCTGACAGCAAAAGCAGCCGAGCTAAGTTTACCCGCTAGTGTCTCTATGTGAGCGCCCCACTGAAGCTTATTTTCCAAGGTCACCCCCAAGAAAACTGTGGAGTTCTCCATTTTTAGTGTTTCCCCATTTAACATGATTAATTTATTGATATTCTTTACATTAGGTAAAACAAACTCTAAACACTTGGTTTTCTTTGCATTCAGTAACAAATTATTGTCAGTAAACCAGTGTGATACGTGTGATATTGCATTGTTTACATCTTCAAAATTGTCCTTACTTCTGTCAACTTTAAAAATAAGCGATGTGTCGTCAGCAAACAATACAACATCACAAACATTGTTGACATGGTATGGCAAATCATTTATATACACTAAAAATAGAAAAGGACCCAAGATTGAGCCCTGTGGGACACCCATTAATGCAGACGAGCCCTCCGACCTCACATTGTTTATGCAAACCCTCTGAGTTCTGTCACCAAGGTAAGAGGCAATGAGATCAAGTGCAACACTTCTAATGCCATAGTGGCTTAGTTTAAGCAACAAAGTTTTGTGATCAACACAATCAAATGCCTTAGAAAGGTCACAAAAGACACCAATAGCATTCTGTGATCGCTCCCAGGCATCGTATATATGTTTTACAAGTTTTGCGCCCGCATCAGTTGTGTTTGGACCTTTAGTGAAACCGTACTGCTCGGGGTGAAGTAAGTTATTGCCGTTAAAATGATTCATTAACTGGCTCAAAATTACTTTTTCAAAGACCTTACTCAGAGTTGGTAAAATAAAAATGGGTCGGTAATTGTTAAGGTCGTTTTTATTGCCTGAAAACTTGTGTTTTTAGTGTCTTAAAACTAAAGCTAGGTACGAGCAACGACCTCAATTTACATAGACGGGCCCTGTCAAACAAAGAATGTGGACCTATTTTACTAACGCCATCTAGCCTGAAAAGCGGGACAGCGCTATGGCGGGGACAAGGACAGGGCTATACAGGTTAGGAGCGTGCTCTAAAGGTTGGACGCCCAATTTTTTCTATGAAAGGGCCCATCTAGTATCTACATAATATATATCGATGGGTACGAGGATTTTTAACCCCCCCAATTGAGAAAGGTTTCAAGAACTCACAGGCGTAAAGGTTTCCTCACGACGCGTTCACGACGACGTCACGATGAGAAGTATTTCTTGGGTCTTTATAATAAGTTCCAAGAAATGCTTGTCTTTAAATATATTATTCTTCTCCTAGACGAGTTATACGTTTCATAATGAGATTATCCTGTCCAGGAGGCCTTATTCTGTTAACTAATTAGTTTACACGATTTTTCTTACAATCTAGTTAGTGTCTACTGTCTACCTACGCACTACTTTCAATATGGTTTACATATAGCAACCAAGTTACTCGTAGTACATAATTGAAAAATACCTACTTGTTCGCTTCAACAATTTTAATTTCTAAGACATTTAAAATGGTAGGTATTTCCTTTGATCATTCTCCCTATATCTATACCTATTCTATACTACTTAATATAATAAATGCGAAAGTTTAAATGAATGGATAGATGTTTGTTATTCAATCACGCCAGAAGGGCTGAACGGATCTGAAAGAAATTTAGCACAGAAATAGATTATAGTCTAGAATAATACATAGGCTTTTTATCCCGGATTAAAGTTTTCCCGCGGGAACCATAAAACCTCAATCCACGCGGATGGACGGAAGTCGCGGGCTTCAGCTATTATTACAATGTTTATTTGATTGTGGGCTACTGTAGATGAACTCGTAATATCTGACGAATAAAACTGATCTTATCTCTGAAGTCTAAACTATGCTCTGGGGGTTACTATGAGCTCTTATAGCAGGACAGATATTGAACTGCACTTAACTTCAAGGCACTGAACTGGTAGGCAGACACTGGGGCTGATTCTGTAGTGCACAATCTCTAAACTAAACTAAAATTAGAGCATTACAAATATTGCTAACCCTTTCATAATACTCCCTACGGAAAGGGACAGAACTACATTTAAAGCTGCCATTTTAATTTAGTTTAGGAGATTGTGTTATACAGAATCAGCCCCACTGCATTGAACTGTGCTGCAGTTCAATTTCTGTCCTGCTTTAAGAGCTCATAGTAACCCCCCTTAAGTCAGAAGTGTTACGACGAAACTATATTTTGGTTCTTGAAAGTTGAAACAAAGTAATTTGGGTAAGTAAGAACTTGGAACTGGTTTAAGTACCTCTCAAATTGCATCTTTACTCAGTCTATACTTAAAATTATTACGAATGCGAAAGTGCGTCTGTCTGTGTCTGTCTGATTTTGATGGAATTTGGTATAGACTCTAGAGGAAGGTTACATACCTATAATACAAGGTGACGTAAGTATTAAAAAATACTTTATCGACGCGGATGAAGTCGCGGGCATCAGCTAGTTTATAATATAAGTATAGATAGTATAGATTAAAGATACCCCCATAGTCACGTAAGAACATTCATCTCCTTTGAAAATAGAACGAACATCCTTTCAGCATTAACACCGGGGGCCTTGTTGGTCTATATTTGTCGTCAGCCTTTGTCAGCACATGTTGACATAAAAATTAGTCCCGTTTGTTATGATTAAGTTTAAAACGTGTTGAAATACCACATGCAGTGTTTTAAAATAAGTAAGTAAGCATCTTCGTCCGCGTGGATAAATAACATTTTTTATTCCCCGGAACCAGGAACTTTTTAATTTTCGGGGATAAAAAATTAGCATCCGTGGGATACAACAAACTCCTGTACCAAATTTCAAAAAATCGGTTGAACAGATGGGCCCTGAAACCAAAGTAGACAGACAGACACACTTTCGCATCAATCATCTCATTACAATACGTAAAAAAAAATACAAAACGTGTGTTGTTTTACTTACGTTAAAGTAGAGAGATCTCAAGTAGGTACTAGAGGAAATAGATAAGATACAAAGCACAAAAACCTTCATTATTGGCCTCGGTAAATGTTAATGAAATCTGTCAACCTTTTTAGGGTTCCGTAGTTAACAAGGAAACCTTATAGTTTCCCATGTCCGTCCGTCTGTCCGCGGTTTATTTAGAGGCTGTTAGCACTAGAAATCTGTAATTTGGCCCTATTAATCACGCCGACAAAGTGGTAAAATAAAATTTTGAAAAATAATATTTTGTGGGGAACACCCCATGGTGGTTTTCCCCCATGGTGTGGGGTGGTCGTTCAAAAATATCGTGGATGTGGGAAAACCATATTTCGATTCAGGGATCCGTTTCCGAAATGTTTAACATTAAAGTGCTTATTTTTGTCAGAGTCAAGTGTCTCCCCCTTCAAGCTAAACGGTTGTTTTTGGATACTAGAAAAAATTCATGGCAGTACTTAGAATATTTAACGAAGTTAAAAGGAAAACTATCACAGCTAAGTAAGCTTTACAAACTAACGAGTAATAGTCGACCAACTTATACCTATAATGTTGCATATTGTGACGGGCAACAATACCCTACACTGCGCGTGGCTCGACAGGCACTTGGCCGGTTTTTTTGTGTATTCTACTGAATAGTGATAAGGAATAGCTGTAAGAAAACGATTATTTTTCTACATTTTAACCACAGCATTAAAGAAAAATTGATTATTTTGTCCGTCCCTATAAAATAAGTTTTTTTTTTAATTTTCAACTAATTTCCAGCTTACTACAGAGCGCGAGTCTACCTCTCGGAATTAGAAGGGTTAGGCCATAGTCCACCACGCTGGCCAAGTGCAGATTGGCAGACTTCACACACCTTGGAGAACATTATGAAGAACTCTCGGGCGTCTAGTTTGCCCCCACAATGTTTTCCTTCACCGTTTGAAGCAAGTGAGCCCGGGGATCGAACCCGCCACCCCACACAGAAGGTCAGCCCCCCGACTGTGTAAGAAAATCGTAATCGTAAACCAACGTCAAACGTATTTAAAAAACTTAAAGGTGTCAAGGGACACCAGGATGGAACGAAGTTCCTTTCGATTAACTAGCCTATATAACATTTGAAAACATAATTCTTTAAAAAAAATTCGCCTTTTATTTTCAACAACTTGAAGTCAACAACACAAGTACCTAGTAATAGCAACCAAAATCATCTTTTCATAAAAAGTGTCTTTTTATTTTCAAAAACTTGAAGTCAACAACACAAGTAGTCATAGCAACATAAAAAGTGTCGTTACAACTTTAGCTCTTAATTTTTTCCGTCTAGCTCCCTCTTTGTAACGCGCGATAAGGAACTTCGTTCCAAAATCGACTTATTTATGGAGTTCATAGATGCCTGCATGTCAAAAAGATGAGAACTCTTTAAACTGATCGAGTAATACGTTTTATGCTCACAAATGATAACGATTTGCTTAGACATTTGGGCCTCAGGTGTCTTAACCACTAGGCCATCACCGCTTCAGTAATTTTAATGCCAATATGAGTAAAATATTCACATGACTTAAATAACTTATCAAAATGGCTTATTTTGTAGGGATTTATCTCCTGAGCCCTATGATCAGAGCTCCTCATAATCTTCAACATGTCAACAACGCTTTATGGACTCACGAATTTAATCTCCTCACTAAGGTGTTTTAAAACCGCATACACCGGATGCGGTAGGGATAGCACCTGACATATCCGTGAACTTAACTTTATACCACTTTACAAACAAAAGGTGTCATCTCTAAGGTCATTGTACTTCCGATTGCCTTAATAGGACATTTACAGCCTGCAGGAAGCAAAGTTAAAATATGCGCAACTGAACGAAGCCTTTTTCCTCTACACCTTTGTTCGTCGTGTAATAAATATATTATTTTAAACGTCTATAAATAAACATACATCCTGTTTCACTCATCAATACTTTGTCCATTAACCAAGTTGTTTTGAAGACCACCTTGAAATTGAACATAACACCCACTAGATAGATAAGTATTATAATAAAAACATCGAAACAAGAAAAAAGATGGCGTGATTCTGGTGAATTCAATATCCTATCAGATACAGTCGACTCGATAGGCATGCGATATAGTCTAGAACTCTAGAATCTAGATCTAGACAATAAAGCTAGTGGACCCCAACAATAATTCCTCAGGCGACGAAACTTTACAGTATGGTAAAGTATAATGAGTTAAACGTATATTATAAATATCCAATAAAAAATAAAAAAGGAAGTAAGACTTTTTATGGTATACCCAATATTGTCAAATCAGGAAGGTACAGTATCGCGTAATAGCAGTTTAGGTTTGATATTAAAATCGGTTCAAATATCGATGTTCTGCATGAATATTTCGTTTGATATTTCGGTTTTGAGTGTAAATTCTACTATTTTTTTAAAAGAAATCGAGAAAATATTCAGTAATAAATATTATAAAGTTTTAGGTATCTATACCTATCTTCCGTATAGATTTGTTTTGGATATTTTCATATAAGTTTAGGTACATACCCATACTACAAAGTACAACCCTGCCAAGTTTCATCAACTGAGGATTTAATGCGGGGGTCTCCATACAACGAACCGCCCCGTTGCCTAGACTAATAGGTAAAAGTCAAAACGTATTACAGTCCGTTAAACTTATACCGGTGGAAAAAATTGGAAGTAAATTTTGTGCATGTTAAATTTTTGTTTTCATTTTATTTTCAATATTTAAAGTATACTAGCGACGCTGTCACCGGCAGGGCGACCGCGTACCTTTTGCATCAATCATTGATACATCGCAATCACCTCTGATTGGTTAACACTCTTCCACTATTGGACGAATCCATGGACGCAGCAAGAATACCATAAATTCAGCCAATCGGAGGTGATTGCGATGTATCAATGATTGATGCAAAAGATACGCGGTCGCCCTGCGGGTCAGGTAAGTTTGACGGACTGTAATTATAGGTATACCCTGTGAAGTATGAGCAATGTATCAGATTCACCACGCGGACGAAAGTAGAGTAGTAAAAAAATAATTGTTGGAAAAGGTGGAAGGGGGGAGAAGGTTACGAGTCGGACCTCCGAACCGATGGTCGGATCTAGTCAAAGTGCTAGTACTAGCTATGGATAATATTATCTCAAATTTCGGTCCCTGGCAGAGCAATGTGATTAATTATAGTAAGATTATCTACCTGAGAAAGGTAGAACCAGCTAAGGTTCTTGATTAAATGATAACCATTGCCAATTTTAGGGTTGCGTACCTAAAAGGCAACCCTTATGGTACGACTAAGTCTGTCCGGTCAAATTTGCTTATTTACTTACTATTAGCAAATGACTTGAAATTTGGAATATATTAGGTATATTTAAATAATGCTTACCCAAACTTATTGCAAATGAAAGAATTCAAAAAATATAAATTTTTATTTGAATTGTTCGAGACATATAAAACTTCATTGCCTCGAGCCTTCAAAGCCTTCGTCTACTACTGAAATAGCTACTGATAACAGGAAAAATATACGTACATATAGGAAGGTAGGTATTTGATGTTCCTCTGTAATCAGGAACACGTACTTTGGTATTTCGCCAGCGGAATATTTGATTAAACCTTATCATAGTAAGTCCAGTCATGCTTTATCGGTTTCCTTTGTTTTTTTTGCTTTGACACTGATGAACTGCTTATAATAATATTTTATAGTTAGTTTTGTTTATACTTACTTTTGTAATAAAAAAAGAGCAACTCCTGAGTTTCTTGCGGGCTCTTCTCGGCAGAATCTGCTTTCCGAACCGGTAGGAGAGTCAAAACATGACGTAGCATAAGAGACCTGTATGTCCTACATGTTTTAAATAAATTTAATTGAATTAATAATACTGATGAATAATTGATGTAGAATTTTAGTACCTACCTTTGGAGGAGGTAAATAATTACCTCCAAATACGATGATCGATGATACTTTTGCAACCTTTATGAAATGTACAGTTACCTAAGTAATTTGTTGACATAACAACAACTACGTGGTTTGAAATGAAGAAAAGACTAGGACAGGAAAGGATAATTAATTATTTATTTTAAAATAATGTGTTTATTACAACTTTTAAATTAATTTCCACCCGGAGAAGAATATTTTTTTCAAATTAAAACTACGAAATACATAAAAATCTAAATTAAAAACATCATCTAAGCCACTGCATGAGGCAGTGTGCCCAGAACGCTGACTGCGTTACCCCGTTGAATAGCCAAACTTATAATATGTTGGCCGAGGTAACTGCCAGCCCTCCTGCAGTTATATTTATTTTAATCCATACTAATATTATTATAAATGCGAAAGTGTTTCTGTCTGTCTGCTACGATTTCACGGCCCAACCCTTCAACCGATTTTGATGAAATTTGGCACAGGGATAGTTTGGATCCCGGGGAAGGACATATGCTACTTATTATCCCAGAAAATCAAGGAGTTCCCGCGGGAATCGGAAAAACTTTGTCCATGCGGACGAAGTCGCTTAGTTTAATTATACAAGTAGGTATTCAAAAGAGCCAAAGTAACTGGACTTACCGAATATTGACTTTGACAACAACTTTGACACAGTCAACAACGGGTTAATTTTATGTACATCTACAAATAATGTGAAGATAGTTTATTTCCTTATCGTTTAATTCGTGCATGCGGCAAAAGCAAGATGAAATAAGTATACACCTACCTATATTAAATCGGTAAACACCTATAGATACACATGGAAGAAGAATCCTCCAAAGATAACGCGCGCACCGAGGCAACCAGTAAAAGTGACAAATGCCATCATTAAAAGGAGACGGTTCAGATTTTTATGGTGCGTAGGCCAAGTCTTGTACAAGCAGAGAAATGAAGGAAAATAAAATACTAGACCAGTTTTTATTGGTCAAATCTACGAATTCGTCGTAATTTCAGTGGTAAAATTATTTAATCTTTCCAAGTTATGGAACACTAAACATGTGTGGGTAACAATGGCTGATTCATATTTTTTGACGGTTTCAGAAGAAAAAAACGTTATTTTGACAGCGACTGTCGCGCCTACTGCTTTCTCTATGGCTGAAGGTTGCCATCTTGGAAACGTATCGAAAACTTGAAATACATTTTTATTTTTTTGCTCGTTATTAACTTTACTGTTTTAAATTATTATATTTTTAATACAATCTATGTATTTTCCTTTATTCATGGTAGAGTGTACAAGAGTAGGCCTAAAATGAACGTTTTCGTTTACGCAATACTAAATTTAGAGTCATTAACCGAATAAACAGGAACTGTTGACCTGTACGAGATATACGGGATGGGTTTTAAAAGATTATAAGCAAACAGGTAGACATGCTGACTTTCATCTCTCACAGCATCTGCAGTTGTCCCAACATGTTTTATATAGCTAAAGAAAGTCTGTCTAGTGTCTAATCAAACCCAACTAAGTAATTGAGGTACCAAGGTAATTATAAATTAATTACTCAAGTCATAAGTTATACTGTTAATTAATTATTGTTATGCCCTATTCCGACATAGCTGCATCAATCATTGTTACTTACATGCTAATTGTTGTGATTGGCTTCTAAGTTAAGTACGTATTCTGGCTGTGACCATGGATTTTAGCAACTATTATTATTATTACTCTTTATTTTGTACACCACAACACATAAATACATAGAAAAAAACAAAGAACGAAGTAGAATACAAAAAGGCGGCCTTATCGCTTAGCAGCGATCTCTGCCAGGCAACCTTAGGATTAGAAGTTGAGGAGATTAACTTGTGGGTGGTGCATTAATAAACATACAAACCTACCTACATACTAATACATAAACAGTTACACAAATAGTATAATACTACAACTACAACTAGTGAAAGATTTTGAGTCAAATGCTTATCAGAGGTGATCGCGATCCCTACACTGTAGCGATCATTACACTATTTTAACGTTTATATATATACTTATATACGTATATTTTAACGTTTATACGTATATTTATGATCATTACACTGTAGCAATCATTGTTCAACTAGGACGTCTCCTGGTTAAAAATAGTTGGCAGCCAACTTGTTGGCTCATTTGTAGACGGTTTAACAGCGGCTTTATCTGCCACTCAACTTTACTGGCTGCACTTAGGAAATCCATATGTGTATGATCTAAATTAAAAAATGCATCGCTTAGTATAGGCAAGAAATACATCAACGACCGAAAATCTTATCATATCTCATTATCTGATATATTTTATCTATGACATTCGCAAACATTTTTAAGTATTTCGCTGTTTTACACGTTGAATTTACTTAGATAAGCAGTTGTTTTAGAGAGGCAAATAGGCCTTCTTACCTTTAAGTTTATTTAATTGTCACACGCTACACAAGTACACAGTAATTACTTATCTATTATATTATATTGTCTAATATTATTGTATATTGAAGTTTGAACGTCTCTTTCATGGCGTACATAAAAAAATAAAAAAATAAAAAAATAAAAAGTATAAAATAATTACCTATCTTGAATGTTTTTCTTTTACTAGTTATTTGGAGTAATTTTGATTGACCAGATAGATACCACTGAAAGTGACTATAATCTTTCCTACTTTTAAAGTAGAAACAGTCTGACAGACTAAGGGCTGGGTCTATAAATATCAGATTTTCCAAGTAGTTTTATTGGTATTCCTGAAAGAGATTTTACCGAATTTTTAAAAACCTAAATTCACGCGGACGAAGGCGTGGGCTTTTATAGACCAATTTATTTATAGAGCAACTATAAGTCTATACGTCGTACGTTTATATAGTCTGAGGTAATTAAAAATGTAATTTATCAAGAAAAGAATACAATTATTTTGCTATAATCCGCCAACAGAAAAAAATTCTGTATGGTCAAGCATGCAGTTACAAGAGAAGCACCGTTTACCTTCCCAACCAAGCAAGAAAGCTAAGTTCCCAAGCAAGCAATGCCACCACCACTCACATGCACCACCACACAAGACTTTTATACTATTCTCGACGCACGTTTCGCCCCGACACCGGAGCATCTTCAGGAGATGTCGACCTTACAATGCAAGATTGTCTAGACAATCTAGCATTGTCTAGACAATCTAGTATAAAAGTCTTGTGTGGTGGTGCATGTGAGTGGTGGTGGCATTGCTGCCTTGGGAACTTAGCTTTCTTGCTTGGTTGGGAACAATGAATTCTTATACGTCTAGAAAGAGTAACGCAAACAAACAATGCGCGATAAGCCGGCCCCGCCACGTCTATGTGTGAGTGTAGCGGGGGGCGGGGTTATATCCTCGACTCTCAACCTAGGGATACCAGCAACGTAAAATTTTGCACAATTTTGTAGATAAATCAATTCGAAATAAGGTGTACCTAGGATAAAATTATGTTTTTATTGATTATATTTATTCTATGCGTGTGTAAAACTATTTGTTTAATGTAAATCAATAGTTTACAAGGAAAATACCTTAATCAGTAATTACTTTATTATTGAATATTAATTATTTATTTATCTCATTATCTAAATATCGGCTGGACTGATTCTGATGGAATTTTTAGTGTGTGCTTATTGGTGTCCCAAGATAGTTATCTACAATTGGACCCGGTAGGTGGCGCTGCAGTCAGGTTCTGGGATAATTTATTTTTATTACGGACAAACTTTGTCGAAATTTTTATGGTTGTTTTTGCCCTGGGGGGCATAGATTCATTAAAATTGAATCCGATAGGTGACGCTGCAATCGGTTTCTAGGTTCCGAGCAGAACAACGAATTCAAAATCCTTCAAAATCGATATTCTTGCAAGACTATGTACATATATTATTGTAAATGTCAATCATAACCATGTAGTCATATTATATAATTTGCCATTTTTTATTCTCAGTGGTGATTTTTCAATTTATCAAAATAAAACTCAAAATATAATTTATATACAATTTATTATTAATCTTAAAAAATTGTCTACCCGTTCTCTCGTGATATCTCTTGGAGATTCAAGTGAACTCTAGACAAGCTCTCTGGTCGCAGATGATATCCAGGGTCTGACGATGGCGCTGAAAGGTGCTTAACGGAACTCTGCAATGAAACTACGTAACTCTATCGAGTTTGGGCTCGTTTGATTCGTCTTGACAAGTACTCTGATCCCAGATGATATTTAGGGTCTGATGAAACTAAAACATTGAAAATACTCTTTACTGCCTTATAAAAACAATTAAAAAAAATTAAAACCCGTCTCTTTGTGTTTATTTTCGGAAAACTTTCCTTTTATATTTAATTTCTAAAGTGATGTTATCGGATTTACAAATATGGTGGCACCTTATTTGCAAATAGCTTGCAGATACGTCGAACAACAAACCCCGCTATATATTCTATTATTTGCTCAAAATAATCTGTATGTTCAGGGTCAATTAGTAAAGATAGGTCGGCATCTGTCACATTAATGTCTAGTTATTTAGAATAATTATTATATAAACATATTCTATTGAAGGTCAAAATATAGTAAAAGTATACAAATCTATAATGTCATATATTTACTATATTCCGTGTGAGTGTGATAAAAAGTAGCCTCTGTTTAATCCAGGGTATACTCTATCTCCATTCCAAATTTCAGCCAAATCGGTCCATTAGTTTTTGCGTGAAAGAGGAACAAACATACATACACACACACAAACACACAACCTTTCGCCTTTATAATATTAGTGTGATGATGTGATATTATTATTAATGTTCACACACGTCAACGTGTATCATACAACAAAATTATTTATTTTGCACAATAATGTGCAAAATACCACAATACTTAGTTGGCAACACCGGTCAGTTCGTCGTACCTAAAAAACATCGAAATTAAAAATCGTGTTTTCTTAAAAAATCTTAAGCAAATATAAAAACTTACTGATGATATGAGATCTTGGACTTCGTATTAAGCTTTGACGGATAATTGTGGCACAGTTTAACCGCACAAACCGGCATATTTGATTTTTTTGCGGGAGCCGTTCACTGCGTAGTGAGTCAAGTGCCACTGAACTGTAGGCGAGAGAGTCGTCTACCATAAATGGTAGAGAATTTTGAGGACGTTTTCGTGCGTTACATGCTATATCTTGTCGTGTATATTATCTAAGGTTGGGAAGGTAAACGGTGCTTCTCTTGTAACTGCATGCTTGACCATACAGAATTTTTTTCTGTTGGCGGATTATAGCAAAATAATTGTTTTCTTTTCTTGCTAAATCATGAACTTCCGCAAAGTAACGCCTGATTCCATTCAAAATGTAATTTATGTTTGGAACTTCTCTAGTCTCTACCTAATTTAAATCCCGCTTGATAAACTTGTTTGTTGTTTACATAAAATCATTTTAACTATCTTATTGACTAATTAGTTAGTTTTTTACATATTAAATGCAATTTTGTATTAACCTAAGTACCAACGTGGAGTAGTTGTACTTACTCATGTTTAACTACTCAGGTCTTAGAGTATCTTTTGTAAAATAATACCGATCAAATACTTACATAGGCAAGTAAGTAAATATTATGGATCTAGAGCAGGGATGCACAGACTTATTAAGACTAGGGGCCACTCGGGCAAATTATGAACTGATGGCGGGCCGCCAGAAGTATAGGTAATTAAAGACAATAAAGAATTGATAAATATGTATTAAAATTGAAAAAGAATTTATTAATTTGAAGCGTGGCACTGCATAGTGCTTACAATCTTTTTTATATTTGGCTCAAATTTACTTGTAGCAACACGTAAAACTGCTTCCAAACTTTCATTTGCAAGGCGGTTTCGATTTTTTGTTTTATTATTATTTAGTATTGAAAAGGTTTGTTCACATATATAGGTAGAACCAAATAAGCTGGCACATTTCAGAGCGTTTATACGCAACTCTTTGTACGTATTTTTATCAATGCAGCGGTAAAAGTTCAGCAAGTCTCCTTCGTTGAATTTGTTGCGTAAATCTTGGTCGTTTTGAATGTCGATAATTTCTAACTGCATTGACTCTGGCGCATTTTCAACTGAAATCGTGAAAGGATTGCTGAATATGTCCAACAGAGGTTTCAATTTTTTAAACTCCGAAAATCTGTCTTGAAAAGATTGAATCAAAATATCTAGCTTTTCTACATAACTGAAATTAATCGCAGTTTTGTTGAATTTTTCAGCCATTTTCTTATAATTCGGAAAATGATTGTAATTTCCAGAATTCAATTGCGATCTGAAAAGTGTCAGCTTGCATTGAAAGGATGATACATGAGCGTAGAGCTGGGATATCAGTTGATTTTTGCCTTGAAGCCGTGTGTTCAAGACATTCAAATGATTTGTAATGTCAACTAAAAAAGCCAAATCACACAACCAATCAGGATTTTTAAGTTCCGGGACATCCCTTTGCTTGTCCGCCAGAAATATTCCAATTTCTTCTATTAAATTTAGAAATCGTTCCAGTGTCAATCCACGACTTAGCCACCTTACTTCTGTATAATACAGTAAATCTCCATATTCGCTTTCGATGTCATCAAGGAATTGTTTGAATTGCCTGTGATTGAGTCCTCGTGATTTTATGAAATTTACAGTCGAAACTACCACTTTCATGACATTTTGAAATTCAATTTTTTTAGAACAGAGGGCTTCTTGGTGTATAATGCAGTGAAACTGCATGAGATCTTCAGCGTTTATGTTTTTTTCTTGCAGATGCTTTTTCAGCAAAGTAACTAGCCCAGAATTGACACCAATCATCGAAGGAGCACCGTCAGTCGCAACTCCCGATAATTTTGATAAGTCCAAATTAGTTTTTGAACACTCATCCAAAAGTACATTGAGTATATCAACTCCTCTGGTTTGACCTTTCAATGAACACATTCCTAATAACTCTTCTAAGACTTCAAAATCTTGAGTAACACCTCGTATGAATATGAGAAGTTGAGCTGTGGAACTAATATCAGTGGATTCGTCGAGTGCTAATGAAAAAAATTCAATGATATTAGTTTTTCATTTAATTGTTCCGCAATATTACCTGACAAAGACATAATTCGTCTTTGGATAGTCATACGATTCAGTTGAATTTTCTCAAACTTTTTTGCTGCTTCTGGGCACATTTTCTTAGCGGCAATTTCTATGCATTCTTTTACAAAATCCCCATCATTGAAGGGGCGACTTCGCTTTGCTATCATTCGAGAAATTTCATAACTAACTTCTGTAGCTGTTTCTGAATCTTGAATAGGTTTTGTAAACATAGCTTGCTGACCAATAAGTTCCCGTTTTAAAGACAACATTTTTTGCTTTCTTAATTCGCCTGTAAACTTGGTAAAAGTAGGATGCTGCGTTTCATAGTGCCTTTTAACATTATATTCCTTTGCAATCGCAACAGAATTTTTGCAAATTAAACAAACGACTTTGTTATGTGACCATACAAAAAAGTATTTCTCGGTCCAAATTTCTTGAAACTGCCGATTTTCATCTTTAACCTTACGTTTATTACTAGGTCCTGGCTTGTCCATGTTGCGTTCTAATCCTGGCTAGGATTAACACAGCACCTAAAAACAATTACAGTACCTACTTAAATTACCCATCCTTTTTTAAATTACCAAAAATAATTGATTAAATAGGTAGGGAAACACTTATTAATAACAGAGTTTTACTTACGATTTCACAACACAATTATACACCGGCTAGTCGAGTTAAAATCTACACTAGAACTATTGACACTTCACTCAAATTAAAACCGAACTGTCGGTCGCTGCGGTTAGCGTGGCTTTTATACCGCGCGTATAGAGTCGAAAACTGTCTGGAGAAATCTCGAAACCGACTCTGGAAGCTTCGTGTATCTACCTACGCGAGCAATCGGGAATTCGGGACTATTGCTATCTCGCTTGCTCTAACAATATAACCCGCGGATAACGCGCCGCCGCGCCGGCCGCGGCGCTTCCTCAAGAAAACGAATTTAACCGAGATCAGCACGAACATTACCGACCGCTGTTACCGACGCATGCACGGCGCACCGATAAGCGCACTTAAGAGCGCGCGCGCGAGATTCAAATTACTTTTCGAACATATTTTTTTTGGTTTTATTCTGGAATAGAATTCAATATTTTTCGAATGTACGAGAGTATTATTTTTGCTGTCGGCGGGCCACCAGTATTCGACCGGCGGGCCGCATGCGGCCCGCGGGCCGCGGTCTGTGCATCTCTGATCTAGAGTCTAAACATTAACTCTCTACGTATCTTTGTATTTATTGTATTCATTTTAACTGAGGGTCGTATCACTGGGCCTTTTATTTAAATCCTTATGGTACCTAGGTGTTTCTTGGGATACTAAAGTACCTATACTAAATGCAAGGAGTTTCTTGTGGTCACTTCCCGATTTTTAAAATTTTTAAATATTATAACCGATGATTATAACAGTGTAAAATAAAATCGTTTCACTATAGCCAACCTTATTTTTAATGGTGCATTATCGAGATTTCGAAATAGATGGTTGAATTGGAACAGGAAGCTGTCTATGAAAGCCATCGATGATCATTGGTGATGGTTAAGTATGGGAATGAGATCTCATTAACCTACTTTAACATCTATTATGTTTTTTTCAGTATTTAGAAGGTGGTGTACCACAAAACAGAGAATTAAGGCCGTGCACATTGTTTGATTTGATTTTCCGGAATAAAAATAGCCTATGGCATACAAAAAACGTCTTTTAGGTAGTCATTGACGACTTCCCTGGCGTAGTGTTGAGCGCTGTTGTCTTAACGTGCGGAGGACCCGTGTTCGATCCCCGCTAGGGTCACTTTTAGAATTTATCATTTCTGAATTTTTCCGGGTCTGGCCTGGTGAAAAGGCTTCGGCCGTGGCTAGTTGTGTAGTAGGCGTGTAGAAAGTTAGAAACCGATTAGGGGTATGGGTTTAATATAACTGTCATGCCCCTAACAAGTTAGCCCGCTACCATCTTAGACTGAATCACTCAATGGTGAAATCTCTTACCATCGGGTGAAATTGCCGTCAAGGGCTAACTTGTAGTGGATAAAAAAAAACTCCGATGCGGCTTGATTGGAGGACAAGGCAACAAACAAACACACTTTCTCAATTGATAATATTAGAAGAATAGGTAGGTACGTTACCTACTTTGTCAGAGTCACAGCAATATCACACAAAGTAGAAGCCATACCATCTTCAGACACGGGTTTTTAGTTTTTACGTCCATCTATAACTTATACGGCCGGATTCTGAATTGAGAATTTCCTGTTGATTCTTTCTCAAAGACTACTTAAGGATTAATTAAGTTGTTTCTGAATTGATATTGTGTAAGGTTTGAGAGTTGGAGCTTGCTGTTTTTGCTTGAATGTTTAATAATTCAGAAACCGGCCCAATATCATTCAGAAACAAAAATTTGCTTAATTAGTCCTTAAGTAGTCTTTGAGACAGACTCAACATGAAATTCTCAATTCAGAAACCGGCCGATACAGTTGTCTAACCCGAAAATACTCAACTAAATCGTCCAACTACTCATTCCGTCTATGCTTAATCCGATTTTCACGTGAATAGCCAATAGTTAGGTAGTTAAAGACGTCCTAACAAATAGAATTATGTGCATGCGTATGAAACATGTGAAACAATAATTGAATCAGAGGGGAATCCTGAGCAGTGCCTCACACGAAGCCTCAATCTAATTACCGAGAATAGCTGGTGGTAGATTTTCTTTAGAGTCTACTTAGTGGCGCGCTAAAGCTTAGCCTACCTAGTTTTGCTTGGTGACCTAAAGATCTTGGCCTTTGATACTGGAAGGGGCACTGGAGAGGCATTAGCCCCCAGAGATCTTGGCTTTTGAAGCTAGAAATGGCGCAAAACAGGCAAGCATGAGCCCCCAAAGATCTGGGCCCTAAGACACTAGAAGTGGCGTAGAAACGACATGAGCCCCAATGATAATAAGAAATAGTAGTAGAGTATTATAAGACAAAACCTTAATCTGAAGGTTTTCGGATTGCATATCGTATAGGACAACTTGAATAGGTACGGAAAGAACCCAAACAGACGAACCAAATACCCCAACTCTTGAATGATGAGTAACCTGACAAAAATGTTGGTAGCTGTCCAATAACTATGGTTCTACGAATACGGATACTAGATCGGTAGAAAAATGCTATGTCGCTATCCTAAAAATTTCTTTCGACTTTTAGTAACCCTTGAAAGGTGAAAGGTAATGTTGAGGTGGATAATAAGATAGACTGGTGGAGAACAAAGAACAACGTATGAGTACATTCAAGTTCTTAATAATATCACTAAATCATTTATCGTCGTGTTACTCGTACTTTGCGGTTCGCACGTACTCATATTATTACTGTACACACTGTACAGTTACTTTTCTTCGAAATTCTGTGTATGGTACTCAAGTCGTAACCCTGTCCTGTATTGCCAAAAGAGACGTGCAGCTCGTCACGTAGCGCGGATATGGGTGCAATCCCCCGCCATCTTCGCGGATATTATAATATGTTTGTGAATCACCGCAGCTTAAGCCTCAAACACACAACGCGCTGACGCGGAGTCGAGAGCAGCTCCTGCGTACTTGACGTATGTGACGTAACGATACGTAGCTAATCGCTAAAAGCTAATAGGGCAACGACCTTAATTTACATAGACGGACCCTGTCAAACAAAGAATGTGGACCTATTTTACTAACGCCATCTAGTCTGAAAAGCGAAATAATTTTAAACTACTTTAGAATTAATAAAAATATTTTTATTATATGATGTAACAAAAAATTTATGCTTTTCGCAATTATTCCTAGGTATATCTGTGCTTTATGGCGTTGCTTCGTACAAGATTCTGAGTTTGAGTGAAGTACCGTGTAGGTTTTGATTTGAAAATTGTGCGAAAATTTGCAACATAAACGGCTGTATCTTTTGATTGCGTTGGCTTAGAAGCTTGATTTTTTCACAGCTCCAAGGGCCGGCCACCACATCGTAGACGGCCTACCACGTCACAGTTTGTACGGAACCCTCGGTGCGCGAGTTCGACTCGCTCTTGGCCGGTCTTTTTTCTAAAACGCTACACAAAAAAACTGCTGCGTAGGACATGTTTCCGTAACTCATTTCGTGTGTTGCAGCCTTAAATGATAAATTTATTTCTTCACACCTATAGAAGTAATTAAGTAGGTACCTATTTAAGTTTCCTTTCATAATATGTCAGCTGAATCATCGTGGAATCGTATCCATTATGCTTATGAGACTGTATCTATCTAAGCCTCGGTGCCTGTATGTACTATCTATAGCTTCAACTAGCTGACTCACTCGGCTTCGGTCTGTTTTTTTATCCACTACAGTTTAGCCCTTGACTGCGAATTGCGATCTCACCTGATGGTAAGTGATGATGCAGTCTAAGATATTAGCGGGCTAACCTGTTAGGGGCATGGCAGTTCAATCAAACCCATACAGCTAATCGGTTTTTAACTTTCTACACGGCATCGCACCGGAACGCTAAATCGCTTGGCGCCACGACTAGGTAGGTACCTATGCCGGTAGTGTTTTAAGTAGCCACGGCCGTAACTTTCCACCAGGCAATTGTAATTGTTGTTATAGGGATTTCGGTAAATAACTTTATCTATAGTCTACATGTAGGTATATTTTATTTCTATAAATAAGTAGGTAAGTAAGTAAATATATGAATGTTTAATTCAACCTTCCTCAAGAAAATATTCTCAAATTATGGTGAAGTTCACAGACCTCTAAACCAGTTACTATTAAAACGATGGACCTTTTAGTTATTTCGTATAACATGGTAAAACTAGTTGAAATATCGATTCTTTAATCAATCAATCATACCTAGGTACCTACTTAATATTATAAATGCGAAAGTGTGTTTGTTTGTTGGTTTGTCCTTCAACCACGCCGCAACGAGCAACGAATCGACGTAATTTTTTACCCGACTGCGGAACGCACAGGGTTATTGAATGGGTAAAGTCGAGGGCCTGGAGAGTGACATTGGCTACTTTTTATCTCGGATCCCGGAAAATTAAGGTTTTCCTGTGGGAATTGAAAAAACTTATTCCACGCGGACGAAATCGCAGGCGTCGTCAACCGATGGACGTCCACTGCTGGACATAGGTGTCCTGTAGGGTCCTCCACAAGCCACGGTCTTGCGCCGCCTGGATCCAGCGACTCCCTGCGACTCTCTTGATGTCATCCGTCCGTAAGTAGGTAACTACCTCAAATAGTGCTTAACAAATAGGTAACTATTTAATTATTGCACAACCAAAGAACGTGACATCCAAAAATAAAATATTTCTTTGTTATTCCGACCATGATTCTGATTTATTTTACCGATACGATATGACTTCCTAGTTCCTATCGTAAGTAGGTATTTACTTGCTTACCTATAAGTTAGTACGTACATAATACCTAAAGAAAAGAATTTAAATATTGTTTGGTAGTACGGAACCCTTTGTGTGCGAGTCTGACTTGCACTGGACCGGTATTTTTCTATGGTTTAATTACCTACTTATTGCATTTCGCTCAGGCCGGCCTCCAATAGCAGGTTGGCAGAAGACCGTACTATGAAAGCCTATAGCCTACTGGTTTGGGACTTTGGATGCTCGGCTTCCTACATTCGTCATTCGATCCCCGGGTAGGTACGCACCTCAAACTTCATTTAAGAAATTGAATATCACGTGAAGGAAAAAAATATCGTGATGAAAACCCGAGAGTTCTTCAGTGAACTCTGACAATCTGCAACCTCCTGGATGGGTGAACCGATTTCGACGGAACTTTCAAAAGGCTTAAGTAGTACGTAGAGTAGGTATTAACTATACGAGGGAAGTAAACGATTTTATGTCCCGGAAATAGGTATTTAGTCCTTGCGTAAAAGAAAAAGCTGGTATCTATTTAAAAAGACTAAATAAGTAGGTAACTCTAGGCAGATATCATCTAGCTATTTTTAATTATTGACAATATGTTAAGTAGGTACATAATCTGTGGCTTGGTCAGAGTGATCAGTATCGTGATTCGATTCTAATTGATTTATGGATACCTCTACGTCCCGAGACTCCGGACCAGGACCACTGACTAGGGCAACCTTTAGAAGTTTAGAGTTAGACCATATTATACGAATGTCATAATTCTCAAATCTGAGGTAATTAACATATTATTTTGACTTGGGTAGGTACCTACATGGATTCTGTTAAACAATAACAAGTCTCGCACGACATACCTACTTATAAAATTGGCTAAGTATTTAGAAGTAATTAAACAAGACAGGATTGCCCTGAGAATCAAGAGTTTTTAAGAAAAAACATTTAGGTAAAAATTTTAGGTAAGTACTATTCTTTATACTACTTGGCACATTTGAGAGGTGTTTACGTACTCTAAATATATATTTAAAAATATTTATTTAAGCATGATATCGATGAATAATCTAATGTACTTACAATATGAAGCATACTATGCAGGAACAGCTGCTAAAAACTCCCTTTCTGAACAATTATGTTAATCTTGCGTCAATACTAAACGAAAACACTACACAACCGTATGTTTATGTCTCAATTCTCATTCTCTTTTGTTTCACTCCTATTCCATTCCAATAGAAAATAAAAATAAAACACAAAACGCGAATGTAAACAAAAAGAAACGCAATTTTTGTTATTCAGTAGGTTGCAAAATCTACGAACGCACAGTAGTCACGAAAAATCGCGACACACGTCTCGTCCTCAAACGTTCTCAAAACCATTTGTTTGAAAATGGAAAATGGAATACTTGTGAATGAATGAACTGGTATTCATTCACTCCTAGCACCAACTATTGAATGGAACCAAATTATTAACCGGCACCAACCGCGGATCAAACTTATTACACTGGATGGAGCTAGCGCTTACACTAGAAAAAGCTGCATCACTCATCGCTACACCTTGATTTGCTGATATTGACTGAATTTATGATATTTTTGCTGTGACAATGAAATTTCGGTTAAGAAAAAGAGAGTTAGCCAATTATCACCAATGCCGAATGATGTTTTAGTGTAATATTGTATTGGGGATGCAACCCTAATAGTGTAAAAATTATTTCCAAAAAACCGACTTCCAAAGCCACTTTAAAGTAGAAAAAAAAATATGTTTTTAGTGTACTCTTAATCCCCACGGCTTAGGAGTGCAGTACCCTGCAGCATCAGAGTTGAGGAGTTGGGACTTGGGTCGTTGCTTGACACCTACAATATGAAATTACCATAAAAAATCCTAAATCGCTATTTTTAAGGAGTTTTGTACCCTGCAGCATCAGGGTTGAGGAGTTGGGACTCAGAGTTGAATCGTATACACGTGAGTTGATACCTACTATATGAATTCACCATCAAAACCTCCTAACTCCGTAGTTTTGAGTCGTAGGTATACCTACAGCATCAGGATTGAGGATTTGGAGTCAGAATTTTGTATGGGACCACCTCGCGAGCTTCCTCTAATCGAAAAAAAAAAAATTTTTCTAATCGGTTTGGAAGCCACGGAGATATGCGGTAACATACATTAAAAAAAAATACGCGCCGAATTGAGAACCTCCTTTTTTTGAAGTCGGTTAAAAATTATTGTTATAGTGTAGCGATCGCAATCACCTCTGCTTGGCCATCAATGAAGCTGCATTGTTGGCTAAAATGCTTTGTTGCAGTATAAATAATTTGAATTCAGCATAACTATTGAAAATGATATTATGGTAATAATGATTGATGCAGCTTTTCCGTAATAGGATCCTGGGTTATCCTTTTATGTCAAACACTTAACGATGTGTGACTCCACAAAACATCGTGGTTCTATGGTAACTACCTTTTAATTCCATGGGTTCTGTACAGAATTTAAGTAAAATATTGAATCTCATTGGCCTGGCTGGAAAAATATCATAATATACAAAAATTATCAAACAATTTGAGAATCTCACTCCGTCCGTTGAGTTTTTTTGGTCTGAGATACCAACCATAGTAAAAAGACCAATGAATGAATTGAACATATCTTAATAATCTGTGAACTGAACTGAACGCCGAAAGCACAAAGGTATTGCCATAATCAAACATACCAATGCAAACTGAGTCGGTTTAAGCATAAGCCTTTGATATTAATATATAAAATCAATGGTTTATGAAATAAAGCTGTGTTATTATTTTAATATTAATTTGTATCAATAATATAATTATGTCCATTTTGTTTTGTTTTGAAAAAAAGGAAATGGTTACTCACTGATCTATCGGGCTGCATAAAGGAAAGCTATTAAGACGTAGAAATCCGGAAAGAATATTTGAAAATCACAATAAAATAAGGGTTCGTTTATGTAGTTCACGCGACGAAATTGTGGGCAAAAGATTTTATTTATCAAGGTTGTAAATTGTGATCAAGTTAATTAGAATACCTTCTCTAATCAGCGCCACGGACATAATAATAATATAATTAATCTACGAAATAACAATAGTTACTACCATATGATAGAATAGTGAAATAGTTTTGATATGTGTGTACACAAATTGAATAAAATAGATTTGTGTTTGATACAACTACATAATCCACCAAGGAATAATAAAAAATTCTTTGCTATAGAAATAATATTTTGTTTTTGACAGACACAGATTTTCTTGACAAAAAATGAACTGGCAACATTCATTTCAATCATTCATTCATACGTCCATTTTCTATCATTTCGCAAACTTAAAAAAAACGTCGAAAAAGCACGAAAAAGAAATTCTTTTTGTCGGTCATAATAACTTCTGTTCAGATAATGTGAAATATTTACAATTGATGTGGTTCAATTTCAATTTCACTCGTTTAATTATCCTGACGCATTAGGAACTTCTGTGTAACGGTAAGTTTAATTGCATAAAGTATTTTGTTTGTATCGTAGAAAGTGACCGTTGTCGGGCGTCTGCCCAAAGTATGTGATCCAGTTTCGCATCTCGCTTAGCATATTCGATACGGTTCTAAATTAACCTGCCCGAACTTTACAGTCTTTTGTGAGCCATCCAGGTAGCCATTCCGTTAGCGCAAGCAAAGTTTAACGTTGTCTTTCTGAATCATCAATTCCGTGTGTTTTACGTATTTCTGGTGCATTTCCTTCATTAATTGGCTGCCAACTACGCAAAACTTTACCCTATTGTTAAATATTTACGTATTAAGAACATTTTTGTAGGTATTACCAAAAAGCTAAACCATTCTATAGCTATAAGTAAGTACGTTCCTACATAATAATAGACTAGACTTTGCCTTAACATGGTTTACGACATATCTAGTTCTAACTTCTAATATCCTTATAGGTATGTAATTGCATGATTTTTACATGTATGCTGCAGTAAAAACCTGCAATCCTTGACCTTGGCAGGGAATCACGTTAAAGGTCGCGCAAGATGCATAATTAGTGCAAAAATTGGTTTCATGGTTAACAAGAACCCTTTTTTAATAAAATTCAAGTTACATTAAGCAAGTAAGGCCAGGCTTAAACTTTATGTATTGCCTCTTTTTTTTTTAAATATTATATCTTTTTAATTAGGTAAATCTATGTCAAAACAATTGTGCAAGGGTTGCACACAAAACTGTTAGTAAGTAAATAAAAGTTACAACTTACAATACTAATAATTTATCATTATGATGTCAAGACTATGGACACATAGCAAACAGACACACTTACTTACACACACAGGCAGACAGACAGACTGTATTTATAACATTAGTATGGATAAGTACATAGTAAAATCTTTAAGGTACTATCATATCCAGATCCAGATGTTATTAGGATTATAGTTAGCCTTCTATCCTTTTCTCTCAAGTGACTGTAATCATAGGAGGAAAAGAGATTAACCTATTTTTATTGTCCTAATAGCACCTGGATATGACTAGCACCTGGATATAAATTATTGTACTAGAAAAGTTACATTCATTATGCCCCTTTCCTGCATCCCTAGGATGCAAGTTTTCTTTGTGCTACACTTTGTGAAGATTGGTTTAGCAGTGGAACTGTGAAAAATACGTAAGTGTAGGCAGCAAGACACACTTGCATTGATCAAAAACTATCTATTTCATCTCTCCGAACTGGTGGTAGAGTTTGGCTTCTCATAAGTGAGACAGGTTGTCCTATGTGAAATATTATCATCCCTAGTTAGAGATAGCCAGATACCTAAACCTGGCGAGCCCTCTAGGCTGGAAGTATGGTTTTATTTGTGCTTGTAAAAAGTAGATAGTAATAGGTTCCGAATATTTTCAAAATGTACTTTTAACTTTATTCTAATATAAGGTGTACTTATATGCTATTGAATAACAAAGACAAAGACCATTGTATAATATTATTATCAGACACAAACAGAGTTGCATTCCTGCAGTTGCATGCTATGCATTATGTGCATAAATTTCACTTGACTACATTAATAGTAATAGAAACTAGTGTAAGAGTTTCCAAACAATTGGTATTTATAGTGACTTAAATAGAACATTACTTTGTCTTAACTTACATAATATTATGTACTAGAATCTAGTAACTAGATGATGCCCTCGACCTCGTCCGCGTGGATTAAGTTTTTTTTAGTTTTCCGGGATAAATGTCCTTCCCCGGATATAAGCTCTCTCTGTACCAAATTTCATTAAAATCGGTCGAAAAGATAGCCTGTGAAATCGTAGCAGACACACTTTCACATTTATAATATTAGTATGGATAGATACTTATATCTCTACAATCTACATACATTATTATAAAGTCAGCAAAGTTGTGATTTTGTTTGAACTTAGAAATCCCTAGTCCGACAAAGACTCAACATTTTGATTTTCATCAATTAATAGTGTATATGGTGAAAAGGTGCATAATAATATTAACTGCTTAAAGCCCTTGTAAAACCTGACCAGAAGTAGATAACATTATTTTTATAAGTAAAACAATTTACTTATGGTACAGGCTCCATAAAAAACTAGTTTAACAAACATGTTTGTGCTTTTAAGTACATACTTATAGACACCTGCTATTGTCAGCCAAGCCATCAGTCCTGTATTATCAGATAAAATCCATTAAATTTTGCACTAAATGTAGTTTAATTTAAAACATATAACAAAATGAGTGTTAAGACTTCTGCTTCGTGCTTATTAGTGCTTAGTCAGCACAATGTACTTGACTACTTAATTTTCCAGAAAGTAGGAAGGAGATTGTCTCATTGATACATTGCAATCTCAATAGAGCTCTAATTATTGACTCTACTAAGGTTTACCTTAGTGGTCAAGGGTAGGGTATTTTATGAGACCTTTTGATGCTTTAGGTTAAGTTTACAAATAAATAAAATAGCCTTATTAAGGAACGAACGATATTTGGCAGGTGAATAGTACACTGAATTCTCTCTTTCTGTTATCAGTAATTAGATAGAAAAAGACAAAGCATGATTTAAACAACGGCTAACAAAGGTTAATTAGTAAGGCTGCAAATAAAAAGCATCAGGCATTCTATAATAATGTAATTATTTATTCACAGTCAAGATTAATCAAACATGGAGGACGAAAATGAATATAAGAAGTTACCAACAGATGAGAAATGTGTTCACAAGCTATGGAAAGCCAGGGTGGCAGGATATGAGGAAGCTATCAAACTATTTAACCAGATTGACGACGAAAAGTCCCCAGAGTGGAATAAATACCTGGGACTTATAAAGAAATTTGTAACTGACAGCAATGCAGTTGCTCAAGAAAGAGGTATGGTATATTTTTATTTCTAAAACTATTTAAATACTTATAATAAAAAAAACATTATTGAATATTCGGATCAATTATTACATAATATTATAATGTTTGAAAAGGAATATAAAAAGTAAACCTTATAATAAAAAAAACTTTTTGATACACACATCCTATGATTCATTCAATTTCTTGTTTAATATTTATGAAAGATTACCAGCCAGGAAACAAAGGTTACTCATGTAATTCTATAGCATGGCAGTACTTCCAATTATATTGTCTGGACCTTAATAAATATGCTCATACAATCAGTGATCTCCAGGAAATTCTTTTGTATTCTCAGAGCAATATTAATTAATTGAGATAACCTAAATGACTTAATCTTTTGAGAATTCAAACCATTTGATGGGAATTAACATGGTGGGCTTTTAACACTTTCTTAGTAAGTAGTAGATGCAGTATTCTGTAGTATCAGTGTATATTGTGCTTACAATGGATCAACGTCCAAACCAATTCGGTATTTGACAAATATTCAAATCAGCAACTTTTTTTACAAAGTCCTAAGACTCCTAAATATGGGATTTATATGAAATTCTGAAATGTGATGTCATTAAAGGTCGACGCACTTTTTTACTTCAATCAATTGTTTAAAATGATTATTCAACATAAAACTATCAGGGGATCGTGGATTTACGACTTTAGGGAGATCATCTATTTAATAATAATCACTAAAAAATAATTTATTTGAATAGTAGTCAAATACCCAATTGCAGACCACAAGCTCACCTACTAAACTTACATACACTTCCAACCGACACTAGTTTTGTGTTAAAAAGACTCATTTTGTACTAAAAATTTTACCAGCTTGGATATCACTCCCTTGTCTAGGCTCTGTCACCCCTCAGCAATTTCTCTTTCTAGACGTCTTTGTTGGATGAATGGTAGAAAAGAAGGCTCTCCTTAGACTGTACGAATATGCCATGCTATTCAAAGAGGGTCTGTATTTTATTGTTTAATTTGTATTTGAGGGTACTTATTACTTTCAGGATTCTAGTTTCCTTATCTTATGCATACTTATAATAAAAACTGCCTCCCTGACTGCCTCCCTGCCTGCCTGACTGCCTCGTTGGTCTAGTGGTTAACATGTTTGACTGCGGCTGACGAGGTCCCGGGTTCGAGTCCCGGGTCGGGCCATAATAAGTGTTGGGTTTTTCTGACTAGAAATACTCAGCACTAGCCCGGAGTTAGGAAGTTGGCGGTGTTTCACCCCCGTGCCTCGGAGAGCACGTTAAGCCGTCGGTCCCGGTTATTATCACTAGCATGATAATAGTCGTTAAAGCCCGCCAACCCGCATTGGAGCAGCGTGGTGGGTCTAAGCTCTAATTCCCTCTCTACTATGAGAGAGGAGGCCTGTGCCCAGCAGTGGGACGTTATGGGGCTGTTGTGGTGGTGGATACATACTTAGGAATTTTTTTAATTTCCGGCAGGGTTGGAAGCGGCGCTGGTTTTTGTGGAAAACTGCGGCCATGCAGGCAAGACGACGGGCGAGGTTATGTCTGGCATTGTTGCCAAATGTATTGCAGCGCCGAAAACTAAGACAAAAGATCTCGCATTGCAGGTATGTGAAATATATTTTTCACAGTGTTCTCAAAGGTGTGTACCAAAAGTCTGCCAATCCGCACTTGGCCAGTGTGGTAGACTATGGCAAAACCCTTCTCATTCTGTTAACAGACTCATCCTCAGTAACAGACTCATTTTTTTATCCACTACAAGTTAGCCCTTGACTGCGATCTCACCTGAGGGTAATTAGTGATGATGAAGTTGAAGATAGAAGCGGGCTAACTTGTTAGAGGCATGGCAGTATTATTACACCCATACCCCTAAGTTTAAGATAGAAGCGGGCTAACCTGTTAGAGGCATGGCAGTTATTTTAAACCCATACTCCTAATCGGTTTCTACATGTCGTTGTACCGGAACGCTAAATCGTTTGGCGGCACGTCTTTGCCGTTAGAGTCATAAGTAACCACGGCCGAAGCCTCCAGGCCAGACTAGGATTTTTTTTGAAATTATATATTCCCAAATTGACCCTGCCGGGGATCAGACCTGGGACCACAACATGTTAAGACAACAGTTTTCAACATTGCGCCAGGGAGGTTGTTAAAAGCTACTGTTTCACTGCAGACTAAGCTATAGTTATTATAGATAAAATTGCTCTTAATTACTGACTCATATTTTTACTGACTCATAGTTATTTTTTTCACTATTAAAAAATATTGTAAAATTATTACAAAGTTTAAAATAAACTGAGAGAGATGGATGAATGGAAGTTTAATTTTACGTGGAAAAAATAACTTTCCTGTGATTTTATATTATCCGGCCATTATTTTTTGATTTTATAATTATTACATAGAACATGGACAAATTAAAATTGTACATAGTTAACATTTTATGCTGGTTTGGATCCAAATTTGGATGTCCACTATGTAATTTCATGCTGAATGGTTTTAAATTTTATTTATTTCTGTTGACAGATCACGCTAATGTACATCGAAATTGAAAAACACGAAGTGGTAGAAGAGGAGCTCCTCAAAGGCATGGAACAGAAGAACCCGAAAGTCGTAGCTGCGTGTGTCTCAGCTCTAAACTCCGCACTAAAACAGTTTGGTAACAAAGTGATAGCCATAAAACCAATGGTTAAGAAAATACCTATACTGTTAGCGGATAGAGATAAAGGTGTAAGGGATGAAATGAAGGCGCTTGTTGTTGAAATGCACAGGTTTGTAGATGGCAATATTGATACTTCATAGATTCATTTATTTGCAAGAAACATGTTTTTACGAAAGATGAAAGACAGAATAACAAAGACAATGTTTTGCCTTAACATTATAGGCATGCAAAAATAAAAAAATATATATAATATTACAATATAATTAAAAATAGGCAATAACTTATTATAGAATTAGAAATAATGTTGTAATCAATGTACAATCATGCCATTATCCAGTGAAAATATATACTAACTAGATGATGCCCGCGACTTCGTCCGCGTGGTGTAATTTTTTTTATTCCTACTGGAACTCCTTAATTTTACGGGATAAAAAGCCGATGTCCTTCCCCGGGATACCTGTCCGTGTAACAAATTTCATCGAAAACAGTTGAACGGATTGGCCGTGAAAGCGTAGCAGACAGACAGACAGATACACTTTCGCATTTTTACTGTCAGCTCTTTAAAGACTTCAAAAAGTGTTAAATGGAGTGTTGTTTCAAAGCTCTCTAATCTATGATAATATCATTTTTTTTTAACAATTTCTGATAAGAAAGAATTTATAAAAATTCAACCTCTAAGGGGGTAAAAGATTAGTTTACTAATCATAAATATATTTTTTAAATCTCAATTTTTAGGATACTTTTGTCTGTAGTTCCTTCTTTTCTAGGTGGCATGCTCACATAACACTCAAGTTCTTTCTTGTAGGTGACAATGTTACTCTTACATGCTACTTGCATAGGCTGATACTATAGTTTTTTTTTTTACATATTTTAGAGGTATTTGTCCCTTTGGATATGTCACCGTAAGATTGTAATCTAACGCTTTTTTTTTCGATAGATTGTAAACAGTCGAAAGATTGTGAACCGTTCAATGTTTTAAGTGTCAATTTTTGAAATATTCATTGTATTTACGTTTTCTTGTCTCTTTCTTGTAGGTAAGGTTAAGGTTCGACATAATGGCCGGGCACTAGGTTCTATCGGGTTAATAAACCCGAATATAATAATAAATCTACCGAAAAATAATCCGTTATATTGTAATCATTCGACAGTTTACACTTTCGCGAGTTAGATTATAATCTAACGGTTTTTACAATCTTACGGTGACAGATATATCATACAAAAAAATATAGAGCCCATCGTACAAAAAAAAACAAACAAATAATAATCTTAAAGACACTATAGAATCTTGTTTTTGGAGTTTACCTACTTTAGAATCGATTTACATAAGCCCAGGGTAAATAAAATAAATAAATAATAATTTATTCATGAGAATGTAGGTGATATACAGTTGTCATGGTTACAGTTTGGGACCCTTATACATTCTACCAATTAATGGTGTATGAATATTTGGTATACATCATCAAAATTAAAAAGAGAAATTTAGTAAATTAAATTAATAAAAGGTCATATTACAATTGGTACCCTCATTTACTTATCTATATATATAATAACCGATCGTAAAGAGTAAACTCCAGTGGTACGTCGGAGCTGACACACACAATTTATTTTTTTTCAGATGGATTGGGGCGGCAGTGGAGCCCCACATAGCATCCCTCCAAGCGGTAGTACAACAGGAGTTAAGAGAAGCCTTCGGTGGCTCTGGTGGGGCTACGCCTACTCGGTACTTGCGCTCGCAACAAAACAGAGTGCGGGATACACCGCCCAGTGACGCCATTGATGGTACCCAATTTTCATATAAATGCACTATTTTTTTAAATCAATTTCGAATAATTAATCGAATTCATGATGAATTTGATTAAATATTCATTTATTCAACTTAGGTACTCTGTACACTTATTGACGTCAATTACTTATAAAACATGATGGTGATAATCAGTTACGGTATTTTAAAACTAAAACTATGAGGGTTTCTAACACGCCCTGGTTGGAGAACAGCCCACAACATTTTTTTTTTAATTTTCACCATCTCACACACAAATCAGCTTAAAGCCTTAAACTAAGGAACTACCACAGCCATTAGATTATCTATTCTGGTTAAATATGACTTTTTCAATGAGAAAAGTCATAAAAAGACACAAAACCTTACAACACATCTGCCAGAAGACTGATTGCATCAGTGCGAAGAGAAAAAAAAAATTATCATTTCTGTCCACTGTTTGGACAGCCTAGCCTTTCCTAATGAGCGCCACTATCTAATCTATTTGCTGTAGACTTTCCTAATGAGCGTGACAACCTAAACTAACTGCCTTGTTGGTCTAGCGTTGTGGGTTAGCATGTTCAATTAGGGATTCTCTGAAAAGATTCTCAATTCTCAATCCAGAAGCTTGGAAGCTGGTGGTGTTAGGAAGACCTCGAACACGCAATGCCGTCGGTTCTAAGCCTGATTTTCATTCCCACCTGGTTTTGAGAGCGGGGGAATTGAGGGTGCATCTATCTGTACCTGTGTTTGGGCTCACACTTGTGCACTACAATAACTCCCGCTGATCTCTGTGGAGTATGGTAATGAGGCCAATTCTGAACACAATCTCTTTAATGACAGCTTTAAATCTAGTTCTGTCCCTTTCCGCAGGGAATATTATGAAAGGGTTAGCAATATTTTGAATGCTGTCTTAAGTTTAGTTTAGAGCCGATCGTCTGATGCCGGCGACTTTGTCCGTGTGGTTTAAGTTGTTTTGATTCCCGCGGGAACTCCTTAATTTTGCGGGATAAAAAGTAGCCTATGTCACACTCCAGGTCCTCAACTATACCCATGCCACAGATATAATAATACTACACGTACAGATACACCACGAGGAAGAAAGAAAACGACGCGTCTTAATTTGGTGGGGTGGTCCACCCGATGGCTAAAACGGGAATTAATGGCGCTGTTGTAGCGAGCAGCTTCATAACAGTTAATATGATTACAATTAGATGGCGCTCTAGGGAACAGTTTGATCGAGCCCCAATAGATGACGTTGCTTTGGTAGTAGTTGCAGTTATGAAAACGCTAATAGATGGCGTATGCAAGTACCTACCAGTAATGGAAAATTAACGTTTCACTCGGAACTAATTTTGTATATTATTCTTTGCATATTTTAACAAAACTTTTGCATATTTTAACAAAACTAAATAAAATTGAAAACAAATTCTTTACGGAAATTAAAGTAAAAAATTATAAAAGTTTAAAATATTAAGTTTAGTATAAAGTTTTTTCACAGCGATATCGTTCTAACAGAAATGGAAATAGTGTCTCTTTTCGTATACGATATAGAACGTAGTGCGAGGTTGCCAGCTCGAACAATATCGCGTAGTGACCGCGTCCTAGATTACAATTATTTCGTTTTTCGCAATTTCGCAAGCTATTAAGACAAAATAGGATTAGCGCAGATGTGGCGCAGATAATATACTTATGTGGCGCAGTATTCAACTTTTTAAGTCAATGTACCTACTTATCACTACATAGTATAAAACAAAGTCGCTTCCCGCTGTCTGTCTGTCTGTCCCTATGTATGCTTAGATCTTTAAAACTACGCAACGGATTTTGATGCGGGTTTTTTAATAGATAGAGTGTTTCAAGAGGAAGGTTTTTATGTTTATAACATGCATAATATTTTACGGGGTAAGATTGATATATATTTTTTAAAGAATTAATTTTTCTTGCATAATGCAAGCGCTTTTATATTTCAGTTAGGTACTATCAAGCTATTAAGGTCGTAGAAGCCGAGAGTTTATTAATCATCACGAATGCATAACGACCATTAATACGATTCTAGTGACTGTATCATTCTTACCCCACTGTCGTTCCATGTTTCCCCCACATTTTTTTCCTAAAGTGCCATCTTTTTAACCTTTTTTTTCATCAAACAATGATTGAAAATCATCTCTGTCCCCTCTGGGGTAATATGTGTACTATATTTTTTTAATTATTTAACATAAAACCCTTTAAATTACAGCAGTTTCAAATCAACACTATTTATCTCATCAAAAAACCATTTCGACTTAACCCCACTCACCTTACTTATTATATTATTTAATTACCTACTCTAATATTATATAACTATACCTACGTATTTCCACATATTATAAACATTACCTCTATACCTACCTGCCGACTGCGCGCTCAAAAATTTAGGGGGTTGCGTGGTTGGCGCGGGGAGAACATCTCGCTCCGCCCAGAACCTCAAGGCCGTTGGGAAATATAGGAGCCTTAAATGTTTTCTACACCGCGCCGCCCGCCACCCGCCCGCCACCTCTCACCGCGCCGCCTCGCGCGTTCATTTTCATGATTCATCATTACAACTTACAAGTAGAGCCGTCGTAAACCATCGTTCGATTCGATAATAATCGTACTTAATTAATAAATTCATCACACTGTCTTTCTTCACCGAGCCCCGAAAAGGCCGATAACAATGATTGTGAAGAATTTCGACATAACACCCAAAAGTGGTCAGATTCGGAAGATGGAAATGATTCTAGTAAGGTTACGGGCTGTACAGTTAAATTAGCATTGCAGAAAACATCCAATGACGTCGGTATAATGGTATCATTCAACAATGAAAATTTTGAAAACATAAAGATGGGTAAGCACTATGAAAAAATAAAATATATAATTGAGGTCTTTCAGAAATAAAACAATGCGTAGGTAAACTGTTAAATTAAAAGTTTAATTCACAAAATAATTCAAGTGTTTCCTTCAACTGTGTTAATGTTTAGAAATTATTTTAAGTAGATTTTTTAAGTAGAAATGTCATAAATCATAAATATTCAATGCTTGATGTTGTTTAGGCATAATTATAATAATCAATCAAAATTTGTGGTATAGTGGGCAAATAAACTGTCCTGAAAATATAATTTAAGCTTACGAACTATTTATTAAGAATACAGGTACCAATGAGGACTGACTGAATTAAAATAATTAATAAATATTATTTGATAATAAACAGTAGTTTTCTTCATACAATCACGTACAATTTTGAACTTTTAATCCGGTAAGGCCTACCTCAGTGAAAAGTGAAAACAGAAGGTTTTTATTAACCAAATTCAAAAAAACACAAGGTTTACTGATTCATTTGATTTAACTAAATCTACACTGGTTCGGAATTGCCACTTAACCTAGCCAGAAAGAACCAGCAAGAAAACTGGGTGGCATCTACCCTTTAGTTTAAACTACCCATAAGGCCCATATTACAGTGGTTTATCATCAAAGGGAATAATCACAACTATGTCTCTAATTTGATTATAAGTTGTATTATAAGTGCAGATGATAAGTTTAAAGATTTTGTAACGGAATTTAAAATAAAATAAGAAATGTTACCATCAACATTTCGATCCAATTTATTATTTGTTTTGAAGAATTCTTAATTTAGATGCAGATTGTAAAGATTTTTTCCGACTTTTACAAAAGTCGTGAATCTTAACATCCATTAATTTCCTAATTAGGTAATCAAAATGATCAAGGTTATGGTAGTGAGTATGGAAGTTTATTTTATTTTTAAAATTATCCATCAAGTTAGATATTACATTACTTTTATGTAATTGGTCAATATTTTCCTGAAAACAGTCTAACATTTTATCAACTAAATTAACTAAATATTCAGTGGGAGATTTAAGTGTTGGCACTGAAATATTGGCGTATGTTTTGTTGATTAACAGTAATTGTTTTTTATCATTTAAATCAACTTGATTGTTCAATAATTTTTTTTTACAATCTGAACAATCAAATTTATCTATGCAAGATTTACCTATCCACCCAGCAAAATACACAACAGAACACGTTTCTAATGAAAAATTTTGTTGATACTGCGTAATTTCTATAATATTGCTACTTTGAGTTAGGATTGGAAGTTCTGTTAAAGGGCCTTCAATATTTTCACCTATAAAACCTTGTTGCATTGATGTTGACGGTATGGAATCACACTGTCGTGTATTTTCTTGGTTTGTAGTGGCTGTAGGTATGAACAAATCCTGATCTGATTCACAATTTGTTTTTTCAAATGTCATCAAGTTATTTAACAAATTGGAACGAAACGTTGATCGTAGTGATCTTGATGTGGGGTTTCTATTGCAACCTCCTTTTAATCTGTAAATTCCAAACAAATTTTCAATTACGTCTTGATTTAATCGATATGTTAATAAAAATTTATTGCCAGTGCCCGGTGTAAATTCTTCAGCAGAGAGTTGAAGAACGGCATTAATTGTCTGAACCATACCATCAAAACAAGGGGGGCGAGTTAGCTGCCGTTCATTTTTGTTATTAATTGTTATTTTTTGTAATTCACAAAAAGTTTTTTTGCCTTTAATCAAAGTTAGATTTACTTCCGAGTTTCGGTTTTTTGTGATCGCGCATCTGTACTGATTTCTATCAAATTTATTTTTAGAATTAAGGCAATCAAATAAATCATTACAGAGATTAACAAAATGAGCTGTGTGTTGTGCAGTGTCGTTTTTCAACTCTCCACTTTGGATGGCAGTTTGAATTGCCGCTGACACAGATTTACTTAAAACTTGTGTGGCGAGCTTGACTTTCATTTTTTGAAAATTATTAGGGTTTATGTGCGCAGCTGAGAGCTTATGTACAGATTTGCTTTTATTATTTTGATCTGTATTATACACATAAACTATGTCCGAAAAGGAAATTTGATTTCCATTTAAATAAAAATTATTATTAATTAAATTAGTCCTCACATTTTTTATCAAATGTGGGACATCAAATATTGCAAAAATTTTACGTCCATGTAGGAAATAAAAAGGGTAATTAATAGTGGCACCTAAATCTTTAATTACTTTTACGTTTGTCGTTGCTTGATCGCAAACAGTTGCTTTAGGTAATAAACCTGATTCAAACAATTTACTAATTACATTCTCAATTATTGTTTTTAATTTACTGGACTCAATAGTTCTTGACCCCAAAAAGTATGCTACTGGGATCTTCCAATTAATATAAAGGCCCCTGGCAATAAATACTAACGCGTATTTAGCTTCTTTTCCATTTCTCTCACCATTACCAAAATCTTCAAACCCTTCAATCAAATCATATTTTGATGTGTACTCTAAATTAGTCATGATACTCATTTCATCAAAACATACTACACAAGCACGCTCTTTAATAGACTTATGTAAAAATTTATTTTTAATATTCTCAAAAACTTCTTCGTTAATACCAGGTAGACAATTGGTTTCTTGTAACCAACGCTGTATTGACGTTATAGAAGCTAAGACAGTCCCCGATTTTAACATGTATTTATACGCAGCAGGTGATTTATAATACAAGGACATGCAAATTTTTTTCTCTTCTTCAGTCCAACTTGTCCTAGGTTTTTTAAATTGCATCAAAGCTAATAACTTGCTCGATTCACTTCTAAATTTGTGTTTTGACAAATCTACAATATTCTTATTTATAGCCCTATGTCTCAAATATTTATTTTTCATAATAGAACGTCTTAATTTGTTATTGGTGTCTTTTAATAAAGCTTTTAGTTTCTTACATCTAGGTGTATCTGTATACTCATCTTTTTCCCGTGTCCGACTTTTCTTACGTGTGCTCCAAATCAGTTCCTCATGTGATTCGTCAGCTGTGTCGACTGCGACTTCGTGATATCGTCGCTTATTACTATATACCTTTTTCGGTGTTAGAACCTTTAGATCTGGTGATCCTACAAATAATCGTAACATCGTGAGGAAACCTACATACCTGAGAGTTCTTACTGTTCTCAAAGGTGTGTTAAGTCTACCAATCCGCATTGGGTCAGCGCGGTGGACTATGGCATAATCCTACTCGTTCTGAGAGGAGACCCGTCTTCAGCAGTGAGCCGTCAATGGGTTGATGTGGTGGTGGTGTGGTTTTTGTGTACGTGTGTGTGGGTGTGAGTGCGTGTGTGTTTGGGCTATAATATCTGTGGTTTGGGTGTGTAAAGGGCATTGAAAGAATATTTGTTACAATAATTAAAAATTCAAAAAAATTTAGTTCAGATTTTTTGAAACTATAAATTTAAATGCCTAGGTACCTGGAGAAGGAGTTCGTGAATGTTTATGAGGTTGTCTTTGAAGGTTGGTGTCATCATAATTCACTGTAAAAAAAATTCAACATTGTTAAAGAAAATAACCTCTTAATTTTGCATTCAAAAGGTTACATCTTTAAAATTTTAAAAAATTTAGTTCAGATTTTTTGAAACTATAAATTTAAAAAATGCATAGGTACCTGGTGAAGGAGTTCGTGAATGTAAACCATGAGGTTGTTGAGAATTCAGATATGGTTCGGGTACAGCTGATGGTGTCAGGAGTTTTCTAAAGCCATTCTGAATTATGTGTTTTGCATCAAAGTGATCAATACATATGCGTTTATTTTCTAAACACTTAGGAGGTAGATGGTCAACAGTCATGTTGCCTGAAACAAACTTATTCATGTTCAGATGTAGAGGCAAAAATAACAGTAGCAATATTCAGACTGTTTCAAATTCAGTTATATTGTAAAACATTTTACTTGGCAGATAGACAGAAGGATGAACTATTTATTATACAAATTTTTTTATCCTGGAGCACTAATGAGAACTCGCGGGAATTAAAACAACTTATTCCACGCGGACGAAGTCGCGGGCATCAGCTAGTATATTATATTCTTATACTGTGCCATAGTGAAAAAATTCAGTTTTGTTATTATAAAGTCTGTGGTTATACTTTAAATTTATCATTCGAGGGGTTGCGTGGTTGGCGCGGGGCGAACATCTCGCTCCGCCCAGACCCACAAGGCCGTTGAGAAATACACGGGCCTTAAATAAGCAATTCAAGTTTGATGATGAAACGCGAGGAAAGTTAGGTATATAGCAAGTGTAGAAAAAATCACCAATCTACAGCTAGCAACAATACATACGTTATACTTACTTTATGTGTTTCTACTACTATAAGATCTAGATTCTATGGCAATCATTTAAGTCTGTAAATTTTAAAAACCCGACTCCAAGTTCCTAATTAGGTACATTTAAATTTATGATTTATATTCTTGTAATCTCCATTTAATTCCCTTCATTTTGATACCCCACTCGATAGGTTTGGTTAAGTAATATATATTTTTTGAATGACTTACATTTTGGCGCCAAAAACCCAGCATATTGATATTTTTTTTTAAAAAACCTATCTACGAACACTTGGGTAGCTGAAACGAATCTAACAATGCCTCAATCGTCAAAATCCATCCAGCTGTTTGGAAGATACGAGGTAATAAAGAAATTGCGCGTAAAACATAACCCTAACATAATCTTGCAGTCGGGTAATAAGAATATAGAATATTGTGATATATAGGTAATATGGAATGCAATGTACACTGCAAGCATTTTAATTATGGGAGATATCTATTAATATAAGTACTTAAACCATTAAATCATATCATAGATTTATATAGGTCGTCGCTCGCGCTCCGACTATTACTGTATACCTAGTCATTGGTCATAGATATTATAATAGTTAATATTGTGTGCTGTTAGTGTTATGATAAATGCGTATACGTACGATATGTATACTTACTGTTATTCCGTAGAAAAATAATTACTTACCGCTATTTACCAGCCATTTTTTTAAACGATTTGCGTCCAGCGATGGAAATCTAAACATGGTTTTTTCACCATTTACCGTAGAGCAGTTGTAGTAAGAACATTTGTATTTATACACTTTATTACGCTTGTGTGTTTCTTGCATTTTGTTAAAGTGTGTCACAGGGTTAAACACAAATAATTACTTATCAATATTGTTGTTTTGAAAATAAAACTGGTATAACTTTTATGTAGTTAAAAGCGCGATCGAGTTCAAAGACCAAAGAGAATGGACATTAGGCTTGGGCAAAAAAAATCGATATATCAAAATATCGATATTTTTTCAGAAAATAATTAAATTAAATGAATAAATAAAATAAAATATCAATTTTTAATAAGCGCCATCTGTTAATCTTCTGATCTATAATTTTTAAAGCGCCATCTGTTAACATAACTATTCATAATTTCATCTTGCAATGTAGTTCTAATAATTGCCGCTTGTCGCTAGTAAGCTGAATTTCATCAAATAAATTTCAAATCGCTAACTCTAGCGCCCTCTATTGACAGACTCTACTACTACTTTTTTTGTACTAAGCCGTGGATACCCTCTGCCCATGCCAAAAATCACGTCGATCCGTTGCTCCGTTGCGGCGTGATTGAAGGACAAACCAACAAACAAACACTTTCGCATTTATAATATTAGTATGATTGTGTACAATAGAATCAGCCCCAATATCATTTTTAGTCACTAAGTCCTTGCTAATTTTTAATCCAGGTGGCGCTGACGATGAAGATGCAGACGCGGCCGGTGGGGACTCCCCTGACATGGACCCGTTCGACCTTCTAGACCCTGTGGAAATTCTATCAAAACTCCCAAAGGACTTCTATGACAAGCTAGAGAATAAGAAGTGGCAAGAACGAAAAGAGGCACTCGACGCCCTTGAGAATTTATTGAAGCACGCACCTAAGTTGGAGCCTGGGGATTATGCAGATTTGGTCCGAGCTTTGAAGAAGGTGTGTATTGCATATTTTTTAAGACTAAATTAAAACACACCTTTATCATATAAATATATGATAAAGGTGTGTTTTAATTTCAGGCTCAGACATCTTTTCGGAGCTATGTGTTCATTATGATTTAATGTTAAGGGAAAATACTGTGAGAGAAAACATGGGTGCTTGAGAGTTCTTCATATAATGCCTATTTATATGCCTATGACACATGTAGTGTAATAAATAGGCATTATATGAACATTCAAGACATAACATCAATCATGACTTCTGAGAGGACATTGATACTATATTTACTTGACATGATAACATAATTTACTTCCTAACTAGGGACAACCCAGATTTTGAAAAACCCGGCATTTTTGTCAAATACATGTCTTATTTTAAAGGAAACATTTAAAAACAATTTTATTTTTATCCAAATAAACTTTTGAGTTGTCAAGTCTACCACTGGTTTGGAATGCCATGCTTAAATTCAGTGCAAAATCTCTGCTGCTCCAAGGGTTGGCCGAACGTTGATTAGTCAGTCAATGAGTCAGGGTTTTCTTTTAACCCTCGACGCAAAAAGAGGAGTGTTATAAGTCTAACGTGTGTATCTGTCTGTGTACGAGTGTATCTGATGTGTGGCATTGTTGCTAAACAGATGAAACTATTTTGATTTGATTATTTTGTTTAAAAGTTGATTTGATTGATAGGTGTTCTTACAAATCGGTTCAGCCGTTTGTTTGATGTGAGCAACTTCCACAGGTCTGATTGAATCGAAATTGGTATCCTGTTACTTCAATATGTCGGGAGTTATTTTAATTTTTGAGGTGAAAACTTCTTTAGCCGCATTGAGCACTTTTTGGTAGGGAGTAAAAATGTAGATTCGCATGACCGTGACCGACATGCTCGCGAACAGCGATATGCTCGCGAACACCGAGTTGAATGTAAATATACTACATTCAAAATTAAACTTTAATGCCTTAGTGTTATGGTTTATATTTTAATATCATTAATTTAAATAAAAACATTTTTAATTATGTTAGATTTTCCCTTGACAGGTGATATCAAAAGACTCCAACGTGATGGTAGTGGCCCTCGGAGGGAGGCTGCTAGGCATGGTGGCGAGTGGCCTTCGCGGAAAGTTTCAACCCTACGCCACTGCGTGTGTCCAGGCCATACTTGAGAAGTTCAAGGAGAAGAAGGCCAATGTGGTCACTGCGCTCAGAGAGGCTATCGATGCTATTTACCCTTGCGTGAGTATTTCTAGTACATTATTTAGAGTTAAAGTTTAGAGTCGATTTTTACGTGCTGGCAAAACTGGAGAATACAAGATTTAAAGCTAAACCAAAAGAAATATATACCTTATATACCAATAATTAACATTTGGGGATACTAAACAAAATTTTTCACTCTTTCAACTTACTGGAACTTAACGTGGAATAAGTTTTCTTAATTCCCGCGGGAACTCCTTATTTTTCCGTGATAAAAAGTAGCCTATGTCACTCTCCAGGTCCTCAACTATATTCATGCAAAAAATCACGTCGATCCGTTGCGACGTGATTGAAGGACAAAACCAAAAAACAAACACTATTTCGCATTTATAATGTATGATGGATGTTTATTCTCTTTAAAACTAGTGTCTATGTGGTAAAGAGTAATATTTTTTGTAAATTCCATCCTATCGAAGGATTGCGTCAGCTAGTCATGTTGACTAACTACTAATGTTAGTTACATAGGTTGCCTGGAAGAGATCCACCTTTATACAGTAACAAGCTGTAAATTCTGTCATGATTCGTGTTACCTCTGTTTTGTTATTTGTATGTGTGTGTGTAATAAAGTGTTTTTACTTACTTACTTAGTACTGCCTTTTCTAGACAAATCTAGAAGCAATAATGGAAGACATGCTAGCGGCATTCGACAACAAGAACCCGTCTATAAAGGCGGAGAGTTCCTTGTTCCTCGCGCGCGCGCTTTGTATCACGCAGCCCGCGGCGTTCAACAAGAAACTGGTTAAGGCTTATGTAGCTGGCTTGCTGAAACTGCTCGAAAGTGCAGGTAAGACTAGAATCAATAATGAAAGACAAGTAAGCGGCATTCGACAACAAGCACCCGTCTATAAAGGCGGAGAGTTCCTTGTTCCTCGGTGTTCAACAAGAAACTGGTCAAGGCTTATGTAGCTGGCTTGCTGAAACTGCTCGAAAGTGCAGGTAAGTCTAGAAGCAATAATGAAAGACAAGTTAGCGGCATTCGACAACAAAAACCCGTCTATAAAGGCGGAGAGTTCCTTGTTCCTCGGCATTCAACAAGAAACTGGTCAAGGCTTATGTAGCTGGCTTGCTGAAACTGCTCGAAAGTGCAGGTAAGACTAGAAGCAATAATGAAAGACAAGTTAGCGGCATTCGACAACAAGAACCCGTCTATAAAGGCGGAGAGTTCCTTGTTCCTCGGCGTTCAACAAGAAACTGGTCAAGGCTTATGTAGCTGGCTAGCTGAAACTGTTCGAAAGTGCAGGTAAGACTAATGAAAGACAAGTTAGCGGCATTCGACAACAAGAACCCGTATATAAAGGCGGAGAGTTCCTTGTTCCTCGGCGTTCAACAAGAAACTGGTTAAGGCTTATGTAGCGGGGCTGTTGAAACTGCTCGAAAGTGCAGGTAGGATCAGAAGCAATAATGAAAGACATGCTAGTAGCATTCGACTGCTAGAACTCGTCTATAAAGGCAGAAAGCTCCTTGTTCCTCCCTAAAAAAACTTAAAAATTTTTTTTTTGGGACAGCCACATTTACTTGAAATGGCTTCGGCTAGATCCTCGTCTTTTAAAATCACTTGACAGTCCCAGGCTTCGCCTCGTTCTTTCAATATAACTCGGCTGTCAATTGCTTTATTTCCGGCCAGGACAGTAGTGTAAAATCTGCATTGAAAAATGAGGTCTTTAAAATAAATTAAAAACTGTACTTTTGCTAAATCATGTCTAACTAAGGTAACTAGATAGAAATTAGTAATTCTGCATAAAAAACAAGGGCGATGAATATTGCAAGCTACATGCTATAGCCACATAGATTTGTCTACATTGGCAGATTATAGCAAATAAAATTTCGTTCTTTAATTATCATGGACTTACGCGAAGTAACGCCTGCTTCTAAAGTCCGGTCGCGGAACAGGAAGAATTTCGTACATTAACCTGTTACTACCTGTCTCTGTCACTCTCGCGTAAATATAATGCGTCTCGTTCGCACAGATGTGATGGCATTGCTTGTGTGCGAACGAGACGCATTATATTTACGCGAGAGTGACAGAGACAGGTAGTAACAGGTTAATGTACGAAATTCTTCCTGTTCCGCGACCGGACTTTATCCAATAAATAAAATGTGATGACTCCTGAGATGTCTTTAGCATTTTTATCTCAATTCAGATCCAGCAGTAAGAGATGCAGCGGCGGAAGCCTTGGGCACTGCAACAAAGTTGGTTGGTGAAAAGAACATTGCGCCACACATTGGCAAATTGGACAACCTCAAAGAGCAGAAGATTAAAGAGTTTGCTGACAAGGTAATATTTTGCTTATTAAGCCAACCTTTTTAGGGTTCCGTACCCAAAGGGTAAAAACGGGACCCTATTACTAAGACTCCGCTGTCTGTCTGTCTGTCTGTCTGTCTGTCTGTCTGTCTCCAGGCTGTATCTCATAGACCGTGATAGCTAGAAAGCTGAAATTTTCACAAATGATGTATTTCCGTTGCCGCTATAACAACAAATACTAAAAATTAAAAAAAATATATATATTAAGGGGGGTCCCCATACAATAAACGTGTTTTTTTCGTATTTTTTTGCTCAATATTAAAAACGGTAGCAGGTAGACGGTTCAAATTTTCACAGAATATTAACTTGTATATTACCTTTCAAAATAAATAATTAAATATCAATAAAGTAAATATTAAAGGGGGGCTCCCATACAACAAACGTAATTTTTTGATATTAACAGTAAACCTCTACAAACAAAGTTAGTTTTGCGGTTCATTAACAAAGGTAATTATACCTACTTCTTGAGTACGGAACCCTCGGTGCGCGAGTCCGACTCGCACTTGGCCGGTTTTATTATAGACTTTATTTTTTGGGCAACCAAATCATCACTGCTATGGTGATAATTTGGTTGAACAAAAATTAAAGTCTATCCTATTCCATAGAGAACATCTTTCCTTCGTATTTTTCCATCGTTCCCTTTTCAATAATGGTAGGGGTTTTATGAGCATAAAACCATCTCTTCACATATGGCTTGACGATAATAGTCTGACTGATATGGTTACCAATCGGGTGTTAGCATCGATTTACCAACTAAGGATACAACATTACCTACAAAATAATACTCAAAAAGCGTCCACAATCGCTTATACAATCGCAGCTATATATAATACAGACTGAGACACCAAACGGTTCACAAAAACCAACCATATAGATTCATACTTAGGGTTAAATCTTGTAATAAAAGTTCGACACATACGACATTTTGCAATGAATCAGCGGAAGACTTTCTGTGTTCCGAAGTAAAGTGATATAGGAGTCGACTTTGTATTTGATATTTTTATTTTTTTTAATACTTTATTGGTGATGATGATTTTATGAAAATTATCTTTATGTATTTGTGTGTTTATGTGTTATTATGTATTAAATATTTTATTTACGTATTTTATCTAAATATAACACAGTTACTTCTTGGCAGGATAAAAATTTCATTAAGTAGTAACATGTCGCGGGTTCGAATCCCTCTCACGAAATTCAGGAATTGAATTCCATACTAATATTATAAATGCGAAAGTGTGTTTGTCTGTCTGTCTGTTTGTCTGCTACCCTTTAACGGCCCATCTTTTCAACCAATTTGAATGAAATATGGTATAGGGATAGATTACATCCCGGAGAAGGATATAGGCTACTTTTTTAACCGACTTTCAATAAAGGAGGAGGTTCTAAATACGGTGAGTATAAAAAAAATGTACACCGATTTCGAAGATCTGTCTGTCTGTCTGCTACGCTATCCCATCATTTCAACTGATTTTGCTGAAATTTGGTATGTAGTTTATATCCTGGGGAAGGATATAGGCTACGTTTTATCCCGGAAAATTAGGGAGAATCTAGTCTAGTTCTTAATAAATACAAAAACTAGTGACAAAAAATGAATAAAAGTACCTTGAAATATATTTAACTACGAGTACCTAACTTATAAACCTGTCTTTTAGAAGTATGCTTTTTTTCAATGTTTAATGTCTACATATAGTGTAGACATACATATACGTCTATATATTTTTCAATAATGGCCTTGCTCAAATCATATAAAGTTCGCGCGCGAGTTGAATGCAGAGTAAATGTATGGTGACACATATATTTATTCTGCATTCAACTAGCGCGCGAACTGTACATGGTGAAATTGTGTTCAAGTGTGGACATCGGATATTGTAAATAAATTAATATTATTATTTAATTAATATTATTACAAGAAACTGCAATATTTTTAAAGTTTGCGATATAGTTACCCAAAAATCGATAAAAAAAAATTGTTCAATAGAAAAAAAAATATGGCATCGTTCTTTAAGAGATTGACAACGGTTTCTTTTTCTATGATGATTATCATAACTGCCAGATATCGATTTTGAAAGAATTATTTCTTATCTAAGGAATTCGACACGGTTTTTACACTACTTACCAATTTTAAATATACCCATATTAATTTATTAAAAAAAATGGGCACTTTAATTGTACCAGTTTACAACTTCAATATAAGAAAAATAAAAAATTAACTACTCCATATTTTTTGTATCCATTTCGCTAAGACGCGCCTCTATCGCGTTCTCTATTGGCCCCCCAAGTAACAATTCGTTGTCGTATAAAAGTCGTGACAACGTTTTTTGTTTACCTTTTAGCCTAAAGAAAGGTTGTATAAGCGTTATTATAACGTTTACAAAACGCGAAAATGGCCCCAGTTATAAGACCATTTGTCGTTTAATGGTCACATAAAGGTCGCGACGATGACCATTTACGTCGTTTAGACGTCCTGTAGACGTTGCAGAATAGAACGTTTTGATTATATAGACGTTACGAGATAACTCTTATATATTCATATTAATTTTGTGAAGTGACTAAAACGTCTTATTAGCGTTATGCGATTGACTGTTTTTTGTGGAAGTTGAAAAGAAATCGTACGTGCTCTTGTGAAAAAAATAATTAACTAAAAATTTATGGTTAGAAGGCAATTAAGTAAAACTAATTCTATTAAAAATTAATTATTCTATGTTTGTATTATATTGCGTAGAGTTGATTCCGACTGGAACCTTAATTTTTAGGAGAAAGTATATATGAAAATACTATGAATATTTTAATGCCCCCCCGTGATTTTGTGTTTTATGCATTATATTTAAATAATTTCAAATTATCTCTTCATTCAAAACTTCCGGCCATGATGTTTTAGTTAGTGTCCAACCTCTAAACGACGTTAAAATAACTATATGTCGTGTAAATGTTTTTGTGACGACCATTGAAAACGCCATGTTTTAGACATTAGGGTTCCTCAAGCTAGGGTGTATTTAAAACACTATTTTAGTGTATAATCACAATTTTTTTTCTATTATTATGTGTATAGATATATATATTTCCTAACTAAAATTACAATCTATACTAATTTAAGTAATATTATTAGGTGTAGGATAAGTTGTATTAAAGTTGGGTCTAGACTCCTACTCAACTTTAAGTCTTATTAAAGTTGGAGTTTGACTCTTATAGGACTTAATGTCTCGTAAAAGTTATATTGCAGTCACAAGAAAACTACTTGGTTGTATAAAAGGCTTAACCACGACGACTAAAAAACAAAGTAATGTTAGTTATATAAATGTTATGAATTAACGTATACATGACTTTCAGTCATATAAATATCATACGCCGACGTTTAAACAATCATGAATGTCGTATAAGCGTTGTGGCTGTTACCATTACATAACGTCATATAATTTCGTTTTATAGACGTTTACTCGACTATTTATTATAACTTAATAGTCGCACGACTAAAAGGCCGAATCGATGACATCTATAGGACGTTATTGTTGTCTTATTACCATTATAAGACTACTACACAACATGACGTCGTATAACTCTAGATTTATACGACTTTTTTGGAATTTTTTGCTACTTGGGCCGTAAGCGTGTGAATGCGATAGCTGCTCATTTGAAATATTGTAATTATGATGACAAAATAATTAATTTAGGTAAGATTGTGTGATTATTTCGCTAGTATACCGTAAAGTAAATGTATATAAAGTATTTCCTAACCTAAAATATGATACTCTATCGTTTTTTTCGCATCTTTCGGATTGTTTTTGCACTTTTTTACGGAGCAAAACGGCATGTTGTCGCTTGGTGTACTCATGCGCGACTGAGGTGAGAACTGTTCATATTATCTATTTATGAACAGTTTGACCGTGCCGTTTTTTGCGCTTCGATGGTGCGTCTAAGGTATTGGTAAGTCAATGGGTGTTAGTGATATTAACCATCTCTGAGGCACAGAAAAGCAGTTTAGCCCAAATTCATACTTAAATAGGCAGTCGCATCGCAACATCAAAAGGATACAAAGCCTTAACCTGTTAGTCTTTTAGTCCAGTCAGTCAGTAGTTTAGCTAGTCAGTATTTTAATCCAGTAAGCTTTAACAAATCGCTTTTGAATAGATATATAAATCTACCACAGGTTGAATATGCTCTTTCTACCGAGAAGATCCAGCAAGAAGCCCTGGTAATAAACTTATCTTGAATATAATGTAAATCCATACGCATCTCTATATTAATTTTTCAAGGCCTGTCCAATTTATCTGGTCTGATCTTGAATAAAGGGCACAGTAAGAGCTGGGAAATATTTTAGTCCCACAGGATGAAGTTGTGGCCATTAGCTAGTTAAAATTAATAAAATAATGTGTAAGTACTTCAAATTCGAAATCAAATAGGGAAAGGGGAGAAAACCAGGAGAGGAGACCTTTAGAGGAGATGTTTGTTTTTGCCAAGGTGCCAAAAGTATGATGAAAGAAAGATGCCGAAATTGATCAAAGTGTTCCTTTATTATTACATATCCACATTTTCTGTATAAGCACATGCTTAATGTAATTTTCCATTATCATACAGGCTGAGATCAAAGTGAAAGTATCAGCTCCGAAGAAGGAAACAAAACCAAAGTCAGCTTCCGCCGCAACTGGCAGAGGCGATGGTAAACCAGCGGCCGGCTCGTCACAACCCAAGCCTGTCAAGAGGCCAGCTACTGGTATGTTCATCAATCAATCAATTTATTTATTTGTGAATAGTGTACATTTTAGATGGAATCAGTATAAAAGTGCTCCTATTCTACCACAGTGTGGTGTACAAATATCTTAATTTTACATAATTTAATACAAAAAATACTTTTTAAACAACCAACTTCAAACTCCCGCGCCAACTTTACTACAACAAGCACACGCTATACAAAGTACTTATTTTATTGTTGATATTTTAAAAACCGCTCGACCGATTTCGATAAAATTTATATGGGACCACATGGGAAGTATGCTCTTTCAAATAAAAAAAGAAGCATCCAAATCGGTCCACCCAGTCAAAAGTTCTGAGATAACAAACATTTAAAAAAAAGAAAAATACAGTCGAATTGAGAACCTCCTTTTTTTGAAGTCGGTTGAAAATTAAAATCACTACATATTGTAACTGCAGCTTATCTCAATCGTTGGAATTAAGCCTTCCATCCGCCATTAAGCCGTCATCAGCCGTCGGCTGTCGGTTACTGCCCAGCACATATGCATAAATGTAGCCTCCACCTATAAATAAATAATAAATAATCGGTTGTCTAAATACATAATATGTATATGTCACCGTAAGATTGTGAAAACCGTCAGATTGCAATCTAACGGGTTTTATCTAGATAGATTGTAAACTATCGACAGTTTGTGAACCGTTCAATGTTCTGAGTGTAAATTTTTGAAATAGGCATTCATTGTATTTACATTTTCTTGTCTCTTGTAGGTTAGGTCAGGGTTCGACATAAATAATCAGGTAGTGAATAAATAATAGGTTCTCTCGGGTTAATATATCTAACAGATTACAATCTACCGAAAAATAATGCGTTAAATTGTAATCTTTCGACAGTTTACAATATGGATAGAATCAGTTTACAATTACATTACAATCAGTTTACAATTTCGCTAGATAGATTACAGTCAATGGTTTTCACAATCTTATGGTGACATATATAAAAAGGAAAGGTGACTGACTGATCTTGCCAACGCAAAGTTTAAACCACTGCATGGATTGGGCTGAAATTTGGCATACAGATAGCTATTATGACGTAGGCATCCGCTAAGAAAGGATATCTGAAAATTCAACATTTAAGGACCCCCTTAGTTTAAAATGAAAATCGAAACTAACGTCAGCGAAGCTGCGGCAACAGCTAGTGGATCTATAAGTATTTTATTGTTTACAGCTGTTAAGAAAGCAGCCGGTGGCAAGAAAGTCCCAGCGAAAGCTCAGCTCAGTCCACCTAGAGAACAAGAGTTATCTGAAGAGGAGATAGATACCAGAGCAGAGCAGTTGTTCCCAGGCGATGTCGTCAGTGGTAAGTCTTTATACACATGTGACGTCATCATAAATTCAATATGGCGGATTAGCGTTATTTGGACTTGTTAGTATCGCTCAACCAACTATGCGTCAAGAACAAGAGTTATCTTAAGCGAAGTGTGCCAGAGCAGAGTAGTTTTTCCGTGGGGATGTGGTCAGTGGTAAGTCTCTTAACTTGTGACGTCATTGTGTATTAAATATGGCGGATCAAGCAACATGTGTACCCTTGTTGGTATCATTTAGCGCGGTGGCAGAGGTGATGCATACGTATTTATAATATAAAAAAATATTTTTAAACAACCGACTTCAAACTCCCGCGCCAACTTTACAACAACAAGCACACGTAGTACTTATTTTATTGTTGATATTTTAAAAACCGCTCGCTATAATTTATATGGGACCATATGGGAAGTATGCCCTTTCAAATAAAAAAAGAATCATCCAAATCGGTCCACCCAGTCAAAAGTTCTGAGGTAATTGAGAACCTCCTCCTTTTTTTGAAGTCTGTTGAAAAACAGTAAAGTATAAAGTTATTGGGTTTTGTTTAAATTTTATCTTGCTGACTTTAGTTTTAGTCTTTACCTATAGTCAAAACGAATACTAAATAAATAAGAGTAAGTAAATAAATAAGAGGTGCATTACAGAAAATTACTTTTCTCTGTCAGGTCTTGGTGATGGTAATTGGAAGAACCGGTTAACTGCAGTGAAGTCCTTCCACTCATCAATCCAAGGCCTCACAACTGCTGATACATCGGCACAAGTGTTATATCGCGTGCTAAATAAGAAGCCAGGCCTCAAAGACACCAATGTACAAGTCCTGAAAGCTAGGCTGGAAGCCTGCAAATACATAACGGAGAACTTTCCGATTTCCACGTAAGTGATCTTAAAATCGTTTTTTTTAAATGATAAATCAATCATTATATTATTTGAATTAATAAATGCGAAAGTTTGGATGGATGGGTGTTTGTTAATCAATCACGCTAAAACGGCTGAATGGATCTGGACAAAATTTTAAAGTTCAGTTTTTCCTGAAAATTTCTGAGAAATGAGTACTTTAAAAGATTTTTTTTGAAGTGAAACTTCTTTAGAATCGTTGATTTGAAAATTCCGAAAAAAATGACACCAAGAAGAGAAACATATTCATAATAGAATTTAGCCTGCGAGAGAATGAGATAGAATACAAGTTAGATTTATCTCGTAGGCTACTTTCTGAAGTTTCACTTCTGCTGTGTGTGAATTGGACACGCACTTTTTTTTCTAAACCACTTCAGTATTGTGGCAAACAAAACAAAATTATTCGATTCAGTTGAGCTATTTTCGTATTTTTGCGAGACTAGAGCACGGCAATTGATTTTTATTGATATAGATAGATAGAAGATAGATTTGGCTACATAAAGTGGTCTTATTTTATACTTCGGCGAGCAATATTTTAAATTAAAATCATTACAATGAAAAAAGAGTACAGTTATTATAAATAAGGCTTTTTAAGCCCCGACGCAAAAAGAGAGAGGTGTTATAAGTTTAACATGTCTGCTTGTGTATCTGTCTGTGGTATCGTAGAGCCCAAATGGATGGACCGATTTTCGTTTAGTTTTTTTTGTGTCATAGATAATTTTATCCCGAGTGTTCTTAGCCATGTTTAGGTAGCTTTTTTCTAGTTGGGGGTTTTTAAATTTGTAATTTGTACTTGTTATACTGCCAAAGATTATTTAAATGATAAAAGCGCATGGATTTGACTCGCTCCAGTAATGCTCAGGACTGCAGTTACTTATGTATCTTTAGATTAATGTAATTGTAAATATATTTTATTATTTTCAAAAGAGCAATCACCGAGTTTCTTGCTATTTTCTCCGTAGGAATGTCATTCCGAACCAGTGGTAGATTCATTTGACTATTCATCAGCACTTGTAAAAAGTCTATTTGAATAAAAAACTTTTGAATTTTGATTATTAAAATATTGCATCTGGCTAAATAAAAATGTTTCTTCAACAGGACAGCGGCAGATTTCGTGTTACAAGACGTAGTAACAAAGCTCGGTGAATCCAACTGTTCGCCCGTCTCATCCGACTGCCTCACATCGTTAGCGGAGGGCTGCGGGCTGGAACACGTGTTGAACGAAGGGCTGACCTTTGCCATGGACTTGCAGAAAAACCCTAAAGTACAGGCGGAAATGTTCAACTGGATGGCCGTTGCTGTTAAGGAGTTTGGGTTTACGTAAGTATTATTATTATGACATCTTAAGATTTACATCAGCCGTCTATTCTCTGTCCAATTATTTATTTAACTTTTGGCAGCTCAAGTAAATGATGTTCTAATGCATTACTGATTTGATTATTGATAACAATTGATGACAAAACTTTCTTTATGAAGAAGTTTTAATCGATTTGACACAATGATATTTATTTTTGCTCAACATATTTTATTGTTTTATAAACATACCTGGTACCTGTTAGTTGCCTGTCAATAATTATGAAACTTCATAGGTATGCTTATGTCAAAAGTAAAATAAATGGTTAGACAGGAATATAGACTTCAAACGTTATCAGTTCACTGCTTGATTAATGTATCATCATTTAAGGCGCCTTATACAAATTTCATACTTTTCCAGGTACACTTTAAAGAAATAGGAATTCTAGCTGTGGGGATATCATGGTATCAAATTAAAGGTCATGTATTCAGCGTTCGTTTGACCATATAAAAAATGCACACTCCATACAAATTTTCTGCATAAATACGTAATATCGAACGCATGAATCGCTTAAAATGACGAAAAATGGGGTCTGTTCAGGAACCCTCATTTATGTATCCGCTGCATATTTTAATTAGTAATTTATAAAAAAATGATGGCATATATAGTCCTCTATCTAAACTATGCCACATTGTGCGTCCAAGTGAAGTACGTAGTCATTTATGCGTCCCACCATATTTTTTTCATACTTTTTCTAAGGAAAATATCCGAGGACTTGATTTTTCGCCTCAGTTTGCGCTGAAACGCGCTCGTGAACGGACGGGTGTATCACTTTTTGTCAAAAATTTTATTACGATTTCGCGAGTGCAGTGTTTGTATACTGCGGATGGAAAAAATTGATATTTTTATTTGGAACCGAAATAAAAGTAATTACAACACCAAAATTTATTTGGAAAAGCTATATACAATTTAACAACTATTTTTGCCCGACTTCAAAAAAGTAGGAGATCCTGAATTCGACGAGTTTTTTCTTTTTTCAAAGCAAGTAGGTAGGTATACCGATTTCTACGAGATTTCTAAACCAGTTTTCGTAAAAGATCGAGGTTCACGAAATGTTTCATAAATATTTCTGAACCAAAGTACTTAATCAACCGAGTTTCTCTGACCAACTCCCGATTCCATCATGAGACCCTGGACACCAACTACTTTCTAGGTCTTTAGTACCTACTTGGCAAGACAAATCCAATGAGCGCAAACACGAAGAAGTTAAGATGAGTATTTGAAGAGGTCCTGTGACGACCTCCCGATTCCATCAAGATACCCTGGACGCCAAGTACATTCTTGGTCTTTAGTACCTACACGATAAGACAAATCCAATGAGCTCAAACACGAAGGAGTTACGATGAGTATTTGAGGAGTTCTCCACCATGAGTTCACCCGTGAAGTTGGTCATGTGTTCATATTTCAAATATCAGCTAAATCGGTTGAACTCTTCAAGTTCAATTCTTGAAAAATTCCTTTCACATTCATAGTAATTATAATATTATTACTAGCTGATGCCCGCGACTTCGTCCGCGTGGATTGAGGTTTTTTGTTCCCGCGGGAACTCCTTAGTTTTCCGGGATAAAAAGTAGCCTATGTGTTATTCCAGACTATAATCTATCTCTGTGACAAGTTTCATCCAGATCCGTTCAGCCGTTCGGGCGTGAATAACAAACATCCATCCATACATCCAAACTTTCGCATTTATAATATTTATTTGATTATTATTATATATTATATTATTATATTATTTGATTAGTAAGACTAGCTAATGCCGGCAAGTTCGTCCGCGTGGTTTTAGCTTTTTTGATTCCCGCAGGAACTCCTTAATTTTCCGGGATAAAACGTAGCCTATGTCACTCTCCAGGTCCTCAACTATACCAATACCAAAAATCACGTCGATCCCTTGCTCCGTTGCGGCGTGATTGAAAGACAAACCAACAAATCAACAAACCAAAAAACAAAAACACTCGCATTTATTTTATTAGTATGATTATGTTACTATAGTTACCTACTAGGTAGGTGCTTTTCGTAAGAAGCGTTTTCGTTCGACCGTTTCTTAAAATTTCAGCTCTATTTCATACAGATAAGAACTTTTATAGCATACTAGCTGATGCCCGCGACTTCGTCCGCGTGGTTTAAGTTTTTTGTTATTCCCGAGGGAACTACTTAATTTTTCGGGATAAAAAGTAGATTATGTCACTCTCCAGGTCTTCGTCTATACCCATGCCAAAAATCACGTCGATCCGTTGCTCCGTTGCGGCGTGATTGAAGGACAAACCAACAAACCAACTGACTTTCGCATCTATATAATATTAGTATGATTTCATTTATCATCATACTACGGCGCAACGGATCGACGTGATTTTTGGCATGGGTATAGTTGAAGACCTAGAGAGTGACATAATCTACTTTTTATCCCGGAAAATTAAGTACCTAGTTCCCTCGGGAATAACAAAAAACTTAAACCACGCGGATGAAGTCGCGGGCATCATCTAGTTTATTATATAATATTTGAAACGCAAAAAAGAAGTAGGTATAGGTAAACGGTTTTAGGTTTTCATAAAAGAAACAGGTATTTAGATGGCGTGTATTATACAATTTTATGTGAAAAACTGTCTGTGACCCGGATAAGTTTTTCAATTATTTCCGTACTAGATGATGCCCGCGATTTCGTTCACGTGGATTACGGTTTTTTGATTACCGCAGGAACTCTTTAATTTTCCAGGGTAAAAAGTAGGTACCTAGCTTATGTCCTTACACCTATACATAACCTAACCTTTTACGAAATTTCATCAAAATCGGTTGAGTAGATGGGCCGTGAAAGCGTGGCAGACAGACAGACACACTTTCGCATTTATAATATTAGTATGGATGCCTAGAGACAGCTTTGATTATTTACTAATGGACTGTATCGAAAAATGCAAATATGAATTGTGTACGAGAGCCACGGGGGCGCGGGGGCGCGGGGCGGGATCTCTGATTCGGCGACGCTGGCAGCGACGCGCTAGGTTACCAACTTACCTACTTAGCGCGTCGTCGCCAGTGGTGCGCCCAGGGTTGCCAGGTGTTCGGTATTTTAGCAAGTATAACAAAAATGCCGAAGTATGAGTGGTTCGGTTTATTCAGTTTCATACATAATGAAGTATAAGATTTGCCGCAATATATTAAGTGACGTTGCCGGTTCGTACACGCGCAAATCGTGACGTTTTCCATTTCTTTCTTTCGAATCGTGTCGAAACGTGAGCGAAGGTCAGTCATTTGTGATTTTTGATTTCAAATCAAGCGTAGACATGGTGAAGCCTAAATTATGCATACCTGTAACTTTTAATGCCTACTGCCATAATATGTGTAGTTTTATAAAATAGATTATACTAATATTATAAAGAGGTAAAGTTTGTGAGTGTCATAGGCTATATTATATTAACCCGAAAAATTTGGGAGTTCCCGTGGGAATTTAAAAAACTTATTTCACGCGGACGAAGTCGCGGGCATCTGCTAGTATTGTGTAAAATAATTATTATCAGTTGTGTTTGTTCCTATCAACGGTCTCGTCCTTGTTCGGTAGATTTTAAAACCAAATTTGGCAACCCTGGCCGTGCCGCGGTCACTCCGGCGGACTTTTCTATTTTTATATTTTACGATTATTCTTTTTTAGGGTACCGTACCCAGAGTGTGCCACCGGGACCCTATTACTAAGCCTGCGCTCTCTGTCCGTCTGTCTGTCAGCGGGCAGTAGGTATCACATGAATCGTATGAATGAGAATGAATGAAATTACACTTTTATTGTAGGTAAACCACATAAAAATACACCAAATAAAAAAAAATACACCACAATGAAAACCTGTCATGTGCGAGTCGGACACGAAGGGTTCCGTACCATTTAGTTTTACATTTGACATGTATAGTATGCGCGCGAGTTGAATGCATCGTGTGTCACCGTACAATATTAGCTCTGCATTCAACTCGCGCGCGTACTATAGGTACATAGAAGAACACTGTACCTAGCGTTTGTGAATGATCGGGCGCATACATACCTAATCTATCTATATTAGTAAGTAGGTAGGATGTCAATCTTTTTTCTATCTATTCTATATATATAAAATCGTTTGTCCCGACTGGCTATCAACGCACAGCCTAAACCGCTGGGGTTAGAAACTTGAAATTTTGACAGTAGGTTCCTTCTATGATGTAGGGCGCTCACTAAGGAAGGATTTTTCAAAATTCCACCCCTAAGGGGTTGAAATAGGGGTGAAAGTCCGTCATCTTTCAAGTTATATCCATGAAACTTGGGGTTTGAGCTTTTGGTAAAAAATAAAGAAGTACGTGTGTGTACATGACTGCCTCGTTGGTCTAGTGGTTAGCATAGTCGACTGCGGCTGACGAGGTCCCGGGTTCGAGTACCGGGTCGGGCCATAATAAGTGTTGGGTTTTTCTGACTGGAAATTCTCAGCACTAGCCCGGAATTAGGAAGTTGGCGGTGTTTCACCCCCGTGCCTCGGAGAGCACGTTAAGCCGTCGGTCCCGGTTATTATGACTAACATGATAATAGTCGTTAAAGCCCGCCAACCCACATTGGAGCAGCGTGGTGGGTCAAAGCTCTAATTCCCTCTCTCCTATGAGAGTGGAGGCCTGTGCCCAGCAGTGGGACGTTAATGGGCTGTAGTGGGTACGTGTGTACGTGTGTGTACTGTTTTTGGGAATTCCACCCCCAAAGGGGTAAAATAGTGGTTGAAAGCTTGTATGAAAGTCCTTCATTTTTCAAGTTTTAGGTAGCCATGAAACTTGGCATTTGGGCTTTCGGTTAAATATGAAGAAGTACGTGTGTTACTATTTTTGAAAATTCGACCCGCAAAGGGGTGAAATATAGGAGGAAAGTTTGTATGAAAGTTCTTTATTTTTCGGTTTACAATTTACATTCATGAAAATTGGTATTTGGGCTTTCGATTAAATATAAAGAAACACGTGTTACAGGATTTTTGGATATTTCACCCCCAAGGAATTTTTAAAAATTTCACCCGAGCGAAGCAGGGGCGCGTCCGCTAGTATTTACTGTAATAATGTGGCGCGGAGGCATAGATATTAGGTATGTAATGTAGTAAATAAATAATAATCAAATATTTCAAGTAACAAAATTGGTTAGTTGGCTGTAAAATCGAGCGTAGAGCGTAGTGCTATATATGCGTACAGATATATGCTGTAGTGTGGCGAGTTTTATACCTACAGTTGGTTGCCGCCTGATTGTATATCGGGCCTTAAAATATAATTTTTTTGTAAACCTAAACCCTTTTTTTCAGATTTCGACAATTCTTCTAAAACCATTGTACATTCTAAAATATTCTTTATATTTTTTAGAATGAACGTTAAAACAATAGTAGTTCACGCGAAGAAAGCGCTCGCGGCAACTAATCCCAACGTTCGAACATCTGCAATCAACTTCCTGGGAATTCTATCATTGTATGTGGGGCCCTCTCTACTGAATCACTTCGACAGCGAAAAGCCCGCGACGAAACAGCTGATCAGCTTCGAAATGGACAAGTATGCTAATAGCTCACCACCGACGCCCACCAGACAGTTGGGGACAGTCAGTAAGGTAGGTTTTTTACTACCAGAACCCATTTTTCTTGCAGGAATTTGAGGGTAGTTTCTACTTAATCATTTCGACAGTGAAAAGCCGGCGACCAAACAGCTGATCAGCTTCGAAATGGACAAGTATGCTAATAGTTCGCCACCGACGCCAACTAGACAGTTGGGGACAGTCAGTAAGGTAGGTTTTTTTATTACCAGAGCCCATTTTCCTTCAGCAATTTGAGGTTAGTTTCTACTTAATCTCTTCGACAGCGAAATTCCGGTGACAAAACAGCTGATCAGCTTCGAAATGGACAAAAATGCTAATAGCTCGCCACCAACGCCAAACGGTGAGTTGGGGACAGTCAGTAAGGTAGTTTCTATTTAATCTCTTCGACAGCGAAATTCCGGCGAGGAACCAGCTGATCAGCTTCGAAATGGACAAGTATACTAATAGCTCGGCACCAACGCCAACTAGACAGTTGGGGACAGTCAGTAAGGTAGGTTTTTTACTACCAGAACCCATAAATATACTTGCAGCAATTTCTTCAAAGAATTTGTATTCCGTCCTGTTGTCAGTCTTCATAATCTTTATTTCGGGACGGACGGTAAAGTAGGTTGTTTTTAATAAAATCACCCACAAAGTTTCTTGGCAGGTCACTTTAGAATCTCAGTAACTGTTAAACTGTATTTCCAAACAGTGGTAGCCATCTCTAAATTGAAAATAGACTTGACGTTGCAGTATTAATTGTAGACAAAAAATAAACGTCGACATGTTATTATTTTATATGCGCTAATAGATACAAGTAAGTGAGGGTATAAAACTACAAAACCCAGGAGTCCAGTAAGCTCTTGTAGCGATGATATATTGATGCTATTTAAACAATATATTAGTTAGTCAATGTTTCCATAGACAATAATATAATTTTTTTCTAGATAAAACGAGTTCGTTTCATGCCAATCCCAATAGTTAATTCTATCGAGAGAATTCCATCGCAAAACATGTATATCGCATTCTATAGAAACTTGTGTCATGTTTTTTGCGATACAGTGTGCCGCTTAGCCACAAGTACGAAATACATGTGCCTGTCTCTCATGGTAAACATTGATTCGCAAAATAATAAATTGGGTATTCGACTACTATTTCAAATAAATTATTTTTTGGTGATCATTGAATAGAGGATCTCCCAAAAGTCGTAATATCCACGTCCCCTGATAGTTTTATGTTGAATAACCATTTTAAACTATCGAATAAAGTAAAAAACTGCGTTGAACTTTAATTACTTACTTAGGACGCGTTTTGCAGTTTGAAAAAAAGTTGCTGATTTGACTATTTGTCAAATACCCAATTATTATAGTTTTAAAAACTAAAAAATATTATTTAGGAATGCGCTTAAAAGTTTGATATTATACCGTTGTCAGAATTAGGTTACTATAGGACTTACATGGACAAGTCAAACAAGCTAAATACAGATTCTGTGTAGCAAATGAAATTTGTTAGGGCTTAACCTGGGATTATTTTCCGCACTTGGACGCAGGCGTCCGCGGTGCATATTGAGAGGGCTTAAAACCTGTTTTTGAAATCATATAGTTCAGGCTTTGGGCACTTATTGTATGATGAAATTAAAAAAAAAAAACGAGTGCAATGTTTTGGATCAATTTCATGTATGATACGGGTTTATATCAATACCTCATCGTCTATAACATTTTTAGTCTGCAAGCAAGGGCTCGATGGGCGACGAACTCGAGGAACCGTATGATGAACCGATGGACGATGAACCGGTGGTGGTGGAGGACTCAAGGCCCCGGACTGATATAGCACCGCTCATCACTGACTCCTTGGTCGCTGAGTTCAATGATAAGAACTGGAAGGTAATGTATACTTCAGATCTTATATATAACCAGATGATGTCCGCGGCTTCGTTCGCGTTGATTAAGGTTTTTTGATTCCGCGGGAACTCTTTTTTTTTTTTCAGGGTAAAAAGTATCAAATTTTATCAAAATCGGTTGAACAGATTTTTTTCTGATTTCCGCGGTCAATTTTCCGGGATAAAAAGTAGCCTATGTCCTTCCCCGGAATACATACAACCAAGCCCTGTACCAAATTTACTCAAAATCGGTTCAACAGTTGGCCGTGAAAGCGTAGCAGACAGACAGACAGACAAACACACTTTCGCATTTATAATATTAAAATTAAGGATAGATATGGAAGTATGGATATGGATTATTATCCATATCGTATTTTATCAGTATTTTAAAGCCACAATATTTAAAGGTCTAGATTTCTTGAATTTTTTTGGTGTGATTTTATATAGTTTGTTCCTATGTTCTCGTAATATAAAGGAAGAGCCATAATAACTTATTTTTCTGTGTTGTCATTACTGTACAAATAAGAAAACAAAATTTTGTGTACCATTTTCGTGGTTGTGAATCATGTTTATCATTCAAGCTAATTTATTATGTTTCTGCAAAGTTATTTTAGATAAAAGCCCCTTTTCTTACTTTTTAGGGATTTAAGGATTTTAAGGATTTTACAAAATTCAATACGTGATTGCTTTTGTAAACACTTTTTTCGAAACCGATACATAGGCATTTATATGGCTTAACCTCTCTTTCTATCTTACTCTATCCTATTGCAGGTCCGTAACGAAGCCTTAGACAAAGTAAAGGCCATAATCCAAAACTCGTCACCAATAAAGGCTTCATTGGGTGAACTGCCCGCTGCATTATCAGCCCGGCTATTCGACTCCAACTCTAAGCTTGCCCAGAGTGCAATACAGATCTGTGAGTTGCTCGCATCGGCTTTGGGGCCGAAGTGTAAACAGCATGTTAGGACTTTCTTCCCACCTTTTTTCCAAGGTAAAACAAAGTTTATTTTTTCACTTACAATTATGTTTTTTTTTCCAGCTTAAATAGGCATATAATTAGCATAAACCATTCGGGATTTGGTAAAAAAGTTCAATAATAGAATATTGAAAGACAGCGACGTTGTTTGTTATGATGTTGTTGACGTCACCAAGAATTCAATATGGCGGTTCGGTTAAAACTAGGGAATGAATTTTTTTGGGGAAAAAAGTACTTGTAAACTGTTTAAATTGTGTCGTTTTAACGTGTCTTATTTCACGCGCGGCAAAAAGTAGAATGCTAAAATTAACCAAGTGAAAGCCTAGCACTCAATTTTTTTAAACACACAGTCAATATACGATTGCATGCCTTGAAATCTTTCTCTGTTAATCTTGCCTAAAATATCAAGGCCAATCGTTCATCGTTCCTACGCATCTGACACACTATCGTACCGTTACGTTAAAATGCAAGCCATTAAAGAGAAAAGAGCAACTGCTGAGTTTCTTGCCGGCTCTTCTCAGTAGAATCCTTCATGAAATAAATAAATCATTTTATCAATTTTTTTTTGTAGCGTTTGGTGACAGTAAGCAATGGATTCGAGCGGCAGCCGTGTCTTGTGTCGAGGCGTGGTGCAAGGAAGTGGGTCCACAGGCAGCCTTTGAGGGGGAAATGGTGTTCGATGCCCTTAAAGCCGGTTCTCCTGTACTAAGAGCTTCGCTGTTCCAGTGGATAGCTGAGAAGCTACCCATCAGTAAGAATAATTGAATCTAAAACCTCTGGGCCGATTCTGTAGTGAACAATCTCTAAACTAAACTAAAATGACAGCATTAACCACCACTACCTAATTATTTACTACTAATTATTAATTATTTCTGCACCATCTACCGGTTGTTTCTGTGGCTATGTCCTTTTAAACCATTGGTTGCCTAGAAGAGATCGCTGTGAAGCGATAAGGCCGCCTAATTGTATACTTTCTTTGTTATTAGCTAAGTTTACTGCTATTATTGTTTTTTGGTGTACAACAAAAGTATATTAAAAATCTTGCTCACCCTTTCATAATACTCCCTGCGGAAAGGGACAGAACTAGATTTGAAGCTGTCATTTCAGTTTAGTTTAGAGATTGTGTTATACAAAATTGGCCACAATATCCCTCTAATGTCCTCTATTTATGCTTTTAGACCTCTGCGGAAGCAGGTCTCAGTGCATAGAAGACAATAAAATATCATGTTAGAACGTACATCAGTGCCTCTGTTTTTTTTAATTATTATTTTTATTCTGCTTTAAGTTTGCCCTTGATACTGATAGTGTGAGATCTTCCAAGTGGACCCAGTTCTGGTCGAAATGATCTCTTGCCTTCCCTAATACGATTTATATATATCAGCTACTTAGCAATTACTTGTCCTGAAAGTTTTAAATGTTATTCTGATTTGCAGTACCACTGAAGGCTTTCCCACGTGAAGAGCTGACAGTTTGCGTGCCAATACTGTTTGCGTGCCTCGAAGACCGAGCGGCCGATGTGCGCAAAGCGTCCGCAGATTGCGTGCTGCCTTTCATGCTGCACCTCGGATACGAGGCGATGCACAAACAGATGGACAAACTGAAGGTAACTAACATTACGTGCTGCTCAGTCAGACAGTTTGCGTGCCATTGCTATTAGCGTGCCGAGTAGACAGGGCGGCCGATGTGCGCAAGGCGTCTGCAGATTGCGTGCTGCCTTTAATGCTGCACCTCGGATACGAAGCGATGCACAAAAAGATGGACAAACTGAAGGTAACTAACATTACGTGCGGCTCAGTCAGACATTTTGCGTGCCATTGCTATAAGTGTGCCGCGTAGACGGGGCGGCCGATACCTTTCATGCTGCACCGATACAAAGCGAGGCATAAACAGATGGACAAACTGAAGGTAACTAACATTACGTGCCGCACAGTCGGACAGATTGCGTGCCATTGCTATAAGTGTGCCGCGCAGACAAGGCGGCGGATGCTTTCATGCTGCACCTCCGATACACAGCGCTATAACTGCGATAGCGATAACAAATTGACAAACTAAAGGATTACGTGCCACTCAGTCAGACAGTTTGCGTGCCATTGCTATTATCGTGTCACACTTTGTGTACCGAAACTACAATTTACTAACAGAAATGACAATTTAACAAAATAAACGGTGTGATCACAGTTCACACGGACTTCTTGGGATTCATTTTGGGCTCTCCATATATTTAAAAACTTCCATTGTTATAAAATCCTTTTGAACGTTCAATTATGTAATCTAATTATTACATGGTTTCATTTAACATAAATTTTGTAATAATTACATATTATTAATGTTAACTTATTGAAACAGTGCACTTATTTCAATGATTGTTATTTAAACAGAACCCTTAATAGATTCATATGAATAACTCATGTAAATTTTACTTTACTTTAATTCAGCCTGGCTCGAAAACGGTGGTTCAAGCGGCTTTAGACAAGGCCCGGCCAAATCTCCCTGTACAGCCTTTGCCAACAAAGACCAAGGCAAAGGATGAGCCAAAAGGAGTCAAGTCAGCTGGCGCGTTAAAGAAGGAGGCTGAAAAGAAGGGAGGACCTGCTAAGGCGAAGGTATGCTATGGCTGAATAAGGAATATATTTGTTAGCTAAATGTAGACGGAATGTCGATGATATATGTATATCAAATGTTTTCATCGCTTTATGAAAAATTAGATTTTATTGGCAACAGCTATATGACATCACTAGCTGATGCTCATGACTTCGTCCGCGTGGAATAAATTTGTAAAATAAATAATGCTGTCTTTAAGTTTAGTTTAGAGACTAGCTGATGCCGTCGACTTCGTCCGCGTGGTTTAAGTTGTTTTGATTCCCGCGGGAACTCCTTAATTTTCCGGGATAAAAAGTAGCCTATGTCACTCTCCAGGTCCTCAACTATACCCATGAAAAAAATCACGTCAATCCGTTGCTCCGTTGCAGCGTGATTGAAGGACAAACCAACAAACCAATAAACCAACAAACAAACACACTTATGATATTAGTATGATAACAAATCCAATATGATAACAGAACGTCTATTCAGTGGTTTGAGCTGTGCGTTGATAGATCTATAGGTCATATTATATCATCTCCACAATATTTTTTAAGGTGGTGAAGCCAACGTCTGCCTCAAGCCGCGGCAAGAAAGAGGACGAGGATTGTGCGCCGCTGTTACCCAACAATAACGCGAAGAACCAACGAATTGTTGACGATCAGAAATTGAAAGGTACATTATTTACACTCAAAATTATCCTTTAAGATGAAAGGGATAGATCCCTACTTGTTACGTAACGTATGTATTGTATATTATTTACAAACTAGCTGATGCCCGCGACTACGTTCGCGAGGATTGAGGTTTTTTGGTTCCCGCGGGAACTTCTTAGTTTTCCGGGATAAAAAGTAGCCTATGTGTTATTCCAGACTTTATACTATCTCTGTGTGATTTAATCCAGATCAGTTCAGCCGTTCGGCCGTGATTGAGTAACAAACATCCATCCAAACATCCATAATCCATACATCCATCCATCCAAACTTTGTTATTTATAATTTTTATTATATACTAGATGATGCCCGCGACTTCGTCCGCGTGGATTTATGTTTTTTGATTGCCGCGGGAGCTCTTCAATTTTCCGAGATAAAAAGTAGCCTATGTCCTTCCCCGGGACGTAACCTATCTCTGTACAAAATTTCATCAAAATCGGTTGAGTAGTTGGGCCGTGAAAGCGTAGCAGACAGACAGACAGACAGACAGACGGACAGACAGACAGACACACTTTCGCATTTATAATATTAGTATGGATTATTATATTATTACATATATTATATTTGATTGATTTGATTATTTACATTTTTCTGTTTAGGAAAAAAGCAACTGTTGAGTTTCTTGTCTGACCCCTCAGTAGAACTTTCCGAACCGGTGGTAGATTCTTACGACTTTTCATAAGTGGCACAAGTTGTACTAGGTGAAATAAATCATATCATTTTCATAGTGTTTCATCTGAGTAAAACTTAATGTATGTGTAACTCATACCATTCTCCGCTGCTACCAATAGTTTTGGATGATTTATGTGTATTAATAGTTCCTTAACTATTAATACACATATTAATAGGAATACAGTCATAGAAATATACTCATTAATAGGAATTTCACTTAGTTACCCAAATTCCATAGGCATCCAAATTCCAAACCCAGTTCCAACTAAGATCAATTCCACCATTTTCCTTTATTCTCAAAAATAATCAATTCTATTCCAAGTCTGAAAAGGGGATTCTTGGTAATGAATAAAATATTGCATTTTAGTTCTTAAATGGAACTTCACGACTCCCCGCGAGGAATTCTTCGAACTACTGAAGGAACAGATGAACAGCGCTGGACTGAACAAGCAACTTGTGGCCAACATGTTTCACAATGACTTCAGGTAATTTGACATTTAAATTCATAATACTGTAGTAATGAACATGAACATTGATAAAATTTAACTCATTCATTCATTCATTCATTTAATTTGGCTTGGCTTGGTTTTAATTATTTTTTTGCCTCAACGACTGACCTTTAGTTAGTAATGATAAAATATGCATGATTTGTAAAATTCGATTTAAAGATATTAATTTCTAAATCTAACAACATCGAGTACCATATTTTCATATAAATATTTACTTATAAACGCGCCGAATAAAGAACCTCGTTGTTATAGTCAACTGTAAAAAAAGAATACATGCTTGCAACGTTTTGTCAAGCAGATAACCGTTAATTTTACTACTTTCAAGCAGTTTATTAAGATAATTGTAACAACTTATTATGTACTTTTAACTACAATCAGCAAATAAATGATCATTCAACTTTAGCTAAGACTAGGCTCTAAATAAGGCACGTTTATGATTAAAAATAGTATCATAATTTTTTTCTCTTACCAGTAGGTATACAAACAAGTTTTAGCAAATAATGGTGTTTTTTTAGGTACCACCTAAAAGCTATAGAAGCACTATCAGAAGACCTCCACGAGAATGGAACAGCTCTAATGGCGAATCTAGACCTGGTCCTCAAATGGCTGACCCTGAGGTTCTTCGACACAAATCCATCAGTTATCCTCAAAGGGTTGGAATATCTCACAGTCGTGTTCCAGTACCTGAGTGATAATGACTATACTATGGCGGAGTATGAAGCCAACTGCTTTATTCCTTATTTGGTTTTGAAGGTATGTGCTTGAACCATCAAATAATTTAAGTTTTGACTAATGTCTCGTTTCTATATTCAATCCACAAAAGTATTGATAAGTTCCATAACTATGTTATTAGCTTAGTAATCAATAAATATAAAAAAAATACTTGTCCTGACTGACTGACTGACTGATCTGTCAACGCACTTAACCCAAATAGGTTCTTTTAAAATGTTTTAAAGGTTCGTTTAGTGAGTTTCACTTACTATTTTCTTAACGAGAATGAACTATATGAAACTACTTAATATTTTTAAAAAGATAACCGTTAGAGTTTTAAAATAGGGTATTCAAGTTTTTATGAAATTCCATAATTTATAATGTTATATCCATAATTTTTTTTATTTTTGGGCTGGAGCTCATTTTGGCTTTACGTTTAGAAGTGCGTGATTTATTCACATGATTTAATTTTCTTCAAGGTTGGAGACCCAAAAGATACGGTTCGAAATGGCGTCAAAGCTCTTTTTAGACAAATATGCGTCGTCTACTCAGTTACCAAGCTGTTTGGATATCTCATGGAAGGATTGAAGTCCAAGAACGCGAGACAACGGGCTGGTACGTAAGATTTTATAGCATTAAAATTTTGGACCGTCATTTTGAATAATGATAATGTCCTCCCGACCGAATTTCAGCCACGGCGGCCTATCTCCGGAGAGATTAGCCATCAAGCACGGGAGATATATTGCTTAAGCGTGTTTCTCTCCTAGCCCGATGGGATGGATAATCCGACAGGACATTAACAAAAATTCATTATAGGCTTACCCTTGACCACAATCTCACCTGATGGGAAGTGATGAAGCTGCCTAAGATGGGACGCGCTTGCCTAGAAGATGCCTATTCACACCTGATTTAAACATACCAGGATTGTAATTGGTCGGAAACACAGTTTTAGGTTGAGTGTTCCATATTAATATTATTCAACACACATTATGGTTGAATATGATATTATTAAACACAATTATTGAGGGACGAGTGACCTAGTTGTGACAACGCATATCAGTCGATTGCGAATGTTAAGCAACGTTGACCCAAGTCGGTAACTAGATGGGTGACCGAATTTGGAGGTTCAAATTTGGCCTTTTCGTTTCCCCCGTGCCTCGGAGCCGTCGGTCCCAGCTATTATCACTAACATCTGATCTGATAATATAATCGTTACAAAAATCTAAGAGTTTAAATACTCTTGGTCGAGTCGTATGCAGAAGGACGTGGGAACCCACCGCATTATTATCCCAAGAAACTCCTACCATTATTCGATTAATGGAAAGGAATCACGACCCTCAGTAATGAGGAATTCGACGCAGAGAGAGAGAGATTATTAAACACACACTACGTTTTCAGAGTGCCTCGAATGCATCAATCACCTACTAGAAACCTACGGATCGGCCGTGATGTCGGGCGGTGTGGGCGCGTCATTACGCGAGTTGGCGCGTCACATCGGCGACAGAGATAACGCGGTGCGCTCTGCCGCACTCAACTGCGTCACGAGCGCTTACTTCCTCGACGGAGAGAAGATTTACAAGATGATTGGTCAGGTATGCTGGATTGGAGTATAGGTTAGAGGTAGCTGTTTTAAAGGATTACTTAAATGACAAGGAGGCTTAGCAATAATTTGCTCTAATAGCTCTGATAGTTCCTTAGTTAAAGTTATGAGATGGTGATAATTAAAAAAAAACACCGGCTGAGTTTGTTGTGGGCTCTTCTCAGACCAGGGCGCAACCGCAACTGATTATCACCATCATGTTTTATAAAAAATTTGACGTCAAAAAGTGTACCTAATTTGAATAAATTAATATTTGATTGATTTTATTTATATCTGTTAGTCTCAAGCACTCGATGGTCATAAAAAAAACATCACGAGTACTGGACCGATTTTTTATTAAAATGGTAATTATAGTTCTCCTATATTACACTGACTTTGGCTTACTACTTAAATCAATTTGTGTCGCAACTCGTGAGGACCTCCCGAAAAGGTCTTTCGGCAATTTTTCAGGACCTTAGCTTTGTTGCCGATCCAATCCGGCAGGCAGAACCCAGGTCCGTAGGTGTGCAGCAATTAGGCTACTTACCAGAACGACTGACTATTTAGTACTAATTAATTTGCATATATAATTAATTAGGCATATATTGCTGATTAACATTTTATTATTTTGCGTCAATCTATAATATAATAGTGCGTTAAAATGATACGGTCAGCTATATTATATACCTTTAGTGCTTAGGGATGTAACAGATTGTATGGTATTATGTCGTGAGCACTGTACGCTTACTCTGAGTTTTAATATTGCAAATACAATTGATCGACGTGAGAGCTCACCACGCCAAGCTTCAAAGTAAAATAAACCTTAACTGCATTGGTTTAGAGCCCATTTCATCTCCATTTATTCACAGCCAGCGCTCCAAACGCTGAATTTGTGACTTTAAAGCAAGAGCTTTTGGGTCCATTTTACTTTGACGCTTGGCGTGGTAAGCTCTCACGTCGATCTATCGTATTTGCAGTATTAAAACTCAGAGTAAGCGTACTGATGACATACGTCGGGACCCCGTTTTCCGGTCGACGATATTTTCGAATGATGTTCGTCTTTGAGCTTATGACGTCACATTTTTCATACAAACCTGCATACTTACGCAAGTTCTGACGTTTGATAAAGAGAGATTCTGATGAAAGACGATTTGATTAGTTGTCAACGTTCACATTGCATGACTTATTTGTAGCCATCGGATCATGAAGCCCGATATTAATTTCGCTTTGAATTTTAGTGTTATGCAATCACAGAAATTTCCGCTTTCATGATAAAAATTTCGCGCTCGCTACTCTTCCGGTTTAAATGATAGTTAAATTTTATGCAGATATCGGACAAGGATCTCTCTCTACTGGAAGAACGCATCAAACGCGCGAGCAAAAGTCGCAGCGCAGACGATCGACGGTCTATGTTGGTGCCACTTTCAGCGTCCGGCCGACCTATATTGCAAGTTGCTGAGGTAATTACAATCATTCTTTTACAGTATACAAAATCCATACTAATATATTATTGTGTGAAACTGTCGGTCTATTTATTACCTTTTCTCGGCCTAATCTGTTCAACAGATTTTAACGAAATTATTCATTGAGAGAGGCATCCTGAGGAAGGACTAGGATTTTTTTTATCTGCATTTAAAAAGCTAAAACAAATCCATACAAATCTGAACCGTCTCCGGTTTAATATTTAATATTTCCAAGCTATGCAACACTAAACATAACAATGGTGGATTCATATTTTTTGACGTTTTCAAAAGAAAAATGCTTTATTTTGACAGTGACTGTCAGAAATGACATTTGATACATTTCGCGCATACTGCCTTCTCTATGGCTGAAGGTTGCCATCTTGGAAACGTATCGAAAACTTGAAACACATTTTTATTTTTTTGCTCGTTATTTACTTTACTGTTCTAAATTATTTTATTTTTAATATAATTTATGTATATTCCTCTATTCATGGTTGAGTGTACAAGAGTAGGCCTAAAATGAACCTTTTCTTTTATTTATAAATTTATTTTCATAGGATTTCAATGAGCGCGTTACGCCTGTGGAGCAAGCGCCGCCCGATGAATATGAAGAGGAAGAAATGGAGGAACAACCGCCTCCTCCAACTCAACCGTAAGCTGCGATCAAAGATAAAGTAATGGGTGCGGTTGCGAAATAACAAATGGGTTGTTCATATACTAATGTTCCAAGTACATATTACATTTTGTGGTGGGTCTAAGCTCTAATTCCCTCTCTCTCCTATGAGAGAGGAGGCCTGTGCCCAGCTGTGGGGCGTTAATGGGCTGTAGTGGTGGTGGCTTTAATTAATCTATACTATAATATTATAAATGCGAAACTGTGTCTGTCTGTCTCTCTGCTACGCTTTCACGGCCCACCTGTTCAACCGATTTTGATAAAATTTGGTTCAGGGATAGGTTGTATCCCGAGAAAGGACATAGGATACTTTTTATCCCGGAAAATTAAAAGGTTGCCGCGGGAATCAAAAAATTTATCTGTTCAACCGATTTTAATGAAATTTGGTGCAGGTGTATGTTGTATCCCGAGGAAGGACATAGGCTACTTTTTATGCGGGAAAATTCAAGAGTTCCCGCGGGAATCGAAAAAACTTGGTCCACGCGGACGAAGTCGCGGGAATTATCTAGTACACTATATGATTTCTTAACAGTGCTATACCGGAACCGAAAGTAATCACGGGTCCCTTCGGCCTGGACCCGGAACTGATAGCCAAGCTGGACGCAGAGGTGCCCGTTAGGCGACCGCTCGAGATGCCCGAACACGACCTCAAGTTTTTGGACGAACCCGTTCCAGCCACCACTGTGAGGGCTGTCACAGCTCCTGTCAGGTCTACGTGAGTTATTAGCATAAGGCAACAATAGGCATGATGACAGTAACCAAGAATCTATGAAATTATGAATTTATCTAATGAAATAGGATTCATGGATTATAAAAAAAGTATTTACTTTTCTATTTCGAGTAAGATTGCTATTTATTTTGATAAAATTAAACTTTAAAATACATCAGTTCGCTATAATGGATTAAACACCAAGAAGCGAATGACGTCACTATTGTTTGTTTTCGAGCTCTGAAAATCACACTTTTGTTTAGTGCACACTGCACAGAGTACGTTGGTAAAAACAATAGTGACGTCACAACGACGCCATGACACCGGCAAGCGTTCTGGGTTGAATTTTAAAATTTAAATTTCAAATGACAATTTTATCTACCAAACCTTATTTTTCTGCTGAAATAAGATATTTTTTCGAAATAGTAAATACTTCCGAACATAATCTGACCATTTTTCAAAATCAGTCGTCATGCCTATTGAACTTCTAAGATTTACTTACGTAAGTCGCTTAAACCGTATTCCTCATTGCTGAGAGTCGTGACCCCTTTCTATGAATCACATAATGGCAGGCGTTTTCTTGGGATGATAAATGTTGTGGGTTCTCAGGTCCCTCTGTATTTTTTAAAAAGTTTATTGTGCAAAATAAAAATACAAAAATAATAAGTATATTATGTACAGTAGCCATCATCTTAAAACTTTAACGTTTATGCAAGGATGGCGAGTTCACATTGCAATTTTTAATAAAGTATTAAGAAAAAATACAAAAGTTTGCTTTAGGTACATTATTAATTATAGTTTAAATTATTGTGTTAGGTTATAATTTCAAAATGATTCAAGACTTACGTATATGAAGCGTTTCGTAGACAATATTGTCACATGGAGTTTATCCAGGAAATGCTAAGAAAATGATAAATGATTTATTTATTTCACATAGGACAACTTGTGTCACTTATGATACGTACTGAGAAGAGCCGGCAAGAAACTCAGCAGTTGCTCTTTTCTCAAAAAAGAAAGAGGTTACAATATTTAAGCAATACAATACATACGCAACGTTACAAACATTACACCGACTTGTGGGTCACTGGAGTCGAGGCCGGTTGCTTCCTTGCAACTTTGTCGTTAATAAAATCGTCGATAGTATAATAAGCTCGACTTAACAAATGCTGTTTGACACCGTCCTTAAATTTATGTAATGGCAATGAAAAAAACTTGTTTCTACAGAAGCATGGTGACAATGTCTCCGCCTCGTCTCGGGGCGCCGCTCCCGTCCATACCGTCGTCCGCACACAAGCCCGCGGTCGACGATTCGCAGTTGGCTGACACCATTCACTCCATATCCAGTCCTGATCTCAACGTGAGTACACAATTTAATGCTATTCTCTCATGTTCACATATTTATGTCTAACTAGCGAATGCCCGCGACTTCGTCTGCGTGGTTTGAGGTTTTTGGTTCCCGCGGGAACTCCTTAATTTTCCGGGATAAAAAGTAGCCTATGTGCTATTCCAGACTACTATCTATCTCTGTGCCAAATTTCAGCCAGATCCGTTCAGCCGTTGGGGCGTGATTGAGTAACAAACATCCATCCATCCATGCATCCATCCATCCAAACTTTCGCATTTATATTATTTATTTGACTAGCTGATAACCGCGACTCCGTCCGCGTGGATTAATATTTTTTTATTCCTGGGGACTGCCTCGGTGGTCCAGTGGTTGGCATGTTCGACTGCGGCCGACGAGGTTCCGGGTTCAAGTCGCCGGTCGGGAGTTCGGAAGTTGGCGGTGTTTCACCCCCGTGCCTCGGAGAGCACGTCAAGCAGTCGGTCCCGGTTATTATCACTAACATGATAATGGTCGTTAAAGCCCGCCAACCCGCATGGGAGCAGCGTGGTGGGTCTAAGCTCTAATTCCCTCTTTCCTGTGAAAGTGGAGGCCTGTGCCCAGCTGTGGGACGTTATTGGGTTGTTGTGGTGATTTCCGGGGGAACTCCTTAATTTTCCGGGATAAAAAGTAGCCTATATCTTTCCTCGGGATGTAACCTACCGCTAACCTACCGCTGTAAATTTCATCAAAATCGGTTGAATAGATAGGCCTTGAAAGCGTAGTAGACACACAGACAGACATACTTTCGCATTTATAATATTAGTATGGATGAGTAATAATGCTGATCCAACAAGTTATAGCCAGATTAATTTGTTGTAGGCTGCAATCCGTGCCCTCTCACTCATCTCTGGAGCCCTAGCGTCGGGCCGGGGCCCCGCCTTGGCCGCTCACGAAGCGAGACTGCTCTCCGCGGTGGCGGCGCAACTGAGGCGCCTGCGCACCGCGCCGCCGAGTGCTAACTTAGCACAACAGACCTTACCCGCTTACAAGTACCTTGCGAGTGCTTTGAATACCGTGAGTATTTATATCTTGAAAGATTTTCCCCCCTTGTGGATTTAGATTTCTGAAAATTCCCTTTTTTTCCGGGATAAGAAGTAATCCTTCTCCAGGACGCAACCTACCTCTGTACTTAGTTTAAATTCTTTAAAATTTACATTTAATTCAGAAAAAATCGTGTTTTCTAAGAACTTCCATGGCATGCGCTGTATAATATTTAAAGGTACACGATAACTTTAAACTGGGGTTGTAACGGAACCTGGCCTCCGCCTCCGTAAATGCGGAACTTTCGCAAGAAATCGTACCTCCGCTTCCGCATCCGCCTCCGCCGTATTTTTTTTTGCGGATTTGTAACGTAGGCAGGCCTGTGTCACTCCGCGTGTAGGTATTAAAAACATACCTACAGGCGGCGGCCATTGCGCAAGGGCCAATCTAGTAGGCTGCCGCAAGCGAAAAAAGACACGCGCGCGCGCTATTTGTTGTAAAAAGATACTGTGCAGTATTTAATTGTTTAAATACGGATCGTGATCGAAATTTAACTTTTTTTTGGTTGCCTAAAGACGCTGACAGGTAAAATCTACTTTGATTGGATTACATTATGATCCTATTTGAAATGAAATTAATTCAAACTACAAACCCTTTCTCCCCTTGTTGAACAAAGTACTATTCCAATACCCTAAAAGTATTTAAAAGTACAATAAAAAAGACATTTAGTTGACGTTGCCCGCCACAAGTAGGAGTAAACGCTCGTGCTGTGCGCTAGATGGCGTAAGTAGTTTCTCGAAGTAAGCCACCCTAGTCCGCGGCTCTTTCAATACGTATAACCACGTATAAATTATTATGAACCGTAGTCCAGTGTATTAAGGCCCATATTCCCTCAAAAAAAATTTGGTAGGTATGTAAATGAACACGTGCTCGACTGGAACGCGAGCTAAATTAAATCATATTGTTTATCAGATTGAGTACATATTTCTTTGAAAACCATTGCGAAGTAAAGCTTCTGTACCTAGTACTAGTTATTATTCTGTGACGTAGGGTTATTTACGTTAACTTACAATGCGATAGGTACAAATTGAAGCAGGGGACGTCAGTTACACCATTACAACAAGCAAAAAAACAACTGTCCTTAGACGAATCCGCAAAATAAATCAAATGTGGAATTTATCGCATCCTAGAGCATGAAAAAGGACGATGTGATCGGAGAAATCCACCTCCGCCTCCGCATCCGGGTTAACGGAGGCGAACTCCTCCTCGGAGGCGAAGCCTCTTCACCTCCGCATCCGCCTCTGCTTCCGTTAAGAGCACCTCCGTTACAACCCTACTGTAAACGGTAACAGAATTAAAATAACTCGCGCAGCAAAATAATGTCTTTTCAAATACAAGCATGGTGTTACCCGTGCGAATCCGAGACAGGTCGCTAGTCGTTTTATTATTTCAAATGTGTGTTGTTTTAGTTCTACGACACTTCGGGTTGCGGTCGGCAAGTGGGGGAGAGCGCGTTGCGATCGCTGTTGGGTGAACTATTGCTAGTCCTGGGCGCCACCCCGGGGGCCAGCGGAGCCCCCCCGGGAGACGCGGAGAGGCTCGTGCGGCTGCTGAACAACGTGTGCGTTCGCGTGTTGGAGCATTCGCCGCGCACCGCTGTCTTGTGGTGAGCCTGTTTTGAAGTGAAAACTTCTTTGGGCGAGTTGAGCAGTTTTGGTAGGGGGTAGAAACGTGAATACGCGTGATCGACACCATTCTTCTTAAGACAAAAGGTCTTAAGTATAAATATAGTGCATTCGTAATTAAACTTTAATGTTTTAGTTTTGAGGTTTATATTAATAAGTGCTGTGGAACCGTGACAGACACCTCGCGTTGTTACGAAGGCAAAAGGTCTTAAATATAAATATAGTACATTCGTAATTAAACTTTAATGCCTTAGTTTTAAGGTTTATATATTTTTTAGGGTTGCGTACCTCATAAGGATAAAACGGAATCCTTATAGGATCACTTTGTTGTACGTCCGTCTGTTAGTCAAGACGCTTTTTCTCAGGAACGCATGAAGGTAACAAGCTGACATTCATATCAAATACTCAGGTCTACTGTCCCTTGGAGCTGTGAAAAAATCATACTTCTAAGACAACGCAATCAAAAGATACAGCCGTTTATGCTGCAAATTTTCGACACTCGCATGGGAATCGAAATTCAAAACCTACAGGGTACTTCCCGTGAACTCAGAATCTTGAAATTTGGTACGAGGCAACGTCATAAAGCACAGATATAGGAATAATTGCGAAAAGCATAAAGGTTTTGTTATAATAATAATAATAATAATAAATTCATTTATTTGCTTTAAACATGGGTTACAACACAGATAGATTATAATTATACATAAAGGTGCCAATCATGTTTTGCCATAATATAGGCGTGCAAATATTAATTTATACATAGTCACTAGAATTTTATTATATCTTATTACCCTATTATTACCTTAATATTTATTATGTGTATTATTAATTATTATAATTTATTATTCCCAAGATAACTGCTATGCTACGACAATCACCTTATACATTTATACGTACAATAGCACTACTTAACTTAACTAAATTCAGTATATATAATCAAGTTTTATTCATATTAATACTAACTCCATGTCAAATAATTAGTACCTAGTATTTTTAAATGTCCAAAATTAAGAAGTCAAGCTCAAAGAAAATAATAAATGTAAAAAAAAACAAAAAAAACAATAAGTAGTAAGCGTTATGTCCATTGTAGGTAGTAAGCATATTAGAGTCAAACTTTATGATGCATGTCAATCAAATTTCATTTTAAAATAATCATTAATGTCATAGACTTCATTTAATAGTTTATACAATAAATATTTTTTAAATTTATGTATTGTTAAAACCTTAACGCTATCCAGCAAAAAGTTATATATTTTGATTGCCATGCAATAGACATTTCGCTGGTAGACACTCAATCTTTGCATCGGTATTTCAAACTTTAATTGTTGTCTTCTATTACGGCTTACATTTTTTTGAGGAAATAGTTGAATATTTTTTCTTATAAATAGACACATCTCATAAATATACAGGGCTGGCAAAGGCAATATATTCTTTTTCTTAAAAAGTGGCTTACAGCTGTCCAAATACTCAGCGCCACATAGCGCTCTCATACACCTTTTTTGTGCTCTAAATACTCTGATTGAGTCGACCGAGTTTCCCCACAATATTAAACCATATCTTAGAGTAGAAGAAACATAGGCATGATATGCAACAGTAGCTGCAGCTTCTGAGACAGTTACTCTAAGCCTTTTTAATAGGTAAGTAAATTTATCTAGTTTTGTACATACTTTGTCTACCTGAGCCTTCCAATTACAATGAGTGTCTATAGTTAGGCCTAAAAATGTTGCTGTGTCTGCTTCTTTGATACTAATGCCGTCATAGTTAATGTCAATTTTTAAACTAGTACTATTATATGTCCGAAAGTGTATAAATTGTGTTTTGCTGAGATTAATATTTAGACCATTTCTTGTGAGCCAATTAGTAACATCTTTGAGAGCCTTGTTTGTTTCGTTTTCAATAATTTGTCGGTCACTGCCTTTAATAACTATTGTAGTGTCATCTGCATATTGAATACATTTTTGATTCAAGGAGAGGGGCAAGTCGTTTACATATATGAGAAAGAGGAGCGGGCCAAGTATACTCCCCTGTGGTACTCCGTTAGCGTTTATCCTTAATTTCGACTTAAAGACTTTTTTGTATTTACCCGAAATGTTTGATATTTCTACATATTGTTGTCTATTTGCAAGATAACTTTTGATCCACTCATACGTCGTACCTCTTATTCCGTAGGTGTATAATTTGCTAAGCAAAATTTCGTGCGAGACTGAGTCAAATGCTTTACTCATGTCTAACAATAGGGCCACTGTAATAGTTTTATTATTTAGTCCCTCAGTTACGCTCCGTATTAGGTCAAAACAAGCCGTGATAGTGGAATTATTTTTACGGAATCCATACTGGTTGGGATGCAAGAGATTATATTTTGTCAGGAAGTCATATATTTTATCATGAATGACTTTCTCGAAGACCTTGGATAAAACCGGTATAAGAGTGATAGGTCTGTAGTTACGGACATCTGTTTTCTCGCCTTTTTTAAACACGGGTTTAACAACTGAATATTTTAATTTGTTCGGGAAAATGCCTTGTTCTAGCGTCATGTTAACAATGTGACATAAAGGCTTACAGAGGTATGGTGAACAAAGTTTTAGGATTTTTGTGTTAATGCCATCATATCCCGTGGATTGTGTATTTTTAAGATTTTTTATGATTTTGAGTATATCTGTCTCTATCACTGGGGTCAAAAACAAAGATTCTGAAACCTGTGTCGTATTGTGATATTTTTTATTAATTTTATTATCATGCACTATATTAGTAAAATATTCATTGAACTTATCCGCAATATCTATCGGATTAGTGTAGTTTTTATTATTGTCGCATATTTCATTTACTGCCTGATCATTAGGGTTTTTAATATACGACGTATTTTTTATTATCTTCCAAGCAGCCGATGTTACTTGTTTAGCTCTCATAATGCGTCGCAAATTAACAATCCTTTGACTGCTTGATATGCAATTTTTCAAAACAAAAGAATATTTTTTGTACGATTTTAAGTTTTGTTTTTTATTTGAGGCATTATATTTATTTATAGGTATTTAATGTAAAGTTTTCGTTTTACGACGCAGCTTTTCTTAATGCCTCGTGTTAACCAATTTGTTTTGGGCGGCTTATTTATTATTTTTACCCTTATGCGAGGAAAACAAAGATCGTAGAATAGCGTAAGTATCTCGTGAAATTTATCATATGCAATATTTGCGTTTGGCTCCTCCAGAATGTCACTGAAGGAAAGAGCTGATATACACTGCATAAACTTGTCAATATTTTCTTGGCAATAATCTCTTTTTTCTTCCATCCATTCTTGTTTGATAGAGTTAACTTTTTTACTTAGCTCCAGCTGAAACGTGAGAACCTGAGCAGTTTCATGATCAGACAGCCCTAGAATATGATTTGTTTGCTTCGCTCCAGCAATGTTACTAGCTATTAGATCTATGCAGGATTTATTTCTAGTTGGCATTTTAAGATGTACAGTTAAATTGTAATTAATTAGTATAGCTGACAAAGATTGCGTATTTTTATTATTTTTTAATATATCTAAGTTCCAATCACCACAGATAATCACTTTAACATCCTTTAGCTTGCAATATTTGGCGAGCAATGAGTCTAGATTGTTAAAGAATACATCTACATTGGACGATGGAGTTCTATATATACATATAATTACTAACTTATACTCGGTTAAATGGATACCACAACATTCAAAGTTATATTTTTCTGCATACCTTTCTATGTCAAGTGTCTTGTAGTTTATGTGATTTTTCAAGAGGATACATGTGCCTCCTCTTTTCTCATCTCTACGACAGTAGGATGCTGCTACGGTAAAGTTTTTAATATGAATATTACTGATGGACCCCTTTTTGATAAAAGTTACACAAAGACACATTATGTCAACACTACCTGTATTTTCATGAAATTCAGCCAGCGTTATTTCAAGCAAATCTTTTTTACTCAAAATGCCAGCAATGTTTTGGTGTAATAAATTTAAATTTATTTTTATATTAGGATCGAAAAAACGTTGCATTATTTTCTTTATTCATTTGTTCTTTAGTCACGGGCTTAAAATAGTATGGTATAGTTCCTTTAGTTGGTTTTTCAATCTTATTAAATAAGTTATGAGTAAGTTTAGCATTGGTTGTATTTTGTGGTAGTCGTGTTAATTTATTTATTTGGTTAAAAGTTAGAAAGCGTTTCTTATATTCCTCATAATCAATTTCAAAATTTATTTTTTTGCTTATTGTTTTTAAATACTGATATCTACTTAAATGGGATTCAGGAGCTTTGATAAATTTACAATTTTTGTGACATTGAATTAGCCCCGCAATGGAGTTGTTTAGGTTAGGTGTTTCATTAAGGTATGGATTACGCAATGTTTGAAGGATATATACTTTGTTATGTTGCAATTTACTAAGCGCAATACCAAGGTCACCTATGAGTTTGAATGGATTTTTGTCATTGGAGCCTACAGCTAATACGATTACATCACTACTACTTAGTGTCCCTTGTAAAACCTCACAGTACTTTAACACTTCTTCTGCCTGTGCGTTTGGCTTTATCAAAGACGTAACAGTGTACACATCGTTCCAGTTGCGTTTGTTTCTGTCTTCTATTACTTCTATTGAGAGTCCAGCTATTTGTTGGTCACCCAGCATATAGATTTTGTTTCTCCTTTTGTCGTCAGCGTCTTGTGTTTTATTAGCGACCTCTAATTCATTTTGCAGCTGTGCCTCCATAATTTTATCATCGCTTATTTTATTAGAAATATTTCGTGTGTCATCGGATGTAATTATGTTTTTTGGAGTGTCCTGTACTTCAATGGATTTTTGGTCTGTTTTACTGTCCGGGTGTAAGGTTGTTTGACTGATATTTAAGCAATTTTCGGCTTTCTTGTTCTGTGCTTTTGCAGACATATTAGGGTGTTGCTGTAGTGGTGAGCTTTTTTTCGCACTTAAAGGTGTCGAACAGTTTAGATCCTCAATGCCAATAGATTTGTATATCTTTAACTTTGATTCATAACTGCGTATTAAGTTTTTTAGGTCCCTATTTTCTAAATTGAGGCTGTCTATTTCAGCATTTGCACTGTTAAGTTGGGATTTTAAATCTTCAATTTCTAGATGTAGCCCTTCGATTGTGCTATGGCAGCTATTGTTTAAGTCAGGGGGCAAGCTTAATGAACTCATATCGTTCAAATTTGAGTTGTATGATGGTAGATCTAAGTCTGACTTGTGCTTGATTCTGCAATATTTACCCTTTTTTCTTAACGTTATGGTGTCCGCGATGTCTGTATACTCATCAGATTTATTATTCTGACAGTTTTGTTCTGTGATGTCAATATTTTCCAATAGGGTGGATTTTTCTAATTCCTGTGTATTTATTTCCGATATTACAGTGACATTGCTTCTATTTTGGTCAGCTGAGATAGAACTTATGCATTCCTTACAATTCCAACTTTTCTTTTGCTTAGCAGTCATTAGTTTGTATTTCTGTGAAGAAACGTTAGCGCATACACAGTGATACATTTTTGTACATTGCTTACATGTGAGAGTATTCTTATTCAGTGGAGTACAGCATTTTTTACACGTTTTTTGCTGCTTCTTAGGCGCAGTATCCATATTAGTATTTTTAGTTATAATTTTACTCGTAGTGAGAAATCTTTAAAGAAAGAAAAAATCTTCCGCACCTCGGGTTTGAACCCAGATTCGTTGATAAGCAGGCGGCACTCATACAGGTTGGGCTGCGACAGGTATTGTTAAGATAATCGAAATTTGTCACTGTACTTTGCTGTTTCTTTGTTAGTGCGTTTTTCTAATAATGCAATCGTTTTCTATTCCGGTATTCGTGAGTCGTATTACGCCATCTATTGGTACGGTGTCTCGCTAGCTAGCTGTGGTCACTGATGAGGATATACTCGTATCACGTATCTGCAAGTTCAACGTACATAGTTCTTGAGTGTTTTGTTAGATGGTGATATTTTTCTTTTGACCGTTATTTTGAGCTATCGATTTTTGCAATTCATAACACAATAAGTTTCTATAATAAGTCCTATTGAAACAAATAACACATGTAATTGTTCTTCTACTGTAACACTGAAGCTTATTATTACGAGATAAATTAGATTTTGTTATTTTAAAATAGTTTTCACTCGATTTTATCACTTATTATAAGGTTTCATATTTTAAGGATTATTTCGTTTAAAACACTTCTTTGGCTAAAGATAACATTGTCTCATAGTATTTACACAGTTTTCTTCACTTACACAAACTTTTCACTGCTTAAATTTTGCATTTTCTATTTAAAAACAATTTTAAATACGGAGCTCACTGTTTATTCCGTCAACGCTCTCTAGCGTATTATATGTTACATCATATAATAAAAATATTTTTAATAATTTTAAACTTACTAATGTTATGGATTTCATTTAGCAATAAAAATACCATAACTTTTACATAGATTACTACAGGTTTATACGGAACCCTCGGTGCGCGAGTCCGACTCGCACTTGGCCGTTGGTTTTTCAATAATAAAATATTCATTTTCACTTCTATCAGCAGTTCTTATGCCTGCCAATTTTTTAATTTTATTTATTGCACTACAAGTTAGCCGTTGACTGTAATCTCACGTGATGGTAAGTGATGATGCAGTCTAAGATGGTAGGGGACTAACCTGTTAGGGGCATGGCAGTTTTAATTAACCCATACCCCTAATCGGTTTCTACACGACTTCGTACCGGAACGCTAAATCGCTTGGCGGTACGTCTTTGCCGGTAGGGTGGTAACTAGCTACAGCCGAAGCCACCCACCAGACCAGGTCAGAGAAAATTCAGAAATTAGAAATTACCAAGTTGACCCTGCCGGGAATCGAACCCGCGACTTTCACCACTGCCCCAGGAGGTCATCAAGGACCTTTTATTGTATAGTATATTCTAGAAAAATAGTTTTCTCTTGTCCCCAGTGCAATAGTGTCACTCCTCCATGACTCAATAGTGGAATCAGACCCGGCTTATCCGCGCTACCAGGATCTTCTTCTCAAATGCTTCTGGAAAACTCTCAAGATGATCTCGACATGGGAGGTCAATTCCATAGACTATGACGCAGTTCTATATAAGATACATCTGTTTTATAAGGCCTACCCGAATAGCTACTGGAAGAAAAACGCGGAAATTAGTGATACTCCATACAGGTTTGTGATACTTCAAAATATTATAAGTTAGTGATACTCCACATACTCCAGATTTTCCGGGATAAATAGTGGCTCCTTAACTATACCCATACTAAATTATGCTAATCCTTTGCGGACTGATTGAAGGACAAACCAAGAAACAAACTTACGCATCTGTACAGTCCACAGTCCAACCATACGATTTGCTCCATCAACACTCACACTTTTCGTGAAACATTTAGTTTAGCAATAAATCATCATCATGCGTGCCACTCACATTACCATTTAGCATTCATTATAATTGTTATATTTTATAATCAATCAATAAACCTTAATCAAGCATTCTATCATTTAACGGTCATAGACCGAACAGCATCTATACTATTAGTATGGCAACATTCGGCATTACATTCAACAACATATTACTATAACTAGAACCGATATTGCAAAACTGGGCTTTAAAAATACAGTGTAAACTCTTTATAACGAAACTCAAGGGACTGAGCATTTTTTGTCGTTATAGAGAGTTATCGTTATATGGAGTGAACAAAAAAACAACAAAATTAACAAGAACTTTTTCAAACTTTTTCGTCAACACTAATCGCTTTCCGTTTACTGGCCATGTTAACAGTTTCAAAGTAGGTTTACGACTGATAATACGATAGGTACCCAGTATGCTTGGTCGAAGACCATCACTTCCGAGAAAACAATGCGTCATACTGCATGTGTTCAAGGCAATTAAGGATAACAAAAGCTCGGACGACCTCGGATGTTTCGGAGCTTCAAAGTCTTTTGTTACCTGATAACATAACATAAACAATAATACCAATAATAAATATTTACTGTCTACAAATATGAACACATTTCTTCGTAATAGAGAATGGCGTATCGCTATAAAGAGTGTTTCAATATGTGGGTTTTAATGCAAACCAACCAAGTTGGGCTCACGTCAACGTTACAGGGAGTTTATTGTTATAAAGGATAACGTTATAAAGAGTTTACACTGTATTTCGTTTTACAGAACAGTCAAAACTCTAGTCCACACGCTAGTCAAAATGAGGGGCGCATCCATTATGAACCATTTGACGCAAATACCGGACGTCAACGAATCTGATCTCTACCCCTATTTACATAAGGTCCTAAAGGTATGTACAATGTTTAACTCTATGAATTAAACATCAAAACGCTTGCTTAGTATGGTATTTTGCACCGAGTAGTAAACCTATTGAGAGCTAATAGCCACATTTTCGCTTTGAAACACATCTCACCACTTTCAGGCGGGGGACGAGGTAATAATAGCATTTCTTATTGGCTGGTTCAAGGTCAACTTTACACAGTTATAAGTACAAAGTATATGTTACCGCGGCACTTGGGGTGCCCGCTGCGCGACAAAAATATATCGATAAAAATTACCATTGGAAAATCAATACAAATAATTTTATTCAAACAGCAAAAGACAACCATATGTATGATTATAGATAATTATCTGATATACACGGTGCCTGTGCCACCGTCGTGCAAAAGCGGCCCCAGTTATGAGTCCGATATAAGATATCCTTGAGCAATATTAAAAATGACCTCATGTCAATACACACACTAGCGAAAAAAATTTATTAAAATTTCGAAAAAATTTGAAACATCCTGTTTAATTATGTTTACGAAAGTACATGCGAAGTAACCTCTGTTACAAGTTCAAGGAATTCTCTTCCTCACATTAATCGTGCAAGAGAAATTTTGTGAACCAATAGCGAATGGTTATTTGAAAAGTCCACGTGGACCGAGGTCCAATCATGCGCTCGCGCTATCCTTTTGACCCATCGGCCCCGCCCCCTTTTTACAGGAAATAGCAAAATGCAAAAAATAGATTTACTCAGTTACGGGTCGGCCACCGAGCGTGCGAAAGCGGAAGTATAGCACCTACGCATAATTTTCGTTGTTGTTTCCGTAATTATTATTTTTCTTAAAACATGGTACAAAGTCTAATTCTTGAGTTACTGTAAGACGTACAGCGTAGTGTTAGATGTCTAAACTACCAGTAGGTACAGCGCGAAGTGATGTGAAAGTGATTAAACTCAAACATTTTTATGACTTACAAAAACATGCTCTTTTGTTTGGAGCAAAACAGCAAGCAATTCGAATAATTACTTCATTACAGGAAGATAGGTTAAGCTTTTCTGTTCTGTGTGGTTTGTGTGTTAATCTACTCATGTGGCATGACCATACCTATGGAATTAATTATGGAAAGGTACTGTACCTAATTTTGTTGATTTTAATCGAAATAGCTGGTAAAAAGTGTAAGTTTGTTACCTAGGTACTTTCTTGATGAGTCTGAAACAATTGACTACTTACTTAATTCCTAATCATACCCACCGAATTATTAAAAGAAGAAAGAAAAACAAAACCCTTGCCATTATGTGATTAAAGGAAAGGGCCCTTAGAAATGAGGAATACGACTCAGAAAGAGAACCACCTACTTATTTTTTAAACCCGAGTAAGTAGGTACCATTTCTACCTACCATTTCTTGTTGAACATTTTAGTTGGATTTGAAATGAAATGTTTATTTCATGTACTTAGAACAATTATTGTTTCCGAAAGTCCGTAAAAAGTACGAAAGTACGAAGATTGAAATTAAGTAAGTACCTAGTACCTACCTACATCAATAATACGAGCTTGCATTGCAAACAGCTGATCGAATGAGGCACACGGTCTGTGCCTTGGTAGGTACTCGGCAATTTTTACGTAAGTAGCGTACGTAACTTGACGTACTTGACTAACAAGTAACTTCTCAGCAGAGGGTCTTAACTCTTAACTCATAGTCTTAAAGGTTACTGCATTTACTGCACGTATTCCAGTACATTTTCGTTAAAGTGAATGACCTTTAGGGACACGTGCCCGCGCCGTGCTACTGTAGGTACTCGAGCGCCGCCGTTCCGCGAGCGCCATATTTATGTGCGCAATGGGGTGTTTTCAAATGAAGCTATTTTTTATTTATTTTTTAAATGAAACTCATTGAAATGTTCTTTATTTTTTTTTGTATTTTACCAGTGGACTGTAGGCATTGGGTACATTAACTGGTTTGCTTTTCAACGACTATAAAAAAAGCACCGTGTATAATTTTTTTTTTAATTGCCCAAGTGCCCAAGTTCTATACTAAAGAACTTAAGTTTTCAATAACAACTTTTAATCAAATAAATAATAGACATCTAACCTGTTCTTCTACTTCAGATTTGTTAGGAATTTAATGAAATATAAGTGTTTACTCAGTAAATTAATTTATTGGCATTCAAGTAGTCTAAGGCTATCGATATAATTTATCGATAGTTACACGGGCTACACTGGGCTATGCGTGGAAGAGACGGAGATATGTAGAACTACATGTGAAAGACAAAGAAAAACTGAAAGACATCAACGGGTTCCTTTTCATTTTCGTAAATATTTTTATGTTTTTTATTTTTTTGCGTATTTTATTACAAAACTACACTTACTTATGTAATGTTATCCCATCCTTTACATAGCTGGAGGTATTGCTCCTCTTTCCACGCCATTTAATGCTACAGAGAGGCCTATTTTTCGTTTTTTACTCGATCAATTTCCGAGCACGGTCGAATACGGACTGAGGGCGGCTATAGGCACAAAACGTAGCGTTAGTACTCATACTGCTAACGTTTGGCTGGTGAGGGGGCACGCTATGCTCAGTCAATTGGTTGTATGGTCTGTGGTATTTTGTATGAAATCAAAGTTCGACGCACTTTTTTACTGTAATTGATAGTATAAAACGGTAATTCAACATAAAACTTACAGGGGTGGATATTATGAAAAATTATTTATTTAAGTAGATACCCAATTTTGTTGCAGGACTGGTGTTTTATAAACTTTTTTTTCAATAATGAAATTCTGCCTGATCGCAGTAGCATGAAATTGAATTGTGTGGTAGAAGATTCATCATGTAAGAACAACACCCTTACGGTGTAAGGTTGTTGGTTCCTACAATACTTTTTTTGAACACAAAAATGTTACTAAGTCGAAGTATAAGTGAAAGTACTGCCCATCCTTTTCTTGTATTATGCCTGGATAAACATGGAACCAATAATATTTTAAGGTTTCATTTACCAATGGTCCTATGCATTTGGCAAAAGTATATGTGTAAGATATGTAAACGCTGTTGGAAAAAAATATATATTATGCCTAGATTCTTTGATGTTTAAATGAAAACCCACAAAAGTGGGCCCAGCGCAACAAACAAGTGGGTCACGTTTGTCGTTTGCGTTGGTCCAATGTGTATGTCACCGTAAGTTTTCAAAAACCGTTAGATTGTAATCTAAGTAGCTATATTGTAAACTGTTGACGGATTGTGAACCGTTTAATGTTACAAGTGTAAATTTTTGAAATATGCATTGTATTTACGTTTTCTTGTCTTTTTCTTGTAGGTTAGGTTTCGGTTCGACATAAATAATCAGGTAGTGCCCGGCCTGCGGCCGGTTTAGGTTTTGTCGGATTATTATACCTAACAGATTACAATCTACCGAAAAATAATGCGTTAAATTGTAATCTGTCGACAGTTTACAATATCGCTAGTTAGATAGTAATCTAACTAGCGAATTTTTGCAATCTTACGGTGACATATACAAGGCTTTTAGGCATTTTCGTACGTCAGCGAAATACGCGACAACTCAACTCGTTACGACACGAGACGACAGTAGCCTTCACGTGGCCTACGTTGTCACTTAGATAAGTTGGTTCTAGGCGAGCGACAGAAGCAGCTATACAACTCCATAGCAAATGACAAAGTTGTTTACGCGACAGCGTAGGTCACGTAAAGGATCAGCTACTGTTTGATATTGTCGCGTCACGTCATACCGAGTCGCGTTTGTCGTTCACATAGGACAACGAATTAGGCTTGTTCCATAATAATCTGCAATATTTGTAAATGACAAAAATCGATTATTCCAGCAACTCAAACTGGACGAACGGAAAGACGTCGCCTCAGACGCAATCAACGGCGGCTTGCCGAGCGCAGTGAGCACAGTCAACACTGCTCTGAACGCGGGCAGATTACCGCGGGGGGTACACGAGGAGCTCGCGCTCATACTGAAGAGGATCGGCTCCAAGGAACACAACAGAGACGCGCTGTCGCAGCTGTATGACTTACGAGTGAGTATTGTCGTATGACTATAACGTATGTCGCAATCAATGGCGGCCTGCCGAGCGCAGTGAGCGCAGTCAACACTGCTCTGAACGCGGGCAGATTACCGCGGGGGGTACACGAGGAGCTCGCGCTCATACTGAAGAGGATCGGCTCCAAGGAACACAACAGAGACGCGCTGTCGCAGCTGTATGACTTACGAGTGAGTATTGTCGTGTGACTATAACGTATGTCGCAATCAACGGCGGCTTGCCGAGCGCAGTGAGCACAGTCAACACTGCTCTGAACGCGGGCAGATTACCGCGGGGGGTACACGAGGAGCTCGCGCTCATACTGAAGAGGATCGGCTCCAAGGAACACAACAGAGACGCGCTGTCGCAGCTGTATGACTTACGAGTGAGTATTGTCGTGTGACTATAACGTATGTCGCAATCAACGGCGGCTTGCCGAGCGCAGTGAGCACAGTCAACACTGCTCTGAACGCGGGCAGATTACCGCGGGGGGTACACGAGGAGCTCGCGCTCATACTGAAGAGGATCGGCTCCAAGGAACACAACAGAGACGCGCTGTCGCAGCTGTATGACTTACGAGTGAGTATTGTCGTGTGACTATAACGTATGTCGCAATCAACGGCGGCTTGCCGAGCGCAGTGAGCACAGTCAACACTGCTCTGAACGCGGGCAGATTACCGCGGGGGGTACACGAGGAGCTCGCGCTCATACTGAAGAGGATCGGCTCCAAGGAACACAACAGAGACGCGCTGTCGCAGCTGTATGACTTACGAGTGAGTATTGTCGTGTGACTATAACGTATGTCGCAATCAACGGCGGCTTGCCGAGCGCAGTGAGCACAGTCAACACTGCTCTGAACGCGGGCAGATTACCGCGGGGGGTACACGAGGAGCTCGCGCTCATACTGAAGAGGATCGGCTCCAAGGAACACAACAGAGACGCGCTGTCGCAGCTGTATGACTTACGAGTGAGTATTGTCGTGTGACTATAACGTATGTCGCAATCAACGGCGGCTTGCCGAGCGCAGTAAGCACAGTCAACACTGCTCTGAACGCGGGCAGATTACCGCGGGGGGTACACGAGGAGCTCGCGCTCATACTGAAGAGGATCGGCTCCAAGGAACACAACAGAGACGCGCTGTCGCAGCTGTATGACTTACGAGTGAGTATTGTCGTGTGACTATAACGTATGTCGCAATCAACGGCGGCTTGCCGAGCGCAGTGAGCACAGTCAACACTGCTCTGAACGCGGGCAGATTACCGCGGGGGGTACACGAGGAGCTCGCGCTCATACTGAAGAGGATCGGCTCCAAGGAACACAACAGAGACGCGCTGTCGCAGCTGTATGACTTACGAGTGAGTATTGTCGTATGACTATAACGTATGTCGAAATCAATGGCGGCCTGCCGAGCGCAGTGAGCACAGTCAACAATGCTCTGATTACCGCGGGGGGTAGACGAGGAGCTGGAGGAGGGAGGAGGAGGGGAGGACGATCTCACTTGGTGGTAAGTGGTGATGCAGTCTAAGATACCATACCATGTGTCACGAATCCATACTAATATTATAAATGCGGAAGTGTGTGGGTCTGTCTGTCTGTCACGTTTAAAAGGCCCATCTTTTTAACCGATTTTGATGAAATTTTGTATAGAGCTATGTTGCGTCCCGGGAAAGATAAAGGCTTTTTATCCCGGAAAATTACGGAGTACCCTCGGCATTAATAAAAAACTCGATCAACGCGGATAAAGTCGCGGCCATCATCTAGTCCACGATAAACTCTATCTATATGGCAGTATTTAGTGGGAGAAGGATACCAGCTTGTAGAAATGTTCTCTTTCGAGACAGTTTTTTTTTAATGCTAAAGGAACTGTATGTGAAAGAAGTTAAAGTTCGTTTCCAGTTACTATTTAAACCACAGGAAGCACTCCAAATACATTTCCTTCAAGGAAACTATCTAAAGAGTTAACTTTTTTTTCAGGAACGTCACCCAGAAGTGGACATATGGACGTTTATGCAAGGCTCGTCGTTTTACTTCCGCAACTACGTGGAGAGGGGGCTGAGAGAAGTCGCGGAGCAACGCAAGCTCGCCTCTGTGCCGATGTATAAGAGCGATTATAAGACTGAGAATATCGGTAAGTTTATTTTTTATTTCACTACAAGTTAGCCCTTGACTGCGATCACACCTGATGGTGAGTGACGATGCAGTCTAAGATGATAGCGGGCTAACCTGTTACGGGTATGGCAGTTATATTAAACCCATGCCCCTAGTCGGTTTCTACACGGCATCGTACCGGAACGCAATCGCTTGGCAGTAAGTCTTTGCCGGTAGGGTGGTAACTAGCCACGGCCGAAGCCTGCCATCAGACCAGACCAGAGAAAATTCAGAAATTATAAATTTGAGTTGACCAAATTGACTCTGCCAGTAATCGAACCCGGGAAATCCGCACGTTAAGACAGCAGCGCTCAACACTGCACAGTTTAAAGAGATACGTTATTGCCTACCGGTTGTTTGAGGGAGGCCTCTAGACAGAGCAACACTGTGGGTCGAAAGGAACGTTACGGAGGAAACCGGCAGAATATTCTTTACAAAATCCGATACAAAATTTGTCACTAAATTAGTCTGTGGTTTCCTAACTTTCTCTGTCTGTCTGTCTGTCTGCTACACTTTCACGATCATGGCTCTCTCTGTCTGTGCTATGTTTTTTAATTTTAAAATTTCAATATTATCTTTTTTTAATTTCAGATATAAGCAATGAAAACGATGAGAAATCACACGTGATATTCCTCGAAAGGCTACGAGCACTACAAGTATGATAATCTTTTCTATGCTAGCTAATATTTACTAGTGGCTGATGCACGCGACTTTCGTCGACGTGGGTTGAGTTTTTTTCGTTCTCTTTAATTTTCCGGGATAAAAATTAGTCCATGTGTTATTCCAGAATATAATCTATCCCTTTGCCTGATGTTTGTTAATCAATCACGCCAAAACGACCTAACGGATCTGGATGAAATTTGGCACAGAGCTATCTCTGTCTCTGTCTCCGTTAATAGGCTGTAGCGAATATAGATTCGCTACCGCCTATTAACGGCCCACTGCTGGGCACAGGCCTCCAATTTCATAGGAGAGAGGGAATCAGAGCTTAGACCCACTACGCTGCTCCGATGCGGGTTGGCGGGCTTTAACGACTATTATCATGTTAGTGATAATAACCGGGACCGACGGCTTAATGTGCTCTCCGAGGCACGGGGGTGAGACACCGCCAACTTCCTAACTCCGGGCTCGTACTGAGAATTTCTAATCAGAAAAACCCAGCGCTTAATTATGGCCCAACCCGGGATTCGAACCCGGGACCTCGTCAGCCGCAGTCGAACATTATAACCACTAGACCAACGAGGCAGTTAGAGATAGATTATAGTCTGGAATAACACATAGGCTACTTTATCCCGGAAAATTAAAGAGTTTCCGCGGGAACCAAAAACCCTCAATCTACGCGAACACAGTCGCGGACATCAGCCAGTATTAGTATAGATGCTAATAACGTATTTTCATAACATCCTGACAAGGTAAACCAATTTGTTACTGATTACGTTGCTGATTGTTATTTTCGCAGGCTAAGGCTGGCATCAAAACGGAATCGAACCCGTCCTCGCAGCCCCGCACGCCAGTGAGCGACAACCGCGCGTTCACCGACTCCATCAACGAGAACACACTGCCGCGCGCGCACAGCATCGACCCCCAGCTCGAGGTAATTATACTAATACCCTCAGTATCTTAAGTATGTCCATTTTTTATCTGTACTCCATACTCCATACTCCATACTAATATTATAAATGCGAAATTGTCTGTCTGTCTGTCTGTCTGCTACGCTTTCCCGGCCCATCTTTTCAACCGATTTTGCTGAAATTTGGTATAGAGGTAGGTAATATCCCGGGGAAGAACATAGGCTACTTTTTATCCCGAAAAATTCAAAGGTTCCCGCGGGAATCAAAAAAATGTATCTGTTAAACCGATTTTAATGAAAATTACTTCAGGGGTAGGTTGTATCCCGGGGAAGGACATAGGCTACTTTTTATCCCGGAAAAATCAACAGTACCCGCGTGAATCGAAAAATCTTGGTCCACGCGGACGAAGTCGCGGGAATCATCTAGTTACTTATATGTTAGTACTAGCTGATGCCCGCGACTTCGTCCGCGTGGATAAAGATTTTTGATTCCCGCGGGAACTCATAAAAATTTTTCGGAATAAAAAGTAGCCTATGCCTGTTCCCGGGATACAACCTACCCCTGTACCAAATATAATCAAAATCGGTTGAATAGATTTTTTTTTTGTTTCCCGTGGGAACTCTTGAATTTTCCGGGATAAAAAGTAGCCTATGTCCTTCCCCGGGCTACAAACTATCCCCATACCACATTTCATCAATTTCGGTTGAACAGATGGACCGTGAAGGCGTTGTAGACAGACAGAAAGAATGTGTCTGACTGTCTGCTACGCTTTCACGGCCCAAATACTCAACCGATTTAGATGAAATTCGGTACAGCGATAGTTTACACCCCGGGGAAGGACATAGGCTACTTTTTATCCTGGAAAAATTCCCGGGGTTCCCGCGGAAACCAAAAAACCTAAATAAACGCGTCAAAGTCGCGGGCATCAGCTACTAAAATAATTAAAATTGCGTTAGATTTGTAAAAAAATAGTGTTTGAATAGTAATGTATAACTAAAAACCGGAAACTCATTTCCAGCTCCACACAACACAATCAGTGTCGATAAGGAAAGAAGCGGGCGTCGACGCTCTACGACTCAAGCTGCAGCAAATCAAGAGCTCCTCCAAGAGATAAGGCCGTCCCTCTCGCTCCCTCGGAAAGCGGCTATAGCGCTCTCATTCACTCATTATGACATGTGCGGGATACACGATTATCGACCTTAGCCCCATCATATTAGAGTCGTGTACCGCACGTACATTGAAACCCCTTGTGATATAACCTTAGACATGTCCCTAAGGATAGGCCCGTAATTTTCGAATTAATAATACAGTTAGGCGACTAGGTCATGTTCACACGGACGGTTTTTAACGCGAGTTTAAATACCGTGAAATAATAAAAATATATTATTTTTTATTAAACGTAAAGCGTTAAACAAATGGTGATGTCAGAACGTATACAGGTATTTTAAAACCCGTTATTTCTTCTTCATTTTAACGTGCGTTAAAAAGCACCCGTGCGAACGCGGTCTAGAAAAAAAAACCCAGCTTACTTAAAACATGCCAGCATGCTTTGGAAATCATTAACGTTAACAAAAAGAATCATTATAGTTATTAGTAGTCGCAACTAATAACTATAATGATTCTTTTCTTCACACTTTTTGTTTTCTTAATAAATTAAACCGGACTTGCCCGCCTATTCTTAATTTAATCTCATTAATTTTCAAAGCTTTTCAAATTATACTTTAGTTCCTAAAATTAATTTAAACTCACTAGTTAAGAGTAGTGCTAGTATCTTATTTTTCATTGCACTTCGTGGCAACGTACGCGATTCTTAGGCTGGAAACATATTTAGTTACATGTCACGCCTCACAAGTAGTCAACAGTACAAGCAGACTTGACGTAATCCCTATGATTATTATTCGTTTCATCGGTCATAGGCAAGTACTACGATTTAGAATTCTAAGTCTAGTAGACAAGATGAAAAGTAGAATATTAAAAAAAAACATGACAGCGCTTAGTTGGTTTGACTCACAAGATTTGGTACTATCCGGTTTTGTCGATTGTTCTAACGCGAAAGACTGTATCGATCGCAATCATTAATTGGCTCTCAGTATTGTTTACAATACATACCCACTACAGCACGTCCCACTGCTGGGCACAGGCCTCCACTCTCATAGGAGAGAGGGAATTAGAGCTTAGACCCACCACGCTGCTCCAATGCGGGTTGGCGGGCTTTAACGACTATTATCATGTTAGTGATAATAACCGGGACCGACGGCTTAACGTGCTCTCCGAGGCACGGGGGTGAAACGGGGGTACACAACTTCCTAACTCCAGGCTAGTGCTAAGAATTTCTTGTCAGAAAAACCCAACACTTATCATGGCCCGACCCCGAGACTCGAACCCGGGACCTCGTCAGCTGCAGTCAAACATGCTAACCACTAGACCAACGAGGCAGTCATGCCATTGCCGTTTTTGCAACAATATTGATTATCTCAGCGTCTTAACGTCCTATGCGCGATTATCTCAATGTTATAATCACTTGTGTTAACGTCTTTGCAGCACGCAGTTTGTGTTACGCCGCGTCCTGTGAATCGGTTCATTAATAATAAGGACCACAGACGGATTCGAAACTAGTCCCCATTACTTCTACAAAACCTGAGTATTATACTCAGGTTGTTAATAATGAGTATCAAATTCCTAAAATCAAAGTGTAAGGCCTCACGGGTGGCGTATTATGAGTATGTTTCCAGCCTCATTCGCCACTAAAATCGTCCATTGTTTTGCACATTTGACATGACAATAGAATGTAAACTGTATCTATAAGCAGGGTAAAAGTGTGAAATTGTTTCAGTGACTTAGAAAACGATTGTAATGGGAATTTTTACGAACAATCTGACAGTTCTTGCTTGTGTATGGCTTCTTGGAATGAAAATTATTGCCTGATATGTTTATTCGTGATTAGTGAGTTGACTGACAAATACAATGAGGATGTGTGTGTTAATTTGGGCACACACAGATGTGTTCGTTAGTCCAAATTTCCAAACTTGTTAGATATTTATGTCAAAAAGTTTTACTATCTCTTTCCCAATGTTCTAATGCAAAAAAGACTATATTTGTATCGGATAGTTTAATTCAGAAGTTGTTTGACTGTGTAAGATCAAATAACATGTTCACAGTCCTGCGCGTACGCATAAGTGGACTAATATTTCTTATAAACTACGTATTCAAAATAACAATAGGACGGCCAGTGACCTCTGTTTGAACTGTCACTCGGAAATTAAGGTACTTTGCATACATAGCGATTATTTTTAGTTTGAATCTAAATATATTTCCAGCAATGACGTCACAATATGGTGGCTATATTGAGTCCTATTTTTAATCATTTGAATTTCGAAGTGTTGTGCATGTACGTTACACTGGATATATTTGGCACGAGTGGCGATTTAGAATATTTGCGTTCTCATGTTGGATTGCCCCATTCGTTTTAGAGCAATATGAGTTCATTTAGAAGCGTCCTTAGAAGAAAACAGGGTAGGGGATATGAACCTGCCATCTTTGTTCTACTGTTCTCTCGCCTATATTATATTCATAATTATACCTGTGTTGCCAGTATGATAGAACGTTCCCATTTTTCGGTAAATAAAGTTATGAAGAATTAACTACTTGCTGCTTACAATTCTAAGTTAGATGTAACTCACTATTGACTTACGTGACCGATATCAGCCTAGAAGCATTATATGTTCTTAATTTTCAGCCAGTGATCAAATAGCGTTTATCGAAATAGTAAAAATACTAATATTTTAATATGCTGTATCTCTTAGCAAATAGCTATATAAACGAAATAATACGAAAATGATAATAAAAATAGAGTATTGATTAGTAATTGCAGTCCTGTATTATAGTACATAGATTAAAGAAGAAAGATGGATGGAGCTAAGATGAACACACAAACTGTTTATGAATTACGCATGCCTTTAGTTTAGGCACTTCTTTATCGTCCGAACAGGGCGTATTCTAGTATGAACTCGAAACAAAGTTCGAACAGTGTAACAATTCGCAAACAGGCGTGGCCTATTCTACGTCATCCGTAATTGAACCTTGCCTTGTAAATAGACAACTTTATGAAAAATTCTGAAGCGCTGTTGGGTCTCTGTTTCATTTCCTGTCTATCTTTTTTCTTAAGTCTGACATTGTAGTGAAATTGTATTTTCTTCATATTTGAACTCAATGTAGTCTTCATTAAACTTGAAAACTACGATTGATTGATTGAATGATGGACCTTTTTAATAACCAGTTTTGTTTTAATGATTATGATCATTTAGAGTGTTATAATGTGTTTGAATATGATATGACTGAATATTGCAATTGCTTACATATTGTTTTATTACTTTATGTGTACAAGTTAAAATTAGGTGTGTAAAAAATAGTTGTTGTATAAAAAATGTGGCAACTTTTTTTTGGTCAGGGTATAATATCGATAGAACGCGTAACTTCGTGTTTAGCCTTATCCATTGTCTATATCCATTAAAAAACTGAACATAATGAATCAATAATGAATCTGATGGAACTAGAAGTTTAATTCGCTATAATCAGGGACAATAGGTAAATGAATGTGGTACAGTGTGTATTCCGCACTTTGCCTCTGATAAATGCTTCGGCAGATTTCTGTGGTATGGTGAATATCGCGGGCTATAAGTGCGGGATACACACTACCACATAGATTTACCTATTGTCGCTGTTTATAGCGAATTAAACTTTTAGTTCCTTCATTGTCATGGACTTCCGCAAAGTAACGCCTGCTTCTATCCAATAATGAATTTTTAACACAAGCCCGCTCTAACATAGACCTTATTATTGCTTTCCATATTATTATTGTCTATAAGCGCGAGCCTATTATATGAATTCTGTAAACAATTGCAATATTTAGTACCTATGTAATGTAATTTATGTTTGAATTTGTATTGTTTGAATCATTTCTAAGACTGTTCTTAGTTGTGCCTAGTGTTGGAATACTCAGGTTTGCATTGTTTGTGTTGTGCTTTTAGTTTGGTCAGGCGGTTCATCCAGTAGGTTTATTAGAAAACTTGTATAGCTGCGATGAGGCCACTATGTGTTATATTATTCATAATCCATTCATAATTTATAACCCCCCACTCTCATATTAAGCCTCCAATTCACGTTGACCCAACATTTTCGGCGAGTACCGTCCACTATGCAGAACGTGTGTCACCTTGAAATTTGCATGAAATTAGGGCTGCCATCTGTCCGGAATTACCCGGATTTGTCCTAGATTATAGGGCGTCCGGGGAGCGTCCGGGCGAGGTTTCATTTGTAAGTCCGGGTTTAAAAGTTTTCAAGTCACCGCTCGCCACCGGGCGGGCATTAGGACTTTTATTTACTACTAGGTATTTATTTTACTAAGTATCTTTAAAAAAACACACTTGACATGCACGGGTTCTAAGCTCCAAAATCCGGGGTTATCACGCTTCTCGTCATAGTTGCCAGATTTTAGAGATGGCGACCCGATGCTAGTAACACGAAATCCGATGCTAGTCATCCAATTTGATATACATTCGCCGGGTACGCTTGTGGTCATCGTGTACAAGGGGCATAACATTTAACTAAACCAAAATGAAGACATTCCCCCTGTATTATGATTTCGCGAATGGACATATATTTTTGAACTAAAATTATTTGACTGATTTAATTCAATGTACAATTTTAAATTACTATGTAGCAAAGAATTACAATTTGGTAGATAATTTGTGCTAATTGACACACTCAATGTAAATGAATTTTTATACCTCCATCTCACTCACACACATACCTTTGTACAGTGTGCGAGTGAGAAGATGGTTCATGGTAAAGTGTATTATAGTTATGTACCAAATTAGCGTCAAATTAGCTCTCATTCGGGGGTCGTTACTGTAGGTACCTATAGTCGATTCAAATAGGAATAGCTTCGTTAGTAAACAGTTATTTTGTGTTAATATTAGGTACATTGTAAGTGGTTTTGGGAAGGAACTTGAGTTATAAAACTAAGAAATTGTTATTTGAATCGAATTTACCTATTTTTCAATATTGTTACAAAAAATACTGTTACTGTGTGACAGGTTTTCGAAAGTTTGTTACTTTATTGAATAATGTTTTTCTTTAATAGGAGTGGGAATTTAAAATTTGTTTACCTTTGTTGTTGGTTGAATGAATTTGTTGGGAGTTCATAGTAGTTTTGTATAAAATCACTGTTTATCTTTTGAACTTATTAAACATCTCTCTAATGGCGTCGTATTCCCCATTACTGAGGGTCGTGACCCCTTTCCCCTTTCCGAAAATGGTAGGAGTTTTCTTGGGATAATAATAATATAATTAACATCAACATCATACAAATTACAAACGTTCGAAAAGTGTCACATACCGTTTTTTTAGATTAATTTTTTACATTATCCGAATACTGTCTCGATACCTTGAATATAACATACGAATATTCTTTTTAGTGTTGCTTTTTATGAAACTTGACTTGTATCTTGAGCATTTATTTATTTTAAAATAATGTAATTGAAATCATGATGTATTATTGATGAATAAAGTTCATACAACACAATATTATTGAGTTTCATTATATCGACAGGGTTTCGCCAAAGCAAAGGCTGAAATCTAGGCTGAGATCTTTATAAGAGAGAAAGATTACATATTCTAGTGTGAAAACACTATGGACACCAAGCGCCCTCGTATGGGAAGCGTCTCGTGTCGCGGTAGTATGTGCAGTTCTGTCTTTGTCCGCCAGCACAATACCTATATTAGCTCTATATTGGCCAGCACTTATTTTCGCCTATTGGTACATAACTTCCGCCTCCGGTTTCCGCTAACTTGTCTCTGGTTTTCGCTCTCAGAGTAAGATTATGTCTTAAGTATCCGCTAGAGAAAAATGTCAAGACGTCATAATATGCTTAGATTAGGCTAAGATAACATGTGTGAATCCGTTGCTAACTTAAAAAACATATTTCATAGCTTATTATGTTCACGCCACTTCACTCCAGTTGCTTCAGTTTTTATTTTTAATCTCCACCACAGACAAGTAACAAGTAAAATATCTTTGATTTTATATTTTGTTATATTATAATTTATATAGACGAGTAAGAAGTCTCCACTAAAATCTCAGAGTAAGTCTAATCTCCTTCTAAAATCTCTATGGTTAGTAATAGACAACTACATTAAATCAAAATCTTTAAAGCGGGGTTGCAAAAGTATGGTAACTCCCGTTTGTCACGGTAATAATTCAGGCTTATATACAGCATACACTTGATTCATATTTATATTATAAACGCGAAAGTGTAAGTTAAACTATTAATACAATTAAATAAGACTAGACGATGCCTAAAAATTCATCCACGTGGATAAACGTCTTAAAGACATCGGGAGAAATCTGATTTTCAGTTATAGAAACTAGGCTATTTTACTTTCCAGGTCCTTCTGGTACCCATGCAAAAAAATCTTCGATCTGTTACTTAGCTATCTCTTCTCTTCTTATGTGAGTATCCTAACTCTATGGTTTACTGTGTATAATTTTTGTCATATACTAATAAATATATTATATATGAGAGGCGCGGTGGTGTGGCGGCGGTGTGGCTTTGGAAGTATCAAAGCGGCGTCCGCGCCTCGCCGCCTCTATTTACCTGGCGTCCCATTGCTTGTATGCATTTTGTATGAAATGATATGAAAGAAGCGGTGGTGCGCCCGCCCCTCGCCGTCACCTCGCCCTCGACTGTCGCCTCTTGTGTATGTTCCGCGACCCGCACCTTAGACCAAACAATGGCAGTTTTCTCTTTTGTGCATGGTATCCTAAAAATAGTTAGCCAAAAGTCTCGGAATACAATTTGATATAGTTTGGCTACGCTAAGTCTGCAGCACTGGTAGAATGGTAGAATTAATTAATTTTTATATCGATAACGGTGAGCGGTACATGTAAGAGAGCGGCAACATTGGTTCTGAAATATGAAAGTTCGCCTTCCGCCACATGTCCGCCATACTACATTTTAAGTATTCTAATATTGACGTTCATATTATTTTTCTGTTAAATAGTGGTGTTGTGTAGTTATTTGTTGATAATTTAATTAATTTTTAGTTTATATAATACAGGGTAAGTAAAAGTTATTGCCTGAACATCGAGAAATGTATTTTTAATGCGAATTGTTTTAACCGCGACATGCTTTTACGTTCTGTCAAACTGAAACATTAAAGTTTTGTGGCTCTCTGTTTCTAGTTTTTGATTGAATTTTTCTAGAATCCGACAAGATTATTGTCTTATTTCATTTTATAGCAGTGGGGTGGTTTGTTGTGCCGCAAGTCTGAGTACCACACGGCTTATTGCAGGCCCCGGGTAACCGATTAAACGATGGAGTCGCCGAGGAAATTCAACGATTGCTATTTCTATTACTATTCCACATGCACTAAGGTATGATTATTACATTAAACTATTTACTCCATATTTTTGTATGCTCTAGTATATTTTACACAGTTAAAGCCGCGAATGCTTTTACATAACAAGGTTCAATATTTTGTTTATGTTGAAGTTTTGTCAATTGTGTAACAACCTTCGAGTAGCAGATAGCTAGGTACCTAAATACTTGAATCATTACTTGGTTATCAGTTCTTAATTATAATCAAATAATTTTGAGTTATAATTTTCTAATATCACTATGTTCTTAATATTTTGTGTAAGAAAATATGTACATTTATATTTTTCCCTAATTTGTATTTTAGGGGGATAACTGTATTTTTCGCCATGAGCCCTCGGCTCTGGGCTGTGAAACCATGTGCACTGCCTGGCAGCAGGGCAAGTGCATGGATAAATCCTGTAAACTACGCCATATGGAGCTCAGGGTAAGTGAACTTAGATATCTAGTTCTAGTTGTAAATAGCTGTCAAAGCTTGATGGTTAAGATTTCGGCCTCCTTTTTGAGGGTCCAGAATTGAATCCCTAGGTCTGCGTCTCTAACTTTTCAGAGTTGTGTGTGTTTTGAGCAATCAAAATATCACTACTATAGTGGAGGAAAACATTGTTAGGAAACCCACTTAGTTCTAATACTAATTGAAAAAACTAACTACATTCGGACTAACTATGAATATTTTAATGAAATGCTAGTGGTAAATTCTTTTCTGGGTTAAAATAATTGTGAATTGTTGTTTGATTTTGGATGTAAGCTATCTCTGCAACAAATTTTGTCAAGATCTGTTTAGCAGTTATTCATAAATAATCCCATACTAAGCTCGTGTTTTTAACATTTGAAAGAAAGTTCCTAATTTGACTAGTTGCCAAACACCCAATTGTGCTGTGACTGATGAGTTTCTTGCTCTTAATGTAAACTTTCTGAACTGATGGTAGAGTCAAAACAAGATGTCCCATACATAAGATTGTCATAAGACAAACAAATGTTAGTTTAAGAGTTGATTTGTGGTAAATAAAATATTAGTTATGAGATGATGCCTATGCTTTCATGTGGAATCAGGGGAAGGCCGATACTTGGATTTACTGGGATAAAAAGTACCCTATGATCTGTTCAAGGTCTTGGGTTCACGGTGCTCTGTTGGCAGAGTGATAAAAGGATAAAACAACAAGCAAACACACTTTCTCATTTATAATATTAGTATGACTATAGGTTTTTCCTGTAGTTCCAAAATAAACATGGTCAACAGAAAACAGCAAAATTTTATCTAGCAGGAAATTGGGATTACGAAAATAATATAAGTGCTTATCATATCCATATACAATATACAGTTCTATGTTTTCTTTATGTGGGAATAACCAGATCTCATTTTTATTTTTTACAATCAATACTTGGTTAACAGTAGGTAAAGATAATTTTTATTACAAGTCATAAATCGGTTATTGCTTTAATAAAAACTAGCAAAATCCATATTCCATACAAAACTTCAACACAGTAGTAACACTGAAAGTTTTCAATTGAATTTTGTATGACTCGGAGCAGAAATAGTAATATGACATATAACCATTAAATGGTAATTGCACTTTATCGATTTACGTAAAAGAAATAGTAATAATGTGAACGTTCTTGTGTTTGTCATATATGTAAATTGTTAGTGTACCTACTAAAGAAATTATTTTTAATAAAAAAAATAATTAAATCTGCTACTCTCATAACAAATTCTAACTCAATATACGTTTCTTATTCAAACTGAAAGGATGTGACCCTGTGGATGTGCCCTTTCAGCGCATGTATTCCCTGCCACATATAACTTAAGTACCTTCAAGGCAAGAGTGAATAGGCATCTTCTAGGAAAGCGCTATTGTCATCAAGTGCAAGCCAATTCTCTGATAAAAAAAATATTAAAATGTGGCCAATTCTGTTGTACGAATTCTTAACTTAATGACAGGTACCACATCACAACTAGGACTAGAAGGCCAGAAAATGTGTTGGACCGATTTTTATGCATTGCATTGCATTAAAAAAGCCTCACTTCTGGGCAGGACCTTAAAGGGCAAAACACACAGGAAGCGGGCGCGGGCCGGGTCGGGTGCGCGGCAGGTTGAATTACTTGTATTTATATGGACATCACACAGAAAGCGGGCGCGGGTCGGGTGGTGACGCTGTATGATGTCGTCCATATAAATACGAGGAATACAACCTGCCGCGCACCGGCGCACCCGACCCGGCCCGCGCAGACCCGCGCCGTGGATTGAGGTTTTTGGTTTTACTTTTTATCCTGGAAAATTAAGGGGTTCCCGCGGGAACCCCTTAATTTTCCAGGATAAAAAGTAGCCTATGTGCTAATCCAGGCTATAATCTATCTCTGTGCCAGATTTCATGCAGATTCGGTCAGCCTTTCTGGCGTGATTGAGTAACAAATATCCATCTATCCATCCATCCACCCATCCATCCACCCACCATCCATCCATCCATCCATCCATCCATCCATCCATCCATCCATCCATCCACCCACCCATCCACCCATCCACCCATCCAAACTTTCGAATTTTTTAATATTAGTATAGATGTATTCTTGATTTACAGAAAAATCGTAAGCAAATAGCTTGCTACTGGGAGACCCAGCCAGGCGGTTGCCGTAAGAAGCACTGTCCCTTCATGCATAAGAACCCTGACGCTCGTACCGATGGCATCGCTCCAAGTCAGCCTGCACCAGTCGTCAGTGTATGTACTATCTATCTATATTCTATCTATATATTATTAATATATTGCTAATATTATATAGTATTAGATGATGCCCGCGACTTTGTCCGCGTGGATTGATATTTCTTGATTCCTGCGGGAACTCTTCAATTTCCGGGATAAAAATTTCCGGCCTATGTCCTTCCCCGGGATACAACCTATTCCTGTACCAAAATTCATCAAAATTGGTTGAACAGATACATTTTTTTGATTCCTGCGGGAACTCTTCAATTTTCCGGGATAAAACTTCTCGGGGATGTAACTTATCTCTGTACCAAATTTCATCAAAATCGTTTGAGTATTTGGGCCGTGAAAGCGTAGCAGACGGACACTTTCGCATTTATAATATTAGTAAGGATTTCACAAATAAATTGACCTTTTTAGCATTTTTTTAATAGCTCTTATTAATGCACTTGTTAGATAATAGTTTAAAATTAATAACCTGTATGCTAAAAATATGACTTGTTGTTGTTCCAGGCTAACGCTTTGAATAACATGCCCGAGACATTGGAAGCAGGTGTTCCGATGAGCGCGGGAGTGCCAGTGTCTGCCGTTCCGCCGCCTGCCCCCGCCCCTGCCCCCGTGCCACTGCTGTGGCAGCAACAGAGACAACAAGGTGATTACTGCACTAGTGCAGAAAAGCACAAAACTAAGAACCTACCCTGAATAAAAAAAATTAGTCTCGATTTTAATTTCTAAATAAGTAGCAAAATGTCAATAAATTTATTTTTAAATTGGCTTTTATTACAACACTGTTCACACTGTAGACTATTACCAAACAATTCGCCACAGAAAGAGGCCGTGCGGTAATGTTTAAGATCGCACAAGAAGTCTAACACCAATCAATTGCTAATAGAGGTAGCATGATATTTCAAACTAGAATGTGGCCTTTATGGTTGCCAAATAAAACTGCTGTTTTGTTGCCGGCTCGCATTTGCTCTCTCTCTTTACTTTGCGCACTTGTACCATAATCAGGTATTGTGGCCAATTCTGTGTAACATCTCTAAACTAAATTAAAATGACAGCTTTAAATCTAGTTTTGTCCTGTCCCACAGGGAGTATTATGTAAGGGTTGGCAATATTTTTAGTGCTATCATTTTAGTTTAGTTTATAGATTGTGCACTACAGAATCAGTCCCATTATCATTCTAGTGCAGTAACAGTGTATTTTACACTTTCAATTATTTACTACAATTTTCAATGGTTGGGCTTTAGATTTTCAAATGCCCTATTTACTATAATAATGGTTATAATTCCTGTGTGATTTGGTTGCCTGGCAGAGATCGCTTAAAAGCGATAAGGCCGCCAATTGTACCGACTTTTTTTAATTGTTTCTGATTTTATTTAAGTTATGTGTACAATAAAGAGTATTTCATTAATTCATTTACTTACTATAGGCCCTCCTCTGGTACTCGACTCGGCCATCCTCGGAGTCTTGCCTGGCAGCAGTGAGCTGCTACCGCGGCGCGTAGTAGCGGCGCACGCGCACGCGCACGGCCATGCGCACGCGCACGCGCACGCGCACGAGCAGCCCGCGCCCTACGCGTCGCTGCCCGTCGACCCGCTCGTCGTCAATTTCGAGGAAGGTATGCGGCTCTACTGAAATTATATGTACTAAGCCCCGAGACCGCGATTTGAGAAACGCTTCAACGATTGATTGAGTTGTTTTTATGTTGGTGAGACCACATATTTCTTTTTACGAATTCTTTGGCCTACACAAACTATTATAAACAAACATGATTCCAGTCCGAATTATAGGCATTCTCAATAATTGTTTCCTTAAGTGTGTATACATTTATTGACAAAGAACTATTTGTGGTACAAATAAGTATCGATTAACCTGTAGGTTCCCTGCTTCTTTATTAAATTATGCTTCGACTGCATCATCACTAAACACTTCAGATGGCAGTCAAGGCTAACTTATATTAATAAGGTCTCCATCAAATGATAGGTCTTATTTATTATTTATTCATTATTTAATATTTACAGAGCCATTTCGTTTTGGTGTAAACATAAACTCGATTGAGTTTTACCGTACACCAATGCCGTCGACCTTAGGATAAAGACTTAAAATACAGTACAGTTCTGCACCAGTATGATTAATGAACAGATCTATTTATCAGTCATCTAAGTTTGCTAACTGCTCATGTTTAGTTTTAAATTCAAAAGTATTTATTCCATGTGTTATATTGTGGCTTTTATAGCACAACTTTCAAACTTAGCCGCTTGTAAATCTTCTACTGAGTATAGCTTTCGGGTAAACGGCTCCATACAATTATGGCAGATTTATTAACAGTTTTCATTTGTTACACTCAGGGCTCATACTAAGGCTCCTGAAGCAAAGTAAGGCAGAGCTAATGCAAAACATGGCCTTACTATTCACGTCTGTCACTTATTCAAGCGAGCTAGGCCTTAAATTTTTGATAAAATGGAAACATAAGTAAAGATTATGTTTGACCAAAGCATAATCTGAAATTATTGTGTTTTATATCTCTCTAAATGATGATACATTTTTCTACTAAATTATGGTTATTTAAGAATTTTAACTGTTGAAGGGTACAATAATGCTTATTATTTTCTCAAATCGTGACGGGGCTTCCGGTCTCACTCACTGAGGACTATATTTAAAACCAAAGTGATAACAGGACTTTAAGATGCGGTTTATAAATTCAGTGATGTGTCAGACCGTTTATACTAATATATAACAGGGGAAGTAAGAGTTCTCGTTTGAATTACATGTGAAAAGGTTAACAATTCTGGCTAATAATAATAAGGTGCTTATCGCACTTGGGTTGTAATTAATATGTTGTCTTAATTCGTGAACATAAATGGTTGTGTTAAAATATTTTCATGAAGCAATATTTCATGTCTTATGGACAACATATTTCCATAGAAAGTAATCATTTTATCTAATCACATATTGCGTGTTTCATAGTGTATTTATGTGGCTAGATTTCAGATAATTGCTTAGAAGAAAAATTCTGAATTGTTTTTATGAGATGATCTAATAGTGGAAAATCCTTGTATATGAGATAATTTGTAGATGATTAGGATCTTTTAATGTGTAATTTTATTGAGAACTCTACCTGCCCGCAGTGAGCGTTTGTAGTTTTAAGACATAATGTTAAACTTTTTTGACCGCTCACTACTATACTAAACACTAAAGAGTAACATAGCGCTTTAGTAAAACGCTATTGTGTTTTGGCACTGATATTCTGTCATTAGCGTTTATAATATGAATAAATTGGCAAAATATTATTATATGTCAAGTGTTTTGCCGACGGAATTTCGACTTTTGTTTTAGCAAGTGCCAATGCAACTAACACTAAAAAGTATAATTATAATAATAATTACTTATCTTATTAAACGGATATAGTTAGGCTATGGTTACATTTGTATGTTCTCGTGCACAGTAATAGCTCCAGAGCACTTTGGCCCTGTCTTTGGCGAGTGTTGGCCAATGTGAAAACAGTGCTAGCGCATTGTGTTAATTTTAATCTAAAAACTCGCAAATATAATATGGAGCGTATTTATTTACACATGTTTGAAAATATTGGCTGAGAACGCTGGGCTAGTGTGACAAAGACTCTTTAAGTCTTAAAATTTATTACAAGAGAAATTGCATTCTGGCATTCTCTGTACTTATGAAATTTGATTTGACGCGTGTTTTCCAAAAGAAGGTTTTGTTCTCACTTATCGCGATATTTTATCCACTGTTCCCTATTTAATTTAGACCAATCAGTTTGGCACTAGTATAAAATAAAACACTAGTGCTGTAATGTTGGCATTATAATGTGCCTGCATGGTGCACAATAATATACAGGTGTGAATATAGCATTAGAAATATTATTTATTTTTTATTTAGTAAGGATGTTTTTTATTTACGTTTTATTTACGATTTTAAAGAGCGGGCTGGAATATTATATGCTTTATGAAATATTCGAGTGTTCAAAATTAAAATACAGTAAGTGACAGACATAAATGTAATGTTGTATCAGGGATGCCGCTGTGTATTGTAATAACTAGCTTTATTACTAACAACAGTGGGATTCATTCAGAATTGCATGTATGATGTGCAATAAATTGGGTTATATAGTATTTAAAATGATTGTAGTGTGATCATTTTATCCTTACTAGTAGTTATTTATTTCTGTAGTCTCTGATATTTTTATAAGTTAAACAATTCGTACTGATATCGATTAACGATGTGTACATAATATACAAGTATATACATTAACGGGTTTCGATAAGAATGTCATTTACTAGGTTTTATTTTTGCACAAAGCATAAACACAGGGCCATAGGTTTGACGTATAAGCGATTAAAAAAAAGAAATAGAGCCATATGAGTGTTTTTGTACAGTTGAGTTCATCATATCTGGCAGATAAATTTCTGCTTATGTCTGTGGCCCTGCAGAAAGGTTGTCTATATTTTCCAGTCTGCAATTGGGAGCCAGAATGTTAAAGCGGAAGGTTTTAATATTTTTTTCATTATTTTATTTATTAGTCAATTATAGAGCCCGGTTTTAACACTGGATTCAGTTCAATGTAAGAAAGGGAGGGGTTCTAATGTATTGAGCAGTGGCATGCCCAGGGTTTTTGTGAGGGTAGGCGGAAAAAACAGAATGGTTCCCTAGTTTTTTTTTTGTTATTAGGAATAACACTTTTAATGGCACATATTATTTTGTTGTACTCAAAACTTTAATTAAATTGACTATTGTCATCTCTAATAAAAAAATAACATTGCTCGAACACAACTGTTACGTTGTCTCGGCCGCCAGCGCGTCACGCCAGTCTAGTATGCACGTCTTAAAATAACAGTATGACTTATCTGCGCGTACGCATGCGTTACGGCGCGTTAGGTGTGAGCCCTAGAGCTCGAAGACATCGGGGGGCAACGTCGCGTCGCGTCGGTCGTGATTTGGTCGTGAGGTGATAGTTAAGGACGTATTTGGGACGTCGCTGAACTAGACTATGTATTCTTCCAGATCTATCTATCTCTCTCTCCCAAATCTACCTCTATCTATCTCTGTATCTCTTCTTAAGTTTTGTGTACAACAAAATTAAACCCATTTGTGTTGAAAGTGGTTGTTTCGTGCTGAACCTCAGTCTACACGCGGTTTTAATTATTATATGATAAGTATTGAAAATGTGTTTAGATTTTTTTGTTTCATAATTTTATTCGAACCTAGTATTTTAAGGTAGGCACTGCCTTTTCGCCTATGATATGGGTATGCGCGCCACATATTGGCTGGATCCATAATATGTTTTACTAGCGGATAGAAAAGCAATGTTTTATGTTGCCACAGAGGACAGGCGGTTTTTGGTTTTGATTTTTAATTTTTGAATGTTTTATACTCTGTGCATTGTGCTATTTGGAGGTTCAAAACGGCTAGAACCCAGCCGTCAACAATTAAAAAGAATGTATTTGACTTTGCACACCTTTTTTAGGAAAGCCAAATTGATAGTATGAAATACTTTATTGTTAGTGGTGTAGAAAGAATCGATTTTATGATACTATAGGTACTTAAAAATCGAGTGGAAATATGACAAATTGATTGATTAGTTATCGATTATATCAAATCGATTATAATTGTCGCGTTTCGATCGATTACTACAAGGCCAAATGTTAAGAGGTGTGTTTTGTACTTTTTCTGCATGGATGAAAATTAAGTCAATGGAGATCTTAAAAAGTATATTTACATGTATACAGGATTTTATCTGTCTTATAGCATATAACACAATGGGCAAAGTATAAAAATGGATAGGTGTAATATTCCATCCTTTACCATTTTAATGTTTGTAGTAGAGTCCGTAGAGTATAAATTTCTTGCTCTCGCTCTCTACCCGACTCAATATATATATGAAATGTGATGTCGGTATTTTTTGTATGTGCAATAAATTTTAGTGTACATTTTTCATTTCCTTCATATCTTAGCTAATTAGAGTTCATATCTCTAGCTCTTGTTTTTTAGATTTACTATATTAACTAAATTATATAACGATTCGTCGTTTCGAATTCGATCACGTCGCGTCCAAACTGACTTGGGAATAGGTTAGGCTGGTGGTTTCCTCTCATTCTGATCGTAAACGCTGATGAAGAATAACTGAATAAAGCTGATGAAGCTTTGAAGCTTGGGCCAGCGCTGGCAATCAGCGCGAGAAGTTAACCAGGTAGGTCTGAATTCCTACGCTGATGTCGGTTGTATTTACTACACTGTGTGCTATCAAGGCAATTACAAACCAAAACAACCAATATACCTAGTTTTTAATAAAGAAAAATATCTAGATCTTTTCGCCATTTTTCTCTGTAAAAACTATGTGTACGACATTAAAAATTACGTCTAAAATGTCCGTAACTTTACTGTCAAAGATTTGTTTGACATGCGTATTAGTATGTGCGCGAGAGAGGGAAACTTATGTTACCTTGTCGCCTAAAGTACCAAACTGACGTGTGGTTCATTTATGCAACCGCAATCATCTTCTCAGACAAGGAATTCAGACCTAAGCTCGTCACAGTCTAAAGCCGCACCGCTCAAGTCAAGCACAGCATTCAAATGTGAACTTTATGTCATGAGCTAATGATACATTTTACAATGACAAGACGCGGTAGCGGGCTTGCCGTATACATATGCTTGTACTTGATAAATGCATCTACAGTATACAACTTAAAGCTCATATTTAAATGACAAGCATATCTCTTGGGCTTGGCCGGTGCGGATTTGTTTAATTTTTTAATAATTTATGAACGTTTGCAATGTTAACGCCGTCTATATTATAATAAATATGGAAACTTAGTAGACGTTGTTGGCTTAGTAGACGTTGCGACAGACATACCAATACTTACCTGCTTTAAGCCAGTCTGGGTGCGACTTTAGCTTGCGAACTATAATGAATTCGAAGCAAAACTTTTTTAATAGATGTTGATATAATCCTTTCATAGTAAAGTACATAATAAAAATAGGTTTAAATATGTGAAAATACAAATAAAAATATATATACACGAATATTAACTCATTATTGTAAGTGAAGAAGAAAAAAAAAAGAAAAAAAAAAACAGCTTTACGCCTTTAAATTGTTTGTATGTTAGTGTCTTAACTAATGAATAATAACGCATAGAAATTGCAAGTATCCTAGAAATCGAGAATATGCAAAGCCAGAATAAACAAAGCCATAAATGGCATGGTTTTTAAACGTGTTTTGTAAGACGGATTTTATTATTAAAATAATCAAACTAAAAATCAATCATTAGTGCTTATTTAGTTGCTGAACACAAAACTAAAATAAATTTACAGTAATTGTAAATACTAAATCAAAGAGAGTAATAGAGATTACCTTTTTTTTAAATTTATTATGAAAATTTAGACAAAATAAAACAAAAATATGAAAAAATTATGAACATATCAACAAATGAAAAAGTTATGGAACGAAATGAAAGAAATGGACTTAACGTGACTTAATTGAATTAAAAGCACTTCATTTGTGTGTGAAGATAATTTTGAAGTATTAAATCTCGGCTAGGTATTAAAACTAACTCACAAAATTTCTTACTCGAGTAAGCAATCGGTGTACATTAAGTAATTAAACTTTTAAATAATTAATTTCTCAGACATTTATTGATGGATTTAAAAAAATAGCACAGATTTATTTGTTTTAATCTATATTTTACTTCTCTTGTGTTAAATACGTTATTCGCAACATCATGAAACATCTCTCCATTTTATGTTGTAGAGAATGACACGTCCCATTTTTTTAGGATTTGTGATTTACAGTCATGAACTGATGAAAAATTTAAATAAACTGGTGGTTTAAATAATTAGTGGTTTGATTTCACTTCAGGAAAGAACTTCGAAAGTTCTATGCGTTATTATTCTTAGGTTAGTATAGGAGTTATGGGGGTACCCCAGTTTATATACACTGATGCCCCCTCGTATTACATTTCGCACCGTGATTAGATAGTAATGAGAAAATTAAAAAAAAAAGTGTTTAGATTTAATTGTCGAATGCGCTGTACCACGAAAGATTTAAGGCGAATTTTCCGTGTATTTTATTATGCTACCTACACCTATTTAGTCTGACATTTTAAATACACCCACACTCTGGTGACCTCCCTGGTCTTCACATCTTAGACTGCATCATCACTTACGAGGTGAGATCGCAGTCAAGGGCTAACTTGTAGTTTAATATAAATAATTCGACCAAGTGTGAGTCGGACTCGCACACCATGGGTTCTGTCCCATCGTACAAGATTTAACACTATTTACTTTTAAATACAAGTTTATTCAGATATGGTATCTCCTTTTATTTATAACATTTTGTTTTCATTATTTGTTGTTAAAGCAGCTTTAGTATTACTCACGCTTAGAAAATTGCATAATATGTCTATTACGGTTAAAGAGATGCTGCAAAAAAACGCCGAAAAATCTAGTTTACCTTTATTTTTTAATTTAATTTTCATTATTAAATGTTATAGTGGCAATAGAAATACATACACTGTAAATATTTTAAACGTCTAGCTATTAAGTAACAGACTGACAGACGGACGGACGGATGGGCAGCGAAGCGTACCCGTTGGCACCCTACGGAACACTAAAAACAACACATTATCCTAGATTCCAAAAAGTCAGTAATACTATATTATAACCCTATTTAGAGCTATATTCCTTTAAGTAACGAATAGGTTTTGCGCAACTTAATGGAACGGACTAAGTCCAAAAGACTGGAATTTGGATTTTATATATTTTGTATATTATTTAAATGCAATATTGCATAGGAATTGTTATCTGAGTTTAAGCACTTTAAACGACTGATAAGGTTATATGCTTGAAGAATTCTTGAATTTTATCGATTGAAATATAATTTTGCATAGAAATAGAAAAAAAAATTGATATACAACGGGATTATAGTGATAATTCGCCTTAATATAGTTCACAAAATAAAAGTTGTTTAGAATTTTGTGGTACAGTGTATTCTGTTATGAAAAATTATATCGCTTAAGATTGTATTAACAATTTAGGAGATTTAAAGTGAATACTTATATTAATAAAACTATCGATTATTGAGCAAGTGATAGCTTAGAACGGTTCATGGAAATATTATCTGATAGTAGCTTTCACTAACGTATGCTGCTTAAGGACAGCACCCAAATCGATTCAGTCATTCAAAAATGGACTTTGTGTCGAGATCTTTAGAAAGATTTTGGAATATTGAAATACGGGCGGTAAGAATGCCCCGTGTTTGTTGCCGTTTTTAACTATTTAAATATAGACTTTAACTAGTGTTCTGTAGATAGATTTTTCACTGTCAAGATACGCGTGGTAAGCATTCTTGGTTTGTCAGTTAAAAATGTATCTTATAGCACACAAGTTAAAGTCCATTTTTAAATGGGCGTGTCTATAGAATGTTTTAAGGCACGTCCACATTGACCGCGTATGTCGCTAAAACAAAACAGTTTTGTTTTAACTCTGAGTAAAGACTAAGGTAACTCAAAGTACGCTCTATAGATAAGTCTGAATTACGATTTGTGTGCTGTGCTTGAGCGGTGCGGTGTTGGTGAGTGTTGACCTTAATGCTTCCGACTACCAATACAATAATAGCACTTTGGTATGTGTAGCGACCACACTTGATCTTTTTAATATTTTTTTGCAACATGCAAAGTTCCTATAAAAAAATAGAACTGCAATGAAAAACGGAAAGGAATGAAAAAAAAAAAGTTTGTTAGGGTCCACGGTTTGCCTAGTCATTATGTTATTTATGTACGGAACTACCTATGATAACAATATTAAAAGAACTATTTGGTGGCGGATAGGTTTTAGATAAGTGTGAATTTTCTATCTTATTTTATAAATAAAGATGAATAAGTCTCATGAATTTTAAATTGCACCCGGGGAAGGAAATTTTGGACTTTCTAAATTTGATATTATAAAAAGCAGAACCCTCTTATGACTGTTTATGTTTACTCATTTCTTACATTTGATTTTATTGAAGTGACACAACATTTGTTTTCAAACTGATGAATGGTGATGAAATTTTCTGAAATTGAATTTAACCATTTTTAATGAAACTTCAATAAAATGTAATGATTGATCAACAATTTCGACTGTTGTTATCTTGTGTTACTGAAATTAAAAAAAAAAAAAAAACTCTACGAAGTCGAAGATGTTATCAAAATAAGCTTGTTCTCTTATATTTATTTTACTGTAAAAAATTGTTAGTACAAAGCACTATTCGTTTATTTTTAAACTAGGCATCTATTATTGGTTTTGCTCGTACCTGTTAAGAGTTTTATGTATATTACAGGTTTTTATATTAGGTTAACTCTTCATTTATTGAAAAAAATATTTACTCGTCTTGTAGTAGAAAAGATTTTAAGTTACGTTCGCATGGAGTAAGTATATTTTGTTTCTTGAATGGACCGAAAGAAGATACTTTTTGGTCTGTTGTCCCTTGCAGTATTTGTAACTGCAAGTTTTTAACTAATATTTATATTTCCAAGTGTTATTTTAAAGGTGAATTCATAATAACGCTCTTGCACGCATTTGGAATACTTACATTTATTTAAATAAAAAAAGCAAAGATTATATGAATTAAATCAGAATTAGTAATAAAGTTGGATTCTATCTTTTTGACGGTTGCAAAGTGAGTGGCAGGTACAGATAATATTAGCGAAGTTAATTAGTTCATACGCAAAATATATGTTTTTGTGATGGGAGTTCTGCGTTGTTCGCAGTCGCCAAAAAGGTTCCGTACTGCACCCCGATTGTGTAAGGAAAACGTAATGGTTTGTCAAAGTATAATTCGACCTGTTTACGGAGTGCATAGATGCCTACTCGTCAACAAGCATGTATGAACTCCTTAAACCGTGTTGATAGTGATACTTTTAAGCTGTTAAATGATTACGATTTGCTAACCAATTTGGCCTCTGTATCGTAATATTGATATTAAAATGAACTAGCGTATTCCAAATGTGAGCATGATAATTATGTAAGCAGTAGCTACTCGTATGCGGTTATGCACCTTCATATTCTAGTAACTAAGGTGTTGTTGAAGGGGAGGTTAAATTTGGAGGCAAATAGAATATAGAGAAAGTTTTTAATTCTCATCAAAAGTATATCAAAAGGACTCTGTGTCTTGATTGTAATTACTGTACTAACAAATAAACAAATTACGGTGAAAAAACACTACATAAATAAATGATTATGATTACAGTAATTTTTTTTGTCTGGCTGACGTATAAGTTCGCTCGCGCACTTTTTTATGGAGCTGCCTATATAATCTATAGATTAACAATCTATCTACAGATTACTAGACGAAATGTGCCCGTGTTTATTGTCTTGTCCGTAGTGTGTTTTCGCTCATATTCTAGCTTCTGAATGGAGTGATTTGAAGTTAGAGATTTATTTTTTTACTTCAGTGACTCGTTCATTTTAAAACTTGCGCTCTTGGTTTATTGAATCGATTAGATCGTACACGAATTGAAGTCCTTTCGATATGCCTATGATATTCTGTTTGAATCCATTAAAGAAAAAAAAAGGAGTGCCGTATTGTACAGCTTGGCAAACTTATCTGTGCGTGTGTCAGAGGCGCCACTGTCCGTTGAAAAGATCATCTTTTTAAGTTCAGCACAGAGTAGATTCTATTAGTTTCGAATTTCGCCACCCGCACAGGTAAGCTCGTCAGAGTGGCATCTATTATTAGGATTTTATGCGGAATAAGCATGTCGCATTCACGAAACCACCAAAGGAAAAATCTCTATCGTCCGTATAGAATCCAATATTTTTGAGTTTTAAATTCCTTTACACCTTCGCAGAACAATTGAATACTTTCTACGCTATGTCGGTCGCGTTCGCCCGCCACTCGTCCTAATTCATTCAATTCATATATATTGAAGTTATGACGACGATACTCTATGACGCTGTCAATGTTGACATAGGCGCAATATGCGTGAGGGTGCCTGTCCATTGAAGCGGAGCGGAGCGGAGAGTGTAGGGCGGACCAATCACGTCGTCGATCGATGCCGCGATGATTTTCTCGAGTCAGACTGACAGGTTTGGCCTTTTTGGCACATCTCCACTTCAATGGACAGGCACCCTAACGGACTTGTAACGTCAGGACCGACATTAGCGTGGGTAACCCTCATTTTTAAGGAGACTTCATAATAACAGATTTTTATGAAAAATATTGATGAGATGAAGGAGTAATCCTCCCAATAAACCGCGATATTTAGTTGTGTAAAGAGATTTTTCTTCGTTTAGAAACAATCGTTTCAGTGTTCTTGCTCGAGCTAAATTCTTGTTTGCATTATACGGGGTTGTTGTTATGTTAATCTTAGTCTTACGGTTTATAAGAGTTTCATGGATACGTTTAATTGTAGTACTGAGTGTGTTTGCGGCCGTACATTTTAAGCTAATAAATAACTCTTGATCCGATATAGTGGCCGGTATTGGAGGAGAAATGTAGTTTGGCTTTGTTTTTAATCAAATTGTGTTAATTTATCAACGAGCAAATAAATACGTTTCATAATAATATGATTTTTGTAATTATTTTTGACCGTCCGCCCCGGGGACGCTTTCAGATCTGACTAACAAGAACACACCGCTAGCAACCGTGGTCGTATCAAAACTAATTACGAAAATCATGCGCGACAATGATTACTTACTAAGCGGTTGGTGTGTTCTTGCAGAGTCGGATAACGAAAGCGCGCCTTCCTCCACGCCCACCAAAACCGTGTCTCCTGATGAGGCGCAGAAAATTGCGCGCACCAAATCTCAAGAGCTCCTTCTGTTAGAAAAGATACAAGCCGAAGCCGCGGCGTTCTACAGCTACGATGTCCTCCCAACGGCCGAGCCAGTTGCGAATGAACGTAAACTTGTCCGAACTAATCTAGCGACAAAATACGACAGGCTATCCCTCGATGAGATCGCAGGTAAAAAGCAATCTGAAAGACGTAACTCATTGGACTTTAAAGTTTTATCTTTAGACGAAATTAGGGCTAGGAAGAAAATATCCGAAGCTGTGATACACACGACTCCTATAACGCTAAACTTGAGTAGAAAAAGAAAGCTGTCTACGCACGAAACTCTAACTACTTCGGGGAATAAAATAATCAAAGTAGTTAGGAGCAACTCTATTGTTTATAAGAAAGTTGACCAAAATGCGCTCGCGCAGCCCAGTCAAGCTAAAGTTGAAACAAAGAGACCCGAAGATGCGACTAGTAGAAAACGAACTCTGTCCGAACTTAGTGACATTTATGATATGCAAGAAGATGAATTAGTAGACAATTGTTATGAATTCAAAAGAATTAAGATCGCCGAACAAATACCCAAACCTAGATTAGTTAGGAGTAGGAGCGCAACTAAATCTACTAGTGAGAGTAAAGATGAGGAAACCGATGTTTGCAGTAAAAACGATGATGATTCCGACACAGAAGTGCAATTTGTTAGTATGGAAATTCGTGAAGTTAGCACAGATATATCTGCCATAGATGATGAAGTAATAGATGTAGATTCAGCTAAAATGGGTGATCCCGTTGATATAGTAGATCTGTGTGAGGATAAAGACGATAGTGAAATTACAGCTTCGGATCTCGATTTAGATTTAGTTAAGAACGTACCAGATGTAGTCGCGAGTTGTCAGAAGAATTCGAACAGCGTAGAAACAGATGTACTGAATGATATTGACGCTTATTTGAACGAAGAGTTATGATCAAAATTGATTTTTAGTTTGAAATTTGCTTCTTGTTTGTGAGTGTGGTTTTAAACACTTGATTTATTTCTGAGACTATTAAATTAAAGTGTAGTGAAAGTACAAATAAAAATATATAGGTAAAACAATTAATATATTAAGAAGAGACTAATTTGTAGGCTTTGACGATACTGTACAAATCAATTTAAATTCTCAGGCCCTAGTGTAACTTTTTAGATAAATGGCATGTGCTTTTAACCTTTGGTGTTAATCTACCATTCCGTATGGACTAGTGAAAGTATATCTTAAAACAATGGCAGATTAAATACATTTGTCAAGTTAATTTAAATGCTTACAACTTGACCTTAAAAATAATTAGTTCAAAAATCAATTTGTGACGTCACGTCTAAGCTCAAATACTCACTATCTAATGTAAGCGTATTTTCTTCCAATTGGAAGTCATTTAATCACGTTTGTATGACTTTACAGACATATTATTTTCCTTTAAACTTTCATCACGAAATACTTGTCACCTCACAATGTTATAGCTTTTCACATAGATTTGTGTTTTAATTTATATGTGGTCTATTTTATACAATGATTTGCCCATATTAATTTGTTTTTACGTCGTCGACATAATCGAAAAACCTAAAGGTTTTAATTTTTTTAAAGTATATCTAAGACAAATTTGATGTTAGATATTCATTATAAAAAGAGCTTTAATTATATTAATTTTGATTTCTTTTTTGTTTTATTCGACGTAGTATATTGCAGAAGTTAGGGTTCCCAAAAATAAAAAATAAATAAATGCACATGTAGGTATTTTATACTTTAATACTTTTGCAAAACAAACTTCAGGGTAGTAAATAAAAGTAAGTTTGGGATTTTGATCCAAAATTGTATTGTTATAATAATTACAATGCATTCATTAATATGCATTTTGACATCACACAAGTTATTCACAATTTTTTAAAGTCACAATAATATACAGATTACATCTAATATTAATAAATTCGGAACGAATATACCCTAAATAATTGAAATTTAGCTTCACTAATCATTTTCTTCTTAATTGTAGTGGACTTGTAATAATTACAGAGTAAAATTTAAATTTTGTTTACAATTTCTATTAAGAATGGATCACAATGATTAACAGTCAACCATTTAAGAAATTTTATATACATTTGATATCGGTATTCAACAATATAGGTAGGTAAATTTATTGAAGCAGCGATATAATTAAAGTTTACAGTGATTTAAACTTTACAATAGTCTATTGAAGTCAACCGCGAAACTGAATTCAAGCAAAAATATGGCAAGGATAGATGTATTCACTTTCATCATTTTTTTCACTGAGTGAAGTGTTTCGTACTTAGTTTAGAAACATTTACAACAAATATACATAAATTGACTTATGTCTAGCTTAACTAACACTACAAAATGAATAATATAAAATATAATGTAACACTTATTTATAAAAATTTCATATTATTATAGTTAATGTTGTGATTAAATTATTTCATTCAATATTATTCATAGTACGTAGGCTTCACATAATCTATTAGGGTACCTAAAAATGTTTCTCTAGCATAATTAAACTTAACTTTGTCGGCAGCTATCTAAAATGCAGAATAATAAAACTAGTTATTTACTTATTTTTCAATTAAACTTAAGTGTCAATTGAATAGAATACAGTAGAAAATCTATCGAAAACTAAATTGTAAAAATATTTATTGAGTTTTTGACCGCCCTGTTTCAGAAAACCACTTTCGATCAAGGGTTTACCCTAAGTATAATCTGAAAAATCAATTAGAGATTCAAATAGAGATAAGTTCAAGACTGTACCTAACTTTTAACTAATGTACTAGTAGAGTGATTGAATGAAATAATTTAATTTACAATAATTACATTTGAGCCTTCATTTTGTGCTCGAGTTCCTGTTTGTGGCATTGGATATGTCGATATGTTCATTCTTTATACTATACGGTTCTTTATATTATGTTTATCATTTAGGTTCTCTTAAATTACTGAATGGTTCGTATCTGTGAAATAAGGTCTTTCAATTGAGCTATTTTTTTAAAAGTTAATAGCCATATAATATATAATACTAGCTTTTGCCTGCGACTTCGCTCACGTTAAGTTCGATTTTCAAACAAACTCTTTCTTACCAATACTATTTTTTGCCAGTAAAATTTCAATTGATAAATTTCAAACGGAATCGAATTTTAAACCTCTTTTCTTAGCGGAGGCCTACGTAACAATAACAGCTAGGTATTTGTACGCCTTTCAGCCCGATCCGTCCAGCGGCGGTTTGAGCTGTGCGTTGATAGATCAGTCAGTCAGTCACCTTTTCTTTTATATACTTATTTCGATTTGTCAGTAAAATATTTTTTGTGAGTAGCTACTAGCCAGTGGCGTACACAGAGTTTGATGGCAGGGTATGCATTGCATAAGTAGGGACCTGCTTAATAGCAGATCATAATCAAAAACTAGCATTGAGCTTTTACAGCTAGGGTAAGCAGTGCTTTTGTGCCTCTATGATGTGCACGCCGCTGCTCATAGCTAATCATTGCTTCATGAATAAATTTCAGTAGTTAACAAGTACTGAGATTACTTCCCGAGATCTATAAATGCCAATTGTCGACACATTTAACTTAGAAGTGTGTTCCAGTGGAACTGAGGGTAAACACTTTTTTTTAGCCTTGAAATAATGACACAAAATAATAGAAACGCATAATTAAAACGTCAGTATTAGGCTGACGTGGTGAGAGCCTAGTGTTAAGGACCTCTTTTTTTTTTTGGTTACGGGGGGGGGGGGGAATCTTGAGATACCTAATCTCCGGGGGAGGAGATCAGGTTATGTGGGATTTGTACCCACTAAAACCCCCTCGGTGGCCAGCCTCTGCGTGTAATGAGAAGCTCCGGGAACTCTTAAGAACATGCAATATGGAGCAGAGGTCCTGGACCTCTGCTCCATATTTAGAAGCTCCGATCCGGGGTGTTAATCTCGAGCATGCACCGAAATAATTCGAAATAACAGAAATAATCTTGCCTGATAGTCTTCCATATCAATCAAAGGTATGAGAAGTCTTGCCAATTCGCGCTAGGCTAGCGTGATGGATCGTAGCCAGTGCTCCTTATTGGGCCAGCGATGCGTTGAGATGAGGGTAGGTGCAATGTTTGTCGCCTAGTGCCACCAGGGTCACTGTAGACGCGACCAGTACTGCTGCGAGTCGTGTCCGGGGACTGCCAGGGGAACAGACACGCCCGTGCCCAGGAGACCGCCGAGTTCTGGACAAATGAACAAATTATTATTATAGAGAGCCTGTTTCTCAATGTCTGAGCAACTTTTAGCTGACGAGTGAATGAGAATGCCGAAAACAAGGCTATTGTTGCGTCATTTATTTTTAAAAATCTTTTTGACAGAATGTATTCACAAAACCTGTCAAAACATCAAAATTCGTAAGTAAAAGATGTATACACACGACACTGCGTAGGACCAGACTGTTGGCAACACTGTACCCTTACCCTAGGTTTTAATTCGATTGATCGTATATGCATTCGATGACATTAGCGTCAAAGTAAAATGAACCTTAAATTTAAAGTGACAAATGACAAGTTCAGTATGTACAAATTTTAGTTTGGAAACGTATCGTATACGTCAACGAATGCACGCATAAATTGAGCTCTAAATCATCATTATTAAGGTTAATTTGTGTCATTGAACTCTTGTACGATCAATCGAAGTAAGACTTACTGGACTTGGTACATCGCAGTGAACATTAGGTACGTTAGCGCGATCGTGTGCTACAAGTAGCGAAATCTATCAGCGTTTATGTTTATGTGAATATCCACCCATGGAGAAAGCGGACTTGAATAGAGTAAATACATACCCGGTGGAGGGGATGCGGGCTCGTGCTGGTAGCCGTGTTTGTGGTAGGGATGCGGCTGTCGGTAGGGCGGCTCGTAGCGCGGGTAGCCGAGGAAGCCGCAGGAGTAGTGTACGAAAGAAAGAGGTAGCAATATTAGCTAAGGCTCACCGACCTTGACATTATCTCGGTGCGTGACGGCGTCCCTCTCACCGAGATAACAGGACTTGACACGGATCCCGCGCGCGTCGGTGATGACGGATGACGTAACTCGCAGCGAGGATCCAACTCCGGATTTGATGCTGGCCCAGGGGTCTGTGCCTACCTACAAGGCAGGCCCTAGCCGACACAAGGCTACAAGAAAACCACCGGGGTACAATGATTCGCCCGGCTAACGAGGCCAGGCTTCGCAGCCCACACTCGAGAAGACCCCTACTGCTGGATACATACTTAGTGGAGGAGATGCGGGCCCGTGCTGGTAGCCTACGGATGCGGCTGTCGGTAGGGCAGCTCGTTACGCGGGTAGCCGAGGAAGCCGCAGGAGTACGGAGGATACGAAGGAAGGAGATAGCAACATTACCTACTAATAGGAGTGTCTTGAATCTTCCTCCGGGCTTAGTTGAGTCTGGAGACCGCTAGTCCAACTGTTCCGCTTTAGAAGTTGTAAGTATGGCGTTCTGTAGTTTAGCGCTATTCAAACGCTGTCAATTATGTCGTGTGCTACAAGTGGCGCCATCTATTATCGTTAACGTATCCACAGGTAAAATTTTATGAGAACTTACCCGGTGGAGGGGATGCGGGCTCGTGCTGGTAGCCGTGGTTGTGGTAGGGGTGCGGCTGTCGGTAGGGCAGCTCGTAGCGCGGGTAGCCGAGGAAGCCGCCCTTGCACAGGTCCCCGTCCCCCCCCTCGCACACCGCCGCCGTGTCGCCCACCATGCCGCCAGCGCTGTAGCCCATGGGCGTGAGCGGACTGGAAACATGGTCATGTTTGTTTTTAAAACAATTTGTTTAAAATTACCTACTAAAACTTAAAACTTACTACTTAGTCTAGTCGTATATACTTTTGTCCTTCGCAGACAATAGTCCGTCGCGTCGTCTGCGTAGGCCATAAACAAGGTAGAGTAAAGGTAACTAGAACTTACAAGTCAAGGTTCTCAATAAGTGTCTGGTCCGTCGCTTCAAGCTAAATTGTAACGAAGTTCCCTATGGGACGATGGGTACCCTAGCCGGCAAAAAACGTCCGTGACGAAAATGCGTTGAGTAAGATTTCTATATACCTATAGTTTATTCGGAATTAAACCATAACAGTTAGTTTAATTTCGAATGTAGTATATTTATATTTAAGAACTTTTGTCTTCGTAAAAAAACGTCCGTAACGAGGAACGTAGCCTAGTTTAAGGAAAGGAAGATAATTCTAAAACAAGAACGTCAACAATATTAAAATAACATGGCTTTAAGCGGTGGTAGTAGGTAGGTAGGTACTCCCCCTGGTCTAACCACAAACAAAAAGGGGTCTAAACGAACGGAATAGATTAGGTATAGTCTTTCCAGTTCCCACAGAGTAGGTAGGTAGGTACATTATATACCATGCCATACCATTATAACCTACCTGTAAGTATCGACGTTGAGCGGCGGCTGGTAGGGCGCGTGCTGCGCGTGCTGCGGCACGGGCGGCGCGGGCAGCGCGGCGGGCGCGTGCACGTGCCCGTGCGCGGCCGCGTGCCCGTGCGCAGCGCCGTGCGCGTGCGCGTGCGCGTGCGCCTGCGTGCCCGCGAAGCAGTCGGGGCTGCGGCGCTGGCTGCGGATCTTCTCCTCGCGACGCCACTTCGCACGCCGATTCGAGAACCACACCTTAAGGTCGGGTTAGGTTAACACGACGCGCGCGTTTAGCGGTATTAATGGTTAAAAAAAAAAATTGCCTTACTAATTTCTTATTGATTCTAATGTAGAAAAATTCTAATAATTCTAGATAAAGTGATCGAAAAGTAGGTAACTTAAGCTCTTTAAATTGGTCTTGTCGGTAAAAACGGATAAGTATAGGTAGTAAGACTACGTAAAAATCCTATCTCTGTATTTATAAATCTAACTAATCTTAGGTTCATCTTACAAAAGAATTAAAATAAGTACCAATATTTCTATAGGTAAAATCTAGCTGGCCTACCTAAGCTGTAAATTTAAATTGGTCATGAGAAAACTATAGAGAAATACAGCCTGGCGACCATTCAAAATGCCTACGTAACCTACCTAATTAAGAAAATTTAATAGTTTATAGTATAGGATTTCAGCTTACCTGTATTCTAGCTTCAGGGAGGCCTATCTTGGCGGCGAGTCGCTCTCTCGCGAACACGTCTGGATAGTGCGTCCGCTCGAATTCTGTAAACAGGTCATATAAAAGCAAAATTAACTACGTTATGCAACCTGCGCTTGAGGTATAGACAAATAACAATATAATAATTAAACATAATCAAAAAGGGTGATGGATGACAAGTAGGTACTAAAATTCTACGTCAATGTGACAAGCTCTATAAAAACTTGAAAACTACTAGCATGTGGAACTTTGTATGAAATACATAGTTATGACGTCATCAAATTTCACGCCGTTTTACTGAAAATGGTTAGCATACTTAAAACTAACCGAAGACGTGAATTTTGGGTCTATTGGAACTGACCCTCTATCAAATCAAATATCAAATAAATATTATAAATGCGAAAGTTTGGATGGATGTCTGGATGGATGTATGGATGGATGTTTGTTACTCAATCACGCTCGAACGGCTGAACGGATCTGGATGAAATTTGACACAGAAATAGATTATAGTTTGGAATAACACATAGGCTACTTTTTATCCCGGAAAACTAAGGAGTTCCCGCGGGAACCAAAAAACCTCAATCCACGCGGACGTAGTCGCGGGCATCAGCTAGTTTAATAATAAGTAACAAAAAGAGCTTGTGTGCAATTTACACACGACGAAAGTGAAACTTCAGGAAAGTAGCCTCGAGATAATGAGTAAATATAACTTGTATTATAAATATCATTCTCTCGCAGGCTAAATCCTATTATGGATATGTTTGTCTCTTTCTGGTGTCGATTTTTCGTTTCGTTTACAAAATATAAAAACATTTAACAAATCAAACTTTTTATTGCTAAATTTAAACTAGGGTTATAATATGGCATGCGTTCTTAGTGCAAGCAAAGGCGGATGCGGAGCTGATGGGGCTTTGCCTCCGCGGATGCGGAGTTTTACGGAGGCGGGGGCAGAGGTGGATTTCTCCGATCACGTCATCCATTTTCTGTGATGGGATGCGAAGAAAGAATCCCACGTTTGATGTTTTTTGAGTATTCTTCTAAGGACAGTTGCCTTTTTGCTTTTTGTTATGGTGTACCTAACTGACGTCACCTGCTTCGATTTGAACCTCTCGCGTTGTAAGTCAACGTAAATAAACCTCCGTTACAACTCCGCAACAAAACGGAGGAGGCGGATGCGGAAGCGGAGGTACGATTTCTTGCGAAGGAGGCGAGGTTCCGTTACAACCCTAATTTAAACAATAAAACTGTAAATTACAAAAATGGAACGCTTTGTATACACGTTCATCCGGTGGCGCCACTCATACCGTGGCGACAACATCCGTTTCATCGAATTTACAAATCACAACGAAGAAGTTTCACTTCAATAATTTACATAAAGGGAAACTGCATTTTCAGGCATTTTGTATACCTACTTATGTATTTTAGGGATTAGACAATATAGCGGTTTTATTCATCTAAAAATAAAAATTCTTTCCAAAAAACCGACTTCCAACGCTAGATACTGTAAGGTACAAAAAAATTTTGATTTCTACCCACTAGGTATGTTGAAGTCGGGCGGATATAACAAGGGTAAGCAAAGTTGTAAGGGTAAGCAAGGGTAAGCGAAAAAAAATATACGCGCCGTATTGAGCGAACCTTCTCCTCTTTTGGAAGTCTGTTATAAAACAGCTTATAAAATTATTCATCCAACTAATATGATCTGTGTGATTACTCGTTATTGAAGGACGTGCCAACCATGATTTACAGCCTTTAGCCTTGAAGGCTCAACCTACCTCTTTCAAGGCTGTCGATCTGCTCATTGGTGAAGCTGGTCCGGTTTCGCTGAAGCTTCCTCTTAAGTCTCATTCTGGCGGCGTCCTCGTCGGCGCCGCTCGACCCCGCGTTGGAGTTGTCCCCTGACCCCGTCTCGTCCGAGTGGAGAGCCTCCAATCCTTCCAGTTGCTCCTCACCTGGAAATAAAGAGCGAGTTAGATGTTTAGTTGAGGAGTTGTAGCCTGTATACCTAAACCTGTGCTTTAGGTAACATTGCTTGTAGGTATAACAGCTATCGATGGCTCATCTATACTAATATTATAAACTAGCAGATGCCCGCGACTTCGTCCGCGTGGTTTATGTTTTTTTCCTCACAGGTACTCCTTAATTTTCTGGTATAAAAAGTAGCCTATACCACCCTTCAGGTCCTTAACTACCCGTGCAAAATACCCGTTGCTCTGTTGCGGCGTGATTGAAGGACCAACTCTCTATTTCACCCCTTTTGGAGTAGAATTTTCAAAAACTGTGAAACACATATTTCTTTGTTTTTAACCGGTAGCTCACATACCAAGTTTCATGGCTATAACTTGAGAAATGAAGGATTTTCATACATACTTCCAACCTCTATTTTACCCTTTCGGGGGTGAAATTTTGAACAACTGTGACATACGTACTTTTTTATTTTTTACTGAAAGCCAAAATACCAAGTTTCGTTGATATAACTTGTAAAATATCTTGAGAAATGAAGGCCTTTTATACCAACTTTTATCCCCTATTCCACCCCTTTGGGGGTAGAATTTTGAAAAACTGTGAAACACGTATTTCTTCATTTTCAATTCGCAGCTCATATACCAAGTTTCATGGCTATAACTTAAGAAATGAAAGACTTTCATACAAACTTTCAACCCCTTTTTTACCCCTTGCGGGATGGAATTTTGAAAAACTGTGAAACACGTACTTCTTTATTTTCAATTCGCAGCTCAAATACCAAGTTTCATGGCTATAACTTGAGAAATGAAGGACTTTCATACAAAATTTTATCCCCTATTTCACCCCTTTGGGGGTAGAATTTCGGGATAAAAAGTATCCTATGTCCTACCTCGTAGTATGGGCTCAAATCGTGACAAGTTTCGCTTGAATTAATTCCGTAGTTTCGGCGTGATGCGCGGCAAAGATACAGACAGACAGACAAAAATGCAAAAAATTACTCATTATTCGATACTGAAGCCAAATGGCTTCAGTATCGAATAATGAGTGCCCTCCAAAAAAAATTTTCAAAATATCTTCAATGTACAGAATTGGACCTGTTACACTTTTATTATAAGTATAGATGCGAAAGTTTGGATGGATGGATGAATCAGATCGGATCTTGATGAAGGCTCAGATATGGTTTATAGTCTGGAATAGCACATACTTATGCTACTTTTTATCCCGGAAAATTAAGAGATCCCGTGGGAACCATAGAACCTCAATTCACGCGGACGAAGTCACGGGCATCAGCTAGTTTGTACTATAAAAGAGGTAAAATGTGCAGGTTAGACAGGCGATCATGGTTTAGGTACAGTTATGAACAAAATATTTCATATTATGTGTACTTAGTTATTAGATGATTTTAAGTTTGCGAAATTGCCGAAAGGACTCTTTGAAAGTTTGATTTTCCCAGATAAAAACCTTGAACAGACCGGATGACCTCCGGGATGCAACCTATATCTTTACTAAATTTCGTCAAAATCGGGTAAACAGGCCGTGAAAAGCTGACTGTGTAGAACTGTAGAGACACACAGAAAAATTTCGAATTTTTATATTAATATTTATATCTGAAATGTGGAAAGTTTGCAGATGTGACGATTCTGCAAGTAATTGCTAGTACTTAAAAAATAGGTAGGTACTTAATAAGATACTGAACGCTTAAACAGATATAATTGACAAAGAAACTTTCCTGAAAATACAATAATAGGTACACTTCTGTTCTACCCACATTTCTTTAGAAATGGTTTCGAAATAATCTAACCATCTTATTTCTCACTCAATATTAATATTTCATTTACAGTACCGAAATCTTTAATCCAATTGCTTAAGGCTTGAAGAGTTTAAAGGCTGCGACAGACTGCGATCGCACGACGGAAACTGTAGGTACGAAAGAACGTCACGTCACGCGCGCGGTTGTGCGTATTCGCCTATGGAAAAGTTGCAAGTCTGAATTTATGGTAAATATTTACTTTGGCTAGTTCCCGGAGTTTCAATCATTTACCTATCAATCAAATCAAATCAAATATCAAATCATCAATCAATCAAATAAATATAAATATTATATTAAATGCCAAAGTTTGGATGGATGGATGTATGGATGGATGTTTGTTACTCAATCACGCCGCAACGGCTGAACGGATCTGGATGAAATTTGGCACAGCGATAGATTATAGTCTGAAGAAAAGAAAAATAAAGAGTTCTCGCGGGAACCAAAAAACCTCAAACCACGTAGACGAAGTCGCGGGCATTCGCTAGTCTAATATATATTTCTAATTCTACTACAAGCTAGCCGTTGACTGCGATCTCACGTGATGGTAATTGATGATGCAATCTAAGATGGTAGAGCGGACCAGTTAGGTTACCGGTTTTTTTTATTAAACCCATGCCATACACGCCATCGTACCGGAGCGCTAAATCTCTTGGCGGTACGTATTTGCCGGTAGGGTGGTAACTAGTCACGGCCGAATCTCCCACCAGACACCAGACCAGAGAGAATTCAGACATAATAAATTCCCAAATTACCCCTGCCAGGAATCGAACCCAGGACCTCCCGCATTAGGACGACAGTGGGGCTGATTCTGTAGTGCACAATCTCTAAACTAAACTAAAATTAGAGCATTACAAATATTGCTAACCCTTTCTTAATACTTCCTACGGAAAGGGACAGAACTAGAATTAAAGCTGCCATTTTAGTTTAGTTTAGAGATTGTGTTACACAGAATCAGCCCCAGTGCTCACTTACATCAGGGAGATCGTCTTATGTTCATATGCCTAGGTCCCTTTATTACTAGATCTAGGCGCTTCGATACGCGGTCGACGCGCATTGTGTGTGTTCACGCCTTTATCTTTGTGATGTCTAAGAATTTGTAACAGTCCGGAGTCCTCGGAAGGGGGAACATGGCGGCGGAGTGAACAAGTAAGTAATAATTAATTCCCCAAACAGCGTCGATAACGCGGGATAACTGGATTTATTCGACTTTGCGATTTTAATCTTGGCTTTGCTTTGTTAGTTTATGAAGTCCTAGTTAATCCACACTAATATTATAAATGCGAAAGTGTTTTTGTTTGTTGGTTTATTGGTTTGTTGGTTTGTCCTTCAATCACGCCCCAACGGAGCAACTGATCGACGTAATTTTTGGCATGGGTATAGTTGAGAACCTGGGGAGTGACATAGGCTACTTTTTATCCCGGAAAATTAAGGAGTTGCCGTGGGATTTGAAAAACCGTATTCCACGCGGACGAAGTCGCGGGCATCAGCTAGTGATTGCTAAAGTGTAACGATCGCTTAAATCCATTGTTGCAACCTGTTGCTTTTTACAAGCTTTACACAAGTTTAAGAAATCCATTAAAAGTATGCTCCTGAAAAAAGCTTAATATACCTACTGTTGAAGATTATGTGAACGATAAAAGAGCATGGATTTGACTGCTGATGCAGGACTTGAAAACGATCTTAATCCGAACCGAATTATTAAACCACCAAATGATTTGTTTTTATATATATTTTAGGACGACCTATGTAGATATATTGTTTTAACTTTTAGTGAGTTATTTTGCGGCGTGTTCGCTTACGTAATCCGCCGAGGACTCGCGGGATGCAGACAGGGTATTGTAGCGCGCTCGAACACTCCTGATAATTGCTATTTTTTTAGATATTTAAACTTTACTGCTATTTTTAAGATTAATGTTGTAATTATTAGAAACCTGCTGTAGTATTTAATATGCAAATATATGCTAAGATTATAAATGCGCAAGTTTGGATGGATGGATGGATGTTTGTTACTCAATCACGCCAGAACGACTGAACGGATCTGGGTGAAAGGCACAAGATAGATTAGAGTCTGGAATAAAACATAGGCTACTGAAGGAAGTAGAAGTTTAATTCCAAATTATTCTCAACGTACGTTTCACTTCGATACCGGAGCATCTTCAGGAGATGTGGTCTTCACAATGCACGATAAGTGTGATTGGTTGTGACTAATAACAAATTGGAAGATTTCTGTGGTGTGGTGAATATCTCGGGCTATGAGTGCGGGGAAAACGCTGCACCACATAGATTTACCTATTATCGCAATAAATACGCTACTTTTTATTCCTTTCCCTTTTAAAATTTCATCCAGATCCGTCGAGCCGTTCTGGCGTGATTGACTAACAAACATCCATCCGTCCATCCAAACTTTCGCATTTAACTATAAATTATGATATTAGTATCGTAGATTAGCTTTTGTTTTCTATATGTGATGAGATTACTAAGAAAGTTGCGTTCTGATAATGTGACTTTCTCATACTTAATTATATTCACATTTCTTACATTTATTCATATTCATATAACTAAAGCTCAGGTATTTAACGTAACGCCTATGTACTTGACTCGTAGCCCAGTAAACATCGAATTTACTATCTTTCAGTGAATAAATTTCGCTCAAGTGTCAAGATGCGTCGACGAGGCCAGGGTGGCTGGCGCGGGGGTGTGAGGCCGGAGGACGGAGGGGGGAGGGGGGACACCGTAACGGGGGCGTTCATGCAGAAGAGGACGATAACGGCCCGGCCTACCACGTAACCCTGCCTACGATAGCGTTATCGCTCAAAAATGTATGCCCAATAATGGTTTTGGGAGTTCGTTTTTAAGGGGACTTCTTTAATCAGTTTTCAATTTGTGACATGTTTTTTTTTTCAGGGTAAAAAGTACCTACTAAAGATAAATACCTGCTTGTTAAACATAGATCACTAGATTAGATGCTTTCAACACGATGAAAAAACAAGTAGGTAAGGAAGTTTTAATTTTAACGATAAAATTTTTTTAGAATTATTTTTTTCAAATTAATGTTTTATTTCACTTTAGTTCTCTTTTGAAACTTTTCGTAGAATTATGGTAAGATATGGACCACAGCAACATTAATTGGAGGGTAAAGGTTTTGCAGAGAGATTATTTTGAAATCTCATTTGCGGAGAGTTCTCGCAGTAGCGTTCCTGGCTGCTGACACTGTCGGAGTACTGAGTAGGTAATAGGTATCTCTATCTCTAGTATCATGTAGTCACTAGGTTAATGCCGCTCTGCAAGGGCTAGGGTTTACCTACTTCCTATTTCATGACATTTCAATAGTACATTGTTACCCTAGGGATGAAGGGGGCCTATAGTTCGAGGGACTAAATAAGTCTTTATCCCGAGGTAAACACTGTGCTTTTCATTACGAATATAAGGAAAGTCAAAATAAAAATAGAAATTAGCTAAAGAAAATTGAGTGAACTTTATTTTACATAAATCAACAACTTTGGTGAGATATTTATTTAAAGTTTATGTTAAAATTAGAACAATTAGTAATAGTTAGTGAAAGGTTTTTGCCGGGTATATTGATATTTGATATTTTCTGGGAAACTTGAGTTTCTACAGTATCCAGGGATTCTTGGGTGAATGTTGGCGACATTGGTATTGGTGTCTTTTCTTCAGCTGTTACAGTTATATTGTTGGATTCCACCCGATAATCTTTTGAAGTGCTCGGCTGTGGGGTATCAGTGGAGTGCAGATTTATCATTTTTGTTACTATGTGTGATATCTTAGTTTTATTTTCCACTGACTCTTCTATGTAGCCTTCAGCTACTTTACTCGACTTCCAACCTCCATGTCTTTTAATGACAGTTAAATCGGCACCAGAATCGGCTAGCAAAGTTGCCGATGTTCTGCGAAAACAGTGACCCGAATATAGATGTGAGTTTGGCAAATAAAGGTATGTGGCTATCTCTTTAGGAATACTCGACATCTTGTTTTTGCCAATTACTTGCCGAAGACACTTCCCTTTATGATAGTTTATGAAAAAACGGTTCGTTTCTATACCACTTGGTCGTAACTTTTGGTATTTTTCTATTATATTTACAAATTCTTTTTTAATGACGAAGGTTCGGTCAACTTTGGTTTTAGTGCCACGTAAATTCACCAATATTATATCACCTTGTTTTTCAATGTCATCAACCTTCATATTTACTAGCTCGATACTTCTGCAAGCGCCACATATTGCCAATATTAACACTACCTGCAAAAAAAAATATTTCTCTAATAGATGTATAAATATATGAGAGCAGTGATAGCCTAGTGGTTCAGTCCTCTGCCTCTCATCAGGAGGTCACGGGTTCGAATCCCGGGCACGCACCTCTGACTTTTCGAAGTTATGTGCGTTTTCGAAAACTCAAATATTACTTGCTTAGCGGTGAAGGAAAACATCGTGAGGAAACCTGCATGCCTGAGAGTTCACATAAGTGTTCTCAAGGGTGTGCGAAGCCCACCAACCCGCACTTGGCCAGCGTGGTGGGCTATGGCCAAATCCCTCTCATTCTGAGAGGAGTCGACCCGTGCCCAGCAGTGGGACATAAAAAGGGGTTGAGACGAGATAAATAAAATATGTATAGAAAGTTACAATTTGATACAAATTACTTATGTGCGTAAACAATAAAAAGATTAACTTACCTTCATTACTAGGTATATTTCATCAGGCGCTTTGTTTAAGAAGGTTTCTACCTCTTGAGAAGTGAAAACTTTGGATTTTTTCGATTTAAACCCATCAGACTGTCTTTTGAGAAATGATGTGAGTCTCTCAAAATCCTTTAAATGGACGTTGTGTTTAGTACTTAATGTTGTCTTTAACATAGAATACACGCTCCATAATGTTGAAGGTTTATAAGTCTTTGATAATTCGTTGAAATATATTAGCAAAACGTTTTCTGATAACGATTTCACTTTTTTCTCAGCGCGCCATTTCATAAAATCGTCGTATGATTTTAGGTATCTTTGTTTTGATTTAGGTGGTAAAAGGTTTTCCACTACTGCTTGAGCCTCTTCTCTCACAAAATCAGGCGTTAAATCCATATCTGAATCAGATGAACTCATTGTGTCAATAAAAATCACTGTTAAACAGAAGCCTAAACAAAACTCTACAACTCGAAAAACAAATGAAGATCGGATCGGATTGCCGCTTGCCACTTTCCCGCCTTTTTTTTTTCTTTGGCCTAGCCGGCGGGCTATGCATTTAGCTTATTAATAGTCAAGTATTGTCTATGATTGTCTATGAATGTCTATGAATCAGTTGTCTTTACTTTATGAATAAAGTCTATCTTTCTTCTTGTCTATGGATGCACTCGGGTATGTCGTGTTTCATTAAACTCCAATAAAAATGTGACAACTAGTTTTTTTTAATTATTTGACAGCTGTCAGTTGAAAACGATTCTCCCTAGGGCTGAAAAGTATTACTTTCAACCCGCATCTCAGGCAACTTCAGACCTACTTTCCGTGTATGAGTAATGAAAAAGGATTTTTCATTACCACCACTAATTGAGGTCTGAAGTCAGAACCATTATAGGCTTAGGTCCGATTGCAGCAACGCCGGGCACTTATCCTTTTAAACCCAGAGTTAAAGTACTTATAGTTCCTGAAATATGCAAGTGAGACAGACAGACAAACGTACAGACGGACGAACGGGCATAGTCGCACTATATAGGGGTTGGTTTTTAAAATTTTGGTACAAAACGCATCGGACGCAACGCAACGCAAACATACGGAACGTTAAAAATGATGGTAAATGCAATTGTGATAAAAAGCAGTATCGTAAAGTTAACGTAGTAGGGTTGTTGAAGAGAGTGGAGTGTTTTCACAATCCAGCCGCCTACGGAGCAGTAGAGAGCTTACCTACTTTTTACTTTATCTTTCAGGACAATGGCATTTAAATGGAGGTACCTACTACTTAGTTTTTATTTTTATATTTGCAAGTCGCAGGTTTCTATTTAGAATTAGCACAGAATATATAATAGTACTAGGTACGTATTAGGTTTAATGAGGTATTTATTGACGTTCAAAAAAAGTAGAGTCTACCTTGAGCCTACAACTCTACGACGTCCAAAGAATCCCCCTTTATATTAATCTGCCGCGCTGGAGTAAATCCAAAAATCGCCTCTTGGGCTCCCCTACTAAAATTGTGGATTAGGTGTGCTAAATATTTAATTGCAATATAAAAAGGTGTTAGGTGGAATTTAGCAAACCTACTTAGCTATTCTATCCTGAATCAATGTATTACGAGTAGGTACACCATAATTATTATCCTTAAATGAAACCGCCAACCCCCATTGGAGCAGCGTGGTGGGTCCAAGATCTAGATAATTCCCACTCTCCTATGAGAAAGGAGGCATGTGCCCACTGCCCAGCACTGACTGGTACCTACGTCAATGGGCTGTAGTGGATGGATTCTTAAATGGTGAGACTTATTTTAACGACTTCCGTGGCGCAGTGTTGAGCGCTGTTGTCCTAACGTGCGGAGGTCCCGGGTTCGATCCCCGGCAGGGTCAATTTAGGAATTTATAATTACTGAATTTCCCCTGGTCTGGCCTGGTGGGAGGCATCGGCCGTGGCTAGTTAAAAATAAATTACGTCATTGACTCTACTACGTACGTACGTACTAGAACGTACTAGTCTACGTCCTCATGGTATTTTACTGTGCCTTTTTTAAGTATCGTTTTAAATTACCCACCATTTTTTTGCGTAGGCAACGTAACACGATGACGTAGGTTCAATTCTTAATTATAAGCCCACCCACTTCTCATCGCGAACGAATATGACACCTCGAAACAAAATCCTCATTCCTACATCACTTGTCCGGGAGTTGTTACACCGTTAAACCAAGGGTGTAAGGGTGATTTTTCAGTGAAATTATGTACAGTGGTGGTAAAACGACATTCGGTGTATCAGGAGCCCATCTGTCAGGCGTCCCGGGAAAACATTAATGTTTCATGAAGCCATGCACTGAGATCTGTATCAGATAATAGATCTGTCTCTATTTTTGACGGCACTCAAAATTAGTCGGGTGTCGGGACGCACGGACGGAAAATATCGCGCTCATGGAAAACATTTTTTTCTTATATTTTTACGAAAAAGTATTTCCACTAATGTACCTACTTATATTTTTTTACTTTTCTTCATAACATTTTTTAGACAAATTATCGCTCCGGATTCTCATGTAGGTATATTTATAGGATTATTGGATACTTATATTTTTGATATTATAAATATAGGTAGGTACTAGGTACTTATCTCAATAGATTTCTTTTAAAAATCGGTTAAACGGATGGGCCGTAAAAAGTTTACAGACAGACATACACACTTTCCCATTTATAATATTAGTATGGGATGCAGTGATACTAGTTATAATTGACGGTCTCTACCTACACTGTCTCTACGGTACGGTACCGGTATCTCTTCATAACTAAACATAGCTATACTGGGTACAACTCCCTTCAGGAAAGAAGGGAAGGGAAACGTAGGGAAATATACAACACGGCGACATTTTTGCGATAGGGCACTGCTTTGTTTACTACTTAGCTGTCATATTTCTGTCGTTGGATAGGAAATATTATAAGGAAGTATTGGAGTTGGAATTGGGAAATTGAACGTACCTAGATGATATTTTTAAAGCTCTCTCTACTCTTATGAATACCTACGTAGTAAGATTGACTATGTTAAGCAGATTAACAAAAAAATGGTTAAGGGTTGTTTAAAAGTAATTCATCGAAATAATGAGTTCTTGGACTGTCCAGGTAATGCTTTATGCTAAGTAGTTTGACGAAGCGAGTAGCTCTTCGATGACCCCATACTTAGTATTAGAGTGAGTCCCCAAAGAATCACGCCCAATCGTGGCACATTATGACTTGTTGGGAAATAATTCGTTTTTAAGCTATTGCATAGCTTCTATCGCGGGCCTTGAGCGTGGAGACCGAATCCAGAAATTCCGTAACGAAAAATACCTAACACTTTGGTTGCTATGACTACTTGTGTTGTTGACTTCAAGTTGTTGAAAATAAAAAGACTATTTTTATGAAAAGATGATTTTGGTTGCTATGCCTATATATTTGTGTTGTTGACTTCAAGTTGATGAAAATATAAAGGCGAAATAATTTTAAAGAATTATGTTTTCAATAGTCCTCTTTGTTTGAGGTTTTTGATTCCCCTTGGACACCCGGAGTCAACAACACAAGTAGTCATAGCAAGTTGATAAAAAGTGCTATGCAATAGCTTTACCGCGGCAGTCTCCGAGTGCCACACGTCTTTTTTTTCCTATTGAGTCACACCTAGGGATTAGGGAACAATGTGATTTGTTGGGAATCCGAACGGAAAAATACTAGTAACAATTTCTAGTGAAAAAGTTCAAAAGCCACTAATTCCTACACTGAGCTGAGCAAGGATGTTGGTACGTAAGTAGTTATTAATCTAAATTCTAAAACACGACTTTTCCGAACCACCTAAATATTGAATACACTGTCCCACTGTGTGGAAAAAACTGTCGGACATTGCAATATTAAGACAAGGTATATCAATACAAAAAAAATACAATTGCATTGGCCGACATAATAAGATCAGATATTTCGTAGCATTAAATTATTGAATTCAAATTTCCCATATTCCCGCCAAAGAAAAGAACATGGCCGCCAAGTAATAAACAATGTGGTGGTGCCTTATCGAAAATATGTCATTACGTTGGAAGGTAGAGGCACCGATTCCATTCATCGATTCCCTCGAGTTTTCCCTTCAGAGAGTTATGTTTTGGAAACAGTAGTATGACTTAGTAGTAAATAGGTGAGTACATAAAAGTTATCCTATCTAAAACTAAATTAAAAGCATGTTTTATTTTTTGTCAACCTATGTTAAGCTAAGCTGCGTTAATTTACGTTAATAAACTTTAAAAGAGCCTAAAATCCAAACGACTGAATAAATAAAAGCTTGCAATTTATTTTTATATAATACTTATTTATGAATTTACTATCACAACTTATGACATTAGCAGTCCGGGCACGCGTCGGCCATTTTGAGGAAAGCGCGGGAAAAGCGCCGCTCGAGCGCGCAGGTGTTTAGCAACCGATACCGACGAGACCGGCATTTTTATTACGCGGATTATGTTTCAATACGTTTTCATGGCTTTCTGATAAAAGCTTTTGAAAGGGATTATTAACCGACTTCCAAAAAAGGAGGAGGTTCTCAATTCGGCGCGTATCTTTTTTTTTTAATTTTAATTCTAAGTATTATAGCGGTGATAGCCTAGAGAAAAGACGACCTCCTGTTCAGGTTCGATCCTCGGGCATGCACTTCTAAATTTTCTGAGTACCTATGTGGTTTTTTTTTGAAACTAGCGGACGCCCGCGACTTCGTCCGCGTGGATTGAGGTTTTGTGGTTCCCGCGGGAACTCCTCAGTTTTCCAGGACAAAAAGTAGCCTATGTTTTAATCCAGGTTATAAGCTATCTATGTTCCAAATTTCAGCCAAATCGGTTCAGTAGTAGCGGCGTGAAGGAGTAACAAACATACACACAAACTTTCGCCTTTATTATATTAGTGTGATGTGATGTGATTCAATATCACTTCCTATAGCGGTGAATGAATTATAATATTAGTATGTATCAATTAATATTTTAAAAAGATCGTTTGAATTTTGTCGGGGGGTTTACAGCCTTAATCTTCTATATATATAAAATTCAAAGTCCTGACTGACTGACTGACTTATATATCAACGCACAGCCTAAACCGCTGGTCCTACAGACATAAAATTTGGAGAGTGTGTTCTTTGTGAAGACTAGGTATCCACTAAGAAATGGTTTTTCGAAATTCCATCCCCAAAGGGGTAAAATAGGGGGTGAAAAAAGTTTGTATGAAAATCCGTCGTTTTTCAAGTTATAGCCATGAAACTTTGTATATAAGCTGCGGGTGGAAAATGAAGAAATACGTGTTTCACAGTTTTTGAAAATTCGACCCCCAAAGGGGTGAAATAGGGGATGAAAGTTGGTATGACAGGCCTTCTTTTTTCAAGATATTTTTAAAGATATATCAAAGAAACTTGGTATTTTGGCTTTAGTTAAAAAATAAAGAAGTACGTTTGTCACAGTTTTTCAAAATTCTACCCCCAAAGGTGTGAAATAGGGGATGAAAGTTGGTATGAAAGACCTCCTTTTCTCAAGATATTTTTCAAGTTATATCAATGAAACTTGGTATTTTGGCTTTCGTTAAAAATAAAAATGTATTTTCTGTCAGTTTTTCAAAATTTTACCCCTAAAGGGGTAAAATAGGGGTTGAAAGTTTGTTTGAAAGTCCTCTATTTCTCAAGTTATAGCCATGAAAGTTGGTATTTGGGCTTCTGGTTTAAAATAAAAAATACGTGTTTCACAGTTTTTTAAAATTTTATCCTCAAGGACGTTAAATAGAGAGTTTGTCTTTCAATCACGCCGCAACAGAGCAATAATAGTTGGACGTGATTTTCTGCATGGGTTTAGATGAGGACCTGGAGAGTGACATATTTATTTTATCCCGGAAAATTAAGGAGTGCCTGTGGGAATTAAAAAACTTGAGTCACGCGAACGAAGTCGCGGGCATCCGCTAGTTTAATAATATAACTAATTCATACCTTTTGTTTCTGTAATAGCTAGTCAACGATCAATCATGCTGCTATGCAAAAGATTAAGACTGGTGGTTTTTTTTGTACAGATGGATCTGGATGGGCATATACTGCGTTGAGCACCTAACCATATAATATACCCAAGCAGGCGTTGGATTGGAACCCGCAAGGAAAACCCGGGCGGCCGAAATAAACTTGGCGGTTTACTATTCTTGATGAGGCGAAAAAGATCGGTCTTTAAAATTGTAGCGGGCTAACCCGTTAGGGGTATGGCAGTTATGTTAAACCCATACCCCTAATCGATTTCTACACGGCATCGTACCGGAACGTTTAATAGCTTGGCGGCACGTCTTTGCCGGTAGGGTGGTATCCAGCCACGGCCAAAACCTCCCACAAAGCCAGACCAGAGAAAATTCAGAAATTATAAAATCCCAAATTGACCCAGCCGGGGATCGAACCCGGGACCTCCCACATTAAGACAACAGCGCTCAACACTGCGCCAGGGAGGTCGTTAAAACCGTTAAAAAAAAGTTGAAAAAGAGAAGTGTCTGCCCTCTGCCCCGAAGGTGGGACATAACAATTAATGATGAAAGATGGACCTGCAACATTCAGGTCTCATATCACAGAATAATAACTAGTACTAGGTACCCATATTGAGAAATGTCGGTACTTGGTACTGTACTGTAGTCATATCATACTAATATTATAAATGCGAAAGTGTGTTTGTTTGTTGGTTTATTGGTTTGTTGGTTTGTCCTTCAATCACGCTGCAACGGAGCAACGGATCGACGTGAATTTTGCCATGGGTATAGTTGAGGACCTGGAGAGTGACATAGGCTACTTTTTATCCCTGAAAATTAAGGAGTTCCCGCGGGAATTAAAAAAACTTAAACCACGCGGACGAAGTCGCGGGCATCAGCTAGTAGTTACATATGTGGTGTATAATTATAGGCGAGTTGTTTACGCGCGGCGCGCACCGGGGCGGCACTAACTCGGCCCCGCCCACCGCCGCTTTTTACCGCATTATTTCACCGTCTACCGGAATATCTACATTCTACACCTTGCTACCAAGTGCTGAAAACGTCTCTACATGACGCCGATCGTGAAGTATTAATTTTGTATAAGGTAAAAGAAAGAAAAACCATTCATTTACCAGTTCTGCCTCTCATTTTCTTCTCTCTTTGCGTCGTACTTATTCCTCACTAGCGACTTCGTCCGCGTGGTTTAATCTTTTTTGATTCCCGCGGAACTCCTCCATTTTCCGGTATAAAATGTAGCCTATGTCACTCTCCAGATCCTCAGCTATACCCATGCCAAAAATCACTTCGATCCGTTGCTCCGTTGCGGCGTGATTGAAGGACAAACCAACAAACAAACACACTTTCGCATTTATAATATTAAGTCGGTGGTGGTGATGGAGGTGCCGGAGTAGCATACTCATGAAACATGGCCTAGTTGTGACAACGCATATCAGTCGATTACGATTGTTAAGCAACGTTGACCCAAGTCGGTAACTGGATGGGTGAGGTTCAAATTTGGCCTTTTCGTTTCCTCCGTGCCTCGGAGAGCACGTTAAGACGTCGGTCTCGGTTATTAATTCACTAACATCTGATAATAAACGTTACAAAACGATTATCCCAAGAAAACTCCTACCATTAGGTATGTGATTAATGAAAAGGGGTCACGACTCTCAGTAATGATGGATACGACGCAAAGAGAGGTATATAGAGGACTGCAGTTTAATTCCGAGATCTATGGAAAAGGGTGTCTGTTTTTCATTGCTCATCCGCTTAACGGATTTTAATGGAACTACGAACACAAAACAGAAAAATAACACGTAGGTACATTAAACAATTCAGAGTTTAAAAAAATCCTTTGCCTGTTGCAGTTTCGTGAAAACTCCGAAAAATAATGTTTGTTTAAAGCAAACATTATTTTTCGTGGTGTGTTTAAACACAACACGCTTTGTCTACAGGCCTAAATTAATATCTATGCCATATCCAATTCCATAGCCTTAGTTCGATGTAGACCAAATATTTAATTTTGACATAGAAAGCGTAAAGCTATTTAAGCCCGAAATCTCAACCGGTAGGTACCTTAACATAATAGGTGTTCCCAAAAATTTGGTATGCACATCCAAACTATTTATCTTAGAAAATCATAGAGTAGGTTACCAAGGAATTTCAAAACTCCTAAATCCAAACGGATAAAGTCGCGAGCATCAAGTAACATTCATACTAATATTATTTAATGCGAAAGTGTGTCTGTCTGTCTGCTACGCTTTGACGGCCCATATTTTCAACCGATTTTGATGAACGGTATAGATATAGGTTGTAGTTATCCCGAGTAAGGATATAGGCTAGTTTTTATCTTTTTTTTTTATCAACTACAACTTAGCCCTTGACTGCGATCTCACCTGATGGTAAGTGATGATGCAGTCTAAGATGGTAGCGGGCTAACCTGTTAGGGGCATGGCAGTTAAATTAAACCCATACCCCTATTCGTTTTCTACATGGCATCGTACCGGAACGCTAAATCGCTTGGCGGCACGTCTTTGCCGGTAGGGTGGTAACTAGCCACGGCCGAAGCCTCCCACCAGGCAAAGCATCTTTCAGAGAGTTCACGCGGGAAATCCAAAAATCCTAAATCCAAGCGGATGAAGTCGTGTGCATCAAGTAAGTACGTAATATTCGTCAATAAAGCGTCAAAGCTTTGTTAAACACCCATATCTATCGCATAAAGTACGCGTATAGGCCAAATATAGGCAAATTAACAGCTATAATTACATGTGGAGTAACCGAGGGGCGCAAACCGCCCTTTAACGAACATTTTCATGTTTTATAATCCTGTTTCATGCGTTATTGCCCGCTAACCCTTTATACGCCTCGTTCGGCCGCGCACGGTGCATCTAAAGTGTATATTTGTTTGATTATTCGAATGAGTAATTTAGGTATTAGTGCGGTAGATATTAGTTTTGTTTTGGTTCGTCATTAAGTTTTGTATTATGTAAATGAAACCCGCTGTAGCTATACATTAAATATGTACTTAGGTAAAATATACTGTGCTCTTTTGATGTTAACGTGTTGAATAATGTTTCTTATAAATAGAACATTAGGTATTCGTTTGATTATTCGATTGAGTAATTTAGATATATGTGTCTGGTATTAATTTTGTTATATAATTCATTATATGAAAAGCGTTGATACCATACTTAGTTGATGATCATTGAATGCGATAGAATGTTATATTGTTAAATTTTACTAAGGAGACGCAATAAATGGGTCAAGTCTTGATTTTCATTTGTTTTGCTCAGTCATTAATTAATATCGTAAAATTTCTAATTGAAAAGAATAAAAAAAAGTTGATAAAAAGTAAATGAGTAAAGTTTAAGTGAATTGTAATTTCCTAATCTGTACTATTGGACTTCTTTTTCATATAATTATTGTGAAAATGAATTATGGTTTTCAAAATCTACATCCGAAGCCAAGAACATTTAGTGTTAATTATTAAACACTATTGGTTGCTAGGAAGAGATCGCTATGTATACTTTATTATTAGCTAACGGCCGGTTTCTGAATTGAGAATTTCACGATGAGTCTGTCTCAAAGACTACTTATGGACTAATTATGCAAATTTTTGTTTCTGAATAGGTATTGTGTAAGGTTTGAGAGTTGGAACTTGCTGTTTTTGCTTGAATGCTTTATCCAGAAGCCGGCTCAATATCAATTCAGAAACATAAATTTGCTTTATTAGTCCTTAAGTAGTCTTTGAGACAGACTCAACATGAAATTCTCAATTCAGAAACCGGCCGTAAGTTTACTGTTGTATAATTTCCTTTGTGGTGTAGGTACAATAAAAGTATATTCCTTCATTCATTCATTCTTGGTTGCTGCTATAGTTTTTTAAAGGTTCTGTTAATTTTGCCGTTTTATGTTTAAATGTGTATTTAAAAATGAGTGGGTATCGTTTTGTGTTGAGCTTTTGTGTACCGCACCCTGTTTAGCCGTACGTTTGATCGCTGAAAGGGTGATATGTAATGAAGGCAGGTTTAATTGCTATTTTGCGTGTGTTCGCCGAGCTTCGCGAATCTGAGGGTCTTTTCCGCAGCGCCATAGTGTTTGTGAATCCGGTGCTTTGTTCCCATTAGCGGTTAACATACCTAGTACCTACCTTTATCTCCATTTATAGTGTAGATTCATTTGACTATTCATAAGAACTTGTAAAAAGTCTATTTGAAGTGGTAGATTCATTTGACTATTCATAAGAACTTGTAAAAAGTCTATTTGAATAAAAATAATTTGATTTGATTTGATTTGATAGTGAACTAGCAGTTGCCCGCGACTTCTTCCGTGTGAAATAAGTTTTTAAATTCCCATAACTAGAAATAAAACTAGATAATGCCTGCGACTGCGAATTTTCCGGGATAAAAAGTAGCCTATATTATTTACCGGGATGAAACCTATCTCTGTACCAAGCCACATCAAATCGGTTGAACAGATGGGTGGTGCAAAAAAAATAGAAAAAATATAATTTGTATTTTATGAAATACCTGTGAATACCAACAAATAAATGCAAATAATGATTCAAAAATGATGCAAATATACTACTCTACTTTTAAGTAGAGTGGATATTTTGTTAAGGGACTCCAAGACCTAAACAGTGTACCATACTTATGTTTGTACCAAAAAGGATTGGAATTGATTCAATCAATTGCGTTCCTTAATAATGCTCATCAAAGAAAGAGAAGCCTGATTTACCCAAAATTAATATTATAAATTCAAAATTGTGTCTGTCCGTCTGTTACCTTTTCATGGCTCATCTGTGACGTTTGGTAAGTACAGTAATATGTTTGCATCCCAGGGACAGACATTGGCTACTTTTAATCCATCAAAGAGTATTTACTCCAAGATTTTAATCCTTTAGGATTCTTTAGGAAATCCACGCAGAAGAAGTAGCAGGCATCATATAGTATCAAATTGGTTCTGTTTAAACTACCTTCTAAACACCAATTCATACCTGCCACACATTTTAATCCTATTAAGCGTACATCATATATTATATGTATATACTACAAACAAACACTAAGACGGTATACCAAAATAGAAGGGCTGTCTGCAATAGGTATATCTACCGTATACCTAGTCCATAGCTATCCGTACGGCATGGCAGATCAAAGGGTTTGAGCCGCACTTTGAGGTCGCCGCGTATGTGCCTACACACGAGTCTGTGCTGTTATTTGGATATAACACTTATGTATTACACTGTTTCTATTAAAGTACCTTATGTGTGTAATAAAATGTTCGAATTAGGGATGGGTAGCTGGTTCTACAGACGACCTCCCTGGCGCAGTGTTGAGCGCTGTTGTCCTGACGTGGGAGGTCCCGAGTTCGATTCCCGAAAGAGTCAATTTGGGACTTTATAATTTCTGAATTTTCTCTGGTTTGGCCTCGTGGCAGGATTCGGCCATGGCTAGTTACCACCCTACCGGTAAAGAAGTGCCGCCAAGCGATTTAGCGTTCCGGTACGATGCCATTTACTAACCGATTAGCAGTATGGGTTTAATATATCTGCCATACCCCTAACAGGTTAGCCCGCTACGATCTTAGACTGCATCATCAGTTACTACCAGACGAAATTGCAGTCAAGGGCTAAGTTCTAGTCCCACGACAAACTATTAAAGCGAACCCTTTTAAAAACTTGAATGAGCTTGTTGTAGGCAACGACCTCAATTTACATAGACAGGCCCTGTCATACAAAGAATGTGGACCTATTTTACTAACGCCATCTAGTCTGAAAAGCGGGACAGCGCTATGGCGGGGACAAGGACAATTCCAAGTAACAATTCGTTGTCGTATAGAAGTCATGACAACGTTTTTTGTTTACCTTTTAGTCCTAAAGAAAGGTTGTTTAAACGTTATTATAACGTTTACAAAACGCGTAAATGGCCCCAGTTATAAGACCATTTGTCGTTTAATCGTCACGTAAAGGTCGCGACGATGACCATTTACGTCGTTTAGACGTCCTGTAGACGTTGCAGAATAGAACGTTTTGATTATATATAGACGTTACGAGATAACTCTTAGATACATATTCATATTAATGTTGTGAAGTGACTATAAAACTAAAAATGTATGGTTAGAAGGCAAGTAATGTAAAACTAATTCTATTAAAAATTAATTAAATCTATGTTTGTATTATATTGCGTAGCGTTGATTTCGACTGGAAACTTAATTTTTACGAGAAAGTATCTATGAAAATACTATGAATATTTTAATGCCCCCCCGTGATTTTGTGTTTTATGCATTATATTTAAATAATTTCAAATTATCTCTTCATTCAAAACTTCCGGCCATGATGTTTTAGTTAGTGTCCAACCTATAAACGACGTTAAAATAACTAGATGTCGTGTAAATGTTTTTGTGACGACCATTGAAAACGCCATGTTTTAGACACTATAGGACTTAATGTCTTGTAATAGTTATATTGCAGTCACAAGAAAACTACTTGGTTGTATAAAAGGCTTAACCATGACGACTAAAAAACAAGGTAATGTTAGTTATATAAATGTTATGAATTAACGTCTACACGACTTTCAGTCATATAAATATCATACGCCGACGTTTATACAATCATGAATGTCGTTTAAGCGTTGTGGCTGTTACCGTTACATAACGTCATATAATTTCGTTTTATAGACGTTTACTCGACTATTTATTATAACTTAATAGTCGCACGACTAAAAGGCCGAATCGATGACATCTATAGGACGTTATTGTTGTCTTATTACCATTATAAGACTACTACACAACATGACGTCGTATAACTCTAGATTTATACGACTTTTTTGGACTTTTTTGCTACTTGCTATAAAGGTTAGGAGCGTGCTCTAAAGTTGCACGCCCAATTGTTTTCTATGAAAGGGCCCATCTAGTACCTACATATATATCGATGGTTGTAGGTATTTTCTCAGACCAGGGTATATACGAGTATGTTTGTCGTTAGATGTCACAACCACAGCTGCTACTATTTAGTTGTAAATTCAACAATGGTTGTTAAAAAAGTTTGTAGGTAGCTTTCACTGTGAATAAATATCATTTTTGACTTGGTATCACCATTTTGGAATCGCGCTTCCGATGTGGAGTTTATTGTCAGTTATGTACTTTATCGCGTACATCCACACTGTTTAAACTTTTAAAGTATTCACGGGCTTTCCTGACGTGAATGAAGAGCAGGATTCAAAAACAAACATACAAACAAACATACGCACAACCTCTTAGGGCAAACACATAATATGGTATATATTATACGGGTTATTATTACGGGTCTCCGTCCCGTCGTGGGTAATAAGTTGTAATATAAGTCTATGGTTAGGAGCTTACTAAGAAGTTGTAGATTCTGACTTCTGAGTTATGTAATCAAATGCGCAGCAGAGCCTGGCTTCGCTGAGGGGGAATTCCGGAAACTTCTTACTTAGTCTATGGTCTGGAATACCAGAAGCGTGTCTGCGATTTCGTTCGCGTTGTTTTAGGTTTTTCGGAAAACCCGTTGGAACTCTGATTATAATTATAACACAGATTTAAATTATCTGTGATAAAACCTTATGTTGGTTTTCGGAATACAAGATATCCGAAACCGACATAGAATAATAGAAATTGAGTCCGAAAAGTTAAAGACGCGTGTCTAGGTATCAAACGGACGCTGACCATCAAACAGCCTGGCGTCTAAAACGTTAGGCTATCACCGTTTGGGTAACAAATAAATCTGAATAAATCTAAAAAAGAAACTCAGATGCTGGTAGATGGATACGTTATTCGACACTTTATATCCAAAGGGTTGTCGGATTGGAGTTACGGAGTTTTCACGGAATATTTTTTGTTTGTCCCGCACGCTGCCAAGATATGCTGTGCCAATATGGAAATTCGATTAGATTTGATCTTTTCTTGTAATTTCAGGTGACGCAGTGAGTATTGTGCTCTTAAAAGTGGATGTATGGATGGATGTTTGTTACTCAATCACGCCAGAATGACTATACTGATCTGGATGAAATTTGGCACAGAGATAGATTATAGTCTGGAATAACACATAGGCTACTTTTTATCTCGGAAAATTTAAGAGTTCCTGCGGGAACTGAAAAACCTCAATCCACGCGGACGAAGTCGCGGGCATTAGGTAGTATAATATAAAAGATCATGTGAGGTGGGGGATCATCAGGTGTTAAGTTGTATTTGAGTATTTGATAACTAGTCAAATCATAAGGAGTTCCTTATCAAACGTCAAGACGCGCACGGGAGTTTGTATAAAATACAGGCTTGTGACGTCATCAAGATATGGCGCACTTTTTTACTTTAATCGATAGTTTGAATCCTGTAGGTTTTAGTTACTAAGTAACCTTAAAACTAATATATTTGACTTTTGGCTTTGATAATAATTAATATGTCTTCTGGAAAACTCTATATTTAAGTATTTAATAATCATTTAAAAATATAGTTTAGGAAACATCCTAAATATGGAAACGTCAAATGAAATGTAGGATAGCTTGTGTGTCTCTTTGATTCTCCGGGATAAAAAGAAGTCCTTCCCCGGGATGCAATCTATCTTTGGCCAATTGGCCGTGAAACCGTAGTAGACAGACAGACAGACACTCACATTTCTAATATTAGTATGGAATACAAGGAAGCTGTTTTAATTGTGGTAAAAACAAATTACACATTTAAAAGATCTACCAACAATTTCGGCCTCGTAAACCAAAACTGATAATAGATACATTATCATTCACTAAGTTACATTACATGATTACCTGAAAGTCCAAGTGCGATATAAGTCACCACTCCAGTCCATTTGTCGACCCCGGCGGTCAACCGCGGCGATAAATATTCAACACACGATACATCTCACTAATTTACTACTACGGAACCCCATAATAACCATTTGTTACGGGACCCTGAGAATAAAATATCGCGCGACATTTTTCTTCGCCTTATCTTAAGTGAGCAGACGTGGCTCTATCCTTTTCTTTCCTGTGTATTTGTGTGTGCTTTCGTCTCTCTTCCTCGGTATTTATCACAGTTCTGGCTCCCTTTATTCCGGAGGTTTATTTAGTTTTCCTAAACGGATTTATCGTTAACTCCTCGTGCTTTGACCTTGTCTGTTTGCATGCTTGAAGGAGTCTGGTATCGATTTGACCTTGGGCGCCAATTGGGTTTTTGACAAGTCAAATGAGAAACTTTTTTCAAACGTCAAAACACCCGCTAATTACGGGATTTTGAATTAAATACTGAACGGTGACGTCATCTTAACACGACACACTCTTTTACTTCAATCGATAGTTTAAATTGATGGTTAAATTCGAAAATAAAACTAACAGGGGACGTGGATATTACGACTTTTGGGAAATCCTCTATTTAACTATCACTAAAAAATAAATTATTTAATGTGTCAAATAAATCTATATAGAAAGATTTATTTGACACATTAAATATTTTTTTTTTTTTTTAAATCTTTAAAAAGAGTTTGGTCATGACGTATTGACAATACTTAAGTACCTTGTAGATATATACATTAAATTGTAATTTAAAAAAATCCTAGCGTTCTCAATCTCAGTGTCGCTCACGCGTTTCGCAGTTTTCTGCAATTAATTTACCTCATCCATACTCTAGTCTCTAACTGCCACACATCGAAGCGTTTTATGAACTCCTTAGTAAAGATTTTGTACTTATTGAAATCACAGATTTATTGAAATCTATACTAAAGAGAGATCATTTTTACGTAAGTAAGAGGGCTTCGGATTCAAGATAGAGACACCAAAATCCATACTAACAAATATATTAAATGCGGAAGTGTGTCTGTCTGTCTGATACGTTTTCCCCGCCCATCTTTTCAACCTATTTTGACGAAATTTGGTACAGAGGTAGGTTGCATCCCGGGTAAGAACATATCCGTATACATACAATTTCATCCCGGAAAATGAATTTCCCGCGGAAATAAAAAAGGCTTCTAGTGTACAAATACGTAAATCCTGAACCTTGTTGAAAACGCATTCGGTTAGTCGAAAAACCTTTTAACCACACTTCAGGTGCTCAAATAATAATCTAACAGCTAAACCTTTCGGACATAGTGTCATTCTAATACACCAGAACCTGTTGTTAGTTACGCGAACCGGAAAGCTGCCGGCAAATCGCGGTAACCCGACACCTCGGCACTATATTAGGTGTCTTAGTACGTTACAACTATTTTATTGGTATGGGAAAAAATATGATTCAAACTAATATTATAAATGCCAAAGTGTGTCTGTGTGTCTGCTACGCTTTCGCGGCCCATCTTTTCAATCGGTTTGATGAAATTTGGTATAAAGATAGGTTGTATCCCCGGGAAGGACATAGGATAATTAAGGAGTTTTAGACTTTAGTTCAAAACAACGCTTCGCTGTCGATACGCTTAACAGGCGACCAAGATACTGACGAAGAAAATAGTTTTTTTCATTCACTACAAGTTAGCCCTTGACTGCTATCTATCTCACCTGATGGTAAGTGATGATGCAGTCTATGATGGTAGCGGGCTAACCTGTTAGAGGCATCGCAGTTATATTAAACCCATACGTATTCGTAAGGTACAAGAAAATAAAATAAAATTCCTATTCTTGTTTTAAGATAGGTAGGTCCTCCGTGTATTTGCGTACAAGGGATGCTTACGCGTTCCCCAATAATAAGTATTGAAATTAAAAATTCCATAACTCCATCTTTTACGGACTTCCAGAAAAACGTTCAAAGCCACCTAATTGGATACAGACTACAGCCGACCACTACAAAGGGGGATGTTTGAGATAAAAATGAAAATTAAATCTTCCAACCGGATGAGCAGAGTAATGTTTTTGACGGTACCGGAGGCGGGATACCCCCTCCCTCCCCCCGAGGGGGGCTGCCGCAAATCGACTATCAAAATGCCGGGAAAAAAGTTGTGTTTCACCCAGACAGTGTGACCGGCTGTTGCGGATGGTTTGCCCTTTTTTGGTGGTTTTTTTAATTATTCCCGTCTACGGACACTCGCGGTAATGATTTTTTGGTGACTTTTTTTTTGGAGAGTTCGCTTATTTATGTATCGATCGAGGGATTCTTTTTCAAGGTTTTATTTAACTTAATAGGTATTTTTGCCTCATGTACCTACCTATATGAAGTTCAAATCCTGCAACTGAATTTTAGAGCAGTTCCCCAAACCGACAATGCATTTTAATATGGTATCATGGAGGTGTTCTCATGATGGAGCTGGGAGGTAACCATAAGAACTCCTTTAATTAAGTATTTGAGAACATGTATATATATCGATCGTACTTGTTTTGACAAGTATAATAGATAATGTTTAGAGTATATGGTTTAAGAAAAGGTTGTTTAAAAAAAATGTTATCAAACACATATTGAGAGAAATTTTGTTTGGGTCACATAAATCTATGCGTTTATAATTACACGTTGAAATTTACATAATTAAAATTTCAATTCATCATTAGAAATAAATGATCGTTAAAATGAGAAAATGATCAATGGAACCTAGCTATGATTTTGCAAGACCTTTTCATCGATACCCCACTTGCCATAGTCCATCGACTTTTATTTTTTAATTTGTTACATACGTGGCTTCTAGAGGGCGCCATTTTGTTTTTCTCAAATTCGGCTTCCACAGTGACACTCTAATGATATATTCGGCACAAACTGGTGCAAGAATCATCAAAATCGGTCCACGCGTTTAGGCTGTAGCTGTCTTGCAAGGAACATACAAACATATGTAGACTGATGAACACATAACCCCTGTGCGTTCCGCAGTCGGGTAAAAAAATGCCTTCACAATTATATTCTGAAATATTACCTTTTTTCAATATCGGTAGCTCCGTTCCATTGCACGCAATAGCCTGTGGGCCAGGGCTTAAGCTGTGCAGCTGGTAGGGTGGGGTCCGCGTGTCTATCTGCGTGGGCCACGGCGTCCGAGGCCAGGCGGGCGCGGAGCCGGGCGTGCCTAGAAGCCGGAGCCTCTCGTACACCGGCGTGGAACAGTCGCTTGGCGACTGCTGGTTGCTGGACTTCTCTTTTTGGGCTGCAAGGTTGCGGAGGACGCGGTTGATTGAGGATACCTGGGGAAGAGACGTCAGAAATAAAATAACTAGCTGATTCGGCGTGGTGGTTTCGCTTGAGTGGATTAGTAGTAAATACTTTCTTAGCTGGGGTTACGTTAGCATACAGAAGATACGTCTTACTGACGTACATCTTTGCGTTACAGTGACATGACTGTCAAGTTTCTAGAGTTATATATTAATAAAATGTATGTGTCGGTCAGTGGTCAAGACACATCCGCGCACCTTGAGACGTGTGACGGGGAAGCGCGGCGGGAGGGTCTATACGCCCCGGCCGGCTATTCTATACGCACCGAACAGCGACTGTGTTACATTGTCGCGTCAACTTGTATTTTGATTTCAAAGCTTATCTGAAGCAAGTATACCTACCTATTGAATAGTGATAGTATTTCATGACACAAGCGATTTAGCGTCCTGGTATGATGCCGAATAGAAAACTAGCAAACTGTGAGGGTTTAATTTATTAAATGCCGTACTCCTTCCAAATAAGCCCACTTCCACCTTAAACTGCACCATATCTAGTAGTAACTAAGTAACTCAGCAACACCATAGAATAGGTAATCAACAGATAATATCGTAAGCAAGGACTAACTTGTCTATATTTTAACTAGTAACATCTCAGTAGGAATATAAGATTTTTATCAAATGGGGACTAATCATTCAGGAGGCAATATTAAGCCAATGCCGATGCCTTTGGGCCTGACAGGATTGACTGTGCGCTAGAGATCGGCAAAAAGTTTAATTTTACATTAACTTTTTCATAAAATTGTAGGTAGGTAACGAAATAATCACGCGCCCATAGTATAATTTATTTACAAGATGGTATCGATGATCGAGCGATGTTCATGACAAAGAGAACACGAGGCACGGACGAAACAGGATCAGAAAACCGTGAAAAATAACAAATTATATTCAATCGATATCAAGCTATATCCTATGAATCTTAAATGTAGGAATATTATATAGGTAATAGTAATAAATGTCTAAATGTAGAAATATTATATAGTTAATAGTACTATAATATATATTATGTCGAAAAGGGCTTCCAAAATAGCCTTTAGCAGAAATATTATCTGGGTAGACCCGCACTAAAAAAAACATACTTAATAGGTTTATTTTCGTTGTGTTGTGGCTTGTGCGCAGTTAGCGGTGATAGTTCCGTGGTTAGTATGCGCTAGTCGGGTGTCCGGGATTCGTTCCCCGGGCACGCGCCCTACCTGAAGGACCTTCAGTGAAGGTTCACCATAAAGTTCTCAGAGGTGTGTGAAGTCTGCCGATCCGCACTTGGCCTGCATGGTGGACTATGGCCTAAACACTTTTTATTCTGAGAAGTTATTATTATTGCACTCTGGCAATGGGTTGATAAAGATGATGATAACGTGCGTTGTTGATTGAAACTCAAGAGTTCCCATTTATTAGGGGCCATCACTTCATTTATATATCGTCTTACCTAGTAAGGTATTTAATTTTCCCCTCTTTAGCTCGAAAAACGCGCTTTTACTGCCTAAAACCAGTGAGAAAAATCAATATTATTTTTCTCGTGGATTTAAATCCCTCACTACACCCAGGATTCTAACTAAAAATCACTCGCTACCCTCGTGATTCTGTTATAGAATCCTTCGCAGCAAAGCGAGCGATAAAATAAAGATTTTCTAGCATTGGCAAATAGGTACTGTATGAAATATAATATTGTTTCAAAATTATCGAGTGTTAACCGATAGCCCACCCAGCCTTGTCTGTGTGTTAAAGGAAAACCAAAAATGTCCGCGGGCCTACCTACCAACTGTCACCGTCATATGACAGCGCGCCAAACAGACGTAGCGCGTAACTTAAGCCGCCTACAGATTGCCCAATAATAATTAATCAGTGGATGCCTTAGCTCGAATGAAATAGTTTATTTTTTAAATTTTATTCGAACCAAGGCCGTTCATAGCGAATGACGCAATTTGAAATGCGGTAAAGTACCGTAAAAAGCTATTTTCACAAATCTTTAAGCTATTTTGTGCAATAATCGGTTTAGTGATTATGCAAGAGAAATAGGCAGGCAAACTCGAGGAGGCTTGGCTGCAGAAGGATAAGCTCGAGCCTTAAAAACTTGCGCCTGTGATGTGGGAAGAACATAAAAGCACGAACCAGTCAGCTGCTAAGCAGTTGGCATGTCCGTTAGACGCTAAAACGGGCTTGGCGCGTAACTTAGACGTAGGACAGGAAGGCGAGGTAAGCCGATAGATATAGTCTGTGATGGTAATTCGATCCACGGCCACGCGGTGGTCCGGCCCGCGCGTTGAATGGCAGCTGACGCGATGCCCGATGGACCGCGAAAGCGCGGCACGTTCGGAAAACGAACGAAGCCGTTTTTTTAAAAAACAAAAGCGTTTTTTAGTCTATGATTGACTTTGATAGTTGACAGTCTTGTACCACAGATAACACAGATAAAGACGGTTCCGATATCTTTATTAAATGATTGTTTACTCTTCCATGATCTTTTGGGGCATAGTTAAGAAATAGTATAATAGGTATAAAAGTATACCTAACTAATATTTAAGAAAAAACTATACATTATCGTAAAAAAACTCTCTTATCATAATTATTTATGTAGCCAAGTACCTAATAACTTGCAAATACGGAAATCAGGAAATCAACGTGACAAAATCAAGAAAAATTCTTCGCAGAGAAAATTATAACAAGCCATCGAATTAAAAGTCTGATACAAGTTCAATAATTATTCAGTTAGAAAAACGATAAAATGACGGCATCAGAAAGGGTTGCGATTTTCCAACACTTTTCCAAGTTTAACAAAATGGAATGGAAATTTTTAACAAGCTACCGGGCATAGAGCAAAGATTTCAATGAGTCGAGGTAATTGAATGTTTTTCTAATTATTTTCTCTCGCTTCATTATTTTATTTAAATAGAATGGGCAATTAGGTTTGTTTTTGTTAAATTTGCTCTTAAAATAGGTGTTTTGTTAACAGTAATCAAAATGCATAATGTGTGCGATGAAAACTGTCTTGATTTTTTGGTACTTATACAAAAGACATCAACGCACCCACATTATGCCTACTTATTATTAATCCTTGGCAATCAATTTTAAGAGACTTTCTGCCATCGGTTCTGCGACAGATATGACCCGTCCACTGCCACTTCAGCACCGAGTAGTAAACCTATTGAGAACTAATAGCCACATTTTCGAATTTGAAACACATCTCACCACTTTCAGGTGGGGGACGAGGTAATAAAAGCATTTCTTATTGGCTGGCTCAAGGTCAACTTTACAGAGTTATAAGTACAAAGTATATGTTACCGCGCCACTTGGGCTGCCGGCTACACGACAAAAATCCTATATCGATAAAAATTACCAGTACCTATTGGAAAATCAATACAAATAATTTTATTCAAAGAGCAAAATACAACCATATGTATGATTATAGATAATTATCTGATATATATATTATATTTTTTTAAATTGCCCAAGTGCCCAAGTTCTATACTAAAGAACTTAAGTTTTCAACAACAACTTTTAATCAAATAAATAATAAACCTCTAACCTGTTCTTCTACTTCAGAATTGTTCGGAATTTAATGAAATATAAGTTTTTACAATAAATTAATTTATTGACATTCAAGTAGTCTAAGGCTATCGATATAATTTATCGATAGTTGCACGAGCTGCACTGGGCTATGCGTGGAAGAGACGGAGATATGTAGAAATATATGTGAAAGAAAAAGAAAAACTGAAAGACATCAACGGGTTCCTTTTCATTTTTGTAAATATTTTTATTTTTTTGCGTATTGATGATTTTTATTTATTATTACAAACCTACACTTACTTATGAAATGTTATCCCATCCATTACATAGCTGGAGGTATTGCTTCTCTTTCAACGGCATTTCATGCTACAGAGAGGCCTATTTTTCGTTTTTTAATCGATCAATTTCCGAGCACGGTCGAATACGGACTGAGGGCGGCTATAGGCACAAAACGTAGCGTTAGCACTCATACTGCTAAAGTTTGGCTGGTGAGGGGGCACGCTATGCTCAGTCAATTGGTTGTATGGTCTGTGCACTTCAGCCTGTTAATCCTCAGAGCTATGTCAGTTACTTTAAACCCCTATTACACCGCACTTTCCTCAGGGACCCTTCCCCTGCATCAGTGTAGTGTAATAAGCCTCAGGGTGGAAGGGTCCCTGTGCAGGGAGATCAGGTGGTCCCGATCTTTCTTTTTTTTTTTTTTTTTAATTTATTTATTTTATGAAATGCACACAAAAAAAATACAAAATTTTGTTTCTCGCCAAACTACACATGTAGTTTGTTGGCGAGTTCGCGCTCAACATATACTATGCCGTGCACTTATTTTCTGCCTAGCTGCCTTTGCGCCGTGCAGTCAGTGTAATGTTCATGTGTAACATTCAGGGCGGTTAAGGTTAAGGAGCTCAGTGGTCGCACGACCAGCGTAGGTACTGTTCAGTAGTGGTGTATATCCGGCTCGCGCGAGCATTTTGACAATATTATGTCGTGTCAAAAGGAAAAAGAAATTTTGATGAATGTGATTGAGATGTACAAAGACATGCCTCATATCTATGGAAAAAAACATACAGATTACATGAATAATGAGATAAGAGCTGAGGGATTTCGTATTTTACTAGCTGATGCCCGCGACTTCGTACGCGTGGAATGAAGTTTTTTGGTTCCCGTGGGAACTCTTTAGTTTTCAAGGATAAAAGTGATGAAATGTATATTTTATTTAGGACTAGCTGATGCCCGCGACTTCGTCCGCGTGTTAGAGGTGTCCAATAATTAGTATAGCCGTTAAATATATTTAATACTAGCTGATGCCCGCGACTTCATCCGCGTGGATTGACGTGTGTTATTTCAGACTATAATCTGATGTTTGACAGTTACGAAACCCATGAACATTTTGTATAGGAAATTCAAGGGAATTTGTTTGTCAATTATTGTCCAATGTTTTTAATAGTTATTCTGCTATTCGGTACGGAAACAAATTCAACAAATCAAAAACCATGAAAATCGGTCCAGCCGTTCGATAGCATGGGTGCCTAGTGAAAGATAATTAACATAAAGATACACGTAGGTACAACTCTCTTGACGTTCTCGATCAGACTGAGTTAGGGCCCGATAGTCAGTGCAGTGTAATAGCGACGCCAAAACTAGCGGCCACGCCCACCCTTTCCACAGGGCCCTGTGACAAGTGCAGTGTAATAGGGGTTTTAGTTCTTTTACGAATTTCCTCGTTCCGGATTTTATCCCTGAGAGAGATTTCCAACATAGCCCGCTCCATAGCACGCTGAGCGACTTTTTTGTTATTAATCGACTTCAAAAAAAGGAGGAGGTTCTCAATTCGACTGTATTTTTTTTTTGTTATGTTTGTTACCTCAGAACTTTTGACTGGGTGGACCGATTTGGATGATTCTTTTTTTATTTGAAAGGACATACTTCCCATGTGGTCCCATATAAATTATCGAAATCGGTCGAGCGGTTTTTAAAATATCAACAATAAAATAAGTACTTTGTATAGCGTGTGCTTGTTGTTGTAAAGTTGGCGCGGGAGTTTGAAGTCGGTTGTTTAAAAAGAATTTTTTATATTAAATTATTTGATACTAGCTTTTGCACGTAACTATGATTTATCTCAATTACATTATAAATATAAACCTTAAAATAACTCTATCCAGCTAGGAGCTTTCCAGTGCTTTTAATTGCCATCGCCACTAAGAAGGTATAGTATCGGTTGACGAGTCAATAAGTTATATATAAACAAACACGACGACCTCCGTGGCGCAGTGTGTAGCGCTGTTGCCTTAACGTGCGGAGGTCCCGGGTTCGATCCCCGGCAGGGTCAATTTGGGAATTTATAATTTCTGAATTTTCCCTGGTCTGGCCTGGTGGGAGGCTTCGGCCGTGGCTAGTTACCACCCTACCGGCAAAGACGTGCCGCCAAGCGTTTAAGCGTTCCGGTACGATGCCGTGTAGAAACCGAATAGGGGTATGGGTTTAATATAACTGGCATGCCCCTAACAGGTTAGCCCGCTACCATCTTAGACTGCATCATCACTTACCATCAGGTAAGATCGCAGTCAAGGGCTAACTTGTAGTGGATTAAAAAAAAAAACACGCAGGAAAATTAAACAGTATGGTTTCGCATTTTTAATATTGAGTATTTTTAATTCCTAGGTCAGCTCTTTGATTTTATATCGAGGGATAGCTCAGGTGTTACTACGCAAAATACTGCCAAGTCAAATACTTCGCAGAAACGGAAAGAAGAAAGAAGTTTTTTGAAGAAAACAGATATTATTTTCTTTGATCCGTAAGATAAAAACAAATTATTTAACACCTCATGATAGGTAGATAACTTTTTATACAAACAACGATACGACATATTTATAATTCACAAAGTATGTACCTACTACAGAATATGTATTCGCTCGTAGCCACATAATAATGTAATTACCTACTAAATACACTGTAAGTAAACAAAGCTTTATTAAAAATGCAATAGCAGCACAAAACACAAAAATTAATTATATGCCTATGCATACATTCTACAGCCAAGCGACCCGTGCGGTGTGGCCATGTGTGAAAAACGTCTGTACACTGTACAGTGGTCTTTATAAAAAAAAAATGTCCACAGTCCACACCGACCTGTAAACGGGCCATAATTCGATTTACACGCTCATTGACTTGGTTTACACGATTGTACTTACCCAATTCACCAATTAGTAAATAACCCTTTTATTTAAATCTGTTTATACTTTATTTGTATGTACGAGTACACATGAGTTCATTTTCTTGGTGCATTTAATTTTTTTTATACATAACAATGGGCAGTTTTTAAACGGTTGCACATAAATGAGGCTTTATGAGGGTTCTGTGGTATTTAAGAGCGTACGGCGAATTAGGCACCATAAAAAAATAATTGGTTGTTAAATGTTAACACCGGTAGCGAATCGCGTTCTTTACGGACGTTTTTGTTATCCAGGAAAGATTAGCTATGAACCTGTTTAACAAAATGACATGGCCCGTGGGAGGTACAAAATAGTAAATAAAAAAACTCTACAAAAAAAAAAATTGTTTCCATAAATAAATCAAAGTACGGGTACAAAAGCCGTACACCTGCACTGTACTGCATGTACACCTACATTTTTTTTAATTTTTTTTTAATCCACTAAAGTTAGCCCTTGACTGCGATCTCACCTGATGGTAAGTGATGATGCAGTCTAAGATGGTAGCGGACTAACCTGTTAGGGGCATGGCAGTTATATTAAACCCATTCCCCTATTCGGTTTCTACACGGCATCGTACCGGAACGCTAAATCGCTTGGCGGCACGTCTTTGCCGGTAGGGTGGTAACTAGCCACGGCCGAAGCCTCCCACCAGGCTAGACCAGAAAAATTCAGAAATTATAAATTCCCAAATTGACCCTGCCGGGGATCGAACCCGGGACCTCCGCACGTTAAGATAACAGCGTTACACACTGCACCACGGAGGTCGTCAAAAACATTCTTATGTTTTTCTGGGGAACGGTGCTTTTAAACTATTTAAAAAAAAACTCGACTTTACGCTGTCTATTTTAGTATTGGTAATAGTGGTTGCTATAGTGTTTGAGACAATATTTAATGTTTTAAACTTACACGAGCACTTACTTGCTCAACTTAGTCATTAAGTAAGTGCTCGTACTTCTTACGCCTTTTTACGAGTATATTAAACCAAAACCCTAGAACCCAAGGCTTGTAATAGTCGTTATTATTTTTAAAGTCCGAAGCAAAACAATGAATCCTGCCCTAATCAATCCTAAGTAACGACACCAAGACGTGTTCTAAATATAAAAAAATTACATTAAACGTGCACCTACCTTCAAACGGCACAGTAAAAAGTATGAAAGGTGCCCCCTAAATACCGGGTGAGGTGAAGCGCGAAAATTATCTTATATTTGCTCAGACGCCGTGAACGCTGGGGCGAGAATACTTTTCAATAAGCTTAGAGAGCGATTTTTTTATTTTTGCGAGACCCATCTTGTAAAGAGCGTTTTGTAAAACGGAACGCGTAAATAGAGGGTGAGTATTGATCGATTCGATTATTCCGATATTTGAATTTTTGAAAAAATTAACGTAAGTATGTATACCTACCTAAATGTCCACGTCACTTTGATAGAAAACTGAAGTAGGTACTTAGAACTTACGTTTCAAACTATATATTTTTAGTATTAATTCATTAGTTCATAACAATATTGGCCGATTAATGTAACTTGAATAACTTGAATGTTCCGTTTATTAAAAAATGTCATTAAAACTTTTTGTAATTATTAATTTTAATTAAAAAAATAATTAATTAATTGTAATTAAAAAATAATTAATAATTACAAAAATAAATTTTTGTAATTATTAATTATTTTTGTATAAGTATTTCTTCTATTTGCTATTACACTAAACAAAAAATTATAAATTTACAAGAAACAGTAAGGTCAAATCAATCAGTAAAATTTATAAAATAATGCAATAAGAGCACCTTATTTGTTACCTTAATTGTATTTAGAATCAAACATAGTGTAAAATTAATGTAGAGACAACAGCGAAGTCTCGGTGGCCAGATTGTCAGTCTAGGATGGAATGAGATATATTACTTTTTATTTCTATTCATAAAGTTATCTAGCATGACAAAACATACTTTTAAATAGTCATCAAGTACGTTTAAGTCCGATATGCATCGTGACCGAGTTTCGCTCGGCGTCTTTCAATGGATAGACGTTACCCATGAATTCCCGCGGGAACTCAGGGATCACACTAATCTAGATACAATTTCATAATAAAACATTATTAGAAATTTAATGCTCGAATAATAATTTAATTAAAGTTTTTCCTTTCGCAAAAATATTAAATGAATGCTGAAGAAAATAATGTAGGTATGTAACTACTAAACTAATCTTTAACTATCACATAATTCGCGAATACAATTTAAAAAATGGAATCCTCGCGAAATAAAAAAAAACATTACGGGACATTACTCTACATTGTCGTGAACAGGGGTCGGCAACAATAGGCAACCTGCTGGGCGTATTGTGCGCCAAGTCGGCACTTTGCGAGTCAATATTTTGGGTGACTTTTACTCTCTTCAGATGTTTTCAACCTTTGCAACGTAAGCGAACAACTGCGCACCTTTCCATGCTCTTTGCATTTCATTGATTACGCTTTTGTTTTTATTTTTTTCTATAATTTTTTTGAATTTAGAGTTCAATCGCGAAATTGGAGTGTACGGCTTTTTCTGCTGTTTTGTTTATTGTATAATAACAAAGATTAGGGATAATTTTCAATGCACAAGACAGCAGTTTCGGGAAATTTATACTGATTTCTAAACTTATAGAGATATAAGATATAAGAATATTATGCATATAAGTTAAGAAATAAAAAGATGTTGGTGTTAGATTTTTATTTTATTTTTTAAATTTTTCAAGAATTTTTAAAACTATAATTAAAACAATAAAATGCTTAGTTTAAAAATCATAAATCGAGTTTTATTGATATTATTAATTTCTTGCTGCTCGCATCACGATAAGATCAGGAACAGGTTGATTTATTACTCGTATTCTTCGTAGAGTAGTACTTACTAGTACTTCGATTATTGGACATTTTGTGAATTATAAATACAAACAAATTATAAATACATACAAATATTATAAATACGAAAGGGTGTCTGTCTATTTCATGGCGCATCTGTTCAATCGATTTTGTCATGATTTTGACCAAATTTGAACAGAGATAGGTTGCATTCCGAGGAAGGACATATTATTAGGTAGGTACTTTAAAAAAAATGTCTTATGTACCATGAAATTGCGAAACCAAGTCCTCGCGGAAGAAGTCGTGGGCACCAAGTTCTTATTAATTTCAATCTTCAGTCTCAAGGAACAAGGTAAGTAGTTTGTTCTTCCAACATGGCTTACAAGTCTACTTGAATAAATTAATAGTTTAATTCAAGTTGTCAACTAAAGGCTCTGCTTCAAATCACACCACTGTTTAAAAATATTTCATTTTGTCCTGGCAAAAGATTTTCCCATAGACACAATAAAACTACTGAGCGTAAAACCTCTTCATATAATTGGGAATAATGCGCGCTACGCCCTATTCTAGACGCCTACCGAAAAAAAAATACCGCCCAATCTTAAGACAGCGCGAGTCAACACTTAATTCGCGCCATTCCCACGATTCGAAATTTGAATTTAATTGTCGAAGTATTGTGCGCAATCAAAGAAATGGGTCAATAAAGCCCATAAATTCCATTGTTTGATTGAGACTTCATAAGTTATAGGCAGTTTGTCAATACGTTCGGTGCATTATGAGTTTACGACACGACGGGGTGCGAAGGGCCCCGTGTATATTGAGTGCCGTCTAAGGTGTTTAGGTTCTTTATTGTCGCATGATCGGCCTCGTTTCAATGCAACCGTTTATTAGGTCCTTTCTCATGGGCGGGTGGCGTGTTGATGTATTGTTGATGTGTATTTAATTAACTCACTGCGCTTTGGATATCAATTTAATTATATCGTAATCTTATCTGTTAATATCAAACATGATAGTGGGCGCGTTTATGGGGTATTATGAAATCAATTTTCTGTCAATTTAAGTAGGAAAAAGTTTGCCGGTAGGGTGGTAACTAGCCACGGCGGAAGCTTCCCACCAGGCTAGACCAGAGAAAATTCAGAAATTATAAATTCTCAAATTGACTCCGCCGGGGATCGAACCCGGGATTTACCACGTTAAGGCGCTGAACACTGCGCCAGGGAGTTCAAAGGTCGTAATGAATTCAACTATGTTACGAATAGATATCTATAGTTCTATACTAATATTAAATCGAAAAAACTTAGTCCACGCGGACGACGTCGCGGGAATCATCTAGTTCAATAATAAATTTAACTAAAAAACTTGGAATAGTACCATAAGAGGATTGTTTATAATAATATTATGTATATTATTATAATTAATAAACTTTTACTGACTGAAAATTTGGTATTTACACTCCATATTTATTAAGTTACGCAATTAAAATAAACTTTTAAAATAAACAATCATAAAATAAACATTTCGCCATTCCTTAACTTTCCAGTCGTCGGCAGTCGATTTTCCGCTAGAAGAAAGAGTGTTGCCAGAATAATAAAATGCCGACAAAAATAACGCACGGCTCGGCTGGCGGAAAATTGATTATTGATTTGTTTTATATTATTTTATGACACGGATAAGGGTCGTATATCGCCGGGATAATAGGATGCGTGACGGAATAATCGTTCCGGATGTGTGACAGAGTTCGTCCGTTTTGATTATAATCGAGTACTGATATGCTTGATTTTGGTACTTACCTATTCAAAAATAATAGAAATCATACAAATATAATAAATGCGAAAGTGTGTTTGCTGGTTTGTCCTTCAATTACGCCGAAACGGATCGACATGATTTTTTGCATGGGTATAATTGAGGACGGAGAGTGATATAGCCTAGGTACTTTTTAACCCCGGAAAATTAAGGAGTTCCCGCGGGAATTAAAAAAAACTTAAACCACGTGGACAAAGTCGCGGGCATCAGCCAGTTATTTATTAATACAGAGTACATCGTGCTTTCCTCCTTTAGTCCTTTTAGGTTTCCTGGTGATGTTTTCCTTCGCAATTTTGAGTACTGAATTGCAACGTCATCAAATTCGACGCACTTTTTAACTTAAATCGATAATTTAAAATGGTTATCTATATATATAAAATTCAAAGTCCTGACTGACTGACTGACTGACTGACTTATACATCAACGCACGTAGGCGCTCACTAAGGAAGGATTTTTCAAAATTCCACCCCTAAGGGGGTGAAATAGGGGTAGAAAGTTTGTATGAAAGTCCGTCATTTCTCAAGCTATATCCATGAAACTTAGTATATGAGTTATCGGTAAAAAATAAAGAAATACGTGTTTCACAGTTTTTGAAAATTCTACCCCCGAAGGGGTGAAATAGGGGATGAAAGTTTATATGAAAGTCCTTCATTTCTCAAGATATTTCTCAAGTTGTATCAGCGAAACTCGGTATTTTGGCTTTACGTTATAAATAATGAAGTAGGTGTGGCACAGTTTTTTAAAATTCCACCCCAAAAGGGGTAAAATAGGGGTTGAAAGTTTGTCCTTCATTTCTCAAGTAATTATAGCCATGAAACTTAGCATTTGGGCTTTCAGTTAGATATGCAGAAGTACGTGTTTCACCATTTTTTAAAATTCGAACTCCAAAGGCGTGAAATAGGGGATGAATCCTTCATTTATCAACATATTTTTCAAGTTATAACAACGAAACTTGGTGTTTTGGCTTTCGGTATAATATAAAGAATTACCTGTGTAACAGTTTTTCAAAATTCCACCCCCAAACGGGTGAAATGGGGATTGTAAGTTGGTGTAGGTAAAAGGCCAGCGTTTTTCAAGTTAAATAGCCGTGAAACTTGATATTTGGGCTAACGGTTTAAATTATGAAATACCTACATAATTCACAGTTTTTATAAATTCTATCCCAAAGGACGTTAAATAGTCCTTCAATCACGCCGCAACAGAGCAACGGATCGACGGGTTTTTTTTCATGGGTTCTTATTATCCCAGAAAATTAAGGAATGCCTATGGGAATAAAAAAACTTATGCCACGCGAACGAAGTCGCGGGCGTCCGCTAGTTCAACATAAAACTAACAGGGGACGTGGATATAATGACTTTTGGGAGATCCTCTATTTTATAATCACCAAAAAATAATTTATTTCATTGGTAGTCAAATACCAAAATATAAATTTTATCCCTGCAGGCAATTTTATACCTCTTCGCCGAGTGATATTTAACTTCATAAAACGCACATAACTCGGAAACGTTAGCGGTGCATGTACTATGTGGAGATTTGTGGCGCAGACGCTTATGCATCAAGCCACTGTTTTTTAGGGTTCCGTACCCAAAGGGTAAAAACGGGACCCTATTACTAAGACTCCGCTGTCTGTCTGTCTGTCTGTCTGTCTGTCTGTCTGTCTGTCTGTCTGTCTGTCTCCAGGCTGTATCTCATAGACCGTGATAGCTAGAAAGCTGAAATTTTCACAAATGATGTATTTCCGTTGCCGCTATAACAACAAATACTAAAAATTAAAAAAAAATATATATATTAAGGGGGGTCCCCATACAATAAACGTGTTTTTTTCGTATTTTTTGCTCAATATTAAAAACGGTAACAGGTAGACGGTTCAAATTTTCACAGAATATTAACTTGTATATTACCTTTCAAAATAAATAATGAAATATCAATAAAGTAAATATTAAAGGGGGGCTCCCATACAACAAACGTAATTTTTTGATATTAACAGTAAACCTCTACAAACAAAGTTAGTTTTGCGGTTCATTAACAAAGGTAATTATACCTACTTCTTGAGTACGGAACCCTCGGTGCGCGAGTCCGACTCGCACTTGGCTGGTTTTTTGTATTTTGATAAACAAATTTTTAAAAAAATTCGGGGATGGAACCCCGGACTGGGCATCTAAACCACTGTGATATCACGGCTTCTTCTACGTAAAACACTTTATGGTACGGCTTTAAGGAAAAAAATACGTTTCAAATGATTCTTAAGCATAATAACGTCGCCCCCATCTCCTCATATTTACCAAATTTAAAGGCATTTTACAATAATTTCACAGATGACTCTTCCCCCAAGGAGCGACCGACGTTGACAGCGAAATCACGACAATAATAGGTTTCGATCCAAATCGGTGTTCACAGTCATTATGATGCCCTTCGAGTTAACATGAGTTATTACTTATTACCGCCATCCCCTCACTAGTGCCGTCCGAAATCCAAATGACATGTCACTGTATTGTCACCTAGTGAATTTACGAATGTGGTAACACTAAACTAGGGATGACCTGCGCTGTCTCTTTCTCTCTCAAACCGATAAAGCTGGTTGTCTCATTCTACTGATATTTATTATAATTTTATTCGGCGTGCAGTGTCTCTTTTGTGCTTAAACGATGTCCTCTCTGGGTTTTTGTTGTTCAAGGGTGGGTATTAAATGTAATAACAGCACTATCGAGATGCGTTGAATATTTATGAGGTTTTTTTTTCTCCTCTCTCGGCGATTCCACGCGAGATTTAATTCGGTGATTACAGAGTGTCAGTTGTCCCGTAATTATGGGAGATTATGCCGCAAGTGCGGTGCCGATTTTGATGGATTTGAATTTATTATTAGTGCGTTACTGTGGTGCAATATATAGTCATAGAATTTTGGGTTTCTGAAATAACAAAATCAGCACAGTTAAATTGCAATACCATAATAACATAGCTGTTAAAACTCCTTTTCGGGGGGGGGGGGGGCCTTGAGTTCGAAACCCGGACACGTTTTTAAAAAATCCATTATAAGTTAGCTCTTGAATTTGATCTCACGTGATGGTAAGTGATGATGCAGTCTAAGATGGTACCGGGGTAACCTGTTAGGAATATGGCAGTTAAATCAAAGCCATATCCATAATCGGTTTCTAAACGGCATCGTATCGGAACTCTAAAATCGCTTGGCGGCGGCACGTCTTTGTCGAGGCAACGTACCGTAACGCAATTAAATATCACAAGGAGGTAGACACAGAAGGAAAGAGGAGAAGAAGGAAAAAAAAGACGTGTGGCACTCGGAGACTGCCGCGGTAAAGCTATTGCATAGCATTTTTTATCAACTTATGTAATGGGTGTGAATTTTTTTTTTGTAAATCAATTTAAATTAAATTAAAATTTAATAAAAATAAAAAGAATAATAATCGAAACAAAAAATAATACTGCATTTGTGATAATAATAATAAAATGTATGTAATATAGAGTAGATACTCACTCATTTTCTTTAACTATTTTTTCGTGACTTTCTTCATTAATAAATGCACTTTGTTTATTCATATTTAAAACACTTTGTACATTGAGGTTTTTTGATTCCCCTTGGACACCCGGATGGAACGAATAACTAGCCTATGTAACTATTGAAAACATGATTCTTTAAAATTATTTCGCCTTTATATTTTCAACAACTTGAAGTCAACAACACAAGTAGTCATAGTAACCAAAGTGTTAGGTTTTTTTTCGTTACGGAATTTCTGGATTCGGTCTCCACGCTCAAGGCCCGCGATAGAAGCTATGCAATAGCTTTAAAAAAAATCCTATTTGCTAACGCATTATAAATTAATTGCAAAGACTACGTATTGTAATATTTGTTTCGAAAATTCAAAATTATACCCTAGTTCCAATTTATCTATACTACGGCTTCACTTTTTGCAAGCAATGTTACGGTGAAATACTAACTTGCGTATGAAAGCACGCGTCAATCCGAAATGTTTTTTTCACCAGACAAAAGTAACGAATATTTTAACAGCACAACGGGGCTAAAATAAAAAGCCGTTAAATCATTCCGAGTCAGCCGAGCGTTCATCCCCGTACGAAACTTAATAATACACTATTATATTATTGTAGTATGTATTATTATTATTAATAGAGACGGCGATTATTGTCATTAAAATAAAATCATTATTGACTGACGGTTCGCGAAGTAAACACAATTGACTTTTGCCATTTGGCTGGCTTTGAAAGATGGTCGCGTTTAATTGTATTGACCCTTCGGTTTTCACTTCATTGTGGGTAGTTTTAAGGAATAATAAATATGCTAAAATATTTTGAGAAGCTTGTTCAATCTATGGATTTAATTGGTTGTTATCCGTGCCTTCTTTTGCGAGGAAGTTCCGCTTTTCAGTTCAGTGTATTCGAAAGTGTATTTTAAAGTTTCCTAGAAGTTAATCCTAAGAAAATGTTAAGATTATTTTTAATATCAATTAAATATCAAAAAAAAATCAAATGATTTTTATTCAAATAGACTTTTTACAAGTGCTTATGAATAGTCAAACGAATCTACCACTGGTTCGGAATGCCGTTCCTACCGAGAAGAACCAGCAAGAACCAGTAAGTATCACTTTAATATCACCTAGATCTATCTTCTCATTAATCTTTCCAGAAGCAGGCATTATTTGTGTACGTTTAATTTTTTTCTTTGTATAAATACGTTTAATAAAATATATGTTTAAATTCGTTTAGTAACATTTTAGAACTCCCACTTTCAGCTTGTGCTAAGAAACACGCATATAGAAGCCGCCGGAGAAATTTAACTTCAACCATTAATAATTATTACTATTATTGGTTACTAGATGATGCCCGCGACTTCGTCCGCGTGGATTAAGGTTTTTTGATTCCCTCGGGAACTCTTGAATTTTCGGGATAAAAAGAGGCTTACGTCTTTCCCCAGGATACAACCTGTCCCTGTACCAACACAAGAGGCGGACCGCAGGGAACGCGGGGGATAACGTCTTTGTGTACGTCAGCCCCAGAAAGGGGAGAATGACAAAAAGGTACAAGGAGAGAGATAAAGAATTTGTAGGGAGTCAAGAGAGCGCCCCGGGAAAACGCCAAGAGCAAGTACCGAACGTGCGCTCTCCCGCGATTCGGCCCATATAACCGTGAGGTTGGTGGGGCCATGAGAGGTGGAGGGTTGTCCCTGTACCAAATTTCAGCAAAATCGGTTGAACAGACGGGCCGTGAAAGCGTAGCAGACAGACAGACAGACAGACACACTTTCGCATTTATAATATTAGTATGGAAGAATGGATTACACACTCGTTTAAATCTATTCGTACAAGACTGCTTTACAAACGTCAAAATACTCATATTATCGAAAATTATTTCATCGCTGCATTCGTACCACAGATCGAATGGGGAGGCACAGGCAAAGCTAATCTCAGATAGCGCCACCCTCGCTGGTAACTGTCAGGTTCATTTGCGTACATAATTGAGGTAATTAGGCGTCCTATTTTAACTGAATCTGGGAAAAAATCCAGTGTGTGCTCTTGCCATAATAATCGGCAGGTCTAAAGTGAGCGCTACATAACCTAGCCGATGAACTGGGTTTCCAATTTTATTGGCACAAGGCTTTGTACCATAGTCTTCTTCATTCCTCATCAGCAGGAAAACGGAATGCACAACATTTAGGCATAAAAATGAATTATTCTAAGAAAATGAAACTATCGCGTAAAAATATATGGTGTTTGACAGGTAAACAATACCAGCGACGATGCGTCACCTAGCGGGATAAATTGGCAGTGTGCCTCCCCATTGGATGAGTAAGTTCATCTTACAGCTAACGAAAAATTCACTCTTGTAAACGAATGAGCATTTTGTATCTGTGATAGCTTTGAGATGTTAACTTGTTTACTTTTCTGCATCATCACATACTATCAGGTGAGATCGCAGTCAAGGGCTAACTTGTAGTGAAATAAAAAATAAAACACGTACCAACAAGAGATATGTAAAGCTCCACAGTCTAGAGATACATTATTTTCTACCAGTCGTTCGACCGAGGCGTCTAGACAGAACTGAGGGGAGGGATGTGATGGAGGAAACTGGCAAAATTTTCAATACAAAATTCTGTCACTCTAATTTCAAATTGTAAAGTTATAGTGGATAAAATAGTAGATTATTAACCAAGGGGATAAAGCAGTGTCTTCTGTCGCGGGTGACGATTTAAATCGCGTGCGTAACGAAGGACTCGAGGTTTACTCCCGAGCGTAGCGAGGGTGTTAAAAAATTAGGGAGGGATTTAAGACGAGTCCTGAGTGTAGCGAGGGATTTAAGTTCACCCAAGACTAAGACAGCTTTATCACCGAGGAAAATACTCTACTTTTCGTACCATTTGCGAAAAAATTACACAATAATAATATGAGATAAGCATTTATTAAAAATAATGACAATTAAAAGTAAAAGTTAACATTCGAAACATTGGTCCAATTATTGATAGAGAGAGTTACATTTTTGTTTGGTACATTTATTGTTGATGAGTTGATTTGAGTATTTCACTGTTCTCGCGTCTGAGGAACTGTTTAGAACATTAACTTATTTATAAAAATAAATTAAAATAAACTTAACGTTTATGTATTTGAAGAAAACAAAAACGCGGCAAATTCCTAGACTAATATTTTTTTGTCTGAAAAGCAAAGGCATCAAGCTCATACGGTCTCGTCGGTTTTCGTCGGTTAATAATCATAACTGCATCGTATTCCTTTTTGAAAAAGATGTTTAATGCTTTATATACAAAATCAATGGTGTAAACACAGATGCACATAGTTCAGTATAAATTTCGGTAAGTACCTGTTCCAAATTTAAATCACATTCTCCCCCTAGAGGATGAATGAAATTCAGTACAATTTTCTTTCCCTGTTTTTAACAGATTAAAAATGACTATTGTTATGTTCGCTTTTTGTGGCATAGAATGTCACTTTTTTGAGCAAGTGGTACGAAATAGTAGATTATTAACCAAGGGGATAAAGCAGTGTCTTCTGTCGCGGGTGACGATTTAAGTTCACCCAAGACTAAGACAGCTTTATCACCGAGGAAAATACTCTACTTTTCGTACCATTTGCGAAAAAATTAACACAATAATAATATGAGATAAGCATTTATTAAAAATAATGACAGTTAAAAGTAAAAGTTAACATTCGAAACATTGGTCCAATTATTGATAGAGAGAGTTCATAAGTTTTTAAATAATTTTCCTTGGATTTTGTTGGAAGCAAATTATTTATAATTGCGGCAGCATTTGCACTGATGGAATCCGACAATTCACTGTCACTGTCGCTTTCATCATCGTAACGTATTTTTAGAACATTAACTTATTTATAAAAATAAATTAAAATAAACTTAACGTTTATGTATTTGAAGAAAACAAAAACGCGGCAAATTCCTAGACTAATATTTTTTTGTCGGGAAAGCAAAGGCATCAAGCTCATACGGCCTCGTCGGTTTTCGTAATTTTATTTAATAATCATAACTGCATAATAAATGCGTATTCCTTTTTCAAAAAGATGTTTACTGCTTTATATACAAACTCAATGATGTAAACACAGATGTAGTTCAGTATAAATTTCGGTAAGTACTACAAATTTAAATCACATTCTCCCCCTAGAGGATGAATGAAATTCAGTACAATTTTCTTTCCCTGTTTTTAACAGATTAAAAATGACTATTGTTATGTTCGCTTTTTGTGGCATAGAATGTCACTTTTTTGAGCAAGTGGTACGAAAAAAAAATTATATGCTGTTTCCTACATCTGTCATCCATAGGTGACCGTACCGTACCTCTAGGTGCTACAGCTGTAATGGTAGCCAGGTCATTTGTATGGGCGTCAACCTACTATGTGTTTTATTTATCCACTACAAGTTAGCCCTTGACTGCGATCTCACCTGATGATAAGTGATGATACAATCTAAGATGGTAGCGGGCTAACCTGTTAGGGGCATGTCAGTTATAATAAACCCATACCCCTATTCGGGTTCTACACGGCATCGTACCGGAAGTTTTTTCCGGTACCCTACCGATAACTAGCCACGGCCGAAGCCTCTCACCAGGCCAGTCCAGGGAAAGTTCAGAAATTATAAATTCCCAAAGTGAACTGCCTCGTTGGTCTAGTGGTTAGCATGTTTGACTGCGGCCGACGAGGTCCCGGGTTCGATTCCCGGGTCGGGCCATAGTTAAAGTGTTGGGTTTTTCTGACCAGAAAATTCTCAGTACTAGCCCGGAGTTAGGAAGTTGGCGGTGTTTCACCCCCGTGCCTCGGAGAGCACGTTAAGCCGTCGGTCCCGGTTATTATCACTAACATGATAATAGTCGTTAAAGCCCGCCAATCCACATTGGAGCAGCGTGGTGGGTCTAAGCTCTAATTCCCACTCTCCTATGAGAGTGGAGGCCCGTGCCCAGCAGTGGGACGTTAATGGGCTGTAGTGGTGGTGGTGGGAAAGTGACCCTGCCGGGGATCGAACCCGGGTCCTCCGTTAAGACAACAGCGCTCAACACTGCGCCACGGAGGTCGTCAAAGTGTATATACTCGTAGTTATACTTTGCGCTGTGGCTGTACTTTGTATATAGAGTTTGAATTTGTAAATGTTTCAGTAACCGCTCCCAACTAAATTCAACGTAGCACGACAAGTGAACGCAAATTAAATTCCCAAAGAGGCTAATGTTGTTTCAAAGAAGGCCTAAACGCTGATTATGAGTGAGGAGCCTCGTTTGATGTTCAGTCACCCGAGAGGGCCCTGGGAATGCCTTGAGGTCCCCTGGAGCCTAGCTACTGTCTTAAACATGCACGAATACATGCTTAAAGGTAAATGAATTAACCTTTAAATTAAGAAATAATTAAGATGAAATATTTTTTTTTATTTTTTTATAGAGTATACTTAGAGCCTATAGACCCTATCTTTCCCGGTTTAATCATAAAGCCTTATAAATAAAACTAGCGGACTCCCGCGACTTCGTCCGCGTGGCATAAGTTTTTTAATTCCCACAGGCACTTCTTACTTTTCCGGGATAAAAAGAAGCCTATGACACTCTCCAGGTATTCAACTATACCCAATACCCATGCAAAAAATCACGCCGATCCGTTGCTCTGTTGCGGCTTGATTGAAGGACAAACTCCCTATTTGACTTTCTTGGTAATCGTATTTCATACTTTTTAACCGGAAGCCCAAATACCAAGTTTCATGGCTAAACCTTGAAAAACGACGGAATTTCATAAAACTTTCAACCCCTATTTAATCCCTTTGGGGGTGGAATTTTTAAAAATTGTTACACACATCCTTCTTATTTTTTTACTGAAAACTAAAATACCAAGTTTGGTAGATACGAGCATAACTTGAAAATAAAACTTGTAAAATAAAAGTCTTTCATACAAACTTTCATCCCTTATTTCAGCACTTTTGGGGTAGAATTTTCAAAAATAGCGAATTACGTATTTCTTCATCTTGAACCAGTAGCTCAAATACCAAGTTTCATGTATATAACTTGAAAAATGACGGACTTTCATACAAACTTTCAACCCCTATTTTACCCCTTTGGGGGTAGAATTTCAAAAAATCCTTTCTTAGTGGACACCTACTCTTCACAAAGAACACACCCTCCAAATTTCATGTCTCTAGGACCAGCGGTTTAGGCTGTGCGTTGATATATAAGTCAGTCAGTCAGTCAGTCAGTCAGTCACTCAGGACTTTGAATTTTACATATTATATAGATTTATGTGCTATTTATTAATTCTTACCTAATTTACACAAATGTTATAAAGAGTAACGATTTGTTTGTTTGTATTGGATAAACTCATAAACTACTCAACCGATTTTAAAAATTATTTCACCTATAGAAAGCTACATTATCAGCGAGTAACATAGGATATATTTTATTACTGCTTCCCGTGCGAAGCCGGGGCGGATCACTAGTTGTTATTATATGTCTGCCTGTGTATCTGACATCCATACTTAATATTATTTTAAAAGTGTTTGAATGTCTGTTTATCTCTTTATATGTCTTTTTGATACACTTTCATCTATTCTAGAAAATCACTGTGAATTAGTTTTCACGGGAAAATGTTACTCCTAAATAACTCCGAAATATTAGTGTTATGTGCAGGTGGATTGAACCCCTAATGCCAGATCTATAGGTAACAAAAGCGAAACAGCATCCTCGAAATTTAATCTGCAACTGAAAATCACTAAGCTCTCAGAAACGCAACGATGTATACGAGTTCGACTATGTATGTATTAAAGCGCGCAATATTGGCTGCGTGCGACTAATGCCACTAATACGTTGGTGGCTCAGCTATTCATTAGCCAATTTGAGGGCATACTGCCGTCGCTTAAAGCAGTATTGTATTTAAATGTCAGATTTATATGAGGTACCTTGACGTCCCTACAATAAGGATTATATTTCAGCAACAATAGCGTCAATAATATTAAAACAATGCTGCTTTAAGCGTTGATAGTAACCCCCCTGGATTAGCGTTCCACACATTCCATTGCTGCCAACATTACGTTTGTTTAACTGCAATAACTACTCGATGGTTATGGATGCCTGGTAGGTACATAGTAAGTGCACGCATTGTTATATGTATATTAAAATAAACCCATATATGAATGCGTTTGGAACATAATTTTAATCCCCATAATAAATAAGCCGAGGGAAGTCTCATTAATGAGAGTCGTGACCTTTAGGGCACAATGAAACCTGTGAGTTTCTACGTAAGACATTACATGGGTAACTTAGCTTTGCAAAAGCTAAGCGACTTACAAAATTGCTTACATTTGTTAATTTGTATTAACACGTTGAGTGCGAAACCAGGTTCAAACACCTTGTATACGTCTACGCTTACAGTGCGGCTAAGAAAAGTATAGACTTCCTTGTCGCGCGGAAGGCCTAACTTTAACTTGGTTCGGTGTAGGAAAGAGATGAATATATATTTAAGATGTACTATTAAAATAGAATCCAATGGTGTACCTACCTTAATACCAGGTTTTTACACCTGGCACCGCACGGAAGAAATAAAGTTTCATCATAATGCGAAACCACTCACCTGGTACCGCACCCCGCGTCAGCTTCGCGCGACTAGTGTTGGCTTGCAATCGCGAGAAAGGCACGTGTCGACATGGCGTCAAGACCAACAAAACGGTGCCATAAAAATTTATTATATGATGTTTGCGAGGACAGTGATGCAGTGAAAGTTAAATCTAATTATAGATTGATTTATCAGAGACAGGTGAGTCATCATTAGTATTTATTTTACTTACCTAATTACGTTTCCCGTTTAGTGCGAATTTAAGTTAACAAAAGTGGTCAAGTGCGAGTCGGACACGCGCATCGTGGGTTCCGTACTAATTAACCCCGGAAAGTTTACCGAGTCGAGTCTTTTAGAACTTTTTCATTTTTGCCGATTATGTTGTAAATGACAAACTTAACTTTGCAGTTTTCCCCAAACATAATACGGTTTACTGCAAATATAAGTTTGTAATCGCAAAAATGTAAATTGTTTTGTGATGTAATAAAAAATACGGTTTGCCTATTTACCTATTCTTTTGTTAATTTTATTTTTATTGTTTTTCTAGCAATCTAAAGAAAAGGATTACAGTTATCGGATTCGTGCGTACTTATTGTATAGTTGGAGTGGTATTTCTAATATTTGGCTGCAAAATATGTGCACTAGCATTTTTTTTGTGTGTATAGCTTATACACATACAAATAAATAATAATAAATTAATAAATTTATCTTTTCAGAACCCGCACGAAAACTTGACAAACACAATTTGGTAAAAGGTGATAAGAAGAGGATTTGTGTCGGACCTTTTTAACCAGTCGCCAAGCTGACAAAAAAGTAAAAAAAAAACTAAATTAAATGTAAAAAAAAAACTATTTATGTGTTCAGTGCAAAAAAAACTTTTGCTACCCATGTTTTATTGAAAAACATTAATTCATGTATGTTTTTTTTCGCACCACTTGCTCAAAAAAGTGACATTCTATGCCACAAAAAGCGAACATAACACTAGTCATTTTTAATCTGTTAAAAACAGGGAAAGAAAATTGTACTGAATTTCATTCATCCTCTAGGGGGAGAATGTGATTTAAATTTGGAATAAGTACTTACCGAAATGTATACTGAACTACATCTGTGTTTACACCATTGAGTTTGTATATAGGTAAAACATATCTTTTTGAAGAAGGAATACGCATTTATTATGCAGTTATGATTATTAAATAAAATTACGAAAACCGACGAGGCCGTAGCCTTTGCTTTTCCGACAAAAAGATATTAGTCTAGGAATTTGCCGCGTTTTTATTTTCTTCAAATACATAAAAGTTAAGTTTATTTTAATTTATTTTTATAAATAAGTTAATGTTCTAAAAATACGTTACGATGTTAAATCAAAGCGACAGTGACAGTGAATTGTCGGATTCCATCAGTGCAAATGCTGCCGCAATTATAAATAATTTGCTTCCAACAAAATCCAAGGAAAATTATTTAAAAACTTATGAACTCTCGCTATCAATAATTGGACCAATGTTTCAAATGTTACCTTTTACTTTTAATTGTCATTATTTTTAATAAATGCTTATCTCATATTATTATTGTGTTAATTTTTTCGCAAATGGTACGAAAAGTAGAGTATTTTCCTCGGTGATAAAGCTGTCTTAGTCTTGGGTGAACTTAAATCGTCACCCGCGACAGAAGACACTGCTTTATCCCCTTCGTTAACAATCTACTATTCCATTATATTAAAATTTAATTACAGCTATCGATATTTTTATTTCACATCCTTAAAATACGCACCAGACTTCCCTTATTCAGTGCGGCACAGGGTGATTAAGCCCTGTATTTTGAATATAGCTATAATTTTTAAACTAAACAAGTTGTTAACGAACGCCTTCAGGTGTATGTCAATTAACTCATTATTATTAATATTCAAAGCAAAAAAAACATATATATTTTTATATGAAGCCAAAAAAAGGATTTAAGTTTCTTAAATTTTACAGGGTCTATAAGCCTTGTGCCGCCACAATGGAAGTTTTATTACCAGGTGTATAGGCCTTGTACCGAAGGAATGTAAAGTATTGAAAAGTTACTGTCGCAGCAAACGTGTTAAGATGTCACATTTAAGGGATTTCGTGAGTAAAACTTACACGTGTATAGTCTGCTTTACAAACGACAACTACAATTGCTTTATTTCCCTGTACCAAATTTCATCAAAATCGGTTGAACAGATGGGCCATGAAAGCGTAGCAGATAGACAGACAGACAGACAGACATATTTTCGCATTTATAATATAAGTATGGATTATAATAATTATTATATTCACTGAACGGTAATATACAAGGTCCAATGAGCTACGATGTCTACTGTCTACGCCGTAGCCAAGTGCTACGATATTTTTTAAATCCTTTTCAAACTTTAACTTATTGGAATACCGTAATATGTTTAAGTTAGTAATAATATGTTAACATGTTTAAGTTAATGGAGAATGAAAATGAATAACAATTTTTAAATAATTTCTCTTATAAATAAAAAATATTCAATCTAAAAAGTACTCGTGGACGTGACTTCGTAAGGGGAATTTTTGTTTTTTTTCAAAATCCCGGGGGAATTTATGCGATCGTAAGAATGTCACTTTCCAGGTATAAAATAATATATAAGTACAGCCATGCATAGAATAACGTCGGTACCTTGCTCTATTGCGACGTGACTGAAGAACAAACTAACAAACAAACACATTTTCGCAATTATAATTTGGGTAACTTATGTGAATTTTTATGAACAGTCTATTTCTGATAATTGCAAATCTTACTATAATTATTATAAATGCGAAAGTTTGGATGGATGTATGGATGTATGGATGTTTTTTACTCAATCACGCCCCAACGGCGGAACGGATCTGGCTGAAATTTGGCACAGAGATAGATTATTATAGTCTGGAATAGCATATAGGCTACTTTTATCCCGAAAAATTAAGGAGTTCCCACGGGAATAAAAAAAAACTTAAACCACGCGGACGAAGTCGCGGGCATCAGCTAGTAATTAATAAAGAAAAAGACGCATTTTGATTTCGTCACCTCATCAAGTACTATTTGTTTTTTTAAACGGAATCTTATTTAGAAGCTGGGGTGCGTCCCCATTTCGCCGTGCATTCGAATATAGGCATATGCTGCATGTTTTACGCGGGTTTAATTTTAATCCACTCTGCCGCGTAGGAATGAAAATAATATTTTTATTACGGTAGGTGTAATTTACCTAGAAGAAATATGTTAAAAACTAGTGTATTCTCGCAACTTCGTCTGCGTCGTTATTTTTTAAATCTCGTTGGTATTTCCATAAATCCTTCATACTTCACAGAATAATAAAGCTTTAAGGAAATACCAATTTGAAGACCTCCCTAGCGCATTTTTGAGCGCTGTTGCCTTAACGCAGGAGGTCCCGGGTTCGATTCCAGGCAGGGTCAATTTGGGAATTTATAATTTCTTAATTTTCTCTGGTCTGGTCTGGTGGGAGACTTCGGCCGTGGCTAGTTACCACCCTACCGGTAAAGACGTACCGCCAAGAGATTTAGCGTTTCGGTACAACGCCGTGTAGAAACCGACTAGGGGTATAAAGGTTTAATATAACTGCCATACCCCTAACAGGTTAGCCCGCTACCATCTTAGACTGCATCATCACTTACCATCAGGTGAGATTGCAGTCAAGTATTGGAGCTTGTAGTGGAATAAAAAAAATAGGCACCGATGTCAAGCTTTCCATCTTTCCGTTCTACCTACTTTAACTTTTTAAAGTTCTTCCTATATACCTCTTTTTATAAGTAATTCTGTAACTGGTTAAGTATGTTTGTAAATGGAATCAATAGATTTTTTGAAATGAATTGGATATTTTGACAATTAGCCAAATCAGGTACTTTTTAACCTTCAAAAGGATAGGATTTCAATCAATAGCTGAACCGATGTTGAAGAAAATTATATCAGGCATAATTTCGTAAAATATAAATTATATTGTAATCAAGATTCGAAGCGTTTTGACGGGAGCATTATTGGGAATAGATACATGTACCTACTTAAAATCTCCCCTAAACAAATCCGTTTAATTTCATGTTCCCCAATATGTTGCGAGTTGATTGTAATCGCGTATTTTATCTCGTCGAGTATCTGTTGATGCTATATTGCTCTCCACCACCTCAAGTACCGTCCGCATATAAAAAACATTTTATGTATTTTTAAATAACGTTACTTTTAGGCATATAAACAATCTGTAATTGGAAAAAAAATCGTATTTTTATATGACGTTACTTGTGGGCTTTAAAACAATGTATGGTTGGAAATGTAAGTCTAAGGGTGCAAACACGAAACTAGCGACGGCGGGGCGACGGCGGTAGCGGGGCGACGGCGATGGAATCAAATGTATGGCTTTGTATGGGACCGGGCACGAAACGAGCGACGGCAGGGCGGGGCGATGGAGCGATGCACGAGCGATGGCAGGGCGACGGGTGACGTAGAAGTGACGGGAACAAACTAAGGGAAAAGTACCGATAGTCGTCAGGTTCTGAACTTAGCTGACTTTGCAGCTTTGCCAGTTTGCTGTAGTGAATTTAAAGCAAAACAAATAACTTTCAAATTCATATATTTTTTTAAATATAATTTTAGAATTAATTAATTACAATAATGTTATTAAATCTTTAAAAAATACGAAAATGAGTGATTTATCCAGATTATATCGTTAATATGTCCCAGAACTCGACATTTTTTAACAATAATTTAAACTCTATTGTCTATTATCAAGTTAATTTATTTTAATTGCATATTAAGTTAATTTTAATTGCATATTCCAGATTCAAAAATCTATTTATCGAGAACATTACAATTAAACTTACCACAAGCTAGCTAGCCTAACCTAATTAGTATATAAATCATACCCGCGTGGTATGGTGTTAAGAATTCTGGCTGCATTTCCGCATTGGACAGCCAGGCTGATCCGTTGTGCAATAAATGAGCCAGCCCTTCTATCGTCCAGTTATACCTCATCTTCACCAGATGAGGCAATTAAACGCAGGTAAAGTAATATTGTTAATTTTGATGATTTATGGGTCAAGTAGGTATTTCAAAGTACCAATAGATGTCACACGGTAATTCAAGATAATAATAAAAATAAAACAGTTTTGTTTACATGTTTTGTGTAAACATGGCAAAAAGCACAAGAATTCCAAAACGCAAACTTTCATTGTTTTTTTTTTTCCAATACCATTATGGTTTTGACAAAATGTTTTCATACTAATTATGGAAAATATTACCATAAATACGTTGCCATAAAAAGTTTTGGTTTAGTGTTTAGTAGAAATAAGTAGCTGATAATTTTTTACAATCTGACGGGTATCGGGACACTGTCGACATTGCCAGCGCTTACCTTAGTTTTTTTTCGTCGCTTGCTCGAGTACCAGTGTTGTATTTTTATTTATTAATAATCATCGATAATTATCATCGATATATAATATATATGTAGGTACTAGATGGATCCTTTCATATAAAAATATGTTTCGGTATCGGTACCTCACCCGTCGTAGTCCACTCCATGACGCTGGCACTTCGCACCTCGTGTAATTAATTTAAATTATCACATAAAAAGTGGTCTACGAATTAGTTTGGCGGTGTATAGGTAATTTTTAGGGTTCCGTACCCAAAGGTTAAAAACGGGACCTTATTACTAAGACTCCGCTGTCTGTCTGTCTGTCTGTCTGTCTGTCTGTCTCCAGGCTGTATCTCATAGACCGTGATAGCTAGAAAGCTGAAATTTTCACAAATGATGTATTTCCGTTGCCGCTATAACAACAAATACTAAAAATTAAAAAAATATATATATTAAGGGGGGTCCCCATACAATAAACGTGTTTTTTTCGTATTTTTTTGCTCAATATTAAAAACGGTAACAGGTAGATGGTTCAAATTTTCACAGAATATTAACTTGTATATTACCTTTCAAAATAAATAATTAAATATCAATAAAGTAAATATTAAAGGGGGGCTCCCATACAACAAACGTAATTTTTTGATAGTAACAGTAAACCTCTACAAACAAAGTTAGTTTTGCGGTTCATTAACAAAGGTAATTATACCTACTTCTTGAGTACGGAACCCTCGGTGCGCGAGTCCGACTCGCACTTGGCCGGTTTTTATTTCGACATGTGTTTTCAATTTACAATTATAAAATTCATAAGCCACATTATTTAATTTTATTAATAAATAGATGAGGCCCGCGACTTCGTCCGCGTGGATTAAGGTTTTTCGATTCCCGCGGGAGCTCTTTAATTTTCCGGGATAAAAAGTAGCCTATGTCCTTCCCCGGGATACAAACTATCCCTGTACCAAATTTCAACAAAATCGTTTGAATAGATGGGCCATGAAAGCGTAGCAGACAGACAGACAGACAGACAGACACACTTGCACATTTATAATTTTATAAATCGAATATAATCTCTCTACTAATCTTTGACCATATCATACGTTTTTAAGATGTCATATAATAGCACTTATGTAGTAAGTAAGATCCCGCATTTCAGACTAGATTGTGTTAGTTTAACTAGACTTTTCTTCGTTTGACATGGCCCGTGACATAGATCATAATTAATTTACAATTTACATGAAATTAGGTCGTTGAATAAAGCCATAAAAAAGTATGGCGATGCACACGAAACAGACGAGAGAGGACTCACAATGTTTGTTGCCACTGTACCGCCTAGTGAGTGAGTTAGAAACCGTACAAAATTTGACCTTTTTGTTTGAAATCAAATAAATATTGGTTGATAATAATTATACTGTACCTACTAGTAAAAGAAACAAAAAATAAGTCAAATATCATATTGGTAATCAAAATGAATTCATTCATATTAAAAAATGAAAATGTATCGATATGAGCTGTGGCTATCTATGCTTCGATGGCTTCGGAACATCCCTACACGAGCGGGCACTGACAGGCCGCCTGTTTCGTGCCCACCCTTCACGCCGCTAGCGGATCGCTCCACATCGCATCGCCCCGCTACCGCCGTCGCCCCGCCGCCGCTAGTTTCGTGCCCGCAGCCATAGAGTCATAATTTAATAGAGGGCTTTGTGTGAGTTTTTTTTTGTGTCACGTTAAAGTAACCTACGATATGTACGAAATTGTCAAGCGCTCGATGACATATGGCGCTTGCTCAATTCCATCGAACGAAATCGGTAAAAATCTTCCACTAAGCCTACAGATTTATGTATACATTTACAGCTAACTCACTCGCTGATTGGCCCTACTCAAACCAACTCAAAGCCTTGACCTAGAAAGCTGAAATTTTGTATAGACGTTTCCTTTTTAATGTAGATAAGGAATTAAGACTGATATCTATTATCAAAATTCCCACGGTAGCGAAGCCGCTCTTTCAGTTTTGCATAAAATTTGAAGAATTACTTTATGATTTATTTGCGATATTAATGGGGAGGGACACTGCCAATTTATTCCGATAGGTGTCGCATCGTCGCCGGTGTTGTTTACCTGTCGAACACCGTATATTTTTTACGCGATAGTTTCATTTTCTTAGATTAATTCATTTTAATGCCTAAATGTTGTACATTCCGTTTTCCTGCTGATGAGGAATGAAGAAGACTATGGTACAAAGCCTTGCGCCAAAAAAATTGGAAACCCAGTTCATCGGCTAGGTTATGTAGCGCTCACTTTTGACCTGCCGATTATTATGGCAAGAGCACATTGGTTTTCCCAGATTCAATCAAAATAGGACGCCTAATTACCTCAATTATGTACGCAAATGAACCTGACAGTTACCAGCGAGGGTGGCGCCATCTGAGATTAGCTTTGCCTGTCCCTCCCCATTGCTATAGATACTTCTTTGCTGTCGCTACTTGTGGGATCGGAACCGAGTGGCATCATGTAGTGAAGTGGGCAGAGCTGGGATTAGCGTTAATATACGCAATCCCTTCTCAAACGAGACCATCTAAATATATATATAAGTACTGGATGATACTCGTGACTTCATCCGCATTTATTTTGGTTTTTCAATTTAAAATTTGTTGATTTTCCAGGATAAAAAATTCCCGTAGAAACTAGTTGATTATCCAGGATAAATAAAAAGTAGCCTATGACCGCCTCCAAGCAGCAAGCGTCTACAATAAGCTCCCAGAAGACATGCTGAAGATGTCTCTGGATAAGTTCAAAGTTAATGTAAAACGTAAACTCATAAAAAAATCCCCCATTATTACCATGTAAAGGGTTACTTAAATGACAAGGAAGCTTGGCTATAATATTTTGCTCTAATGGCTCTGATAGTTCCTTAGTTAAGATGATTTGTGAGATGGTAATAATGAAAAAAAAAAATCCCGGCTGAGTTTGTTGTGGGCTCTTCTCAGACCAGGGCGTGTTTGAAACCCTCGTAGCTTTAGTTTTAAGATACCGTAACTGCCTCGTTGGTCTAGTGGTTAGCATAGTCGACTGCGGATCACAAGGTCCTGGGTTCGATTCCCGGCCGGGCATAAAAGTTAGGTATTGGGTTTTTCAATTAAGAAATTATCAGTGCCAGCCCGGAGTTGGAAGTTGGCGGTGTTTCACCCCCGTGCCTCGGAGAGCACGTTAAGCCGTCGGTCCCGGTTATTATCACTAACATGATAATAATCGTTAAAGCCCGCCAACCCGCATTGGAGCAGCGTGGTGGGTCTAAACTCTAATTACCGCTCTCCTATGAGAGTGGAGGCCTGTGCCCAGCAGTGGGACGATAATAGGCTGTAGTGATGATAGTGATGACCTGTAAGTGTAGAATAAGTGTAGATTAGTGTAGATTATAAATATTTATGACTTTTGACTTATGACAAGCTATCCATCCAGTGCAGCAGTCCATACATGGGATTTTTCCTCCATCGAAGAAAAAAGCCAATGGTGGAGAGAGAGAGAAAGCTTTACTTGCATGTTAACTATAGAAAAATCATTAAAATAATACTCTTTTCATCCCACCATCTCGGAAAGAGTATTTTTACGCTTCGATATCTGAATGCAAAAGCCGTTATTATCCTCTTGAGGATAAAGTAAATTGAATTTAGAACATCGTGTGCACGTTAGTAAATATCACTCGTCTATGAAGTTTGTGAATTCAAAACATCATTAAAACCTATTTACTTCTACCTCTATGGTGCCGAATTTCCATACAACCGTTTTTAATTTGTTAAAAGCTCACACTCGTAACCTTCTTGGTGTACTTTTTTAATTTGCTTTGCGCGCACCATTTTCTTTCACGTCATATTGTTTAAGATTAAAACCATCGATTAAAAACAAGAAAATTGAAAATAAGTGGAAAACCTAAAATGAGTGATTCTAGTGACGACGAAGTTAATTTGACGCCAACAGAATTGACTGAAACTGTTAAAAATGCGGAAATGAGCTTTCTCCCTCAACAATCACGCGAAAAGTATTTCATTTCCTCGCTGAGGTGGGATGAAAAGTTACGTGTTGCACTCGAGTGAAAAGATTTTTCACCTCGTGCTCTTTTGAATCCCTCGCTGACGCTCAGGATTCTAATTTTTGAACCACTCGCTGCGCTCGTGATTCAATTTTAGAATCCTTCGCTTGCTCGGTCATCAAAATTGAGCACGCGGTTAAAAAACAACTTTTCACTCTTGTATAACAAATAACTATTAGAAACGTTAAAAATGTGTAAGTCAATAATAATAATAGGGGGTAGTTGTAGCAAAAAAATTGCACGCTATCCCGCACGTGCCTTTCTATACTTATCTCGCATCGTTTCCTCCCCTTGCTTACTCTAATATCTCAAACGTTCATTGCAGTTTCATCTTTATCGTATTGGATATAAGAGTCACAAGGGATTTAGTATAGAAGTTGGTTATAGTAGTTGGTTATAGTTCTTTGATAGTTGTAAATAAAGAGGATTTTGCTTTAAAATATAGTTTTCTTCGTAGGACGTATGAATCTGGTGTGTTGAGTAATATTTTGTAACGTGTAGAGTCGTTAGGTGTTGTGTTAGGTACGAATTTGATGCGCCAAAAGCTAAAATTAGTTGATGTTACAGGAATTTCAATTTATTGTTAAAGCATTGAAGTACGGGTAGATTAGTACAGCGAGCTTTTCTACTAATAATTCCAAACATTAGATAACCATTTAATATACTTTTATTCAGCAATTTACACGAACAACACATCCACCATATTAATACAATCAATCATAGAGTAGAGTCCCAGACCAGTATTGCCACTCTACAAACCATAGAAGTGATACCATATTATGCAATCCCTTTTGATTTTCCGTCTAAAACTACCTCATATGTAATTTCTATCAGCGAAAACTTTTGAAGTTTTTCTATAGACATACTTTTCTCCTGTACCTATTATTATCTATATACTTTTTGTACCTAGCTGATTTCCTAATAAAATACAAAAAACAAAATAGAACACAATAATTTCACGTTTATGATTCACTCTATATGTACCTATTTTGAAATAAATCATTTTTTATTTTTTTCATTTTCGCTGTCACTCCACCACCTCTTCTACCTTTCTTTCTCTTACCTACACTTAGAAATGTACTATAGCTTATATTGAAACAAAGTGTAACAATTGAATTCGATAAAGCCAGTTATCCATTGTGGGCGGGGCATTCGACCGTCAACTCACGTGCTCTGCGTTCACCCTAACGTTTATTACAACTAAGTTGGTGTAATAAACACGCGCACACACTTTTGTAAGGTTTTGTGAATCATACTTAATTTGGTATATGATGCATATTGAAGAAAGTGGATATCCAAACAGACAAACAGCCAAAATTTTTTTATAACTTAAGTAATATCTTAGTTATAAAATTAAAACTTCAAGTTAGCCCTTGACTGCGATCTCACCTGATGATGCAGTCTAAGATGGTATAACCTGTTAGGGGTACGGCAATTATATTAAACCCATATCCCTAATCGGTATGTAGGTACGCGGTATCGTACCGGAACGCTAAATCGCTTGGCGGTATGTCTTTGCCGGTAGGGTGGTAACTAGCCACGGCCGAAGCCTCCGACTCAGAATTATTATACGTTATGACGGATAAAATTTTAACCTCTGATTGATTAACCGGTGATAAAATGCTGATACATCTATACTAATATTATAAATGCGAAAGTGTGTCTGTCCGTCTGTCTTCTACGCTTTAACGACCCATCTTTTCAACAGATTTTGATGAGATAGGCCGTATTCTCGGGAAGGATACAGGGTACTTTTTATTCCAGAAAATTAAGGAGTTCCCGCGGGAATTTATAAAAACTAAATCCAGGCCAGGCGGAGGAGTTCGCAGGCTTCATCTAGTATATCATATTCATAAGTTACCCAAGTTGTCCTTCGTGAAATAAAACTTTACATTTTATAGGAATTACGAATAAACTACTAATTTTGTGGTTGGAATGACATAATATTTTAGTGGGATCTATCACCACAGAATACTGCGTTAAGTAATTTGTAACTTTGTTACCTGACCAGGGGTTAGGAAGTTCTAAGTCCGGGACTGCGGTCAATCAGAGACCGTGGCCAATATGCCAAGTTTAAACCGCAAATGACCCTTGTAACAATCTATATACTTGAACCTCTACCTGTTACGTCTAATACTACAGTTTTAACTTGAAGGATTGTCTTACAAAATATCTGAGTAGGTCTATACGTACTCACATATTACATAGATAACAATTATGTAGATACATAGACATGGAAGATAAATCAAAGAAATAGAATGGCAGACACAAATCTAAACATAAATATTAAAGGAAAAGGTGACTGACTGACTGATCTATCAACGCACGGCTCAAACCACTGGACGAATCGGGCTGACATTTGGCATGAAGATAGCTATAATGACGTAGACATCTGCTAAGGAAGGATTTCTGGAAATTCAACCTCTAAGGGGTAAAAAGGGGGTTGAACTTTGAAATTACTTGAATTAATTAGTACACGCGGACGAAGTCGCGGGCAAAAGCTAGTTCATAGAGTCGTGACGATTGTTGACGTGGATGTTGGTAGGTCTGTCTTTCTGCTATCTTTTCACTTCTGACTTGTTTAACCGATTTCAATGAAATTTAGTAGGTGCAGAGATAAGCCCATCTAGGGGTATAATATCCCAATTTTATAGGGATTTAGGCTAGGCTATTTTTCATTCTGGAAAATCAATAAGTCCCAAAAAAATGTTAATCCACGCGGACACCACCAAGTAAATATTATAAATAAATATTTTTTTCACCTCACTAGCTACGAAAGGGCGACTTTGTTGCTTAAAACCAGTGAGAAAACGTCGATTTTGCTCACTCTCAATGTGATTCTATAATAAAATCTTTCGCTCGCTCGGGATTCAAACTAGACAGTCGCAACAAAAACGAACTAGGTACAGTATGTTAACTTTTTGAACAAAATATTGCTATTCCCCATTCAGCCCGGAGCGCCTTTTGCGTGTGACATCCTAACAAACAAACATGACGGGACAATGTAGCAATACATACTTAACTGGAATATTTATTTGTTCATGTCATTACCCACTCAACTCCACTATAAGCTTTAAATCCAACGAATTGTGGTATTAATTTCCCTCCAACACTTCTTAGTTTTTAAACAACTTTTCCAAAACCATCGCCAATGTAAAATAATCCAAATAATTTAGAAAATGAAACTCATTTTTGCGTGGAAGCTATATTATCAAATATTAAATTAAATGACGAGCGAAAATAAACTTTGATCCAAAGGTATAGAGTTGAATTTTGATTGGATGAGTATAGTAGGGTAAAGTACCGTATACACGGACACTCGGCGCGCACGTGTATGACATGCGTCGTCTCTGGTAATCTTCTTTGGAAGCTTTGTTACAATTCGCCGATAGTCCGCCCCATGAGATCGCCGTCTCAGATATGTTCTAATGATATTTTAAATCAGTGCACCAAAGACTCAGTCGAGCGTTAGCCAATAATATGAGAGTATTAGATTATGGCGTTATGTGTTTTTGATATTGATGCAATGTGCCATAGCCATAGTAATTTAGTGGTAGTATTTTGCAAGGATTAATTGGTATTAAAACCTCAGGTTTTCAAAATAACCTTTTTATGTACTGCTCTCCGGATGTTGTAGATTTATTTTAATTTTTTATTACTCACGTCTTATTAAATTTTTATGGACTTGTTTTAAACAAATTAAACTCTAAGTGGACACTTTTCCAGTCAGATTTTGTATAAAATAGTACTTTTTTGCAACAAACGTGGCCAACTTTACTTAACACCAATATTTTTGTCTGTGGTAGTCTCCCTTCGAGTAGTAGTTAACTAACACCAAAAAAAAATGCAGCGGCTGTCGCTAAAGTGACAAGAAAATATCGCTACATAATAAAATAAAGTTGTCATCCCCAGCGCCGGGAGCGTGCTAAACGCATTAATTTGGCCTGTATTTAGTGGTCCGGAAGTGATTTGCTACGGGATCATGCGATACCATGTCACAACCCTAGCTTAATGCGCACTCACAATTGAAATCGAACCGTGTGATTAGAGATATTAGTCATATTTTTCAATAGCGGTCAGGCTTAGGGGTCATTTTTTTTCGACATCGTTATAGTAAAGGCTTAGTCATATCTTGTTTGTAGTTGCAGTTAAGCTTTGAATAAGGATTGTTAATTTGGATTTATTTGAAGAGAGATTTTATTCTTTTTGAAAAACATTTTTAAAGTAAGTATTTTTAACTAACTTATTTTTATTACTTTGTGATAAATAAACTCATTTTATTATGGAATTACTAAAACGTCAAAGTTTTCAAAGATTTTGAAAAAAAAATATGCAAGTCTTTCCTTATAAGGTAAATGCACCTATTTTCAATACAGGCTGATGTATATAAGCAGAATGGCAGTTGCATGGTTTCAACCGAACTGGAGTACTAAGCATACATACATTATTTTGTAAACGGAAGTATTTTTCCAAATACACTCTAAGAAACCATTAATCTAATGACTTTAATCCTGAACATAAAATAAATAAATTTACTAGTTTATCATGTTCAGGAGTTATATACCCTGAAAACATAATACTTTTGCTAAAAATATTAATAGCATCCGTGTAGCAGTAAACCTTCCTCAACTATACCTACTCAAAAATCGTACGGAGATCCAATGCTCCATTGCGACGTGATTGAAGGACAAACCAGCCAACAAAAACACTTTCTCATTTATAATAAAATGGGTAGTGATTGCAAAGGTTAAATATAACCGACCACCCATAATTACGCACGATTTTCTCATTAAATTCAATGAAAACATGCTTAGCTCCGGATCAAACCGAATGGAAGTCGACGTGCGACGTGAGCCCACGTATCAAATCGATCTTAATATTAAAATATATTCAACCGCCCCTGCGTAAGCATAAATACTGTATAAGTTAATATTTTACATACACATTGAAGTATATTTAGAACATGTAGGGTCAGAGAAAAGAAAACGTATTTATATATCGACAGTGGTGCATTATTATCCCAAGAAAACCTATGGCCAATGAAAGGGATAAATTCTCACCAATGAGAAATATGAAGTAGGTAGATAAATTCTTAAGGAAAATCTTGTTAAATAAAAATATAAGAAGTAGAATTAATGAAAATCATACGATACTAGATAGAGAATGTATTACTTTTTATTATTTCTAAAAAATGCAATTATTTCTATACATTTTTATTTAGGTTACTTATTACATTTCTAGATAAGTAGGTACATCGTGAGAAAATGCATAGAGCGTTGGAGAGAAACTAAGATTCTTAAATCATAGTTACCGACTTTAGACTGAGCATTAATTAATAGGTACCTACAAAACTTGCGGACGGACGTGGGAACCCATCGCATTATTATCCCAAGGAAACTCCTACCAATATGTGATTAACGGAAAGGGGTCACGACCCTCATTAATGAGGGATACGACGCTTAGAGAGACAAAAATTGCTTTAAAAGCAAGCATTAACAAAATAAAAATTAAATAAAGAGAACACCTAACTAATCCTGATAAAAATACTATCCAAGCACTACACCAAATATTTACCTTACGTATCTAACTCTACCTGTCTATACTTACAAGCTACACCCTTAACGGTTTCCTCCCTGATAACTTAAAGACTTTATCCCCTGTACTGGAATTTTTATAACAAAAGCCTTCATATTTTCTTTATTCATGCCGTGTCAAAATCGCTCCCTCTCAGACGCGGAAAAAAGAGATAGCCAACTCTTTCGCGCTCATTAAAAAACCATATCTCCATCCCCCTTTTCGGTACACCGAATATAACGGTTATGTTTTTCCCGATCTTGGAGGTATTTAAGGCTCTTCACCAAATCGTCAGCAACAGGGTGATGGTGCAAATTGTTAAATTAATTTATGTTAAGCACCGGCGATTTTTTTTTCGGCAAGGGATGTTTAAGTATTCTTCCGTCGTTAAAATAACGTTATCACTGTTATTTTTGTATTCATAGCTTTTTAAGAGTATTTCCCGCTCCGTTAGACATTACGGTAAAGAGTTAGGCTATAAAAACTGTAGGTGCTATGAAATTTTACTCATTTTAGGTAGGTTAGGTACACACGTTTTTGTTTACTCTACCGACATACAAAAATGTATAAATATTGTACGGACGCGATGGCCTCCGGAGCGCAGCGGTGGAGAGTTAATTTTATATCATTAGCTGTAGTCTTATTAGTGGAAGGTCCCGGGTTCGATACCCGGTAGGGGCAATTTAGGAATCTATATTCTGATCTCTCGCCTGATCGTGAGAAGCTTCAGTTACCACTCTACCGGCTATGACGTACCCCAAAGCGATTAAGCGTTTCGGTACGATGCCATATAGAACTAGGTTTTTAGGAACCGATTAGGGTTTTATAGAACTACCGTATCCCTTATAGATTAGCCCGCTTCTATTTTAGACTGTATCATCACATATCATCCAGGTGAGTAGATCGTAGGCTAACTTGAAATAAAAAAAGTATAGGTACCACATTTTTACCAGGATTTTTACCATACCCAGATTCTGATAGGTTTACCCAAACGGGATTTATCTAGTTAATTAATCTAAATATATAAAAGGAAAAGGTGACTGGCTGACTGATCTATCAACGCACCGCTCAAACCACTAGACAAATCGGGCTAGACGAATCTAGACGAATAGGTCATAATAGCTATCGGCATGCAGATTGCTATACGTAGCCATTCGCTAGGGAAGGGTTTTTGGAAAATTCAACCTCAAAAGGGGGTAAAATAGGGGTTTGAATTTTGTGCAATCTGCGCGGACGAATTCGGAGTCATTAAGCTAGTATGGAATTATTCACTAAGGAAGGGTTTTTGGAAAATTCAACCCCTAAGGGGTAAAATAAAATATGGGTTTGAATTTTGTATCGTCTGCGCGGACGAAGTAATGGGGATAAGCTAGTATGTACCGATACAAAGTCACGTGGTTGTTCATAACAGGTTTGACTTTTTGCTTGTGAAAAGTAATCTCTACTTTTTCATATATTTTTCCTCTTTTATCATACGCCAATACCTAGGCAGTAGGTACTATTCAAAAACTGCATTTGGAATCTATTTCAAGCACCCTTTATAAGCGATACGGATAGCGTCTAAAGGATGTCCCAGTAGGGAGCGGCCCCGTATTCAAAAAAGGAAAAGATGAAGAAAAATTTATAACGTCATATTGTTTTGCCACGGAGGGAGGGGGCGGCAAGGGGAGCCCTGTATAGTGCCGGGGAAGATAAGGCGTAGCACCCTGTATATAATCGAACTATAGCTACCGGTATATGAGACCATTGTATTTTTTGAAGCCTTGCGTTCTTAGTGCTTAAGAACGACGTTGCTATAAAATGGCGAGTGTTGACTTTAGAATTTTGAAATAACACCTAATACTTGTTTTTTTATCCACTACATGTTAGCCCTTGACTGCGATCTCACCTGATGGTAAGTGATGATGCAGTCTAAGATGGTAGAGAGCTAACCTGTTAGGGGCATGGCAGTTATATTAAACTATCGGTTTCTACACGGCATCGTACCGGAACGCTAAATCGCTTGGCGGCAGGTCTTTGCCAGTAGGGTGGTAACTAGCCACGGCCGAAGCCTCCCAGATCAGGGAAAATTCAGAAATTAATCCGGCAGGTTCAATTTATAAAAATTGAACCTGCCGGGGATCGAACCCGGGGCCTCCGCACGTTTAGACAACAGCGCTCAACACTGCGCCACGGAGGTCGTCAAAAATACGCATCTGGTATTATTGAAAATACCTAAATCAAGCCAAGCCACTTTTCGATAGACCTTTTGTACCCAAACAAATATAAGTTGTCGAGTAGGTATACACAAGTCAGAACTTTTTTGGGCTATTGGGACTTAATATTTTGGTGTTTCAATTTCTAGGCTAAGTGGTAGGGTTTCCGAGATATTACTTTGATTGTATTATTAACATGATCCTACCCTATTGTAACACGAACAAATAAGATAAATATTCTTACCATATTATGACAAAATATTCAACTCAACTTCCGTAAGATTACAAGTTAAAAAATACTACTTATAATGCATTAAGTAATTTAAAACTCTTAACGTGATGCATTGCAAGCCACAGTTGTTTTTTATTAGGTATAGGGGGGTTCATAACTTCATAATGGCAGTTTAATGTCACGTATCTTGACGTCTATAAAATAAGAATTATAATTCTAAAACACAAACGTCAGCAATATTAAAACAATACTGCTTTAAGCGACAATAGTAAGCCCCATGCATGTTCATTGTACTCACACTGGGAATGTTATCCGAAGTGCAGACTCCTTCGCTCAGCAGGCGGTCGCGGATCTCCCAGGCGAAGATGGAAGGGCACTCGCGCTTGTACTGGGCGATTTTGCTGACCACCTCCGCGGTGGCTACTCGGGGCTTCGAGCCGCCGATCGCGCGAGGTCGGATCGACCCCGTCTCGTAGTACCTGGGTCACAAAATTATTTTTTATTTTCGAAGAGACATAAGAATTTTATAGAACTTGATAAAACTTTTTGTAAGATAATCGAAGACAACGGAAAATGTTTGGACCAGAAAAAAATCTCTTCAATATAACATTTTGCAAAATATATTTTCATACCAAAAATCACAAACAAATCGATAGAAGAATCATTTTTGTTTGTTTTAGTTACATTTTAACAGTAAAAAATTTGAAATAAAATATTATGGAACACTACTTTTACGGTTAACTCTTATTTAATTTGTGACACGGTCATTAAACCCATCGTTATTGACTTTGCAAGAGACTGTTCAGCATTGTTGCAGCAGCATTTTTTGTGTTTTTTATTATTCGATTAATTAAAAACACCGAAGTCCGAACCCTAATCGTCTACAAACTGTCACTGCGACATGGTGATACCATCGGCGTGGTGGTGTCGGGTTACCCACGGTATGCCGTATCAGGTTCACTTCTGTACTTTTATTCGCCTTGCCCGCCAGCTGTCGGTCATTTTAAACTACTTTTCTTTTACCTAATGAGTTTAGAGAGAAATTGTATCTAATACCCGACCGCTGCAATTCAAGTGTCGGACTCTATTAGGATCGCTGGTTATCATTTTTCGGCTACGGCTTACAGTTTTTACTACTATTTGATACCTAATGCTTTACCAACTACCTCGTTGGTCTAGTGGTTAGCATGTTTGCCTGCGCCGACGAGGTCGTTAAAGTCGGTCTAAGCTCTAATTCCCTCTCTCCTATGAGTTGGAGGCCTGTGCCCAGCAGTGGGATGTTAATAGACTGTTGTGGTGTGTGGCTTTATCATTGGTTTGGAAAACAGATTCCAAAGAGAAAACAAGGGCAACTCGACAATTATAGCCCCTTGAACTAACTTATTCATTTAAATCACGGCGTTTTTAAATGTTAAATTAAAGATTTGATCCCCTTACTTAAGTAAAGATTCTTTTTCTGCATTCGGGGTTTAGATCCTAATCAATTTATTCCCAAAACCTGTGTATAATAGAAATATCTTCTTGTCAAGCTATTTCATGGTCCACCCAACTCCGATAGCGCTAACCTAAAACCGCATTTGTCATTACATACAGCCATCCTCGGTCTAGTGTTACACCCAAACATTCCAAAAATGCCGTTGGTATCCTACACTCTACCTAACTGGCTGTGACCACAGACATGTGACTCGTAACCACACCTAGTGTTACCGATCACTATCCAAGTATCCAACCCTGACAAAGTAATAGAATTAGATTAGATGTGATGCGGTCAACTAAAAGTGGGCTTTTTGAATCGGTGGTGTTATAATATAGCCAAGGTGACTGTGAAGGTTGGTCGGGATAACTTGGAATATGTAATATGATATGACTATTTTACGTGCATGTCAATAGTTTTTTGTTGTATAGATTTGCGGTTGGATTGCCAGAAATATATGTATGATTGACACTTTTTAAAATGACAAATCTAGGAGCTATTTTATCTGCTTTCTACTTCAAAGTCACCCACTTCACAATCTTTTCGTGGAGTTAGGTAGAGGTCAGCAACTAAAAATCTAGTTTACTGACCATATTAAGGAATTACCTGCCTAATATCTTGGACAAGGAACCGTTAGGGACTTGCAGGATCTTGTTCATTATTTACAATCTTCTGCCTCGAGGAATCAGAGAACGATCGATCAGAAACTGTCTTAAGAAAATATTATTAACTTGCATTGTCTTAGACATGTAGCCGTTGGAAATATAAAAATGTAACACAGCACAGCACTTCACGCTGTTTTTCCTTGTAGAGTCAGGCAGGGGTCTGCCTTCTTATCACCCACATATTGTAGTAATATAGCTTCAATAATCCTTACCTTGGATACGCTGAAGTTAGAGACCTGCAGGACCTTGCTTATATCTTACCAATTCCTGGCCTGCCTTAGTACTGCCTTGAGGAGTCAGGTAGAGGTCACACCTCTATTATGCTTATCCTATAATCCTCGTGGAGTCAGCAATAATCAACCAAGTATAATGACAATATTAACAACTGATCTACCTAGTATTTTGTACACGCAGCCGTTATATACCAGCAGCTGATCATACTTATGTCTTACAGACACTGTCCAGAGTGGTTTGCCTGTACTATCTTCTACTTTGAGGAGTCAGGTAGAGATAACGCCTCCACAATCCTTAGTCCCGAGGAGTCTGGTACGTGTCAGCAAGAATCAACCAAGTTTAATGACAATATTAACAACTGACCTGCCTAGTATCTTGGACTCGCATCCGTTGGAGACCTGCAGGATCCTGCTGATGTCATACGGCCTTGCTCCGGAGTGCGCCAATTCCACGATCTTCTGCCTCATGGAGTCAAGCAGCGGTTTGCTTTGAGAACACCACTCCAAGGTTGCTTATAGCTACAGATTAATCCTTAAATAGCATCAACAACTGACCTGCCTAATATCTTGGACACGCAGCCGTTGGAGACCTGCAGGATCCTGCTGATGTCGCACGGCCTCGCTCCAGAGTGCGCCAACTCCACGATCTTCTGCCTCGTGGAGTCAGGCAGCGGTCTCCCTCCTACAAACACCCCGCCGAGCTGGTTAACACCGCTGTGACCTGTTCACCACAAGCCTGCTTACTCCAATTAATCACGTATAAAGTTTTACGAACAGACCTCTACGGGGTCGTCGGGGAAGAATACCAGTATCTTGCAACCTGTTGATTGCCTACATAATGAAATTTTTATGATACGGCAAAAAAAATTAAATATATTACTAAACTGCATGATTTTGACAATACAATTTTTTTAATGAGCTTTTTGAAGACTACCTATAATTAACTTAATCAAATGACAATTTTGAACTTGGCATCAAAAGTTGTTAACATTCGTGACATGTTAACAACATTGTTAGCAATGTTATTTTTATAGCAAATGACCGCTATGTGTCAGTTTTATTTCTTCCATCCCTAATGACAAGTTAACGCAAAGTTTTAATACTTATATCCCGTATAAAAAAAGGTTTATCTCTTTTCCTCTTGCGTTTACAGTTACTCAAGAGAAAAGGATAGAATGCTTTACTGTCATCTTAATAAAATCTGGATATTATTATGATAGTATGATCTATATGCATAGCCAAGACACTAGTAATTCTTTAACTATTTAATTTTCAAGTTATGAGGTAAACTAAACGATTTGCGTTTAAAGATTCCATTATGTAAAAGGATAAGATCCTGGTATTCTTTTCCGACGACCCTTTGTGATGGGTGAAACGTCACAGGGGTTGAGACTTCAGAGGAATGCTTCGAACAAGACTTGTGGTACAGGTTCCGAATATCAAAACGGATTAAAATTTAAACGTTAGTCAATGGGAAAATATATCCTATGCTATGTTAGTTGGTTGAACAACGATAGGTATGCGTGTTAGCTTCCTAAAAATGGCAATTGAGTTGATGTTGTTCAAAACATCATTATAGTATCCGATTTTTCATTCATAACGGCTGAGTTTGTTGTGGGCTCTTCTCAGACCAGGAGCGCGTTTGGAACCCTCGTAGCTTTAGTTTTAAGAAACCGTAACCGATTATCACCATCAAGTTTTATAAGTAAGTAATTTTTAACGTCAATAAGTGTACCTACAGTGTACCTATATTGAATAAATGATTTGATTGATTGATTGATTGAACGTACTGAATGGGAGTGTTAAGGAGTACTAGTCAGTAAGACCCCCACCAGGGTTACTTTAAGTATTGCATCGAAAAATAAGATTACGTTTTATTAAAGAAAAAATAAAATTTAATCTTTAATTAATATTAGTGTTATATCCACTGATAAATAATCAAATTAACCTTCGCTTTTCGGTATTTGACTACACAATTATAGAAAACATATAGGTATTTTATTTTAAAATTGGCATCAGCAACTTTAAATCAAATCATAGCATAGAGACAAACAAAATCTCTTGACCCGAGATATTAAATCGCGAATTGAATGCATTCGGGCCCTGAGTTAAAAAGGTAAGAGCCTCCCTTCCTCGTACGGGTGCAAAACGATATCCAAGACATCTTTCTTACAGACATCAAGGAATATCGATAAACACTAGTTCTTGCAGTAGTCAGCAGACGAAACGAAGTTCTAACCGCTTTAATGAGAGCCCGAATGCATTTAATTCGTGCGCGTACTGTAGGTAGCTTATAATAGGAATACAACACTTGACCATAGATACATAAAACCTAGACAGGCACTAAGAATGGTGGGCACCATTACCTTTACCTTTGTGCGCCAGGTCGTCCATGCGGTCGAGCATCGCGTCGGGCGGCCACGGGCTGACGGGCGCCAGCTGCTGCGCCGGCAGCATCGTGTATACCCCGTAATCTTCTATGGTGGCGCCCTACAACACACCGCCACTTAGCTTCTGGTCTCTTCTAGCTAAGCATGTTATAAGTCTAAAGAAACCTGACTCATAGGTATAAAATTAACACGCAAACTTTTTTTAAAGCTTTCTTACATACTTTTTGAATATGTAATCTCTTCTATAATGACGCCCTACAACACACCGCTTAACTAAAGCTTCCTAACGTAATTTTTGAATATGTAAGGTCTTCTATGGTGACGTCAGTCAACCCATGAAAGGAGATCAGATTGTATAAAAAGTCCATCATCATGTCATGATCATTGTTCCAGTTATCTTATCAGTTCTTGATCGCTGAACGCTGTGCACGAACTAATACTTAGCGTAAAAAGGTACCTAAAGGTAAGGTTGAGACTGCAGGTTGTCACCTGTTTACCTTTGTGCGCTAAATCGTCTATGCGATTGCGGTCCAATATCCAGCAGTGGGTGTATTCTAGCATTTATTTTGTCTACGTTATAAACATTCATTTCATGCAACCGTTTTTGATGAGAAGTTGCTTAATAGTTGGTTGCGATGGGGACCTAACTCGCAAACAGAGAAACAAACGTACCTACTGATGAAACTCATCCTAAATTGACTGGGCAGCGCGTCTGTGGATGAAATCACATGATTGGATTCTATCCAGCCAATTATAAAATGTAAGTGACCAAGACGGGAAAGAGAAAATACAACAGGCAACGCATATAACACTTGGTTTCATAACATTTGTTTTCAGGCATTTCACGAAGCCTCATGAGATTTATTTATCTTGGAGCTCCCGGATAGGGCGAAAATTTTGCACGAATTCCGTCTTGTATGACAAAGACGTGCGTCTAGTGAGAGGCTCCATATATTTTTTCTACACGGTATCATACCGGAACGCTAATCGCCGGTAGGGTGGTAACTAGCCACAGCCGCAGCCTCCCACCAGGCTAGACCAGGAAAAATTCAGAAATTATAAATTACCAAACTGACCCTGCCGGGAATCGAACCCAGGACCTCCGCACGTTAAGTCAACAGCGCTCAACAACCAGGGAGGTCTTATAAAGTGAGCTACTTTTAGACTTGCTTGCTTTAATTGCTTGGTTTTGCAATATGCTTTGCCAGTAGGGTTTAACTGGATGACAGAAATGATTTTTTAATCGTTTTTTTTAGCGTACGTCGATATCTGAACCTGTCAACTGTCTTAATTTGCAGGAATTTTCCAATAAAGCCTACTGCGCATTATAAGAACAGTTCTTTTGTCTTATAAGAAATTCAGTTTTACTCGTAATGGTTGTTTTATGAGACTACTAGATGGTGCCAGCGACTTGGTCCGCGTGGATTGATGTTTTTTTGATTCCCGCGGGAACTCTTCAATTTTCCGGGATAAAAAGTAGACTATGTCCTTCCCCGGGATGTAACCTATCTCTGTACTAAATTTCATCAACATCGGTTGAGCAGTTGAGCCGTGAAAGCGTAGCAGACAGACAGACAGACACACTTTCGCATTTATAATACTAGACTAGATGATTCCCGCGACTTCGTCCGCGTGGTTTATACTTTTTATTCCTGCGGGAACTCATTAATTTTGTAGGATAAATTGCCTATGTCCTTCCCCGGGATACAACCTATCTCTATACCAAATTTCGTTAAAATCGGTAGAAAAGATTGGCCGTGAAAGCGTAGCAGACAGACAGACACACTTTCGCATTTATAATATTTATATGATAAAATATCTTGGTATATGTATCCATACTGCATTATAATTTCAAAAAAAAAATGTCAATGACAGAATTAATGGAACCTAGATCAAACCAACATTTTTCTTAATTCTAAGGTGCGTAAAAATTCCACCTTGATTAGGTAAACAACCATTTATCACCACAGAAATGTTACCTACACAATGGTTTATATTAAATCCTATGGATGCATTCAAGCGCAAACACGGTAATACCATTTCAATTTACAATTTAGAAACATGCGCACTCGAAATAGAAAATGATTTTATGTAAATTGGTATTATTTTTAATTTTTAATTTATTTTTGGAAAAATCGAAAGAAAGTTCAATGGTGCCTGACGAAATAGTTCAAGATTTATATTCCAAATATAAGGAAGCTGTTTTAGATGGTATTTATATTTATAAAGTTTTAAATGCAAGTGGTTTATTCGTTCGTTGTTTACTACAATGAAGCATCGGTGTGATTATTTTCATGAATAATCGGATATAGTTAAAGACCTAGATAGTGAGAATCGAAAGATAGGTTACTTTTCATCCCGGATAATTCATACATGAATTTTAAAAAAGGAATTTTAGAAATATATTTTATGCTAGTAAACCAGATCTAAAATAGCCTTAGGATTTATAAAACTGTTCAAATGATAATCGAACCTGGGATTCAACGAGATGAATATTGTCTCAATGTAATTCTTAAAATAAAGTTTACCGTCATCCTGAAATTCTTCGCGGTCTGAAATGTCTTATAGTTAACTAACTAACTATAAACTTGATATTTTTAATTTTCAACACTGTTCAGACTTAAGATGTTTTTCTCATTGTGGTAAATAGCCACCCAAAAACTAACTTATACGAAACTTACAGAAAAAATAAATTCATCGTCACGACGCTTGTTCAGAAGGAATAAACAATATGAAATACATGTGAAAAAACTCAAAGAAGTCAACGGATTCAAAAAACATAACCTCATGATAAAGGAGTACAAAGAAAACTTGCGAACTGGTGATGATAGGAACAATAACCCCTTCATTTATATCAATAATCCCGTCGAATCAAAAATACCAAAATCCTTCCTCACTCTACAGGAATTCAAAGAAGTCTTGACTAACCGAGTAAAATTACAAAGAAACGAAGTTACCACTAAGAATTCTTTAAAAATATTAGACAAAACAAAAATATCTACCAGTCGAATGAAACATAAAAATGTTCTAAGTAAACATCAATTAAAAATTGAATCCAAGAAACTTGAGAACACGACAAATTTTAAGACAAATAAATTAAATTCAACAATTGTTAAAAATATTACCAATAACTATAAGAAAAATGTTACAACCAAAATACCTACAAGATTTCAAACTATTGTATCTAACAAACCAATGATAAATATAAGTACAACTATAAAATCCGGTAATCCAAATCAATTCACCAATTTTTCAAAAGAAAGTAGCACTCAAGAAATAGAAAGTACGAAAACTAACGAATTTAAGTTCAGGAGTGAAAATGAAACGAAAAATATGGATTTGAGAGCAGAAATACCTAAAAGCGATACAATTTATTTATCACCAAAAATAAATAAAACGAGAATAGATAATATTACGAGTCAAGTTACTACAATATCAAATAACGATAGAATTTCGATGATTGCAGACTCATTGCTAGAAAATGAATTTAAAAATTACACGGAAAAGCAACCAAACAATACTTTCACAGTGATATTTTATAGTAAAACTGAAGAAGAATCGACCACTCAGACAAATGTTGGAAGTATGACTACGATAATAACTACAAAATCTGAGTTGAAAAGTGAAAATCAAATGAATAATGTAAATTTAAGAGCAGAAGAACCTAAAAACGAGTCAATTCATTTATCACTAACCATAAATAAAACAAAAATGGATAATATGATTAACGTTACTCCAATATCACATTATGACGGAACTTCGATGAATGCAGATTTATATAATGAAAAAGAGGTAATAAAGTATACGGAAAAGGAATTGAACGATACTGTCACGACGATATTTAAGAGTAAATCTGGAGAAGAATCTGCCACTCAGACAAATATTATAAGTATCATTACATTAAAAACTAACGAGCTAGAGTTAACAAGTGAAAACAAAAATTTACGGCCAGAATCCCCTAGAAACGATTATGTAAATTTATCAAAAACCCAAAATAAAACACTGATAGACAATAGTAATAATACGATAGAAGTTATAACTATATCAAATGGTGATAGAACTTCGATAAAATATACAGACTTATTAAATGAAAATGAATTAAAAAATAGCACGGAGAAAGAATCAAACGATACTTTTACAGCAATATTTGACAGTAAAACTGAAGAACAATCTAGAACTAAAAGTTTGATAAATGTTAGCCCTGAAATAAGTTCAAACGAAACAGAGCCTACTAGAGACACTACAACTACAAATGTAGTCTCAGAAAAGACTACGCTAACTAAAATTGGAATCAGTACAATACAAGTTAGGAGGAAAACGGCCAAGTCGAAAAGAGCGACAACACAAAAAGTTTCTATTCAAGTTCCTAGAAAGAGGAGTACTCTAGGCGTAAGTCTTTTTGTAGCAGCTATTTTTTTAATGCACGATGCAGTTGAAGTTTTCAAGCTATTTAAGGTTTAGGAAGGAAAGTTTTTAATAACCCAACTGATGGCAAAAGATGATGCAGTCCGAGTTGGTAGCCTATTAGGTATGACAATTACTCGTATCATGCATACTTTAATATTATAAATGCGAATGTGTTTCTGTCTGTCTGTTTGCTACGGTTTCATGGCTCAGCTGTTTGACCGATTTTGATTAAATTTGGTACAGGGATAGGTTGTATACCGGGGAAGAACATCGGCTACTTTTTATCCCGGAAAATTAAAGAATTCAGGCGGAAATGAAAATAACTTATTTCACGCGGATGAATTTGCGGGCATCATCTAGTTAACCTACTACGTATGTTTAATTGTTTTCTACTCAGAATCGTACCGGAACGCGAAATCACTTGGAGGCACGTCTTTGCCGGTAGGGTAGTGATGGTGGTTGGACAAAGCAGTCGCTTCTATTTTTAAATTCGTCAGTAAGTTTGTAGTTAGACTTAACAGTCGTATGTTTTCTTAAATTCGCCCGTAAGTAGGCTTTTTCTGACGAAATTTATTTATTTTAATTTGAAAGAATTTTTAGAGCGCGAAGACCCGGTTTTCTATGCGTATTGATACCATAATAAACCTCGTAACCTATGATAGCATTTTATTGCTTGAGAGCTTCTCAGAAAAAATCATGGGCCATTGAGTACCTAATCATTAAAGTTATGTGTTTACTTACTTACTACCAATATGGTTATTACTAATATGGTTATAACTGTCTCATTTGTCTAGTACTTTTTTTTTATCCACTACAAGTTAGCCCTTGACTGCGATCTCACCGATGGTGAGTGATGATGCAGTCTGATGGTAACGGGCTAACTTGTTAAGGGCATGGCAGTTATATTAAACCCATACCCCAATTCGGTTTCTACACGGCATCGTACCGGAATTACGCTGAATCGCTTGGCGGCACGTCTTTGCCGGTAGGGTGGTAACTAGCCACGGCCGAAGCCTCCCACCAGGCCAGACCAAGGAAAATTCAGAAATAATAAATTTCTAAATTGACATTGCCGGGGATCGAACCCGGGACCTCCGCACGTTAAGACAAAAGCGCTGCACACTGCGCCACGGAGGTCGTCACAAAAGTACTAAGCATACTCCGAGTAGGTAGGTATATGACATGTCTCTGGGTTCAATTACTGATCATAATTATAAGTATTGGAGTTTTTCTGTACTCAGGATGTTGGCGAGGTTTCCTCCATGCCTCCAAGAGCACGTAAAGCCGTCGGTCCTGCACCTGATCTCTCTCTGATCGTATATCAGATTTATTCCATAGGGCTAAGAGAGTAAGGAAATAGAGAGTGCACCTGTGTTTGCGCACATACTAATTCTCTTCCCTATTTCTGTCGATATTGGCCGATCATCTGGAGGCTTCGGCCGTGGCTAGTTACCACCCTACCGGCGAAGACGTACCGCTAAGGGATTTATAGCGTCCCTTTAAAAACCGACTAGGGATATGGGTTTAATATGGCTGCCATACTCCTGACAGGTTAGCCCGCTACTATCTTTAGACTGTATCATCACTTACCATTAGGTGAGATCGCAGTAAAGCGCTAACTTGTAGTGGACTAAAAGAAAAAAGATTGCAAATGCAAAACAGACGAACACAAAACATTTTAATATTTTAAGAGAATTAATTTATACCTAAGTATATATATTTATACCTATTTTAAATAGGTAAACCAAACATATGTACCTAATAAACTGATTCAGTTAATTTTTGTTTTCAGAGACCACTAGTTTTCATGGGCAGTCGATAAAAGAAGGATGAATGAATCCAGCGTTTTTCATCCAATTTTCCTTACCTTATTTTGCTTAGTAAACTAAGAATCCAAGTTATTGCAAAAGCAATAACTACAACAACCTTCAACTGGCAACTTTAACCATCACTGTAACAAAATTAACTAAAAAAGTCCACTTAATAGGCTGAACAAGTTTAAGCCTTCGCGTGATATAAAAAAAATAAGTTCCCGCCACACGAAATGTCAAATTCTCAAACGCGCGAACATTGTGCTTCAGAATAAAGGCGCCACTTCACTGATTACAAAACACAATCTCACGTGGAACTGTGTCTGTACTGGCCTATAGTTATAAAGGGCTGTTTCTGAGACAGCTTTATCCATGAGAACATTGCGAGAAAGAGACAGCGTGCACCTAGTGTCAACTCCCATTGTAAGCCGCTTACTGATCTTAGGACTGCTCATTTGCGGGACAGAGATACCTAGCTTTTTATCCGTGCTCCTGTTTTAATTTGCGCCCCGCCCCCTCCTCTTTTGTCTCCGTGGTGGGGGGAAGTTGGACAGTTTTAAATTATCTATTGTAATAAAATTATTTCGCGAAATAAGGAGTTGGTTTTGGTAATGACGCGTTTCATTTGTGACGATGTTTTAAAGTGTCGAGATATTATTATTACCGTGACAGAATAAACACGGGTTTTTATCGATTTTCGTTCGTAGTTTCGTAGTTGTTTCATCAGACAAAACTCATACAATATTGTTTGTGTTTTCTTGCGCATTGAAACTATTTAAAAAGTTAAGATTTTTTTCGGTATCGTTTTCGACCTCTAGTAGTTAATTGTTACTTATTGTACCTACTAATAACCTTTATTGGTTGATCGCAAGTTTTTAGATGATTTCAAATTTAATGTAAAATGGTTAGGTACACATAGAATATTCAAAATGCTGTAAACTATTTACGATAAGTAGATATTTACTACTTACCTACCTATCAACAGGTTTTTTTTAAATTAATAAATGTTACATTGAGTTTTATAGGTAGGTAGGTACGTGTGACTAACCTACCTAGTAGTAGCACCTAATAATTAGTAGATTAATTTTAATTCTTTCAATAAATAATTAACGAAATAATTGCTTATTTATTTTATTGTCTAATCCTGGATAAGACGTGATGAAAAAATATAAAAGATCCAAACTGGGTAGGTAAGTAGGTACCTACCTGTCCAACAAATACACGAAACAAGTATTATCGTTCTTATATATGTTATTATATTCTAAATACCTATAGCTTTATAAATCTAAAACCTTAGAGAATTCTAACAAAACTATGTCAAGAAAATCCATATTCATTAAACTCCAGTAAACGTAGGCTTCGTATAAGTATGCGTAAATATTAACATAGCATTTTACTTTTAAAGAGTTTAAGCAATCCTTTATATCCTCACCTGTCTCTTTCGTACACCCATTAGAAGTATAGGTACGTCGAATTTTCCGTTGCGCCTCTTCAAACATCCTGATTCCGACCGAGCTTAATATAATTTTGCATTGAAATTTAAACTCTATGATTTGTCTTGAAAGTTTATTTTTGTTTATTCGTTGTTTGCAAAGCTTCTGTCAACATTTGCGGTTAAGTTTTGGTTTATCTCCCCCGCAAAAGTGATAGTCTCACAAACATTATCTTTGACCAATAGCACGTAAGCGTCAGCCATTTTCAGCCAATCGAGCGCTTGAAACATTTTCGCCGCGCGCTCTTTTTTGATGTTGTGCTTTGTTTTAAAAATGGAACGTTTCCTTTTTTTGTCTAGATTTGATTTTGTTTCTGGTAATGGGGTCTAAAACTTTTAAATGACTACTGAAAATTTAAATAGTACTCAGTACATTCATCTACATTAGGAGTTAGGATGTTAGCGCTATTTATGAAATGTACTTAATAGTATAGGTGCTATGTACTTATATGTCACCGTAAAATTGCAAAAACCGTTAGATTGTAATCTAAATAGCGAAATTGTAAACTGTCGACAGATTATGAACAGCTTAATGTTCTGAGTGTCAAATTTTGAAATATTCGTTTTTTGCAATTTTACGGTGACATAATATATAGGTACCTATGTATTGTGTACATACATTACGAGTAGTTTAAAATTTTTGGACACCAACTTATTATACCTAGGTATTCTTTTGCAAAAACCATAACCAAGTTTAAAGAAACTTAAATGAATGTAAGACTTTATGTAAGTACCTACTTGGTGTGCGACGTGATAAAAGTACTTACCTACCTTCGAAAAACTCGGAAACGAACCTCCTACGAGAATTCAATTCTCGCTCATCGCTTCGCTGTTGTGAAACCACCTTAAGTCCAGTAGGTATAATCTGTATACAAGCGGCACGGAACACTAGATTTTGAAAATCTCTGAAACAATAAAACTTGCGTCAAGCAGTCCTAGACGTCCAGCGGTTTACTACGACGACCCAACGAAGATAGTGTATGAAGTACCTAGTCTGCGTAGATGTCTACGTAGAACCGCAGTAGGTTACCTACTGCCTACTGTGGTACTACGTAGTCTACCTACCATAGAGTACCTAGTTACCTACTGGTACTCTATGAATTTTAGCTACGACGAGGAATCTACAGACTACATGATCACTACAAGTTAGGCCTTGACTGCGATCTCACCTGATGGTAATTATTGCAATCTGAGATGGTTGCGGCCTTACCTATGGCAGTTAAATTATTAAACCAATACCTACCCCTAGACGGTTTCCACATGGCATCGTATCGGAACGCTTAATCGCTTGGTAGTACGTCTTTGCCGGTAGGGTGAGAAACTAGCCACGGACCAAGAATTTATACATTTTTTGAAGTGAAACTTCTTTAGGATCGTTGTGATTTGAAAATTCGATGAAACGAAAAAGCGACACTAAAAAGAGACAAACATATTCATGATAGGATTTGGTCTGGGAGAGAATGAGATAGAATACAAGTTATAAGTATTTACTTACCTTATTCTCTCGCAGGCTACTTTTCTGAAGTTTCACTTCTGCCGTGTGCGAATTGCACACATACACATTTTTTTGGTGTAAAAAAAATATTACTTAAAAAAATAACATACTATAGTAGGTATCTATTTCAATTACAATAAAGCTGCATCGGCCGTGTAGGAAGTCCACTGAATGAGTTCATTGTCTTTCCGTTGCATCGCACCGTGGAAAACTAGGATGCACGCTAATTTATTAGTATCTGTCGTCATCTAGCTTATTATATAGGCAAGTTAGGTATCTAGCTGCCTCGTTGGTCTAATGGTTAGCATGTTCGACTGCGGCCCACGAGGTCCCGGGTTCGAGCACAGTCCCGTCCCGGGTCGGGCCATAATTGGGTTTTCTGACTAGAAATTCTCAGTACTAGACTAGCCCGAAGTTAGTAAGTTGGCGATGTTTCCGCCCCGTGCCTCAGAGAGCCGTCGGTCACAGTTAGGTATTATCACTAACATGATAATAGTCGTTTAAGTCCGCCAACCCGCACTGGAGCAGAGTGGTGGGTCTAAGCTCTAATTCCCTCTCTCCTATGAGAGTGGATGCCTGTGCCCAGCTGTGGGACGTTAATGGGCTGTAGTGGTGAAGTTAGGTATCTAGTTAAAGCATCAACTGTAGAATATTTCTGGGTATTCACCTACTATTTATTCTGATAAGCGCGACCAGGGCGCGTCTGGAACCCTCGTAGCTGTAATATAGTTCTAAGATACCTTAATGAATTATCACCAATCATCATCACGTTACTAATTGCAAAATTAAACAAGCAATATTAGAGCTGATTGTAATTATAATCTCTAAATTAAACTAAAATGACAGCAATAAATATATTGCTAACATAATATTCTCTGCGGAAAGGGACACCCGTAGGTATTATATTTAAAGCTTTCGTTTTCATTTAGTTTATAGATTGTGTTATATACAGAATTGGAATCATAGACGTGCAAAAAGCGCAAATGTTAACCAATTTAAGTTTGAGTTTGAGTTTGTCTGTTGCTAGCAGCTCGAAAAAAGCCTCTAGCTGGAATTCGCATACGAGCACCTCAGAATACAGAACAAACATTCTGAGATGAGCACATTGCACGATGGACAGGACGGTGTTAACGCAGACTTGCTATGAAATCGTGGTAAGTACCTATAGTGAAAACGTCCAACTCGAAAAAGTCCAAAGCTCCGGGCTAAACGCGAAAACATAAAAATTAATAGTATAGGATAGTCTGAAATTCCAAAATGAAACCCATACGTGGACGAATTCCCGGCAAAAATACTTTTTACTTAATTTCCAAACATAATACCTATCTCACATTTCATATTTCATAAATAATTCCTTTTAAAGAATATTGTGAAAAATAAAGCCATTTTCGCTGTATTCCGAAATTATTTGTATCGATTCACTCATGTTTCACTCAAAAAAAGCTCCTGAAAGCTCTACAACAATAACGTAGCCCTAGAATTGCCTTTAGCGCCATCTATACATCTACTGCAAAACTTTATCAGCCACTACTTCGCAATAGATGGCGTGCATACATTGTATGTCCATGACGAAGTACACTCACTCAACAATAGATGGAGCATTTGTTTAACATTTGGTGACGTAATTCTTAGCTTTTACAATAGATGGCGTGACGTTGAAGCTCAGTCTTCATTATTGAGTTTTCTACACGGGGTTTTCCTAATTCCCAAAGACGTCCATGAGGTTTCCATGGCAAAATCAATGTTTTTGGTGGTTTATTGGCACTTATATTGTATTATTTTAATAAATGCGACAAATGACTGTCTTTAATAATTAATTTAGGACAGTATCAAAGACAATATATAAACCAGTATATACTTGGTTTATAATTAATCTATGGACAGTATAGACAATCAAACTAAATTATATTTAAATTAAAAAATGCAACCATAAGTGCAATGCAAATTTCTTTCATCATTTCTCATTAGATTACTTATAGGTACTTACTTAGTACTAAGATCTAATAAAGACAGTTTCCTAACGTGTTAATTTATGCCATGCTGCAGAAAATCACCCGACGGCGTCTTGGAAGCGTTGGCGTCTTGTCTTTAGTGCTGAAAAGTTCATTTACTTTTTTAATATTATGTACAATCTTCTAACTATTTGCATTTAAGGAAGACTGCTCTACCGAATAGGTCCTTAGTCGTAGATAAAACAGTTTTTTTTAAATCAAAACTTCTTCTTCTGTGCATTATTTGTGAGTAGGTTAGTGTGGCGGGCTAGCCATACGCTCCAATGCTCATATGCTCCAATGCGGGTTGGCGCATAGCAGCAGCGTGGTGGGTCTAAGCTCTAATTCCCGCTCTCCTATGAGAGTGGAGGCCTGTGCCCAGAAGTGGGACGTTAATAGGCTGTAGTGATGATGATGAGTGAGGTTAGTGTGAAAATACACAAAGTTGTTGATTTATTCAAACTTCACAGAAAAATTAAAATTAAATCTCTAACTTTCCTACCTGATTACTAATAGCTAACTTTACTTCAATTTCTATTTAATTTTTTTTATTAATTGCAATTCCATAGGTACACTTATTCCGTTACATTTAGTCACTAATAGGTAAGGTATGGATACCCAATTTGGGTGTAGCAACAACAGTGCATTGTAGCAGGGAGATCGATTTTATTTGTGTTTTTTTTTATCAACTACAAGTTAGCCCTTGACTGTTGTCTCACCTGATGGTAAGTGATGATGCAGTCTAAGATGGTAACCTGTTAGGGGCATGGCAGTTATATTAAACCCATCCCCTATTCGGTTTTTACACGACATTGTACCGTCTTTGCCGGTAGGCTGGTAACTAGCCACGGCCGAAGCCTCCCACCAGGCCAGACCAGGGACCATTCAAAAAATTCCCAAATTGACCCTGCCGGGGATTTAACCCGGGACCTCCGCACGTTACGACAACAGCACTCAACACTGCGCCACGGAGGTCGTTGAAATCCGCTTGCTCCGCTTGGACGAAATGCTTGTCCGTATTATTAAAAAAATCATTAATAGTGTAAAGTTCAGGAATCGGCCTTATACCTTTACAAAAAAACGTCAACAAATAATGTAGTCTCTAAGATCCTCAGTTTCTTCCCAAACTACGGAACCCCGTTGGGGGGTTGACTCGCACGTGGCCGGTTTTTCTATTCTATAGCGCATGGTCTTACTTGAAGTAGAACTTGATTCTGTATTCGTGGCTAATATGATCACGCACTGTAACCACTCACTCTCAATTTGCGAAAACGTGACTTCATATAAGATGTAATGTTTATTTCGCGGACACAAATCTATGACGCTTCAGCTAGTAGCTTGGAAAAAAGATATTTTTAATGAAAATCACATTAAAAAGCTACTTCGAGCAAATGCTCGCAGTACTCAGCTTTTTATTAAGAACTAACTAAATGCTTGAAGAAAAGCATGAATGTACGTACCTACTTACTTCTAGGTAGGGCCCGTATTAATAAACCGACCTCCGCTAAGAACACGTTCTCAACTCTTGCATAAACCGGCATCATACTTTAATAATATAAATGCGAACGTGTGTTTGTTTGTCCTTCTATCACGCTGCAACAGAGCAATGGATCGACGAGATTTTTAGCATGGATAGGTATAGCTGAAGACTCTAGGCTACTTTTCATCCCGGAAAATTTAAGAGTTCCAAACCTACCAATTAAAAATCTGGATACATAGTATACTGGTGGATCCAGACAACGGATCCTAATGAAGTTGAAGTGTTGTAGGATCCATCCAGACCAATGGTGGATCCTAGTGGACTCCTGAGTCCTATTCGATCCAAAAAGACATGGATTCTATAGTGGACAGTTCCGATTGATCACCTCTCCTGTAAAATTTTGTATAAAAAAAATTTTTTTACTCATCATTCCGTATAGAAGATAAAAATTCATTCGGAGGAAAAATACGGAGAGCTGATGATTGAGGATTTCGAAGACGGATGAATAGCACAGCCAGGGTATTGAAGATAGGTGGGCGGTGCTCGAACAATTGTCACTCGAAACTTCATCCAATTGACAGTGAGCTGAAAAAAAAATTCAAAATGGCGGATTTAAGATGGCCGCCATACTTTCGTTGGTGTCTTTCTCGGAGAGCATAAAAGATGTAAGAGTGGCTTCGTGGCAAAAGATGATCAGGACATGAAGGTCAAAAATTCAAGATGGCGGAATTTATTTTTTTCATAGAAAATGTATGGCGAATATTGAAGAAGCTACAATTCAGTGTAGAACTATGCAAGATTTTGATGCGGTTCCTTTTCAAAATTTGTTTTTAAAGAAGAACTGTCCATAATTTTTCGGTGAAAAAATATATATGAAGAGCGATGATGATCGAGGGTTGGAAAGATTGGTGAGGAGCACGGCCAAAATTATACTAGATGGAAGAGTGGAAGTAGGAAATATGCATGACTTTGATATGGTTTTTTTACACGATTTGTTCTGTATGGAAGAAATGTCGTTATTGTGTTGTTGGAAAGCCGAGATGGCGATGTTCAATGGCACACAAAGTTACCCGATCGTCAGCGGTATGATATTGATATTAATCAACTAAGGAAGGTTTCTTTGTGTTTTTACTTCAACGGTTTCTTACTCTGTATGCATGTCTGGAAAGTCTTTTTACATTTAAAGGCCCTTTTAGATTCTTAGGGGGGTCTCTGTTTTATGTTTTCTTATGAGAATTTTTTCACGTCCGTCGGACGCTTGGCACGCTGACGCTTCCATCTGTGCTCGCTAGCATAGCAGTAAACACTAGGATAGAAGGAGAGCAAGTAAGTAGACAGTGGGTCGCGCGGTCTACTACGCGGTCCGCTTCAGCGGGCCGAGCATCCACGCGCCATACAAGTTCTAAATATAGCAGACTAAAAAGTGGCATCACACACTTATATGGTCACGCATGACACCCCACTGCTACTCACATTCAATTTGTCTTTACGTGACGAAACTTAACAATTTTGTGCTAGAAACCTCATAAGTCTGTTGAGTTTGATTCCTGGCAAGGTCAGTTCACGAATAATTTCAAAGTCAAGTCAAGACATCTACTGCCCTTGTGACTTCGCCAGAATGGAGTTATTTTTAAAAAACCCGTTTGAACTCTTTGATTTTCCTGAATAAAAGTAGATCATGTCCTTCCCCAGGATACTATTTATGCCTGTACCAAATTTCATCAAAATCGGTTAAACAGATGGACTGTTAAAACAGCAGATAGACAGACACACGTTCGCATTTAAGTAAGTTGGTATGGATTTTTGATTTTAGCAGAAAATATTTTTTATTTAATTGGTAACTTAACTATTAATTTGGTAAAGTAACTACATAGGTACCTACGTGTAGTTAATAGGTGTGCTTAGTATACTATGATCCGACAGAAAAGTGAATTAATTTGCAGTTTCCGCTTTCAATTTACGTGCAAACGACGACGTTTAGAAGGCTACCTAGGCTAATAAGTAGGTTTGTAGGTAAGTAATTTTATCAATTTACAAGCTTTTATTTGGCTTCAAAATTCAATAGCATGAATGTGGATAATTTTAACTAGTACTACAGGCAAATTCTGTTTAACACAATCTCTAAACTAAACTAAAATGACAGCTCTAAATCTAATATCAACTTTAAATGCTGTTCATAATAAGCCTTCATTCATGTCGAAAGGTATACTTATTATTTCGATCTGCCTGGGGCCTTACTGTATTAAAATTATACATTAATGCTGATAACGCATAAAGCAATACTTAAGCTTGTTCTAAATGATCTAACGTGCCTTGACGTTTCTAAAATAAGGTATTATTTATAGTTCTAAAACACGAAAGTCAACAATAATGAAACACAATTGCTTTGGCACGTTGGCATCGATTTACAACAGGTATTGGTAAGTCAATGAGTACATGGCACCTGATATCGATTAATGTTGATATTAATCTGTAGATACACTCACGTCACCGTGGCTTGATTGATTAACGCACAAACATCCATACGTAACATATTGAGAGCTGCTTACGTTCAACCAAATATAGATCCACTGTATCCATGGTGTTTTTTTTTATTATTCCACTACACACAAGTTAGCCCTTGACTGCGATTTCACCTGATGGTAAGAAATGATACATTCTCAGAAGCGGGGGCTGACCAGTTAAGGGTATGGTAGTTTTATTAAACCCATACCCCTATTCGGCTAAAGCACGGTATCCCTGAGTGCTAAATTGCTTGGCAGCACGTGTTTGCCTGTAGGGTTACTAGCCACGGCCGAAGCTTCCCACTAGACCAGACTAGAGAAATTCACCCTACCGGGGATCGATCCTGGGACCTACCACTTGTACACTCTCACCACTGCGCCAGAGAGGTCGTCAAAATGTACAAATCTCGTGATGTATAATGAGTTTATTACATAACTAGATGATGCCCGCGACTTCGTCCAAGTGGATTAAGGTTTTTTGATTCCCACAGGATATAATGAATTTTCCGGGATAAAAAGAGGCATATTTCCTTCCCCGGGATACTAACTATCCCTGTACCCAAATTTCATCAAAATCGGTTAAATAGATGGGCCGTGAAAGCGTAGAAGTCAGACAGACACACTTTCGCATTCATACTAATAATACTTATTATAAATGTCGTTGCATTTTTAGGTTAGGAAAAGTTCAATAAATTCCATGAATACTGAAAAGATCTATTATTCCACAAAAAATAAAATCTCGTAGCAATTCTGTAGCAAAATTGTAGCAGCTTCGTAGCAACATCGAGAGCCTCTCCGATTTCCGACGCAGAAGTAACCGCTGTGGTTTTATGTGTCCCGGGTTTGACTTTCGGCTGGGATTTGGGAATTTATATTTTCTAAATATAATATGATTATAATAAATTAAATTATATTTAAATTTAAGAAAAAAAAAATTACAAAATTAGTAACATACAATTATTTACAAATTTTACAGTGTACCTAAATTGAATAAAATCGACTTATCCGTAGAACAGAGTCCGATATAAAATCGAATAACGTTCCATCTGACATTAACTCCGTTTAAAAACGCACGAAGTGATCAAGCGACGCCGCGTGGGGTGCGGGGGCGGCGCGGGCGCCCCGTCCTTTCGTCAGTCCGGCCACTGTTCGTTGGAGTGAGGGCATATTTATGTCATGCACCCAGATTTTTTCGGTATGATGAACAAAATAATGTATTAAGTGTTTTGCATGTAAAAACATATTTTTAACTATGTTTTTTTAAGATGGTTATTCACAAAGGACTCACTATGGGATGGGTAATTCCAACAAAAAATAAAGAAAACCGGCCAAGTGCGAGTCGGACTCGCGCACAAACCTGTAGTACAAACCTGTAGTAAGTTTTAAATTAAATGTTTTTTTAAAATATTTGAGTTGATTGAATGAAAGGTAAATTGCGGTTTACGATTTATGACGTATTAAAAAATAACGACCAAAGATGTAAAACGGTAATAATTACCTTTGTTAATGAACCGCAAAACTAACTTTGTTTGTAGAGGTTTACTGTTAATATCAAAAAAACTATGCTAGTTAGAGCATTGGCTATAGTTTTCCTGTAAAATATACATAAATTCCTATTGACCATAATTATTTCAGATTTTTCGATTGGTAAACTCCGGAGATAAGGGGGGGGGGGGACGGTATTTTTTTAGACTTTTTCCCCGATAAATCAAAAACTATCATAACTAAAAATAATTAAAAATCTGTTTTAGAATGTACAAAGTAAACCCTTTCATATACCCCACACAGTACAGTTATCTCACTTTTAAATTTCAACCCTCCGATTTTCCCCCCTTTTTAAATAAGAACAAAAATAATTTCCAATTTTTTTTAATTCCAGTGTCTTTGGGCCACTAATATACACAACTATTCCAAATTTCATGTCCATAGCTTCGGTAGTTACTGAAATAATCGAGTGTGACGGACGGACAGACGGACAGACGGACAGACGGACAGACGGACAGACGGACAGACAGACGGAGAAAGTCGCACCATAAGGGTTCCATTTTACCATTTTGGTACGGAACCCTAATGACCCATGTTAATATAGAACGTCACTAAAATTCAGACGTCTCCGTAAAACCAAGTACAATGTTCACTACGGACCCCCGCTCTTCCGCCATAAAACGTCCTATGTTGATATGAGACTCACTATCTCGTGAAATAAGAGGATAACAAATATACACTACATAGCATTTAACTAGGCTGGGGCGTTGTTACAACATAATATACTATTCACATTGACTTTAAAATATTAATGACTGAATGATATTTAAGGAATAAGTTTAGCTATAGAGTTGCAACTAATGAAGAAATTGAAAAGGACCCAAGCGAAGCCGCAGCAGGTCTGAAGCTATATAAAATCATCCTTTCATGTTCATTAACCGACTTCAAAAAAAGGAGGAGGTTCTCAATTCGACTGTATTTTTTTTTTAAATGTTTGTTACCTCAGAACTTTTGACTGGGTGGATCGATTTGGATGATTCTTTTTTATAGAAATCGGTCGAGCGGTTTTTAAAAGCGTGTGCTTGTTGTTGTAAAGTTGGCGCGGGAGTTTGAAGTCGGTTGTTTAAAAATAATTTTTTATATTTCGAATTATTTTATGTTCAGTTCATGTCAGTAACAACGTTAATACATTATTTTGACTGCCTCGTTGGTCTAGTGGTAAGCATGTTCGACTCGGCCGACGAGGTCCCGGGTTCGATTCCCGGGTCGGGCCATAGCAAGTTTTGGATTTTTCTGACAATAAATTCTCAGTACTAGCCCGGAGTAATGAAGTTGGCGGTGTTTCACCCCCGTGCCTTGGAGAGCACGTAAAGCTTTCGGTCCTGCGTCTGATCTCTCTCTACGGTCGTTTCGAATTTTCCGTCCCATCGGGCTATGAGAGTAAAGGAACAGAGAGTGCACCTGTGTTTGCGCACACACTTGTGCACTATAATATCTCCCGCGCAGATGGCTAATCTCTCTGGAGATAGGCCGCCGTGGCCGAAATTCGGTCGGGACGACATTATTATTGTTACATCAACGTTGTTAGTGGCACTAATTGGTTCACTGTAGAGGTGTTCCATGGACGTGGGTCGTGGCTCACAGTGGGTCAGTGTCCACCTGAAAATAGAGACACTGGATGTAAGTGAATTATCCGTAAGCGCTGCGACGTGATTCCACACCGCATCGCATCGGACACTGCTTCCCAAACACGAAGGCTTACGAGAGCTTTTTCTACCTTTTTATTTTTGTTTTCTCGTAAACACCAGTATGTAAGTAATGATAAGTAGAGTTTTTAAAATGTTTCTGACAAGGCAGAAACTTCTTTGATGTTTTATTTATCTAGGAAAATGTTCATTTTATATCTTACCAGTTTTACTTCTCTCTCAATATTGTCTTGTTTTCAACCGACTTTAAAGAAGGAGGAGGTTCTCATTTCGACTGTATGTTTTATTTTGTATGTAGGTATGTTACGCGATCATTCCGTCTAAAATGAATCAATTTTGATGATTCTTTTTTTGTTTGGTAGATCATACTTCAGAGTTGGTCCCATATAAATAGTATCGAAATTTATTTGGCATTTTCTGAGAAAATCAACAAAAAACAAAATATATACCCAGATAATGTTTTTTACTTTTTTTAAGGTTCCGTACCTCAAAAGGAAAAACGGAACCCTTATAGGATCACTTTGTTGTCGGTCCATCGGTCTGTCAAGACCCTTTTTCTCAGGAACGCATCGAGGTATCAAGCTGAAATTTGCATCAAATACTCAAGTCTACTGTCCCTTGGAGCTGTGAAAAAATCAAACTTCTAAGCCAACGCAATCAAAATATTCAGCTTATGCTGCAAATTTTCAACACTAGCAAGCATTGATGTAGGATTTAGTATGCTCGCAAGAGAATATAAACCTACAGGGTACTTCCCGTGAACTTGAAATTTGGTAACGTCTTATAGCACAGATAAAGGAAAAATTGCGAAAAGCATTAATTTTTAGTTACATCATATAGTAATTTTTTTTTAATAATTTTAAACTTACTAATGTTATGGATTTCATTTAACAATAAAAATACCATAACTTTTATTTATATACCTACAGGGTTGTACGGAACCCTCGGTGCGCGAGTCCGACTCACACTTGGCCGGGTTTTTTTTACTTTAAGTTGGTACTTATGGGTATAGTTTTGCAGTCGGTTTTTGTTTTAGATGAAAGTGAATAATTATTACACTCCAACTACAAAATCAAATGCAGTCTTTTATTCCAATAAACTTCTACAACTTTTTTTTTAATTTGTCAAGTAAATATTACTGGTTCGGAAAGAGTCAGCATTTAACTTATTTATTGACCTAAGTCACATGCAAATTGCAAAACAGTTTGGGAAGCAGTAAGGCGCGGGCGTATCATCCTGTCACGTCCTATATAAGCTGCCGTTCAGGACGATCGCAGCATTCAAGCAACAGGTGGCCCCGAAGGTAAGTCATATTAGACGTAAGGACTTATCTATAGCATATTTTACCGTACTGTGTGACAGTGATTAATAGATAAGAAAATATTGGCCGGCGGGACTTGTCGCTTCTTTTAAGTACATATTAGATATAGCTTTTTTTAAATTTTCTATTAGTCAAATGAACGGTGCGTAATTTCGTGTGTAATTTTTATAACAGTAATAATAATGAAATATATATAAGAAATAATTTAATATATACAAAAAATATTCTTATACGTAATGTGGAGGAATTACGTATAAGAAAAATTTTGTATTTTTAACGGAACACACTTAGATATTTTAGAAGAAAAAAAAAAGTTTTAAGAAAAATTATAATAATAATAAAAAATTGGTGAACATTTATTTTCGAAGTAATTCAGCAGGAGGTAGAATTTGACTTAAATACCAAAGTTCCTTTCAAACTGTATGACGTATTATGTTATATTGGGAAATTGCATTAGGATGTATAAAAACCATGGTCCACGGGAAAACTACTGATCGGCCAAAAAAATTCTAGGGCCTTTTTCCATTTTTTGTATTAATACCAAATGTGAAAGTTTTTCTACAAAAACCTTGTTAGATTTTTGTTTTTATTGCTTTACGTCGTGAACGCCGCTACGCCGTAGTTAACTTAAACTTTTTCGATCTTCCAACCTATTCTCCCAAAACACCTTGTTTCCTTTTATCAGTAATCATTGTCGTATATATTATGATCTTTGTTTTCCATTCGCCTGTTCGGGAGTTCGATCAGCAGGCCCGTTTTAAGCCATTAAATTTTGTTTGCTGTAAGGGGTAAATGAAACCTGTTATACCCGAGAGTTGTTCATAAAGTAAAGTAAAAATACTTTATATTAAACAATGAAATAAAAAGACAAAAACAATCATGATAATGGACGGATGGTTCATAATCTTTTCAAAGGCGTACGCGAGGTCTGCCAATCCGTTAAATCCAACGACCTCAATTTACATAGACGGGCCCTGTCAAACAAAGAATGTGGACGTATATTACTAACGCCATCTAGCCTGAAGCGGGACAGCGCTATGGCGGGGACAAGGACAGGGCTATACAGGTTAATAGCGTGCTCTAAAGGTTGGATGGCCAATTTTTTTCTATGAAAGGGCCCATCTAGTACCTACATATATATCGATGGTTCAATCCTGCTCAATCACAGAAAAAATTCAAAGAAGTTGCTATTATACTAAATATAACTCACTCCAGGTTATTTTTACCCTCGACGAAGCGGAGACGGTATATGTGTTTGCCCTAAGAGGTTGTGTGTTTGTTTGTGCCCTTTTTTGTTACCATTTTTCTCAAAAAGTACTGGGCCTATTGAGATGCGGTTTTTACAAGTGAAATGAAAGTGAGATAAGGGCTTATTTTGCAAATGCTAGAAAAATAGAATATTATTTAAACAGCGGTAAACCTTAAAAGCTGTAGGCATTAAATTGAAATAAAGATTGCGTGGACGTCCCGTGTCCCGACTTTAGTTGTCTTCGCCAACCGATAGACGTCCACTGCTGGGCATAGGTCTCTTGTAGCTACTTCCGCACGCCACATCCTTGCGCCGCCTGTATCAAGCGGTTCCCTTCCACTTTTTTATCCACTAAAAGATACAAGGTAAGGTGGTAAATAGCCACGGCAAAAGCCTCCCACCAGACCAGTTCAGAGATAATTCAGAAATTATAAATTCCCAAATTAACCCTGCCGGGGATCTAACCCGGGGCCTACCATGTTAACTGTAGATTTAACAACAGCGCACACCACTGCGCCAGGGAGATCGCCGCTTACGTACTCGTGCTCGTCAAGGGGAATCTGACAATTTGCTACACTTTTTAGTGCGGTGTCGTCATTCAATAACTCAAACTCAATAAACACAATTTATTTATAATATGTAGGACATACAGGTGTCTCTTATGTTACGTCATGTTTTGACTCTACCACCGGTTCGGAAACACCTTGGGACTCGAATGCCCCGTCTAAGTATTGTTTTATTATTTGTATAAAAACTTTCATCTCGGCACTCGGCACTTCTTAATTTAGCGAGTGATCCTGTCCCCGGGGCGGGACAGAGATTACCGTCCGCGGCGTTGAGTTGATAGGCCGTAGAAAACGAAAGGGCCGATTGTTAAAATGTCACAGTGTTACAAGAATGTAAAAAAAATTGCTCAGTTATCAATTATTATTTGAGTAGCAATTGAAGAAATATACTTAATTTTTTTTTAAATTATGGTGCTTTGAGTTTCTAAGAGCGAAATAAACCAATAAAACATACCAGGGACCGGACCAGATGAAACGTCAAACATCCACGCTGGAAATCAATCCTATTCTGTGTCCTTTTTGACAACGTTGTTGTCCTATTCTGTGGCTATAGTGTGTGCAATTGCATATGAAAATTAATTACACGGACTGAAATACAGAATAGTAGCCAGGCCGAATTTGAGTCGTTAGGTCTTAAGCCAGGAAATTTCTTAATGACAGATTTCCTTCCTTTTCTTTTCAAAAACTGAAAAAGTGAATTCATTCCTTATTATTCTGAATAATTATGAATAAATTCATGACTTAAAATTAGCTGATGATGACCACAACTTCGTACGACGGCACGCGTGGATTAAGGTTTTTTGATTCCCGGGACTCTTTAATTTTACAGGATGAAAAGTAACCTATGTCCTTCCCATGGATAAAATTTACATAACCCTATAATCGGTTGAACAGATGGGCCGTGAAAGCGTAGCAGACAGACAGATAGACACACTTTCGCATTTATATGAACTTTCGCAATTATATATTTAGTACGAATATATATATTTAATATGAATATTTTTATTATTATTATATTTAGTATGAATATTGATTGCCTTAAGAAGCAGTGATTATTATACATATTTAACTTCTTAACTAAAATCGAATCAGCTTAATTTGCATTAGCATTAGCATGCAAAGCATTATAGGTACACGAATTTGCAACATGATATTAGATATCGAAAGAAATAGAGTACCAGTCTATCGGACATCAGCTTGAGTTAATAATTTATGTATTTATTATGACAAAACTTAATGTTTTCAAATGAAGGGACTTGAAATTTAATTCGCTATTATCCGCTTCAATAGGTAAATCTATGTGGTACAGTGTGCATCTTGCACTTACGGCTTGCGATCACCATACCATAATCTTCCAGATTATTCTCAAGGTACGTTTCACTCCGATACCGGAGCATCTTCAGGAGATGTTGACTCTACAATGCACGATTGATTTACAATCTTACCGTAAGAACCTATTGTGGCGGATTATAGCGAATTTAATTTCTACTCCCTTCATTGTCATGGACTCCGCAAAGTAACGCCTGTTTCTATCCAATATTAATGTTCTTTTTTTATCAGGTGGAACCATGCAGACGACGACGCGGTACGCCCTTTCAATAATCCTCTTGTCATCGGTCGTCTCCAGCTCATACCGTAAGTTACCTACTCATCAATCAATCAGCCTTTTTTTTCGATCGTTTTGTTTCTTTCAAAGAGAAGAAGGCCAAATTAAATGAAGAGCCGTCCCCTCATGGAATGCGGGATTTTCCCCGATACCTGAACCTAAGGCCCTGGTTTTATTAGTAATTATTATTATTATTCAAGTAAACATTTTTTTTATCCACTACAAGTTAGCTCTTCACTGCGATCTCACCTGATGTGTGTAAGTGATGATGCAGTTTAAGATGTTAGCGGGCTAATCTGTTAGAGGCATGGCAATTATATTGACCCATACCCCTAATCGGTTTCTACACGGCATCGTACCAGAACGCTAAATCGCTTGGCGGTTCATCTTTGTCTGTAGAGTGGTATCTCCATGGCCGAAGCCTCCGAACCAGGCCAGACCAGACAAAATTCAGAAATAATAAATTTCCAAGTTGCCTTATTGATCCGGGTTGTTGCCTTATATGCCGGGTCCGGGGATCGAACCCGGGAACTCACACGTTAAAACAACAGCGCTCAATTTTGCGCCAGGGAGGTCGTCATTTGTCTCGATACCTGAACCTAAGGTTCTTGTGTTATTATTTAATTGTTATTCAAGTAAACATTCGTTCAGCTAACGTAACATGGAGATGGAGAAGGATTGGAAGAAAAATACGTTTCATCCTATCGCGCTAGTCTGTGCAGCTACTGAGCCCCAGCAGCATATACCTAAGTGGCAACTTACCTACACCCAGGACACTAATGGCAGTCAATCGATGTACCAGTGAGATTACATTGGTTTAAGCAAGCCTGTTTTTTTATCATCAAAAAGTTTACCACATTTGTGTTTATTTTTATTTTAAGAGCTGCTAAGTGTTAAGAAACAATTTTCGCGTCTTTGTTTAGACAAAATTAATTTAATCTGGTGTCTTAATTTGTTTCATGTATTTTTAGGTAACGTGGATAAAGTTAGGATTATTTTTCTCAGTTAAATAAAAAAAAATACTTTTAGATTATAACAGGCAAAAAAGAAATTAACTACAAGGATAATCCCCCGTTTCGTAATTTTATGTAGGTTAAGTATAAGTTTTTGTACAGGTTAATTAAAAAGTCAGACCACAATTAACACCCTGCTACTTCCATACTAATATTATAAATGCGAAAGTCTGTCTTTCTGTCCGCTTTCGCGGCCCATCCGATGATTCGATTTTGATGAAATTTGGTACAAGGATCGTTTGTATCCCGGAGAAAGATAAGCAACTTTTTATCACGGAAAATAAAGGAGTTCCCGTGGTAAATAAAAAAAACTTGATCCATTCGGACGAAGTCGCGAGCATCATCTAGTTTTTAATATTTTAAATGCGTTTATAGTGTATGCGTTTGTTGGTTTGTTGATTTGTCTTTCGATCATGCCACAACTGAAGACACACACACTTATCGCGAAGACCTGGAAAGTGACATAGAATACACTAGAATTTTCAAAAATCTAATACACGAGACTGAAAACGTCACCACCATCTAGTTTAAAATTAAATTTTGGAAAAACAAAGCTTATAACAAATTTTGAATACACACACTATGTTTTGAAAATGAGTTGGCATCACGGTAAATCATTCGGCAAACTTAATAATTGATAGTTAATCAAGGTACTAAACTTAGTTAATTAGAATAGTTCAAATGAACTTTGACATGTTCAATGGACCTTCAAATCTAAATATATAAAAGGAAAAGGTGACTGACTGACTGATCTATCAACGCCCAGCTCAAGCAACAAGACGGATCAGGCTGAAATTTGGCATACCCCTAAGTAAAAAAAACATAATTTATCTTGCGTTAATAGTAGATTATTAACCAAGGGGATAAAGCAGTGTCTTCTGTCGCGGGTGACGATTTAAATCGCGAGCGTAACGAAGGACTCGAGGTTTACTCCCGAGCGTAGCGAGGGTGTTAAAAACTTAAATCACGAGCGAAGCGAGGGATTTAAGACGAGTCCTGAGTGTAGCGAGGGATTTAAGTTCACCCAAGACTAAGACAGCTTTATCACCGAGGAAAATACTCTACTTTTCGTACCATTTGCGAAAAAATTAACACAATAATAATATGAGATAAGCATTTATTTAAAATAATGACAAATAAAAGTAAAAGTTAACATTCGAAACATTGGTCCAATTATTGATGGAGAGAGTTCATAAGTTTTTAAATAATTTTCCTTGAATTTTGTTGGAAGCAAATCCATACTAATATTATAAATGCGAAAGTGTGTCTGTCTGTCTGTCTTTCTGTCTGTCTGTCCGTCCGTCTGTCTGTCTGTCTGTCTGTCTGTCTGTCTGTCTGCTACGCTTTCACGGCCCAACTACTCAACCGATTTTAATGAAAAAATGTATCTGTTCAACCGATTTTGATGAAATTTTGTACAAGGACAGGTTGTATCCCGGGGAAGGACAAAAAAAATAAATCCACGCGGACGTAGTCGCGGGAATCATCTAGTTATTTATAATTGCGGCAGCATTTGCACTGATGGAATCCGACAATTCCCTGTCACTGTCGCTTTGATTTAACATCGTAACGTATTTTTAGAACATTAACTTATTTATAAAAATAAATTAAAATAAACTTAACGTTTATGTATTTGAAGAAAACAAAAACGCGGCAAATTCCTAGACTGTAATATTTTTTTGTCGGAAAAGAAAAGGCATCAAGCTCATACGGCCTCGTCGGTTTTCGTAATTTTATTTAATAATCATAACTGCATATTAAATGCGTATTCCTTTTTCAAAAAGTCGATGTTTAATGCTTTATATACAAACTCAATGGTGTAAACACAGAATATGTAATTAAGTAGTTAAGTATTCCAAATTTAAATCACATTCTCCCCCTAGAGGATGAATGAAATTCAGTACAATTTTCTTTCCCTGTTTTTAACAGATTAAAAATGACTATTGTTATGTTCGCTTTTTGTGGCATAGAATGTCACTTTTTTGAGCAAGTGGTACGAAAATATATTTTTCGTTATTAAAATATTATCGTTATTAAATTTTTTAATCTGTTAAAAACAGGGAAAGAAAATTGTACTGAATTTCATTCATCCTCTAGGGGGAGAATGTGATTTAAATTTGGAATACTTACATACTGAACTAGGTACATCTGTGTTTACACCATTGAGTTTGTATATAAAGCATTAAACATCTTTTTGAAAAAGGAATACGCATTTATTATGCAGTTATGATTATTAATTAAATTAAATTACGAAAACCGACGAGGCCGTATGAGCTTAATGCCTTTGTTTTTCCGACAAAAAAATATTAGTCTAGGAATTTGCCGCGTTTTTGTTTTCTTCAAATACATTAACGATAAGATTATTTTAATTTATTTTTATAAATAAGTTAAACAGTTCCTCAGACGCAAGAACAGAGAAATACTCAAATCAACTCATCAACAATAAATGTACCAAACAGTGTAACTCTCTCTATCAATAATTGGACCAATGTTTCGAATGTTAACTTTTACTTTTAATTGTCATTATCTATACTAATATTATAAATGCGAAAGTGTGTCTGTCTGTCTGTCCGTCTGTCTGTCTGTCTGCTACGCTTTCACGACCTAACTACTCAAACGATTTTGATAAAATTTGGTACAGAGATAGGTTACGTCCCGGGGAAGGACATAGGCTACTTTTTATCCCGGAAAATTGTAGAGTTCCCGCGGGAATCAAAATGTATCTGTTCAACCGATTTTGATGAAATTTGGTACAGGGATAGGTTGTACCTACCCCGCGGAAGGATATATGCTATTTTTATCCTGGAAAATTGAAGAGTTCCCGCGGGAATCAAAAAACATCAATCCACGCGGACGAAGTCGCGGGCATCGTCTTGTTTTTAATAAATGCTTATCTCATATTATTATTGTGTTAATTTTTTCGCAAATGGTACGAAAAGTAGAGTATTTTCCTCGGTGATAAAGCTGTCTTAGTCTTGGGTGAACTTAAATCCCTCGCTACACTCAGGACTCGTCTTAAATCCCTCGCTTCGCTCGTGATTTAAGTTTTTAACACCCTCGCTACGCTCGGGAGTAAACCTCGAGTCCTTCGTTACGCTCGCGATTTAAATCGTCACCCGCGACAGAAGACACTGCTTTATCCCCTTGGTTAATAATCTACTATTATAGCTTCAAACATAGATTTAGGATTGGTCTTACGCGGAGCGAGACTAAATCTATGGCTTCAAAGTGCAATTACAATGCCAAGAAGCAGATTGAAATCCAAAAGCTTCGAGTTTGAACTTTGAACAGCTGTACCTTCCAAGTCTATCTTTTGCTGAAAACCGTATGTAGATAGGTATATTATACTGACTGCAGTCAAAGTTAAATTTGTTTTATTAAAATTATTTTTCTACACTGGTTCGGTTCTTCTCGGAAGGGATATCTTCAGAGAAGGACCAGCAAGAAACTTGTCTGTTTCTCATGTAATTAATGAACAAAGTATATTTAAAAAAAAAATACGTTTCGGAGTTGTGTACCTACGCACATATAGATAAAAACGGCCGTTGAAAAAAACTTGATTATACAAAGTGTAGTGATGGTTAAGAGTACCTAATAACTATGTTTTGTATGTCTGTTTCACTGAGAAAAATAAAGCAACATCTTACATCTTACGGGTGCTTAAATAGTTATACCGAAACAGCTTTCAAATAAAATATTTCATCCACAATTCTTTAAAATGGATTCACGTCGACGAGAAAACTTTGAAAGATTGGAAGTGAAAAGTTACGGAAACAAAAAGAAAAGGTGGAAATAAAAACAAAGACAAACTTACATCATTGGCGTCAATTGATATGGATGGGGTGGCGTAACAAGTTTTAAGCTTACTTTTTTTTCCACTACAAGTTAGCCCTTGACTGTGATCTCACCTGATGGTAAGTGACGATCCAGTCTAAGATGGTAGTGGGCTAACCTGTTAGGGGCATAGCAGTTATATTAAACCCATACCCCTATTCAGTTTCTACACGGCATCGTACCGGAACGCTAAATCAATTGGCGGGCACGTCTTTGGCGGTAGGGCGGTAACTAGCCACGGCCGAAGCCTCCCACCAGACCACACCAGGGAAAACGCAGAAATTATAAAATCCCAAATTGACCCTGCCGGGGATCGAACCCGGGACCTCCCGGGAACAGCGTTCAACACTGCGCCACGGAGGTCGTCATCCTTCGTCATCTTCCGTCGTCAACACGAGTCTTCTTTCGAAATGAGAAGGGTTTGGACCAAAGGCTCTTGCAAAGTCACAAATTCAGCGTTTGGTGCGGTGGTTGTGAATAAATACACGAAATGATGAAATGAGCTCTAAGCCAATGCAGTTAAGGTTCATTTTACTTTGACGTTCGCTTACACTTGGCATGGTGAGCTCTCACGTCGATCAATCATATTTGCAATGTGAAAACTCAGAGTAAGCGTACTGACATACTAATTATTTTTTTTACATTGGGTTTTGTGTGATAGGCATAGAAGCATTATCGATGCCACTTTACACGACTGACGCAGAACTTGTTCATACCTCAGACGATGTGTGTATGTTGGCGTAGTTCCGTTTGTATGAAGATTAAATCAAATCAAATCTTTATTTGTGAATACAGTTAGGTATTTATACTTAGATGTTAGTTATACAGAACGTATTATGTATTCTACCACAGTGTGGTGTACAAATCTATCAACTTAAAATTACTTTCGAGCAATATTAGGAACGTATCAAAATAGATCAACAAAAAATAGATTACGAAGTGCTAGTCTAATACTTACTATTTTCTTACATTTAAAACACCATTTAATGACCCATGACACATCCTTAATGGCGCCTTTACGTCCAAAATTAAAATACATTTAACATAACATAAATAGTAAATCTAAACAATAAAATAAAGATTTTATCAAAAGAAGTCAAATCAATTTAAATTGCCATTCATTTCAATGGGGAAGGACAGGCAAAGCTAACCTCAGATGGCGCCACCCTCGCTGGTAACTGTCAGGTTCTTTTGCGTACCTACATATTTGAGGTAATTAGGCATCCTATTTTAATTGAATCTAGGAAAAAAATCAGTGTTTGTACTCTCGTCATAAAAATCGTCAGGTCTAAAGTGAACGCTACATAACCTAGTCGATGACCTTTTTGGTTTCCAATTTTGTTGGCGCAAGGCTTTGTACCATAGTCGTCTTCTTTCCTCATCAGCAGGAAAACGGTGTGCGCCTTTATTATCATATTTGAATTCACAGCATTTAGGCATTATAATGAATTAATCTAAGAAAATTAAACTATCGCGTAAGAAATATATATGGTGTGTGACAGGTAAACAACACCAGCGACGATGCGACACCTAACAGGATAAATTGGCAATGTCCCTCCCCATTGTCAAAGAATTATTAAAAACATTAGTACTGATAGTTTTTGGTGTTGCAGAGTTGTGGAATATGAGCGGAGTGAAGCACGGACGGAAATGAAATGCAATACGGTCAATAATACGTTAATGTATTTATTTAGTTCACTGTTTACATCACAATAATAGATTAAATTATAAGTAAACTTATTTAATTATCACAATATTAATTTTAGTCAGCCGTCAGACATGGATAAAGGTTTTTTATTTGAACTCATGAATATTCCGGGATAAAAAGGAGCCTATGTCCTTCTCCGGGATACAATCCATCCCTATACCAAATTTCACCTATATTGGCTGAACAGATGGGCCGTGAAAGCGTAGCAGACTGACAGACAGACACCCTTTCACATTTATAATATTATTTTGTTTATTTGTAACAGAAAGCAGCGCCAAACTACGACGCGATGGTATTCTGAACCTCTACCCTTTTCCGAGGGTAGGACGCGCCGGCAGCACAACGTGGCAAATTAACGGTAACATATTTTAATATATTTTTCTAAAATATGCTTCAAATTTAGGTTAATAATTACAAATAATTCAGATGCACCATGTGCTTTGTGTTTGCTAAAAGTGATCACTTTGTAGTGATAACATATTAACCCTTTAAACACAGCCATTTATTTTTAGAGTTCCGTAGTGAAACAAGAAATCCTTTTAGTTTCTGTACGTCTGTGTGACGATGGGCGGGGCACATAGTTCGTAGAACCGACAGGCGTAGGGGCACCGAGTAGTAAATCTGTGCGTAGGGGTCAAAGTGCGTGAATGGCGACCTCGCACCGGGAAGCGCAGCGTTGGCCGACCCCCCACTAGGTGGACGGACGATCTCAAGCGTGTAGGTAGCTGGGAGCCGCTGGACACAAGCGGCTCCCAGAAGCGGCATACAGAAGACCTTTGTCTAGCAGTCTTCTATAGGTTGAGACAACGACGATGAGGTGGTCTTTTCCTAAACATTTATTAGGAAAAGACCACTAACCGTTCATGGAATGATGGCCATTATAATTTTTTAGAAAATAGCATGCCTATGAAACCTTAGCTATGTGTGTTTTGATACGCACATGACCAGTTTTGTTTTTCACAGTCCACTTTACATTCCTGTATAGAACAGTTGTTTATTTAAGAAGACTATATCTAAGATGATACTAGCGACTTCGTCCGCGTGGATTAAGTTCAAGGATCAATTTCCGCGGTGACTTTTAATTTTCCGGGATAACAAGTAGCCTACGTTCTTCCCTGGGATACAAAATATCCCTGTACCAAATTTCATCAAAATCGGTTGAACAGGTGGACCGTGAAAGCGTAGCAGACAGACAGACACACTTTCGCATTTATAATATTAGAAGTATAGAAATATGGATTAAGATTGTTCTCGCACCTTATTTATTAGTAGTGAAGAGAGTAGCCTTTCATAATGATATGGTGGTTGTTTGTAAATAGATCCTGATATACCAACCAAACGACAGCTCTACGCCTTTCCTCGAGTCGGTAGAAGTCATTCAGACTACCAACTGTCACCGCAGCTCGAAGAACTGCTCTTCGGAAGGCGGAACCCCTACGTGAAGAGACAGAGCTTTGAACAGATGGAGGGCAAGGATAGTTCGGGAATGTGGTTCGGGCCGAGACTGGGACGATCTTTCAAAAGTGCGGATGATGGTAAGATAATATCTTACATGATATGTTCGCCTGGTATATATATTGGCTTATCGCTCTCCGGCAATATCTTATTTACCCCCTTAAGGAATTAATTCTAAAATTTATTTATAATTTAGAGAGCTAGATGTGCTAAATTTGGATATGTGCCTACTGGGTTAAGCTGTGTGTTACCGGTTAGTCAGTCAGTATGGTATTTTTGGATAAAATATTCGATGATTTCTGTGAGGTTCTATTGGAAATCCGATCTAGGACACGGCTAGAATCACAAAATCTATTAAGCTTTTAAAATTACCCAGCTGTGAGCTTATAGGTCCACGGTTTGTATAAAAAACAAGTTTCTGGAAGCCTATTTTAAAAAAAAGGCGCCCACATGACTTTAACATACTTACATATAAGTGTAGCATTTTATTTTTCGAAATTCTGCCGTCGATTATTTTTCAGTCAATTTCTATGTTCAGCTTAAATCTTATAGCCTGCAAGTGGGTAGTTTTAAATTAATTATAATTTCCATTCCCCACGTCGAACTAAGCCTGAAAGCTGCTTCAAATCAAATTATAACTACACTTCCGGCTTTAAAGGGCGCGTGGCACCCCAAGCATAAAAGCACCCCACACAAATACCTGCGGGAAATTGTTTCATCGAGTTACCTATAAAATACCACGCAATTAGTCTAAACCATTTTCTGTTTGAAAGATTTTAAAGTATCATTTAAGAAACTGGGATTTTCAGAGCGTTCAAAGAAGCGCAAAATTTCAACTTTCATAGATAGAGGAAACTGGAAAGAAACAAATGCGTCGAATTTAAATGATTGTCTATCAGTGAGGTCACTGTCGTCAGGTCGTCAAAGACTACATATTTCATCAACCAGCCCACAAGGCTGGTTGATCGGTGAAATGAAATAGTTGAAATAGTTGTGGGCTGGTAAGTCGGAGCTAAATAACGCAATAAAATAGTCTACCCTGACTTTCTTGAGGCGGAGCGAAAGAGTCACGAGTCGATTACAATACCTTGTTACATTTTATAAACTATAATTTAATTCACAGATATTTCGCAAAGTGACAATGATAGGAGCGAATCGGAACAATTGGAGAACACAAACATGGATCGCGAGAAGCGGCAAACGAAACGCACGTAATCAAACACGATTTTACCCCCTTACTCTTCCTTCAGACTGAAAGACTACCCTCTCTATTATGTGCGTCGCTCTTCGCAACTTTATAATATGTGAACTCAAATAATTATCTAAGGTATCTATACCGATCAATATCTATAAATTTCACAATTGATTCTAAAATTGGAATAAAAATCAATAGTTTCTATTTGTATTTCCGGCGTATTATTAAATTAAATTTAACAATTAGGTACCTTAAAATGTTCGATAATTTATATCGGTAATTTTACTAAATATTCTAAATTATTGTATGTTCTTACATATAACGCCGTTATTCTGTCTATACAGTTACACTCGTCCCTAACCTATACCTAGCTACCTATTGAAAGTTCGAACGAAGTCAATTTTTGTAGATAATTAATTTCTGGCATACACTGAAAGATATTCCTCGTTTTACTCAAACAATTTTAAATTTTGGTCAAACACAGGCAAACCTGTGCGGGATGCAAAAGCGGTTGATTACAACATGCAGGAAATGAACGAATATTATATTCTGCGAGCCTAGTGGGAGATTCTTTAACTGTTCAATTTCGAACGCGTTAAAGTTCACCGTGATTCGTTTGGAATAGTACAAATACCATGAATCATCTGTCTTCTGTTATTAAGCGATCGACAACTCCATACAAATTGAAGTTAACGCGATCGAATGGGTAAAAATGTCCCACTAGGCCCCCTGTTTAAATAGCTGCGCGTAGACCCATACTACGCGTTTAGGGTGCTAATTTAGATCCGGCAACCCGTGCGAAAACCTCCGTTTGACCGAATCTTTAGTGTATAGGTAAACCTAGGATGTATGTATGGATACCTTACCTTACTTAACGAATTATACCGCCAATGTAGTTAAGGGATTCTAAGAATTTGTAGATAAGTAAGTGTTGTAATTAATATTACCTAATTTAATTAAGTGTTCGAAATATGCTAGAATTATTTCTGAGGCTGGGTGGATTTCATTATTGTTTTCAAATTTGAAAATTCACGGGGTAATTCAAGCATTTTTGATGTAGTTTTGTCATATTATTCAACTATTAAAGTTAATATTAATTGATTGTTTATTATAAATATAATATCTACTTAATAAATACATCATGTATTTTAAAATAAAATCATGCAACACGATTTTTGTGTTTTGTCTTCACCCTGTTAGTTATTTAACATAGAAAATTAAGGTAAGTAGGTATGACTAATATACACTTGGAAAGCATGGTGGGCTTTGGGACACACACACACACTGACACAGTCTGAGAGGAGACTCGCGCTCAGTAGTCAGCCGGCAATGGATAGAAATGTTAATGAGTAATGTTTAATTAAATGTGCATATCTTGCTATGCTACTGGACCCACATCACAATTTTAGAAACGGCATTTAAAGATTTGAAAGTCGACGGCTATCGGTTAACGACGACGACCATGTGTTAAATTGAAAGAGGGCACGACCTTCATAAATGGAGAACACGGTAAAAATATGCGTCAATAGGTAACTGATATTTTTACCTCGTTGTTTTATAATTTAAGAGTGTCTGACAGGGGTAACCGTACTAAGTGTCTGACAAAGTGAAATGGACAACGTGGTTTTTAATATTATTCCAAAGAAAAATATAAATAAGTGAATATAATTAAAATTATTAAAAAATACGACTGCTCTGCAGTAGCCCGTCTTGAATTTTCAAAAATTTATAGCCCGTGTCCCTCGGGATATTGAACTATAGTGTTATATATTTTTGGAATCGACTCATCATTTTCTAGATGATGATTATATAGTTAATCTTATTTTCGAATATTTTTTTTCAACTTTAGTCTTGAATGCGGGACCATGGTCACCCCATCAATTTTTTTTAAACTTTACTATCCTATGTCACCCGGAATAAGCTAGGGATTCTAACGATACCTCATTTATCAAAATCGGTTCAGATGTGTAGAAGTTATGGTAGAATATACAAACTCACATACATGCATACATACACACATACATGAACCCTGAACACAATATACTCCTTTTTTCAGGCAGTCGTATAATAAAAAGGAGCTTAATACTTTAACGAAACTTTCAGCTTTAATAAAATAACGAAGGTCTGATCGTCGCGGGATCGTGATATTTTCGCTCGCACGTAGTATGTACGTTGACTTCGACAGTTTGTAGAGCAAACAAGCACTCGCACCTCAGCTCAGAGACGAATATTTGATTGGCGCTATATCTACGTAGAGTAGGTAAATAGTAAATACCAAACTGCACTTCACTACTTACCTAACTGTATTTTGTATCAGTTTGTGTTTTGTGGCTGCGTTTGAGTGGTGCTAGTGTAAGCGGAATGTACCTATCCAATAATCATAACTTCGCACTAGTGCCAAGAGATTTAGTTTTCCGGTACTATACCGGGTACAAATTGTGGAAACCTGATTATACGCATAAATAGGTGCATAGATTTAATTGAACTGACATTCTCGATTCTCCCTCTAAGTTACCCCATTACCATCTTAGATTGCATCATCACGTACCTACCACTTCAAAAAGGGGGTTCAGTATTCGACCCGTTTGTATGTTTGTTTGTTTGTTAACGATTTTTAACTTGTCATCGAAAAATACCTATAGACCTGCTGGCCCAGTGTCCATTATCAATAAAACTTGCCGAAGTTAGCTCTGGCCAAACGGCGAAGCGGGGAAATACCGTATAGGTCCCGTCACGTAGAATTTCTACTCTTTATTATCACGTAGGTAGAATTTCTACTCTTGAGTATCACGTAGAATTTCTATTCTAAGAATGGTTATTTAAGAACGCTGGACGGTTACCTGCGCACTGAGCGATTTATCGATCGATGAAGGGGGCGCGACGGGGAAACGATTTCAATTATGATTCTACAGTAAACCTACAATAGGTAAGTAACATTATACAGGACAGTAGGTAGCTAGGACGCGAGTTTACCCGTGCGCAGACAGTCTACAGTCTACTGTGACGGGACCTATGTATCTCTAGTCTAGAGTCTAGAATCAAGGATTCCCAAAGTGGTCGGTATCGACCCCTTGGGGTCGATTTTGGTTTCCTAGGGGTCGACGTAAACGAAAACTGATTTTGGGGGTCGACGAGGTCTAAAAATCGACCCCTATTAAATAACACAAGTTCTTATTTGAAGCTTTTAGGAGTTGTAGACTGTATAAGCTGTGTCACGTGTACCAACTTGTTATAAGAATTACTATTTTAGTAGGAAGTACCATTGTTGTACTTTTAAAAAACTCAATAAGTCGATAAGCGTGCACAAGTTCGTACAAGATGAAAAATCCATCACACTAATATTTTTATTTTTTTATCTTTACTTGGCGATTTTAATCTTCTTTTCAAAAAAATAATTGCTTGCTTAAGTATTTCACGTAATTTATATTAATAAGTAATTATTAATTTTAATATTTACTGAATTTTATGTCCATTTATTTTGTTAAATTTTGATGAGAAAATGATGTCAAGTTTACTAACCTTAAACAACCACTAAGTTTTCTAAATTGGTAAGTATTTTATATCAATAGGAAAAAAACAAGAGATGGGATTTTTAAAGTAATTTGGCTATGGGGGTCTGAGGTATCAGTACATTTTGGAAAAGGGGTCTCTTGCCAAAAAAGTTTGAGAATCCCTGCTCTAGATGATACAACTGTCATGGTAGTCGGGCGTGTCATTTGTATGGTCTTTGACTCACTGTATGAATATATACTTACGCTGTGTTATACCTAAATGAAATTCCGCTTCCACTATGACCATACCCGGCTTATTAAACAGGCATAGAGCAAACAACGCGACGTGTGCACGGAACCCTAAAAGGGTTTTAAATGACTACCGCACTGTTGTGAAACGACTTTTAGGATTTTCACACCGTCGCGTCGACGTCGACCTATTAACCTACAGGGCATTTCCTACTGTGACTAAAACGTACTGATTATGTTTATCAGCTCTGGTAATGACGTCAATCAAACTATTTGGGGCACGTGCTTTTGATACGAATCAGTTTTGAAATCAAGCTAAAAATAACCGTTTTATTCAAAAAAAATTGGCCTTTCTTTATGAGCATCAGAAACAGCTCTATCATAGTTCGATAAACCTCTCTTTGTTGGTGTAAATATGTGTAGGTATTACGTGTCGATTGTCGCCATAGATAATCTACTAATATACTAGAATTGTCGCTGTCTACTAGCACTTGCTCTCGAGGTGTCAAGATGATACTCGTAGATAGTTATAATTTAGCTTCCTCTAGAAACTAGACCTAACAGACCGGGGCTATACTGCCAACGCTTAAAGCCATATTGTTTCTTTATTATTCACTTTCGTGTTTCAGTATTATAATCCTTATTTTAGGAACGCCAAGGTACGAGACATCAAACTGTCGTAGTTATCTTGCTTTATTGCCATCTCTTTCCCGGTACACTATACAGTGGACAATAAGTCTACCCTTCTCATGCATGTCATAAAAGAGGGTAGCTTAAATAAAAGAACAGTAAGTATAAACTAATTTAGGTATAATTCTATACACCGCTCCACAGATAAGTGACAGCAGCAAAGACTAGGAAAACCACGGTCACGGCAGCAGGGTCCGCGGTCTGTGCGCTGTTGCATAGGTCTGTGAAGCATTGGCAGTAGGTGCCGAGGTGGTCGCTGTTGTCATCTTTGTAGCACTCCCTCTCGTGACTCACCCAACCGCAACCACGCGTCACACGCACCTCCGAATCACGTTGTGGGTGGAAAACTGGAATAGTACGGTATAACTATAAGTATTGTGCGATGGTAATATAACTTAAAAAACTGGTCAAGTGCAAGTTCCTTACCACTACCTACACAATTTTTTTTTGAAAAACATACAGTAACATAACATACAATAGGTAAAACAAATATAACATTACACTTAGACCATTACAGTTTTCAATGTTATTTTGCACATATTGTCTAAAAAATTTCCAAATGAATGGTTGGGTATATAGCCGCTAGACGAAAACAAAAATAAATTAATTAATTATCAATATTATTATTTTAGTAAACAACAAGAAAGATGTCAGAACAACACATAATCAGCTGTGAAATAACTACATAACATAATATGGCGCTAAACTGGTAGCGCCTGACAAACAATTGGATACCTAATGATTACAGAACCCTAATTAACTTTTGACGACCTCCGTGGCGCAGTGTGTGGCGCTGTTGCCTTAACGTGCGGAGGTCGTGGGTTCGATCCCCGGCAGGGTCAATTTGGGAATTTATAATTTCTGAATTTTCCCTGGTCTGGCCTGGTGGGAGGCTTCGGCCGTGGCTAGTTACCACCCTACCGGCAAAGACGTGCCGCCAAACGATTGAGCGTTCCGGTACGATGCCGTGTAGAAACCGAATAGGGGTATGGGTTTAATATAACTGCCATGCCCCTAACAGGTTAGCCCGCTACCATCTTAGACTGCATCATCACTTACCATCAGGTGAGATCGCAGTCAAGGGCTAACTTGTAGTGGATTAAAAAAAAACTGTTTTCGGATCTTTTCCTACGGCGGCAATTAAGCTGGGGATTGCTCTATCGCATTCGATGGTGGGGATGGTGGATGAGGAGAACCTCATATCAGTTGACGTCTACGCACATATTGTTGCAACAAATAACCTATCTTACCAGTTTGCACAATTTTCCTGCAGAAGAAACTGATGGTTACTGAGCTGGGGATGGCTCTATCACACTCTATGATGGAAATTTTGCATAATCGTAGCTTTTCCTCATAACAGATGATGTCCAGGCACGCATTGATGAACAATGAAGGTATCTTACCGGTTTGCACGATATTCCCGCAGAAGGAACTGATGGTTACTGAGCTGAGGAAGACTCCGTCACACTCTATGATGGAAATGTTGCATAATCGTAGCTTTTCCTCATAACAGTTGACGTCTAGGCACGCATTGGTGAACAATGAAGGTATCTTACCAGTTTGCACGATCTTCCTGCAGAAGAAGTTGACGGCGACTGAGCTGGGGATTGCTCTGTCACACTCGATGACGGGAATGATGCGCGAGCGCATCTCTTGGTCGTACAAGTTTATATCGAGACATGCGGTGTTGTTAGCGCTGGTGCAGTAGTAACACCGGATGCCTTCGGCTGAAAATTAAAAAAAACAAACATGTAGTTTGCCATCTTTTGACAATAATATGATAGGTCACGGCTAAACAATATTTTAAATGAAGAAGATAGGTGCATCCTAATAATATTCTTATGACTTATATATGAAAGAAATAAACGCAGAAGACTGTTTAGGTAAATAGATAGGTATATAAATATAGTGGGTACATACTAATAATAAAAAATACAATATGTACTCACATTTAAAAACTAATGATAATAGAATCGCTACAGTAATACTTGCTCTTGACGCCAGCATACTTATACTTATTACCTGAAATTAAATTAAAAATTATTTGATTAAAAAAATTTAAAATACATAAATAAACCATTATATTTTATTGATTTACGTAAATCAATAAAACATAATTATGGTTAAACTAGATTGTAATTCCAGCGGGAACTTTTTAATTTTTCGAAAAATGTGGCATGTATAAAGTTCTCCATTCCAAATTTTAGGAAAATCGTTTCAATCATTGTGGTGGGGAACAGTGACAAACATTTCCAAACATTCAAACTTACAAACAGCCAAACTTTCACATACTTATATAATAATTAAATAGGATAAGAATTCTTTACCTTGTTTATCAATTTTTAAATAATTGTCAACACTTTTTGGTTTTGCTATTTAGAAAACATGTAACTTATATCTAACTACGCAATTATATCATAAAAACTACTAATTGATGTTCAGTAATTAATTATAATGATTTAAACACATGAACTAAATTAGATATACTTAATTAAAATATTTAACAGATAAATACTAAAACTAATTTGCCTACTTTAATACTTGAAAAAATATTAAATAATATAATACGGTAATAATAGGGAAAGTACCGTAAACAGAGAATAATTTGTTGTAACTGACTGGTAAATAGATTAGTCCGGATGGTGTGGTCAGTAACTTAGGTATAGTGCAATCGAAGCGACTTGATGCTTGAAATATTTTGCGTGATTAAACTTGGTAATGATAATTTTTGATTTACTCTACTTCGTACGTTTCATCCATTTATTCCATTATTCATCATTATCACAACCCATCACCGCAGCATAATACTCAGTACGCGTTTGCTTTCAGAATTACAACGTTTTAAGCTTTTGTTCACGCGTGTTGTGACAGGAAGACCTATTAAGTAAGTTCTTCCCAGTCACTGGCTTATTTCGATTAAATTATTGCTACAATGTAACGATCGCAATCAACTCTGATTGTCCAACAGCCCAACACTCTTTCGCTATTGGCCAAAATCCATTGTCTCAGGAAGAATACTATTTAGACATTTACAACAATTGCAACTGCCGTAATGACTGATGCAGCCTTTACCGAACAGAACTACGGGTTGCCGTTAATCTCCTCCAGAATGATTGCTTCTAAAACAGAAAAAAATCTTCTGCTTGCAAAAGAAAAACTAAATTCAAAGCCCAAGCCCAAGTTCACCAGGTTTTAAAGTTATTAAAATTATTTTCATTTCATAGAAGTATCTTTTACCATCAAAATATTGTTTATAAATATAGACCTTATCACGTGCCAGTGACTTCAAATGGCATATATACCTAATAAACACTCGTATCTCAATAGATTACTATAGTTCAAATCAGAGTGATCGATTCATGTGTATTATTTACATTATAGTCTGCAGTACGCAATATAATCTTACCAGAAAATAGAAAATATAATATTTTCATTTAACTTACACTTATTTTGAAATCTAGCTAATTATGAGGTAAACAAATGTCTATCTAACATTTATTATATGCTACAAGTACAGAATGACACAATTTAAAAGTTACAATAACTATGTTGTGTAAAATATCAGTGTCAACCCGGTTATATTCCAAAAGTCTTTCCTAATAAAATTGCACAAAGTCAATGTCCCCTTTATTGAAATAACAACAGCTAAGAAAAAAGGTAGATTAAAACTAATTAAATTAACTTGGTCACAAAGTGCATAAAATTAATCCTTTATTCCTGTAATTCGATCTTTGTCTTACTTCGTAGGACTTCAGGACTATACAAAAACCTAACAAGTTTTGATACTTGAAAACTTCTAGTAATCTTTGTGATCTATACCTGTATGGATCACACAGTGTGGTGGGTGAAGGTATGGTGGTGGCTGTTATATATGGTAGGTAAGCCTACTGCAAAGCCGTGGTGGGTTAACTAGTCCACAATAACATTAAGTGCATTCGACACATTTGCATTCGCAATTAATGACATTAGAGGAATCAGGTAGGTGTACCTACATAATTAGAAATGCCAATTAAAACAAGTGCTCTTTAATAGACCTATAGTCCCTTCATTAGTGCTAAAGTGTTAACTGTGTAACGTTACAATCGACATTAAAAGCAAAACAGTAATACTTGCAAATATTATTGTACTTCTGCAGAAATGAAACAAGTTGTGGAATTTTATCGTGAAGGTAGGATTTAAAAAAAATACTGAATAGAAAGTACTGAGAAGAAAATAATAAAAAAATAATAGATAAGATCATAAGACACGTCGTAAATTTACTGTATAAAGTGTAAACTGGATTTTAAACATGAAAACCCAAAAAGGACTACATCATTAACAAGTTGGTGAAAAATAGTGAGATATAAAATCCTACTAGTTCTGGGCAGTGCTTTTTAGTCACAGAACTAGTGAAAAAAGTATTCCCAAAAGTTCTGTCGAAAGATATCAACAGAAATTCAGGGATCAAACGAAAATGCCGAAAGTTTTTACAAAAACCAAAAGATCGAACACAAAGTTCGGAAAGGATCTCATATCGAGCAGTCAATATGTCGGGCCCTATTACATAAAGGACTTCAAATACATCAGTCCCGAAGTTCTGGTTAATAAGAAAAATGTGAACAAGCCAGGCAAGACCGAGGGTTGCGGCTTCATCAAACTGTGGTTACACGAAGTGTTGAAAGGGTTCAAACAATTCCTTTACGAAGGTTCCCTTCATGGAGTGAAGTGAGTTAAAGATCGGACAAACACAAAGCGAGACGTCAGACAACTAAAGAACCCCACCCACTACAGCCCATTAACGTCTCACTGCTGGGCACAGGCCTCCACTCTCATAGGAGAGAGGAAATTAAAGAGCTTAGACCCACCACGCTGCTCCAATGCGAGTTGGCGGGCTTTAACGACTATTATCATGTTCGTGATCATAACCGGGACCGAGAGCTTAACGTGCTCTCAGAGGCACGGGGGTGAAACACCGCCAACTTCCTCACTCCGGGCTAGTACTGAGAATTTCTAGTCAGAAAACCCCAATACTTAATTATGGCCCGACCCGGGACTCGAACCCGGGACCTCGTCGACCGCAGTCGAACATGCCAACCACTAGACCAACAAGGCAGTTCATCATCACTACAGCCTATTAACGTCCCACTGCTGGGCACAGGCCTCCACTCTCATAGGAGAGCGGGAATTAGAGCTTAGAACCACCACGCTGCTCCAATGCGGGTTGGCGGGCTTTAACGACTATTATCATGTTAGTGATAATAACCGGGACCGACGGCTTTAACGTGCTCTCCGAGGCACGGGGGTGAAACACCGACAAGGCAGTTACTAAAGAACAATCCTACCAAAATAGCAACTTACATATGATATTTTGTATGACAAGAAAATGTGATGAACCTTGGCGTCACCCTACTCTGACGGTGTGTGGCACGTTAGGTATCTTCCCGTCACGCTTTGTGTTTGTCTGAACCTTTATAATTTACAAGTTAGATGCTGTAACCGTGCGTGAAAAGGTACTTACGGGTCAGAAACTTTGTCCTCACGTTCGGTTATCTATTGTAAAACTTGAATGAAGTATTGTGGGCAGGTTAGAAGATGTTATATTGAATTACTAGGAAATCTCGAGCCTAGTTAGTGTACGAAGAATTGGAAGTTAGGTAATACCTACCACAAAATCCATAGTTACTATTATAAATGCTAAGGTGTGTCCGTCCGACTAAATATAAATTTCTTAGACAAAATTTCAGTTTAGACTCTCACGGCCGGTTTCTGAATTGAGAATTTCATGTTGAGTCTGTCTCAAAGACTACTTAAGGACTAATTAAGCAAATTTTTGTTTCTGAATTGGTATTGGGCCGGTTTCTGAATTAAGCATTTAAGCAAAAACAGCAAGTTCCAACTCTCAAACCTTACACAATAGACTAGATTCAACCCAATCTAGTTAGATTTCAATCCAGAACGAAAGAGAAGTTAATTATCAAGCTTTATAAAGTTCAGCTTGTTAATCTCTAAGCTCTAAAAAGCTCGCATTTCTAATATGATCTCAAGTTTAATTTCTTCCGTTTCCATTTTCCGAATACAGAATTAAGGCCTACAACCTTAGATATATAAATGTCCAATTTCAGGTACATCTTCGAGCCTACCTTCAGTCACAAGGAACGCGTCACATGGATCATCATCGTTGTCCTCAGCATCAGCATCTGTGCTATGAACATCATCCAACTGGTCCTGAAGTGGACGTCCACACCCTTCGTCAACGTCATCGACTCTTTACCAACCCCGATATGGGCTGTTCCGTTTCCAAGTGTAGTGCTATGCCCACATCTGCATGTGAAAATGTCTGTTGCTAATGTTTCAGAGTTAAAAGGGTGAGAATACGTTATTTGGAGCATTGTTAAATGATTTATTTATTTTACGTAGGACAACTTGTGTCACTTATGATAAGTCAACACTCTACCATCGGTTCGGAAAGGTGATTCTACAGCGAAGAGCCAGCAAGAAACTCACCAGTTGCTGGTTGCTTAAAATTGCATGAAAGCATGAGTCATTAAGAAAATCATTAATATATTATGTACTTATATATAGGTCTATCAAAATATATTGTCATTATTATGCAATGACAATTTTTTTTTTTACTTTACATCGGTAAGTAACTAGTTCTTAATTCTTATTAAGATAAACAGTTAGCTCTTAGAATGAAGGGTTTATGTCATAGTTCACCACGCTGGCCAAGCGTAGGTACATTGGCAAACTTCACGCACCTTTGAGAACAATAAATATGGAGAACTCTCAGGTAGGTGTAAAGGTTTCCTCGCGATATTTTCTTCACCAAGTGCTATTTCATTGCATAAAACGCACAATACTTCGAAGACTTACAAATCCGGGGCTTTTCTTAACAAGTGAATATATTAAAATTATTAAAAAATATGACTGCTCTGCCGTAGCCCGTATTGAATTTTTCAAAAATTTATAGCCCGTGTCACTCGGGATATTGAACTATAGTGTTATATATTTTTGGAATCTACTCATAATTTTCTAGATGATGATTATATAGTTAATCTTATTTTCGAATATTTTTTTTCAAATTTAGTCTTTAATGCGGGACCATGGTCACCCCATCAATTTTAAAAAAAAAATTACTAGCCTATGTCACCCGGAATAAGCTAGGGATTCTGACGATTCCTCATTTATCGAAATCGGTTCAGGCGTATAGAAGTTATGGTGGAATATACAAACTCACATACATACACACATACATACATGAACCCTGAAAACAATATCCTTTTTCAGGCAGTCGTATAAAAAAAAGGATGACAAACTTTGACTGTGTTCCTGTCTTTAATATGAGTGAAGAACTTTTGCAGTAATTCAACCGACTTTTATTTCAGCATAGAACGTTTCTTCGCATCTGTAATGTGTCCGGAAATGAACAAGGAAGATCAAATAATGGAAATCAAACAAAGGCTAACTTATTTGGAAAATGAGATGTTGCAAAAGTTTATTTTAAAGGTAACTCAACTACTTTTGGACCCATGACCCACCTAATAAATCATGAGAATCTTCAGGTGATATAATCCAATGTTATTTTATTCCATTTTTCCATATATATTATCACCCTGAAATTGATTATGTATACCTACCAATACAGTCTCTGCTGATAGACGTCTACTATTGGACGAAAGTCTCCAACATGGATCTCCATGTACGTCACGGTCTGTGGTGCCGCTTGCTTTCAGCAGCCCCCAGTTTCTAGCTACTCGATCTCACTGGACTTTTTATAAATTCAAAGGATTACCAGTCTATATGATTTGCTATCCAAAACTCAAAAGTTCCTAAACTGTCGTCAAAATTATCAATTTACTGAATTCTATGTTTCCAGGGCTCACCAACTTGTTCAGACTTGGTGAAAGTGTGCCATTGGCGTTCAGAATACGAGACTGAGTGGTCCAGGAAAGACTGCTGTGAGAAACTGCTGAAACCCATCTTCACGGACTATGGGCTTTGTTATACCTTCAATAGTCTGCCGTTGAATGGAATGTAATGGCTATATAACATAGTACCAATCTGCCGATATTTTGAAGTAAAACAATTCCCGGGAATAAAATAATTTTAAGATTTAAGGAAGGAAGGGGGAAGGATTTAATGTCTCAAGTTTAGAAGATGTGACAATCCGTATGACGTGGTATCTTTAGAAATCTTTCTTTAGGGACAGGAGTTAAAGACTTAGTTCAATATGGCAATATGATATGTGAATTTTTTTCCAGGACGAACCAAACAATAGAATGGCAGAAATCCTTCAACCCTTTCGCTAACACCATGTCTCTAGAGTGGGATCTCGACAAAGGGTATCCAAAGAAGTTTCCACCGACACCTGGGACTTTACCGTTCAGGGTTATGGCATCTGGAGAAGTGAATGGATTGGGAATTGAACTGTATTTAAATACAAGCGAACATCAGTATGAGTGTGATGGAAATAATGTGGGATTCAATGTAAGGATCTTTGGACATGTAGTTAATTACTTATTGGAAACCTAGAAATTGTGGATGGAAGTAAATTTTCAATAAAGTTTACTTCCGCTTATGCTGACTTGGCTGCACTCTCACTCGCTTACCCAGAAGAAGTCTGTTCGCTCTTGATTTAAGGCATAATTTCATTTAAATCACAAACTTTGTTCTTGTGTCTTTCAGATTCTTATAAGTTCTCCAACTAATCACGTCTACACCAGCACAATTCTTCGCCTCCCCATGGAAAGGATGACCACGGTCGAGGTTTCTCCAATAACCTACAAAACTGACAGTTCTTTAAGAGCTCTATCGCCGGATCAGAGGCAATGCTTCTTCCAGAACGAGAGGCAGCTCCAATATTACGAGTTTTATACTGACACCAACTGCAAGCTGGATTTGAGGATACGAGAGACTATAAAGCAATGTAAATGCTCTTTGTACAATTGGCCAAGTAGGTTTATAAGTGATTATATAGTAGGTACTTAATAAACAATTGACGATCTTTAGCAATTTACTAAAATTTGTGTTCTCTGTTCCCAGAAAAGTTTGTTAGGAGTCCTATATGCTCGACGAAATCGGATTTTCAATGTGTTTCACAAGTCAAGGGTAAGCATGTGAAACACTACTTACCGTTTGATTTTTTCTAACGAGAAGCCCTAATATTGTGTAAAGCCCACCAACTTACCTTCTACCAATGCGACCATAATTTAGTCTGCGCAGTTCCGTTCAGGTAGGTACATAAAATATTCCTTGGAAATTCAATAACAATACCTATAAGTACTTACGTACCTGCAGAAGTATCTGGTAGGCCACTGCGTTAGTATCCCTTGCATTAGGTCAGTAGGTACCTATATGTATTAAATTGATTATGGACTTCGTTATTACTTGAGAATTAATTTAGATTCCAATTACGTAAAAAATTCCAATTCTTACACCTGATAAAATTTCCAGCCAGAGTAGGAGAACAGCTTATTTACGCGTACTACGCTGACAGTGAAGAGCAAAGGAAACCGCACGACCATCCAACGTCTTGCTACCCAGCATGCAACGACATCCTGTACTCCACGCAGGTTTACTACTCCGACCTCATACACGATCCTGTCGATGCCAAAATTGATTGGGGACCTCAGAAGTAAGCCAATAGCTAGCTACAAACGTAGAGAACTGTTCGATGGTATGATTGCTCGTGCATGCGTCAAAACCCACTGTACCTACCTACTTAATTCAAAATAATAAATGTTTTACGGAAATCGGTCAAATGGAACTCGTACATGTAGTGTAGGTACAAGTAGGTACATAACTTTACATGATTTTCATGCTTATGCATTGCATAAGTTTCGTCCAGCATTAGCATGGAACTATCTTGTTTTAAATATGGTAATCCATAGTAACACACCTAATATCATTGGGTCTATGGTTTCCAATAATATCATCGAAACATGTTATGCAATCTCAATAGTAAGTATTTTTCAAATTCCATGTGGTTCGTGTGCTAGGTCATTTATTTTATTTATTACTAAATGATGCCCGCGACTTCGTCGGCGTGGATAAAGGTTTTTGATTCCAGCGGGAACTCTTGAATTTTCCGGCCTATGTCCTTCCCCGGGATACAACCTATCTCTGTACCAAATTTCATCCAAATCAGTTGAACAGATGGGCCGTGAAAGCGTAGCAGACAGACAGACACACTTTCGCATTTATAATATTAAGTATGGAGTATGGATTTAGAGCGTTTATGTAACTACTAGCTGATGCCCGCGACTTCGTACGCGTGGATCGAGGTTTTGTGGTTCCCGCGGGAACTCTTTAATTTTCCGGGATAAAAAGTAGCCTATGTGTTATTCCAGACTATAATCTATCTCTGTCCAAAATTTCAGCCAGATCCGTTCAGCCGTTGGGGCGTGATTGAGTAACAAACATCCATACATCCATACATCCATACATCCATCCATCCATTATTATTTGATGATTATATTTTTGCTAATTTACAGAGGAGAGCGGACACGAATCAATGTACATTTCTACAATGATATGTTTTTGGGGCAACATCGTCATGCTCAATACGACGACTACTATTTTGCAGGTCCCTTACTTACCACTACTTGATTATTTATGTCGAACCCTAACCTAACCTACAAGAAAGAGACAAGAAAACGTAAATACAATGAATATTTCAAAAATTGACACTCAAAACATTGAACGGTTCACAATCTTTCGACTGTTTACAATCTATCGAAAAAAAAGCGTTAGATTACAATCTTACGGTTTTTACAATCTTACGGTGACACATATATGTCACCGTAAGATTGTAAAAACCGTTAGATTGTAACGTATCTAGCGAGATTGTAAACTGTCGAAAGATTACAATTTAACGCATTATTTTTCGGTTGATTGTAATCTGTTATGTATATTAACCCGATAGAACATAATAGAATAATCCGTCAGGCCGGGCACTACCTGATTATTTATGTCGGACCCTAACCTAACCTACAAGAAAGAGACAAGAAAACGTAAATACAATGAATATTTCAAAAATTGACACTCAAAACATTGAACGGTTCACAATCTGTCGACAGTTTACAATCTATCGAGATAGAAAGCGTCAGATTGCAATCTGACGGTTTTTACAATTTTGCGGTGACATAATAATTATTATGTAAAACTAAATTATAATAATTATTATGTGAATTATAAACCTAGGTACACCCGGGGACACTTCACCCGAGCCCCTAATTGTTTATAGCAAATATGCAATTCATTCATTATTAAAAGACCTTGTCTCTTGTTATTAACCTTGTGACCTTGTGTCTTGTTGTTAACTGCCTCGTTGGTCTAGTGGTTAGCATGTCCGACTGCGGCCGACGAGGTCCTGGATTCGAGTCCCGGGTCGCGCCATAATTAAGTATTGGGTTTTTCTGACTAGAAATTCTCAGTACTAGCCCGGAGTTAGGAAGTTGGCGGTGTTTCACCCCCGTGCCTCGGAGAGCACGTTAAGCCGTCGGTCCCGGTTATTATCACTAACATGATAACAGTCGTTAAAGCCCGCCAACCCGCATTGGAGCAGCGTGGTGGGTCTAAGCTCTAATTCCCTCTCTCTCATGAGAGTGGAGGCCTGTGCCCAGCAGTGGGCTGCAGTGGTGGTGGTGGTGGTGGTGGTCTCTTGTTATCTTCTTCGATGAAGGATTGTACGATCATAATTTCAAGACATGTTTATTTCCCAGGTGCAATCGGTGGCCTACTGAGCCTTTTCCTGGGATTCAGCATCATCAGTGTGGCAGAATTGGTATACTTTGTTTTGTTAAAACCGATACATATAGCTTTTAAGGGTAGTCGTTACGGAAACTAATTATGTATTTTATCAATATTATGTGTGGCTTTTGTTCCAATAAAAAAATTATCAAAATCTTCGTATTTCAATTACGTAACTCCTATTAGATCTCTGCCTAATATAAATTACCAGTGGTCGGTAAATATTAAGAAGAATCATAGTATAACCTACAAGTCCGTTAAACTTATCTGACCCGGTGGCCAAAATTGGAAGTACAATAATTTGTATGCCTTTTTAGGGTTCCGTAGCCAAATTTGGCAAAAACGGAACCCTTATAGATTCGTCATGTCTGTCTGTCTGTCTGTCCGTCCGTATGTCACAGCCACTTTTTTCCGAAACTATAAGAGCTATACTGTTGAAACTTGGTAAGTAGATGTATTCTGTAAACCGCATTAAGATTTTCTTACAAAAATAGAAAAAAAACAATAAATTTTGGGGTTCCCCATACTTAGAACTGAAACTCAAAAATTTTTTTTTCATCTAACCCATAGGTGTGGGGTATCTATGGATAGGTCTTCAAAAATGGTATTGAGGTTTGTAATATCATTTTTTTCTAAACTGAATAGTTTGCGCGAGAGACACTTCCAAAGTGGTAAAATGTGTGTCCCCCCCCGTAACTTCTAAAATAAGAGAATGATAAAACTAAAAAAAATATATGTTGTACAGTACCATGCAAACTACCACCGAAAAGTGGTTTGAACGAGATCAAGTAAGTAGTTTTTTTTTAATACGTCATTAATCGTAAATCGCAATTTACCTTTCATTCAATCAACTCAAATATTTAAAAAAAACATTTAATTTAAAACTTACTACAGGTTTGTACGGAACCCTCGGTGCGCGAGTCCGACTCGCACTTGGCCGGTTTTTTTTATTTATTTTTCTTATCGAGTAGCGACGCTGTCTAATGATGACACAAACCATCAAAAACAACTACGATTTGACACTGACTTGGACACTGTTATTTACAAAAAAACGTAGTGATTATATTCTCTTTGGTTATTTAATAATTTTATAAAAACTAATATAACGAATTTGTTTTTGAACACCTTCAAGATGTTCTGCGAAGACGTCTGCCTTGGTTCCACAAGTGGTATAGACAAACTGAGGGTTCTAAGTGATACTCTTAATGCGAAGGTTGTAGACCAAGTCAATGGGAGCCAAGAGCTGGTCATGCTTACCGGTTTCGCCCGTGAATCTAACGAGCACCAATTCAAGCAATTTATACAGGACAGGTAAGTTGTTTGGGTAGGCGTTTTACGTTGCGTTGTATTAACGTTGCGGCTCAAGAGTTTTTATTTATTTTCTATGGCTTAGAAATTGTTAGATATTTTTTGTTTACCTTTTAAACTATCCTTCCCCACGAAGCAACCTATATCTGAACCAAATTTCGTTAAAATCTTTTCCACCGATTAACAGATAGACACACTTTTGAGTTTTATTATATGTATTAAGTACGTACCTATGGATTTTTAGAATATCAGACGTAGCGTCCTGGCATTGGGTGCTAGAAGACCTATCTAAACGACTGGATGAATCGATTAATGCATTGAAATACGAACATAATGCTCTGAGGGTAGTCGTGAAAAGAGTGCAAGAGGAAATGGACTGCCACTCCAGGGAGGGTTCTCGCCCGGGAGCGATATGTCCTTTGACTGATGTGGTTGAAGAAGCTGTTATAGAGGTGACGATATGGTTTAGGTCTCCTATGAATTATATTAATGATCACAATACTACTTCAGGCAAAATGGCTTTACAAATAGGTAGTAGAGACATTGATGAGTTATAAGTCAAGACAACGAAATCTAAACCAGACTGATCATCTACGAATAGCTGCAAGAGACCATCTTTCGCTTGAATTCGTACAATGTTTTCAGCAAATCAAAATGTAATTTCTCTAATACGAGACTCTACTCATTTTCCTTGGTATCCAGGCCAGAGCTAAGTTAAGCAAGTCAGAGAAAAGCTTGTACCTATTGCCTTATCTCTGACCCTAAAATTAGCTATGATTGTCGATAGTTACCGGTTTTGCAGGAATTTAAGTTTCTCCGTAGCCAGAAAAAGAATTTTGAGAATCTTATCGACGAACTGGACAAACAAACAGCAATGTTGGAGAAGACGAAAAAGAAAATAGAAAGCGATATTTTGAACAAACAACAGGCTTTAATCGTAGAAGAGAAGTGTGCGAGTAAAGATTACACGGATGCTGTAGTCGGGGAGTGGAAGAGGAGAAAAAAGTACCTAATTGTGTATTTATCATCATCAGCCCATCAAAGCACAGCACAGGTCTAGTCTCCGAGTGAGAAAGGTTTAGACTATAGTCCACTACAGTGGCCAAATACGCATTAATGTGCTGGCCCAACTTTCCACACCATTCGTAATCATGCATTAGGTAATGCATGACAATTCATTTATCATTATGACTGCTATGAGTTATTGTCATTGACAATTATCACTATTATTGTAGTTAGTACCTACGTACTACATATTTTAGTAGCTGCCTATGCTAGGTACCCATAGAGATAATATACATAGTAGCTATTTCCTCTATGTAGGTACCCGTTGTTATTTTGCTAACGGGAAGGTAGCAAGCAACCTCGCTATATGCAGGTCAACTAAACCTGTTTCTTGTTAACCTGATTCTTCTAGTTTTTCAGATCCAGTCCTATGTAGGTACACCACATCAAGGTGATCTGATAAAATATAAGAATTTTCAGCAGTGGTTTTCGCATTCTTCTTCAACATAAGACATTAGAGTTTAATTGCCCTCCATTTTTCTTGTAATTTTTGTCTTATTTTGTCTTTTCATTTGTTTACCCAGAGGCTCTCCTGTAGCGCGTTGGGAAAAACGATGTGCAGCTCTGAAGAGATCTGGTCTGAAAGCCCTTTATAATGCAGTCATTACTCGACAACAGGTTTGTTTCAGTATAGTATTAGGTACTTCATAACTTTATGCAAACATGAAGTGCTGACAATACTCAGGCAGAATGAATTAGACTTTGTCAGAAAGGGATTACATAAATAAACGTTAAGATGAAGAAACTAAAGCAGCGAAAACAACACAATAACATATACCATGCCAAGTTAGACATTTCACACTATTGACCTAATTTAAGTATCTCTCAAGGTGCGTGGTGCCAGAATGCGCCTGTCAATCGGTGCTCAAGCATACGCATCAAAAGTGGACGCTGTATTGAGAAGGCGACTTCATACCAATAAATTGAAACTTCAAGATCTTAACTGGCAAAGGGAAGAGGTTTGTTTGATTTATAAAACTCGATACACAATCAAGGAATTAATAATCAAATAAATTATTACATGTTCACCACCAATATACATAGTTCTAGTTATGTTCTAGTCATTAGTTCTAGTCATAAGTCTAATTTCAAGGCAGTACGAGACTACAATTCATTACAAGAAGAGTTATCAGTAGCTGAGAAGACAGTGGTAGAGACAATGGATCAAGAAAGAGTAGTTGCTGCCAGGCTAGCAGACCGTACCCAAAGACCAGATAGAGAAATAACCAAAGACGATGTGAATAAGAAACTAAGGGAAGAACAGAATCAACTCCGGAAATTCTCTAAGGAGCTAAGGAACAATGTAGATGAAATTAAGTAAATTTCAGTTGAGATTTTAGTATTGATGTAGATCTGTCGATCCGAAAATAATAAGTAGGTATCTACCTATTGATGTCTAGATGATGGCCGCAACTTCGCCCGCATGGGTTTAGGTTTTTGAAAAATCCCGCGGGAACTGTTCGTTTTTCCGGTATTGAAAGTAGCCTATATCCTTCCCTAGGAATTCAGATGCAACCTATTTCTGAACTCAATTTCGTTAAAATCGGTCAAAAGATGAGATATGTTTTCTTTGTGAATAAAACAAAAACATGTCAACCTTTTTGTAGTCCAATAATTTTACCATGGTTACTAGCAAAAGACTTCCCTGCTGGTGATTCCACATCACTTTCCTACTTTGAAAACATACCTACTCTTATAACCACAGCCTCGAACTCTAGTATTTATTTTTTTGCAGCATTTTACAAAAAAATATAACCGCAGCAATAGGACGCATAGACTGTTTTGCCGAAGACCTAATACAAGTGATAGGCTTAGATGAAGAGAGGATTCGTTGCAGACTTGGAGAGACGAGTCAAAGCAGCAATTCAGCAACCTGTAACACCAGTAGCTCTATAACGGTGGCCAAAGCGCCTTCTAGAAGTCATTCAACCCCATCTAGACAACTGACGGTGATCCAAGAAGAAAATGAAGAGGACGATGATGACGATTACCCATTTGATTTTTAAAATTACTTGAATTCATCTTTTGTTACGAGTAGCAGCAACCGTATAGTTACTACTTTTGAGCAGTACTGGTTAAGGGTCCTTATGCACCCCACGGCCAGTAGCCGCAACCTCAAGTAAAATATCATAACCCACTACGCATTGCGCACTTGGCTGCAAAATGCAATGACTAATGGTCGGTAATTTAACAAAAAAAACAGCCGAGTGAGCGATGTGCAATGAAGCTACAGTCCCACAAACATATCTGGCCCGGTGACAGCGTCGCTGTTATCACATTTAAACTTGCTAATAAAAATTAAAAATTAAATAAAAACAGAAACTAAACAATCATAAAAATTTGTTCCAATTTTGGCCACCGGGTCAGATAAGTTTGTGGGACTATAGGGTACGGCATACGGCAGATTAGGCTGCCTGTCCACTGAACCAGAGCGGAGCAGACTAATTAGACTCCTTATATATGACGAGATTTTTATCGTGTCACCTGTCAAGAATCCAATTGGTCCACCCGACAGATCTCCGCTCTGCTCCGCTTGACAGCCAGCCTTAAGGCTGGACTCCACCAGAGCGGAGAGGAGACGAGAGTTGAGGAGATGTGACTTAAACAACCAATAGAATTTCGTTATTCCCACATTTCGTCTCCGCTCAGCTTCAGTGGATACCACTGAGCGGAGATGTATCCTATTTGTATGGCGCGATCGATGCGGAGATGTGAGCTGTGGCTTGCAAGCTGGCGGCGGCGCGCAGAGGAGACGAGAGGAGATGTGAGCGGTGCGCAGGGGAGACGAGTGCTGTGAGCGGCGCCGCGTTCATCTCAACATCAAACGCTCACCGCACGCAGGCCAGTCCCGCTCTAGCCAGCATACATCTCCGCTCTAACCAGTACACATCTCCGCTCCAGTAGCCAGTACGCATCTCCACTTTTTGATACTTATGGTTTTTTAAATGCTACCATTAGCTAAAGCCTAATTTTGACTCAATTTATTTTTATTTATAATAAAATATACTGAAATATTTTAAGATTTAAGAATTTAGTTTAAAGAGTTTTAAATAAAATATTCATGTTACAATACTTCATGACAATTTTTATTTTCAAATTTATATAACTTGGATAATGGAAATCACTGATATATATTGAATAATATATTGACAGAGCCTGTTAAAAATTAATTTTAGAAATCATAATAAACCTCTACATACATAATTTAAAATATAACAAGAATGTAGCACAATTAAAAATATTGATGAGTAAATTCTAGAGCCTATAATTCTTAACATGCTGAATCAAAAATATGAAGACTTGAAACACACTTATAACATCATAGAAAGCGTGGGTCATTGTCTAAATGTCTCTCTTAGGTCACTCTACAGAATCACTCCATTGAGACATTCAACTTTTATTTTATAATCAGTTTAAAAAGTATGCTAAAAATGTGATTAGGGACAAATCAAATCACAGTATTTTCTGTGACCCTATAAACTATAACTAACTAAATAATTATATGGCCAGTCCGTATATAATAATTATGATTTATAAGTGTGTTTCAGCCATATTGGAACTACACTTTTACCCAATAAATAAGCTATTTCGAACAAAATATGTTGAGAAATTACCTGATATATTAACAAGCACATAAAAATCATTTAACTAGCAACAGAGATAGATATTAGACTGTTCCTTATAATATATAGGCCAATTTATATTTCAGTGTAATTCATTTCATTATTTTAAAATTAAAGTTAACAAAAATTGTGAATTTAAAACAAAGTTGTGTAACAAAAGTTTTCAGTTTTATATAGAAATGTTATTCAACTGTTATTATTGTAATCATATAAAGGTTACATTAGTGCAAAGGTCACTTTTATCTCTAGAGTCTGGCGAGATACCAATTTAAGATAGTTCAAATTATGAAAAACAGATTTTTATTTATTATGAATGAGGCATGCAGTTTTTACATCAAAACATGCCTAAAAAACTTTGATCAAATAAAATATTTTATTTATGAGAATGAGTATATATTCATTTCAATTTTTTTTGTAAGCACTAAGCATATTTGAAATATTGATGAAAATTGAGGATGTTATTGTTTGCAAATATTGAAAGCTTTTATTTATATGAATTGAAATGTCTATTTGTCTTAAGTTTACAATACAATTATAGGCTGTATCAGCCTTATTGTCACACACATTTATCTTATTAATCATTTATTTTTTTATGCAAATTTCATTCATGTGTGTTTAACAATAGTTTCCTTTTATCTTTGATCAAATAAGATAGGTAAAACTTATTAAAAGGAATAAAAAGAACACAAATGGTGATGAAGCTATTGAAAGAAACAGGAATGTTACTAACATAAATAAACTAACTTAAAATGTAACAAACAAGTAATTAGTAAATAAACATAAGTTACTTAGGTAGGCTGTAGTACAGTTTTTGATTCTCTGAATCAAATGTTTATATTCAATGGCATAAATCATAAAATTAGAAGCTTAACACATTTTAAGCACAATATTTAGTAAAATTGAGAAGCTGTCAAGCAAAAGTAGACATTTCAAAGTGTTGCATAAATGTGATGATACAAAATCAGCGGCATGCACAACATAGAGGCATAAAGGCCCTGCTTACCCTATATGAATGCCTAATGCTTAATCTTCATCATGCCCTACCAATAAATATAGGTATCTACATAGCCAATGCCCTGGCTGGTAATCATGGGCACACCACTGAGCAAAATAGACTAAAGCCAACCATATACTCTGAATAAGCATGTTGGTTTCTGTACCTTAGCCTTTTTGATGTATATTTTCTTGCACATAAGAAGTACATTGAGAGTCCAAAATAAGTGACAAAAGTGCTTAGTTGTGCAACTTCTTATTTTTTGAGTACTTTTGATTGTTAGCTCATCAATTTATGTGATTTGCAAGCAATAGACTTACTCAAGTAATAACATATTTCTGTGGATGCTAAAATTAAATAGGGTGCTTAATAGCCTGCATGTAAGCTTTTCAAGATTTTTAACTAGTTAAATTAAGTGTTATTAACTAAATTGGTTGAGATGCGCTTCACTGTTCACATGGTCTGCTATACTCTGGGCGTTACACAATACTTCCATCTGACATTTGTTACAGAATGCATTTTTCTCATGCTCGTTTTTAAGGTAATCCTGAATGGATACTTCCTGGCCTTCAGTCAAGTCTTCTATGTCCATGAACCATTCAACATGCTGTGTATCATCATCAATGTGTTCTAAGATCCTCTGTGCAGTATTTTCTATGTATATGTCGCAAACTTTACACCATACCTCATCGTTGTTTTCAACAGGAAATATTCCGTTCAGAGGTTTGAGTTTTTCAGCAACGTTGTAACGATGTAAGATGTCGTTTACGTGCGCCTCTATATTTTGTAACGTGCAAGTTATTTTAGAATCGCACACCTCGCAAGACACGTCCTCGCTTTCGCTGGCTAAGTAAGAATCGATATTTATAAACTCACCTTCTATCAAATCGTCTATAGCGGCTATCCAATTAGCGTGTTGATCTTCTTCTACATGTGAAGCAACCGATTCTTCTCCAGTAAGATGAACGTTACAAGGTTTACAGTACAAATCGTCGTTGACATAGCTCATCCCGTTCTCCGCCATCAGGTCCATATTTTCCTTATGCTTCATCCCGTTAGTGTGCTCCTCAATGCATTTGTTGGCCTTCGGAATGTAAACCCCGCAGAACACGCAGCGAACCCGTGTTTTTGAGTTCGCAACGATACCGTACAACAAGCCTGTTTTCATTATTTGCTAGCTTTTATTATAATGGAATTGCCTTCTGTAAATTTAGTACGGCCTACTTGTAATTTCGTAAATTCTTGCAAAAGATTTGTTTGAAACAGAAGAATCAAGTTATTTCAATCAAAAATTAAAAATGCCAATATGCCAATTGTGAATTGCCAATTCTCAATTGACAGTTGACATTGACAACTGAAGAACTTGCAGTGTAACCATCACCAAATAATTGGAGAACCTACCAAACTGGCAGACGGCAGTATTTCCGCCAAACTTGAACTTCGTTGTCGTTGCGCGACAGTGCTCAGCGTAAAATGATTTGATTTGCGTTAAGCACGTAAGAAAAAACATAGAATGTTTTTATACATGCAATTTAGCACGACGACCTCCCGGACACAGTGGTGACTGATGAGTGCTGTGGTCTTATAACCCTTGAACCGGCAGAATTTTAATTATCAGTTTTTGCACGGGTCAAATTTCGCGACCCGCGAACCGCCGCGCTCCCCTCGCGCACCCCGCGTGCGTCGCGTTTTAGAAAAATGCCTACAAAAAAATACCCAGACCACTTAACATGGTTCTCTAAACGGCATTGGCTTTATTTATAATATATCTTTTTGAAGGTATGATTTATAGAAGCTGAAGTTTACAAACAATTACATATAAACGGAAAGAATGCGCCAACGACCGCGATAACGATCGCGATTTTTCAAAAATATATTTTCCCGATAAAGATATTACATTTCAGTGATAATCCAGTCTAACACTGCACTAAAATATATTTATAAACGTATTGTATTGAGTTTTTATTTATATTTGTCACCACTTGTCATAACAAACAATAAACAACACAAAACTCAGACAAAAAAACCCAAAAGTTTGGCACAGATTCAAATGACTTCTTTCTATAGCTTTTTATGTATTTTTTTATTTTCGAACTTGACGGTTTTAGTGTTGCAGTGTATAGATTATTTAATAAACTTGTCTATGAGCCAAAGTTGTTCAAACAAATATAAACTCTATCATTAAGAAAATACAGTTTTAAACAGCTCGGACCGGCCGGGCCCGCCGGCGGGCCCGTGCCTGTTTAGGCAAAAGTAGGTTTTTTAAATCGGTCCCGCCGGCGGGACCGCTGCCGGTTTAAGGAATAATGGAAAGTTCCGGGTTCAATCCTCCGAAGATCACTGAATTTTCTCCGTCTAGTCCGCCTTCAGCCATGTTTTTACTACTCTACCGGCAAAGACGTGCCGCCAAGCGATTAAGCGTTCTGGTATGATGCCGTGTAAAAACTGACTAGAGGTTTAGGTTTAATGTATACGTAACATCATCTTAGACTGCGTTATCTAGCGTTATCACATACCAGGCGAGATCGCAGTCAAGAGCTAACTTGTAGCAGATAGATTTCCATGAATTTGGGGTTGATAAAGAAGCATTTTTAACAATTTCATACAAATACACTACAAAATATGATAGGTACAGTGCCACAAAAAGTTGGCGATGGCGTTTTGAGGAACTAAATCGACCATCTTGAAAATTCATTTTGACACTTGAAAGTATCGCGGATCTCGACCCTCAACTGAAGGTGGGAGATGTAACACATTAAATAGAACACGCGACATAAGTAAGGTTAGGAAAAGTGGTAGGTAGTTGTAGCGACACCACGATAGCCTCTAATCTCACTCCAATCTTGCTCAACTAATATTGTACTGTCGTACTGTACTGGCCCAGGTCTGAGTGAGGACCATGTTTCCCTGTAGAGCCCAATTAACTGGTATAGGCAACGAGCCCCTCTTGCTCGGCCTATGCTATCTACTGGACACTGAGCGGACCTCACAATGGTCCTATTAGGAACTCCTCAACAACCCCTACATTCCAGCCCATAACCACCATGGCAACTCAGTGCCCACACCCAGACCTCGATCCTGCCACCGAGCCCATAAATTAAAGATTTGGGAAGCGCTAAACTTATGCTCGGAATTAACATAACACAGGAGAGAGATAGTATAAGTCTTAATCAAGAAGATTACATAGGGAAGCTTTTACATGCTTATGGAATGGAAGCTGCTAAACCAGTGACTACACCTTCAGTTCAAGGACAGAGGTTAGAAAAACCTCATGAAAACATGGTCCTGACCATGTTTCACCTAATGTACCTTATCAAGCATTGATTGGCTCACTCTTGTATGTTGCCGTATGCACGAGGCCAGATATAGCACATACAGTGAATAGTCTCGAGAGTCTAGAGTCAGTTTAACGGGTGTTATGATGCTTGCCATTGGATAGCGCTGAAAAGAGTTCTCCGATATCTAAAAGGAACCAAATCATTCAAACTTAAGTACTCAAGAGAAGCAGTACAAAAGGAAATAATTGTGGGATATGCAGATGCCGATCATGAGACCTAGATCGCAGGTCATTCTCGGGATCAGTTTTTCTGTGACAAGGAGGAGCTGTGTGCTGGAATAGTCAGAAGCAGAAAACAATCGCACTATCTACTGCAGAGGCAGAGTATGTGTCACTGTCGGAGTCTGCTAAAGAGACTTTATTTCTTCGGAGGTTCATGACTGAAATGACACGGAAACCTTGTGGGCCAATAACTGTATACACAGATAGCCAGGCAGCTATGGCTATCGCACAGAACTCTGTACACCATCAGCGTACCTACTAAACACATAGACTGATGTACGATATCAATTCATTCGAGAAGCAATAGAGAATGGTGAGATTTCTTTAGAGTATATAGAAACCTCACGTATGGTTGCAGACGTACTTACAAAAGGATTGTTAAGAGGTAAATTTGAATGGTGTGTGCGAGGTATGGGGTTACGTGCATGAGTGAGTGAGTGAAATAATAAAGGAGAAGTATGAGTTTAGTCACCGAGAGCTCATGAATAAGGAGAAGTGTTGGAGTAAATACTTTTTACATGATTTGTATTCATAAACTCTGTTCATATTTTTGAATTAAGAATATAATATGTAGACGTTCTTCTTTAAAAAAAACGTGTCACTTCAATAAACATTGAACTATAACTACATCACGCAGTTTCTTTTATAATATATTTTGAGTAGATTGGTAATTGATCAAACTCTGCTAAAGTTACCAATACGAGCGCGCCGCTACAATACAATAGATCTAAGTATTCAGTATGACTTACCAAGAAAATAGTTTTCCTTGATCTGTGAGCACTCGTGGACTTCCAGGATCGTATAACCGACGATCACGTGCTACACACGTACCGCTACTTAACCCTGTCCGTTTTATAATAACTTATGACAGGAAAAGGCGGTAGGTGAAACAAACTTTTTAAATTAAATTTGTCAGGTACAGTGCGTTCAGCGTTATTTTGCCTCTGACAGCTGTTTCTGTTAGGTTGGCATTACCCGCCATTCTTGCTGACAAGTACCTTTAACACAGTGTGAAGCTCCCTGCGTTTTTCTTAATTTTTTTTTATTTTAAACGTGTTAATCATGCCAAAAAGGATTCAAAGTAGCGGCAGAAAAATTGTATCCTCAGTTCGTAATTTTTGTGAACGGGAAAAAGCTAATGGAGGACCAATAATCCCATTTGAACATGTTCGTCAACGTGTAGCTGCCATGACTGGTAAGTAAATTAGTGTTACCTGCTATTCATAGTTTCCCGTTATTAGGGATCGAAAGTTATTTGTTTTGCTAATAGATTATTGTTTGTATGTAGGCACGAGGTTTTAATTGTATAATACATTCCGTACATAGGTATATGTATAATAATTATATTTGTTTTAAAAACATAGTATTTGATTCTTATTGTATAAACTAGCTGCGCCCTGCGGTTTCACCCGCGCAAGTCCCGATCGATTTTTTTTCTTTAATACAAACCTTTGTTACATTATGTATTATTTAATAACAAGATTGATTTAAAAAATGTACAATATGCATGTTATTAATGTAATGTTTTGTATTTCAGGCGTTTCTGAGAGAACTGTCACCACTATTACCAAAGAGTGTGAGGTTGCTGCTTCCACGTCTAATATCTACTCCCAGGAAAAAACGCTGCCAATCGAATAAAATTCAGTTAGATGATTTTGAACTATGTGCAATCAGAACTAAAATACATCAAATGTACGTAGTCAGAAAGGAGGTGCCTACTTTGGGCAAGCTTTTGGCTGAATTAAAAATTGATATTAACTTCAATGGAGGTCGTACCACACTATGGAAAATAATTCGGCAAATTGGATTTAGATTTAAAAAATGTGGTTCTAAAAGAAAAATTTTAATGGAACGATATGACATTGTAGCCTGGAGGTACAGATACTTAAATATTTTAAGACAAAATCGAAATGAAGGCCGACCTATCGTATATCTTGATGAAACTTATATACACGCTTATATACACTTATATACACGCAGTTGAAATCAGGAGATTACCATGATGACATGAACAGGGCGAATTTCATGAAATGGTTAGAAGACAAACTCATCCCCAATTTACCGCCTAATAGTTTAATTGTTTTGGATAATGCGCCCTATCACACTGTAAAGGTGAACAAGGCACCAACAATGAGCTCTACCAAAACTGATATGCAAAATTGGATCACAAATAAGGGGTTATCTTATCTTCCCACTATGGTGAAAGCTCAATTATATGAAATTATAAAAGAGCATAAAGAAGCTCCAAAATATGAAGCTGATCAACTTCTTGAAGCGCATGGACACAAAGTGGCTAGGTTACCACCATACCACTGCGAACTTAATCCCATAGAATTTATGTGGAGCCTGTTGAAAAGGCGTGTAGCTGCTAAAAATGTTGGGCAGGAAGCAGACAAGATACTACAATTAACAGAAGAAGCGTTCCAATCGATCACTGCAGAAGACTGGCAGAAGCAGTGTCAACATGTGTGCCATATTGAACAACAGTTTATTAAAACAGATGGAATTATAGACTCTGAAATCGATAAATTTATTATATAATTAAATGACGAGTCTGATACAGAATCGGACAGCAGCAGTTCCGACGATTCACGTTCATCAGCAGACAGTGACGAACCACTAGCGACCCGCTTGGATCACTCTTATTCAAAATAAATAAAACCTATAAAAATGCTGTTTTAATTTAGTCATATATTACCTATGTATATAGATAAATGCAAACTTGAGGTCACTACAGCCTATTAACGTCCCACTGCTGGGCACAGGCCTCCACTCTCATAGGAGAGCGGGAATTAGAGCTTAGATCCACCACGCTGCTCCAATGCGGGTTGGCGGGCTTTAACGACTATTATCATGTTAGTGATAATAACTTGAGGTACATAATACTAATTCAAATACCTATCCTAATTATTTTACATAAGTACCGGCGCCGCGCCGGCGCCCTGCAGTTTTACCCGCATAAGTCCTGATCCCGTACCTTTGAATATTGAGATAAAAATATACCCACATACCAAATCCAAAGATTACAAACTTAAATTCTAACATCCAAACTTACTTTAATTGAGATATTTAACTACGAAAATATTTCGCAGTTTCATACCGGGTATCTTACAAACCTTAAGCGGCAACACAGAGCTCAGGTTAGCCAACATGACAGCCAGAGGCAAAATAACGCTGAACGCACTTGTAAGAAAATTAGAGTGGTCAAAGACTACACTCACCAAACATGCAATGACAAAGTCCACGACAGAAAGTTCATGTTGACCTTGTTGCGTATATATTGTAAAATACTTTTCAATACAGTTGTCAAACATGGCGCACTTTCAGAGGCTGTAGTTATGATTCGAAAATTGAATCTTTCGCATAGGCATCTTACTTTTACACGGTCGTGACTTACTTTTACAAGCTCGGCACTTACTTTTGCAGTTTAGTTTTAAATTTTCCAAGTCAATTAAAAAAGTTTAGTAGCAAGGAGTTTTCATACATAGAATATAATCGGATAGGCTTTTTACGAGGAAAAATGAATGAAACCGTACGTTTTAGCATTGAATTTCCAAAATTCTTTTAAATGGTTGTTGATTATATTTCATTACCAGTTTTAGGTAATTTAATTATTTTCAACATTTGACAAAAATCGAATAGGCTGTATACGCGTAGGTACGAACCCGTAGCCTAGTTTCGTTGAAAAAAAATAAATGTCCAGGTGTAAATACGCGCCATTTGCTGATTTTTTTTATTTTTTATGTGATAAATTGATTATATTTTTGTTATTAGAGTTCTAGTACTAATGATGAAATGGAATTAACTCCACCAGATATTTTATCTGAGGCGAAAACTGCGCAAGATGGAATTTTGCCCCCAAAATCTTGAGAAAGATATATGATAGCTTACAATAATTTTATTTCATGGAGAAAACATAAAAAAACTAAGTCATTCTCAGAAAATGTTTTGTTAGCTTATTTTCATGAATTGAGTGGAAAATATAAACCATCTAAGTACATTGTGGTCAAGTTATTCCATGTTAAAAACTACTCTCAAAACAAATAATGACATAGATCTCCAAAGTTACCTAAAATTATCAGCTTTCATGAAACGGCAGTCACAGCAACTAAAATTCAGTGAAACTACATGTTTCGAGAAAAATACGACTGAGTCTATATGATTTGAGCGATCTTCAACCCGTGCACAGCAGCAACTTTCGCTGAATTTTAGTAATTGCTCAAGCTTTACTCTCAATTTTCAGAATTAATTACTATGTACCTACGTATGTATGTTGAAATAAACTTGTAATTCTTTGATTTGTTTATTACTATTTCCCACAACTGTATTGAAAAACGTCGTGTGATACACGGGTGTGAAGGTTATTGCAAACTCGTGACATTAAAAACCCTCACCTTCGGCTCGGGCTTATTAATGACAGCTCGTTTGCAATAACCTACTTTCCACCCTTGTATCACAATATACTATAGCAGTAATCATGCCAAAAGTGATAAAAAATAGTTCTAAAAGTGCATTCGTTTTGTGCTCAAGAATGTGAGAGAAATAAAGTAAAATACTTTGATTAGGTATATAGAGATGGATGTGTTACATTTTACTCAATTATAGTTATACGATGCATTTTGTTAATAAAACATGTACTACTATGTTTTGACTAGTCTTACTTATTGAAAGCTACGTTTTTAGAATGAGACAGGTGTATTATGTTATTGCGTGAACGTGTCAGGCAATTGTCATATGACGTCATCAAATTTTGCTATTGAAGCCAATTTTTATATGACCTTTATATGGCGTCTGTATTGCTTCCGGTGTTTTGGTTGTGGCTAATTACCAGTTTTGTGAATATTTTCATAATATTTTTATGTGTTTTTGCTTAGTTTTGTGCAGTTTTGTGTAATCAACAATGGTGAAGTGCTCAGTTGTCGGGTGTCGTAATAATAATATTGTAAAACGCCCAGGAATTTCATTTCATAAGTGAGTAACAAAGTTGTTTTAATTTTTCTTTTTGTGGCGAGTATTTTAAGTTATTTCAACTAATTATATCTTAGTTTCTTCTTTACTGAATCCAAAACACGCCAATTTTTGCGCTATCCCCGAAAATTTGGATTATTTCATTAGTTTTTGTTTGAGTGCTTATATAGTGTGGGGATTGTATTGTTTACAATTAAATTAAGTATCGATAAAATTAAAATTTCATATAACTCTTACTGTTTCTCACTCAGAGGGGTAGAGAGATGAAATTGAACAGTCAGCTTCTACTTATAATATTGCCAAACTCATTTTAGGCTGTAGCGATGATAACCTTGTGATTAAGACACCCGATCTCCGGGATGGTGTCTCGTATTCGAAAATTACAGTGTCTATTCAAGTGGTTTTTGGTCCCTTCATTGCAGTTATTGTGTATCATTTTAACTAATGTTTTACAATTGTTTCAGATTCCCAAAAAATCTTAAATTAAGGATGAAATGGCTAAATGCTATAAACAGACCTGATTTCAAGCCTACAAATGGAAACATAATATGTAGTTATCATTTTGCGGAGAACGATATTAATTAACCCTCGGTGCGCGAGTCCGACTCGCACTTGGCCGGTTTTTAATTTTTGAGTAATCATTTTTTACCCAAGACGGAACGGAGACGGTATAATATGTACTTGCCCTAAGAGGTGTGCGTTTGTTTGTGCACTTTGTTGTTACCATTTTCCTGAAAACTACTGGACCGATAATTACGCGGTTTTCTTCTGAGAAGGTTCCTAGGTATGTAGGACCTTAGTCCATGAAGATGAGCTGCAATCGTGATTTTTATTTTTCAATGTTACCATTTTTTCTCAAAAAGTACTGGGCCGATTGAGATGCGATTTTTTGCATTGGATGTGTATAGCTATATAGATGTATATATTTTATGTTCAGAGTCTTCAACGCTGCGCTGCAACTGAGATTTTCTTAACATGTCTGCATTTTTATAAATTTTAGAAATAAATCATTTTTATTATCTGTCTACTTTTATTATTCACTAGCGGATGCTCGCGACTTCGTTCGCGTGGTATAAGTTTGTTTTCCCACAGGTTCTTCTTAATTTTCCGGGATAAAGTCCTCAACTACCCGTGCAAAATACCCGTTGCTCTGTTGTGGCGTGATTGAAGGACCAATCCTTTGTTTTTAACCGGTAGCTCACATACCAAATTTCATGGCTATAACTTGAGAAATTAAGGACTTATTCCGGGATAAAAAGTAGCCTATGTGTAGACTATAATCTATCTCTGTGCCAAATTTCATCCAGATCCGTTTAGCCGTTCTGGCTGATTGAGTAACAAACATCCATTTGAGGTTTTTGGTTCCCGCGGGAACTCTTTAATTTTCGGGAATGAAAAGTAGCCTATGTGCTATTCCAGACTATCATCTTTCTGCTGTTTCTGCTTTCTGCTGTTAGCATAAATTTTTAGTTACATCATACAATAAAAATATTTTTAATAATTTTAAACTTATGCACGCGTAGAGGTATTAAATTGAAATTAAAATAGATAACTAAGTGGAATAAAAATACCATAACTTTTGCTTATATACCTACAGGTTTGTACGGAACCCTCGGTGTGCGAGTCCGACTCGCACTTGGCCGGTTTTTTTTTGAGATAAAAAGTAGCCTATGTGTTATTGTATAATCTATCGCTGTACTAAATTTCATCAAAACCGGTCAGCCGTTCTGGTGTGATTGAGCGTCACTCGTCCGCGTGGCATGAGTTTTTTTCAATTCCCGCGGGCACTCCTTTATTTTCCGGGATAAAAAGTAGCCTATGACTATCCAATCACTAACCAGATCCTCAACTATACCCATGCAAAAACTAACGTTGATCTGTTGCGCGTGATTGAAGGACGAACTATCTATTAAATGTCCTTGGGGATAAAATTTACAAAAAACTGTGAATCAGGTACCTATTTCTTTATTTCAAACCAAAACTCCAAATATTAAGTTTAATGGGATAATCTAGGGGTTGAAAATTTGTATGAAGCAAAGTTTCAACCCCTATTTTATCCCTTTGGGAGTGAAATTTTGAGAAACTGTGACACACGTACTTTATTTTTACCGTTAGCCAAAGTACCAAGTTTCGTTATTATAACTTGTAATATATCTTGAGAAATGAAGGCTTTCATACCAACTTTTGTCCTCTACTTCACCCCTTTGGGGGTCGAATTTTCAACAAATGTGAAATATGTATTTCTTAATTTTTAACTCGCAGCTCATATACCAAGTTTCATAGCTATAGCTTTCATACAAATTTTCAACCCCTATTTTACCACTTTAGAGGTTGAATTCTGAAAAACTGACAAACGTAATTCTTTATTTTTTTACAAAAGCCATAATACCAAGTTTCGTTTATATAACTCGAGAATATCTTGAGAAATGAAGGACTTTCATGCAAACTCTCATCCCCTATTTCACCCCTTCGGGGGTAGAATTTTTGAAAACTGTGAAACACGTATTTCTTCATTTTCAACCAGTAGCTCGTATACCATGTTTCTTGGAGATAACTTGAGAAATGACGGACTTTCATACAAAATTTCACCCCCTATTTCACCTCCGTAGGGGTGGAATTTTGAAAAATCTTTCCTTAGTGAGCGCCTACGTCACAAAAGGAACCTACTTTCAAAATTTCAAGTTGCTAGCCCCAGCGGTTTAGGCTGTGCGTTGATCCCTTAACGATTTAGTATAGGTAGTTTCACTCCACTCTTCCATTTAGTATAGGTACTTTCTGAAATAAACACCTCCATGTATTTTTTCTCCGGAAAATTATGGAGAGTTCTTCTTTAAAAACAAATTTTTAAAAGGAACCGCATATTTATATTGCAAAGGTAATCTGCGTGAAGTTGCCGCTAAAGAGAGACCTCCCAAAAGCGCCGCGCATGCGCGAAGACGCCGTAAAGTTCGACGATTGATACCTTGAGTTTTAATATCTTTTTGCAATTAATATTGCATTATATGGATCTTCAGCGACGGTGCAGTTTGATTCAAGCAGGGTGCAGTTTTTTAAATTATAAGAAGTACCGAATTGTTAGTATCTGAAGAGATATCGACGTAATGAGCGCGTTATATATGCGCGATATTTACCAATTTTTTATTCATAAACTACGGGGGTGCTCTTTAACTAATAAACATTTTTGAGAAGTGCTATTAAAAATACATCTATGCGTATTTTTATTTATTTCAATATCCCAAATTCGCAGGCTGGCGTAGGGGGGGTTGAGAGGTTGGATTTAAAGCGCAATGACGACATCGAATTGTGAATTTTAATGTCTCGATAGTGACAGTGACACATCATTGGATAGAATCAGGCGTTACTTACTTTGCGGAAGTTCATGATTTAGCAAGAAAAGAATACAAATACTTTCCTATAATCCGCCAACAGAAAAAAAAAACTGTATGGTCAAGCATGCAATTAAAAGCGAAGCACCGTTTACCTTCGCCAAGCAAGAAAGCTAAGTTCCCAAGCAAGCAAGACTCCAATTGTTGCTAAGAGAAGTTGGACTAATTGTGAAAGCTTTTGTTGGTTAAATTACTTGAGCGGACATTATAAATAATTAAATAACTATAATGCATATAGTAATAAACAATGTATATGTGTGCAAATATTGTGATTGTGTGGAAAGAGCGAGAACAAAAATGTATAGCCATACTAAAAATATGAGATAAAAGACATGTACTTACAATGTACCTCGTCCTATTTTCATAGCCTAGCTTGGACGGCCCTGGTAATTTAGTACAGTAAACAGTTTATCACAATTTTTTGCTCAAAGGATCAGGAAAGTGATTTAAAATAGTAATTCGGTAAAAAAGCTAGCTAGCCTAGCTAGCTTTATGTTCTATTGTAATGTTTTCAACATAAAAAAAAGTAGTTAACTTAATTTTTAAGTTGTCAATAACTAGCTAATGCCCGCGATTTCGTCCGCGTGAATTGAGGTTTTTCGGTTCCCGCGGGAGCTCTTTAATTTTCCGGGATAAAAAGTAGCTTAAGTGCTATTCCAGACTATAATCTGTCTCTGTCCAAATTTCAGCCAGATTCGTTCAGCCTTTGGCGCGTGATTGAGTAACAAACATCCATGCATCCATCCATCCAAACTTTCGCATTTAAAATATTTATTTGATTTGATTAATTGATTGATGTAATCTTATTACTGGAATGGCATTATTATGTATTTGTCGAACAATTATTATATTTCTTAGTACCTACTTAGCGTGAGTTGTTACCTAATACTGCCGATGAGAATATTTTATTAAGGTACTAGCTACTTGGTGACTGCCTCGTTGGTCTAGTGCAGTGATTCCCAAAGTGGTCCAGGTGGACCCCCAGGGGTCCACGGGAGACTCGACGGGGGTCTACGTTGGCGTGACAGAAAAATGGGGGTCCACAATTCGTAAGCGGGGGTCCACGAAAATTTATCTGGTTTCGATAGTGAAGAACTAAAATGTTGGCTTGACTTCACCTATCAATGTAGGCAGATAATATTTTAAGAAGCTCAGCGACTGTTACTTGTAAAAACTTGTAATATTCCATAATCAGTACAACGTGTCGAGACTTGCAAAGCACCGCCGCGGCCGCCCGCCTTATACTCAAAGCCGCCCGCCGACGCGCCGTCCGCAACGCTTGTTCAGACGTGCAAAGGGACCAAATACGACTTGTGGGTGGTGTGCGTGCTTGCAATCTTGCAATTTGAAGATATTCTGTTAATGGAAATACCACCATGGATCATAAATCCATTTGATGAAACGGAAGTGGAGAATGTGATATTACAAGAGGAGCTAGTCGAGCTTAGCACTAATGAGGAGCTGAAGGTGAAATGTAAAAGAGGGTATCAAACATTTTGGCTGCAGGCAGAAATACCCGAAAAATATCCTGGACTGTGGGGAATTGCGAGAAAGCTTTTGATAGCGTTTCCCTCGTCGTATCTTGTCGAAAAAAGTTTTAGTGCCGTAACAAACCTTTTAACAAAAAAAAGGAGCAGATTGAATATCACAGAACGGGGAGATTTGCGGTTATTCCTAACAAAACTAAAGCCAAATATTGATAATTTGCTGTCAATACATCAAGTACATCCCTCCCATTAATTTACGTTACCTACGTTATTAATTTTTAATTTTGATTGTAGGTACAATTATATTTTGATTTACTATACTTACTTAATATAATATTGTAAAATATGATAACAATAATAATAATTAATAGTTACTTACATAGTATTTGAATAAATACAACACAAGAAAATATGCTATTTTTTTATTTTTACCACTCCGAGTTTTCTAAATAAAATAAGTGAGAATTGATTGGTTTTTGTGCTGTGAGTAGATGTCAAAAATGTAAGTTTGAGATGGAATCACTTCTTTTTGAATGGTCAACTTTACTTTTGACATCCACTCACAGCACAATCAATTAATTAATTTACCAATCAATTCTCTTTTTTTTTCAAAGAATGTTTTTTTCGTGGTTGGAACTCACTCGCAACGCCAATTTTCATAATTTATCTTCACATTTTTTGTCGACTGGAAATATGATAGAAATTTAGCTGCAGGGGGTCCACCGGAACCAGCAAACTGTTGAAAAAAAGTTTGGGAACCTCTGGCTCTAGTGGTTAGCATAGTCGACTGCGGATCACGAGGTCATGGGTTCGATTCCCGGTCGGGCATAAAAGTTAGGTATTGGGTTTTTCAATTAAGAAATTCTCAGTGCCAGCCCGGAGTTGGAAGTTGGCGGTGTTTCACCCCCGTGCCTCGGAGAGCACGTTAAGCCGTCGGTCCCGCAGGGCGACCGCGTAACTTTTGCATCAATCATTAAAGGACTGCATCAATGCCAAAACATGGTTTTGGTTTCGCGTATCATTGAGACTGTCCGTAAAGGATCGTTGAGGACAAAAAACGTTTTGACATTGATGCAGTAACTATCGATAAAAATAATTGCTGAAAATTGGTGTCGCGTAAGGCTTTTGAAATAGGATGTCGTGGACCACGACAAACGTTACGTCAAACTAGGCTTTCATTGACACACCACAAGAGGTGTTTTTAGCGGTGACATAAGGTGTCCGTTAATCGTTTTACTACTCATTAGCTAAAACTAATATTTAATAAGGATTTAAATAGCTCGAATACATAGTTAGTTATGTAAAAAAAGAAAATACTATTATTTCAAGCAGTTAGGTATGGTAGATTGGAATGACTTCAAAATATTATTTAATTTTAGACATTCTATTGATAATAATTTAGCTTTACCATGGCTATACCTATGTATAGGTAGCTAGTACCTTAATAAAATATTCTCATCGGCAGTAGTACCAACTCACGCTACTAAGACATACACTCGCCGGCATATTTAGCGGAACATAAAAAAAAGGTTTGATATCAGTATCATATAAGGTTGCTGGCTGGTTTATACGTCATTTAATTTAAAAAGAAATATTTTCAAATTAAGAAAACAACTGAACATCACATTTTATGCAATTGTTTTAATTTTATTCAAATACACCTTACCTGGAGCGAACTTCGAGTATTTCTTCCTTCTGAGTTTGATTTAAAATTTCATTGAAATACTGTTTTTTGTTAGTTTTTTTTAAATCGCGTATCTTTCTGGAGTTGATGACTGAATTATGCCTGACTTAGCCCCAACGGAGATTGCCAGCGCACTCGAAATGCGAAGAAATTGTCAAACCTACAGAGTGATATCCAGAGATCTTCGTCGACCAGTTTCAACGATCCATCGCAGTATCCAACGGTTCAGGGAGACCGGTACTTATGTGAGAAGAGCAGGACAAGGCAGAAAAAGACGCACTTCGAGTAGGGATGATCGTTTCATTCGGCTTCGTGTACGTAGGAACCCCCGTTTGACGGCCGTCCAAGCCCGACATGAGTTAGAAGCAGTGCGGGGTGTAACCGTAAGTGAGCGTACGGTACGAAGAAGGCTCGAAGAAGCTGGTTTGGGTTCATTTGTGCCCGCCAAGGCTCCAAGGCTCGAGGTAAATCATCGCAGAAACAGGTTAACTTTTGCTCAGGAACATCGACTTTGGAACGCGGACCAATGGAGTAAGGTATTGTTTAGTGATGAGTGCAGAATTCTCTTAAATCAAATTGACGGCAGGCAAAGAATATACAGACGCAAAGGAGAACGATACATTCAGACAAATTTTGAAACTACAGTTGCATACGGTGATGGATCAATAATGGCTTGGCCGGGCATTTGTTTGGGAGCTCGCACAGACTTGGTAGTGATTGACAGAGGGAGTCTGACTGCAGACCGCTATATTAGAGAAGTTTAAGAAGAAAATGTCGTACCGTTTGCCCCATATATCGGCGACGATTTTGTTTTTATGCAGGATAATGCTCGGCCGCATACCGCTCGGGTAACTCAAGCTTATCTTAATGATATGAATATCACTGTTATGGAGTGGCCGGCGAGATCACCGGATATGAACCCAATAGAGCACGTTTGGGACTTGCTGAAAAGAAAAGTTAAGTCCAGAATTCCAGCTCCTGTAGGCCGAGCATGGGCGGGGAGATTTTATCCACGGAGAAAGGATAAGATGTCCCAGTTGGCTCGAGACATCTTTTTTATAATTTAATGGTATGAAAATAAACTTAAACCTACGTCCTATGCACAAGTCAAACAGGGATATACTCCTCCTTTCCCCTATTGCCATGCTATAGCATAATTTTATCTCTTGTCAGTGGATATAATCGGGGGATAAGATTTTTGTCCCCTCCCATGCTCGGCCTGCTGCCAACGTGGGTGAACTGCGAATCGCCGTAGTTGAGGAATGGCGGAGACTATCCTAGGAGACCATCGATAACATCATTCTCAGTATGCCTAGACGGGTAGAAACTTTAATAAGAGCACGTGGAGGAAATACGCGATATTAATCACCATTTTTCTTATTTAATTAATTGTTATTTTAATATTAAATTTCACTTTTCCCGGTTACAGGAAAAGTTCAAAAATGTACCATTTTTCACAAATAGCCTTTACTCGCAAAATCTGTTCTTAATGTGATCTCATTTTAAGTAAAACAAATGAAACTTTAAATAACAAAAGAAGTGTAGTAAGTAGATTTTAAAATAAAACCATATTTTTTTAATTATGGACCTTTTTTTATGTTCCGCTAAATATGCCGGCGAGTATATAATAATTGTACGACAAATACATAATAATGCCATTCAAATACATAATATTACATCAATCAAATAGTCAAATCAAATATTTTAAATGCGAAAGTTTGGATGGATGGATGCATGGATGTTTGTTACTCAATCACACGCCAACGGCTGAACGAATCTGGCTGAAATTTTGGCACAGAGACAGATTATCAATGCAGATTATAGTCTGGAATAGCATATAGTCTACTTTTTATCCCGGAAAATTAAAGAGCTCCCGCGGGAACCGAAAAACCTCAATTCACGCGGACGAAATCGCGGGCATTAGCTAGTTATTGATAACTTTAAAAATTTAAGTAAACTACTTTTTAGGGTTCCGTACCAAAATGGTAAAATGGAACCCTTATGGTGCGACTTTCTCCGTCTGTCTGTCCGTCTGTCCGTCTGTCCGTCCGTCACACTCGATTATTTCAGTAACTACCGAAGCTATCGACATGAAATTTGGAATAGTTGTGTATATTAGTAGCCCAAAGACACTGGAATTAAAAAAAATTGGAAATTATTTTTGTTCTTATTTAAAAAGGGGGGAAAATCGGAGGGTTGAAATTTAAATGTGAGATAACTGTACTGTGTGGGGTATCATATGAAAGAGTTTACTTTGTACATTCTACAACAGATTTTTAATTATTTTTAGTCATGATCGTTTTTGATTTATCGGGGAAAAAGTCTAAAAAAATACCGTTCCCCCCCCTTATCTCCGGAGTTTACCAATCGAAAAATCTGAAATAATTATGGTCAATAGGAATTTATGTATATTTTACAGGAAAACTATAGCCAATGCTCTAACTAGCATAGTTTTTTTGATATTAACAGTAAACCTCTACAAACAAAGTTAGTTTTGCGGTTCATTAACAAAGGTAATTATTACCGTCAAAGATAGGGTTAAACGCAAGTTCTTCTAAGTAGTCGTCGTCAAATAAACATATTGGTTTTTGCCTGATTGTTTTGCTTCAGTACCTACTTCTTGAGTACGGAACCCTCGGTGCGCGAGTCCGACTCGCACTTGGCCGGTTTTTTTTTTGTGTTGAAAACAATACAATAGAACTTAAAGCTAGCTAGCATACTGCATAACCGAATTACTATTTATATACTATTATACTATCACTTTCCTGCGCAAAAAATTATGATAAATAAACTGTAATAATAAATGAAAATATCCATAGACGATTTCAGTACCTATCTCGAGATACTTCTAGCTTATGGTACCTTTGATTGCATCGTATTATGAAAATTTACTAACATACGCGGATGGCTTCTTTATAAAGTATTTTGTAATATTAATTTATCAAAAAACAAAACCAAATATTAAATAGAAAATCACAAGATACCACAAACTAAAATATTACTTGGTTAGATAGGTAATGCAGTTAAATTTGGAAGACTACGATGTCGATTTAAAATTGCTAGGTTACCATATATATTCAAATTAGTCGGTTTTTAAGTAGGTTTGCACCACCAAAATGTCGATATTCCGCATTCGTGACTAGTAATCTGTGGTTTGCGACCCATTGCTACATTCCTGAAAAAGCTTACGCGAAGCCGGCTATAAGGACTGTAACAAATAAGATCCATGGATATTTTGAATGTGATATTGCGACAATTTTTAGCCGGTAGGGCTGCCGGTTATTATCACTAACATGATAATAGTCGTTAAAGCCCGCCAACCCGCATTGGAGCAGCGTGGTGGGTCTAAGCTCTAAATCCCGTTCTCCTATGAGAGTGGAGGCCTGTGCCCAGCAGTGGGACGTTAATAGGCTGTAGTGATGATGATGATGATGACTAGCTACTTATACATAGGTATAGCCTTGGTAAATCTAAATTATTATCAATAGAATGTCTTGAATTAAATAATATTTTGAAGTCATTCCAATCTACCATACCTAATTGCTTTAAATAATAGTATTTTCTATTTTTACTTATCTAACTATGTATTCGAGTTATTTAAATCCTTATTATAAATTAATTTTAGATAATGAGTAGTAAAACGATTAACGGACACCTTATGTCACCGCTAAAACACCTCTTGTGGTGTATCAATGAAAGCCTAGTTTGACGTAACGTTTGTCGTGGTCCATCCATAACGACATCCTACTTCAAAAGCCTTACTTGACACCAATTTTCAGCAATTATTTTTATCGATAGTTACTGCAACAATGTCAAAACGTTTTTTGTCCTCAACGATCCTTTACGGACAGTCTCAATGATACGCGAAACCCTTTGATTTTATATTAATATTCAGGGGAGAAACTACTGGGAGAAAAGGGAGAAAAGTTGAAAAAGTGTCCAGTGTTGAAAGTAAACAGTTGTCAGTTCGTAATCGTAACGGTGCAGTAGCAAAGACTATGGTATGAATGTAGCAATCATATATCAAGCTCCCTTTATACACAGTAGTCTTTGGTAGCAATTGTAGATTGAAGCTTGAAGTGAAAAAAAATATTAATAATATTATTATAATTATACTTAATGTCGACTAAAAAATAGTTTAATGAAAATTTCAAGGCTCAGCTTTAGTATACTGGACGCGAAGTAGGACGTTCATATTTTTTTTACAGAAAGATCTTCATGTGGTAAGCCTTGCACTAAAATATTTTACGTCGAATCCTAATACTTTTCGAGAAATATTTTTTTGAAAATTCGCAATTTTTCAACACTTTTCACTATTTATTACGACATTTGCCATAGATTATAGTACAGACTCATTGACGTTTAGTTGGCGTACTAAAGTTTCGTTTTACGTAATAAAATCCGTTCCAAACGTATAAAGTATCACAAAATGCTAATAATCGTATTCAAACCTTAAACAATGTCTATATCGATTATTGGAAAAACGGAACGCGTGCGTTAGCGCCAAAGTTTTCAAATGACATTATTGAATTCAAATTTACGAGTCATCGTTTTACGCGCTTTTCAGTTGAGAGTAAAGTAAAGGTTATAGGTATACCTTGGAGGGGGTGAGAGGGAGAGGGTGAAAGCTAAGCGGTTTTCCTAGCTTCTCCACTTCCCTTTTTAGGTACCACTCCCACTCATGCAAGAGCGAGCGAAGCGAAACAGGGAGGGTTCACCCCCTCCCCCCTTCCCTCCCCCCTCCGCCGCGTCCAGTATTGAGTATACTAAAGCCCAACCCTTGTCCCTGCCAAAAAAGTAATCTAAACTTATTCCCTATTATAACTGGTAGCTGAGCTGTGTGCAAAGAAATTATTATAATTGAAATAGTAAATTCATTCATGGTAAAGGAAGTAAGTAGGTAGCTAAATAATTATTACCTAGTCATGGCATATTATGAAGACATTGTAAAGGATTATAAAATAATGTGTAATCTTTGCAAAGTACTCCTTCCGAATAATGTTGATAAAAATATTGAATTTCATCTAAACGATAAAAATCATATCGACTTAGACAAACCTAGAATGATGGTAAAAAATAATATTGTTACTGGTGAAAACTGCACCCTTTGTGGACTTTGTAAGGAAAATGTACTTGACCTAAGATCGCATATACAAAGTGAAAAACACAATGAAATAATGAGTTTAATCAATAAAGTAGTAGAGAAAGATGGATCATTTTTAGAATTCCCTCAGAATATACTAAAAATAACACAAGTGCATTGTACAATATATGATCACTCCATCAAATTTACTTTGGAAAACATTGAAGAACATATAAATGGACCAAGACATAGAAGAGCTCGTGCAATGGCGGTACAACCTTTCAATGGCATTTTCTCAGTTGAAGGTAGCGATGATGACCTATGGTGCAAAATATGTCAAGTATACTTTGAGAATTATATTGAAACAATATTTGAACATGTGGATGAGAATAAGGAACAATTTTAGGTTGATGAAGATTCTAAAGCTGATAGAAAGACAGAACATTACCATAGATGCATACTTAACAAATCCTATAGAGGACAAAGCTACATGTAACAAATGCAGAACTGGTGTAGCATGTAATGTTGATAATCTTGAAAGGCATATTAAAGGAAAACGGCACAAGACTTAAAAAGTTTATAGCTTTTAACTGTTGTATGTTTTATTAAAATATTTACTTTCATAAGCATCAGGGTCTCAACTCATCACGGGCTCACTACATTGTACAGACTGATCACTGGCCTCCCATGTGAATGAGAAGACTTTAGGCCATAGTCCAGGCAGGCTACGTGCAGATTGGCAGACTTCAAAACACCTATGGCTATGCGAACAAGAGAACTCTGCATGCCAAGGTTCCTTACAATGTTTTACTTCACCAATAAAACAAGTAATAGCTTAAAACACATATAATTCCAAGAGTGAATGCCTGAGGATTAATAGGCCTATTACACTACACTTTTGCAAAGGACACTTACCACTGAATCAGTGTATTGTCATAAGGTTTAGGGAGAAAGGGTCCCTAATTTGATCCTTATTTATGTGTAATAAGCGATGCTCTAACTAGCGGTCCATAAACCCCTGACCACCCAAACAGGAGGTCAACATGTCAACCCTATTTAATTAGGCTATTATCTTATTCTATGACTTGATTAATAAATTATATTTATTGTAGAACACTTACTTTTTATGTTGAAATTATATTAAACAAATGGGGGTTCTAGAGGTAAAAATTAAGGAGGTAAGTATACCGTGTAATAATAAAGGACCGAACATCGCAGCCGTGTCTGATGGGACCATAATATAAATATATATACCTCGGATCTCTCTGTCACTCATTTCCACACGCGTTGTAATTTAAATCTTCAAAATTCGCAGACCTCTATTAGGACCAAATTTTTTGCAGACAACCCTATATCAACGTGTTCACAATAAAACAGCGCCTAGGCTGATATCATTTTTTTATTATCACATCAAGTGAAAGTAACTGGTAGGTATCGACATTTACTACCGAATCTGCGTGGAAATCTATAGTGAGCGTAGACGTTATGTATGACATTTCGTGGTCTGATCACTTTCCGCTACGCGTAGTAAGTATGTTATATTGAAGCGACAGAGTGTCACACTTGACGACGGTATCTTTGCCGGGACGGGCATTCGGTGGGGGGACAGAGATGCTCGTCAAATAAATGAGTACTATAGTTATTGCGAGAATAGACTTGTTACAATATGTGATCAAATTGTATGTAGCGCCTATGATAATAATAATAATAGATGTAACAACTTATGTAGTCACTATTTATTTATTGATAAGTTATATAATGATATTGTAGAAATTTTACAATCAGGTGCTAAACGCTCATCAAAGCGATGTCAGACCTACAATATCAAGCACAAGCAGGTCACAGATTGGAATTTTCATGTTCAAGAAAGTCATAGCAGGTATAAGTTTTGCTTTGAATCATGGGTGTTGGCGGGTAAGCCGTCTACTGGTACTGTGTATAATAATATGTTAAAATCACGTAAAATCTTTAAAAATTAATTACGTTGGTGTCAAAGAAATGAAGAAGCCATTAAACTAGACATTTTGGCCATGCAACGTAAACAGAAATTTTTTGTAAAGTTTTGGAAACAGACTAGGGCGTTTAATTACAAACAAAGCAAACCAATAAAAGTAGACGGTTTGCAGTGCCACAAACAGATAGCCAATATGTTTGCGGAACGGTTTAAAATCCAACCGCTGGAAGTAGATCCTATGTTAAAAGGTAATGACTATGTCCATTCAGTACCCAACTTTGACGAGGTTAAGATACGGTTTAAGACTGAAGACATAACGAAAATTGTAGTACAAATGAAAAGGGGGAAGAGCCCGGGATACGATGAATTAAGCATTGAGCACGTTTTATATGGTGGTTTAGTACTACATGAGAAACTATGTGGTCTATATAACTTGTGTGTAAGATATTCGTATCTTCCCAATAACTTAATGAAGACAATAGTTGTTCCGATTGCAAAAAATAGAACCGGGGACTTGGGTTCTGCTGCTAACTATCGTCCTATATCCCTGGGGACAGTAATAGGTAAGATTCTAGAACGTCTAGTACAACCTGAACTGCTTAGAAATGTGGCAATTAATGATGCACAGTTTGGTTTTCGTCCTGGTCTCTCGACGGACTCAGCTATTGTTGGTTTGAAACACACGGTACAATATTACACTAGACGTGAAACCTCAATTTATGCGTGCTTTCTAGACCTGAGCCGGGCTTTTGATCTAGTTAATTATGATATTCTCTGGGAGAAATTGTACCGGTCTCAGGTCCCAAACGAAATTGTGGGTCTGTTGAGACACTGGTACAGAGACCAAACAAATACTGTGAAATGGGGCGAAGCGACCTCTAATTCATATAAATTAGACTGCGGTGTTCGCCAGGGAGGAATTACTTCTCCGGACCTTTTTAATATTTACGTGAACAACTTAATAGAGGAGCTGAGGGACACCAATGTCGGATGCCATATCAATGGTGTTTGTGTGAACAGCCTGAGTTATGCTGATGACATGGTGATCCTCAGCCCGTCTATCCAAGGCCTCAGAAAGTTGCTTTCCGTCTGTGAGCATTATGCGAATGCTCATGGACTGAAATACAGTTGATAAAACTGAGATGGTAGTTTTTAGGTCAGGAAAAGGTCCGGAAAGGGTTCCAGGAGTAATGTTAAATGGTAAAGCAGTTCGGGTTGTACAGAAGTTCAAGTACCTTGGACACATTTTGACTGAGCAATTAAAAGACGACTTGACATTGAGAGAGAAAGTAGGGCACTCTCGATTCGTTGCAATATGCTGGCACGTAGATTTGGCAAATGCAGTAAGGCAGTTAAAATAACATTATTTAACGCCTACTGTCAGTGCTTTTATACGTGCCAGCTATGGACTAACTTTTTGAGGAAGTCATACACTGCAATACGTGTGCAATATAATGATGCTTTTAGAATACTCATGGGGCTACCGCGGTATTGCAGTGCTTCTACAATGTTTGCCGAAGCGAGAGTGCCCGACTTTTATTGTATTGTGAGATCTCGTGTGGCGTCTTTCTGGGAAAGGCTCCGGAGCTCTAACAATCGAATCCTCAAGGTTGTTTGTGAGAGTCCTAGCCCTATTTTTGACTATTGGCTCTCTGTGCACCGTGACAAGAACAGAAAGTAGTACCTACCTGTGACCTGCGACATCTGAAGTGTGTTTTTTAACCATTTCAGTTAGCCGTAAGTTTTTGAATGTTTTTATATATTGTGTCTTTTGACTTGTGACATCTGAAATGAGTTTTTTAACCATTTCAGTTAGCCGTAAGTTTTGAATGTTTTATAAGCTGTGTATGTCTATAGTGTTTTGTGACTTGTTTTATATTGGGTTTTATATGTCTTTTAATAAATACATTATTATTATTATTATTATCAGCATGAATTTAGCTCTCACGCCCGCATACAAAATAAATACATATATGGCCAAAAGAGTTATAATAAACTTACGTAAATAAAAATAAATGAATAAACTTACATACACAAATATGAAATACACAAATAAATAGTTGTAGCGGGCGGAGGATTACACCCCGGCAGGGGAGACCAGACGGCCGGGGGTCAGGGCGACAGGTTGAGAAACCGGCGGACTATCCTAGCCGAGTCTAGCAACACCGCTTTCTGCATCCTGGCTGCGAGCGAACTGCCACGGAACCCCAGTCGCCTCAGATGATGAGCAAGGTTGACTGGGACTAACCCATTCGCAGATATTACGATTGGGATGTTTTCAGTGGACTCCACATGCCACATGGCGGAAACCTCGTGAGCCAGATCGAGATACTTTCGTTTTTTCTCCGTCTCAGCTCTCACAAGGTTCTCGTCATATGGAATGGTGATGTCCACCAAAAACACCCGCGACTGTGCCCGGTCCAACAGCACGATGTCAGGCTTATTCGCTAGAATAGTCCTGTCCGTGATGATGGAGCGGTCCCAATAGAGCCGGACTCCGTCACGCTCGAGTACAGGCACCGGTGTGTACCTGTAGTACGGCAACCTCTCATCCAGGAGACCGTACTTCAGAGCAAGCTCCTGGTGAAGGATCTTGGCCGCTTGGTTGTGTCTGTGCAGATACTCAGTATTAGCAAACGCCGAACATCCCGAGAGCACATGTCTGAGTGACTCACCGGGATGGCGACAGGCTCGACAGATGTCGTGAGTGCCATCCTTCAGAATGTACTTTCGGTAGTTCCGCGTCTTAACCACCTGATCCTGTATCGCACAGACAAAACCCTCGGTTTCCCCAAAGAGGTCACCAAAGCGCAGCCATTGCACGGACGCTTTTTTATCGACGTGTGGCTCATTAAGAGCTTTAAAAAAGCGTCCGTGCAACTCTTTCTCCTTCCATACGGTCTCCCGGTCAGAGGTGCTAAGTACCACCGGCGCCTGCCACTCGATTTTGGCTAAGGATAGGGGAGTGAGTCCTTTATCACATTCTATGACCTCTCTATGCATGGGTGACTCCCTCTTCGTCTCGAAGTATGTTCTGAGATTGGCTATCTCCCGGTTATGCATGGTCTTGACGCTTAATACGCCTCGACCACCACATTTCCGGGGGATATACAATCTCATCACAGACGATTTCGGGTGATGCATGCGATAGAGAGTCATAGTCGTGCGGACTTTTCTATCCAGGGCGTCAAGTTCGGTCTGAGTCCATCTGAGTACGCCAAAGGTTTACATGAGAACGGGCATAACCCAGCCGTTATAGGCTCGAACCTTATTGGCGCCTGACAAAAAGCTTTTACAGATTTTTGTCAGACGGGCAAAGAAGGCCTCGCAAACAGACTGTTTCATGTCCGCCTCATTCACTCCTATCAATTGCGACATACCCAGATACCGGTTTGATTCAGCCTCGGAGAGGGTCCTAATGCTCGATGGCTCGAGATTAACCTCAGCCGAATGAGTAACCTGCCCCCTCGCCACATGCAAGACCGCACACTTGTCCATCCCAAGCTCCATCCTGATAGAATTGCTGAACTCAGTGGTGACATTCAGCAATTCTTGCAGGCGGGTAGCATTGGGTGCCAGCAGCTTGAGGTCATCCATGTAGAAAAGGTGAGGCACTCTTGTCCCTCCCCTCCGAAACTGAAAGCCCGTCCCTGAACTCTCCAGCAATGAGCTGAGTGGGTTCAGAGACAGGCAAAACCAAAGTGGGCTCAGACAGTCACCCTGGAAGATCCCTCGCCGTATCCTTATCCGTTCATCGGCAGCCGCCAACCGCTCGCCTTGGAGACAAAGGATCGTACTCCATTGCCCCATGCATTCTTTGAGGAAGTCTCGAACTGTACCATCAACTTTGTACAGTTCAAGGACCCTCAAGAGCCATGAATGGGGCACCGAGTCGAATGCCTTTTTATAATCAATCCAGGCAGCGGAGAAGTTCCGGCGGTTGCGTTTGACCAATTGCCCCGCAACGGAGTCGATGAGAAGGAGCTCCTTAGTACCACGGCTACCCCCCCCGACATCCGTTCTGAGCCTCAGACATGATGTTATTTTCGTCTACATGACGAGATATCTTGAGGCTCAGAACGGATGTTAGTGTCTTATAGATGGTCGTAAGACACGTAATGGGGCGGTATTTTGCCGGATCAGCGGCATCCGTGGACTTTGGAGCTAGGTGAGTGATCCCAGTAGTGAAAAGGTTCGGGAGCGTCCTCTGCTCGAGAGCTTCTTGGAATTGTCGAGCCAAGGTTGCATGGCAAACCGAGAAACCCTTAAGCCAGTAGTGATGCAGCCCATCGGGACCCGGACTTTTCCAGTTCGGGGCCCGCTTTACTGCACCAACCACATCCTCCGTAGAGATGGCTACCGGGTCCATCGGTTCGGCACATTCTTCCTCTACCGCCGCAATCCAAGGGCCCTCTTCATGCTCAACCTCTCGCGACCACACACTCCGCCAGAAAGCGACAAGGTCAGCCGGGCTCGGCCGTTGAGAGGCAGAACAGACTGATGGACACTCCAATTTTTATAGAACCTTTTCTGATCACTCGATAAGAGACGATTTTGCTGAAAGCGCTCAACTCTTTCCGAGTATCGTCGTATGCGGTTCCCCCATGCAGTGATTTTCTGCTTCAGGTCGTCGATGCGCTCCGTTAGCTTTTGGGCTATGTCGGGCTGATCCAGCCTAACCCCAAGCCCGTTAAAGGCAATTCTAACGGAGCGCACAATCCTTGGCCTTGTATTGCCCGACCTGAAGCTTTGCAGTCTGCCAATGAGGCCTCTGGCAAGGTTGATACGGCGCTCTATTCTCCTCTTCCAGGCCGGTTCCGTGCTGCGTCTTGCAACAGCAGCGCGTCCCGGACCCGGAGTCTTGACTCCGATAAATCGGTGCACGGCTAAAGCCGCACCGAAGAGAATAGAAGCCGTATCATCCAAACCAGTGCTGTTCGCCAGATGTTGAGGCAGCATTTGGTTGATGGCATTTGGTTTATTATTATTATTATTATACCTGGCAATCCAGTAATTCGTCGGTAATTAATAGACAACCCTATGTCTGCACATTCTAGGTACCTACATGTTTCATACTAATTTAAGTCCAGTATAAAATTTTCATATACAATGAATATTTCAAAAATTGACACTCAGATCATTGAACGGTTTACATTCTGTCGACAGTTTACAATCTAAGTGATAAAAAGCGTTCGACTGCAATCTGACGGTTTTTGCAATTTTACGGTGACGAATATGTCACAGGAATATGTATAGCTGCAGCAGGGCGACCGCGTATCTTTTGCATCAATCATTGATACATCGCAATCATCTCTGATTGGTCAACACTCTTCCACTATTGGACGAAATCCATTGACGCAGCAAGAATACGATGTGATTGCGATATATCAATGATTGATGCAAAAGTTACGCGGTGGCACTGGCGGTCGCCGTGCAGAGATATCATACATTGAGCTTTGATTAGGTATATAGAGATGGATGTGTTACATTTTACTCAATTATAGTTATACGATGCATTTTGTTAATAAAACATGTACTACTATGTTTTGACTAGTCTTACTTATTGAAAGCTACGTTTTTAGAATGAGACAGGTGTATTATGTTATTGCGTGAACGTGTCAGACAATAATTGTCATATGACGTCATCAAATTTTGCTATTGAAGCCAATTTTTATGTATAACCTTTATATGGCGTCTGTATTGCTTCCGGTGTTTTGGTTGTGGCTAATTACCAGTTTTGTGAATATTTTCATAATATTTTTATGTGTTTTTGCTTAGTTTTGTGTAATCAACAATGGTGAAGTGCTCAGTTGTGGGGTGTCGTAATAATAGTATTGTAAAACGCCCAGGAATTTCATTTCGTAAGTGAGTAACATAGTTGTTTTTATTTTTCTTTTTGTGGCGAGTATTTTAAGTTATTTCAACTAATTATAGCTTAGTTTCTTCTTTACTGAATCCAAAACACGTCAATTTTTGCGCTATCCCTGAAAATTTGGATTATTTCATTAGTTTTTGTTTGAGTGTTTATATAGTGTGGGGATTGTATTGTTTACAAATAAATTGAGTATCGATAAAATTAAAATTTCATATCACTCTTACTGTTTCTCACTCAGAGGGGTAGAGAGATGAAATTGAACAGTCAGCTTCTACTTATAATATTGCCAAACTCATTTTAGGCTGTAGCGATGATAATCTTGTGATTAAGACACCCGATCTCCGGGATGGTGTCTCGTATTCGAAAATTACAGTGTCTATTCAAGTGGTTTTTGGTCCCTTCATTGCAGTTATTATGTATCATTTTAACTAATTACTATTTTTGACTGCCTCGTTGGTCTAGTGGTTAGCATAGTCGACTGCGGGTCATGAGGTCCTGGGTTCGATTCCCGTTCGGGCATAAAAGTTAGGTATTGGGTTTTTCAATTAAGAAATTCTCAGTGCCAACCCGGAGTTTCATACAAAATTTCACCCCCTATTTCACCCCCGTAGGAGTGTTATTTTGAAAAATCTTCCCTTATTGAGCGCCTACGTCACAAAAGGAACCTACTGTCAAAATTTCAAGTTGCTAACCCCAGCGGTTTAGGCTGTGCGTTGATCCCTTAACGATTTAGTATAGGTACTTTCACTCCACTCTTCCATTTAGTATAGGTACTTTCTGAAATAAACACCTCCATATATTTTTTCTCCGATATTATGGAGAGTTCTTCTTTAAAAACAAATTTTGAAATGGAACCGCACCCGCCCGCGTAGACCGCGCGGCCCACTGTCTACTTACTTGCTCTCCTTCTATCCTAGTGTTTACTGCCTACGTGTTCTGAAGTAAACAACACACTGCTATGCTAGCGAGCACAGTGGAAGCGCCAGAGTGCCACGCATCCGACAGACGTAAAAAAAATTCTCATAAGAAAACATAAAACAGAGACCCCTTAAATATCTAAAAGGGCCTTTTAATGTAAATAAACTTTCCAGACACGCATACAGTGTAAGAGACTGTTGAAGTAAAAACACAAAGAAACCTTCCTTAGTTGATTAATATCAATATCATACCCCTGACGATCGGGTACCTTTGGGTGCCATTGAACTTCGCCATCTTGGCTTTCCTAACAGCAAACCGACAATTCTTCCATACAGAACAAATCTTGTAAAAAAACCGCATCAAAGTCTTGCATAGTTCTACACTTGTAAGCCTCTTCAATATTCGCCATACATTTTCTATGGAAAAATAAATTCCGCCATCTTGAATTTTTTCCTGTTCATCAAGTAGACCTTCATGTCCTGATCATCTTTTGCCAAGAAACCACTCTTCCATCTTTTATACTCTCCGAGATAGACACCGACGAAATTTGTATGGCGGCCATCTTAAATCCACCATTTTGAATATTTTTTCAACACACTATCAATTGGATGAAGTTTCGAGTTACATTTGGTCGAGCACACCCCACCTATCTTGAATACCCTGGCTGTGCTCTTCATCTTCGAAATCCTCAATCATCAGCTCTCTCCGTATTTTTCCTCCGAATGAATTTTTGTCTTCTATACGAAACGATGAGTAAAAAAATTTTTTTCATACAAAATTTTTTCTTACAAAAAACCTCAATTCACGCGGACGGGGTCGCGGGCATCAGCTTGTTCATTATAAAATACGAATACTTGTGTATTTCAAAAATTATGTTTAATTATTTATTAATTATATTTTGTTAATTTTATATCGAGTATATACTTAAGTATCGACATAATCAAAGGTATCGATAATTTCAGCCCTAATGCCCGCATTAAGCTCCGCCCATGCGCCATTTTAAGGTTATAGAAAGCTTCAATTTAAATATGTTAGGGCACATCCTTCTGTATATACCTAATCAAAGACATTGAGGATCTATGCTCAATCTATGGTATCATTATTTGTAGTATTGTACTGTGTATGTACTTGAGAATACTAATATTGACATCTCTGATCTCTGCCCTCTGGTGAAAAGCACAAACTTCAAAATCTTCAAAATAAGCGAAACTAATGTTTTGTTCTGTTGATTTACAATTAATTACCTTTGTATGAGCAAATAATTAACGATACTTAAAAAAAATATCCAATAAAGTGTCCAAAATCCAAATTGAAATCACCATGTCTAGTGATACGGAAAATCAGGTCTTATTATTAGAAAATGCCTCGGAAATCATGGACAGTTTATCGGTATGTGTGCGAACACATTTTCTTATTTTAGCTTCTAATTATGTAGAGTGTTTAAATTAGTGCACTTTTCCCGTGCAAGAAATAACTTTCAATCTCAAAATATGTTATGAATTTGCTGAAAACATTTAGTTTAAGTGATTTGTACCTATAATTTTAGTGTACCTATTGATTTTACTAAGCACTTGCGGCACTTTCCACATATTTTAATATTAAGTATTTCAATACATTTTATAAATATGTAAACTTACTTAATTCAAAAAAAAACTAACTGTGCACTAAGTGTGCTACTTTATAGATTAATGAATAATTAATAATAACACTCACCACCTTTAATAAATTGTAAGTAAATGGTACTAACAATGTAAGAAACCTTCCTGCAAGTTCCATTATCAAGTTCTTGCAAGTTGTTAAAGACTCAAGTGGTTAGACAATATAAATAGGACAGGTCATAGGGCCTAGGATAAAAAAAATTGTTCTGTATGTTATCCTAAATCAATCATTCATTTGAAATGAAACTTTGTACTAAGTGATGTTATTGGGATTTCATCATCATCATCTTTGTGTGCCTTCCCCAAAGCGAACTTTGGCTGTCGTCACACGAATAGCTTCTCTATAAATAAAGTCACATCTTTAATTTTGGATAGTAATTGAAATCACCATCACCAGCCTATCTGCATCCACTGCTGAATTACAGATCAGTTGCACCAATATCTATATCTCTAGTTCCACCTGTAGCTGTTAAATATATATGAGTGCCCCGTTACTTACCCCCATTCCTTGCCCTAATCTAATTTAAAAATTGTTTACAGAAAGAGTTGCAAGAGCTGTATTCATACAGGGATCTGTTTTTTGAAAATCATCCATTAGAAATGGCATCAGAAAAGAATAAGTGTGTTGAAGAGAAAAAAGAATTATTAATTAAAAATTTTGAAAGCTTTGATGGTAAGTTTTATTTACTTACTAAAATGATTGATGATTTTTTATGATTATTTTAACTCCTTACTTAATAATGATTGATGCTTTGGATTGCTTCCAAGCAGTGGCGATTCCTGGTAGTCAATCTTGGTTTGGCACTAGCTGATGGTTAGGTATTTTCTCAATAAAATACATTTACTCACCTATATAATAAAATACATCACTTCTTAGGGGTAGGATAGGTTTAATATAATTGCCATATCCCTAACAGATTTGCCCGCTAACATCTTGGACTGCATTACACCCACCTGGTGACATTGCATTCATTGCAGGGCTGACTTGTACTTAGTGGAATAAAAAAATACAATGCAATATTATTAAGTATATTTATTTATTTTCGAAAAAGTATTGGAAAATATAACATTAAAATAAGAAAAAAAAAAATTGAAAACTTCTAATTGTGAATAATTGATATGAGTGTTGTAATCTGTGCCTAATCAAATTTTCAATCTATCCACCACCACCACCACTACTGCAGCTCATTAACACTTCAGTAACAATTCAATCAATCAATATTTATACACCTACACTGTACACTGTATTGACTAGTCTGCTACATTTTCATGACCCATCTTTTCAACAGATTTTAAACTAAATTTGGTACAGAGGCTACATTAATTTTTCCCAGAAAGATTTTCTATTGGCTTATCATAAACCTAAAACATATTATGCTTTTTTATACACCTACCTAATAGTAAATCTATCTATTTATACATAAAATCTACATGTTGCTCGACAGATAAAAAGTTTTCAATCACGCGATCATAAAAATTGTTGCTACTACGCAACTCTGACAGCTTCTCTTTTTCAATTGATAAGAGAGCCAAAAAGCTCAGTCTCTCCTGCCCTTGCGTACTTTTAAGGTATGTTTTTATTCGCTTTAGAGCAGATAATGTGCGCTTAATGGGCACAGTTGTTGCCGGTATTGTGCAAATTAGATTTGAAAGTTTGTAAACTTGTTCGAAACTTGTGTTTAAATTTTGGTTTTCTATGTAAAATAATACATCATAGGGTGTGATCTTTTTAGAGCTTGTTGAAGCCATACCTTCAATCCCCATTGATACTGAATTAACATAGTGTTGGATAACCTCAGTGCTCGAGTATAATACAATCAACTCATTTTTTAGTTGACTATAATCAAAAATGTTCTTATACGATTCAATAAGATTTGACACTATGCTATCTGGAAAATTATTTTTTTCTGCATATTCAAAGAAGTTTTTACCATTTAATAATTCAAAATGTTTCAATTTATCAAATGATGAAAACCTTTCTGAAATCTGCACTATTAGATTATCTACGATTTCGTAGAATAGTTTCTTATATATGGTCTTGTCCGAATCAAATTGATCATTCATTTGTTTTTGAATAGGAGTCTGGACAGCTTCTGAAGTGCATTGCCAAACCTCTGAAAAACATTCTTTTTTTCTCTGTGTTCTCAAAAAACTGACGAATTCGTTGATTTGATTAACACAAAATATTATGTCTATATTTTTACTCTGTAAAGTGTTGAATAATGTGTCTGAGTGGGTGAACAATTTAGATAAAACTTTTAACATAAACACTGTTTCGAAGCTCTTCAAAAATTTACTGTAGCCATGTGCTGCCATACGATCTTTACTCTCCCAGACACTATCGTCATTCTCAATACTGTCGAAGAATTCCACAATAGCATCCCTATATGTATGCACTACATTTACTAATCGTGAGCTGAAGCACCATCTTATTGCGGCTAAAGACGGGATATTTTGTTTTAAGTATTCCTTTAGAGAGTGGGGTTTTTTACTTGAGTGAGATGTAAATGTTGCTATGCCGTTTAATGTTCTGAAAAATATGTTACAACCTCTTATACTGTTTAAACCTTGAGATAACACCAAATTCAATATGTGCGCATAGCAGTGGACAAAAAGAGCATTTGGACATAAATCTCTTACTTTAGATTGCAGCTCATTTATTTGTCCACTCATTACTGCTGCACCATCGTAAGTTTGAGCAACTAACTTTTGCATCACGTCGTATTTTTGGAGTAGTGTTTTAACAAGTTTAAAAACGTCTTCTGCCGATCTGCCGTTGCTTACATCAATGAATCCCACGAAAGTTTCATGAACTTTGCCTTTTAAACAATATCGGAACACCACTGATAATTGAGACTCCATTTGAATGTCTGATGACTCATCCAGCATAATTGCAACAAATTCTGATAGTTCAAGTTGTTTGCAAATGTGACTGTTAAGTAGTTCACCTACAGCTTTGATTAGGTCATTTTGGATTGTCATCGACATATCTTTAAAAACAGCAGCTGTTTGAAAGTGTTCTGCCAGTGTTGAATCATATCGTTTCAGTAGATTTAAAAGTTCAATATAGTTACCTCGATTTAAAGAATTGGCAGACTCATCATGTCCTCTAAACGGTAACTCTTGGTTTGCCAGGAAACATGTCACGTCTATAAGCCGCTTAAGTACTTCATGGTTCTTTTTAACTTTCAGGTTGTGCTGTGAATTTAATTCTCTTATCTGCTTACTAAGAGCTTTATCGACTCTTCTCTCACTGAAACTCGCTAACATAAGTACACATTGTAAGTGAGCAATGCTCTGTTTATGTTTTTTTTGTGCACTCTGTAAAGCATTTAAATTTGATACACCTGTAGAATTCCAGGGAGAACTAGCTCGTGAAAATAGCATACAAGGCCAACAAAATAATTTTGCTTTATTTTCACAGCCTGCTAACCACGGATATAAAGTATACTGATTTTCATTAAAATGTCGAGTATATGCCCTCCTTCTGTCTGTGTGCACTGATTTTAATTTTGATTTTAATTTTGGGCAAGGACGTCCATTTTCTACAATTAAAAGCTTTTCGGAGAATGATCTTGCCGAAAAAGGTGTCTCTAGGAGATCTTCAATTATAGATTTTGCACTCATGTTATTAGAAATTAATAGCACTAAAACTTATTACTATTTCATAAAATTTGACAACATCTACTAAGTATATATCAAAAGTTTAATATAACTAAATAAATTAACTGCTAAACTACAAACAAACTTCTAATTAACTAAACGCAGCAATTCGCAATTCATAGCGCAAACCCCACTCATGACATAATGGCGTAGTGCGCGCGGACGCCATTAATTAATGTATTATCTAATCTATGGTACGCGTAACGCGGCCAGCGGCGATCAACCCAAGGTGACGTGACTCGCGACCCGTGCGTGAGAATACCCGCTCAGTGAAATTTAAATTCACGCCCCCTCAATACTTTCATTGAGCGGGCGTGGTTCAAATATTAAAACATCTTAGATTCATCCTGATGGATATTTCCATCACACTAAGTTTTTCATCATCCCACATCATCAACACATAAATATTCAATGGAAAGTTTTATTTTTGTTGTCCTGGCAACACAAATTTTTTTTCTTTCTCTAAACTACCATCATAGAGTATAGGACTACCATTGACAAGTGACAAGTGACAACATCGACAACATGAGATAAATATTTAAAGATTGACCTTTGATTTTGAGACTGAGAGACAAACAACAAAGTCAAATTGAGTTTCAAACAAGTCCTGTCAAACAAAGAATGTGGGCGTATTTTTAGCAACGCCATCAACGTCATCGAGTCTGAAAAGCGGGAACTTGCTTGCAACATATATTGAAAACGTACGGTCTATGACTCGGTCATAGATAATATAGGTCATGGCCATAGAAGCCGTAAGGCCAGTTAGTAAAAAAAAATATATCATACAGTTTGCCGCGGAAATTAAATGATTGCGTAATGGATAAAAATATTAAATAGGAAGATTATATAACGTTTTTTTGGAAATGTATAATTGTGACTTGAAACACTTACCTTAAAATAAAAATTGTACAGTGCCAAACTAATAAGACTAGATGTTAACCTAAGAATAACAAATTATCTACACGACGATCGACCGTGACAGCGCTACGATGGGGACAAAGACAGGATAGGAACGCGTTCTCATAGTCGGTCGCCAGACCTTTTTCTATGAAAGGGCCCATCTAGTACCTACATATATATCGATGGTTTCAAAGTGACATTGCTTGCCGCGTTTTTCGTACATTCGGCTGTCGAAATTGTAGAACTTGTGTTAAAAACGTACAGAACTATTGAAACTAAGCTTGGGAAAACGTAGGTATTTTTCCTATCAAATTTAAGAAATTTAAGGTGAGTACACACAGGTGGGTAAAGATATTGAGAGTTATCTGTTGGAAGACTGACAGTGACGAAGAAAATCTCATTACATCTGCACGCAGAAAGCAACTTTTACAGTATTTAGAGGGTGAAGGGAATGATGAAAATCTTCCTCCATATCATAAGTCGAACGAAAATGACCCCTCATTGATTTCTTATGAAACACAAGCAGTCGTCAGTAATCCTATATTACGAAATGAAAGAGGCTCATTCTTCCAGTGTGGTACCTACTTGATAAATGGAAATTAATTTGAAAAAAGGCACTTACAGTTTTCTGAATCAAACATCCAGTTCAAAGGAAAGACAGATTTAGTACCTGAAGCAAATTAAGAAACTCCATACCAGTGCTTCACCTACTTTTTCCCAGATACTATCATAAAGTCAATAGCATATGGAACTAACATAATATAATATACAAGACTCAACAGAACATCCAGGGGTTGGGCTTTAGTATACCGGACGCGAGTGGGGGGGAAGGGGAGGGGGGAAAGAGACGGGGGGGGGAGGGGATATACCCCCCTCCAAGTAAGACGTTGCGAATTTTAGTAGTTTCCGAGATATTAATTTTTTTAAATTTTGAGGTTAGGTTTTACTTTTATATGTTTTAATTAATTATACCTACTTTAAAGTACCTTACCTTTTGTTTTAGGTTTTGGAAAAGGTTAATTTCTTAATTAGAATGGGCTACGCCAGAAGACTCGCTTCGTCGCCCCTGAATGAAGCTTCGCCTCGCTTCATTCAGGACCTCCTACGCGAGCTTCTGGCTTCGCGCTTTAAAAAAACACTCTAGGGGCAGGGCAGACAAGACTGCGTAGAGTCGGGGTGTGCAGATTCGGTTTTGTGTATGATATGCCTAATTATACATATAATAACACACCTTTATACCTTTCTAGTTAAATAATTAAACTTATAACCTTAAAACGTTTTTTTTTAACCTTGTAATCTTTAAACTGAAAAACGCGTAAAACGATAACTCATAGATTTGAATTTTGGCGCCAATGCACGCGTTCCGTTTTTCCAATAATCGGTACACATAATATGATTATTACTCGATTATGAACATTTTATAATACTTTTTATGTTTGGAACGGATTATAATACGTAAAACGAAACTTTAGTACGCCAACTAAACGTCAATGAGTCTGTAATCTATGGCAAATGTCGTAAGAAATAGTCAAAAGTGGTGAAAACTTGCAATTTTCAAAAAATTATATCTCGAAAAGTATTAGAATTCGCAGTAAAATATTTTAGTGCAAGGCTTAACACATCAAGGTCTTTCTGTAAAAAAAATATGAACCTCCAACTCAGCGTCCGGTATACTAAAGCTGAGCCCATCCAGGCATCCCAACAATTCACAGAACAAGACATAGGTACAAAGTTTTTTTGTATTCTAATCTATATGTCAGTGCAATGTTTCCCTAATACCAGATCTTATTGGTTTTGATACAACCACAATGCCTGACAATAAATTTGAGAAAATAAAAAGATACCTGCATTTCAATGACAGTTCTTACCATTGGGGTTGACTTAATGGATAGCTTCCCAGGCAGATATAACATTCCTCTAAAGAGCTGGAAATGGTATATTCGCATATTCTTTCATTTGCTGGATTTGTCAATACTATGGAGTGTTTATAAATCAAGTGCCAAGAATTAATGATATTTTGAATTTAGGTAAGTTTAGGAATGAAGTTGCTTTCATCCTTTGTAACGGGATGGTTAAGGAATGCAAAAGGGGACGGCCCAGCACCTCCAGCTTGGAACATGAATTAGCAGCAATAAAAGGAGAGGCCCAACAAAATGAATTCCAACTAAAGAGATGAGAAGTGGTTGTGTGGAACACTATCCATATTATGTATACCTACCTCAAAGATGCAAATATCCAAATTGTAATTATGTAGTACTTGTAATCCAAATAAATTGCTGTAAATGTGGCAATAATGCCTAAACAAGAAAAACAACTGTTTGTAAAACTTCATACATCACAAGTCTTGTTGCATACTGTTGGAAATATCCAACATACCCTTTTATTAAAAAAAATATACATAAAAAGTAAATGGAGATTTTTTATTTTATTTTTCCTTTAATCTTCCCAATATCTATCACATATATTTTTACCAAAATAATATATTTACGCATACCTATAGGTAAACTAGATGATGCCTGCGACTTTGTACGCATGGATTAAGTTTTTTTAGTTCCTGAGGGAGCTCCTTAATTTTCCAGTATAAAAAGAAGCCTTCCGGGAAGGAGGATGTCCTTCCCTGAGATACAAACTATCCCTGTACCAAATTTCATCGAAATTGGTTGAACAGATGGGCCATGAAAGCATAGCAGACACATTCTTTTGCATTTATAATATTAGTAGGTATGGATTATGTTATTAAGGGTGAAGTATGTAGTTGATAATCTTGTGTGTTTTGTGAATGGTATGTCATAATATACAAATATTAGTGTACTCAAATAGATCTAGCATAATTGGTAAGTAATTTAGTCATAATTATTGGATTTGCGGCACAAACTTAGAGGAATCGCCACTGGTTCCAAGCAATATATTCTACTTGCTAGTTATTTCCACTCAGATAGAAAAAAAATGTATTTTGTATTGTAAGTGCCTAGTGATAAATCAACGATTTAATCAAATAATTTACTTATTGCAAAATAACTTCAATTTTGTAGTGGATGTACAAATCCCATTTCCTCTGAGAGCACAATTCCTTTACATGAAGGGCAGGTGCTACAACGTCAGTCAGACTTACGACTCCCGTGCAACCCAGTGCCTCAGTAAAGCTGTCAAACTGAATCCACACTTGGTTGACGCCTGGAACGAACTAGGCGAGTGCTATCTTAAAAACATGAATGTTAAGGAAGCGAAGGAAAGCTTTGAGGGAGCTCTTAAACATGTATGTATTTTGAGACATATTACATAAAGGATTTTAAATCAGGGAAGGAATGTAATGGATATTGGATAGAAGCAGGCGTTATTTTGCTGAAGTCCATGATAATGAAAGAACTTGAGTTTAATTTGCTATAATCCTCCAAAGTAGACAAATCTATGTGATGGAATGTAATGGTATAATTTAGGGATCTGTATTTGGAAGGAAAAACAGGCGGTTTTACAAAAAAAAACAGATTGATTAATGAAAATAAGACTCTTTAATCACATATTATTAAATATGTTTGCTACAAAACTAGTTTCTATAGATCTCAGCCTAAATCTTATTTGACCAAACAGTAATAGTTCATGTTGTGTTACTAAGATGCGAGAGGTTGATTGGTTGATCAGTCACCCTTTTTCCTCACATTTTGGTCAATATGCGTGCCGGTCACTGTACTTCCATATTTTTTTAGGAGCGAAATCGTTTATCACTCCGATGCCTCTCCATCATCCTACGTCAAGAAAGTGGTGAACTAAAACGCACTGAAATTACACCAGCCATACTTAAAAGTGTGGACCTAGCCAAAGAAGCTGTAGCACAAGATACAAAGGATGGAATATCATGGACAGTTTTGGGAAATGCCTACTTATGTCAGTTTTTCATGATAGCTCAAGATCCGGCTACATTGAAGTTGTGTATGAGTGCTTATAAGCAGGCCTGGGCAGACCCTGTTGCAAAGGGACAGCCAGATTTATACTATAATAAAGGAGTGGTGAGTTTATTTTATTTTTATTACTGTGCGTATGAAATAGTGTTGTGAATTAGTCTCTTAAATACCTCAGGTGTAAAATACATGTATAGACTGGAGTTAGGCTGAGGTGCAGAATATCTTTTGAAACAATTTAGAACTAAGCTTGTAACTTCTCTCTCTTCTTATCAACCCATTGCCAGCTCGCTACTGAGCACAAGTCTTCTCTCGGAATGAGAAGGGTTTGGCCATAGTCCACCACTCTGGTCAAGTGCCAATTGGCAGACTTCACACACCTTCGAGAACATTATGAAACTGCTAGGCGTGCAGGTTTCCGCACGATGCTTATCTTTCACTGTTTGAAGCTAGTGATATTTATTTTCTTAAAATTAACTTTGAAAAGTTAGAGGTGCGTGCAAGGGAATCATACCCGCGACCTCGTACAGAATGTCGGGTGTCTTAACCACTAGGCTATCACTACTATAAACTTCTAGCTTGTAATTTCATCATACTAATATTATAAATGCGAAAGTGTGTTTGTTCGTTGTTTTCAACCAACTTCAAAAACAGGAGGAGGTTCTCAGTTCGATGTTTGTTACCTCAGAACTTTTGACTGGGTGGACCGATTTGGATGATTCTTTTTTTATTTGAAAGGGCATACTTCCCAAGTGGTCCCATATAAATTTTATCGTAATCGGTTGAGCGGTTTTTAAAATATCAACAATAAAATAAGTACTTTGTATAGCGTGTGCTTGTTGTTGTAAAGTTGGCGCGGGAGTTTGAAGTCGGTTGTTTATAAAGATTTTTTTATATTAAATTATGTCCTTCAATCACGGAGCAACGGATCGACGTGATTTTTGGCATGGGTATAGTTGAAGACCTGGAGAGTGCATAGGCTACTCTTTATCCCGGAAAATTAAGGGGTTCCCCTGGGTATCAAAAAACTTAAACCACGCGGACGAAGTCGCGGGCATCAGCTGGTCATCAAATAAAACAAAAACGTACAGTTGAAGTTGGTATTACAATATACATAATGAAATACAAATTAAAGGTGGTCTAGTAGAGTTGAGTGCAGCATTTCTACCGATAACAATTAAAACTCAGCTTGCATCTTGTTACACAATCAAAAAAAACATTTCAAACATTGCTAGCACACCAACTCATTTTGCATTCAATAGAGACATTTCTATTCAATATTCTTCAATGCCTATGGGCAATAGTCAAATAGGCAATGTAACTAACATTCATAGATTTTCAGTAACAAATTCTTGACAAAGAGCTGCTCTCACTTTCTCCATCAAAGATTCCAAAGTTCGACGGGGTATTTGTACTAATGTTGAAATTTTTGTATTTGCGTCGCCTGACCTCTTTTTCAGTAACAGTGCTGCCAAACCTAAACTACCTCTTTTCATTTCTTGTATTTGGGGTACTTGTTCAAGTAAATTATTGAATTTTTCTTTTGTTACCCCTGTACAGTACTCAAAAACACGATCATCCATCTCTTCAATATTTTCGAAGTCTAAAGTTGTGTTAAATGCATTCACGAATGAGAAAACGTGCTCTATCTGCTCAACAGTAAATGTTTGTATGCTGTTTTCGGAGTCAAATAATGTCGCCCATGAATTACTCATTAAATGTTCAGCACATACTCTAGCTAGTTTTGGTAGATAATATTTGTGATTGCTGAGAACAATAGCGCGCAATTTATCTGATATAGTATGCCGTGTGGTACTTTGGCAGTTTGAAAAGACACAACGGTTACTAGTATTGGCTGCTCGTTTATAGTTTGGCAAAACTATTTCTTTCACATCAGTCAGGTGATTCTTTGGAGTAGTTGGAGTCAATGGATCTGAGGTGTCTGGGGTAGGGTCAACGGATGGTGATGGCAGTGTCTGGTGCTCCTCTTGTGCTCCGTCCTTAACATTAAGCAGTGATTTGGCAATTTGGTTTATTTGTAACACTTCTCTTTTTAGTCTTGCCCAGCAAGCATTGCACACACTATCTGATACTGTGATCTGAAATTTAAAGAATACAAAGTTACTCTTGAAGTTATGGAGTCAACTTGTTGGTTAAGTTATGGCATACTTGGAAGTTATGGCCTACTTATACAACTTTTTCCTTGCAATTCTCCCTTGCAAACTAAAGAAGAGTTGCAAAACGAAACCTGACTGCTCTTAATAATAGCAATGCTTAGAACTCCACCAATAAAAACTTAATGTTTGGCAAATACGAGGTATCTGATGAAATCACAAAATCCCTTGACCAAATAGTGAGAATAGATTGTAAATATATTAATACTTAGACATTTACGCTAATCGCCAAATTATTCCTTTGTAGTTTACTAGTAAGTAAAATGTAATTTATATTTTAAATTGGTGTGGTAAGTGTGTAAGTTTTTTGGAAATAAAATAATAATAATAATCAAATTAAATATTATAAATGCGAAAGTTTGGATGGATGTCTGGATGGATGTATGGATGTTTGTTACTCAATCACGCCCCAACGACTGAACGGATCTGGCTGAAATTTGGCATAGGGATAGATTATAGTCTGGAATAGCACATAGGCTACTTTTTATCCCGGAAAATTAAGGAGTTCCCGCGGGAACCAAAAAACCTCAAACTACGCGGACGAAGTCGCGGGCATTCGCTAGTAATAAATAATTTACTAGATAGTAGATATTGAAATACATATCGACATTTGTAGAAATCAAATGAGATCTGTTTTTTTTCATTTAATACTTGGTGACCCATCTAGTCTTTGCTTGGGAGGATTTTTGGAAACCCTCTCTTGTTGTATGTCTAATTAGTGACATCTCTATCATAATTATAAAGGGGTAGGGGGTAAGTAGGTGTTTACAACCCTAAAAGCTTGCAAATTGCTCGCACAATTTCAAAAGAGGCATTTCAACATACTTAATTATATTTTGGGCATTAGCTACATCAATATTCAAATCAATTCAAAGGGCTTTTGAATTGTCAAAATATTCAAATTAACACATACCTGTTGTGGTGCTATTCGGTTCTGTAGAATATTAACAATGGCCTGCTGCAATTCAGAAGGATTGTCTCTCAATATTTTGTTACTTCGTCTTCGCAAAGTGGAACGACCACATAGAAGACAAACGTTAGAATGGCCTCGGTGAATCGGTCCATCTTGCTGACAGTCATCATCAGCAACTTCTTGCTTCACATTATTAGTGACATTAACTATCGCAAGATCTCTGCAAGCTCCACAAACATGGTCATCTTCAGTTATCTGAAGAAAAAAAACAACGTTTGAGAATAAAATGATTTTATTTTGAAATTATGTCGTGAGATAGGTAAGTAATTAAAGCATGCAAACTGTAACTTAATTTGATCAAATCATTTTGACAACTGATGACCAGTTTTACAAAGGTAGTTACATGATTTTTGCAGAGTTATCATAGTTTGACCAATTTACATTAAACATTTATAAAATAGGCACAAGATGGTGTCCGCAGCTTCGTCCGCGTGGATTTATGTGTTTTGACTGCCGCGGGAACTTTAATTTTCTGGGATATAAAGTAGCCTAAGTCCTTCCCTGGGATGCAACCTACCTCTGTACCAAATTTCATCAAAATCGGTTGAAATGTGAGCCGGGAAAGCGTACACACATACACACTTGCGCATTTATAATAAGTTAAAAAAAGATACATAGATTTTAAGTCACTTACGATTCGAGGATAAACCCAGTTAGAGAGTACAGAGGTAGCCCTCGTATCAAGCTCCAAGGCTGGATATCGGCGCAGTTTATTGACACATATGTTACAGTTGATGCATTTAATGATTGTTGATTTGGCACGACTTCCCATCTTAAGAATTTAGAATAGCCGGCAAGACAGTTCACAACAAAATCCAAACTATCGAAGTAAATACTAAAGAGAATATCACATATTTTCGCAAGGAATATTATTATCAGAGAATATACGGTACACATGGAAAATAACAGATAACATAGTAGAAATAGGAAAAGTGGCACTTCAAGATAAGTCAATAAAAATAAATGAAACAGAAAAATACCACAATTCAACAAAGTGTGTACAAACTACAAATGCTTCCGTCAATGTCAATTTGGCAAACGTCACTGTCAGTGACCTTATTTTGACAATTTCGCGTCAGTGTTGCCATTATCAATTATTTCATTTATTACCATTATAACAGGAAATATTTTTTTGACGTCAGGCCCTCAAGTATTCGGAATGTTATGATGAAGCAATAGAGATGTTCCACCACGCGTGCCGCCTGGACCCCGGCTGGGCGCCTCCCCAGCACGAGCGAACAGAGCTGACTCACTATTTAACTGAGGCTACCCGGCTTGTACACACGCGCGGGAAACTGAAGGCTAAACGACTCGCTACTATGGTACAGGTACGATAAGTATCTTAATTTTTTTTTTTTTTATAGGGTAGGTACTAAATTTTAATGGAATTTCTAAATATTAAATTAAATATAAAATAAAATTTAAAACTAATCCTTGCATATACCTACTAACAAAGGATAAAAATAAAAACATAATCAAAAAGACCACCCCTGGTTGCCCCTGGACCAAAGGTACCCATCAAACTTGCAGCATTGCCACGCTGAATGGCGATGGATAACCTTTGAACCAGGTAGGAACCTAAAGTACAACCGCAAGTCGCATCCCACAACAGGCTTTTCCCTTTTTGCCAAGGGACAAGAGTCAAGCCATCTGGACGCTTACCGTCCGTGCGGCTCAAACCAGGTAGTTCGATCGCACAGGGCACGTTAGCCGAAATGAGTGCTCTACGGACGATATCGTTCAGGGCGTGATGACGTGGGAACCTACCTGAGAACCTGTAACGGTTTTTGAAATTCTAATATTTTCAAAATCAACTACCAGTTAGCCCTTGGCTGCAATCTCACCGAATGGTAAGTGATGATGAAGCCTCCCACCAGGCCAGACCAGGTAAAATTCAGAAATTATAAATTCCCAAATTGACCCTGCCGGGGATCGAACCCGGGAACTCCCACGTTAAGACAACAGCACTCAACACAGCGCCAGTGAGGTCGTCAAATGTAATACATTAAATTTTTATATTTTACGAGCTATGGCCGATTTCATTAGAAATGTTTTATATTAATATAAAAGAGAATCTCCATCCAACATTAATTGATTGCAACACTTTAATTTTTTTCGGTTTTCACAGACCATAGACAAGAAGATGTTGGGCGAATACGCTACGGACTTCTACAATCTGGGTTCGCGAAAAGACGTATTATTAGAACATGTGAGGATCGACGAGTTGCAGGAGGGTAGTAACGATAACAAGGTCATCCTGGGAAGGGTCGTGGGTTCGATACACAACGAGAACGCTGTACCCTTGTAAGTATTTATATAATTACTAGCGGATGCCCGCGACTTCTTCCGCGTGGTTTGAGGTTTTATGGTTCCCGCGGGAACTTTAATTTTCCGGGATAAAAAGTAGCCTATGTCACTTTCCAGGTCCTCGACTATACTTATGCCAAATAATCACATCGTTCCGTTGCGGCGTGATTGAAGGACAAACCAACAAAATAACACACTTTCGCATTTATAATATGAGTATGACAGGCTTTTTCACGCAGATGACTAACAGGCTATGTTAGTCATCTGCGTGAAAAAGCCTGGGGAACTCACTATGCCATTCCACTCTGCAGTTCCTCAAATATACCCTTGCAATATGCAAGAAGGGTTCTGTAGTCAACAACCCTTATAGTTTTGCCTTGTCTGTATAAAAGTTTAAGCGAACCATAAGCTCGCGCGGGAACTCTTTCTAATTTTCTGGGATAAAAAGTAGCCTATGTGCTATTCCAGCCTCTGTGCCAAATTTCAGCCAGATCTGTTCAGCCGTTGGGGCGTGATTGAGTAACAAACATCCATACATCCATGCATCCATCCACACATCCATACATTCAAACTATCGCATTTATAATATTAAGTAAGAAGTAAGAGTAGTCATCTGCGTGAGAAAGCCAGGGGAACTCACTATGCCATTCCACTCTCCAGTTGCTCAAATATACCCTTGCAAGAAGGGTTCCGTAGTCAACAACCCTCATAGTTTCGCCATGTCTGTATAAAATTTTAAACAATTTTGTTCAATTACTAACTAATGCCCGCGACTTCGTCTGCGTGGATTGAGGTTTTTATTTCCCGCGGGAACTCTTTAATTTTCCGGGATAAAAAGTAGCCTATGTGCTATTGCAGACTATAATATGTTTCTGTGCCAAATTTCATCCATATCCGTCCAGTCGTTCTAGAGTTATAAGTGTTCGATCAATTATTAATTAATAAGAATTTAATACAATTTTTAATTTCATAAATCCACATTAAGATGATTACGAACCTTCTTGCAAGAAAACTTTTCATTTAGAGTAAGGTTGACTTACAATAATTGGCACCAAGGCAGTAAATTTAACTTACAAGCCCTGTTTACTGCCTCTGTAATATTATAAACTTACCATAACACAAGTTTAAGATAACCATTTAAAAATGCACCTGAAAAAAGCTTATTATACTGTCGTAGATTATATAAATGATAAAAGCGGCATGGATTTGACTCGCTCCAGCAATGCTCAGGCCTGCGGTTAATTATGCATCTTTGGATTAATGCAATTGTAATTTTTTTTTTCAAAGAGCAACCACCGATTTTCTTGCTGGTTCTTCTCGGTAGGAATGGCATTCCGAACCAGTCTGGTAGATTCATTTGACTATTCATAAGCTCTTGTTAAAAGTCTATTTGAATAAAAAGCATTTGAATGTTGAATATTGTTTTATTCCAGTACGTTCGCGATAATAGACGAGAGCCTCGTGTGCGTTTGTGTGTCTGTGTATAACTGGGCGGACGGTCGTGGAACTATTATAGGGGACGTGGTCGCTGTGCCTGAACCGTTGCTCGCGTCCCATGCTATGGATTCCGAGCTGGCTGTGAGTGTCTAGCATTATTAATCAGTTCTTAGCTCACTTCGCTTGCGCTTCTTTTACAAGAATAAATTGTAATCCGTGATTAGATTTTTATTGCGGCACCACCACACCAAAACACCGCCGAAAACATAGACAGTATAAAACATATTTCTAAATGTTGAGTGATCAATGACAGTAATTGACAATTTAGGTTCAGTGTTGCCATAATCAATTATTTATATGTATAGAAATGTTACACAAGATTTTTACAGAAAAATAACTAGTTAATTACTTTAGATTGTATATAGTTACAAGCTGATGCCCGGGACTTCGTCCGCGTGGATTAAGGTTTTTAGGGTTCCGTACCCAAAGGGTAAAAACGGGACCCTATTACTAAGACTCCGCTGTCTGTCTGTCTGTCTGTCTGTCTGTCTGTCTCCAGGCTGTATCTCATAGACCGTGATAGCTAGAAAGCTGAAATTTTCACAAATGATGTATTTCCGTTGCCGCTATAACAACAAATACTAAAAATTAAAAAAATATATATATTAAGGGGGGTCCCCATACAATAAACGTGTTTTTTTCGTATTTTTTTGCTCAATATTAAAAACGGTAACAGGTAGACGGTTCAAATTTTCACAGAATATTAACTTGTATATTACCTTTCAAAATAAATAATTAAATATCAATAAAGTAAATATTAAAGGGGGGCTCCCATACAACAAACGTAATTTTTTGATATTAACAGTAAACCTCTACAAACAAAGTTAGTTTTGCGGTTCATTAACAAAGGTAATTATACCTACTTCTTGAGTACGGAACCCTCGGTGCGCGAGTCCGACTCGCACTTGGCCGGTTTTTTATTTTGGTTCCCGCGGGAACTGTTTAATTTTCCTAGCCTATGTGTTATTCCAGACTATAATCTATCTCTGTGCCAAATTTCATCCAGATCCGTTCAGCCGTTTTGGCATGTTTAAGTAACAAACCTCCATCCATCCATCCAAACTTTAGCATTTATAATATTAGTATTGATTTAGATTTAACTAATGATTTAAATTACTCTTGGTTCTGTGTGCTTGCAAAACTTTGGTACGTAACAACTTTACCATTGGGGACTAATTACACCTATTCGGATGAGTATGAATCACCATTGAAAGCGTCATTTTTGTGTGGACAAAACTGAGTTTTAGTATAAGTACCTTGCTCTTTAATACTAGAGTCCGCAGACTTAAAATTATGCCAGATCGGACATACCCTTCTTATGTTATTTTTTTTAATTTCAGCAATTCGAGTTCAAATCGATTCGCGTGAACAACCCATTGGTTCTATTGATCAACGGAAAACGCGTGAGCCGCAACCAGTTCGCGAGCACGCGCGTCACTAGTACTTACGAGATACACTGACGCGGCCGTGGCGCCGGAAGCAGCTACAGGCGGGTATACTAGACTAGTGTGGGGTCGAATCGACCGCGTGCTGTTTTTTGTCTTCTGTGTTGATTGATTTCTGTATAATCTTGTGTTGTTATTTAAAAAATTGAAAAGATCGCCTATATAGATCGATGTGTAAAACAGTTAAACTGGTGCGTATGAGTCGATTCGACCACATGTTGTTCTGCTCCAATTTCGTTCAAATCGATTCGCGTTTACAACCCGCTGGTTCTGTTGATCAACGGAAAACACGTGAGCCGCAACCGCCGCTACATCTGGGTATACTAGACTAGTCTTGGTCTTTTTGTCTTCTGTGTTAATTTCTGTATTATCTTGTTTTATTTAAAAATGTATCGAAAAGATGGCCTATATAAATCGATGTGTATCTAAAACGATTAAACTGGTACGTATGGGTCGATTAGACCACATATTTTTATCTTGGTCCAATTTCGTGCAAACTTCGAACCGATTCACGTGAACAACTCGCTGGTTCTATTGATCAACGGCAAACGAGTGTGGGGTCGAATCGACCGCATCTGATCTTGATCCTACTACTGGTGTGTATCGAATCGACCGCATGCTATATTGGTATTTAGTTTTGTCCATTTTAAAACTTCTCGCAAGTATTACCTATTTAAAAACTAGGTTTGTTAACCCAATTTTAACCGTGGTCCCACTTATGCGTTTGTCGATGTGTAAGTTGTAAACTTAGTAAACTTGGTCTGACTTCTTTATTTATTCAATTTGTGGACAGTAAAAAAACTTCTGAGATTCAAACTTCTAATAATGTGACCCTAAAATTTGGCCGAAAAGGCAGGTCTTATATCATATTCTTGTAAGGTCCGCTTGCAGGGACGCCGGGTTACGTTTAATCCAGGAATAAATTTGAAATTTTAACAGAAGTTTTATACGAATTCTACTTTGCCAGAATTCGTATAAAAGTCTGGGTTATTAAGATAAGCTGGCGTTTCTGCAATCGGGCCTAAGGCTACGTTTGCACTGCGAGAAATGGTCGCGCGTTTTTTTTTGCAATAGAAATGGCACTAGAAGTCATATAGAGGTGGTTGCATTTGCGAATAAAATCGCTGGTTTGATATACGGTAGGAATAATATTCGCGCGAATATTTTGTGTTGTACGGAGTTGTATGACGCTCACCGTATTCGCAGTGCGAAGTAGGAGAAATCTGTACTTACGCGGATAATAAATCGCTAGAAAGAAATTCGCGGTAATATTTTTCGCAGTATGTACGCAGCGTAAGGAATTTTCAAAGCACGCCTATTATTAAAAAGTGGTGTTTGTAATGTATCGAATTTCATGGCCAAATTTTGTAATGGTGATCGTGGCCAATGTTTGTAAGAATGTTTGTGAAACATTTGTCGTATATATCGTAATTTTAAATGTGTGTCAATTAATAATCTACGGAAAGTATTTTATATCAAATTAATATGGTAACTCTAAAGTGTAGACTATCATTTTAGACTTTTAAGTACCTAATATAGGCCAGCCCCCCAATCATGTAAGAATTGTCGATCAAATCGTATAATTAGTTCGGCTTCAAAGTAAAATAAATCATAACAGCATTGAATTAGAGCTCAATTTCGTGTATCCATTCTCATACGTTTAGGTATGTACGATAGCCTAAACGTATAAGAATGGATACACGAAATTGACCTCTAATTCAATACTGTTATGGTTTATTTTACTTTGAAGCCGAACTTGTACGATTTGATCAGCAATCCTTACATGATTGCACCTTTGATTAATAATCCGACGTCAGGTAAGAACAGGATCCGAAGTGTCGTTTTTAAGCATATATACTTAATGACCGATACTTGACAATGTATTCTTAGCTTCCCACATTAACGTCCCACTGCTGGGCATAGGCCTCCACTAGCACGTCGGAGAGAGGAAATTAGAGCTTAGACCCGCTGCTCCAATGCGGGTTGGCGGGCTTTAACGACTATTATCATGTTAGTGATAATAACCGGGACCGACCGCTTAACGTGCTCTCCGAGGCACGGGGGTGACTCACCGCCACCCAACTCTGGGCTGGCACTGAGATTTTCTTAACTGAAAACCCAAAACCCTGGACTTATTCTTAGCTTGACATTGGTTTATTAATACGGGCCATATTAATTATTATACAAATATACGCGTATAGCTTTATGAATTTTAACTAAATCTTAATGACGGTAAAACTCACGCTCCCTCCCAACTAGTACAACGGAGTAGTTCAACCGTCTCACTCTTAAAAATTATATTAAGTACGTATTATTTAGTTTCAAACTCACCCAATGTTAAATTTATTATGCAACGTACACAAATACTGGATAGAAGCAGGCGTTACTTTGCAGAAGACCATGATAAATTAAAAAAACTAGAAGTTTAATTCGCTATAATCCGCCAAAGTAGGTAAATATATGTGGTGCAGTATGTGTTACACGAAGGCAGGAAACACGTAGAAATAATACACACAGATGATGCTTCGTATAGTATAATTCCACGTTCAGTTATTTCATGTGTTTAATACTTATAACGCGATTTAGTTAACTCGAAACACTAATCAAAATTACTGGTGACAATAATGATTACACTTTGACTAACAGATAAAGAATGACGTACCGCCGCTACGTGATCAAGTACCGCCAAACGATCTTATTTATAGAAGACACATTTAGTATAATGACGTTTTTGTCATGATATTATATTTCTTAATTCAATTTATAGTCAAATGAGCTCTTATTATTCATAGACTCTAACAGCTGTATCTTGCACTTGTAGCTTGCTACAAAAGATACACACTGTACCACATAGATTTACCTACTTTTTCGGATTACAAACTTAAACTTGTAGTTTTTTCGTACACAAATACCTCAAAGGTATCATAAAATAATGTTATTTTAGGTTAAATAATGTTATTAGGTTAAATAAAGTAGTAATCAATACGCACCTTAGTATTAAGTTGTATTTAGGTCGGATTAAAATTGTTGCGTAAGGCGTGGGATATACACAAAAGGTAAAGATCGCAGGCGCGGCGCCTTCTATCATATTTCATACAAAATGTATGCAAGCAACGGGACAGGTATAATGTACTCCCGACCGAATTTCGGCCATGGCGGCCTATCATATCCAGAGAGATTAGCCATCTGCGCGGGAGATATTATAGTGCACAAGTGTGTGCGCATATACAGGTGCACTCTCTGTTCCTTTACTCTCAGTGTGACATCTATAGAGCATACTTTGACTAGCTCTTACTTAAGACTGAGTTAAAATGAGACAGATTTACTTAACTTTTAAGTAAAGCCTGAGCAAATTCAAAGTACGCTCTATAGATCTCAGCATCATAGCCCGTTGGAGCGGAAAATCTGATACGACCGGTGTGAGGTCAGGCGCAGGACCGACGGCTTTACGTACTCTCCGAAGCACGGGGGTGAAACATCGCCAACTTCCTTATTCCGGGCTAGTACTGAGAGTACTGAGAAAAATCCAATACTTGTTATGGCCCGACCCGGGACTCGGACCCGAGACCTCGTCGGCCTCAGTGGAAGATGCCACTAGAGTTTAGTGACTAGAGCAACGAAGCAGTTAAGCGGGACAGGTAGACAGAGGCGGCGAGGCCTCCGCCGATCTCATCGCCGCCGCGCCGTCCAGTAACTTTAGCATAAAAAAGGGATCAACCCCGGAATGAGAGATGATAAGCTGAATCTTCGTACTACGTGTAGACCGCGAGCAAGCTTCGAGGAATCCTATGGAATTTTAAAGTAATGACCTAGAGTTGTTTAAAGTACAAAACAATACTGCTATCGCAAAATTACACGCGTCAAGCTCGAAACTAGTGCTGGAAGCGAGCTAGATAATGGAGTGACGATCGGGGGTAGCGTACAGCCGTCGCTTCTTCAGACCCCGATTCCTCGAAGCTCGTGCGCGTATACCTTCATTTTGGATAAAAACCGAGATAATCGCGAAAAACTATTTTTTTTAACCTTTGACCTTGAATAACTTGCAGACATTAAGTTTTATGAGACTTTTTTAAAACGCCAAAATGAAGGTATATATGAAAATTCAGCTTATTATCTCTCATTCTGAGGTTAACCGCTAATTTTAATGGACTATAATTATATCCCGCGCCTAAGAGAAAAGACTGATACTGTGGTAATGCGAAATTGGTGCGGTTGTGTGTAAAACGTCCCCCTTTTGTGTATGATATTTGTATGTAATTCGCGCTACACTATGGCAAGTCGAAAGTTAATTTGGGAGTACATTAAAAAATGCGAAACGTTGGGTTGCGGAAATATGTGCGCGAATTTCACGTGAATTTATCTTACGGATATATTAGTACAGCTCCATAATTTGGCGTACAAACACCGATTTTGGTCATTTCTGGTCATATTGCAAAATAAGGTGTTCCTGTTTCCACTTAGGTTTCTCGCTGTTGGAGCGGAATTCCTCACAGGCTCACACCATATTTCCGCTAAATATGTTCTATAAAGTCCTTAGTGTTTCTTCTTAAGAATTTCATAAAGTATAATATGTATTTTGTATACAGTACTCAAGAGAGGGTAATCCCACAATACTCAGGATTACAATCGCTTGCAAAAATTACCATGTTTCGTGTTGAAAAAAAAATAGAATTGATTGTGATTAAAAAGTAATTGTGTACGTAATTAACCCTCACATTTATAACACGCTTAGTAAACTCAAAATAATTATATTGTGTAATAGGTGTCTATTTAGTGGAATGATGAAATTTTGGATTAAGAGCCTTTGCATATTACGACTTTTTAACGTGTAGTTTATTTGAATAGTTGTCAGTTTTCCGAACCGGTGGTAGAGTCTTAACGTATCAAGTTGTCCTACATGAAATAAATAAATAATTTATTATTTAACTCAATCAATCAGCAACTCGTTATCAAACTAAAAAACGCGCTTTTGGATAGTTTGTATGAAATACATAGTTGTGTACATGGGCCTCATAAGAAGGCTCAGGGTCACTCAGCGGGCGATGGAGAGAGCTATGATCGGAGTATCCCTGCGTGATCAAATCAGAAATGAGGAGATCCGTAGGCGAACCAGAGTAACCGACATAGCTCGAAGAGTCGCCAAGCTTAAGTGGCAATGGGTGGGGCACATAGTTCGCAGAACAGATAGGCGTTGGGGTCCCAAAGTGCTCGAATGGCGGCCTCGCACCGGGAAACGCAGCGTTGGACGACCCCCCACTAGGTGGACGGATGATCTGAAGCGTGCAGGCGATCCATGCAGGAGATCTTCGTCCAGCAGTGGACGTCTATAGGTTGAGACGACGACGACGACGACATAGTTGTGTCGTCATCAAATTTCAACGCACTTTTTTCTTTGATCTGGTTTAAACTGGCTATCAAACTTAACTTGAGGATGTGAATTTTAAGTCTTTTGGAAGACCCTCTATTTAATAATCCGTGGGAAATAATTTATTTTAGACATAGGCAGCATCCCTATTGTGTTAATGTTACTAGTTGCGTTAATCCCTATTGTATTAATGTTACTAGTTGCGTTAATCCCTATTGTGTTAGTGTTACTAGTTGCGTTACTATTAAAGTTAAATGTGACGAACAATAGATGCAAGAGAAATCTTTATGAGTATTGACTTTGGTCTGTGGTGTATTGGTAATATAGTCGCCGCCGTTTTCCTTTGCACATGTTCACAAATTTAGTATGCTAATGTGCAAAGGCATAATATTATAATCTCGGTGACAGGGTGGAGATAATTTTAATTATATTGAATACCCTGTGGCCTTAGGTTTATAGAAATTTTATATGTATTTATACTATAGAACTAGATATTTCAACACATCCTTGTGTGTTGGAAATGTCCGCGGGCAGTCGGTGGGCAGTTGAGTTCACTGCACAATAGGCACATTCAAACTACAATTTTGCAGTCTGCTTGCACGCCAAATGAGTACCTTATGTCTAGACTGTAAGCTGTCTGCTTTCTGCAATTCTGCAACTTGGATGCAGTTATTGTGCAGTGGCAGATTAAAAAATATATATATTTAGTTATTTGACATGAAGGCATCTCAACTGCCGACTTCTGAATGCAGTCCGGCTGGATAGAGCCTAGAGATTAAGATTTTCAATCACACCGACAATTTACGTCGAAACACTTCGGCGTCAGAGAAAAATAGACTTAAATCGCTTAAATTTAAAGTCGTAAATTCTGAACCGTCGAGTTTTCTCATGGACCGTTGGATGTGGATAGGTATGGGCCGACAATGTACTTTGGCATCAGAAAAATAGACCTAAATCACCTTAATTTAAAGTCGTAAATTCTGTACCGTCGATTTTGGAGTTTTCCCATGAACCGTTGGATGCGGATATGAGTATGGGCGAACTCGAGCTCTCAAACCAAAGTGATTAAGGCTCATTTCACTTTAACGCCAATGTGTTTCGACGCTGGAATAGGCTCAACTTTGGTGTGATTTAAAACCTTGTGGTAAGGGAATTACTGGGCTGTTACTGTATTCAGTGGCGTGCAGTTCATAGAGGCATAAAAGCACTGCTTACCTAAATGGAAATACGGTATAATGCTCATTTTTCATCAAAACCAGTAAATAGGTAGTCTGCCTAACTAATGCCAACCTAGTAGGTAACGATGTACTCATACTTAACAATTCACACTTTTATAATAAGACAGATATGAATGTAACTCACCCAATGAATGTGTCTATGGTTATAATAATTCTAATTGTAATAAAATAAAATAACTCTTTTACACTTAAATAGTTTTATTGTACAAAAATACTGGCTTTTTCATGAGGTGACTTTTATTTAGGCTAAATTTTGCATTACTTACTGTTAAAAACATCTAAAAATGCATATTATTGTTCAAATATGGCACTAGTAATCTGTCTAACATTTTTTCTAATTTGGTCAAAAGAAGCCAAATAACTTTTTAAATGTTAATTAAACATTAAACTACAATTATTATAAATTAACTAAATTGTTTTAAAAGTCATGTCTATATACTGACATCATATGAAAAACAACATGGCTATTTCAAATGTCTTAATTAGTTTAAACATCGTTATTTTTAAGGGGTGAAGCTATATTTTACTATACCAAATAATGCCCCAGACTGCGTGGATTTATTTGGATATAAAAAGATCCGTCTTGGATTTTCCGGGATGGAACGTAAAGTAGGTAGTCTCCAGGATGGAAGCTCTCGGTGTTCTAAATCGGTGTGAGGTAGTTAGTAGACACAATTTGAATTTTGAATATAGGTATAGTTTTTTAGACCTGGCTTTTAGCCTTGGTGTGCATGTCAACAGGACGTTAGCCGTTGACCTAGGAGAGCGACTAACGCGGCAATACGACGCGATGTGACGCGAAAGTATCAAACAGTACCTGACCCTTCACGTGTCCTACGTTGTAGCTATGTAGAGTAGAGTAGAGGAGTGCTATATCTTAGGGAAGAAAAGTTGAAAAAGTGTCCAGTGGTTGCTGAAAATAACAATTCAAAAACCTTCCACAGTGGCGCTGGTGTAGCAAAGAGTATCCGAATTAAAAATAATAATATTATTGTCGACTAAAATAAGCAAAGAGTATCCGAATTAAAAAAAATAATATTATTGTCGACTAAAATAGTTAATTGAAAATTTCAACAACTTACGTTGTACAAAATAATGATGAATGTTTTCTTTCCTAGTTTATTTCTCAAACCTACTCTAATAATATTTGGAGCTTCCTTTTGAATTAAACTTGTTGCTAATGTGGCGCCCCTAATGTAGTGCATTTCGACGGACACTTTTTACCTATATACAGAGATGTTACTCCTTCCTTCTACACTCCATAGTTGTAGCGTAGATCGGAAGATACGTCGTTTTCTATGGCGTCGCATCGCATCGCGTGGCGTCGCCTCTGTAGCTCACCTAGGACAACGAGTTAGGATTCATGATCCATGGTTCATGGATGGTGATTCATGGTTGCTGCAGATTATCTGTGGTGTGAATACCTTCGTTGCCGCCATGACTAGGTATCTATGGCTTTAAAATCAAAAACAATTTCTTCAACTATTTAAGCATTGACTTCCCAAAGATTCATGTCGTTGTCAACTATCTCTGCGTACTTATCCCTTTTATATCTATCTTTGAATAGAGGTTTTAATATCTTTAGACCTAGTCCTAATAGAGCTCCGTTGTCTAACATATCGTTTAGTTTGAAGGCTAATTTGGCGTTGTAGTATAGTCTAAGTAGGCTGGGTCTGGAGAATAGGTATTGGCTGTCCCGAAGGTTGTCTCTCGCCCATTCTTCTACCCTTTTGTTCCCGCTAGCCATCTGCAAACAATTTATTTCAATAAAAAATACTTGTCCACCTCCCGGGCGCAGAGGAGAGCGTCTAGCTTTGGTCTTATATGTGGGATATCAAGGATTTTAAAACTGCGAGTACGTACGTACGTGCGTAGAATTTAAAAATTTCCAAAATTGAAAAGCTATTCTCTGTTTGTGTCGTATTCCTCATTACTGAGGGTCGCCATTAATCATATGAGTTTTCTTGGGATAATAATGCGGTGGGTTCCCACGTCCTTCCTCATAGGACTCGACTTATTATGTGCCCCACTTATTAAAAAAATATAGTGAGTGGTTTGGAGAATAAAGAGTCATACCTACTAATATTTTAGATGCGGAAGTGTGTTTGTTTGTTGGTTTTTCCTTCAATCACGCTGCAACAGAGCAACGAATCGACGTGATTTTTTGCATGGGTAGGTATTGAGGACCTGGAGAGTGATATAGGCTACTTGTTATCCCGGAAAATTAAGGAGTTCCCGTGTGCGAAGTCGCGGGCATAAGCTAGTTCATCATAGAATGATATTCTTTAGTCAGCTGAAAGAGATTTGCAAGAATTAGTTACTTACTCGTATGTCTCCAACTTGTTTGAGAAAATACGAAGAGAAGTAGAACCTCAGATTATCAGTGCCGGGCCTGCGTTGACCTCGCTTGACGTAAGCCTTCAGGAGTCTGTAGCCAGATCTCTTGTATTTGAACACCTGGAAGAACACATTTTGGGACTGCTGAATTTTTGTGGGGGGTTTTAGTTTTGGAATGGGTTAAATAAAACCGCCATCAGCCTTGTTTTGGAGTGAGATCAATGGTGTACATGCACATCGTCTGATTTTAATAGAAGGTTGATTTACAATGTTTAGGCGTTCGGTGCTTCACGACTAATTAAAGTTCTACCGAACTGTAAAGCGTTTATGTAATTACTAGCTAATGTCCACGACCTCGTCCGCTTGGATTGAGGTTTGTCGGTTCCGGGGAACTCTTTAATTTTCCGGGATAAAAAGCCTATGTGTTATTCAAGACTATAATCTATCTCTGTGCCAAATTTCATCCAGATCCGTTCAGCCGTTCGGGCGTGATTGAGTAACAAACATCCATCCATGTACATCCACACATCCATCCAAACTTTCGCATTTATAATATTAGTATAGATAGTATAGACTAGCTGATGCCCACGACTGTGCTAATTCAGACTATAATATATCTCTGTGCCAATATTTCATGCAGATCCGTTCAGCCGTTCTGGCGTGATTGAGTAACAAACATCCATCCATCCAAACTACTACTAATTAATTCAAGTACTGTAAATTCTTACTGGGCAACAATGAATTACGATTTAACTCATATCTAGTATCCAGCTCTGTGAGCGAAATAATTTTGACCAAAGGATATTTTCGGCTGGCGTTTCGGCCTTGGGGTTCACTTTTGCTGAGTACATTTCAATTAATCCGTTTATTAAAGAATAGGAGCTACGCCAATCAAGGAAATTGAAAGTAATTGGCGGCGGCCTATTCACTAATAAATAAGTTAAATGTTACTCAAACTTTCAGCGGGCTCTGAGGTGGTCGAAAATTAACGAGATGAAACCGTTTGGGACCATCCATTAATTACGACAATCTTTGCGAAGGAAATTAAGGAGGTAAAAGACTTCTTGTTTTGGACGGGGATTCAGCTGGTCGATTGCGGTAAAACTGCATTTATAACTATCATTATTTTTATCAACAAATTAACTGTTAACCTATTGATTTAACTCAGGTCAGCTGTTTTTAAACTTGAAGAGATACGTGATGTTTTCGTATTTCTTTGTTGTTTTACACTCATTTTTATGACTTTTTATTAATGTAGCTGGGTCTTTCTCAGAGGCCCCGTTATTTGTTTGATTTCGGTGTCACAATTTTTTTTTATGTTTGAGACATACTAGCAAAGATTTTAAAATCTACATTTTTTTGTGGTAATATTTGTATAATAGGGAACTATATATGTCAAAGGGTTAAATAGTTATTCAAATTTTTAAAAAGTGTGACCACCGACATCAAAATTTATGTCACGGAAATCAAAATAAAATAATTACTGTACATAATTAGTATATCGAAGACTAAAAAAGGTATTTCATTCATAAACTGCCTAAATGTTCTTGTTGAGCTGTACCTATTATCTGAAAATTAATTTTTAAAATAAAACATTTCACTTTTTTTTAAACATGCCCTTTAATTAAGCTAGTTTTTGGTTTAGATAATCCATTTCGGAGGTTTTACAATATTTTTTCTTAATCTTTACAGCAACTGTTATAAACCAATAAGACTGACTGACTGGATTGGTTCTTATTTGATTATAATAGTATTTTAGTAGTAGTAGTATTTAACTATATGAAATATAAAAATAAAATAAATTATACCTTGAATTTAACTATCAATATCAATTAAATAATCAACAAACATTATCATTGTTTTCAATAATACCTAATATTTTTAAATAATACTGCTTCGCTTTTATCACTGTAAGCGACGAGAATATAGAAATATAGAAACTTTTAATAAAATGACAATAAGAAGAAAAAGTTGCGTTGCGATGGAAATTGTTTTTTAACAAACTAAGTCGAAATTTAAAAAAATTGTTGAGAACGACAGAGTTTTTTTCCTCACCGTACGAGCATCTTTTACAATCACAAAAACTCTTGAGATCAATATAAGGACGCTTTAACCGTCGATTATTTATTGATAGATACATTCATACATGTAAAAAAGATAACACAAACATAATCTTTTCTTGGCAGTCATTAAAAATAAAATAAAGCAAAGATTACTAAATATTAAGAATTAATTGGTATTGTTTAATATTATTTATCGGCGGGGGAATTTCACTGGAAATATTTCTAAGTCGTCGTCACTACTTTGATCATCTCTCACAATATTTGCTAGTACATCGTTCATTAATGTCGGCGCAATATTTTCACAATCTGTTGAAACTTGAGTCCAGAAGCTGTCACTTTCCCGCAAGACAATATCTGATTTATTTGGAGAAAGGGGCTCGGCTTCATGAAAATGGTTTTGAGTTTTTATTAGAATATTAGATAAAATCTTGGGCTTATCAATATTAGTATTACCAATGTTTTTGTTAGTTGTATCATTAAAGTTTTCGCCAATTATGAACAATCCTATGTGACATCCATGTTCACAAGGTACTGACTTAGTTTTACATTCCCCTTCAGCGCAACTTATTTTTCTCATTGAGAGTTGGTTCGGTCGGGATTTGTGCCAGACTACCTGGTGCACTTTCATTGTCCCTGCAAACTGCTTCAGATCAGTAGGTATCAACAATTCTTTTTCATATATCCCAGAATCATTAATGGCTTCTGTTATTATTCCTTTAACAGATTTCAGATGTGTTAATAACGAATTTAGGCTTGTAATATCATTTCCTTGAGCAACTAATTGATCGGCTGTTCTTTTTATTGTTGCACCGACCCCATCTGGGGCACCTTTTCCATGCCCACTCTCAGTATAATTCCATGTAATACTAGTTAAACTAGGAATATACCAATGAAGTTTGCTTATTATGTAAAACAATTTTCGGTTTCGATATTGGCCTGAAGGACTATCAGAAATGAAATGTAGTTTGTTAATGTTAATATTTTCATCTTCTAGGAATTTGAAAATCGGAATTAAATGCTCCCAAATAGCTGGTGCATCATGGCGTAAAGATTCCGATAACGTGCAAATAGATTGGACGTTAAAATTTCCATTTTTACGGTAGTAAACGACCACAGTATGCAGGGTTATTTGTTGACGGTTACCTCCAAAATGTACAGCTTGAATTTCGTTAGCATATTTAGTGCAGTAATTTTCACTGAAATCACAGTGAATTATGCATTCTTCATGAGTAAGATCACTTTTCAATTTTTTTATAAACGTGGTCTGTGCAAGCATAATTGCACAATGTGTCATATATGGTATTATCATTTTTTCAAATTTTAAAATGGCGTCTCTAGGGAAAGTAGCCACTTTATCTTTAGCCGTGTGAACTGTAGTTCTCGTTTCTCCGTTCTTGGAATAAGTCTTTTTGCTTTTTTGCCAATGCCAGTAGAATAATTCTTCATTGTTATCAAATTCGTTATAGATTAGGGTTTTGTATTTGCAGTTGTCACATTTTCTTGTTAAACATGTCATATTAGAGGAGTCACAACAAAGTGACGATAATATTTCTTTAGGAAATTTTTCATTAATTATGTTTGCTTTTTTTAGTGCCATAACCATTAATTCCATATTTTCATGTTCAACGCAAAGACAGGTTTCGCGCTTATTCACATCGGGCTTTAAGATCCAAAACGGTAGTTTTTTGCAAAAACTGGAATAGCTCATTTTATTTTTTGAATTTTCTTGGTTAAACTTTATATGTAAGTCCTTTAGAGAATTATTTAAATAGCGTTTTTGCTTTTTATCCTTTTTCCTAGTAATGAACTCCTTCTTTCCAGCACACATACGACTGTTTTCATCCTCCTCAAGAAATGTTTTAATATCTTCTTCTACGTTATTTTTAATTTCTGCTCTAACATCTTCACTTCGCTGCGGTTTTGTAGAGCTAGTTTTTGTAATTCTTGAAGGTAAGTATTTTCTTAATTCGGCAACCTGGCTTTTTAATCTATATATTTGTTTTCGGTATCTTTCGTTTACAGTTTTTAATTTATCATATTTCTCCTTTTGCAATTGAAGCATTTTGTTCATACGGTATTTGAGCCTACGTACTACGACTTTTGTATTTAAATTCCTTTTCTTAGCTTGTGGTGTTTCAGGAAAGTCTCGTTCGATCACACGTACAAATGACCTAGTACAGGGTCTTGAAACTACACTTATGTCACTTGATGGACTCAATGGTACTGACGAATCTCTATAACCCTTGATACGCTGTGATAATGGAGCTAAAGCACCAAATGAACTTGTTGATGGGAAACTTATAAGCTCGTCAGGTGGTTGGTATCCAGGTGTTATAGATTTTAAAATGTTTGAATTTGAACTGACCAAAGGGTCATCAGTATCGTCAGGTGCTTCTGGTATAATTAAATCTTCTTCAAGGCACCTGAGCTTCTCACGCCTTTTTTTCAAATTATATTTATTAGAAGAAATTCTACTTTTCTCCCTTACGATTCGCTGTTGACGGGGATCTAATTTGCTTACTGATTTCACTTTTCCTTCATTCCTCTTTTTATAGTACCGTTGCCTATCTTTCTCCTTATGTACTGCATAGAGCTCTGGATCACTTTTAATCCTGGCTTTTCGACGTCGTTCAGCCAATCTTTTTTTGACTTTACGATCTTCTTTTGAGTCCGCCATTATAAAAACTGGAAAAGTACAGCTTTGTTAAATTAGGCTTCAGTTGTAAGTATAAGCCGGCAATTGCGCGTTGGACAAGTTGGACACATGCAACAAGGTTTTCGTCTGAACTATTTTTCTACTAAAGAGTATTTTTTTATTATATAAACATCCTGAAATCCCAATTAGTGTAGATTTTTCTATCGGTCAACTTCGGAGATAAGGTGAAAAAATATCTTTTTTTATTTTACTCGATAAATCAAGAAAAGAGAAAAAAGTAGGAGATTGAATTGACTTAAGTATCCGAAAGCACTTGTAAAAGATTATTTGATTAAGGGCTGATTTTTCAATCGTCATATAAACTATGTGAAGAATAAATTTGAAACATATTTCTAATATAACATAATCTGTCAAAAAGTCATATTTATTCGTTAGTTAACGATAATCTGGCGATTAAAAAAATCGGCCCTAAATAACTATTCTATTCTATTCTAAATAATTACATCAAACTCATTTCAGAATGCACAAATAAATTTTTTCATTAAGATTCCCCTTTTTAATAAAAAAAATTAGTTTTCTATTTTTTCGTAAAAAGGTATTAAGAAGTATAGTTGGTATAATTATTATATTCAACTATTACAAACTTCATATCGATGATTTTTATCATTACTGAAATAATTGGTTCTGAACTGAAATAATTGACTGAAGTAGGTTCCACTTTTGCAATAAACCATAATTACTTGATTTCGGTGGGACTAAAATTGACCTCGGTGTATCTATTTCCACCGAAAACACTGAAATCAATTCCACCGAAATCAAAATAATGAGCTAAATCTTAAATTTCTACAAAAGCAATGATAATTCCGTACGTTAGCCTCCATTATTTAAATCTAGAACTCATTCGTTATACCTTTATAAAACCAAAATAGTCGTAGTTCAAATGCACATGGATAAATCAGTTGCACCGAAATCAAATTTAGGGGTATACCAAGCCACCGAAAGCGACTACTTACCTCAATAACACAGGTGCTAAGAAAGGCACAGACGTCTTGCTTTTACCAACGACGTAGCGCGACTGGGAGTTTGTCCTACTCTAACAAGTATTCTCGCAGTCATTAAAGAAAAAGCAGTATGGAGAGAATTGGTGAGCGCCACTGATATCAAGTCTAAACGTCGGACGTAAAAACTATTCGTTATTAGTTATCGAAAAACGCCTATTATTCATTATAAATATTAGAAGTTTATCTAAGAACTAATTAGCTATATCTAAACTATCTTTTTATGATGGTGCGTTTAATATAATAAAATAAAAAAAATAAAATTCGATGCAAAGTGGGTTGCGGACGCGGCACCGATGTCAATATTTTCAAGGTTTTTATTTTTTTTACCTCACTTATATCTATTTTATCTTAAAAAATCCATAGGTCTATTCTTATTTAAGATCATATCTACCATACATAAAATTTTCAAGTAGCTAATAATTAACTGAATAGAGGTTTTTACCTCGGACACGCATTTTTGTGCCCTCTGAGAAAGACCCAGCTACTGAAACTGAATCCAAAGATCGGCAAATAATTGACGCATTTTAACGTTACCTTACCTGCTAGTAGTAGAACCTGTGACTATACATAGTAGAACTTTACCTGGTATATAAAATTCCCAGTCACATAAGAATCGATATAATGAGTCCCATAACTCTTCATAAACCGCCTCACAGCGGCCGTATTGTTCACATCCAGACGATCGATAACACTTTCCATAAATTCCATAACCCTGATCGGTTTGGTATGATCCATTTTTACAGTCTTATGGGTCTTGGATAGTTTGACTAGTACATAGCAGCAATCTTCACTTGTTGTGTCGAACTCTATTCCGAAGGTCCTCATGATTTCGTCGTATATCCAATCGCCTAAGAACGCTTTCCATGGTTGTTCTGTACTGAAAACAAGATCATTGGTTATGTTCAATTTTTATGGACTCATTTAAAAAAAATCGTTCACTATTGACGCCTGCGCATACAGAAAGAGAACTGCGTTCTTTATAACGTTTGCATAATTTTATAGCGCCAGCGGGACTTTTTATTTTATTTTTATCCACTACAAGTTAGCCCTTGTCTTCGATCTCACCTGATGGTAAGTGATGATGCAGTCTAAGATGCTAGCGGGCTAACCTGTTAGGGGCATGGCAGTTAATTAAACCCATAGGTACTTAAGTCTTACCCCTATTTGGTTTCTACACGGCATCGTACCGAAACGCTAATTCGCTTGGCGGCATGTCTTTGCCGGTAGGGTGGTAACTAGCCACGGCCGAAGCCTCCCACCAGGCCAGACCAGGGAAAATTCAGAAATTATAAATTCCCAAATTGACCCAGCCGGGAATCGCACCCGGGACCTCCGCACGTTAAGACAACAGCGCTCAACACTGAGACACGGGGGTCGTCAAAACATCATCATCATCAGACTGCAGCTAGTCAGACCGCCAAAGTTACAAACGTTACTAAGAAGGCGGAACGAAGAACAGAACTCAGAACGGCTAAACTCATTATGTCTGTGCTGGGCTCTAATTCTTCATTCATTCTGCTTCATTGATTCCCTTGTGCGCAGAGTGCTGGTCATCGCGAACGGAGTCCTGAGTGGAGGGCTATAGTAACCAGCGTCACGAAGACCCTTAAAGGAGATCTTGACCTTCAGCTATGACGAATACAACAATGAAGTATAAGACCGCTTTGCCTTTAGAGTTTAGAACAATGATCCATGCACTGCTGTTTCATCGCTTGAATGCTTGCATTGATGTTAGATGTACCTATCTTTATTGATGATTTTTTGCGAGTATTGATTTTACTCTTTTGTAATGCCAGTTGCTTTGCTAACCATACTATAATACTATTATAAATGCGAAAGTCAGTTTGTTTGTTGGTTTGTTGGTTTGTCCTTCAATCACGCTTCAACGGTGCAACGGACCGACGTGATTTTTGGCATGGTTATAGCTGGAGAGTTATCCCGGAAAACTAAGCAGTTCCCGCGGGAATAAAAAAAACTTAAACCACGCGGACGAAGTCGAGGGCATCAGTTAGTATGAAATAAACTTAACACTAAGGCATTAAAGTTTAATTACGAATGTAGTGTAGATATTTGTGTTTAAGACCTTTTGTCTTCGTAACAAAGCGATCATGTCGGTGTTCGCGAGCATGTCGGTCACGCGAATCCACAAGTTTACCCCCTATCAAAAAGTGCTCAACGTGGCTAAAGAAGTTTTCACTTCAAAAATATTTTAAATATTCGTTTTCACTTCTATCGGCAGTCCCTATGACTATTGTCTGTTCCCCTGCGCATTGGTTTGTCAGCCAACCGTTATCTATTTGGGCAAGAGCTGTGAAATCACATACGCATGCACTGGCACATCCTCACCATTGTCGATCGTAAGTATGTAATTGGTAATTCCTTACCCCTCTATTTTGAAGTTCCCGAAGTAACCAGCCAGCAAGTCCTCGAAGGTTTCACACAACTGTATATTCAGCGCTACCATGGGATCCCCTGGTAATTCTATGCTGGTGACATCTTCGAACACACGGATGTTCTTCTCCCGAAACGGTTCCACTATATCCAAGCTGTCTTCTTCATAGTCGGCTGACACCACTTGCGTCACTTGTGAGAGATCACCGTAGCTATAATGTTAAAATTGATCACTATAAGCCCTTGATTGCGATCATTGATCGGTTTCATGTTGGGCACGAGCATTAGTACGGCGTAGTAGTAGTTTACATAAATAAACACTATCAACATTTTGATTTTTATCTTGGTAAAAATACCTCAGTTTCTGAAGACTAAAGTCTTCGAACAGTGCGTGTTGCCAGTGATGACTTACGGATCCGAGACATGGTCGCTGACTATGGGCCTGATAAGAAGGCTCAGAGTCACTCAGTGGGCGATGGAGAGGGCTATGCTGGGAGTGTCCCTACGTGATCAAATCAGAAATGAAGAGATCCGTAGGAGAACCAAAGTCACCGATATAGCCCGAAGAGTTGCGAAGCTGAAGTGGCAATGGGCGGGGCACATAGTTCGGAGAACCGATGGACGTTGGGGTCCCAAAGTGCTGGAATGGCGACCCCGCACTGGAAGGTGAGCAGTGGAAGTGGGGCAGACCCCCCACACGGTGGACGGACGACATCAAGAGAGTCGCAGGGAGTCGCTGGATCCAGGCGGCGCAAGACCGTGGCTTGTGGAGGACCCTACAAGAGACCTACTTCTTCTTCTTCTTTTCCTTTTGAGGTTTCAGTCCCTTGTGTCCTGTATCACTGCGACCGTTTCCGATCTATTGTGATATGACCTCCATTTTTAAATTTCCTCGCCAATGTCTGCTTCAGTCAGGAACAGCAGCATTTTCTTGACTGGAATACGGGAAGCATCCTCTGGGTTAATAATATGTTTGCCCAGATGGATGCTTCGTTTATGCATTAGAGCGGGACATTGGCAGATAATATGCATCGGAGTCTCACAGGATTCCTGGCATAGTCTGCAGATATCCGTGTCCCTAAGCTTAAGGTTTACAAGAGACCTATGTCCAGCAGTGGACGTCCATCGGTTGACGACGACGACGACGAAACGGAGCGTAGGGCGCCCCCAGCAAGGTGGAGCGATGATATCCGGAGGGTGGCTGACATCGATTGGATGCGAGAAGACGAGGAAAGAGCACGTTGGCGCTACTTGAAAGAGGCCTACGTCCAACAGTGGATGCACAACGGCTGATGATGAATGATGATGATGATGACTAATTAGCATTAGGGATCCATTTGTTTGTGAAACTTCCGGCTCTAGTTGCGGCATGGTGATCTGTCTTATACCTACACTACAGAGGTTGGTTCACCCATACGGGTGGAAGTTATTAATTCCTGAATTGACTCATCCGGGAATTGAATCCAGTACCTCACCACGAAACACCAAGAAATCTGTGATCTCTACCCTGTCCCCACTACCAAAGGTTAACTGGAAGAGAATCATCATCATCATCATCACTACAGCCTATTAACGTCCCACTGCTGGGCACAGGCCTCCACTCTCATAGGAGAGCGGGAATTAGAGCTTAGACCCACCACGCTGCTCCAATGCGGGTTGGCGGGCTTTAACGATTATTATCATGTTAGTGATAATAACCGGGACCGACAGCTTAACGTGCTCTCCGAGGCACGGGGGTGAAACACTGCCAACTTCCAACTCTGGGCTGGCACTGAGAATTTCTTAATTGAAAAACCCAATACCTAACTTTTATGCCCGACCGGGAATCGAACCCAGGACCTCGTGAGTCGACTATGCTAACCACTGGACCAACGAGGCAGTCAACTTACGAAGAAAATACCTCTAGGTATTAAGTTCGCCTTTGTACATTGTTCTACTTGTGCAATAAAGAATTTATATACATACATACGTACCTACTTTACCTATCTTTGGTGATAACCTTCCATTTAAGAAGTTGATTACAGTAATTAGTAAGACGTAATTGGGTATTCCCATCCATTTCATAGGTATCATATTTAGCTAATCTCTCTGATGACTATTTAGATTATTTAGAACCATTGACAGTGGTTTAGTGATCCAATTTCCCATTCAGGTGCCACCCCTCAAGTATCTACCCCTAATCGTTTTCTGCACGGCATGATAACGGAGCGCTAAATCACTTGGCGGTACGTCTATCCCGGAAACGAACCACGACCGCAGCCTCCCACCAGACCAGACCAGAGAAAATTGAGAAATTATAAATTCCTAAATCGACCCTCCTGGGAATAGAATCCCGGGTCTCCTAGATACAAGGCACAGGCCACCACCACGCTAGCGGCTAGTGAGCTCGTCATAAAATGAGGGCTGTAGAAATTTTTCAAGAGGTGTTTGATGAAGACCTGTAAATCATGATGGTAGATAGATAGATAGATAAATTCTTTATTGCCACACATAACACAGAAATAACTTAAATCCATGCTAATATTATAAATGCGAAAGTGTGTCTGTCTGTCTGTCTATCTCTCTGTCTGTCTGTCTGCTACGCTTTCACGGCCCAACTACTCAACCGATTTTGATGAAATTTGGTACAAGGACAGGTTGTGTCCCGGGGAAGGACATAGGGTACTTTTAATCCCGGAAAATTAAAAAGTTCTCGCGGGAATCAAAAAACATAAATCCACGCGGACGAAGTCGCGGGAATCATCTAGTATAATATAAACAAAAAAAACAGAAAACAACGCGTGCGCAAGGGCGGTCTTATCACTAAAAGTGATCTCCTCCAGACAACCCATTGATACCCAAACATCCATTTGACAACCCATTGTTAGATACTTCTGGGTTGTTTTAAGTTTTCTACGTCGAACCTGCTAAGCAATTTGCTTATATATCAAGGTACTGATATTTAACTGATTGATTTTGTATGCGTATTTATAGTTGAATGGAACCAGATGGCTTTTATCAGTAACGAAATTTAATATAATTAGAACGAACTTATCTATGTAATAAAAACTTACTTCGCAAACACATCAATAGCATTTCCAATGCTCAAACTGTAACCTAGGTCCCCTTCGCCGCTCTCACAAACGCCACAACAAAAGAATAGAGTCAAAAATAACATAAACATCTTTCGAACACTAAGTAAGGACTAGTTTAGATGGAATACATTGTGAAGGAAACACGCTAGCCGCGTGGAGGCGGCGTTAAGACTGAGATTTTTCACATATTTCGCTACATCATACATGATGTTGAGGAGTAAACACAGTGTGAACTTGACCCATGAGATTAGTTACGTATCCGAGATAGAGGCAAGCGCGTGCGATGGTTTAATTGGAAATAAAACTGAATAACATGTAGGTAGGTAGAGTTAAGGAAATAATCGTAGAAACAGGAATCTTTCTAAGGTAGATATTCTTATATTTGTTAGTACCTCAACAACACAACAAAAAATATCTCCAAAGCCGTCAACGCATTGGCGGTTCCTCTGATGCAGCAAATGTAGATAGGCGGCGGTTATCACATAGGACGCTGTGTAGCGTAAAAGGGGGTTTTTAAAAGCAGTGTATATGTCACCGTAAGATTGCAAAAACCGTTAGATTGTAATCTAACTAGTGATATTGTAAACTATCGACGGATTGTGAACCGTTCAATGTTCCGAGTGTAAAATTTTGAAATATTAATTGTATTTACGTTTTCTTGTCTCTTTCTTGTAGGTTAGGTTAGGGTTCGACATAAATAATCAAGTAGTGCCTATCGGGTTAATATACTTACCTAACAGATTACAATCTACCGAAAAATAATGCGTTGAATTGTAATCTGTCGACGGTTTACAATATCGCTAGTTAGATTACAATCTAACGGTTTTTGCAATCTTACGGTGACATAATTTTGCTTGTAAAAACAAATCATGCATTTTGTGCGACATACGCTTGCTCGATCTCACCCCCCCGCGCCTGTTTTTCATCTCGTGAGCTCACAGCGCCTTAACATCAGGTGACCCTCGAAGATCAGGTTTGCTCGCTATATTTATAAAAAAAGAAAACCCTATAAGTACTATCCTCCTAATTGCATGTATGATATTGGGATTAATAATTTATCGTAATCGAGTCTATTTTATAACAATCAATTTTCCATTAATATACGCAAGTATTTCCGACCTACCTAACTGCTTATCTTATTTTTTAGTTAAATTGGATTGTCAATTTGTATATTAGGATAGCGAGGAACGAAAATTTCCATTCAATTTCATAGTAAATAGTTACTCGTATACCTGTCTACCCGGCAGAATTTGTTGTCAGCTTTTCTAAGACCATAGCGCGTTAATTGAACAATCAACTAATCAAATATCAAATAATAATATAATATAATAAATATTATAAATGCGAACGTTTGGATGGATGGATGTATGGATGGATGTTTGTCACTCAATCACGCCCGAACGGCTTAACGGATCTGGATGAAATTTGGCACAGAGGTAGATTATAGTCTGGCACATAGGCTACTTTTTACCCCGGAAAACTAAGGAGTTCCCGCGGGAACCAAAAAACCTCGATCCACGCGGATGTAGTCGCGGGCATCAGCTAGTACTTAATAAAATGGGAAAGCGGGTATGTCTGTCTGCTACTTACTACGCTTTCGATGCCCATCTGTTCTACCGATTTTGATGAAATTTGTAATTTTGGTACAGAGATAAGTTGTATCCCCGCTAGTTCCCTTTTTATGCCGAAAAACCGAAGAGTTCTTACAGGATTTATGAAAAACCTAAATCCACTTGGACGAAGTCGTTAGGTAGGGGAAAGGGGCCTAAAGCGGATACGTTAAGATTGAGGTTGAATATGAGTAGCTTGTTAATCGATGTTAACCTAAACTTTAACACAAACGAATAGTGAGTTTAATGGCGCATAAAATCATTCATAGAGATTTAAGATCGGTTGATAAAAAATAAAGTTATAAGGAAATTTGTAAAACTCAAAGAAAAACCGCTTTGCCCTAGGGGGGGGCCTAAAGCGGTTTTAGGTATCGGGCAAAGCGGACATACTAAAGAAATGCAAAGTAAGTCATATAATCTTTGAAAAACGTACAAGTAAAACATTTTAATCGAAAAGGAGCAAGTCCTTTCACAAATACTTGACCCTGATTTCAGATGTCTGTCAAGTGTGGTGAGAGGTATAACAAACTTTTTAACCGACTTCCAAAAAAGGAGGAGGTTCTCAATTCGGCGCGTTTTTTTTTTTAATGTATGTCAGTGCATATCTCCGTGGTTTCTGAACTGATTTGAAAAAAAATTCTATCAGTCATCAGAGGAACTCTCGAGGTGGTACCAAAAAAAATCTGAATCCAAATCCTCAACCCTGACACTAAAAAGTTAATAATAAAAATTCTTTCCAAAAAACCGACTTCCAACGCCACTGTACAGTACAAAATAATTTTGATTTCTACCCACTATGTTGAAGTCGGGCGAGTCTGATGCGTCAACTTTGCTTATCCTTGTTATACCCGCCCGACTTCAACATAGTGGGTAGAAATCAAAATTATTTTGTACCTTACAGTGGCGTTGGAAGTCGGTTTTTTGGAAAGAATTTTTATGCGCCGTAGATTTCTCAGATCTCTTCAGATCTGTAACTTCTTTTATCTACTCCAGCATCGAAAAGTTCCAATTTCGAATTTGACAACTATATCGAATTGAACCCTCTTTCGTGTTTGCTTCTCATAACGATACAGTTCGTTGTATGGGAGCTGTATCGTTATGAGTCGTAGCTGTGTCGATATGGTTATCTTCATAAATAGGATACCTATAGCTCAGCGGCTCTGGGTTCTGGCACTTTTGGTTTTTATTAATTTATAAAGTAAAAAATTATAAAGACGTCCTTGTCGTAGATAAAATCTTGTATGCAACTGTACGTAATTAGTCATTTTAATTCTCGTACTATCCTATTTTGATACTCGGCAAGCCTCGTATCAAAAAACAGCACTCGAATTAAAATGACCCTCATTACGATACAGTTGCATAAATAGCTATTAGAGCACTGGTCATGGCTGTCTCGTCCCACGCGGCTTGAGCAGTTTATATTCTGTATTTATTCACCATCTGAAAGGATACCTACAATATTGATATAACAGAATTCATTACATCCTAGTCGTGGGCAAAGCGGATAGGTAACCGCTTTGCCCGAACCGCTTTGCCCTTTTAGCCTTATAATTTTTGCAATCAAAAATAACATCAAAATTAGACAAGTACATACAAGTCGGCACTTTTAAATCATAGTCAAATACACAAAAGTCAAGACTAATTTATCAAACAGGGCATACTTAAGCTATAAATAAGGAAAACACACTATACTTACCGCTTTTTTTTTTTCGAAATACACCCAATTTTGATTTTTTTACTGCACCTACTCTATTACACGTTCTCGCAGAGTCGGACGAGTGCCCCAAGGGGAGCGGGGAGAGGGCGTCGCTCCCGCGCGCTTTGATGCTCCTAGCTATTGACGCGTTAATTTAAAAATACAAAACCGCTTTGGGCACCATAACCGCTTTAGGCCCCTTTCCCCTATCTATTATCGTTCAAAAAGTGTACACCCTTATGTTCATTTTTAGGGTTCCGTAGCCAAATTTGGCAAAAACGGAACCCTTATAGATTCGTCATGTCTGTCTGTCTGTCTGTCCGTCCGTATGTCACAGCCACTTTTTTCCGAAACTATAAGAGCTATACTGTTGAAACTTGGTAAGTAGATGTATTCTGTAAACCGCATTAAGATTTTCTTACAAAAATAGAAAAAAAAAAAAAATTTTTGGGGTTCCCCATACTTAGAACTGAAACTCAAAAATTTTTTTTTCATCTAACCCATAGGTGTGGGGTATCTATGGATAGGTCTTCAAAAATGATATTGAGGTTTGTAATATCATTTTTTTCTAAACTGAATAGTTTGTGCGAGAGACACTTCCAAAGTGGTAAAATGTGTGTCCCCCCCCCCCCCCCGTAACTTCTAAAATAAGAGAATGATAAAACTAAAAAAAATATATGTTGTACATTACCATGCAAACTTCCACCGAAAATTGGTTTGAATGAGATCTAGTAAGTAGTTTTTTTTTAATATGTCATAAATCGTAAACCGCAATTTACCTTTCATTCAATCAACTCAATATTTAAAAAAAACATTTAATTTAAAACTTACTACAGGTTTGTACGGAACCCTCGGTGCGCGAGTCCGACTCGCACTTGGCCGGTTTTTTATTTATGATGACTTAAATGCCTACCAAAAACGACCAATGAATACGTAGGTAGGTACATTACCTATACAATTCAAATTTTTTTCTTTGATTCTGCATTATATGGCCCTCAATTATAATATGAAAAATATGTCGAAGTCTCATCTAATCACGATTGTAATCATGTCCCATTTAAATAAAACGCCAAACTACAAAAATCCAAGGTCTGTAACGGCTAGATGATGCCACGTTTTGCGATAACCCCGCGAACTTATTATAATTACTTATGAATTACTTATTATAAAGTGAGCATTCTTAAAGTTTTATATTATGGAGCCCGCGACTTCGTCCGCGTTCGTCCTAATTGAACTTAGGACGAACGCGGACGAAGTCGAAGCTTATAATTAACTTACTTACAATTTTTGTTGTTTTGTTTATATGTCAAATCTTGCCAATGAATTTCAAAACAGTTATCCCTGACCGATTGAGCTGTTTGGATGACAATGCATGGTTAGCTATGTGACGTCATTCTAAATCCAATATGGCGGACTTCCAAAGATGGCGGACTAAGCAGTTATTTTTTGCAAGGTTTTGCTGAGAAAAATACGAAATAATTATAAAATGACGTCACACTATACTATCATGGCGTTGAACAGAAACTTACATTTTGTAAGGCTCAAATAGGTATACTTACTTATCACATAACCCAGCGCCGGACCACTACTGAGAACGAGTTTCCTCTCAGAAAGAGAAGGGTTTTGGCCCATCACGCTGGCCAAGTGCGTAATGTCAGACTTCACACACCTTTGAGAAAATTAGGACTAAATCTCGAGAATGCAGGTGATTTTTCACTTTGCTTTGAAAGGTGAAATAAGGTTTGTTCTTTTTAATACAGCGTTTAATAGATAAACTGCTTTAGAAACCTTCCTTTTTAACGGTTTGACGAACATACTGGGCCTTTAAATGCACCATAGAAGTGCGTAGGTACTCGAGGATCGAACCGCCTCCCACCCAACGAGGCCGACGTCTAACCTAACTTAATGCCATGTCTATTTGGTGAAGCTATCGCATGGCAGTTGCTAAGTATTTAGGTAGGTAGCTAATATTTTGGATAAAGTTGAACGACACACTATCGGGCGTTAGGGTTTGCTCGTGATAAGCTCTTATTCAGGCAATGACCTCATTTCATCACAAGCCGGGGTGAAGTGACGGATGTTCCAAATAATTGGGATAAGCTAATATTAGACTTCATCTTAGGATTACGGAGAAAATTGGTAGCTAAAAGGTACTGCTACTAAATCGGTTAAGTATAGTTAGCGCAAATCAAATAGGTAACTAGTCATCTCTGAGCTGAGGTGCGAGTGCTTGTTTGCGCAGTTCTCATACAGTCTGTCCAAGTCAATGTACATGTCACCGTAAAATTTGAAAAAACCGTTAGATTGTAATCTAACTAGCGAGATTGTAAACTATTCGAAATATTACAATTTAACACATTATATTTCGGTAGATTGTAATCTGTTAGGTATATTAACCCGATAAAGCCTGAGTGCTTATTACACTACACTGCACTACCTGGATTATTCACGTCGAATCCTAACCTAACCTACAAGAAAGAGACTAGAAAACAATGAATATTTCAAAAATTGACACTCAGAACATTAAACGGTTCATAATCTGTCGACAGATTACAATCTATCTAGATAAAAAGCGTTAGATTCCAATCTGACGGTTTTCACAATCTTAGGGTGACATATACATGTCACCGTAAGATCGTAAAAACCGTTTGATTATAATATACCTCGCAAGATTGTGAACTATCGAAAGATTGTGAACTGAACATACTGATTACAATTTAACGCATTATTTTTCGGTAGATTATAATATATCGAAGTAAAACCGTCAAATTGTGAAATACCGTGCGACGGAACGCACTTAGCGCGCTGATTGGTTGAACGGCATATGCCATGCGTCGCGATATTTGTTTGATAATTCATTTGTTGTCGAATGTAAACAAACAGTGTTTTGGTGATTGTAAATTGATTTCGTGTTGAAAATAACTCACAGCTTTAGAATTCGTTACATAAATTGTTGTGGAAGTAAAATGACTCTATGATTAACCAAAGAAGTGCAGTTTGAATGATAGATAAGTTAGTATTCGTCACTGAACATAGCCTTAAATTACAGAAATTTTGCGTGTTTTAATATTTTTTATGCGCGTGAACCTATGTGATCTCATTTGATAACATTTACAATGAATTTGATTACATTTACAATATTGAGCCTATCTTTCAACACCGACCAATCAGGGACGGCCTTCGGACAGCTGACAATTTAACGCGCGGCAGATTGTGATTTAACAGTTTCACTTCGATGGATTATAATCTACCGAAAAATAATGCGTTAAATTGTAAATTCGGTTCACAATCTTTCGACAGTTCACAATCTTGCGAGGTATATTATAATCAAACGATTATTACGATCTTACGGTGACATACATACTACACACGAATTTTGTATTTTAATGCACTGCACGTAGTTTAAGGTCTTGAAAATAAAACGAATAAGTATTTTTTCAGTCACAAATCGATTTTATTTCATAACTTAATTCCTATAATATTTACACCGTATAAACATCGATTGTGTATAAAATTATAAATGCATTCACACGTTTGTTCCCGCATTGCTATATTGTACATTATTAATTAATTAAAATTAAAAATTAAATTATTGCACATAAATTAAAATTCATGACAAAATCGGTCTACATGTCTTTTTAAGTAGGTATAAAATGGATTTTTTAGTTTGCTTAGATTTAGACTCAACCTTACGATGTTTGAATTATTTCCACTGAATCGATTCAATTTAATTTTACTGTTTTGTTTTTTGGAATGAAAAATATTTTAAAGATTTTAAAAGACTAAATTTCTCTACTTAATAGTATTTTTAGAACTTCCGTTATTCTTATTTACAATAAAATTGTTTCAATTCTAAACATTTGTAATACCTTCTTAATAAAAAATACTCTAAAATTTACTTATCCATTGTATTTTGTGTAGAAAATCTATAAAATATATCACATTTATTTAATATTCGATAAAAAATATAAATACTTCACCTACATAAAAACCTAAAAACTACGGTACTGCTTCTATATTTTTTTTACAAAATATCGTCTTTTCACATATTTTTTTTATTAAGTAGTAGGTACATATCAATTCCAAAAAATAATTTAGGTATAAGTTTTTGAATCACTCAATTCCAATTGCAATTGAAAACTAACTAATTTTTGTGCAAGAAGTCCTTATTACATTGACAAAATTCAGCATAACAGTGGTCACATGTATTGATAAAATTAATTACTAAGTTCAGCCTCTAGTGACGTTTTGTTACATTGTTAAAGGTGAGAACAAAAAAGTCACATTTACGCAAGTTCTAGGCTATTTGGTCTATTTTAACGCACAATTCTGAATAAGGTACCGTATAGAAATCTGTAAATATCTGTTGTTAGGGTTCCGTACCAAAATAGTAAGTAAATAACGACCCCAGCTTTAGATGCCAGTGCCGCGGCCGATGTATAGGAATTCACGCATACGAAAATATTACTCACATCCAAAGCAACGCAAAAATATACCGTAATGAATTAATTATGTTCATCTAATAATTTAGTCTCCGTTTCCAAAAATGTATGTAAAATGTGTAAATAAACATCTCTTGACTTTGTATAAATACATTATGATAGTTTACAATAGTTTAAGGCTTGATGTTACACTACGCATCTGCGCAGCGACCGTCTTACGCTCCTTTAACACTTCTATTCTTATTCCGAATTCCGTGGTCAATAAGCATTATCACATATTACTCTCCCATAACTTCAAATAATTGTCTATGACTTCCTCGAACCACTTTTTTTTCTTCGTATCCTTGAACGCGGGCGATAATGTCTTTAATTCTAATTGTAATAAAGCTTCGTTTCCCAGTAACGAGTCCAAGTTTCTTAGAAGAGTCGGTTCTCCATGTAGTTTCAATAAGCTTGGATACGAGAATATGTAGTAGTGTACCCTGAGGCGTTTCATCGCCCAACTTTCTACTGTTTTGTTACCACTGGCCACCTGGAAATTTAAAAAAAAAAGGTAAGAGCTCAACTGAAGCTATTTAGCATTTATGTTCGAGCGCCAAAAAAGGATAGGTAAAAAAATGTGTGTGTGTCACAAGTCACACACGGCAGAAGTGAAACTTCAGAAAACTAGCCTACGAGAGAATGAAATAAATAAAAATTGAGAGAATGAGATATGACACAATTTATGTCTTGTAATCTATCTCATTCTCTCGCAGGCTAAATCCTATTATGAATATGTTTGTCTCTTTTCGTTTTACCGAATTTTCAAATCACAACGATTCTAAAAAAGTTTCACTTCAAAAACTTAGAATTTTATAATCTTGAGGATTTATATTTTAAAGAATATATTATAAACATAAAATTGAACGACCAAAAATCTATTTGTAAATTAATTACTTTGTAATATTTCCAAAAAGAAGAACTTTGTGATATGAACTAGGCTTCGAAGACTAAAAATATAGAGAAGAAAAGCTTTTCTGAGGATGAAATGTTTAAAGAATTCATATCATGTCGCATGAAAAATGAGTAAGTAACAGAAGTAATTCATGAATCTGATTGCAATGATAAACGATTTATAAAATTATTATACAAACCTTAATACTCAAGTATGTGTAATTTGATAATCTAAACAAGTTGCAAGGTAAGAAATTTTTGGCTTATGACTTTCTCTTTTGCCTACCTTTTTAGAGGGTGTTTTATGTCAATAATTTTTTTTAATACCACTGCTGATTTTTTGAATTTTAATTCTTAATACAAGCGTCATAACATTGTTTTTACCTTAATTTGTCCAATATGCTTGGCCTGCCAGGGTGAGAAGTACCCTTCCAACTCCTTAGCAGTGATATCTGCCACTCCTTTGCTTTTAAGCCTTTCTTTGATCATAGAGTATGCGGTTCTAGAGAACACAAATACCTGGAGTGAGAGCATAGACAAGATTCACGATTTTATTATTCAGATGTTTGGAAAAGGATTTTTTTGCACACATTCTTTTAGGGCGTGCACTCACACTTTGGCGGTCAACGTTGGATCGGACGTTATACCTCTTTTCTATTTCTTAGAACGAAATCCCAATTTATTTTATTCTCTGATAGTTTTTAAGGCTTTTTGGCTCTGAGTTCAAGCCGTTTTGAAATTTTTTATTTCTGAAAAAATTATTTGGAAACTTGGATGATTTGTGAATGAATGCACAGTATGAATGTGCTTCAGAAAAAAATAGAAAGAACAATGCAATGATGTAAAGCCAATGATCGTGAAAAGAAATAGAAAAGGAGATTTGATGGAAAGCTTTTAGGATACCATTTTAAAAGTTTTTTTATGAATAAATCGGGCGAAACTATGAATACATACGCACTAAATTTCAGTGCTGAATAACTACTGAACTGAACTAGCCTGATTTTTGGCCATAAAATAAACCAGCTTTACCAATTTTGAGAGGTATTAGCTCAGATACTAAAATAATATTAGTTTCGCTTTGAAGATTTGAACTTCCTAGTTTATACTTAGTACTTACCCATTAAAGATTATTTCGTAAATCATAGTTTTCTAATGACTGTATTTTACCTCAGTATGGTAAATGGTTTGTATTAAAAGCTTTCTTGAAAATACTGAGCTATATCCGTTATGATAGAGCTTAGTAAAATTCTCGTGTAATTTTTTCTGTTTGCATGTTTGTTTACGAAGGCAGAGTTTTGTCTAAAATTTTAAGATTAAGATGCAGTCTAAGATGGTAGCGGGCTAACCTGTTACGGGTTCTATCGAATCTATCGAATTAGGGGAATCGAACCTTCCCGGGTTTCCGATTCCCCCACACCCGCGAGGTCCCCCTCCCACATTGAGACAACAGCGCTCAACACTGCGCCGGGGATATCGTCAATATCAGGGAGTCGAATAAGTACTTGGTATTAGAATCTTCAAAAGAGGCACAAAAATAAGTCGGGCGATAATATATCCCTGTAACATGACCCTTAGAATGGTATTACAATCTCCAAAAACATGACAAGCAAACAGAACAAATCCACCAAGGTTCGATCCAAACCTTGACTGCGCCAACATGCTCGGCAAACAGCGGTGAAAAGTAGTTGTGCATCTCTTGTAGCGGGATGTCCGCCACGCCGCGCGCTTTGACGCGCTCCTTGACGCGCGAGTACACGCCCCGGGAAAACACGAATACCTGGGTCACATTAACAAATACACGTATGCCCACACACATCTTACTTCTTATCTTACTATCTTACTAATATTATAAATGCGAAAGTTTGGATGGATGTATGGATGTATGGATGGATGGATGTATGGATGTTTGTTACTCAATCACGCCCCAACGGCTGAACGGATCTGTTGAAATTTGGCACAGGGATATATTATAATCTAGAATAGCACATCGGCTACTTTTTATCCCGGAAAATTAAAGATTTCCCGCGGGAACCAAAAAACCTCAAACCACACAGACAAAGTTGCGGGCATTCGCTAGTTTTATATATAGGTATGTCACCGTAAAATTCCAACGTCAGATTGCAATCTAACGCTTTTTATCTCGTTAGATTGTAAACTGTCGACAGATTGTGAACCGTTCAATGTTCTGAGTGTCAATTTTTGAAATATTCATTGTATTTACGTTTTCTTGTCTCTTTCTTGTAGGTTAGGTTAGGGTTCGACATAAATAATCAGGAAGTGCCCTTACTTAGGTTCTATCGGGTTAATATACCTAACAGATTACAATCTACCGAACAATAATGCTTTAAATTGTAGTCGTTCGACAGTTTACAATCTCGCTAGATAGATAACAATCTAACTGTTTTCACAATCTTACGGTGACATATACACATATTTTGTGTGTGCAATAAAAATATCTAAATAAATAAATATGCTCGTTTTCACCGACAATACTGTCCGGCAAACTTAGTGCCAATTGAGTATTTGACTACTATTCAAATAAATTACTTTTTTGTGATTATTAAATAGAGGATCTCCCAAAAGTCGGAATATCCACGTCCCCTGATATTTTTTTGTCGAATAACCATTTTAAACAATTGATTAAAGTAAAAAAGTGTATCGAACTTTAATGACGTCACATTTCAGATTATCAACCACAATTCAGATTTCGGAAGAAAATAGTCGTCAAAAAATTGGCAAAAACCATTTTTTCCCAATTTTTTGACGCGTTTTGACGTTTCAATAAATTTGCAGATTTGACTATTTCTCAAATACCTACCCAAATGTATAAGCAAATCGTAATCATTTGACATTTTAAAATGTATGTTTAAGCAGTTCGTACATGCTTTTTGACGTGCAGGCATCTGTGAATTCCCAAAATAGTTTTAAATGCCGAAATATCCGTCTGAAAAACAATTACGATTACAATTTCCATAAACAATCGGGGGCTTATTTTGACCCGGTGACAGCGTCACTAGTGTACCTATATTAAAATTAATAAAAACTAAACTGGAAAATTCGTTCCAATTTTGGCCACCGGGTCAGATAAGTTTGTGGGACTATAGTTGGTTATTTGACAGCTGGTCATTAGTCAAATCAACAACTTTTTTCAAACGCCAAAACGCGCATCATCAAAATTCGACGCACTTTTTACTTTAATCGATAGTTTAAAATGGTTATTAAAATGGTCTTTTGAATACACGGTATTAAATATTATAGTAGGTAAGGTATGTTACTAATCGTTGAAAAATACTTAATTTATTTTTGACCTAGGCAATATCCCAATCTTTGGCAACACTCAAGCCCAATAAGGGACAGTTATTGTAAGTAAAATCAGTCACCTTAGTCTTCTAAGGTGTTCTCTAAAATTAAGGCAGTTATGGTGAAAACTGACAACAGTTTTTCCTGAACTAGAAAGAAGGTAACAACTCAAAATAATTGAGTGTTATTTTGAGTTGTTACCTTCTTTCTAGTATAAGTAGCTTCTCGCTGAAACGCGCGAGAGACGCGCTTGACCCGTTATCCTAGGTGAGCATCAGAAGCGACGCGACGCGATACGACTATAGAAAATGACAAACTTTTCTACAAGTGAAGGGTCAGCTACTGGTTGATACCCTCGCGTCGCGTAGCATCGCGTCGTGTTGCCGTGTTTGTCGCTCATCTAGGACAACGGGTTACACGATATTCGTCATCATTTTTCATTAATTCATCGTTTCTTCATTAATAACAATATTGTTAAACAAAATAAGTCGCCGCGTTTTGCTTACAATACGAGAGCCTGGGTTGTACAGAAATCGCGACTAGAGCTTAATTCTATTTAGAATGAATATGCAAGCATAATCGAATAACTCGAAATTCTGTTTATTTTAAAACCGCAGGTAATGTTTACGCACTCATACCTCGCATCACGCATGCGTAAACAAATTGGAGGCACGTTCATTTTTAGATTAGACGACCTCTATCTTTATCTACCTATGTAAATGCAATAGGTAGGTTTAGGTAATTCTTCGTGGTCCATTGTATTAGTAACCTTATAAATATGACTCAGGGTACCGATAATTTCAATATCGAGTAAACGTGACAGAGTTTCGTAAACTGTCGGTGAGTTTGCAAACAACCACATTGGCTGTCACGTTGTTTCTCATGCGGTTTCACACGCGTATCGGTATACTTTAGAATCCATATCTACTAATATTCTAATTATGTAAAAGTGTGTCTGTCTGTCTGCTACGCTTTAATGGCCCATCTTTTAAACGAAATTTGTTTTTCATGAAAACAAAGTTTTTGATAAAATTCAGTATAGAGATATATTGCATCCCGGGGATGGACATAGGCAATATAGAGATTAGGCGCAGGACCGACAGCTTAACGAGCTCTCCGAGGCTACGGAGATGACACACCGCCAACTTACTAACTCCGGGCTGGTACAGAGTTTATTGTCAGGAAACCCAATATTTAGATAAGGCTCGATCCAGAACCTCGCCAGCTGCAGTCGTACATTGCTAACTACTGGATCAACGAGGGAGTCATAAAATTAGTATCTATGTAGCTTGGCGGTGTATAGAAAAGCGTAGGCGAATGCAGTGTTATAGCAAAGATGGTGGTATTATATACGTACTCCGCTTTTACTTGATAAGTGAAATGAAGACGGAAATGTTTTGAAAACTACCCGCGTGTATTGTAAACAAGGTCACGTTGCTGCTGAACAGCGTTTCTCACGTGATTTTACACGTTTTCCGTTTATATGTGCATGAGTAACGTAAATTAGTTTAATTTTGAAAGTGCCTGAGAAATTGAAATCTGGTGGTTAGACTATTCAACAGGAATAATTATTATATCTATCTTCGAAACAAAATGTTGATTTTAGGTATTAACTATGTATATTACTTACCAGTCGTTCCTGATAGTAGGTACTAGTCGTTCGATAGCACTAGTTGTTCCTGGTTAACCGCTAACTATACCGATTTTGATTTAATATTATTGTGTCCGAATTTTTTAATTTAATATGAGATTCATCTAAAGTCGTAACCTTTTTTGTGATAGCCCTTTTCTCTATGAGTAGGTATGATAGATTTGCAAAAGAATTAAATGATTATTATCACATCGAATTGAAATAACCTTTGATCATTGCATTACAGTGCTTCGATGATTGTAGGCGACGTTCCTCTAGCTATCAAAAGTGTGTACTTAGGCTCATTTTATAGCGCTAGTATTGGAGATGCAAAATGGCGGCAAATAAAAATAATTAAATAGGTGTTGTATTCCCGGATGGACGTAGAATAAACCAGTGAATACTAACTTCGTTACTGTGATAAAATGTTCGTACTTATATTCTCCCATTGTAGTTTATATTATTATTGTAAATTGTTAATGTTATACTGTGTCGGTACTTATTCTCTGAGGTAGGCGTAAGGTAGTGGCACAGAGTACGTACAGAGGGGAAGCTTCATACAAACGGCTCGCGGCGACTTCACCCATACATAGCGCAACGATGTGTGCGTGAGCTCTCACCGACACATTCACCGACACGCCGTCTGGGTACGCGACGCTTCAGTCCGGGTACGAACGTAAGGGCTGACGATCGAGCGTATAATCTAATTTTGAATTAAAAATAAAACTATTACATTTATTTATGTAAATAGTGTTGTTTCAACAAAAATGCCGAATATTTGCACAGTTTGCTTGAAAAGTTCCAAAGACAATAAGGGTGTTTCCTATTTTTCATACCCGAGAGATAAAGAGAAGTAAGTACCTTTCTAACCTTGTTAACGATTTTCTCGGAAACCAATGAACCTATTTTTATGATTTTTCGATTAAAATCGATATTTAGGACTGTCTGGGGTTACAAAACAGGAAACTGGTACCACAGTTTTAAAAAAATCAGCGCCATTTTGAAATTCTTTGTTAATTAACCGATTTCGTTCAAAATCGATATTTAGGACTCCCTGTGGTTACAAAACAGGAAAATGGTACCAAAGTTTAAAAAAATCAGCGCCATTTTGAAATTCTTTGTTAATTAACCGATTTCGTTCAAAATCGATATTTAGGACTCCCAGGGATTACAAAACCGGAAACTGGTCCCAAAGTTTAAAATAATCAGCGCCATTTTGAAATTATTTGATAATTAACCGATTTCGTTCAAAATCGATATTTAAGACTCCCTGGTATTATAAAACAGGAAATTGGTACCAAAGATTTAAAAAATCAGCGCCATTTTGAAATTCTTTGTTAATTAACCGATTTCCTTCAAAATCGATATTTAGGACTCCCTGGGGTTACAAAACAGGAAACTGGTACCAAAGTTTAAAAAAAACAGCGCCGCAAAACTGTTTTTGCGATAGTAAATGTCGGTGCCATCTATTTACATTATTGTGAAGTTATGTTAAAAATACTGATGTTCATTAAAAAAGAAATAATTTCGTTTCTTTATAATATTTGTCTGATTTAAGTATTTATTGTTCAATTTCAGTAACTGTAATTATACATTATATAACTATAATATAATATTTTATTTTTCCTTAAATTGTTGACATGCATCAGGTGACAACCCTAGCAGAATAGGTATACATTTTCGACTTTGTTAGGAAGCTTCCCCTCTGGTCGGATATATACTCGTGTGGTAGTGGTTGCGCATCAGTTTATACTATTGCAACCATTAACGTTCTTTATATCTGGTATTTAAGTATGTTGTAATAATATGGTATAGTTATATGTAATACATGTTTGTAATAATATAGTTATAATAATAATGTAATTCTTAAATAAATAAATGAATTATTACCAGAAAGGTAATACTTAGGTAGTATTCTGTGTTATTTCTACGGTTTTGTATTGCCTCAGCGACTATCCAAAAACGTTAAATGAACCACTTTTTAACTTTTATAGCTGTCAAACTTATCCGACCCGGTGGCCAAAATTGGAATAAAGCTTTATGCCTGTTTTTTTTTAAATTTTATTTTTCATATTACTTACTAGCGACGCTGTCACCGAGTCAGATAAGTTTGAAGGATTAAATTATACTTATTTTATGAGTGTTTTTTTAATTTATTGCTGGAAATGCTAGGTAATTAGGTTGGAGTATAAAAATTCCCTAACTACCCTCACCTGGTATAGCGAGTTACCCGTGATGTAGGACGCATTGTAGTGCGAACCGTATATTTTGCGCACGAAATCTGCTATGGATACTGTGTCTTCTAGTGTACTCATTAAATATTCTGTGTTTTTACTACGATTTTGTATTGCTCAGTGTTGCCAGTATCCAAAAACGTTAAATGAACCACTGTTTTGAGTGGTATTTTTTAATTTCTTGGTGGTCATGCTAGGGAAGTAGGTTGGTGTATAAAAATCCCTAACTACCCTCACCTGGTATAGCGAGTTACCCGTGATGTAGGACGCAATGTAGTGCGAACCGTATTTGCGCACGAAGTCTGCTATGGATACTGTGTCTCCTATTGCAGTCTCGTCTATCGCCTCGTATACTACATCTTCTACTGCTATGTTTGTTGGTAGGTCTTTTAGTTTTGCTGTTTCCCTGAACCTGGAATTGAGAAGGAAAATAAATAAGATTGGGCAACTCATATTATGTGTGTGGCACACATAATATACATATTACATCTATATATTGGGGCTGATTCTGTTCTACACAATCTCTAAACTAAACTAAAATGACCGCATTAAAAATATTGCTAACCCTTTCAAATTATTCCCTGCGGAAAAGGACAGAACTAGATTAAAAACTGTCGTTTAAGTTTAGTTATGAGATCGTGTTATACATAATAGGTCTATAAAAATGAATGTATTTGTCTGTGAATGTGATTTTGAAATACTTTACTTTTACTTATTAAATTTTGTCTGTCTGTCACTCCTAAGTTATCTTATAAAGTGGTGAATCTTTTAGACAAGGTAGCAAGGAGTGATTTCTAAGAAGGCTATTTTGTAAGCTGGGAAGGAAAAGGATTTACAAAAAAACTAAACATCGCGGAAATTACAGGAAATTATTAATAAAGTTTATTTTTAACGGGCTGGTACTGAGAATATCCGATGATGATGATGCCCGCCACTTCGTCCTCGTGGATTAAGTTTTTTCAATTCCTGGAGGAACTCCTTAATTTTCTGGGATAAAAACTATCCCAGTACCAAATTTCATCAAAATCGGTTGAATAGGTGGGGGGCCGTAAAAGCGTAGCAGACAGACAGACAGACACACTTTCGCATTTATAATATTTCTATGGAAGTATAGTGTAAGTATAAGTAACCTACCTAGACACCCTCACGAGCACATAGCAGTGGTCACCGTTGATGAAGGAGGAGTTGATGCCGAGATTGCGCGCCATGATGTCCGTAGGCCAACCCGCCGTGAACGCCCGCCATGGCCGCTCTAACCTGAAATTATGCGGACAGGCCTTTCAAAACAATGAAAAACATTAATGCAATTTGCAAAACCTTCATAAAAATGCCAATTTACTCAAATCCCTAACAGGTTAACCAATAACCCGCTACCATTTTAGACTCCATCATAACTTATCACATCCATTGGTGAGAATCGTAATAACTTACCTAATTACTTAATCAATTTACTACTGGACGCAATTTATAAGTACCTGAGTACCGTATCAATCCGTAATCTGTCGATAGCAACGTTGTTATTTGACAAAAAGGACCACAACTCATCTTCAACTCATTCAACTTCATTTTGTCAAATTTTGACAAAAAACAACGTTGTTATGTAACATAATATTATGTCAGCAGATTACAGACAGATTGACTTGTAGTTTCTGAGATTATCGCAAACTGACAAACTAATTCGGCGGGAATTTGGTTTATTATATAGGTATAAGCAATAATTAGGTACTGAACGAGCCTGAGCGCAGCAAACGCTTTTTTTATTAAATAATTTATCCACGGATACGCATTTTGACATGATAAGCCCGCCAACCCGCATTGGAGCAGCGTGGGGGGTCTAAGCTCTAATTCCCTCTCTCCTATCCCCTCCTAGAGTAGAGGCCTGTGCCCAGCAGTGGGACGTTAACAGGCTTTAGTGGTTACGCATTTTGAGTCAGTTCCGGCGCAGCTTCCCAAATTCGAGCGCCCTAGGAAGTCGCTTAGTTTGCTTTAATGAACGATATGGGATGAGTTGACGATATGGGAGGGTAGGTATATTAGATTTCATGATTGTTTTGGCTAGTAATCTCTGTCCTAATCTAAGGTATTTTATCCGTAGATTAGGAGAGGTATACTATAGTTACTACATAGCAATAAAAGGAGGTTTAACTACCTTTCAAAGCTGAAATCCCTGAAATACGCCTGCAGCAGCTGCTTCAAGTTATCGCAGAACTCCATATGAAAGTCGCCGTCGAACAGCGTCTTCGCCTGGCGCGGTTTGGGCGCCACCACGAACCGGTCCACGTCCCGGAACACACTGACCGTCGGCTCCCGGAACACCCAGCCGTCTGTGTCGTTACGCGGCACAACGCGCATGCATATGCTGAGGTAGCCATATCTGGAATAATTTAATATAAAAAATTCTTTTTAAACAACCGACTTCAAACTCCCGCGCCAACTTTACAACAACAAGCACACGCTATACAAAGTACTTATTTTATTGTTGATATTTTAAAAACCGCTCGAGCGATTTCGATAAAATTTATATGGGACCACATGGGAAGTTATGCCCTTTCAAATAAAAAAAGAATAATCCAAATCGGTCCTCGAATTGAGAACCTCCTCCTTTTTTGAAGTCGGTTGAAAAAAGTAGAATGGAGAAGTTTCATGATGTTGTGAATATCATTTTTTTTTTTTTCATTCACTACAAGTAAGCCCTTGACTGCGATCTCACCTGATGGTAAGTGATGATGCAGTCTAAGATGGTAGCGGGCTAACCTGTTAGGGGCATGGCAGTTATATTAAACCCATACCCCTATTCGGTTTCTACACGGCATCGTACCGGAACGCTAAATCGCTTGGCGGCACGTCTTTGCCGGTAGGGTGGTAACTAGCCACGGCCGAAGCCTCCCACCAGGCCAGACCAGGGAAAATTCAGAAATTATAAATTTCCAAATTGACCCTGCCGGGGACCGAACCCGGGACCTCCGCACGTTAAGGCAACAGCGCTACACACTGCACCACGGAGGTCGTCAAAAAAAATTGCTGTATCTTACTCGAGTGAGATGTGAGTGAGTTTTAATACCTAGCCGAGATTTAATACTTTAAAATTATCTTCACACACAAATTAATGACGTGACTTAATTGAATTATGCTTTTAATTCAATTAAGTCACGTTAAGTCCATTTATTTCTTTTATTCGGCTTTATAGTCGGTTGATAGGGAATTATGACGTCACGTCTGACGTCTCCCGTCTTGCAAGCGCAACTTTAAAGTTCCATAAGTTTTTCATTTGTTGAGATATTTTAATGATTCTTTCATATTTTTGTTTTATTTTAACTTAATTTTCATAACAAATTAAAAAAAAAGATTCTCCATTAGTTGATTAACCTTATGCTGCCTTAGTTGGATTAGCCTTTTTGACTTTTAGCCTTTGGTAGATTCATTTGACTATTCATAAGCACTTGTAAAAAGTATATTTGAATAAAAAACATTTGAATTTTGAATTTTGATAAAACAAATAACCTCTTTATGATACTCGACTTAGGCGCTATGGGCCGTAAGGTGCAGCGGGGCAATCTCGACTGGTAAAACCTAAACCACAACTTTGAAGGTATAAAAATATTAGATGATATAGTTTTATTAAAAATGTAATGTATTGACGCTCCAGAGTGATTATCTGTGTATTATTTTTACAAACTCATATTGAAAAATATTCAATAGATAGGCTTAAAAATGTGTTTTTGTCAAAAAAGGCAAAAATAGTTGTAATTCGCCCTCCGTGGGGCAATTTCAACTATTAATTATAATTTCTCTTCTAGAGCTCTTAGCTTGATGTTAGTCAGTTGCAGAGTTTTTTATAGGGATGGTAATCTAAATTGAATCTTGTCATTTATGCAGCTAGGCTCATTTTTGAATAAAAACACGTTAAAGGTTTAGGCGGGGTAATTTCGACTGCTCGCCATAGTTAATAGTGATGGGAACGTAATAAAAAATAAGTCGATAGATACACCAATAAATAATTTTGGTCTGCTATCTACTAAAGGTACTATATCTACTCACTAATCATAAATCAAAACTTCATTTTAAGAAAGGAATATGTATTTAAAATAGAACCAGAGCACCCCTCGTCCTAAATCTACAATCGGTCATATAAACGTTACGCAATTTTATAATTTAGGACCAAGATTCATCTATCTTTTTTAGTTTTAAAACAGCAATTAATAATCTAACAAATATAAAAATTTAGAAAAGTCATAATAAAAAGTAGGGAATCAACTTAAAACTAAACTTTGAATTCTTAAAAAGTACTGGTCGAATTGGCGGGCACCTACTAATTATGTATTCAATTACAAACAAAGATTTTTGCAATCGAAATTTTTTCAGACAACACTTCTTAAATTTGTACCTTCCAGTTCTTTCAAATAAAATATATAAAATATATTCCTTTTCTAATAAATCGAAATAACTATAAACAATAAAAGGATCGCAAGCTTTTCTTCTAGCTATCTCAACGGATTGAGGCTTTTTGATTGAGAGACTGTTCCTTTTCTGAAATGCCTGGAGCCAGTCTTTTCCTGGCAAATCATTTTTGAAGGGATTGTCGATTCCATTTTGGCGGACATATTGAGATACCAAAACAGCTACTTCTTTTCTAGTTAACGGGAAACCATGTTTTTCCATAACATGTAAGCTATGGGTAATTCTTCTTTCCACATCTTCCCCGAGAGCTAAAGGTCTTCCAACGTTGTCGTTCATATGATTATTGTAAACTCTAGTTACAATGGTTGATCTAGGAATGCCATATATTTCTTCAGCTTGGTAACTCGTCATTACTTTATTTTTGACATCTTGCACTGCTTGCTGCAATTCTGCCATTGTGTATGACTTGTCCGTTTTTTTTCTATAGTGGCGAACCATCTGCAATAAATTAATAAAGTAGTAAGAAATTGAAAAATCCCTCGAAATTCATCGATTTGAATCGTGTTGCGATCCTGCGAATAGAAAGATTACAATAATATAGCTACAAGTTAAATATTTGTAACGTATTTACATCGACAAAACATATCGAAGCATGCACATTACTAGTGTTTGTTCATTTCCATATAAAATCTGGTGGGGCAATTTCAACTGCAAAATAGTTGAAATTAGCCGCCATTACAATCCAGGTGGGGTTATTCAAACTCACACCAAAATGCTGTTAAAACGCAAGTTACAACAGAAAAAATAGCTAAAAACATGAAATAGGCTTTAATTAAATGTCTTACCTTTGAAAATCTTCGAAAAACACATTAATTACCATCGCAAAAATATGAGACACTAATTAGCACGTGCAAACAAGAAAAAAAGAAGAAAACAAAATGGCCGTGTCGATCAAACAGTATTGGGTCTAGCAGTGCCATCTATGTAGAAATTATGAAATTGCTTTTGAGCTATCCGGTCATAGATGGCACTTATTCAAATAAAGTAAAATGTAGAAGTTATTAAGATTAGTTTAAATTTCCCGCTGTCGAGATTGCCCCGCTGCACCTTATAGGTAATATTGGCACCTGCCAATAGTACCTTCAAAAAATAATTATTTCGATTGACTGAAAATACTCACTTAAACTATGATATGGACGTCATAGTACCTATTGTTTTTTCATTATTTAAGTAGTAAAACAAAATTATCTCATAATTAATAATTAGGTACGTTCTATCGTTTCTGTCCTATTTCCTTCTGTTGTCAACCCTATGCCTAGGTCTAACAAAAGCTCCATGCACCTACATATATGTAGGTTTACCAAACGAACATTACTACATATTATACTACCTTCATTACAAGGTAATACGGTAATTGCTATGAAATATGAATTCTATTGCATTATTTGAATTGCATTTGTTTGAAATGTTACTAGGTATATCCATAAATGGTGTTGTTTGCGTGTTTTATTATTATTGGCGCTAATTTTTTATTTATGTTTCATTTAATTAATTCTGAAAAAACACGTGCGACTTTTCTGCAACCAGCATCACTTCATATCTAACTTTTTTACCTATTCAGTGGTCTACCCTAGGGATGGTATTGAGGATGCGTATTGTTAAAGATGTGGGTAAACTGTTAAGGCTGCCTGTCCACTGAAGCGGAACAAAGCGAAGAAAGGAGATCTGTTGGGCGGACCAATCGGATTGTTGATCGATGACAATTATCGAGTCACCAGTGAGAAATCTGTTTGATCTGCTTGGCAGTTGGCACATCTGCGCTCCGTTCCGCTTCAGTGGACAGGCAGTTAACTGATCTGTGACAGGCATGATACTCTTCTATTATAATATTAATCTATGCCTGAATGGTATAAGACGTAATCCAATGTTTATTGGGTGAATGTTTCTTGGAGAATGGGGGCAGGGGGTATTCCATGACCTGTCTACATATTACAATACCTAGTCTAAAAGTCCTTGTAGTAGGTAAATGATGTATTTAAGTAAGTTACCTAAAGGCAATTTCCAAAGACAAAGAGCTATATAAATTCCCAAGTGGTACCAGTACAATGGTGGTCAGACAGACAACACTAGACGACGACGTGCAAGTTACCTATAGGTATTATGTCGTAAAGAATCGTCTTATGCATGCCAATCTTTTCTTTATTGTAGGAATAGCTATATTCACTACGCGAAATACATCACATTTTACGGTACATTTTCCGTTGAATTGCTGACCGCATAACCGCTACGCAGTAGGCAACTTGTGGATCGACTCTTCGACTTTAAAATATAAGCTCGCCCTGGGGGCATGCCATTGCTCACAGCCGTATTAGTTCAATATTGTTGACGTTCGTGTTTTAGAATTATAGTCCTTATTTTAAGGAAGTCAAGATACGTGACAATAAAATTGACGTTTTGAAATAATACTGCTTTGAACGATGAAAGTACCTATTTAAGCAGCAAGAATCCATACTAATATTATAAATGCGAAAGTGTTTCTATCTGTCTGTCCATCTGTCTGGACTAAATTTGGTACAGGGATTTGGATGAAATTTAGTACAGGGATAGGTTGTATCCCGGGGAAGGACATAGGCTACTTTTTATCCCGGAAAATTGAGTAGTTCCCGCGGGAATCGAAAAATCTTAATCAACACGGACGAAGTCGCGGGCATCATCTAGTTATTTATAATCCTTATTTTAGGGACGTCAAGGTAGGTTCCTGACATAAAACTGACGTTTTAAAATAATACTGCTTTAAGCGATGGTAGTAATACTGCTTTAACCTCATGAATATGTTGATTGACTTGCCGACGCCGAGCTCGGAGTCTAGTGTGGCGGCGTGGCACAGTGCTACCGCCAGCAGAAGCACCGCCGCCCGCAGCATCACACCGACTCTTCACCACTGCAACAACAGATAAATTATAATTAAAAATCATTAATTTTATGAAATAAATAGAATATGTAATAAAAAAATAGTTTTAGAATAAAAAAATACTCCCCGGCGGGGAATCGAACCCCGGTCTCCCGCGTGACAGGCGGGGATACTTACCACTATACTACCGAGGATGTGTCAGGAAATGTGAATTTATTAAACAGTACACTGCAAAATGCGTACGTTAACTTACTTTATCTCAGAAGTATTTTACAAGCTTTTTATTAACTTCACCTGTATGTTTGTATGTAACAGACTCCTTTGGGCGCGATTTTGACCTACTTTAAACGGCCAGATTTGGTTCAAACGTTTTTTAGATAGCAATAAGTATTGCTGATAATTAACTAATTTTTTGTAAATATTACACGGTTTTTCTTACTGCTTTCTTTCTTTCACTTTGGACAAACCGTGCACAAAAATTGCATCTTACCTACCATACCATTTAGGTTTATAATATTTATGTAATAAAATCTTCGTTTGTGGTATTCGTAGCTCGAAGTTAACTCTAGCGCCAATCCGTTAGACGCCATTGCGACAGAAATTGAAAACAAACCTTCATGGACGTGATAACAGATGGCGCTACTGGTATTTCTCAATACAAACAAATTTTTCTTTATATTATTAGTTACCCATAATATCAGGTATATTTATACATTATGATTTATGATGTATAAAATTATAATTATTGCGAAAGTATGTCTGTCTGACTGTCTGATACGCTTTCACGATCCATCGGTTCAACCGATTTTGACGAGATAGGTTTCGTTCAGAGATAGGTAGATTGCGTCTCGGGAAAGAATAATTGGCTGTTTAATATGCTGGAATACCCGAAATTTCTCACGGTACCTACGACAAAACCTGAATCCACACGGATTTAGACATCCATGAGTACCTACCTAGGTTACAAAAGTTTTTAATCGGTAAGTCAATTAAATCGGGAAAAGTGGAATAAGATGCGCATAATAGATAACAATTTAATATAAATTACGTCTTATCGTGCGATCAGATGCAATAAAGTGAATAAATTAATTATCAACACTTGAACTAGTCAACCCTTGACCCGGTTGTCGCTAAATTGAGCCAATTATTGTATTCTACAAATTGCATTTGACCGTAATTTAAAGACGACACGCTATGCGAACAAGAATGACAGTATTTTTATCTAAGATAGAAGATAGACTTTTGCAAACGGGACCTTTTACGTAGGTATTCGATCGCGACAAGGATACGGATGATGACAACTCAATCAAATCAGCAACTCTTTAAACTTTAAGCAAACTTGAAAGCGCACTTCTAGTATTGGAAGTTGTATTGTACAGTGGCGTCCCGCAAGGAAGCGTATTAGGACCGCTACTATTTTTACTGTACATTAATGACCTACCAAGTGTCGTGCCTCAAAATTGCATATTATTTGCTGACGATACTACAATTACAATTGAATGCAATGACAAAACTAAATTTGAGAATGACATTAATATGAAATTCACAATTGTGACGTCATAGTTTCAAGTTTCAATGCACTTTTTAGGGTTCCGTAGCCAAATTTGGCAAAAACGGAACCCTTATAGATTCGTCATGTCTGTCTGTCTGTCTGTCTGTCTGTCTGTCTGTCTGTCTGTCCGTCCGTATGTCACAGCCACTTTTTTCCGAAACTATAAGAGTTATACTGTTGAAACTTGGTAAGAAGATGTATTCTGTAAACCGCATTAAGATTTTCTTACAAAAATAGAAAAAAAAACAATAAATTTTGGGGGTTCCCCATACTTAGAACTGAAACTCAAAAATTTTTTTTTCATCTAACCCATAGGTGTGGGGTATTTATGGATAGGTCTTCAAACATGATATTGAGGTTTGTAATATCATTTTTCCCTAAACAGAATAGTTTGCGCGAGAGACACTTCCAAAGTGGTAAAATGTGTGTCCCCCCCCCCGTAACTTCTAAAATAAGAGAATGATAAAACTAAAAAAAATATATGTTGTACATTACCATGCAAACTTCCACCGAAAATTGGTTTGAACGAGATCTAGTAAGTAGTTTTTTTTTTAATACGTCATAAATCGTAAACCGCAATTTACCTTTCATTCAATCAACTCAAATATTTAAAAAAAACATTTAATTTAAAACTTACTACAGGCTTGTACGGAACCCTCGGTGCGCGAGTCCGACTCGCACTTGGCCGGTTTTTTTTCTTTAATCTATATTTTAAAATGGTTATCAAACTTAAAACTAACCGACGATGTGAGTTTTAAGTCTTTTGGAAGACCTTCTATTAATTAATAATCAGTTAGAAATAATTTATTTTTTATTTAAGCTTCACCCTATTGATCGAGATCGAAGTACTTACATAAAGGCATACGCATAATATTGACGAACGCCTAGCCTAGCATGCGCACTACGAGATATTCTCGCAACGAGAGAGAGATGTTGTCGTGTCGGTTTATTTCTCGTTTACCCTAACATGCACGATACGCGTGACAAGATTATAGTGGAAGATTTGGTCTGAATGGGAATATTGTATCGCGCCTCTGTGTTTTTTTTAAAGTAAGTAGGTACTTAATTTTACTACTGTGTCCATCTACATGTATGTGTCACTGTGTGTACCTACTGTGTATCCTTCCGTAAATAATCCAAGAACGGTCAAGCTAATTACAATTGCAGTAAGCTAATTGTTTCAACTTTCAAGCACTTCGGACTTGATGCAGATATTTTGGTAACCGATGGCTTGCATCACTTCGAGTTCGAGACTTGAGTCGAGATATTTGTATGCTCTTGAGATATTGAGATTAATAATATAATTAGTACATTCAAATTATAATTGCGTGGAATAATGTTACAATACAAACAATAAAGGGTCTTACAACCCAGCGGTTAGAACGTAGATCTATACCTATGGCTTGAAAGCAGCAAGTGTCGAGTTCGATTTCAGATCGGGGAAATATTTCTTGAAAAGCTTCGCAAACGAATTGATTCACTATGACTTCACTCGGGAGTTGCATTTCAATGGTGCAAATGTTGACCACCACGCGGAATGTCTGAATATTTTTTCAGCAATAAATACCTAGCAGTGGCGGACGGGGCGGTCCACCCCAAACTTCAAGTAATAACCGACTATTGTATAAAATCCTATTGAGAATTCTTTAGTAGTCAAATTCCAAATATTTACAAACGTTCTGGTTCTACACTGAATAAAGTACTGAACTTCTTATAGAAGCCGTCAGGGGCTTGGGGCCTCGGACTACATGAAACTAATTTGCACCGTATTTGGTTTGGCTGCTAAGTGTAGAAGAGATATTATAAAGGGCGGAAACACACTATTGTCTAGACATGATGTCATAACATCAGCACCAAACACCTGTCGTATGCGTAACAGGTTTTGTCGTGTCATGCAGGTCTGTGCAGCTCTAGTGAGCGCTCTAACGCGCGTAACGTGCTGATTGCTGACGTTTTGTCCTATCCTATCAGTGTTCAGTAGTGTGTTTTCACACCGTGTGAAAACTACGTACCTATAGGTAGGTATAATAATATCTGTTTTCAACTATTTTTTTAAACAACTTTTTATGCAACTGACTCAGGTGGATCCACTTACCATGAACCATCCCTTATCCAGTCAAACAGTAAATACACACAGACACACGTTCACATGCCGGGTGTATTTATAGCGTGTTATGACAACATAGTGCATCTGGAGTAGGGATAGCAAAAAAATAAAAATAAAAAAGTGGTGGAAAAACGCTGGGTGAGAAAAGCAGAAACTGGATAGTGGGTACTGGTACTAGTTATTATTCTGTGGTACTGGCTAGGAATGTCTAGGTATATTTAACACTAGTTAACCCACCACGGATTTACCGAGCGGAATTTTTTAAAATCCAATAATTTCCAAAAATCCTAAAACATTAATTTCAACCGAGAGACCAATTTTCTGTGTTATCACTTAAAAAAGTACGGACTTTTACATACAAATCCGAACCCCTATTACATTACATTATACATACTTACATTCCCTGTTCACACATTCACATATTATTCTTCTATCCACAATTTGGGTGGATTTTCTAAAAAATATAAAAGTTCTTCAATTTTAATCTGATATTTATAAATCGAAAGCTAAAATATGAATTTTCATGAATATAACTTGAAAAACGAAGGAATCAACCTAACATTAAATATGAGGTCGATTTTAGAATTCTTCGTGACCTACGTTAAAAACTACCGTCAAAATTTTGAGTGCCTACGTTAAAAATTATCGTCAAAATTTTGAGTTTTTACCCTGCAGTGGTTGAAGCTTTGCGTTGATAGATCAGTTAATTACCTAGTCAATCAAACCTAAGGAGTCATAACAAGTCTTTTTATGTGTAGGTACCTACATAGAAGATTGAAATTTAGAAGTCTGCATGCTGATGATGAAATCCGGGAAACGTATCGAATGCTGTCTTGCATTGCCGAATCGTCTTCATAACATTTTAAGTAAATAAGTATAAAATGTTTAATTCAGACAACACTCTTTAGCCTACGTTACAAAATAGGTAATTAGTCACGTTTTATTTCTGTCTACGGTTGCACTAACTAATGTTCCGCAATTGCGGCTAGAATCTAGTTTTGAGACACTAGACTAGTGTTACTGAAATTTTTTATGTAGATAATGGAAATAAAATTCGAAAATACCACTAGATATTTTGGCTTGGCGATATTTTGATCCACATTATTTAAAGTAGTAAAAAATGATGCCTAGACACCAAAAGCTTAGCAAAGATCTTGGTCATAATTTTCATCTCAGTGCTGTAATTGGCCAATATTTTTGATAGGAAGTTGGCCATGTAATTTCACATTATGTTTTGTTTGGGATATGAATCACAATTCACAATCAAGAGATCAAGAGATAACTAATAAAAGTAATTTATCCTACTTAATTAAAATATCACTGACACAAATTTTTACTCGTCAAATCATACCTACTTAATACCTATAAAAAATTGCGAAAGTGTGTTTGTTTGTTGGTTTTTCCTTCAATCACTCCGCAAGGGAGCAACGGATCGACGTGATTTTTGGCTTGGGCATAGTTGAGTACTGGAGAGTGACATATGCTACTTTTTAATCCGGAAAATTGAGGAATTCCCGCAGGAATAAAAAAACCTTTAAACCTCGCGGACGTAGTCGCGGGCATCAACTAGTAATATTATATTTTCGATTTGACGAGGTAGCATAAGGTAGGTTAGGTTAGAAGATGTTTTTGTCAACGGTACGTCAAATCCAGAATATCCCTGCGCGAGCATTAGACGTCTAATTGAACCGTTCGTACTTCGTAAACATCGGTCTTTTGCTAATTTCCTGAATTAACCTACAAAACTGAATAAATAATGCAAAAATAATTTCCTGAATTAACCTACAAAACTGAATAAATGTTTATTCATGTAAGTAAATAGATTTTAGATAAAATAAGTAGATAAATATCTTAATTGCCGACCTAGCTACTGTTAGGCGGAAAATTAAAGCGGGTTTGTACAAGGCCTCATTGCCTTTATGGTTCTCGAATATAGTCTAAACTTATCCAGGGACTCTATAGTGGAAAATGGTAATGGATTATGGCGAGCGTGTTTTGTGAATTTATATAAATATATAAATGGAAAAGGTGACTGACTGACTGATCTATCAACGCACAGCTCAAATCACTGGACGAATCGGGCTGAAATTTGGCATGCAGATAGCTACTATGACGTAGACATCTGCTAAGAAAGAATTTTTCAAAATTCTATCCATAAGGGGGTAAAATAGGGGTTTGAAATTTGTGTAGTCCACGCGGACGAAGTTAAGCTAGTTGCTAATAAAAGTATAATAATAATGAGTGGATAACCGACTTTCCTTAAGTTCCTACTACCTATAAGAATCCCTTTATGGAATCGGTTTAAGGCAAATTCAAAATTGACTGATTGTGGGAAGAACCAAACCCAATCTTGAAGATATAAATAAAAAAAAAAAAAACGAGTTGACGACGTTCAATCGAGCTTATGATATTATGATGCTCCCCGGCTGAAATGGTTGTGGGCTCTTCTTGGACCAGGGCGCGAAACCTTTGTAGCTTTCGTTTTAAGATACCTACCGTGGTTAATTATCACCATCACGTCTTGTAGGTACTTTGTAAATATGACGTTTAGAAGGTAGGTACTGTGTAGGTAGTCTATTTTGAATTAATATAGGTACTTTGAGTTAGAATTTGAGTTTGCTATGCTGTTAACAAAATAAGGTATTTGCAATGCATAAGTTTGCTATGATAAATAGCCAATCGGAAAGTAGGTATTGTAGTAGGTATATTATTACTACGGAAGTACCTGTACACTTACCACATTACCTTATACGGTATCTAACCATCATCATCATTTCAACCCAATGCCGGCTCACTACTGAGCACGAGTCTCCTTTCATACTAAGAAGGCTTAGCCATAGTCCACCACTCTGACTAAGTGCGGATTGTCACACTTCACTCACTTTTCAAAGCGTTAAGAAGAATTCTCAGGCATGGATTTTTATCATCGAACAGCAAGGCATCGACAATAACGGAATGTTAGAAGTTCGTGCCATTCAGAGCTTAAGGCTTCCCGGGAATTTTGATACCTAAGTATTGATAATTCCAGGGAGCATCTCCTACCCCAGAGACAGGAGGAGAGTTTGCAGCAGATGTTAATTTTTGTTGATAAAGAATTGGGGATGGTATTATCCCAATTGACGTTCGTTATCTAATTGACGTTTCTTATAGCTGCATCGCAGTATAATAAAGTACCTATTAATGTAATGCTGATACCACATAATTGCAACGATAACAAATATAATAACCACAATAACCATTCAACGGATAAACATGACACCCAGGCATATTAATGTAAAGGATAGGGCACACATAAATCACAAACCGCGACAGACACTGCACGGCAGGATCGTAGTACCTATTGAACGCAAGTATAGGAACATGCACAATTTGGAATACAAACAGTAGTAAAAATCTACGACGGTGGTTAGCCGTGACTTTTTTATGCACTACTACATTTTGTGACGACCTCCATGGCGCAGTGTCGAACGCTGTTTCTTAAGGCGCTGTGAGCTCACGAGATGAAAGACACAGGCGCGGGTGGATGAAATCGAGCAAGCGCATGTCGCAAAAAATGCATGAAATCATTTGTAAAAAAAATAATATTTACTTTTCAATACAAATGAATCCGACAATGCATGTTTGATTTAGAAATACGAATTTTATCTTATATTTCTAGAGCTAATTATTGGTTTCAATAAGGAGAAAAATTGCTTTAAAAGGTAAATTAAGAGGAATGTTTAATAGCTATTTATGCAACTGTATCGTAATGAGGGTCATTTTAATTCGAGTGCTGTTTTTTGATACGAGGCTTGCCGAGTATCAAAATAGGATAGTACGAGAATTAAAATGACTAATTACGTACAGTTGCATACAAGATTTTATCTACGACAAGGACGTCTTTATAATTTTTTACTTTATAAATTAATAAAAAAGTCAAATCAATCAAGTGCCAGAACCCAGAGCCGCTAAGCTATAGGTATCCTATTTATGAAGATAACCATATCGATACAGCTACGACTCATAACGATACAGCTCCCATACAACGAACTGTATCGTTATGAGAAGCAAACACGAAAGAGGGTTCAATTCGATATAGTTGTCAAATTCGAAATTGGAACTTTTCGATGCTGGAGTAGATAAAATAAATTTCAATGCAGCGATTTTTTTTAAATTGTGTTTTGAGATGCGTCAAAGCAGCAAATTATTTTTACAAGCATACATTATGTCACCGTTTGATGGATACACTGCTTTTAAAAACCCCCTTTTACGCCATCTAGACTGCATCGTCATTTACCATCAGGTGAGATCGCAGTCAAGGTCTACCTTGTAGAGGATAGAACAAAAATAGTTAACTTCAGAAAAAGGACGTCCTCTACGCCGTCGTCGCGCCATGCCTATCGTGTCGCTTTTGCGTAAAAGGATACGCGCTGTCATCGCGCGTTATTTGTAATAATGTGTCTAAGCCTTAAATTCCTTCCAGAGTACGTACGTACAGTGCAAGATATGATAAGCAAAGATTCGATTACACATAAAAATACCAAGCCACCGAGTATGTAAGAGCAGGTATGCATAGAAATATTGCATTAACAAACCGGTCATAATAATGTAAATAATATGTAGATATAATTAAGTATCTAACAATCTGTTTTCTAATTCTAATTTGTATACTTAAACCCCAATTTGCAGTTTGTGGAAGTCTGAGGTTTTCATTCCTATCTACTCTCCGAGAGAACTTAAAGAGAGATAAAATAACTCAAATAAAAATAGCAAAATTATCGATCCCCCCATTATACGAAAGTAAAATAGGTATATCTAAAAGGAAAATCCGTTAGGTATAAATACATAATATTATCTAAACATATTATGGTGTGAGATCAAGTTACTAATGAAAATAAAAAATGCGAAAGTGTGTCTGTCTGTCTGTCTGTCTGCTACGCTTTCACGGCCCATCTGTTCAACCGATTTTGATGAAATTTGGTACAGGGATAGGTTGTATCCCGGGGAAGGACATAGGCTACTTTTTATCCCGGAAAATTCAAAGGTTCCCGCGGTAATCAAAAAATTTATCTGTTCAACCGATTATAATGAAATTAGGTACAAGGGTAGGTTGTATCCCGGGTAAGGACTTAGGCTACTTTTTATCCCGGAAAATTCAAGAGTTCCCGTGGGAATCGAAATAACTTGGTCCACGCGTACGAAGTCGCGGGAATCATCTAGTGTTTGATACGTTTTCAGGAACAACATTAAAGTTTTAGCAGCAACAGTTAACAGATTGAATTTTCGATTATTTTAAAAGTTTACCTATTTATGTTTTTATGTTACTAGTTAATCGATTATGACTTAATTATCAAGTCAATTACCATAAACTAGTCAAGGCCATTATATAAATATGATATTTATGCAATAACTAGCTGATGCCCGAAACTTTGTCCGCGTGGTTTATGTTTTTTTGATTCCCGCGGGAACTCCTTAATTTTTCAGGATAAAAAGTAGCCCATGTCACTCTCCAGGTCCTCAACTATACCCGTACCAAAAATCACGTCGATCCCTTGTCCGTTGCGGCGTGATTGACGGACAAACCAACAAACCAATAAACCAACAAACAAACACACTTTCGGATTTGTAATATTAGTATGATTGACAATATGCTTTCGCAGTATGCGCAAAAGCATTGTATAATTTGTATAATAGTATCTACTTATTTGGTGTATTAATTTAATATCCGTATAAATTATTTACATATATAAATAAATGTTATGTTATTTTTACTCGTAGTACCTACCTAGCAGCTTGATTAAGAAAACTTTAATATTAAAATTATATAACACTAGCTGATGCCCGCGACTTCGTCCGCGCGGAATAAGTTTTTTAAATTCCCACGGGAACTCCTCAACTTTCCAGGATAAAAAGTATGTCTATGTCACTCTCCAGGTCTTCAACTATACCCATGCAAAAAATTACGTCGATCCGTTGCTCCGTTACAGCGTGATTGAAAGACAAACCAATAAACAAACACACTTTCGCATTTATAATATCAGTAAGTATTGATATGATGGCATAACTACCGCATGCCTCGCATAAAGCGCTTGTGGTCGATAATTCGCGATGTATAAAAAATATAAAATAACCTGTCAAAATTAGTTTGGATTGTAAAATAAGCAAACCTTGTGTTAGCATTATTACTGTTTGTAATTATATCTCATGAAACAGGAAGTATAATATCTGTCAATTTGACCCGTTTCATGTCATTCGATTTATACGGCGGGTACGGACGCCATATTGAAATTAGTTAGTATAAATACGAGTGTTTTGACGATAGTAATTCAGTCTCCTGCCGGCAGACTCAGCGATTATTGAATACTTTTGTGTTTAGATCGCATTTTAATTCAGAGCTTAACGATAGCAAACGTGGCCGGATCAAATGAATATTACCTTTAAGTTTAGCTAACTTTTATCTAATTACATTAAATCTCTCGTGGAACCTCTACACGTTTAACCATTTATTCGTGCAAGTTCCAAATGAGAGTACAAATATATTAAAAGTGTTTCATTAATACCTACTTCTGGATTGTCCCTTACAGTTCCGAAGCGGGATATGAATCACGTTGCCTTAATTTTGCTTTGCCTTCTGCACATTTGTTTTTTTTTTTTTAAACGTGGGTAATTTGAAATTAATTTTTATTTTGATCGGTGGCTATGTTAAAGTTAATTTGAATGTTAGAAGCCACCGAGTTTCTTGCTGGTTCTTCTCGCTAGGTCGTGGCATTCCGAACCAGTGGTAGATTCGCAGTGGTAAAAATACTCGTATTTTACGTGATAACACTATTGGACTTTTGTTTATTTTTTTAACATGTTGAGTTTTTACTGTTTGATGAGGTTGAAAGTGAAATACTGTAAGTTAATCAAGTTGTGTTGTGTTGTAGTGAACGTAAAGAGATCGATTTACTTTGGAGTTTTTTGGGTTATCATAAACGTGAAGGATTCGCGTAACTGATGTACGATTTTAGTTGACAAACTGATATTGTGGATATATAGGTATATATGGTTTTAATTGACGTGAACGAAGCAACTGATATTGAGAAGGTTATATATGGTTTTTGTTGACGTGAACGGAGGGTGTCACGCAACTGATATTGTGAAGGATATAATATATGGTTTTAGGTTAAGTGATATTGTGAAAATTAGCGTTAAGTATTAGGGTTACTGATTGTAAACGCGAAGGCTTCACTCGATTGTTGTGATCTCAGTTCAGTAATGTGAAGGTTACCTGGCCGCTTCACGGGACGTGAAGTTGTCAGGAAAGGCCGAGCTGTTAGCATTATTACTGTTTGTAATTATATCTCATGAAACAGGAAGTATAATATCTGTCAATTTGACCCGTTTCATGTCATTCGATTTATACGGCGGGTACGGACGCCATATTGAAATTAGTTAGTATAAATACGAGTGTTTTGACGATAGTAATTCAGTCTCCTGCCGGCAGACTCAGCGATTATTGAATACTTTTGTGTTTAGATCGCATTTTAATTCAGAGCTTAACGATAGCAATCGTGGCCGGATCAAATGAATATTACCTTTAAGTTTAGCTAACTTTTATCTAATTACATTAAATCTCTCGTGGAACCTCTACACGTTTAACCATTTATTCGTGCAAGTTCCAAATGAGAGTACAAATATATTAAAATTGTTTCATTAATACCTACTTCTGGATTGTCCCTTACACTTGCGTTTCAATCGTTAAGGGAATATTTAATTTTTAATGAGCTTCAGTATTTTTAACAGAACTTCACAATGATGTCAATAGATGGCGCTCTGTTATGGCGATACCGCAAGGTCTCAGTTCGGGGCGAACCACTAGATGGAACCGTGGGAACCGAAAAACCTCAATTCACGCGGACGAAGTCGCGGGCATTAGCTTAGTATTTACGTATAAATTAATGTAAAATCAAGCAGTTCAAGCGGGATATGAATCACGTTGCCTTAATTTTGCTTTGCCTTCTGCACATTTGTTTATTTTTTTTTAAACGTGGGTAATTTGAAATTAATTTTTATTTTGAACGGTGGCTATGTTAAAGTTAATTTGAATGTTAGAAGCCACCGAGTTTCTTGCTGGTTCTTCTCGCTAGGTCGTGGCATTCCGAACCAGTGGTAAAAATACTCGTATTTTACGTGATAACACTATTGGACTTTTGTTTATTTTTTTAACATGTTTAAGTTTTTACTGTTTATGAGGTTGAAAGTGAAATACTGTAAGTTAATCAAGTTGTGTTGTGTTGTAGTGAACGTAAAGAGATCGATTTACTTTGGAGGTTTTTTGGGTTATTTTTGGGTCATAAACGTGAAGGATTCGCGTAACTGATATACGATTTTAGTTGACAAACTGATATTGTGGATATATATATATATATGGTTTTAATTGACGTGAACGAAGCAACTGCTATTGAGAAGGATATATATGGTTTTTGTTGACGTGAACGGAGGGTGTCACGCAACTGATATTGTGAAGGATATATATGGTTTTAGGTTAAGTGATATTGTGAAAATTAGCGTTAAGTATTAGGGTTACTGATTGTAAACGCGAAGGCTTCACTCGATTGTTGTGATCTCAGTTCAGTAATGTGAAGGTTACCTGGCCGCTTCACGGGACGTGAAGTTGTCAGGAAAGGCCGAGCTGTTAGCATTATTACTGTTTGTAATTATATCTCATGAAACAGGAAGTATAATATCTGTCAATTTGACCCGTTTCATGTCATTCGATTTATACGGCGGGTACGGACGCCATATTGAAATTAGTTAGTATAAATACGAGTGTTTTGACGATAGTAATTCAGTCTCCTGCCGGCAGACTCAGCGATTATTGAATACTTTTGTGTTTAGATCGCATTTTAATTCAGAGCTTAACGATAGCAATCGTGGCCGGATCAAATGAATATTACCTTTAAGTTTAGCTAACTTTTATCTAATTACATTAAATCTCTCGTGGAACCTCTACACGTTTAACCATTTATTCGTGCAAGTTCCAAATGAGAGTACAAATATATTAAAAGTTTTTCATTAATACCTACTTCTCGATTGTCCCTTACACTTGCGTTTCAATCGTTAAGGGAATATTTAATTTTTAATGAGCTTCAGTATTTTTAACAGAATTTCACAATGATGTCAATAGATGGCGCTCTGTTATGGCGATACCGCAAGGTCTCAGTTCGGGGCGAACCACTAGATGGAACCGTGGGAACCGAAAAACCTCAATTCACGCGGACGAAGTCGCGGGCATTAGCTTAGTATTTACGTATAAATTAATGTAAAATCAAGCATGCTAAGGGAGCCTTGCAATAAAAATTATTATAAGAAAAAGTTACATTTGGAAAAGAAAGCCATTCATTTCGCAGTAGATTTCTTTCCGAAGTGGTGGTACAGTCTTGACATATCAAAAGTGGCACAAGTTGTCCGAAGTGAAATAGGTAGATCATTTCATTTCGTTCCATTCCAAGTTATTATGGGCCACTAGCGGATGCCCGCGACTTCGTCTGCGTGGTTTGAGATTTTTTGTTTCCCGCGGGAACTCTTTAATTTTCCGGGATAAAAAGTAGCCTATGTGTTATTCCAGACTATAATATATCTCTGTGCCAAATGTGTCCAGATCCGTTCAGCCGTTGGGGCGTGATTGAGTAACAAACATGCATCCATACATCCATACATCCATCCAAACTTTTTGGATGGATGTATGGGGCGTGAATGAGTAACAAACATCCATTCATCCATACATCATAAGATATAACAAAGTCCATATAGTAAGATAGAACAAATTCTTGTATTTTCAAAATGTCAGCCACATCATGAGCTAAGCCCTCAGGTGACTGAGATCTTTGAATAGGGATTGTATTCGAGGCACAGATAGGTATAATTAGGTACATTAAACATACGTTGCATAGGCCCATGATTATACCCCTGAGTAGACTTCAAATGTCAAACTACTTTTTGCACATAATATTACCTAGGGCTAGTTATAGTGAAAACAATATTGGCAATGATTAGAAATACCTCCTAATCATGATCATGTTTCCGTAATACCTGAGGTATTTGGGGTTAATCTGACTGTAAATGATAAATGATTTATTTATTTCACACTAGCTAATGCCCGCGACTTCGTACGCGTGGATCGAGGTTTTGTGGATCCCGCGGGAAGTCGATAATTTTCCGGGATAAAAAGTAGCCTATGTGTTAGTCCAGACTATAATCTATCTCTGTGCCAAGTTTCATCCAGATCCGTTTAGCCGTTGGGGCGTGATTGAGTAACAAACATCCATCCATACATCCATCCATCCAAACTTTCGCATTTATAATTAACTAGCGAATGCCCGCGACTTCGTCCGCGTGGTTTGAGGTTTTTTGGTTCCCGCGGGTACTCCTTGATTTTCCGGGATAAAAAGTAGCCTACGTCCTTCCCCGGGATACAACCTATCCCTGTACCTAATTTTATCAAAATCAGTTGAACAGATACATTTGTTTGATTCCCGCGGGAACTCTTCAATTTTCCGGGATAAAAAGTAGCCTATGTGCTATTCCAGACTATAATCTATCTCTATGCCAAATTTCAGCCAGATCCGTTCAGACGTTGGGGCGTGATTGAGTACAAACATCCATACATCCATACATCCATCCAGACATCCATCCAAACTTTCGCATTTATAATATTTATTTGATTGATGATATTTATTATATTTGATTATTTGATTATTTGATTGGACAACTTGTGTCACTTATGACATAACTCCAGAATATTTTGGGGAACACCTCGTCGCTTTTCCTACGAAAGGACCTAACTGACATCGAGTTAATTGTTCAGGGCAAGCGTTTTTCGGTTTCGTGCTCAACTATTGTATATTGTCCACAACTTGCTCTAATAAAGCTATATTAAAATTAAAAAAATATTCTTATAATCTGTGAATCAAGGCCTTTTTGCAAGTAGGAATTGTCTTATTTAAATGTGCGTATTCATTTAGGTAAAAATATTTAAAACAGTTACGCCACTTCATAAGAACTTTGTTTTTCTGAAAAATTAATTACTTAGGAGATACGACTGTATTTTTTACTGAATAATTAAATCACATTAATTTCAAAATAATTTGTTTTTTATATCTTTATATACTTATAATAATAATTAGGATAGTTTTAAATCATTTTTGACTGAAAGTTTTTGGATTCGTACTATTTTGGATTTTTTTACTGCCCAAGGTTTTATACTTTTTTTGTAACCAATTTACATAAATTTTTAACTCTATTAGTTAATGTCTAAGGTATTCCGTCGCAATCAAAATTCAGACGTAAGTGAAAACCCCATTTTTATTCAATATAGTCTAGTTCACACTAAATGACGTATTTTCAGTTACGTCATAGTTGATAGATTTTTATTTAGCTGATCACTAAATAAAAATCTTTCTAATAGCCCTAAGTATAAAATACGCCACTTAGTATGATTTCCTTTTCGCAAATGAGCCTACGCCATACTTACCGATTGTCCTAGCCAGTAAACGGTAAAAGATATGAAAAAGTCGATGAGACAGATCGACAGAGAATCAAAAGTACATTATTATGATGTATTTAGTGCAGTTACGTCAAAAGTGTCAGATAGGTCCTTTCGTAGGAAAAGCGACGACCTGCCTAACACATGTAACAATTTTCATGTTGCTGTCAGCGAATTGGGCTAATTAGTGTTCCTTAAATATAAGGATTGTCAAAAAGATATGTCATGTAGGTATAGAACGCAAGTGTGTGCGGAAGCAGCTATGCGCTCTGTATTAGTCTAATAAAACAGCAATCCGAGACGACAAGGAAACGATAGGTGATAGTTAACAGTAAGAGTAAACTATTCAGAGAGAGGATTCTATTCTATAACAAAATTCCACAAACTATTTTATACTTGCCTTTACACAAGTTTAAGATATCCATCAAAAGTATGCTTCTGAAAAAAACGTAATCTTGAACAGTATAATACTGTTCAAGATTACGTAAATGATAAAAGAGCATGGATTTGACTCACTACAGCAAAGGACAGTGGTAACACATTGATGAAATTGAATTTTTTTTTTCAATAGAGCAACCACCGAGTTTCGTGCTGGTTCTTGTCGGTAGGAAATAGGAATGTCATTCCGAACCAGTGATAGATTCACTTGACGATTCAAAAGGACTTGTAGATAAGAGTTAATTTAAATATAAAACATTTGAACTTGACAGAACCCCGCCCCTAACAATTGGGATTTCTGCTACAATTTCTAGTAGATATCAGTATAATAAGCAGCGATAAAATAAGTTATGTTTACTATTGGATCATAACTGTAGTTAGAGGTCAATGGCCCGCCACGATGGTCGATATCCTGTATGTCGTGGCCCTAATGCGGTAAGCTAGCTCAAACTCGTTACGATACTAGGATACTAGATCCCTAGCGGATCAGTATGCTATCTATATTAGGTATATGCCTACTAACTTGAAGCACAGAAAGGTTGACTCCGGTCATTCGATACCTAGATCAAGGGGGGAGGGGATGAATACTATATAAAAATAAAAAAAATTGTTACTGATTATCAAAAAGAGGGTCTTCCAAAAGGCGTTAAATTCCACATCCACACTTCACAGTTTCACTCTACAAATTAAGATGTTCAACTCCAGTAGGTACCTAAACAAGTTTTTCTTTCAAAAAACGAGACTCAAAAGTCAAATTCAAGGCCCGACACATCTTCGACCAAATTATTTTAATTCGTTTTAAATGAACTTGTTCTTGACATGCAACCTTGGCCTCATAGAATATCATTAATTATATATTTTATAATCTGTGGTATACGGTTATATATGGTCATTTATATGCTGTATCAATTTTCCACAGCCGATGATAATGGCTTCCAAGAGAACCGGTTGGACTCACGTGTTCACGATCATAGAACTATGCGTTGAGGTTGTGTAATTAACTTTATTTTATTAGTTTGTTAGGGACTTGTTTTAAAATAACTTTAGAATGTTAATTATTTATTATTGTATAATTAAGTAAATGACGACAATAGGGATGATGACAACTCAATGAAATCAGCTACCTAATGTATGGAATACATAGAATGTAACTTGATCAATTTCGACGCACTTTTTTTTGAATGTATAGTTTAAAATGGTTATCAAAATTAAAACTAAACGAGGTTGTGAATTATAAAAGCCCCTCTATTTCATTTTATAGAATTTTAGTAATGCTCTGTTTAATAATATGCTAAAAATAATTTATTTATCTACTCCAGCATCGAAAAGTTCCAATTTCGAATTTGACAACTATATCGAATTGAACCCTCTTTCGTGTTTGCTTCTCATAACGATACAGTTCGTTGTATGGGAGCTGTATCGTTATGAGTCGTAGCTGTATCGATATGGTTATCTTCATAAATAGGATACCTATAGCTTAGCGGCTCTGGGTTCTGGCACTTTTGGTTTTTATTAATTTATAAAGTAAAAAATTATAAAGACGTCCTTGTCGTAGATAAAATCTTGTATGCAACTGTACGTAATTAGTCATTTTAATTCTCGTACTATCCTATTTTGATACTCGGCAAGCCTCGTATCAAAAAACAGCACTCGAATTAAAATGACCCTCATTACGATACAGTTGCATAAATAGCTATTATGACATAGGCTCTTTATCCCTAATAAGAGCACACATTGCTTTAACTGGAACTGCTTTAGATGCGCTCGGACGCCTAAACTATTTCTTGACCACTACAAATTAGCCCTTGACTGCGATTTCATCTGGTGGTGAGTGATGATATTGTATTCTTTAGATGGTTGCGGGCTAATCTGTTAGGGGTATGATATATTAGGTAAGTATATAAAACCCATACCTCTAAGCCGTTTGTACCGGAACGCGTACCTAATTCACTTGGCTTTTTTACCCGACTGTGAAATGCACAGGATTATGTGTTCATCAGTCTATATGGGTATGTTTGTTAAACCTTTTGATAGAGTGGTTACTACCCACGGCCGAAGCCACTAAAGCCAGATAAGACCAGACCATGTGGACCTATTCCTAACTGCCTAAGTGTGCACTATCAACACTATTTTTTATTTCTTCGACAAAAGTATTTCTCTAGTCAGTAGATCCTGCTAAGTGATCTATAGATCATAATCATAAATCTACGCTTTGATACGTGGCCATAGAATATGGAGCGCTCATAATAATGTACTTACCTATTCAGAATTCAAATTGCAATAAAATGCACAAAGCCGACCATTGCGCACCTGACATTTTACCGACATACCAGATTAGATTCTCTCCTCTGATATTTTGAGGTTTGGCATAAGTTTAGACTTTATTAAGTATAAGAAGTAGATACCTATTGAGCATTAAGCTCAAGGTCTCACGATCAAAATAATACTGAAGTATATCATACTGATATTATAAATGCGAAAGTGTTTGTTTGTTGGTTTGCCCTTCAATCACGCCGCAACAAAGCAACGGATCGACGTGATTTTTTGCACAGGTATAGTTGAAGACCTGGAAAGTGACATTATTATTATTATTATTAAGCCATTTATTCCTTATCTCTTTACAAAATGTTTACAGTTATTCTTACTAGGTACTATACTAATAATATTTACTTATATACAATTTTTCACTTAAACTATTGTTTGCTGCAGTGCGTTGCGTGTAGTACTGAGTCCGTATCTAAAGTGAATTATAAATTCGAAAACTGCAAATGTATGGAATTTTTTATTATAAAAGTGTCAACTTGTACGCAACTCACAAGTGAAAGTGTTATTAGCGATTTATAATGACTGAATGAAAACTGTGAAAAGGACATTAAATCATCCTGCAAACAACCTCTGTTAAATAGTCCTAATATCACGACAAAATTGTAAATATACAAGGGAATTTATAGCCAAGGGAGCAAAGAAAGTGTTATTCTATACAATATAGTGCAAATAAATAATATTACTAGTAGGTAAAATTAAAAAGTGGAAACTAATAATCGTCAAAACATTCAATATAACAATATTGAGGGTTGGTCTATAATAAAAATATTGACGCTTATCGAGACATCGAGTTCGATCCCGACACTCTGAGTGTACGTACCATCACAATACATCACCATTCTAATCGTCTATTTGAATTTACATAGAAATATACATATTTTTTGGATTTTTAAAATTATTTCTACTATTTTTGGAAAAGATGGAAGAGATTCTAAAGATACTTAAAACGATACAGGAAGACATAAACGAAATGAAAGACAGCATCAAAAATAGTGAAGTAAAGTTATTAACTAAAATAAATGAGAAGTTTGATTATGTACAGAGTAAATTACAAGAAATAGAGGTCACTGGGAGTTCACAGGAACAACGGCTCGACTTTCTTGAAAGACGGTTCAGAGAAAGAAATATTGTTATTTTTGGTATACAGGAAAATGAAGAAAACTACGAAGTTTTAAATAGTAAGATTCTTGAATTATTCATTGATCATATGAAAATAGATTGCCATGTTTCGGAAATACAGTCTGTAAGAAGAATAGGCAAAAAAGGCGATAAAGTTAGACCCATAGTTGTGACACTTTCCACACTAAGAAGAAAATTTGAAATTCTGCGCAGTAAAAAGTCTCTTGAACAGTTAAATTATTATGTAAAGGAGGACTACCCACCAAAAATACTACAAAGAAGGAGGGAACTCCAAGAAAAAGCTAAAGAAGAAAGAGAAAAAGGAAATAGAGTGCTAATCAAGTACGATAAGCTTATTGTGCTTCCCCAAATACAGGCACACAAAAACAATCGTGGAAACAAACGCAATCTTTCAGAAACACCCCCCGAAATACATAATGAACCTGCAAGAAAACCCAACAATTCGACCCAAAAACTAAAAAAAAATACACTAACAACTTATTGGAACAAGCCTGTCCTGAAATGTTCAGAAAATTAAAAATAGCTGACTTCAGAGTCCACAGCAACTAATTTCTAAAATAGGTACTGGCTCAGAAAACTACTTGCCTAATTAAAATATTTATTAAAAGTGAAAACTATAAGACCCTCCCCTCCTCCAATCCGGCTGGTCCCCGTGGAGGAGTAGGACCACAACCCCCTCGTTTCAAATATGAAAGTTAATTAAAATATTACCTATACATGAACATTAATACTTTGCCTCTCTATATTATAACATAATATAACTGAACCACAAATTGCATACAGCATGAGATTCAAAATGAAGATATTAAGAAATAAATAATGATAATTAAACATACCCAATAAAATGTTAGAATACATGACGTGTTAGCTGGATTTTTTACATCTTTAAGTATGGTATATCAGAAAAAAAAGAACTGAGAAACGGGGGGAGGCCTATACCCAATATAGGGATCCTTGTCTTATCATAAAATTGGTACCTATATTAAAAATAGACTACATACACTAGATTACATTCATGTGAATAAAACACTTGCTTATAATTTATTACTTATTGTGTACTTAATAGTAATACAAAATCCTGTAATCTAACATTTACTAATGCAATATAAACTACATACTAATAAATCCAAACACTGGTTATTCACTCCAATAATATTTATCGCATAATTTATATCACAAATACACTAGCCATTGTTACACAATCATGAATAGCGTCCGCGACCAGTGTTGCCACACCACCCCACTATATTAGTGATACCATATGTAGACCTTGTTAAATTCCCGCCTAACAGTTCGGCCTCGCTGCCTCTACACTTGTACATAATTTAAAAACTGCCTCGAAGTGTACATAATTTGGACCCTCAACTAAACTCACGATGACTACTGATGCTACTCGTCCATTAGCAGTATTCACGTTGATCTCTAACGCCTAAGACTTCACTATTAAAGCACTGGCATCATAATCCTAGCCAAGTTGAGTTCCAGATAGCAAGATTATATTTTAGGTTACAAGAGCATCAGTCTTCATCCCCTTTTCACATTACAAGACATCACTTAATAAGTAAATATGGATTTACCACCCATGACACAGCTCATCATATTATTCCAGATAAGTTAACTCTGATTGATTTAAGTGCAGCAAGATACTGAAGCAACTGAATGGCCATATTTCACAAACAACAAAAGCTTCCTAAACATGTATAATTTGACAATATTCACGTATTCGGAAGTAACTCTACAACATTACACAGAGCTTTCGTTAATTGCCCAAGCACATAATATAAGTAATAATTTTCCCTTACTCATTTTGGTTCATACAATGCAACGCAATATCAATTAATCTTTAGGTATTATATACATTTTCTTGCTCTTAACCAAAAGTTTTAATTCTATAAGGGTAATTCTAAACCATTTCAATATTCTCACAAAATAATATGAGAACACAATCATTTGATCAAATGATAATAAGATTCTTATCCTCTAATGGTATTATTATACACCTATAACGAATTTTCCTATGAGTATACGTATTCTCATGTTCACTTTGTTAATTTTCAGTACGGTTATTATTACTCATTAATTTAATCCGATTATACTTTCACTTATAACACATGGGAATTGATGACCTTACATTCTGTAACCCCCAGTCAGGCTAGCTAATTTTCCAACTCTCTCCAAGAACTTATAACTGACAATTGGTGAAAATTGGTTACAAAACTCAATAAAACCTGAAGACCTGATCTTCCTCAATAATGTCTATTTCGTATAGGTACTTTACGCAAGCTTAATCATTTGAGCAATTCTCTTTGTTACTAATTTCGCTTTAAATGGTTTGAATGTCAAAACCACCTTATCTCTCTGGAGGTATTCCTCCTAACGTATAAATTAATAATTAACGTTATACCTACTTTGGCCCGTCATTGTATCGTTCGTTTTAACATAACACAACAGGTAACTCAACTCAGATACTGCCTTCATCAGCCTTTGCCAAACTTCAACGTTTTGTAAACCCAAGCTCAAATGCTGTTACTATTCAATACGTCATACCTTGGCATCTGCTTGGCAACTAATATCATTTTGATTTGTGCAGTCATGATAATGTGGTGAAAACATATATTAATATAATATAATATCATAATATAAATATAATATAATGTTAATATAATGTAAATGTGTAAAAGTGTACTTGGTTGTTCAATATTTTGGTAATTTACTTTTCACTGTTCCTCCTCAATCTAATTATGGTATTCATATTACTTTCATAAATGAATATCCCAAGGAACATCATAGAGCGAGTCTCTTCACACGATAAGTAAATCTCTTTACACGATACTATGTTACATCGCTCAACCTGCATGAAAATATGTATTGTTTACTATCACATCAATCTTAGTAACCACCAAATGGCATCAAAACATTACACCGATATAAATCGTATCCCGTAACTTAACCCAAAATGACGGTCGTCCGCGCAAGGATATTGTACTACAGGACCATGCGAAGCATGCGCGGGAAGCAAGGGGTATGGTAACGTGCGGCCCCTCGCGGCGCACCTCATACCGCACTTCGTTTGACGCCCGAAATGTTTTTCTGTGCATAGTTCAACTTACGCGTCGGCTATAATACTTGTTTGTCACTCAGTGCCTCTCATTTAAAACAATAATTATCATCAATGAATACCGCCTGCACATTCACAGACCTATTAAGGCTTTCTGTCACCTAACCGTGACATTAACTGAACTGTATCAACATCACTGCGCTTTCGCCTGAAAAACAGCTGTTTTGCTACTTGCATACTATCATGCCCCCAACGGCGGGTAATAGATTCGATAAGCCTGACTAGCCCCGCGGGCAATATACCTAAGCCTTGCCTTATTTTGCAACTCTCGCTACCGGAAATCGAAACGTAGCAGCCCCGCAGGCTAGACCTTCCAAGTGTACTGGCATCATCGCCCCTGTCTTCCACACCAGCGATATATTCCCAAATGTTGTAAAATATAAGAGATACGGAATTAACTTACATGAGCATTGAGCCCCACGGCAAAGAATAACCACATGAGTTATGCGGTCTACGTACATGAGCTCCACTTGCAACTTACTTGTCATGCACCATCTACTCATCAGAAACCGATAGGTCATTCATTAAAGCTCCGAGGGCGCTAATGTCCGCACTTGGAAGTACATCATATAAGCCCCGAGGGCAGCTTGTGTTCATTCCTGCAGAGGTATAATCTCACAGCCCCGAGGGCAAAGCTTGTCTTAGCCTTGAAATGTTTTAACTTGACCTGAAATTAAATTGTATCAGGCCCGGAAGTGTTGTTTATCTCAGCCCAGAAAGCAATGTATCCCTCAGCCAAGGCAGGTGTCTCTAAGCCACGTTGGCTATGAATATCGGCCCCGCGGGCAAGATGCGTTAGCCCCCGCCGAAGGCAAGGTGCGTTAGCCCCGAAGGCAAAGTTCGTTAGCCCCGAGGGCAAGGTGCGTTAGCCCCGAAGGCAAAGTTCGTTAGCCCCGAGGGCAAGGTGCATTAGCCCCGAAGGCAAAGTTCGTCAGCCCCGAGGGCTAGGTGGGTTAGCCCCGAAGGCAAAGTTCGTTAGCCCCGAGGGCAAGGTGCGTTAGCCCCGAAGGCAAAGTTCGTTAGCCCCGAGGGCAAGGTGCGTTAGCCCCGAAGGCAAACTTCGTTAGCCCCGAGGGCAAGGTGTGTCGTAGCCCCGCAGGCATGTGCTCTAAGTCTGTAACACATAATATAACTCATTAGACATGCGGTTTAAAATACGGCGCAGCCCCGAAGGCATGTGAATGTTAACTATAGGATCACTCCTCAGATATGTCCTATCAGCTGTGTGCCCTGCAAGCTGATCCGTTACACAGTTGCCAGACGCTATACGTACTGCAGCCTCTTAAGGTATGCGCTCTGTCGCCCCGGAGGCGTGTGCCATAATTTGCACTGGAACTCCTTAAGACATGCGTTCTGTAGCCCTTCAGGCATGTTGGTTTATCTGCACTGTAGCCCCTTTAGGAATGTTCTGAAACTAACCAGTAGCTCCGCAGGCATATGCATGAATGAAGCCCCTTAGGCGTATCTTACTACTGTGCCATAGGTCCCTGTTAGGCATCTTCCTGAAACTGATCTGCAAACTTGCATGTCTATGCATTAATTTATACTGAAGCCCCTAAGGCATGTTAAATTTACAGTACTGTAGCCCCTGTAGATATTTTCCTGAAACCGTTCTGCCCTGCTGGCATATGCGTTAATTTGTATGGAAGCCCCTTAGGCATGTGACATTTACAGTAAGTGTACTCCACTTTAGGTATTTAGCTGAAACTGATCTGCTGTGCAGCCCTGCTGGACCATGCATTAATTTGTTCTGAAGCCCCTTAGGCATGTGACATTTACAATAAGTGTACTCCACTTTAGGTATTTAGCTGAAACTGATCTGCTGTGCAGCCCTGCTGGCCCATGCATTAATTTGTTCTGAAGCCCCTTAGGCATGTGACATTTACAATAAGTGTACTCCACTTTAGGTATTTAGCTGAAACTGATCTGCTGTGCAGCCCTGCTGGCCCATGCATTAATTTGTTCTGAAGCCCCTTAGGCATGTGACATTTACAATAAGTGTACACCACTTTAGGTATTTAGCTGAAACTGATCTGCTGTGCAGCCCTGCTGGCCCATGCATTAATTTGTCCTGAAGCCCCGGAGGCATGTGACTTTTACAATATGAATACTCCACCTTCAGGTATTTTTTTCCTGAAACTGGCCCATGGCCCCGAAGGCATATTCAATTCTATGTTGGTTTTATCCTAGCAACAGTCACAAACATATCAAAAATGAGTCACTCCCTAAAGACTATTAAGTCCTCATATTATCCGACCTGTTCACCTTAACTATATAAAATATTTGCAACATTAATCATTACTGGTCATCGGATTCACTAATATCATTCCACCCCAACTTCCTGTTTATTTTATTTTTATCCAATTCCAGAGTAACATTTCTAAATTCACATACTCTGCAACAGTTGGCCTCAGGCCTTCTTCAACTCTTCTCAGACCAGGGCGCGTTTGGAACCCTCGTAGCTTCAGTTTTAGATACCGTTGTAAATTATCACCATCACGTCTTATACTTTGTACTTGACGTTCACCAAGTGTATACCAACTTTGGATAAATATTTTTCGCCTTTGACTCTTTAACTATAAAAGTTAAATCTTAAACTTTGCATCATTCTTGAAACTCCTTGCACCATATAAGATGACTATAAAATATCTCCTTGCATTATAAGGTACCATAGCCTTTTACAAAATTGACATTCTCCTTTGATTTTCCCTCTAAACAGAATGATAATTTTCCCTTTTGCAACAATGCACATCCTCCTTTATGTTTCGTTTTGTTTTTTTTTCTGCAACCTATTCTTTTGACTAAAGAGTCCTTTTCCATTGCAATTAAATTGGAATTTACCAAAATTACCACTTAGTTCCTTTTGCATTTATTTTGTTACATAACAAGACATGCAACCCTGACTTGGTCCATATGTTAATAATCATTCCGTCTTCAATTTACATAGACATTATCCATACCTTTATTATTCATGGTGCAGGCTAGGCAACCAGCATTATATGCCACTAGCTTTTGGTCATAGAGTAAGACCACACTAAAAATCAAGAATTAATTTATTAATTACACCTGTAAAAATTAAAAATAATATTATTATCTCTTCAACACCTTGGCTATCTTAACAGGCGTTAGCCAGTACATAGCACCATGCTACTCCAGATGTGAATACCATCACCAATTTGACATCTATCTCTTCCTTCAGTCTCTGTGCATAATGAGAAGTCAAATGCAGGTCCAATATGCTCATATTATGCTCTATAGTACCTGCACTAAGGCACAACCGCTCCAAACAGCAACTGTAAATCACTTGACAGACAACAGACTCATTAAGTAATAACTTTAGTCGACCCGGGTCAAGATGAACCCAAACATCTCAAAATCATCATAATCGACACCCAGATTGGCTAACCAACTTATAATCCAGGCAGACTTGATATGTTTCAATTTTACTATTTGCTTTATTTCAATTCACATCTTACTTAACATCTATACATCTGAACAAATGTATTTATGCCACCCAATCTTTATAATGTACTTACTCAGTTATATAGTTGTTGTAACCCTTCAAACATATTTATCTCTGATATCATAAAAACTAGACAGCTATACTGTTACCTGCCATTTTACCTGAGTATCCGTTCCCTCTACAAATGCAACTTTCACTTGTAAGGAGCTTTATCAGGTTATACTTGCTTTAATGGAATGTATTACATTACAGTTACTCTTAACCTTTGTTCATTTAATAAAATTGCAATGTTATTTGATTTATATGATCCATTCTAATAAATCACAGTATAAATTGAATATTCACTCTCATTTTACTATAAATTAGTAAAAACCTCTTCAATAAGTTACTTATTACTTATGCCATGTTATGAAGTTGACAAACTACCATCCCAATTGATTGCAGCCTTAACTTAACTCTTTGAATATCTCATAGATAGTTCAAGTTGTTAGCTACCAGAGTACTTCACTATGCTTTTTCATATAAAACTTACATACTTAGTACTTAATGTAAATAAGTACAACCTGTAGGCACCCACTTTACACCTCTAACTCTAAAGGTATAAATATATTTACCTAGTTCTCTTTAGACTTTAATAATCAACAGACAAAGCAAGATAAGATTAATCTTGATTCTTGATTCTGTAGAAGCTGTTTCATCCTGTTTAGATCTAGTACATAGCTAACATAGCTATCTTTAGCTTAATAACTCACCAAACTAACCAATAGTTAATGTTATGATTGTCTAGTAAGTAGGTACCTTTATGACCGGAGTGATATATATATCAATTACATATTTTATTTAACTCACTGACTCCATGTACCTACACACAAGTACCTACCACTAGGTATATCTGACTATATGACTTTATAACTTAATAAGTCCCCATATAGACTTAGATACATATAATATACCTTATTTATTCCTTGTGACCATTGGTAATTTGTAGGCACGTACTTGTTAAGTACTAATTATTCTTCATTCCATTCAGATAAACAATATAGTTTCCCGCCGAGTTAATCTGTCAACCTGCTTTGCAATCAACAATGTACTCACCAGGTATAGTCCATGTTATAAGTACTTACGACCATTCCACAATATACGAGATAGTTGTTTATCTAATTGGCAGTTTCTCGTATATAATTCTTCTCGTCTTTTTAGGATTCATGATTTCGTTCACATTATTGCGTCATAATATATTATAGGTACTTTTACAACCAATTCGTACCACTTTCAGGATAGATCCGAACAATTAATTAATTAGCACGTGAACTTCATTATCCCACTTCTGAATCTAATAAATCCAAACACTGGTTATTCACTCCAATAATATTTATCGCATAATTTATATCACAAATACACTAGCCATTGTTACACAATCATGAATAGCGTCCGCGACCAGTGTTGCCACACCACCCCACTATATTAGTGATACCATATGTAGACCTTGTTAAATTCCCGCCTAACAATACATTATAATAATATAGTATGATTTATTATATTATAATAAACTTAAATTAAATACAAAACATAAAGTTAACTAACCGAACTAACAATAGTTTAAGTGGAAAGTGACATGGGCTATTTTTTATCCCGGAAAATTAATGAGTTCCCGCGGGAATCAAACCTTATACCCACGCAGATGAAGTCGCGGGCATCAGCTAGTCTTCTATATTATAAACAAAAATCAATTGTCGAATGTATGTAAGCGCATCACTTCAGAACGGCTGGACCGATTCTGATGGAATTTTTTGAGTGGTCCATAGAAGTAGGTATTCCATTCAGTAGTATCCTGTATCACAGTGCTGATTTCCATTTCGCTTTCATCATAAGTAGGTAAGTAAGTTTGGTTTTAACAACAACATTTAGGTAGGTCATGTAACCGCACTATAAAGTTGCACTAAACTCATAAACGCAATGACAAAGTTATTCTATGGAGAATTACATCGTGACCATAAGGCTAGGTATACACTATACACTTGCGAGTGCAATAGTATCAAATATGCAAACACTGTCACCTAAGGCTTTACCATGATGTCGACTAGGTTACTAGAAATGTTAAATAGAGGCTATTGTTACAAAAGTTAAGGCGAATGCTCATTAAAACTGCGTTTACTTGGGTTACAAATTGAAAGGGTGCCTTTCTAACAGAGATTAACTAACTTGTTAAGTATGTCAAACCCACAATTAGGAGCGTTTTATCTAACATCTAGTGAGCAGTGAACTAAGTTATGAAAATGAAATGTAGCACATCTCCGGCGCCTGGCGGAAACGCACCCTTAATAGAGCCTGAAAAAACAGCTTGTTGATTACGGAAAGGCTGTATCAATTGCTGCTACAATCTCAATGTCATTGTCTGAATTTATGGTATTCTTCCTGTGAAAACATTAGATTTTTTTTACTGCCAACAAGGTTTACAATCATTTTTTTACTTTGATCTCTACACTACGGAACCTGTAAAGCGAAAGAACGTCAGCCAATCTGAGGTAATTATGGTCGTAAGGTGAACTGTAGTTGTCATTTTACAATATCTAATTCTGGTATGATTCTGGGCTTAGAACTAAAGACACTACTTAAGGGGAACATTCTTCTGTGTTTTGTGAGAACATTGCTTTGCGATTCGTGACAATAAGGCCGGGCGTACACTAGACTCTAAAAACAGTATCAAATATGCAAACGCTGTCACGGTTACAGCGTCTGCCACGAATGTTAGGCGTTGTCGTGACTCGTGATGTACGACTCGGTTACGAGAAATGCTAAATTGGAACCATGAGTTATATGCTATTGTTACTCATAGGCCAGAATATAATACATGTATCACAGTAGGTAATATACAATAGGTCCGGGTACTAAAGGCGAATGCATAGGGACTGGATTAATTATCTAAGGAATAATTCAATAAATCTAAACAAAAATTATAATAATACCAACTGGCACGTGTGAACTCTGCCTTGGTTTCATTAATGATGTTCAAATGCTTAATAATTTGGTTGCACATTAATTCTAAATTCAACTAAATTGCCATTAGGTAAGTAAATGACAGGATTTTGTAATAAAAAAAATATAAGTAGTTATTTTATGTGTTGCTGGATGCTTCCTTTTATATTTTAAAAGGATATTTTCTCCGAGGAACATGGGGTGACCGGGGGTGCAAGTTGTAACCCTAGGTATTATTATGACTCTACATAATATACCTTGAGTTTCTACTTTCTACATCGAATAGCTCCAGGTTCGTTAGTCAGCTTGTCATGCCTTAACTGACGCACTAGTTGAGTTAGGTAGGTATAGCCACTTGCTAAATCCTTACTTATATAATATTATAAATGGGAAAGTGAGTTTGTTTGTATGTTTGTTCCGCTTTCACGCCGTAACTACTGAACCGATTGCTTTGAAATTTTGCAGACGTAAAGTTAGAAGTCCGGATTAAATAATAGGGTACTTTTTATCCCGGAAAATTAAAGAGTTCCCGCGGGAACTAAAACTCCTCAATCCACGCGGACGAAGTCGCGGGTATCAGCTAGTTGGATATAAACTAGAGTGGTAATAAGGTATTACGATATTGCAAAATTTCGTTTATGTTTAAATGTAAAAGTGAAAGTAACTGACCGAATAATGGACTATACAGGTACTAATGTTCATACCTAAGTATATTGTTTATGGTATTGCTAATGGCAATTACTATAGCATTAACCTAAGGTTCTTCTTGCCATAATTTAGTTTCTCGTTTGATAGATAAGATTTTGGTATTTGATAGGTAGGCATTATTTATTCGAAACTCGCTAACCAAACCTGGCTTTCCATCATATGCTTAGGTAAGTATATAGATGGCTAATCTTCCTGGAGACTAGCCACCGTGGCCGAAGTTCGGTCGGGAGGAGTGGAGATGTGCACTCCTTTAAATTCCTCCTAATCCTCATTCGTTAGCGGTGTAACCGTGTAACTGAGTGTGTCAAGTTACTAAATGGGTTCGCGCCTCGCTTCGCTCGCCACAATCGTTCTTAACTCCTCTCAGCCTCGTTGGCTTGCTCCATTCAGAATCTCTTTCGCGAGCTTGTATTCCAACTTCATGCTTTACAAAAACACTCTAGGGTTAATTGGACCATAGGAAAGACAAAACTGTGAGGGGCAAGGATCTGATCTCGTTTCCACGTTCGACCTGATTATACGCATTATTTTTGAACTGGACGATGATTTGTTCCAGCGATGAACATTAATTCCTTAGGGAATCTCTGTGACCCGAAAAAAATTTTGGCACTATACCGGTACTGTTATATTTCGATAATAATATAATGAGCAATGAGCATAGACAAAAGTCTGTGCAATTATAATATCCCAGGTTTATTTTGTACACACTTCTGTACCTACCTAGATTTTGATACAAAATGCGGTACACAAATTGCCATGGCATCATAATATTTTCACGCAAGTTATGGAGTTATGTCATAAGTGGCACGTGACAAACACACTTACAAACTCCTCAAGGTCGGAAGTCGGACGTGTCTTCCTGAGTTGCGTTTGCTTTGCACTTGGCAAGGTTGCAAGTTGGTGCAAATATTTGATTTGTGTGTTTGAACAATAAATAAAGTGTTGCTAACTATATCCTGTATACTTTTAACATATGTATTTATCCATACTAATATTATAAATGCGAAAGTCAGTTTGTTTGTTGGTTTGTCCTTCAATCACGCTTCAACGGCGCAACGGATCGACGTGATTTTTGGCATGGGTAGGTATAGGAAGGACCGAGAGTGACATAGGCTACTTTTTATCCCGGAAAATTAAGGAGTTCCCGCGGGAATAACAAAAAACTTCAACCACGCGGACGAAGTCGCGGGCATCAGCTAGTGAAATAATAACTACTTAAATAAATCCATACCAATATTATATTTATGCGAAAGTGTGTCTGTCTGTTTGTTTATCTGCTACTTATTTGATGAAATTTGGTATAGAGATAGGTTGCATTCTAAGCAAGGGCTACTTTTTTCCCGGAAAATTAAAGAGTTCCCGCGGGAGCCAAAAAGTAAAAAAACCTCAATCCGCTTGGACGAAGTCGCGTGCATTAGCTAGTGTTTTAATAATGTTTTAGTTAAGTGAGAATAAATTCTGTGGTTTTACTATACTTACTTAATCACATCCTAATCGTAATTCTAAAATTACTATGTTACCTATCCAATATATTGTCTGACATATATCTGGACAATCTGACTATGTATATTAAGTATCAACGTTCAGCAAAACCAAGTGGATTCAGAAACTGCGTTTTTCTATGGTTTTTCTGTAACCTCCACTAAAAAGTTATCGTCACCATCGACTAGAGAAAAGCTGGGACGAAGAAGATATCCCTACCTCATGCCAAGAACATTCCAGGGCGATGAAGATGTAAAAATAAAATTGTAATAACGTAAATCGACTTTGAAGCGTGTTTAAATTATGAAATTGTTTATAATTATAATTACTTAGTTTAAAACTAAGTAATTTAATAAGCAATTGCCTAAACTGGGTCCTTGGTTTAAACTGTACGTGAGGAAATTGACATTTCTTGTTTTATTGCGCAAAAATGCGCAAAACGAATAACTTAATTTAGTTAACGAAATGTAGCAACTACAGTATAAACTGGACTGACTACAGTATTTTTACCAAATTCAATCACGGAATTGGTATACTTAATTAAATTCTTACAATTTAATTATTTGGTAAATCATCTCTATGAATTCTGCAATGTTTTCAACTACTTAGGTATTGTAGTGGTAACATCAACGCTTAGGTTCGAAGTAGGGTTGTAACGGAGGCGTCCTAGCGGAAGCAGAAGTGGTGAAGGGGCTCTACCTCCGCACATGCGGAGGTTAACGGAGGCGGAGGCGGAGGCGGAGGTGGATTTCTTCTATCACATCGTCCATTTTCTGTGCTTTAGGATGCCATGAATCCCATCCCACATTTGACTTTTTTTTTTAGGATTCTTCTTCTAAGGTTGCCTTTTTGCTTGTTGTAATGGTGTTACTGATGTCACCTGCTTCGATTTGTACCTCTCTCATTGTAAGTCAACGTAAATAAACCCTCCGTTACAAGTCCGCAAAAAACTGCGGAGGCGGATGTGGAAACGGAGGTACGATTTCTTGCGAAAGTTCCGCACTTACGGAGGTGGAGGCGACGTTCCGTTCCAACCCTAGGTCGAAGCTAAAGGTTCAAGGTTAAGGTTAAAGTTAGACATAATAGCACAGGTTTTTAATATTATCCTTGTATGTGTATATATAGAATAGACGATCAACGCAATAAACAATAAGTAATTATTTTTTTAGCTACTGATGTATGATATTTAGTTTAGCCTATGTGTGCCGGTAAAATATGACTGTATTTCATTCACACGTTTATTTGGACCACTATTACCTATACGAGAATGTGCATAGACCTCAGTCCAATTCGCTCAATCCTTTCACTGTATCGATGCAATACGTTGTTCGAGGGCATTATTTGGTGCAACGCTTGATTAAAATTGCATTGCTTACTGTCCTTCAATAGGTAATTACATAAAAGTTGGTTTACCAGAGATGGTTCTCACCAATGTTAACGACCTTACTAGCAGAATGGTGAGCGATGTAATTTTATTAGAGGAAGGTCTCGGTTTCCATTCTCAGCAGGGTTCTGACTTCTGAATTTACTCTTGTCTGGACCCCTTTTTTCTAACTCAGGGGCTATAAAAAAATATTTTTTAATTAAAAATTAATTAAAAAATATTTTTTATCCATTGAAGGTTTTCTATGAATTAGTGTTATTCTTATTTCATAATAAACCTTTAATGGATAAAAAATATAAGTATGTCAGTGGCTTTCATTTTTACCCAACTTCCAAAAATGGAGGAGGTTCTCAATTCGGCGCGTATATTTTTTTTGATAGCCACAAGTAGATTATGAGTTAGAAAAAAAGGAGGGGGGGCAGTGTGGTGATACCGAGGGTGATAGGCTTTAGCCGTGCCCGTAACTAAGTGCCAAGTGATGGTAGTTACTTGACGCGTACAACTAGAAAGAAACCAATTAAGTACTACCATATTTACCTTCCCATTTTCAAGTTAGCTCACTTCCGACTGTGTCATCACTTGCTACATTTTAAAATGATCTGTGTAGCGGCACAACGTTTCTACAAACAAATATGGGTTTGGGCTCTAAAACTGAAATGTCCTTGCGGTCACAATTGGCTAATAGGTAAACCTAAACTAATACGTGAAAGGAAGTTGAAATCAATATCCGTGATCAGTGTGGAGTTTCTAAGATCACTTGGTTACACTTGACATGGAAACTGGAAAAGGAAGGAAGAAAGGAGAACCTATATTCACTCTCTTTTGAGAATGAAGGTAGGTATAGAAAGGTGTTCCTTGTTCTTTAAATAGTTGCTGATGGTAAGTACAGGTTTTAGGTCCATCAGATGATAGATTCTAGGACACATTCTGCTGTCAGTGCTGTGACCTATATATACGACGTCATGGTTAATTTAATCATAGATCCATACTAAAATATTATAAATGCAAATGTGTGTATGTTGGTCTGCTACGATTTCACTGCCCATCTGTTCAACCGATTCTGACGAAATTTGGTACAGGAATAGGTTGTAACTTGTATCTCGGGGAAAGACATAGGTAGGCATTATCCCGGAAAATCAAATAGTTCCCTCGGAAATAAAAAAACTAAATCTACGCGGACGAATTCGCGGCCATCATCTACCAGCTACCTAGCATTAATATAAATGAAAACTATCAGTGTAGACATTATCACCAACATTAGTCTCAAAGCTCACCACGGGTTAGGCCTTTACACGTTAGATCGAAGTCGACAAAAATATACCTACTTAGGTACCTATTGTTAAATCACTGAATGATACTCGTTGATTAAAACTAATAATTACATTTTAATTGAAATCAATTATAGCAGTTCTATGCACCACTCATATTTTAATAGCATGTCTAATGAGAACAATAAAAAGATATAAACAATAATAAAACAGTTATAATAACGCTTTAGTTCGTTCTCATCAGCTGATAAAGTTTAGCAATGGAAGCCTGGAGCGTGAGAAAATAACTCAGTGCTATGAAGAACATTTACTCCACATTACATACTAGTAAACTGTTACTCGGTTTGTTACAGTTATTATGATGGATATATACCAATATGAAAATGTCTGGTTTGTGACGTGTGCAAGATTTGTCGTTAGCAACTTATAATCTGCAGGATGGTGATCCTTATCATACGCTGGTCTAAGGATGATTTTGATATTATGATAATAATTTTAATATTCAACTAATATTTTTGGTTCGCAGTCAGACTCTCTCTCTGTGTTGTATTCCTCATTTACATGACGTAACTTTAAATGTCATGTGCACTTGTAAGTTGTAATCGATTTACCTACGTATGAGAAATATTATTAATGTGAACTTTCTTGTGTTTGTCATATAATATGTAAATTGTTAGTCGTGACGCCTTTCCATTAATCACATAATGTCGGGGGTTTTCTTGAGATAATAAAGCGGTGGGTTCCCACTTCCCAGGTCCCTCCGCATACAACTCGACTAAGAGTTCTATTTCAATTTTCAACTCTTAGGTTTCCAACAATAATTATTATCAGATGTTAGTGATAATAACCGGGACAGACGGCTTAAAACGTGCTCTCTGAGACACGAAGGGAATGAAAAGGCCAAATTCGTACTACCAAATTCGGTTACCCATCCGGTTACCGACTTGGGTCAGTGTTGTCGCAACTAGACCACTCGTCCATCAGTTACGTAGTTAGACATTCAACCGTTAATTTTGGCCATATAATTCATTAGACGGTTCAACTCAGGTTGAATTAATTATTTTTACACTTCAGTCAAACACGATGAATGATAAACAGCTATAAGTATATAAAGTAAAAATATTCTTTACAATAATCATTATAATATAGAATTTATCATGTAAAAGGAAATGGATAGTAGCTGTGAGTATACAATTAATTAATTTGAACTACAACCAAGTGCTTAGTGAACAACAATGCAAAAAGAATCAGAGCAAAATAGTGAGAAAATGAGATCGCAATAAGTATGTTGATACGGTAGGCGGGTACCTTATAATACACAATATCATTGCAACAATAATATACAGTTCAAAACAGTCACTGTTACTTATTATTAAATCTAGTTCGAGTGGAAGGCTTGTGTAAAGATCGACAAAATGCGTTCACTAGATTTGTGTTTACACTCAAGCACCGATGTAAATCACAGTTATAATTAAGTAATATATTATATAACAAATATCAATTCAGATTCAATACAATTTCAGATTCTGCGCAGTCAGAAGATAATTTTTCGCATATTTTTCTAGAGGATAAAAAATTCCACCATTGTTAAAAAACTCGTCTGCAAAGAGCTCAGTATGCTTTGTACAGAAACTTGACATCTTGATTTAATCTGTTTTCTATTTTTATTCAGTACTTTTCTTAAGAAAAGTACTGAATAATGAATGAAAATATAGAACAAATCAGAAATGAGGAGACACAAAATGAGAAGAACCAGAGAAACGGATATAGTACGGCAGCATCAGTAATGTACACTGAGCACTTGATATACTCTTCACTAAGTAAACAGAAGATCGCAGGCGAATCGCTGGGAGCCGCTGGACACAAGACACCTTAAACTGTGAAAATCCTTACCCGAGACCTTTGCCTACCAGTAGAAGTAGCAGTTGGAACTGCAACAGTTCTTCTAAGCATAATAGCATAAGCAAAATTTTCAAGCAAACTTCTCTACAGTCTACACCCTGACTGAATGCGATTTTCTTTGGAGGTAAAATATAATGTAGGTAAAACCGAATCAAGGATAAATAAGACTTTTGAGGAAGATGTAGTAAGCGGTATTAATAAACAAGTGATCGTGTGCAGTTAATTGTATTTGACAAGCGTAAAGCCTCGATCTGAAGGCTTCTAGGAAAATAGCTTTTTATATCGTCTCCAGGAAAATATTTCGATATTTGTTCATTCTATTGTCATGTAGGTGCTAATTTCCTTATTGGTAGGATACCAATAGAATATACGGTCTAAGTTTGACTTCCTTCTACCTTAATACCTAAGAAAGTAACTTAAGGATTTCCTGTGACCGTCTGCTGGCTGGCTGTCTTATGATGGAGCCAGGAGATGGTCACAGAAACTCTTTGAGTGATTATATATTTTTTTTAATCCTAAATTATTTTCGTATTTTTTGAACTGACCTATTTTTACAATTCTCCACTACTCCTTACCATTTGGCCTTAGTCCAGCCCGCTGGTCAAACAACTACTTAGCCGACAAAGATGCTTTTTTGTGTTTTAGATATTATGATAAATACTTCTGCGAAGTTCTAATTGTTGTTTCAAAGTTATAAAGTCACAAATGGAGTGCTGCAGTTCGACGTGGGTTTTTTTTTTAAATTTAATTTATTACGTCTTGTTATCTCGGAAATAAAGCAATTCCCGTCGGAATTAAAAAAATTTGTTTCCGAAGTAGCGGGCATCAGCTAGTTTATAATAACGAAGCACCTATTTATAACATAAATTACCGCAACAAAATAAATTGTACAAACTCGCAAAGAAAAGCCTTGTCCTTATTTTACTGCATAAAGATGCATGTTTTTGCATCTCAATGTGAATCCTTTACGAACGAGGACGTACCATCATACCATGTTATGTCACGAGCGTGTATGTAATACCAAATTTTCATCCGTTCCAAATACCAATGTCACCAAAAGCCTTTTGTAATCTCTCTTTGTCAATCTTTCAGTTGTGAATAACAAAAGAAATTAAAATTTCAATAGATGAGCATATTTGGATAACAATGTTTGTGTTATTTTTGTTTGTGCTAAAATTTTTAGATGTAGAAACCAATTACTACCTACCTTAGATTGCAATGCTGACGCAGCACTGGATTCTCAGGCTATGATTTTACATAATATTCTTCGCAAATCTTCTCAAGACAAATATTGACAAAAAAACCGGCCAAGTGCGAGTCGGACTCGCGCACCGAGGGTTCCGTACAAACCTGTAGTAAGTTTTAAATTAAATGTTTTTTTAAATATTTGAGTTGATTGAATGAAAGGTAAATTGCGGTTTACGATTTATGACGTATTAAAAAAAAACTACTTACTAGATCTCGTTCAAACCAATTTTCGGTGGAAGTTTGCATGGTAATGTACAACATATATTTTTTTTAGTTTTATCATTCTCTTATTTTAGAAGTTACGGGGGGGGGGGACACACATTTTACCACTTTGGAAGTGTCTCTCGCGCAAACTATTCAGGTTAGAAAGAAATGATACTACAAACCTCAATATCATTTTTGAAGACCTATCCATAGATACCCCACACCTATGGGTTAGATGAAAAAAAATTTTTTGAGTTTCAGTTCTAAGTATGGGGACCCCCAAAATTTATTGTTTTTTTTCTATTTTTGTAAGAAAATCTTAATGCGGTTTACAGAATACATCTACTTACCAAGTTTCAACAGTATAGCTCTTATAGTTTCGGAAAAAAGTGGCTGTGACATACGGACGGACAGACAGACAGACAGACAGACAGACAGACAGACAGACAGACAGACATGACGAATCTATAAGGGTTCCGTTTTTGCCAAATTTGGCTACGGAACCCTAAAAATAGGGACTGTCGATAGAAGTGCATTAAAGTTTAATTGGAATGTACGCAACAACACGAGGTTTCGGTGACGGTGTCGGTCACAGTGTCGGTGACGCATTTCCACAAGTTTACCGCCTACCAAAAAGTGCTTAACGCGGCGGAAGAAGTTTACACTTCAATAAAAAAAAATCAAAAGCTGAACTGGCTGAGCCCTTGCCCTATATGCCCTCGAATATAACGCCGATGTAGCGCTTTATGGGGGACAATGGCTTATGGCAAGCCAACGGCGCTATAAATGTACAATTTATTAAAATACATTGTACGTTTCACCGTTAAATTGAACACAATGTATCGATATGATTTTCGTTTATTACATAGCTAGGTCTTTACTCTGTACCTATTATTATCAATTCAACACACATAGCCTATTGTTGCGTGTAAAATGCTTATTAGAAATCGATAATTATCCAAAACAATGCTGGATTATGTAATGCTCCCAGGCTTGTCATGTGGTTTATCTTGCAATATGTTTCAGTATACAAATCGAATACAATTTAAATATGTATTTCCATATTTTTTTTGTGAAAAAACACACTTTACTCCGACTAGTTCTTGTGACGAAATTGGTGAAACCAAATAGGCCCATGTAAAAAGTATTATTTGAAAACGCTAACTCATATTACATTAAAATGTTATGAGTAAAGAATATAAAGAGACGTATTAGCACAGGTATTAGTAAGCGTAGCGAGGCGGGACCAAAGTGCTAAGGCTGAGGACAGGATAGTGGTGATATATTAAGATGATAATGATACATTAAGGATAAATCAAAAGAATTGAAACTTGAGTTAGCAAAAGGCGTGTGGAAGATATACTCAGCATTAGATTTAAGCCCGATTGTTTATGTAGAACCCTACCTACGAGTACCTATACACTTAAATAGGTAAATAGGCTACTTTACACCAAAATTACAAAATACGGCGAAACTATGTTACAAAACAAAACGCGACAAAAACATAACCTTGCCAACTTGCCTAAGCATCTTGCTAAGCATACAATAATGGATTTATAAAATATGAAATCAAGGGACAGAAATATCATGTAACACAAAATGTCGTCAAAACTCAAAAGAGTAAGAACACGTGCACAAAACAAATAGAAGCAAAACATCAAGATGGCCGAACCTAGATAGTAGAACGTTGCGAAAATGCACCAATTAAAGTAACCGGTACAGAGACATTGACCGAAATACACTTACATAACTATAGTAAAGTAACCACCTTACAGACCAGTGGGTGTAGTAAACAATCTATGTTAGTTTAGTTTCACAACCTGTCTGCCTTATCTATCTATCTGATCTTTGCTCCTATTGTTAAGTTTATTTATTCAGATATTTTTTCACAAGATTATAAAGCTCCAAGGCAAAGGTAAAATCCGTTTATTTCGTCTCAGCTCTTCTAATATCATATTTTAAAATCCTGATATTGAAGAATACATTTTTGACAGAGGTCAAGCAAGTAAAGTGTGTAACAGATTAAAAGAAATAGCTTGAATACCAACCATTTGAGTTAATTAATATTTTTATTTATGTCTATGAAGTTCAGATCAAGGTATCATAGATGGCCCAAGTTATGAAGTTTTGACCACCTCCTTGTAAATGGTGTAATGGTGAGCGCTGTTGTCTCATAATATCCTGGGTCAATTTGGGAATTTATAATTTCTGAGTTTTCTCTAGCCTACTTATGTCCTTCCATATACCTGTACCTGGATATACCTGTGACCTGTGAGACCTATCTGTGTAGCGGGTCACCTGATGGTAAGTGATTACCGCCGCCCATGAACATTTGCAGCACCATAGGAACCGCCAATGCGTTGCTGGCTTTTGAGATATTTAATTATCCGCCCTTTGAAGAGCCCCATATTATAATCATGAGGGAACACAGAAGATGGAAGCTGAGTCCACAATTTGCGGGTACGTGGCAGAAATGACCTGGAATAACGGGTGGTGGAAGAGGACCAGGCATCCAGGTGGTGAGGATGGAATTTGTTTCTGCGACGTAGGGTGCGACTGGAGAACACGGAAGGTGATAACTCCTCAGTACTCCCCATTGTAGAGACGATAGAACACACAAAGAGAACTAACGTCTCTTCGGTGCTCTAGGGACTCCAGCGTGCAAGTAATATTGGGATTATCTACGAGTCGAACTGCCCGCCTTTGAATCCGGTCAAATGGAAGGAGCTGGTACTGGGGTGCTCCGGCCCAGAGGTGAGAGCAGTATTCCATGTGGGGCCGAACTTGCGCTTTATACAGCAGAAGCTTGTGCTTAGGTGCAAAGTATCTTTTCGCTCTGTTGAGCACCCCGAGTTTTTTGGAGGCTAGTTTGGGTATTTACCAAATTTCATCAAAATCGGTTGAAAAGATGGGCAGTTAAAGCGCAGACAGAAAAACCTGACCAGACCTGGAGAGTGACATAAGCTAAATTAAGGAGAAAAGTAAATTAACGAGTTCCCGCGGGAATCAAAAAAACTCAAACCACGCGGACGAAGTCGCGGGCATCAGCTAGTTAATAATAATATCATTATCATCTCAATATCATTATCATTTCTTATTTAATAAACTTGCGTGGAGTGTGGATATTATAAAAAAACCGGCCAAGTGCGAGTCGGACTCGAGCACCGAGGGTTCCGTACTCAAGAAGTAGGTATAATTACCTTTGTTAATGAACCGCAAAACTAACTTTGTTTGTAGAGGTTTACTGTTAATATCAAAAAATTACGTTTGTTGTATGGGAGCCCCCCTTTAATATTTACTTTATTGATATTTAATTATTTATTTTGAAAGGTAATATACAAGTTAATATTCTGTGAAAATTTGAACCGTCTACCTGTTACCGTTTTTAATATTGAGCAAAAAAATTCGAAAAAAACACGTTTATTGTATGGGGACCCCCCTTAATATATAATTTTTTTTAATTTTTAGGATTTGTTGTTATAGCGGCAACGGAAATACATCATTTGTGAAAATTTCAGCTTTCTAGCTATCACGGTCTATGAGATACAGCCTGGAGACAGACAGACAGACAGACAGACAGACAGACAGACAGACAGACAGACAGACAGACAGCGGAGTCTTAGTAATAGGGTCCCGTTTTTACCCTTTGGGTACGGAACCCTAAAAATAAGATATTTTTTATAATATCGTTGAAACTGGTAGACTACGTCATAAACTACAAGATTACCTTATGCATTATCTATAAAATATTAAACAAACTATTAGAAGGTAGTGAGTCGTAAAATTAATTAATGAACAACACAAAGATTCATTTATGTTCCTATATTAAGGTATAATCAAAAGTGAGATAGGGTTAACTAAGAGGCATTATTAAAAATTAATTATTATATTGTTCCCAAACAAATGACAATACTAAATTATCAAAGATTGATGAATTATAGTGATTCATTAATCGTGATGGAATTAGACTAAAGCCTGTCAGCCGGAAAAAAAAAGACGTTAATATTGTATTTGGATAAAAAATCTCCAAAAGCACTTATTTTTGACCTTCGTACCATCAAGATCATGCAATGACGTAAGAGTTTTTGTGAGCGTAGGTAGGTACATCTTTTTTTTGGTAAAACAATGATTTTTTAAACCATTTTGGCATAATAACACTTCCTGAAAAATATGAACATGAAATAAACTAAAACAGCATCTGTCTGTGAGAAAAAATAACGATACTGGCTTAGCGCTGATTTCAATTCAATTACAATAGCGGATAAAAAAGTACTTGCTTAATAACATCAAAACTTGTTAGAAGCAACAAAAGTTTTCCTAATTTCAGTAAAGCGTGATTCACTACAATATTTAGAAACCCAACAACGGATTAAAAACTAGACTTTAGAAAAAGCAGTAACGTAATACATCCATACTTATTTTACACCCAAGTTCAAAACAAATAGAGACTACTTTCGCTCTACAAGGTGTCTTCCATCTGCATTCTGCACAACCAGCAACAGTATCTAGGTCTGTGTTACGGCGAGTAGGGCAAGGTTACTAGACAGGTGGTAGATGATTGGTTAATAGCGCAGTTTGCTACAATTGTCAAATTACCATTAATAATACGTAATGTATGACCAATTATAGGTATTATGTATTCCTATAATTGGTTATGTAATTTCAGGTTAAGCTATAGGAATACCTATTTAAGAATCATTTTAGACTGCATCGAGACTATCAACCTTTCAAAGTTTGCGTTCTATTTTGACTGAAATTGGATCATACAATTTGATCTTTGTAGGATTAAGGCAAGGGCAAAATAATAATCAGTGCTAAGAAACAGTTTTGGGATCATTATTTCAGTAAGGTTAACAGTTGCTTATCAATCTGAAGTGAAGGCGTATTTTGCAACGGAACGGATGTTTTGATCTTGATCTTGGATGAAACAAGATTTTGATCAATAATATGCATACAGCAATGATTTGAAAGTCCAGATTTTGCATTTTAGTTAGGTAAACTTAGTACTTAAGTATAATTTAAATAAAAGGTCATAGTGTAAAGATAGAGTTAAGAACAGAAACGGTATTGTGTAGAAACACATAGGAATCGATAATATGCATACATCAATGATTTGAGAGTCCAGATTTTGCATTTTAGTTAGGTAAACTTCGTACTTAAGTATAATGGATAATTTAAATAAAAGGTCATAATTATGGCGAAGTTAGAGTTAAGAACAGAAACTATTGTGTAGAAATACATAGGACATAAATAGTGTTATGGAAATACGTAGGTACACTTGATTTGGAAAGTTGCGAGAACCTAGTCAAACTGACAAAAGATCAGATTCCAATTTGAGTGAAACATGACAAAAATTCATGTATGTATATTGTATAATATTTGTAAATCATATCTCGAAATCACGGAACAGAATCTAGAAGCTGTGAACATTTTGTAACTATACATTGTTATCATAAATGGACTACAAACATATTTAACTTGATCGTTGTGATGATAAATGAGATTAATGGCCTGACGTGCTCTGAATCCTAGCCTGTTATTGCTACATCTAGAAAACTTTGTTTGTTTAGAGATAATATAGCGTTGAAAATTTAATGTCTTTTGTAATTCCAAGACAATTTGATTGAAAAAGCAAGTTAACGTCTCGGAAATCAAAACATTTAACATTAACATTAAAACAATATCACATTTTACATCGGCAAATATTTTTAAACGATTCCAGTAAGAATGGGATTGTAACAGGAAATTATGGGTAAAATATACTACCAGTATGTACGTAGAGATGTATCTTTTTGTGAAATGAATGAATAATGGTCACAAATACAGATCAGGAGAAAATTTACTCCTTGACTGTGATCTCAGTAAGGGACGATGCACTTTCATTAAATTCATATTCTTAATTGATTTCTGCATGGAATCAGCTAAGGCACATCTTCGCCAGTATAACAGTAAAAAGCCGCATCCGAATAGACCAAAAACAATGGACAACAGTCTTATAAATTAAGGCGAACTTGCGCAAAGCAGTTATCAAGTGCCTTGTAGTTTTCTATATCTGTCCTTTTCATGTCAACCCCTGAATAAACTAATCAAAACAGCATCACAAAATTTTACTAAATCAGTGCAGGCAGTGTTGTGCAAGACGGCTTTAGTATAAGTTGTTGATTGAACCTGGACCTCTTAAGTATACCTAAGATCACAGTTTTTACCACTGCGACAGGGAGATTGCAAGAGCAAATAAAAATAATAGCACTCTGCCATTCTCAGAGACGAGTGGATATAAAAATGAAGAGACTTTGTAAAGGGAACCAGTTTAGTAGCACGCAGTTCTGGCGTATGATACTTTACGGATTTACTACCCTAGTTAAACAAAGCGTGTATAAAACACAGTAAAAACTTGCTAAATCTCAAACAGCCAAACCTGAGGAGTTGTTAATTCAAAAACAGGACATCAAAACGAACCGAACAACATTCAAAACCTGGTAATTTGGACCTTCCTTCTAAAATAGACCCGGTACCAAAATTAGTTTAGGTACACGAAATACACTGCTAAAACGAAAACGGAAAACACTAAAATAGGATATCAAGAATCTTAAGTTACAACTTTACTGGTTAAAGATGAGTATGAATATAAATACGGTGAAAAAGTTAAGGCAAGACTTGATTGGTATGCAAGTGGTGACTAAGTTTTGGATTGAATTAAAGGAATTCAAACGCATTGAAATGGTAATAAGGTCTAGTATGGAAATACGTCTCCACGAAGCCATGTCACAGGACTGACAGGTTCGAAAACCCTAAAGTAACCTTAAGTCAAGGCAGTTCAATATTATTTACTGAGAACTGGCTGCGGCGTTTTAACTTTAATTGGAATCCTACGAAATGGAATTTATAAATGTGAAAGTGTATTTGTTTTTTGGTTTGTCTTTGAAAAGCAATAAATCGAATTTTAGCAGAGATAGAACAGTACAGAGTTTAACATGTTATCCTACTTTTTATCCTGGAAAATTACATACAGTTTATACATTAAATTAACGGCGTGGATTTGCAACTAACTACTTACTTACAAAAGGTTGTTTTATTCCAAGCGAATGTATTTATCTGAGGTAGTGAGTACTGACTACTGAGCTCAGGAAAAGCTTCATTTTATCTCCGAGTTTTCAGTTCCAAAGCTAGGTTGATTTTTGATAGTCTCAGCCACAGCCCACAAGCCTTACAGATTATCCAAATAACTACCACTATGAGTACCTACTACTATAACTTTTAGTAAATACATTTTTTGTTATATCAATATAAGGGGAAGTTTGAAAGTTGCGCCAGTGATAGAAAAGATGAGGAGTAATAGGCTAGCATGGTATGGGCATGTAATGCTGAGGGAAGAAAGGCATATTACGAAAAGAATGATAGATATGCATGTGGAAGGAAAAAAGAGTAGAGGGAGACCAAAGAAAAGATGGATGGAGTGTGTGAAAGAGGATATGCGTATAAAAGGGGTGAATGATAGGTTGACGGATAACAGAAGTGAGTGGAAGAAGAGAACATGTTGTGCCGACCCCACATAGCGTGGGATAAGGGCAGGAAGAAGAAGAAGAATCTTAATTAGCTAGCTATTTCATTCATTACTTAGGACTCAAGCGTACGATGGTCAAATTTTAGTTTTGGGTGGAATTAATTTTATAGTTTGCGCTCTAGATGATTTTGATGTAAGTTTTTTGTATTAATATTTATGGAATAAACGTTCCTTTAATTGCATTTTTTGTACCTGTATTTCGCAGCTGGATACTCTATTGATCGTCAATCTCTAAATCTTATCTTATCTATACTAATAACAGAAATGTGATTGTTTGGATGGAAGGATGGATGTTTGTTACTCAATTACGCCAGAACGGCTGAACGGATCTGAATGAAATTTCGAACTGAGATAGATTATTTATTCCGGAAAATTAAAGAGTTCATCAGAAGAAGAAGAAGAAGAGAAGAGGAAGCGAAAAAACTCAATCCACGCGGACGAAGTCGCGGGCATCAGCTAGTCATGTTAAAATGATTGAAATTTGGAATAGAGACAGCTAACCCTGAATTAACTCATAGGCTACATTTTATCCCGGTCAATTAAAGAGTTACCGCGGAGAGAAACAAAAAACCTTAATCCACGCGAATGAAGTCACGGGCATCATCTAGTACCTAGTAGGTATATAAAACAACAAACCGTGTTCTGTTTAAAAGAACTTCACAATTCAGCTCCGTAGAGCATTTTGCGAGGACAGTAGGCATCCTATGCAGGATAACATAATATTCATATTTAGTCCAAATGATAAGCCCTCATAGACTTATTATATCATCAATGTAAGCCCTGTATACTCATGTGAAACAATGATGAATTATCTATGAATCCACTTTAATTGATATAAAAATATTAATAATTTATTTTTGCAAATTATTAAATGATCTAGTAATCTCCTAAATTTTGATTATTTGCTTAGTCCTTATTTTGTCGAATTTGGTACTTACTACTACTGTATGATAACAGCTGATATATTAAAGAAAATTTAAAACAATAAATTAATACCTACATTATTTATTGTATTAAGTAATTAGTGATTTTCATTTTTTTTAAGCGTGCTATATGCTAATATTTATTTTGTAGCAACATTGTGAGCTAGGTGTATATTTTTTTCTTAATATATAAACTATGAAATTAAATTAAATAATGCAAACTATTGACTACATAACCAAACTAACTATGTACTTCTACCTTGTGCTTATTTTATTAACTAAGTACTAAGTAGCCTTTACAAAAAATATCTAATTAGTGTTGTTAAAAGCATGTATTTGCAATTTTAGTCGAACCTCATGTCATGAATGAGTCATGACCCGAAACAGTTATGGCCGTCAGAGCTCATATTTTAGAGTTAAGTAATGAAGTGCAATTTATGAATTGTAAAGCCAGACTCGAATATGATCAGTATTTCGACACTACTGACCTTTACCAGCAGTAACAATATGGCGTCGAATCTTTGTGTATATGTTTACTTTAATACCATCAATGTGTAAAAGTTAGAAAATAAAATCAATATTACTGAGTAAGCGGGATTTAAAAGATATTAAGTTGAAGGTTTTTCTAAAGAATTGAATTTAAATAACTTGTACTTAGTGTTATATAAGTCCTGTTTTATAAGTTAGAGGTGTTCCCAATCCCAAAGTATCTTCGGAACCTAAAGGGACGCCTTTTAATAATATATTTTAATTACTATATTATATTTTTAAGGTTTTTTATGTTATTAGTAATAATGTACCTATTTAATTTTCCGAAATAAATATGGAGAGTAATTATTTAGGTACTAATTCCGGTGAACCGGCGGTACTGTTTTGAGTTATCCCAAACATTATCATACTAAAATGTAAGTATTATAAATGCGAATGTGTGTTTGTTTGTTGGTTTGTCTTTCAATCACGCCGTAACGGAGCAACGGATCAACGTGATTTTTGGCATTGGTATGGAGAGTGACAAAGGCTACTTTTTGTCCCGGAAAATTAGAGTTCCCGCGGAAATCAATGAAACTTAAACCACGCAGACGAAGTCGAGTGTATCAGCTAGTAATTCATACATATTGCAATCTGCAATAACTTTCCTGAAAGATTTAGTAAGAATTGTTTGGTTATACCTATAAATGCTATAGTTTTTGCTAATCGCCCGAGTTTCTATCAAGTCTGTTATGCATAGACACAAATATGCGGTCAAGTTCACCATCTTTAGAAGACCAGCTAACGCAACGCAAAAACTGAATTATTTATTTTTTTCGGAGATTTCTCATGAACTTGATTTCTCAAGAGCGGAATAGTGATACAATTCTAAGCAAATTTTAAATCTTCGGAACAATTCTTCAACGTTTTTTTTTTCATAACTCTGTAGCCTGGGTGAAATGGCAATTTGAATAAAATCGGAACTATGATCGGATTTGTCTTTATCATCTATAGCGGGCAGAATCACATCAATACTGATTTCATGAATGCGGAACTGAGACTGTCTGTCTGTTTGTCTGTTATATTTTCACCCCACATCAAAATTTGATACAGATAGGTTGCATTCCGGAGATGGACATAAGCTACTTTTTTCTCAAACTCAAAAAGTTATAAGTACAACCTTTTCAAAAACTACGGCACATAGACCAATCTACGCGATCGGAGTTCTTTATTAATTTGTGACTCTATTTATAGGAGGGAAAATCACTGAAGTCTAAATCACAGGGTATCCTAAATTAGGCAGCAAAGACCGACCATACCATACGTACACACGTTTTTCTCATTATGATTTATTTATAATAAAACTAGATAAATAACAATATACCACGAACACAAATAACAGTAACATTAAAGTTGGACTTACATCATAATTTGGCCATTTGCGTGGGTGGTAGGTCTGACTCCTAACTAGATACCTGTGTTTAGGATATCATTCCTTATTACCGCGGGGCTCGAGGCTTATGAAGTACAACCTTTTTCGTTTATTTAACACATATAACACTATATTTTTAAAATCCTTTCAGCACAAAAACTCACAGAACTCCAATATTGTACAAAAATATCAATGTAATTTGTAAACTCACAGAACTCCAATATTGTACAAAAATATCAATGTAATTTGTGAGCCTACCCTTTATTATTGGTGCGGTCAGTAAGCGGCGCGTAAACATTATGCGGTCGGTACATAGATCTATGCGCATCCCGCAAGAAGAGACACGAGCATTGCATATTGAGCGTAGTTGGTATTAGGCAGTATAATAAAAGTATATTTTTGTTTTTACAAGTAACTTAGTGGATGGCTTGGATTTTATTTTAGTAAATATCATTATATTAGGCTTAGATATGTATAATTAAGGTTAATTAGGTTATTTATTTTGTAATTTATGTGATTTATTTTACTAGTGTGGTAGAAATTTATGTCAGTTAAGTACCTATATGTAATTTAAATGAATGTAAGTAAATAATGATTCGTCTTGTTGGTTATGGTTATATATATATATATATATATATATATATATATATATATATATATATGTATATATATATATATATATATATATATATATAAGAATCCGTTAGGTTTAGAAATGTAAAATTTAATATTATCTAAGTAATTTAAGTTATTATTTTATTATTGTGACATTTCGGTTAGTTAAGTATAATTATATTTAAATAAGTACTGTTATAATTTGTAGTTTACAATAATATGGTTTATTTTATTAGAGGTTTAGGTTAAGGAACTTAAAGTTAAATATAAAATTTATTCCAAGATGGTTAGTAAATTTTCTGTTTGGTCGTAATCCAGGGTCATAAGATAGTTAATGATGGTTTTCTTAGCTACCGGTTTAGTTTTATTAAATATACTAAGTGATTTATTTAATTTTTTGTAGAGGTAAGGTCCTATAAAAGTTGCTTGGCGCTGCGTTGATTTTAATTTTGTTCTAGGAATAGTACAAACTTGCCAGGTCCTTCTTAATCCTTTTAGTTTTAGGGAAATTTCTTTGTATTTCAGTTTTGTATGCTGGTTTATAACGATATTACATATGAAAAGTTAACGGACGGTTAATAGCATAGAGTCTCGGTATAATTGGACCGTTGGGTAACGATGAGGTTTGAATAGTGATACCTTCAATATCGCACGTTGTGCTCTCTCAAGTTTCAACATGTTTGTTTTACCCGCTCCACCCCAGACTGAAATACAATATGCAAGTACAGATTGCACTAAGGCAAAGTATATTTGTTTAATTAAAGTTTTATCAGCGATACGCATATGTTTAAATATGTATATTAGTTTTCTTAAACGCGGTGCGAGGTTATTTATATGATTTTTCCAGGTTAGGTGCTGATCTAGTTGGACTCCTAAGTATTTGATTTCTTCTGTCTGGTATAGTTGAGGACAGTTGCATAAGAAGTCAACAGCAGGCATATTTGTAGTTGTGCATGAGTGTATTTTCAACTGAATTTGTCCCGCATTTGGCTGAGAAAGTTTTGAAGGTGAAAATGTCATAAATTTAGTTTTCTGTACATTCATAGTTAAAAGGTTGTTATTCAGTCATGATTGAACCTGTTTAAGGCCAGTTTCTGTATCTACTGTAACACTCGACCATGAATCATTAGTAAACAGAATTGCGGTATCATCAGCAAATGTGAATATCTTGGCTCTTTGGATATTCATATTGCAGAGGTCATTAATATATATTAAAAATAAAGTGGGACCTAACACACTACCTGGTGGTACTCCAAAAGTTACTTATTCTTCGTTACTGATATAATCTAGTATTTTAACTGATTGTGTTCGGTTAGACAAGTAGCTTTTAAATAGTTTCAGCGGTAGGCCCCGAATACCACACGCTTCCAATTTTGCTAAAAGAATAGGGATAGAGACCGCATCAAAGGCCTTTGCTAAATCGAGGAACACTCCTAAGCATTTTTGCCTTTGTCCAAGTTAATTGATATATCATCAATAATTGCAGTTACCGCATCTTCTGCCGATTTCTTTGAACGAAATCCAAATTGATTATGTAAGAGTATATTATTATGTTCTAGAAAGGATGTTAAGCGTAAGTTGATGACTTTTTCTATTATCTTGGACAAAGCTGGCACAAGCGATAATTTGCAATGAGATCTCTATCCCCACTCTTATAGATCGGACAAATAATTGACCTTTTTAGAGGCCTAGGGAAGATTCCGTTTGTAATACACAAATTGCAAATGTGAGCGATAGGATAGCATAGATTTTTTTAGCCATCTTTATTACTTTTGTTGGAATGTTATCCCATCCAGCTGCCACATTTTCGTCACGAGATGTTATTATTTTATTTATTTCGTATTCATCAGTGAGTGAAAGAGCTAAAGAACTGTATGTATTTGTTTGACTTTGTATGTTTTTTAATAATAGATTGTGATCAAGGCTATTTTTTGTTAAGATTTTAGTAGCTAAATCTGGCCCAACTTTTGAAAAGTAAACATTAACATCATTAACCGAGTCTTGCGGGAGCTTTTTTATAGAAAAAAGTGCTGTGGATTCCTCTTTTTTATCTGCAAATTGACAGATATCTTTAATTGTTATCCAAGTATGCCTAAGATTATTGTGATATTTATTTAAGAGTCCTCGGTAGTATTTACGTTTTAGTGTTTTAAGCAGACTATTGCATGTATTTCTGTATTTTTTATATGTTTTTTGTAATTCCTCATTATTCGGATGTTTTCTCAACTTATTATGTAGTTTATTACGTTTATAAATACACTTGATAATTCCGTATGAGATCCAAGGTTTTAAGTTTCTTTGTCTACGAGATCTAGTAAAATAAGTTGTGAACTCATGCATTGTGCTTTTAATTATATTAATGAATAAGTTAGTCGCGTCTTCAGGATCTGTTAGGTCGGTTACAATTTTCCAATCGATACTGTTTAATTTCGTGAAAACACCTTCATAATTAATCCTTTTATAAGTTTTTTCATAACTATTTTGTGCCATATTTTTATCTAATTTTAATTTAAGAATAACAGTGTCATGATCTGTGACGTCAGTTTTACAGACTATAAGTAACGCCTTTGATTAGAGTCCGGTTTGAGTAATATATGATCTAAGCAAGTGTCGGATCTAGTAGGGTATGTGTGAGCAGGAAGTAAACCATGAGAAGCAGCTATGTTAAGATAGTCAATCGATGAGCTAGTATCTTTTGGAGGAATAATATTAATGTTAATGTCACCAGCGACAATTATACTACTTTGGTCTTTGAATTCTTTTAGTAATAGGTCGAAGGAGTTAACAAAATACTCAACTTTTTTAAAAGCACACGGTTCGATATATCCCAATTAATGTGAGATTAGGAAACAACTGAATGGCTAAACAATTTGCTTCTTGGACTAAGGGTTCATATACACGAATAGGATTAATAATATCACTAACATATATCACCACTCCATCATTCTGGTTAAAATTTGTTTTTGTGTAGTATTTTTGGTAGCCGGATAAATTAGGAATATTTGATCCATCACTATCTTTTGCTAACCAACATTCTGTCATCACAAGAATATCAATTCTTGATTTTGTCAATCTCGCAAGTAGAGCACAAAAATCGTCCATGTTTTTTTGGATACTCCGTATGTTTTGTGTTACTACTGTCAAACAACGGCCTTTAACCTCTTTCAAAAGATCGGCACACTTTTCAGCCTCATCAACCATATAGGTGCAAGCGATATTGATTGAATCAATATCGCAGATTATGTCTGTAAAATCCATGTAACATTAGACCTAAAACTTACTTGTGTGAATTAGGGAATCAATAAACAATTATCATTATATCTCACGCCCGCGTACAAAATCATACTAATATTATAAATGCGAAAGTGTGTCTGTTTGTTGGTTTGTTGGTTTGTCCTTCAATCACGCCGCAACGGAGCAACGGATTGACGTGATTTTTGACATGGGTATAGTTGAAGACCTGGAGTGTGACATAGGCTACTTTTTATCCCGGAAAATTAAGGAGTTCCCGCGGGAATAACAAAAAACTCAAACCACGCGGGCGAAGTCGCGGGCATCAGCTAGTAAATACATAATTATATGAACAAAAGAATTATAATAAACTTACGTAAATAAATAGAAATGAATTAACTTACATTTACAAATACACAAATAAATAGTTGACAGGGGAGACCAGACGGCCGGGGGTCAGAGGGACAGGTTGAGAAACCGGCGGACTATCCTAGCCGAGTCTAGCAACACCGCTTTTTGCATCCTGTTCAACAAATATCATTATTATTTTAAAAACCTTAATAAATCAGTAAAAGGCTTGATCAAGGAAAACCCAAACTTCATGAAGTAATCATCTAATAGCCTAAGATCCCGATATACGACGACCTTCACCGAGCTGGTTAATGGATGAAATCTACTATTTATTTTTATTTAATAATAGATAAATACGCCTAAAATAGGTTGCCTATCAAAATCCGGTCCAGACTATTTTTAAATTAATTAATTTTAATATTTTTTTTTGAAAAGTTTATTGTAGCCAATGCTATACCATCGAGTTTGTTATAAAATTACCTATATTTTGATATAATATAACTCAAGCGGTTCCGATCCGTTAAGTTACCTGAGGACTATGGTAAGTTGGTAAGTTAGGTACCATAGTCCATATTATGTAACTTCACGGATCGGAGCTCGGTGAAGGTCGTCGTATATCGGGATCTTAGACTATAAGCGTCAAAATCGATTTCAACGAGCACCGCGATGTCCAATTGACCCCGAGGCCCGATCTGTCTTGTGTTTCGTAAATTGCTCCTTCCTGCCTGTCCGTCTGTAGCACAAGCTATTGCCAGTTGATCCTTTAACCCACATATATTGTTCGGCAACAATGGCGTGATTGCATTGTGTAAGAGGCGGCGCAATTGACATGATTTTGTGTACGTACGTGTTTATTATTTTTATGGAACGGTTAAGCGCAAAACACACAGGGAACGGGCGCGGACCGGGTCGGGTGCGCGGTGGGTTTAATTCCATTTATTTATATGGACGACATCATATAGAACGCGGGCGCGGGCCGGGCGCGTGGCGGGTGACGCGGTGTGATGTCGTCCATATAAATACGAGGAATTCAACTCACCACCCACGTTCCGTGTCTTTTGCCCTTTATACCGGTTTGGGAGGCTGCTGTCGTCGCTGGTTACCACCCTACCGGCAAAGACGTGCCGCCAAGCCATTTAACGATCCGGTACGATGTCGTGTAGAAATCCATTAGGGTATGGGTCAATTATGACCGTCATACCCCTAACAGGTTAGCCCGCTACCATCTTAGACTGCATCATCACTTACCATCAGGAGAGATCGCAGTCAAGGGCTAACTTGGAGTTGATAATGATCCTATCATAGGACTACCAAGTGGCATTGCATCTTAAGCGTTATTCAATTCAAGGTTGCGAAGTTTTTGCAACTTAGCTATACTTACATTATTATCACGCGCTAAACCGGTTTCTTTTACCGCGGATTTTCATAATTGCACTAAACTTTGATCAAACCTAGTTTTGGTTATTTTCTGGGGAAGAACCATTAATGTAGAATTTTAGTAAGTAACTAGAATATCTTCTTTCTACTGTCTTTTGCATGAAATTGTCGGCTGGCACATACGTACTTATTGTTTTTATAATTTTGTAAGCATTTTGTAAGTTAATAGATAACTGAAATATCCATTACTTACTTAAATTCATATCAAATGATTTAAAAATGAAATAACTACCTATAAGTACTATGTCAGCTGTGAACCTTTGATTATAACGAAAGTTTTCCCGGATTAGTTTATGTACCTACTCTATTTTAGTAAATTACTAGCTGATGCCCGCGACTTCGTCCGCGTGGTTAAAGTTTGTATGAATTCCGCGGGAACTCCATAATTTTCCCACTACCCACTATATCCACGCCAAAAATCACGTCGATCCGTTGCTCCGTTGCGGCGTGATTGACGGACAAACCAACAAACAAGCACACTTTCGCATTTATAATATTAGTATGATTAGTTTTTCCTAATTAAGTTCTCTTATAATAATGTCAAATTAGAAAAGATACCCAATTTACGTATATGTAAGTATTTCCATACCATGATGACTTGAATATTTGTCAAAGTACCCAATTGTTCTCGAACTGTCTGATCATTCATAAGTCGCTGCTTCCTGTCTGTCCGTCTGCGAGCACGAGCTATTGGCAGTCAATCCTTTAGCCAACTTAGATATATTGTTCGGCGGTAACAAGATGATTGCGCTGCCCACTTTAACGAGCTAGGGGAAGCAGTGCCGGTTTCTGAATTGAGAATTTCATGTTGAGTCTGTCTTAAAGACTACTTAGGGACTAATTAAGCAAATTTTTGTTTCTGAATTGATATTGGGCCGGTTTCAAGCAAAAACAGCAAGTTCCAACACTCAAACCTTACACAATATCAATTAGTCCTTAATTAGTAGTCTTTGAGACAGACTCAACATGAAATTCTCAATTCAGAAACCGGCCAACAGTGTCTACTAATCTATTAAGTATTACTTACCTTTCAAAACTATTGGATTAACAATTACTCTTGCTATATTTATATCCATACTAATATTATAAATGCGAAAGTGTGTCTGTCTGTCTGTCTGTCTGTCTGTCTGTCTGTCTGTCTGTCTGTCTGTCTGTCTGTCTGCTACGCTTTCACGGCCCATCTGTTCAACCGATTTTGATGAAATTTGGTACAGGGATAGGTTGTATCCCGGGGAAGGACATAGGTTACTTTTTATCCCGGAAAATTCAAGAGTTCCCGCGGGAATCAAAAAATTATCTCTTCAACCGATTTTGATGAAAGGTATAGGGAAAGGTCGTATCCCGGGGAAGGACATAGGCTACTTTTTATCCCGGAAAATTCAAGAGTTCCCGCGGGAATCAATAAAACTTAATCTACGCGGACGAAGTGGCGGGAATCATCTAGTTCTCTATAAAAACACGGCCTTCGCCTAAAATGTGTGCTTATTTTGAAGTGAAACTTCTTTAAAATCGTTGTGATTTGAATTTAAAAAATTAAACGAAAAAGCTACAACAAAAAGAGACTAGCTTATATATGGGATTTAGCCTGCGAGAGAATGAGATAGGATACAAATTATATTTATCTCATTCTCTCGTAGGCTACTTTTCTGAAGTTTCACTTCTACCGTGTGTGACCAAAAAAACTTTTTGTTTTGATCTGATTTAGGTAAAAAAATATAATATTCTTTCTTTTCTAAATGAAATACCTGCCAAGCGTCAAGTATGTCTGTTTGATCCGATTCCATTATATTTAGCATAGATTAATTATATATAATATATTGTCTTTGATATTTAGGTATTTCTCCATTATTTAGGAAGTGCTCAATTTGTACTACATCCGACGAATTTCGACGACCTCCGTGGCGCAGTGTGTTGCGCTGTTGTCTTAACGTGCGTAGGTCCCGGGTTCGATCCCCGGCAGGGTCAATTTGGGAATTTATAATTTCTGATTTTCCCTGGTCTGGCCTGGTGGGAGGCATCGGCCGTGGTTAGTTACCACCCTACCGGCAAAGACGTTCCGCCAAGCGATTGAGCGTTCCGGTACGATGCCGTGTAGAAACCGAATAGGGGTATGGGTTTAATATAACTGCCATGCCCCTAACAGGTTAGCCCGCTACCATCATAGACTGCATCATCACTCACCATCAAGGGCTAACTTGTAGTGTATAAAAAAAATGTTACTAACGTACGTTAACGTTAATAGGTACACGTGTAAGTTATTTTGTGGTTTCTTATCTTACACCGCTATCGCGATCTACTATTCTTTATGAAAATCCCGATTCTTGCTTTGTGAGTTACATGTACCTATGTATGTATGTATATATGTACCTACTTTATTGTACACCACAAAAACCCAAAAGAAACAAGATACAAGGAAACTTGAAGTGTAGGTTCAATAGGTAATTTGACTACGGATTTCCCACTTTTGGTATCATACTTACCTACTTATAAAAGCGAGCTTTTGACCTCAGGCCAACATCTATGGAAATATTATAAATGCGAAAGGCTGTCTGTCTGCTTTACGGCCCCTCAGTTTAATCGATTTTGACAAAATTTGGTGCAATATAGCTTAATCCTGGGGACGGACATAGGTTAATTTCATTCCTGGAAAATAGAGTTCCCCTGGGATTAAAAAACCGAAATCCATGGGCGCTTAGTGGCGGACGGGTTAGAAAAAAAATTATAATCTTCCAGAATGGTTGGTGGTTTAGAAGAAACGTTTTCTTGGTCAGGTAGAAAAACGGACGTTTTTGCTTAATATTCAAAATTTTATCAAACTATGTAAGACTATATTGTATTTAACTTGTATATGTATTAAGATAATAATCAATGCTGTATCCTTAAATGCAACTTTTGTCTTCGAATTCTTATCATGCAGTCAAATGAAACCAGACTTTCGCGTCTATGATCGAAATTCCACCTGCCCTAGAAAAGTTATTACATAACTCTTTGTTTGATAAATATTTTGTCTAAAAATGGCCTTGAAATTGATATTTGCATCGTGAATGCATCTTAGAATGATCATCCAAATTGATTCGACCATTAAATATCAAACGTGGATAGAGTCATTGTGTTATTACGGAATCGTCATTGAAATTAGATCGTATTCACGACCGCAAGGCTTTGTTGTATCACGCTTTATACCATCTACAGACATTCCAACTTCAACCATCGTAACTGACTTGCCTTGTAACGATAATAGGTTTAATTGATCCAACTCAGCACAACTCAATTAATTACGGGTTAGATAGAAAGCCTTGACAGTTGCCTTTTTGGAACATTTCATGCTGTTCAGTTCCGAAAACTTTGCATCAATCATTGTTACAATCTGAATTCTTATGATTAGCAGAATCCATACTAATGTAATGAATGCCTGTCTGTCTGCTACGCTTTCACGGCCCATCTGTTCAACCGATTTTGATGAAATTTGGTATAGGAATAGTCTGTATCCAGGGGAAGGACATAGGCTACTTTTTAACCCGAGAGTTCCCGGGAATCAAAAATCTTAATCGGTAATCCACGCGGACGAAGTCGCGGGCATCATCTAGTAAGTAATTTATAGTTGGCATTTTTAATGCGACAACAGATTTTGGCCAATGTTGGAAGAGTGTTATCCTCAGGTGATTGTGATATAATTTTACCTTAATCTAGACTCTACATGGTGTTGGTTGGTACTTGGCACGTCAGCCCAACTTCGCTTGACTTATAGTAGGTCGGAACGTGCCAGTTGGTTTGTTTGTACACATCTGTACTTTTTATATTATATCTATTGTATTATAAAATAACAATACTTATCGACATTCAAATACATCGTTTTGATATGCATGAATAATTACTGTGTCGATAAAAATAAAGAGTTTTCTTTGTTACTTATTTAAACTATTGGGGCTTGGAAGGTCATTTAAAACATATTTTATAAGTTATAACTTTTTTGTTATTATAATCATATGGCTGTTATTTGTTTTTTTTAAGTACAAAACACCGTAGGTATATAAAATTAAATAATCACCACAATAATTAATCACAATAAGGTATTTACTAATAAACTTTGGTTAGTGGGTGAACAGTTTGCATGGATATCTAGATTAATGCTGCAAAAAATGACATAGTTTTTTTTTTATTGCAGACAGACAATAATGAACTAATTTTTAATTATTTACAGGAAAACAAAGTCTAGGTACATTATCATAGCATGAACATAAATTCATTACAAATAATAGAACCAATGAAATGACGACGACGGACGACAACATGACGAAATATAATTTTCGAAATGATGAACTGATTTCGCGACGATCGTACCTAATCGATTTCTTAATAAAAAAAAAAACAATTTCAAGGTGAAAATTACACACCAAGATAAATAAAGTAAAGTAAGAACTCGATTTGCATCGTTGGTTCCGTTTAATTGTCTTAAAATATGGGCCTTGATCTTTTAATTTCGTTAAGTTTCATTTGTGTCTCGTCGTATTTAAATCTAGCGACAGTTTCAATGGGAAAATCACTATCATCTTTGATGTGATGACACTCTACGACCTCAACTTCTGGGATAAAATACTAACTACCTATTTTAGTTATTTTATAGATATAGTTACAGTCTAATGAGAGAATCATAAATTGAGTCAATAACGACTATGGCGATTATAAAATGTGATCATCACATTTTTTGTATGTACACCATAAAATGGTAATGATAACAAAGATAATCATACTAAGTAAGTACTTAAGTAATAAAATTATAACTGCGAAAGTGTGTTTGTTTGTTTGTCCTTCAATCGCGTCGCAACAGATCAACGTGGATCAACGCATCAACGTGATTTTTTGCATGGGCCTAGTTAAGGACCTGGAGAGTGACATAGGCCCCATTTTTATCCCGTGGAAATTAGAAAATGAGGAATAAGGAAGGATGGAATAAGGATTCCATGCGGCTGAAATCGCCGGCATCAGCTAGTACTTTGGTAACTTGAAAAAGGGGCGTTTAGAGTTAGGTAGATATATAACTATGACGGCATAATACTGAGCTCAGATGATAATTTTGTGTACAGATAGGTTACAATTACTGTGGTGATCCATGTAGAACGTTAAATGGACCTTAAAATTATCTGAAATGGACCATGTAATGAATAAATTGGATTGTGGCATGCTGTAGGTACGTATACATAAGTAAGCCATATGATTGTACATGCACGACACGACGTCAATAATGTTGGACGGTTTATTATTTTCTTCGAAGACGTTTACGTTTTCTTGGGAACTAAAATTTGCATAATATTTTTTCTTGTGTATATTATTATATAACATTTAGGAAGCCTCTTAACATTTGGATTCAACATTTATTTGTAGTAGTTACTAATAATCTAAACTCGATTTATTTCAAAAACATGTGGGACATACAGGTGTTTCTTATGTTACGTCATGTTTTGACTCTACCACCGGTTCAGAAAGTTTTCTGCTGAGAAGAGCCGGCCGGCACTTGATGTTAATTGAAACTTTTTTTATAATCTAGCTGATGCCCGCGGATCCGTCCGCGTCATAGGAAGACCTATTGAGATCTTCTTATACCCATGAAAAAAATCACGTCGATGCTCTTTTGCAACGTGATTAAAGGACAAACATACATTCGCATTTATAATATTAATTAGTAAGTAATTAGTATTAGTATGATGTAAAAGTGTTTCCGTCTGTCTGTCAGTTGAGTGTTGACCTTAAAACGTCCTATAGCTACAACCGATTTGGCAGGGAGAGATATAGGCTAAATTTTAGACCGGAATATCAAAGAGCTCGAATTAAGGCCATCAAATACGAAACCTTTTAAGGTATGCATTATCTAAACAAAACGAAAACAAAAAGACGATAGATAGGTGCTTAAGAACAAAAAATTGCCGATAGCAGCAGAATTGAGAACAACAACTTTTTGTTTAATAAAAAAACCACTCGAATACTTATGGAACGGATGTCTTTGATTTAGGATTCAAGACATAATCTCCACTCCAGACAAATATGGCGCCACAGGATTGGTAAGGACATACTAAATTTACTTATATGGGCTTGGAGGTTATACCTACTTACCTTTTTAACGATAAGTAAAGTAGACAAATAAAACAAAAAAGTTAATAAATATTCAACACATGATATCCGCGACTTCGTCCGCTTGGATTAAGGTATTTTGATTCCCGTGGAAACTCGAGCCTACCTATAACCTTCCCCGGACTTCCCCTAAGTCAACAAGTTACAATCTACTCCTGTACCAAAGTTCATCAAAATCGGTTGAACAGATGAGCTGAAAGGATTTTTGAAAATTCAACCCCTAAGGTGGTAAAAAGGGCTTTGAAATTTGTATCAAAATAGAACGTAACGTGATGGAAGCCTCGGGCCAAAGCAAGTAAGAGTAATATAGTTTTTGATTTTAAGCTTTGAGTTATTAGTTCTTCCTGTCTGCCAAAGCCAAGGCCACACTCATCACGAATGTTTGGAATGCCCCTTGACCTGGTCAAAATACCGATTAACGAAGTTCGGTTGCGTCATAATACTGTGCTCTTACAAAACTTGCTCTACATCCTATAGCATACCGAAAACATAGTAAAAACCTGCTTAATTTCCGTCACTAAAGGTGCGTTTCCACTGTAATATACTTATCTATTATATATCTTCAGTTTTTCCCCACGGGAGAAAAGATCGGAGTTTGCCAAAATCAAGCGCTACAGCAAAAACTGATGGAAATGAAGCATGACGAGGCTTGTGCTTGTATGCAAGCTAATGCACCGGATCTATGAAAATTGACAGCAGTTTCACATAACACAGAAAAAAAAGTGTTGCCTAGAGTTTCGACAGTAGATATAATTTAACGAAAAGGCAATGATGTAGAAGAGTATTTCAACTATAATATAGTAAGCAAGAATACACAGCCAATGCTCAGCCCGAACTTATAAGCGCCAAAATAATTTACCTAAATTTTTTATTGGGGTACTTTTTAGAGAACTCATGGAATTTCTTTTTTTTTTCTTAGTTGAGGTCAACAGCAGTTTGACCTGTAATTGGGTAAGTAAATCGGTGATTTTGTTGTCCAATACATACAGCCAGATGAAACTATTTATTTTTTAGTTTTATTTATTTATTTATTTATTTATTTATTTCACCCAACTTAATTCTATCCTTACAGGTCACCTAATGCGATAGAATAAGCCATACATTATTTACAATTGAAATAAACGAATTATAAAAATATACTTAATTAACTACAATATCATACCTACTTAAAACCTAACTAACTTAATACAAATGAAGTACTACTACTAATACTAGTACCTAATCATAAGTCCTAGACCGTAAGTATTCTGAATCTGATTGGTCTTTGTTTGCATTATTGTTCTTGCCTCCTTCATGCTCTCCGCTCCAGTGGAAACACGCCCTTAGCAAGCGGCCATCTCAAGAGGCAGCCTTGAGCTAAAATGTCATATATGCATAGCTATCATAGCTATGTAATATTTATGCAAATATATTATAAATACATTACTGTATCCACGTACCACGTTGCTAGCTGATTGCGCGGCTTTATCCGCTAGTAGACAATAAATGATTGTAAATTCAGTCATTCATCATTTATCGAGACAGGACATTACTGTTAAGCTAAAGTATTGTTGCAATTTTGTTCGAATTCTTTATCTTTTTATACCTATCTACTTACTTAGGTCTATCCTTTTCAATCTCTTTTTTTCAATATGTATCATCTGCTTCTGAATTAAGTAACAATTGTTACCGATGTTTTGTGATTGTTGATTAATTATTTACATTCCCACTTGCACATTTCTATGGGTATATTTTTCATGACAACCCCAGAATAAACTTATGAAAAGTACTCAAAAGTTAAATTTTTTGATGCGGTCACTTTTTGATAAGTTTATACCTACCTTAGTCACTTTTTGAATAGGACAGCTATAGAAAACGCATTTATTATAACGGCCTTGTGCAAGTAGTAGTTACTTACGCTTACGCTAAAATTATTTACTTACTCTTTATGTTGAAACTGTCTCTTTTATGATTTAGGAGGCCTTTTCTTAGCTCTTGCATGACCTTTCCAGTTTAGCGGCAGTCCTAGGACTGCCGCTAAACTGGAAAGGTCGATTCGGCCACATCATTAAAACGTCGTAAATAATATATTTCACGTATCACAAAACAATATGCAGCAAATATTTCCAGCAAAGCGTCCTTCATATAATTTTATTAAGTACATAAACTATTTGGAACTAACAGTGTACCCTGAGGGACACTGCTTACTATGCCTATTTCTATGATAGCGATGACGAGTTGAGGCGATTGCAAGTGCCTAATTACCTGGCCCAGAATTTATTTTTATACCTTCGGAGCTATCCGACGACCTCTCTAGCGCCGTGGTGAGCGCTGCACCTAGTCTCAGATGAAGGTCGTGGTTTCGATATCGATCATTTAAGGAGTTATATTTTTTATATCGATCAGTTGATCTATTATACGTAACGAACGAGATACGAGACAGAATAGTTTTTTTGAATAGGATACAACAAAAGATAAAACCTGTCAAATGTTGTTTGAATATACATCGAATCAGGTGATCTATTATAGGTATGTATAACGAGATACGAGACAGAATAATTTTTTTGAATAGGAATACAAGAAAAGATAAAACCTGTCAAATGTTGTTTGAATAACTTGTCGATACCAGGAATCGAAATTAGTTCCTCGTTCCACCTAGACGTACCTAGACCTAACTTTTAAGAACCAAATTTAACTAATTTTTCAAAATTCAAAATTAAGTAATGTGATTTTACTTGTTTCTAAGATAAAATCCATTATTTTTCAAAGTTCTTATATCCAGTAAATTAATTGAATTAACTATACCTATACCTAGGGATAAACTTCATGGACCTAGATTTTTGATGTCGATAGCTAAACTTATAGGAATCTGTACTTGGACAGTTCCTGATCGTCTTCTTATATTAGCATTAGCATAGCATTGAATCATGTAGCTAAGTTATGTTTAAGTAAATATGGTAATTTAAGGCTGAGCTTACCAGTAGTGCAATCCCATCCAATTTCAAAACACCTCCAACACCGATATTTGTTCAATAAACGTTAATAACATCCTTTCATTACAAACAGTTTTATCCAACACAAAACGGAACCTGCGATAATACCGCGAAATCACAAACGGATCTTATTTATCAAAATACAGACAAAACATATCTCGAAAATAGTTGCGCAAGTTAAATCACAGTCGCAGCTTGATTCTTTTTTCAATTTTGTTTCATCTTCGTCACAGAAATCCAAGTTGGATACTTGTTTTTTAAAGCCGATAATAGTATTTTTAGCGCAAGGTAACAACACTCCACCCGCGATTTGAATCGGTCACTGACTGCAGTAGTGTGGAATAAGGAATTGTGAATGCGACTAACTGAACTCGACCTGCTTGACTTGATTTTTTTGAAGTATTGCACCGCACAATAAAATCTAAGTATACAAAATTTACTTTTATCTTACAGTTTATGTTGATATTAAATATTAATTAAGGAAGCAACTTAGAAGGAAGTAATATTAGCGTTGAAAGTGAAAAAAAATAACAAACAAAAAAGATTTGACAAAATATATTAAAATATTATACACTGCCATCTATCGCGTAGACTGAGTACTTTGTTAAAAATATACAGTGGCGACATCTTGCGTATATGTATATTATTAGGTCGAGACGGCTACTTCGTAGTTCTTCTAACATCAAATAGATGGCGGTCAGTAATTTCTTGCAGCAGGTTCTTTTCATTAGGTATTCGTGTTCCAGTTTTTCGTCAGAATTTCGGTTAATATACATAGAGGGCGCGGTAATGTTTTTATTTAAGCTCTATTACCTAAAATTAAAAAAAAAAAACAATAAAATTGAACAATAAGATTGTTGTTCTTTGTATTTATTTTAAAATGAAGGGTGTTCAGGGAAAATTAGAGCACTACATAATAATCCTAAGAAACGATACAGATTCCGGTGTTAACACGACGTTAACATCTGCTCCTCATTGACCGACTTTAAAAAAAGGAGGAGGAACTCAATTCGGCTCGTATCTTTTTTTAATACACCGGGTATCTATCATCGGCATAATAATATAATCCTAATATGTATTTCTAAAAGGAAAAGGACTGACTGATCTATCAATGCACAGCTCTGATCTATCAATGCAGCACTGGATCGGGCTGTTTGGCATACAAATAGCTTTTTCATCATACCTATTCGAAAAACGAATATTGGCTTCAGAGGATAGAGGGAGCAAAATGTAATTTTTAGGCCCATGGGAGTTTTCATTTCTCTGTTCTGATTGGTCCGCGTTCGTGCACGCGCAGCAGCACCTTGCCGATGTGCTTGCCGGCTGCCATGTAGCCATAGATTAATTATAAACCAATTTATATATTGTCTTTGGTATTAGTATGTATTCTAGCTGGTGCCAGTGACTTCGTCAACTTTGGAACGGGATAAAAGTATCATTAAGTATCTTACTATTTCTATGCTGAAAGATTTGAGCGCTTGTGCAATAAACAAACACCAAACCAACAAACAGACCCTTTAATATTTATTATATTGGTATGGATTAAATACCTACTAAAAATTCAATGCTGACCTGCCCCTGCTGCTAACAGGCGTCCCACTGCTAGTGGCCGGATTCCCACCAACAATTCTTATGTGTAACATATCATTATAATCTTCTTCATCAGGCATTTGAGAGATCTCTGGTAGGGCATCACCATAACCCTCTAATGATTTATGTCCCCCTACGTTACCATTTTCATCTAAATAAAAAACTTCTTTTAAATCTAATTGTGGTTGGGTATATAATTTTTGACTTGGTTGGAATAAGCTGTTTCGACTGTTATCTATCATTGCCAAAGGTAGTTTATTACGACGTTCTGCATGAGAATACTCGTTTATAGGTGTTGCATCGTTTGAATAATGCATCGGCTCGTTATTTTCTACTGTGTTTCCAAATGCTTCTTCAAATTGCACATTTTTATCATTATCTTCTAATGTTACATCAGATTCTTCGGCAATACGAGCATTGTCATCTTTTTCTTCATTGACTTTATTCAAAACTTCATTTAAATCTGAACGGAAGCTGGCATTTATTTGACAATACTTATGACCACAATTTTTTTTCAAACCTTTAGGGATTATATCATTTATGTACATACTTCCCATACCTGATATTCCTGGCTCTAGGCTAAAATCTTCTGCTGGATAAGTAGCCATATATGTATAAGCATTTTTAGATTCTATATTATCGGAATATGCTGGTATCTCTTTCTCTGTTGGCTTTTCCGATTTTTGTTCAGTATTATATGGATGGTCATCATTATTTTGTATATCTTTATTAGTATTTATATCACTAATATCTTCATCTTTCTCTGGTAAACCTGAGCGGGAACTCTCTGACGTATGACACTTCGATTGACCACACAAATTTGGAGTTGTTTTGCCTGGTAATGAAGGAATGAAAACGTTTTTCACGCCCAAAGGTATTATTGCCAGGATTCTTGGTGGGTAAATCAAAGTCACGAGAATAGCTTCTAAATAAGATAAAGCATAAGGTATCACACAAGTTTTAGTGTTTATTAACTTTTGGTAGTCCATTGGATCGCCCAATAAAATGGGACGTATTTTCAGATTTGTCATTTTCAAAATATTTCCATTAGAGTCACGTAGTTCTCCATTTTCGGAAACGCTTATTCCGTTCTCATGTAATGCTTTTATTAAAAGTAGCTTAAGTACGTGAAAATTTATTGTTTTCGACATGGATGGCCTTTGTGAGCGTAAAGTTACTATCTGCTTATTAAACCAATTATTAAACGATGGACTGTTATATTTGCTTGGTAGATGTCCAATGTTGACTAAATTTGTCTGTTTATTCGGATTCGTCGAATCGATCCAGCTAGAACCTATTCCGTTGCTTGATTCCGAAGGTGATACTAAAACTCCATGACCAGGTAAAACATACTTCATTAGGTCTCCTAAACCAGATGGCCGGTTAATTGCCAGATTCAAATTATTGTTGGAGCCATGAGGAACGTTTATCAACTGAGTTTGTTGTCCTATAGATGAAACCAACTTTTGATTTTCAGGTTTGTTGGATATTTCAATTTGGTTTTTAGGTGAGTTTATTATAATAGTTTCACCTTCTGTTCCAGGTTTCCCGGGTAGAAGATTTGCCAATGATCCACCAGATGTAACAGGCGTCTGCTGATTTTCTGTAGGTTTTAGGTTTTGATTAGGTACATTTATAGTACCTTCTATTGGCTGCTGATTATTTCCTAGAGATAGGTTTAAGTCCTGATTTTCGTTGACACCAGTAGTTATTTTTTTATCATTTTCAGGTGAAACTACAGATACTGTTAATTCTTTTGAAGGAAACTCCACAGTAATTTGGTTCAAGCCACTTTGTGAAGTTCCACTATCATTTTTATGTTGATTAACAGATGAAGTAATATTTGAAATTTCTAAATGTCCACCAGGGTTTACAGTAACAACATTTTTAATTGGAATGCCATTTGTTACTGTGGTGTTTTGTAACATTTCAGGATCTGTCGCTGTGTCAAATAGTTTGATAATTCCATCAATTGTACCGGTTTCAAGTTTATCACCAATATCGAACGTTAAGTCCGGAAAATTGATTTGTTTCTTCCAACTTGGTACATAATAAGTTAATTCGCCAGATATTTTATTCTTGTAAAAGTAAACAACCAGTCTATCGATTTGCTCATTAGATGGCAAAAATTTCGAGACATGCATCTCTTTAACCGTTTTAGGGAAACAAGCACACTCTGTTGTCCAGTCTTCTATGTTTCCACTTTTTTCAGAGATGCTGTGTTCAAATTCATCATCATTAAGGCTTCTTGATTGTGATCCTCTGTAAAAATAATGAAAATGTTTTGAATAACGGAACTCACTTATTATTATAGAAATAGAAAAATATTAATTATTATCCAGAGTTAAATACTTACCTGATTTGAAATGATAGTACCGCGAGAGTTACAATGCGAATGATCTACAAACATAAAACACATAATAATTATAGAAATCAGACTTTACGAAGCTTTTTCCATATAAGGCTAAGGCTTCTAAGCTAATTCTATGTATACCAACTACCCACATTACCTACATAACAACTTGGGTTTAAAGAAAAAACGTAATAGATTTCTAAATAAATTTCAACGCAGTTTTTCCCATCATACAGAAAGTTTAGCGTGGAAGGTTTATTTTATTATTCTCATTTATTACACAACTGAAATTAACATTTATTCCATAGAATAGTAACTAAGGGAAATTGTAGGTTTTAGATACGATGCAGTGAGAATAATAGGCAATAATATTATTATCTTAGGTCAAATCTACCTTATATTTTTCCATATCTTAACTTAATAAAACTACACCTTTACACCAACTAAAACACACTTCACGTTTACTTATATTTATAACAACAGAAAATAGTGAGTCAAAAGAAATAATTGTTAATATTACAATTAACTGAGACAAATCTAATTAAAACTGCAGTAATTAAATTTTAACGCTAACTCGTGAATTTCTTTGTTAATTATTTAATGTTTTAGAATGCGTTTTGTTCCTAATGTAGTTCTTTGCGAAGCATTTAAATGTTCTTAATAAATGTATCTATTAGACGAATGTCGATTTACCAACCCTATACTTTCAAATTCCTGAAATATTTCTGCAATTTCTTTCTCACGAATTAACATTAAATTAACTTTACACAATCATTTAATTTATTTACTGTAGGTACTTTGCCAGTAACATTTTCACTTTATAAAGGAGGCAAACATTAGAGTATTTTTGGAATGCTGGCTATTCACAATGTTTAGTGAAATTGACTTTTAGTGACATTGATATATAAAAAGTACAAAGTCAAACGAAAAGTGTACACCAAATAAATAAAATTGATAAAAAAATGCTCTTTCGAAGTCCGCATTTTAGATGCAATTGTATTTTCAACAAGACGTTACTATTTTCAGGTTTGGATATTAATTTTAACAAAACACAATGGATGGTTGGAGAACTAAGGACTCTTGTCACTCACCGATCTCACTCTAGTCCTACTGGAGCTCCTGGGTCTGGTGCAGGGAAGGGAGGAGGAGGTGGTGGTTCTGTAAGGGAATCTGGTGGAGGTTTAGGCCGGTTTGGAGCTGCGCAGGAAGAGCAGTTCTTCTTCAATAAACAAAGGGAGCAATTGGAGAAAATAAAGAAGAAACTTAAGGAGGTTCCAACTGCTAAGGCAGGAGATCTGACGCGTAAGGAGGAAAAATAATTTACAAATAAATTATGATAAATCATGGTGATACGTTTTGTTTTGGAACTTTAATAAAAATCTGTTAATATTTATTGAATGTTTGTTTATATGTGGTTTGTATTGTTGATTGCATAAGTTCAGCTTCAGCATATAATAACGCCACCCTACTAATGGTTTAATAGGGTGTGAGTAATGAGTTTCTGTAACCAGTTTACCAGAGGCCTAGTTATGGGGTTTTTTGTACAACTAAAATAATAATTAGACAACAGCCTCTACCTCTCTATCCGATTCTTTGGATATCTTATTCAAATGTGGAATAGTGAAAAATGCTTTCGTTACATTATAAAGTCATAAAATCTTTATGAAAATGGTTGCCAGGTAGATAATGTTAAAAAAAACTGCATAGTACAACGCCTTAGACTTCACATTTAATACACAATTTTGCCCAACTTACGAAAAATCTTATTTTTATCATAATTTCACCAATATAGCAGAATTACTATTGCAGAATCATGGACCAGTTTTCATTAGCATTAATGATCATAAACACAAAACAGGATTAATTTAAAAACACAAATGAACTCCTCTACTTATTAGGTGAAAAACTTATATTCTATCACTTTTTGAAAAATTTAACAATCTTCAGCTTTGTGTTTTAGCATGCAGTAGTCGATCGATTACCAGTCTGTCAATCGCGCGCTGCTTGGTATAGGTACAGTCTCTTAGCAGCCAAATTAAATATTTTTGTTTGAAAATGATTTTTTTCCGTTTTTCCGAATTAATTCTATTCTTTCTTCTCCGTATTTTCGACGGTTGGTTTATTTGATCGTTTTTTCAATTCCTCCAACTGTTGTTTTGCTCTTAGTGTGAAGTAACCTGCCTCATTAATAGTTTCTGGATGAACAAAGCCAGGCATTTTCACTGATTCTATTTTCTCTTCTTTTCCCTTCGTTGGATCTTTGGGTGTCGAGTCCGTATAAAACTTATACGAGCTATTGTTGACTAAGCAATTATGTACCGTATTTAAAGGACCCTTAGATCTTGGGGTTTTCCTTGGAGGGTACTGTAAATTCCATTTGGAGTGCTTCCGTATTGAGAATCTTATCAATTTGTTTGGAATCATAGCTTAAATTTTTCTGACGGGCTTTCCTGATAAACCATTATTCAGGTTCTCTCAGCAGTTACTTGTTATTCTAACAATTTTGGAAATTTTGAAATATGTACACTTTACAGGTTGTTTAAAGGCATTGTAAAAGATTATTAAAGATCCTGATGAATTCTGAGATTAGATCTGACACTTTTGAGTTATGATTGTAAACATATGATTTATAAGTCTATTATATTTATAAGCTTTTGACGAACTAATAAACGAGAAAAATCTAATATTTACATGGAGGTAGGAAATTAGTGGACTAGGGAAGTTTCTAACAAAAAGAAAACAATGATCCTCGGCGAAAGCCACAGATTTATATTATTGTGTCTGTGGCGAAAGCAGAGAAAACTGAACTTCTATAATAATAAACTCTTTGAGGGTAAAATTCAATGATATTTTTATGCAATTTTTTATGTTACTATAAAATTGATCCGAGGTGAAATACGAGTACATATAAGACTAGTTTCCCTATTTTCAACCGACTTCAAAAAAAGGAGGAGGTTCTCAATTCGACTGTTTTTTTTTGGAGGTAAAACAATCGATATATGTGTTGGTACTATAATAGATGGGCCCTTTCATAGAAAAAATTTGGGCGTCCAACTTTTAGAGCACGCTCCTAACCTGTATAGCCCTGTCCTTGTCCCCGTCATAGCGCTGTCCCGCTTTTCAGGCAAGATGGCGTTAGTAAAATAGGTCCACATTCTTTGTTTGACAGGGCCCGTCTATGTAAATTGAGGTCGTTGGGTAAAACAATGTTGAATCAAAATAAATAAAAACAATTCTAGTTTTCAATTTACAATATGAAATTATAAAACAATGTTACAAGTTTAGGCTTTTACACTTCATCGCCAAATTTCGTTTATCCCATAATTTCTCCTCAAATAGCATAAGATGTCAATCTTTAGAAATACAAGAAGAATTGTGGATCACACAATACAAAAAAGACTATATGCCCCGTCACCCCCAATATTAGCTAATAAGGGCAAAAAGCTATTTACGAAAGAAGAATTCAAGAATGATCAGGTAATTAATGAAGAAGTAGGATATAAACGGTATAGAGTGGTGAAGAAAGATATATCTCCACAACATATGGCACAGCCAAGGGTTTCCAGTATTATTACACATAATCACATTACTCCTAGAATTTATTATGAAGTGGCTAATAAGGACAAAACAGGTTTGAAAAATAGAGCAGTACAAAAAAATACCATAAAATATAAAGGCGAAAATATAGATAGACGGTATCCACAAAATAGAAATGAATGTGGACCTAAAAATAATATGACATCACGTCTCCCAGTCGAAGACGTTAGGAAGCCAGCAGTTTATGATATGATTCCACACAATCATGTCATGGCACCAAATAAAGGTAAATTATCCAAAGAATTAAAAACTAATAGAAACCAAGTGATTTACCATAGAATTTTTAACGTACCTGATGTGCAACGTCAGACATCTTTTAAACCTTTAAAAAATGTGACATGGTTTGCGAAAACTGGGGATGAAAAGGAGGGTGCACCCAAATCAGGACGCCTTGGTAAACTGAGCTCGTCTAATGAATCTGAATATTTCTTTAAAACCGATAGAGAAAGACTGATGGAGCTAAAGAAGAAATTGAAGGATAAGGAAAAGGGACCAGATGCGCCTAAGAAAAGCTAAGTATGTCTTTTACCATTTTTGGTATAGCAAATGCACTGAGAAAAATAAATGTTATGTACTGAACACAAATCAATGAATGCAAGAGTTTTTAGTAAGTAATTAAATATTTTTGGGTTACGAAATGTGCATTGGTGCATTGGAAAACGCACTGGGAAGAAAATCACGTAACTCGAATGAAAAGCGAATATTTACTACGAAATTTTTGTTTTTGAGCTATAAAATTTAATTCTTGGCGCATTTGTATATCGAAGTCTTCAAAAAGAAAAAAATATATTATTATTAAATCATGACGAATTAAGAATTAAGTCTTGTTTCGCTGGGTATCTGTAATGATTCAAAAAGTTACAAAAAATAATCCTCAATACCCATGCAATAACCATGCAATAAGTCCTCAATACCGATACAATAAGTCCTCAATACCCATGTCAATCCATTTCTCTGCTGCGGCATGAAGTAGGTAACAACCTACAAATCAAAAACAATACACTTTCGCATTTATGTATAAAGTAACCGCGCGACGCAATGCGACGCGATACGACTCCATAGAAAATGACAAATTTATCCACGCGACAACGTAGGCCACGTGAAGGGTCAACTACTGTTTGATACTGTCGCGACGCATCGTTTCGTAGAACACAGCCATAGCACGGAAGTACAAATGAAGTACGTATTATACTGATCTTTCACGATCACAAGTGAGATAACTTTTTTTTTTTTTCCTGTCTATTTCTGTATCTCGGCAATCTGTCTTGCGACATTGAGCCGTGCTGTTGTGGGTGGTGGATTTGTATTTGAGAGCTAGGTGTAGGTGAGATAACTAAAGAAAATTAGATTTAGTTACAAATAAAGCTGTATTTGTTTATTCCGCGTTCCACGCAAAAATAAAACAAGAACAGTTCGTTATCTTAATTATAATCTCATACATGGTAGCTAGCTAGGTGCAATCATAAGGCCCTGGATCAAGTAGCGGGGAGGTGATTGTGGGAAGACACAGAGATGATCTACGGATTGGCCCCACGCTGCGCGCGTCGTACCCGGGCTTCTGGACACTTGCGTATGCGCAGGTACCGTCAGAATAAAAGTATTTTAGCAGGTGCTGATTCATATTTTATTTTAATAGTTAGCTTTATTGTAAAAAAAAATATTCCACTACAAGTTAGCCCTTGACTGCGATCTCACCTGATGGTATGTTATGGTGTAGCCTGTAACATGGTAGGTAGCGGCCTTACTTTTTGCCGGTAGGGTGGTAACTAGCCACAGCCAAACCATCCACCAAACCAGAGCAGACCAGAGCAGACCAGAGAAAATTCAGAAATTATAAATTCCCTAATAATATTGACCTTGGGCTGGCAATCAACTCCGGGACTCCCACAATAAGACCGACCAGAGTTCGTCTAAATTCTATTGGTTAGGTAATTATTGTTGGGGTCTACCGTATAAAGAAAAATAGCCACGCAAATTTTCAAGCTCCTTGATCCATCCGTTGGCAGTTATGCCAGTTAGATAAATTGAGTTCTTTAGCCCTATTTTGTAAGCCCTGCATCAATCAATAATACGATCTCACCTTGGCTAGGTTTATGGTATCCTTGCTACGCCAATGGATTTTGGCCATTAGCGGAAGAGTGCTATCCAAACAGAGTGATTGCGATTGTCACACTTTAGACACGTAGTAGTGTAGTGTACACGTAATGTGGCCCCATGGCTCGATACTTAATGATTGACAGGGCACACATGAGTGCTCAAAATATTATTTTAAAAGCAAGTTCTGATATCATCCCGGCATAGGGGAGACGCCATTATTTAAAAATCCTGATGTCTCCCCAAGAGGCCAATCAGGGGAGACACGAGTCCGAAACCAAAATAATCCGTTTCGCATATTCTCATGTTGGACAGGGCAACTCCGAGCAAACCTGATGAGGAATGTGGAATTATTTCTTAAACTCGTTTTTTTTAAAAAATCCTTTTGTTTTGTCGTCAGTACATTGCTTGTAGAGAGCAAGGTCTCGACGTGAGGCCTCAACCAACGCTGTCACGTCTGTCAGAACTGACATCGCTGACTCCCAGCGAGACTGATGAGGAATGTGGAATAATTCCTTGAACAAACGCAAAATCATTATAAAAATTGTTTTGTCATCGGTACACAGCTTGTAGAGAGCGAGGCCCTGACGTGAGGCCTCAACCGCCCTATCACATCTGTCAGACCTGACACCGCTGACTCCCAACGAGGCTGATGAGGAATGTGGAATAATTCTCCAAACTTTAATTTTAAACTAAATTCATCATCATTATCATTCATCATTTCAACCCATCACCGGTTCGCGAGTTGCCTCTCAGAATGAGAAGGGTTAGGCCTTAATCCAAAACGCTCGCCAAGTGCGGGTTGGCATGCTACACACCCTATCGAGTACATTATGGATAATTCTCAGGTTTTTTTGCGATGTTTCCCTTCACCGTAATAGCAAGTGAGATTTTAATTTCTTGAAACGCATCGTCTACTCCGAATAGTTAGAGGTTGCCCGGGGATCGAATCCTCACCTCCCGACTAGGTAGTCGAAGTCTTAAAACAAGGTGACTATCTCTCTGGCGTAGTGGTGAGTGTTGTGGTCCAAGTGGGAGGTCCCGAGTTCGATCCCCAGCATGGTCAATTTAGAAATTTTTTATTTCTGAATTTTCTCTGGTCTGGTCTGTTGGGAGACTTTGGCCGTGGTTATTAGTTAACAATTTACTTACATACAAAAACGTGCTGCCAAGTTATTTAGCGTTCCAGTTTCAGAGTAAAAACTGATTAGGGGTATGGGTATAATAAACAGAATAGGGTATATAACTGCCATACCCAATAGTTAAGCCCGCTGCTATCACCTTAGACTACATCATCATAAACCCCTAGGTGAGGTCGCAGTCAAGGGCTAACTTGGAGTGGAAACTAAAAACGATTGGGTATGGGCACAGAATAGGTAATAATAGTACTTTGGTATGGGTTTTTTAATAACTAGATGATGCCCGCGACTTGGTCCGCGTGGATTATGGTTTATGATTCCCGCGGGAACTCTTTGATTTTCTCGGATAAAAAGTCCCTAGGTATGTCCTTCCCCGAGATATAAACTATTCCTATACTATGTCATTTTTCTTTCTTTCAAATTTCATCAAAATCGTTTGGATATATGCACCTTGCTAGCAGACAGACAGACACACTTTTGCATTTATAATATACTAGTGAATGCCCGCGACTTCGTCTACGTGGTTTGAGGTTTTTTTGTTCCCGCGGGAACTCTTTAATTTTCCGGGATAAAAAGTAGCCTATGTGCTATTCCAGACTATAATCTATCTCTGTGCCAAATTTCAGCCAGATCCGTTCAGCCGTTGGGGCGTGATTGAGTAACAAACATCCATACATCCATCCAAACTTTCGCATTTATAATATTAGTAAGAAGTATAGCCTTACCCCTAACATGTTAGCAGTCAAGGGCTACTTTATAGAATAAAAAAAAGGAAGATTCGATATTCAAACAAGCATCGTCCGATAACAAAGTATCAAAAGCGCCGGCGGGCTTTGAGACGCCGCCGCTACCACGTACACTGTTCATCGCGAGATGTTCAATTGATAATTAGGCTCACATTACCAAAGATACTTTCTACTCAAAGAAATTCTTTATAATAAAATCAGCCGCTTTTGTTGTTTGGGTGCTTTCTGTGTTGATTTTCCTTTGAAAGCCCGATGGAAGCTCGCATTAAAAAAACTACGTCTCGAAAGTGGTTATAATGTAGATCTCAAGCCTATAGGAAGATACTAATAAGTATTTAGTTCAATGGGTACCGATAAATATATTATTTTCGTCATCGAGAATCTATAAGGATAAAAAATTTAATCTATACTTTATAAATGCGAAAGTTTGGATGGATGGATGTTGTTACTCAATCACGCCAGAGCGGCTGAATGGATCTGGATGAAAGGCACAGAGATAGATGTCTGGAATAAAATATAAGCTGTTTTTATCCCAGAAAATTAAAGAGTTCCCGCGGGAACCAAAATACCTCAATCCCCCGAACGAAGTCGCGGGCATTAGCTAGTCTCAAATGCAGGGTAATGCAGGCACAAACAGTATGCCGACATCTAAAAAACTAAAAGCATTCCTGTACGCTTTGAAACTAGGTGTCCGAAATCGGCAATCGTGTATCGGTGCCGACCGAAAGGGGATAATGTGCGGATTATCCCTCAAGGCTGCGGAACCTCCCAAGACGAGTGGCGGATACACAGACACCATTGTTGCCGCATAGGTACTATATATAGATAGATGCCGATCGAGAAATCTCTGAAGAATTAACAGACTCTATATTGAAAACCATAACGTTCTCAAATCGATATAATTTCACGAAATTCAGTTTTCTATGGCGAAAAGTATATAGCACAACCCATCTACCAGAAATTAAGCTTTTTCCCTTAATGTATGTATCTACTAGCTGATGCCCGCGAATTCGTCCGCGTGGATTGAGGATTTTTGGTACCCGCGAGATCTCTTTGATTTTCCGGGATAAAAAGTAGCCGATGTATTATTCCAGACTATATTCCATCTCTGTGCCAAATTTCATCCAGATCAGCCGTTCAGCGTGATTGAGTAACAAACATCCATCCATACATTCAACCATCCAAACTTTCGAATTTATAAAATTAGTAGGTATAGATGTCGATCGAAAAATTTCAAAAAAAAATTCTCGGACGGACGGACTCGATTTTGTAAATCATTAAGTTCTGAAATCGATATTAAATCACGAAATTCAGTTTTCTATCAACGACCAATAGAAAAGTTTATTCAACCACCCATCCAACTAAAGAAATTTTGCTTCTTTGGGTGGCTGAATAAACTTTTCGCGATAGAAAACTGAATTTCGTGTTCTAAAATTAGACTTTAGTTACGAGCAGGTACCTAAGTAGTAAGTTGTTTTATCCTATCCGCAGGTGACATAGCTCAAATCTCGGGGACTTGGGCATGGGTTATGTGAGAGAGATAAGTTTAGATCAAACCATAAGTAATGCCCACCAGTAGATTACCACATGCCAAAATAATTGTTAGATACTACTAAGTAACTACCGCCCCTGGATTTGTTCCCGTTGGGATTTCGGAAAATCCGCCGGCCTTATTGTTGTCTATATTGTCACGGGCACTTCCATGTGCAAAATTTAGCTTTCTAGGTCCAAGGGTTTGGTCTGGGCATGATTGAACAGCATTCTAGTAACAGGTAGGTGTACATTACCAACTCGACCAACTAATTTTCGAGCAGGTATCGAGATGGTTTCGAGAATTTCGAGTGTCAAAAAAAAGTGTTTAGTATTCGTGCGTCGTCGCTTTTCTAACAACAAATTCAAGTATACCATATGCACATGAATTCCTCGTTGTGACCAGAAGAAATCGATTCAAATTTCGAATCGATTCAAATCCATCGAACGATACCTAATATTGGACTGACTAAAAAAAGCTGATCTTTTCACACTCGTCTCTGCACTCTATGGAGTCCAAATTCAAATCCACGCGGCAAAGGCGCGTTTACTATTCGGCGCCGTTTTTTTTTACCAAGGCAAAGGCATATGCCTGAACAGCCGCCGAGTCCAAAGAGGTTTTAAGCTGGACATAGATATTGTTGCGTGTAATGGATATGCACTAGAGCATAAATGGTTTGTTTGTTTGTAAGCCGCCGAAATATTATTGTTGTTAATGTATTGCTTTGCGATGACCACCGCCCGCCTGTTTATTCTGTTGTATTACTTACACTTTTTGTTATTTTTTTTAATTCGGAATTTCGGACTACTGGCTTAAGTGCCAAATACTTTGCCGCTTTGAAGATTCACTTTTCTACATTTCAACATGCTTAATACTTTATACAAATTGTATACAGTCAAGAGTGGATACGTCGAACTATTGCTTACTTCTTATTCCACCATGTAAAGATCTTAATTCTTAATAACTATGAGAATAAGGTAGTTAGTGTCTATCCTCTTTAATCCATACTAATATTATAAATGCGAAAGTGTGTCTATCTGTCAGTCTGTCTGTCTGTCTGCTACGCTTTCACGGCCTATCTGTTCAACCGATTTTGATGAAATTCGGTAAGGAATAGTGTGTATCCCAGGAAAGGACTAGGCTACTTTTTATCCCGGAAAATTAAGGAATCAAAAAATCTTAATCCACGCGGACGAAGTCGCGGGCATCATCTAGTTTGATAATAATCGTGAAAACGAAAAGTTCACTTTGCAGTTCGTTGAAATTTAAAAATCAGCTGTCTCACGTATCAATTGACCCAGCATGATAGCTACTGTTTTATTTAGCATAATATGATGAATGGATAATGCTCCTGTCGATTGCTCATCGAAAATAAATTGATTAAATCTTTATCGAATTGAATTTAAATAGAAGTAGATAACATTTTACACAATAATATTACACAATGATACTATAAGATTCTTTATTAGCTTAAACTATCTCCTTAAACTGTAACTAACTACTAACCCTGGGAGTGGAGAAGTTGACGGTGTTTCACCACAGAACAGGTAATAATAGAACGTTGTTTCCCCGTGCCTCGGAGAGCATGAAAAGCCGTTCGTTCTCCATCTGAACTCTCTCCGATCGTGTCTTTTTGCCGCGCAAATGACTAAACTCTACGTAGATTGGCCTTTTTTTTTTTTTCGGAATGAGTATGCTGCTAGCCCTACTGGCCGCTACAGCGTCACCGGGGGGTTGGGCGAGCGCTAGGCGTCGCCGAGAAAAGAGCCCTAGGGCTCGAAGACATCGGGGAGGCAACGTTTTCCTAAGGGCGCCTCCTGTGAGGCTCGGACCTTGGCCTAGGATGGGACGAATGGGAGGTCGGTTGGACTAGATTAGTCCACACGCCCCCGAGGCCGTGGGTTAAGACCACGTCCGGGTGACGTAAGATATTGGGGTCCTCGTCTTCGCCGGCGAAGACGCTGTGTTTGGCTGGTGTTTGTGTGTAGCCCTATGTAGGGAGCATTGTCGGTAGTAATTTGGTCATCAGGGTCGTTAAGGACGTGTTTAGGACGTCGTTTGTCTGGTGGGTCATTTCGGTCGGGGGTGTATGATGCAGTCTGAACTAGAAGGGGGTTGGGATGTCTGACTGCATTCTCAAAGTAATTTTTGGAGAGCTGCTTAAAATATTGGGCTATGGTGGGGAGTTCGAGGTCTCTATGGAGGTCTACGTTACGAACGAACCACGGGGATCCCGTGGCCATACGCATGAACTTGTATTGGAGGACTTGGAGACTGTTAAATCGAGAGTGAGGGAGGTGTGCGAATAAGACGCATGCGTAGGACATGATAGGACGGATACACGTTTTATAAAGCGTGACTTTGTGTCGCAGGGACATTTTGCTTTTGCTGCAAATCATGGGATATAGACGGAATAAAACATAGCTAGCCTTGTTACGGACTCGGCGTATGTGGGCGTTAAAGCTGAGTTTACTATCAAAGGTTACACCTAAGTATTTGGCATTCTTTTGCCAGGGGATGGGCGACCGTATAAGGTGATTTCAGGGAGGTCTAACCTCTTCTTGCGAGATTAGGGACAGAAGAGCATAGCGGCGCTCTTTTCGGGGTTGACTTCGATTCGCCAACGGCGGAACCAGTCACCTAAACTACTGACTGCCGCTTGAAGGCGGGATCTAATAAAAAGGCGGTTTGCCGCAGAGCTATATAGGGCGGTATCATCCGCGTACTGAGCCACGCTGACATGAGGGGACGCTGGGATGTCACTGGTAAACAGTGAGTAAAGAAGGGGGGAAAGTACTGAGCCCTGTGGGCGTCCCACGGAGCACGGATCGGTCTGGGGGAAAAGAAAGGGTTCCGTCTATCCGATAGCGGAAGGTGCGATTTGTGAGGAATTCTCGTAACAGACGTACGAGTCTTAAGGGTACGCCGAGATGGTGAAGCTTGTAAATCAGGCCGGCATGCCAAACCCTATACCCAAGAGGACTCCGGTTGGGATGCCTCTAGAAAGGCGATTGAAACCTGTGTAGATATGTTCCGTGAGGCGGTGCGCTTGATGAACGCATGAGTGTCTGGCCCGAAAGCCGAATTGCTCGTCGTTGAGGAGCTTCTTCTCTTCAACGACGGACTTAAGCCGATTGAGGTTAATTCTCACATACACCTTTGCAAGCGTGTTGAGTAGACTTATAGGACGGTAGATTGGCCGCTGTGATCGAAAGTCATCGGTCCTCCCGTTTATTAAAAAAATTGTTTTACCTAGGTATTTATGTAGGTAGTCAGCAACAAAGTTTCTCAAAAGGCAAAAGGTAGTTGGGTTCATTCGCTGACCCGAAGATGATAAGTTAATTGTGAGTGCATAATAAACTATGCTTATCATCAATCACGCATCTCCGTGGGGCGAGGTACAAAGATGGGATATTTTACATGGAGAAGGTATACCTACCTAATATACCGTATCGTATATTATAAGGCCTGCGCTTAAGTCCTTAAGTATTTTTGGATGAAGATTTAAGGGCGAGAAAACAGTCGAAATTTAAAAAAAAATTGTCATAGTCTACCATGCTGACCAAGTGTGGATTGCCACACTTCCCATGCCTTTGAGACATTATGCTGAACTCTCCGGCCTCACGATGTTTTCCTTTATTGTTTTAACTACTGATAATAACTTAATTGCTTAAACCGTGTCGTAGGATCGAACCCCCGACCATGTGAACAGGAGGCTGAGCTACTTAACCACTAGGCTTTCATCGCTTTAGAATTTCGCTTTTTGTCATGCGATTAGTGTATGGTAGACTTCGTCCCCGTGGAGTGTGGCTTTTTGCTTCCCGCGGGAACTCTTTAATTTTCCGGGATAAAAAGTAGCCTATGTATTATTCAATAATCAATCTCCGTGCCAAATTTCATCCAGATCCGTTCAGCCGGGTGTATTTGAGTTAAAATAATTTATATATATCCTATCAAATGCTTCGTAGCTCGGCGTAGCAAAGACTATGGAAAGCAAATAGTAAGCCTATACAAGTGGAGGATTAATTAAATTACAATTTGACCTCTGCTACCGGGCCGCGGGGGACCATCGTGTATGTTAAGATTGGAATTACGTGTTACCTACCTCATGTAAACAAAAAGACAATTCTGTCATATATACAACATCTAAATTGAAGGGCATAGGAAAAGTAGGGGCTCATCGACAATGAGGATAATAAGAGAAAATGGTCAATTAAAAGTTACCTTAATAGATATCTAATGTACCTACCCCTTCTTAGCTTCTTCTTTAAGCCCGATTTCCACTGCAATAGGCTCCTTATAGCCATTTGCGGATTTTTTGTGCATTATATTAGGAAATGAGGCCCATTTCGTTTGTTTTGAATCATACTTCACACTAATATTATAAATGTTGTCTGTGTTTGTTGGTGTGTCCTTAAATCACGCCGCAACAGAGCAACGGATCGACGTATTTTTTGCATAGGTATTATAGTTGAAGACCTGGAGAGTGACATAGGCTACTTTTTATCCTTTCCTGTGGGAATTAAAAAACTTATTCCACGCGGACGAAGTCGCTGGCATCAACCAATATATTATTATATTATCTATCTTATATATAAATCATTTATAATATACTAGCTGATGCCCGCGACTTCGTCCGCGCGGTTTAAGTTTTTTGTTATACCCGCGGGAACACCTTAATTTTCCGGGATAAAAAGTAGCCGGGATAAAAATGTCACAAGGAAATAGGGATTCATTTTTATATATAATATATAAAAATGAATCCCTATTTCCTTGGTCACGGCATCACGCGTGAACGGCTGGACCAATTTCGCTAATTCTTTTTTTGTTGTATAGGTGAGGACCTGGAGAGTGACATAGGCTACTATTTATCCCAGAAAATTAAGGAGTTCCCGCGGGAATAAAAAAAAACTTAAACCACGCGGACGAAGTCGCGGGCATCAGCTAGTATATACATATATATAAACTAGTAGGGCGCGTGGGTGCGTGGCCCGCTAAAGCGGACCACGTAGTGGACCGTGCGGACCACTGTCTACTTACTTGCTCTCCTTCTATCCTAGTGTTTGCTGCCTACGTGTTCTGAAGTAAACAACACACTGCTATGCTAGCGAGCACAGTGGAAGCGCCAGCGTGCTAAGCGTCCGACGTAAAAAAAATCTCTTAAGAAAACATAAAACACTCTAAAAGGGCCTTTCAATGTAAAATAACTTTCCAGACATGCATACAATCAATATTATACCGCTAACGATCGGGTACCTTTGGGTGCCATTGAACTTCGCCATTTTGGCTTTCCTAACGGCAAACCGACAATTCGTTCATACAGAACAATTCTTGTAAAAAAAACCATATTATAGTCATGTCATATTTCCTACGTCCACTCTTCCATCTAATACACTTTCTGAAATAAACACCTATGAAATTTTGGCCGTGCTCCTCACCCATCTTTCAAACCCTCATCATCATCGCTCACCATAAGTAGGTATATTTTTTTCTCCAAAAAATTATGGAAAGTTCTTCTTTAAGAACAAATTTTGAAAAGGAAGCGCAAAGTCTTGCATAGTTCAACACTAAATTGTAGCCTCTTCAATATTCGCCATACATTTTCTATAGAAAAATAAATTCCATCTTGAATTTCCATCTTGAATTTTTTTCCTGTTCATCAAGTAGACCTTCATGTCTTGATCATCTTTTGCCAAGAAACCACTCTTCCATCTTCTATACTCTCCGAGATAGACACCGACGAAATTTGTATGGCGGCCATCTTGAATCTGCCATTTTGGATTTTTTTTCAGCTCACTGCCAATTGGATGAGTATTCGAGTATTTTTTGTTTGAAGAGCCCTATCTTTAATACCCTGGCCGTGCTCCTCACCCATCTTTCAAACCCTCGATCAACATTGCTCTCAATAAGTATATTGTTTTCTCCGTAAAATTATGGAGAGTTCGTCTTTAAGAACAAATTTTGAAAAGGAACCGCATCAAAGTCTTGCATAGTTCAACACTAAATTGGTAGCCTCTTCAATATTCGCCATACATTTTCTATGGAAAAATAAATTCCGGCATCTTGAATTTTTTTCCTGTTCATCAAGTACACCTTCATGTCCTGATCATCTTTTGCCAAGAAACCACTCTTCCATCTTCTATACTTTCCGAGATAGACACCGACGAAATTTGTATGGCGGCCATCTTAAATCCGCCATTTTGAAAATTTTTTCGGCTCACTGTCAATTGGATGAAGTTTCGAATGACATTTGGTCGAGCACCCCCCACCTATCTTCAATACCCTGGCTGTGCTGTTCACCCGTCTTCGAAATCCTAAATCATCAGCTCTCTCCGTATTTTTCCTCTTCATGAATTTTTCCCCTCAATACGAAATGGTCAGTGAAAAAAATTTTTTTCATACAAAATTGTTTAGGAGAGGTGATCAATCAATGAATCAGCACGAGCAGCTATATATATATTAATGAATCCCTATTTCCCTTGGTCACGGCTTCACGCGTGAACGGCTGGTGCAATTTCGCTAATTCTTCCTGGAGAGTGACATAGGCTACTTTTTATCCCGGAAAATTAAGGAGTTCCCGCGGGAATAACAAAAAACTTAAACCACGCGGACGAAGTCGCGGGCATCAGCTAGTTTGATATAAAAGGCCCGTTCAACATGTCGATGAGCCCCTTCTTTTCCATATTACTGTTCTATTCGTAGGTGTCGTTCTAGATTTGCGGTACAGCTTTGTTGGTATGATGGTAACCAGTCGACGCCCGCACCAGACCACACTAGAGGCAGTTTAGCAATTATAAAATCCCAAATTTCTCCCTGCTGGGAATCGAACCCGGGAACTTCCACTTAAATACGTCCACAGCGTTCTCCACGTGAAATTATCATTAAAGTCCGCCGACCCGTATTGGTGCAGCGTGGTGGGTCTAAGCTCTTATTTCCTATCTCCTATGAGAGTGGAGGTCTTTGTCCAGCGGTGGGACGTTAATGGACTGTAGTGGCTCACTCAGTGGCTAGGGAGGTCATCAAATTCATACTTCCATACTAATATTATAAATGCGAAAGTGTGTCTGTCTGTCTGTCTGTCTGCCCATCTGTTCAACCGATTTTGATGACATTTGGTACAGGGATAGGTTGTATCCCGGGGAAGGACATAGGCTACTTTTTATCCCGGAAAATTCAAGAGTTCCCGCGGGAATCAAAAAAAATCTCTCTTCAACCGATTTTGATGAAATTTGGTATAGGTATAAGTTGTATCCCGGGTAAGGACAAAGGCTTCTTTTTATCCCGGAAAATTCAAGAGTTCACGCGGGAATCAAAAAAACTTAATCCACGCGGACGAAGACGCGGGAATCATCTAGTGGCCTATATGTATTAGATACTTTTAATTATTATTATCAAACTCCAGTTACAGAATACCTACTATTACCAACTTGGTAGGTACCTACTATTAAGTATTCTGTGTTATTATACGTGTTGTGTATTATAGTGGTTTCATTAATTTGATTGATTGATGTTTGCAAATGTCATGTCACGTCGATTGATTTGATTCACGGCTGGAGACTTTAAATAAGACGGGCATTGACCTCACCTAAACTGAAGACTGGATTGGAAATTGGCTTAAAAATAACAATAAATAACATCGGCAGTTTAGCATAAGAATTACAATCGCGGCTACGAGTCCGTGAGAATTTCAGCCTATTGACGTCCCACAGCTGGGCACAGGTCTCCACTCTCACAGGAGAGAGGGAATTAGAGCTTATACCCACCACGCTGCTCCAATGCGGGTTGGCGGGCTTTAACGACTATTATCATGTTAGTGATAATAACCGGGACCGACGGCTTAACGTGTTCTCCGAGGCACGGGGGTGAAACACCGCCAACTTCCTAACTCCGAGCTAGTACTGAGAATTTCTTGTCCCCTAACCCAATACACGTTATGGCCCGATCAGGGACTCGAACCCGGGACCTCGTCGGCCGCAGTCGAACACGCTTACCACTAGACCAATAAGGATTTTTGAAAATTCAGCTCCTAAGGGGGTAAATAGGGCCTTGATATTTATATGAGAACCTAATGTGAGCGTAGTACCTTTACCAGTATGAAGAAAGTTCTCTGCAATCGCAAGCTTAAGATCTAATAAAATATAAATAATATAAATAAATAAAATAAATAAATAAATCTCTCTGCGCATTCGACTCCTACAGTGCTACATCTGGCCCATACTTCTATACGGATGTGAGGCGTGGACGATTAAAGAAGACCTCAGGAAACGGATAGAAGCGTTTGAGATGTGGGCATATAGGCGTATGCTGGCCATTAGCTGGACTGATAAAGTCACGAATGAGGAAGTTCTGCGACGCGTCAATCAAACACGCAAACTTTTGCAGACTGTCAAGATGAGAAAAGTCGCATATTTGGGTCACGTGTTCAGGCACGAGTGATATGAACTCCTACAACTCATCATGATGGGAAAAGTTGCTGGAAAGAGAGGCGTTGGTCGCAGAAAAAAGTCTTGTCTTCGCCATATACGGGAGTGGACCGGAATCGCACTTGTGCCGCAGAATTACTTCGCCTTGCGAAGAACCGAAAAGAGTATACAAAGCTGACTGCCAACCTTCGTTGATCGGAGAGGTACCCGAAGAAGATGAAGAATGTGAGCGAAGCCGCGGGCAATAGCTAGTATATAATATGATTCCTTCGCTGGCGCACGGCTGACTGGCTGTGACATCAATCAGAGCGAGTGAGGTCAGACTAATTATTCGGAATAATCGTCGTGTATCGGTCTATCGATAATTAGCCGCGACGATGTCGCGCGACCGCCCGCGAGCTTGAGCGTTCCCAAAGTTTGCGACCATTAAATTATGTAGCATAGACTTATGTTTTACTCATATTTAATTTTGACGACCTCCGTGGCGCAGTGTTGAGCGCTGTAGCCTTAACGTGCGGAGGTCCCGGGTTCGATCCCCGGCAGGGTTTGGAAATTTATTATTTCTGAATTTCCCTGGTCTGGCCTGGTGGGAGGCTTTGGCCGTGGCTAGTTACTACCCTACCGGCAAAGACGTGCCGCCAAGCGATTTAGCGTTCCAGTAAGATGCCGTGTAGAAACGGAATAAGGGTATAGGTTTAATATAACTGCCATGCCCCTAACAGATTAGCCCGCTACCATCTTAGACTGCATCATCACTTACCATCAGGTGAGATCGCAGTCAAGGGCTAACTTGTAGTAAATTAAAAAAAAAATTTAGGTACATACGTAGATACTTAGATTAAAAATAAAGTGCCGGCTTTTCCCTTCAAATTACCAACTTGATATCCACGACTTCGTCCGCATTCATTTAGGTATCTACTAGCTGATGTCCGCAACTTCGTCTGCGTGGGTTGAGATTTTTTGGTTCCCGCGGGAACTCTTTAATTTTCCGGGATAAATGCAGCCTATGTGTTATTCCAAACTATAGGTAATCTTTGTACCAAATTTCATCCAGATTCGTTCATCCGTTCTGGTGTGATTGAGATATTATCGATATTATTACTGTAATTATAGTGGTCTATATTGTTAATAGATAGATAAACTGTTATATCCATAACCTTAGGATCTTAGTATGTTTTTCTTTTTAATCATAATATTTTGAATCAAAACTTTGAGTGCCACTATTCGATTATGATGGATCGGGGTCCGCTCGATGAGGTGTCGGACCGGGACGCGGACGTTCCTATAATCGAATATAATAATCGTTATCGCATAATCGATTCACTCGGACCGATTCGGAGCTTTAATAATTTATTGGAACATGATTTCTGGGTCGTGCAGGTTTGTTCTACTCATTATTGTATCTTTATTATATTATTATGATAAAATTGCGTTTTAACGCAATTAAAAGTTAAAATTGACACATAATTAAAGTTCATGTTACGAATTAAAGTGTTCATTAATTTCGTAATTGAATTGACGCTAATAGGAACATATTAAGTGTATTGTGGAATATGATATCCATATTCTATAGGTACTAATATTATAAATGCGAAAGTGTGTCTGTCTGTCTGCTACGCTATCACGGCCCATCTGTTTTTTTATTATATTACGGTATACCTGTCCAATCTGTTCAACCGATTTTGATGAAATTTGGCACAGGGGTAGGGTGTATCCCGGAAAAGGACATGGGCTACTTTTTATCCCAGAAAATGAAAGAATTCCCGCGGAAATCAAAAATCTTAATCTACGCGGATGAAGTAGCGGGCATCATCTAGTAGCAGTATACTTATACCTATATAAATTATGTCACCGTAAGATTGTAAAAACCGTAAGATTGTAATCTAACGCTTTTTTTTTCGATAGATTGTAAACAGTCGAAAGATTGTGACCCGTTCAATGTTTTAAGTGTCAATTTTTGAAATATTCATTGTATTTACGTTGTCTTGTCTCTTTCTTGTAGGTTAGGTTAGGGTTCGACATAAATAATCAAGTAGTGTTAGGTTCTATCGGGTTAATAAACCTAACAGATTACAATCTACCGAAAAATAATCCGTTATATTGTAATCATTCGACAGTTTACAATTTCGCGAGTTGGATTATAATCCTACGGTTTTTACAATCTTACGGTGACATATACATATTTATCATGATTTTGTCAGTGACAGACAGAGTTGTGAATTTTGAACTATCGACAAGTTAAAATTGATGAATTTGAAAAACAAACAAACATAAATACCAATTACCATGTTATGCAAAGTAGGTACTAAATACCTACCTTATAATATTATGCTTGGTTCAATAGCCTGAGGTGCCGTTAGAAGCTACAAAATTTAGGCCGGGTCTGGGTTTTGAATCTCGGGAAGGTACCTACTTCTGAGGTATTGATGAAGAATTGAAGAGTCTGGAGGCATGAAATGACATGACATGTCTTATTGTCGTGTTGTTACATTAAGTTGTACATACCTATACTTTGCGTCGAGTCAGGCAGGAAAGAAATCATATGATGAAGTAAGTAAGATTCTTATCTCTTCAAGCAGCTAGCAACTTGGAGGAACAGTGAGGGAATATTCCTATATATCGTATCGTTTGAGTGACAATAAAATTAATTTATTGTATCTAATGGCTAAAGCTTTTGGATTTGTAGGAGATAAAAACATAGCTAAGTCGCCGGAAAAATTCTTGAAGCGTGGTAAACTGTTGTAAATTAATGTACTTGTAGCGAGTAGCGACAGAAGATAGGTACGATATACAACTAGCTGACGCCCGCGACTCCCTCAGCGAGGATTAAGAGTTTTAAAATTTCCGCAGGAACTCCTTAATTTTCCGACATAAAGTCTATGTGCTTCCCCGGGATGTTTTAACCTATACGAAATTTCATCAAAATCGATTGTAAAGAAAGACCGTTAGGTACAGCGTAGCAGACAGACAGTTACTTTCGCATTTATAATATTATTAGTAGTTATAGATTAGTATGGATCTATTGTAATCCATACTTCAATACTAGTATACTAGATCCATACTAATATTATAAATGCGAAAGTGTGTGAGTCTGTCTGTCCATCTGTCTGTCTGCTACGCTTTCATCTGTTCAACCGATTTGGATGAAATTTCGTACAGGGATAGCTTGTATCCCGGGGAAGGACACAGGCTTTTTATCCCGGAAAATTAAGTAGTTTCCGCGGGAATCGAAAAATCTTAACCAACGCCGACGAAGTCACGGGCATCGTCTAGTAAAATTATAAGAAACTAACTGAACGATTTAACTGGATAATATTTTGAATATTTTTATTTCAGACTTTTGTATGAATACAGCCCAAAACTTTTCTGTTAATTTTAGTATGTCTGTAATAATGCATCTCGTATTACAAACTACTAGATTGATTTCTAGTCTCTCAATAATATAAATCAACTAGCGATCCGCCTCGGCTTCGCACGGGTAGCACTAATAATCCTAATAGTCTATAACCAATGAAGCCAGTGGGCAGTGGGCAGTGGGCAGGTTTTACATTTCACTATTACATTGTAAGAGTACGTAGTCCCCGTCCTCACCACAACCACCACATTGATTTGTGTAACTTTACCTATTTTGTCAGCACACGCCTCGTAAGCTCTCAGAAGAGACGATTTTTTCGACTTCGTTGACATTATTGCAATTTTCGTGAGGATCTCTAATTTTTTCAAAATAAAATATAGCCTATGTTACTCGCTGATAATATAGCTTTCTACAGGTGAAAGAATTTTTTACATCGGTTGAGTAGTTTTTGAGTTTATCCATTACAAACAAACAAACAAATCTTTCTTCTTTATAATTAATCATACTAATATTATAAATGCGAAAGTCAGTTTGTTTGTTGGTTTGTTGTTTTGTTGGTTTGTCCTGGTTGCACGCCGCAACGGAGCAACGGATCGACATGATTTTTGGCATGGGTATAGTTGAGGACCTGGAGAGTGACATAGGCTACTTTTTATCCCGGAAAATTAAGGAGTTCCTACAGGAATCGAAAATATTAAACCACGCGGACGAAGTCGCGGGCATCATCTAGTATTAGTATAAGAAGTATATGTATAGATGAGTGATTTTCAGTTCAGACTTCAGTTTCACACTTTTGGAACCGCAGTGGATAAAGATGTGGTCAAACCGTCGGAAAGCGTCACCCGAGCGTGGCGAGCCAACCTATTTGTTCACTGATCACCGTCTATGACTGAATTGTCCGCAACACCCTGCGAGAACTGTTTAACGCTCAGGCTAATATCATAGAAACTTTGTTAATACCCCTTGACGTCTCGTATTAAAGTACATAGTTTTAAGCTTGCTTAGGTATCTGTAGTTAGATCTTATTTGTTCAAAAACAATCATAACAGAAGAGGTGACAATCTAAATTCTCATCATCGTTTTCTAAAAAGATTTTTACCGAAGTTTCCATAAGTATCAGTTGGCCAAGCGACAAGCAACTTTTACAAAAAAAGTATATGATCTAAAATAGCTTTCAATAAAATATAGCCCATTATTAAAACACAATATTGTTTGTCACAAACTTGGCAAAAAAAAACTGGCGAAAAAATACTTAAATTCATCTGGAAAATTACAATAAACGAGTCGTATAAATAATTGCGGGTCTTAAAAACCTGTACTTACCTAATCCTTACAAATAAATAAATAAATCGTTTATTTTCAATCATTTTGTGTCAGATGTTAATTGATCTTGGAACTATTTGTGTATATTATTATTAATGTGCTTATAACATTAAATGTTGCAAGATCAAGAACTGGCTATACTAGCTAGATTTTTTAAACCTGTTTTAAGGATAGCCAGGTCACAAAACAAAGAACATGTACTTATTTAAATGCTCTCTCATCGAAGAGCTAATTTCAGGAGCATAATGTTTATCATTTTCGTAACTTCACAATGCTCTAATGTGGGTAGAGTTTTCACTGCTTTTCGCGCATTTTATGTTCCATCGGAATCCATTAAAGTTCATTTCGCTAGCTATTTTTAATGTGATTTTCTGCCTCGTTGATCTAGTGGTAAGTGTGGTAAATGATACGAGCATCTCGTTCGACTGCACGGCAGACGAGATCCCGGGTTCGAGTTCCGGGTCGGGCCATAATTAAGTATTGGGTTTTTCTGACTAGGAATTCTCAGTAGTAGCCCGGAGTTAGGAAGTTGTTGGTGTTTCACCCCCGTGCCTCGGAGAACACGTTAAGCCGTCGTTCCCAGTTATTTATTATCACTAACATGATAATAGTCGTTAAAGTCCGCCAACCCGCATTGGAGCAGCGTGGTGGGTCTAAGCTCTAATTCCCTCTCTCCTATGAAAGTGGAGACTTGTGCCCAGCAGTGGGACGTTAATGGGCTGTAGTGTAGTGGTGGTGGTGGAACGTGATTTTCATAATTTACACCCAAGCGAAGCTGGAGCGACTCATCTAGTAGGTATTTTAAAAATTAATAACTATAAAAGTACGAAAACATAATATAATAAGTACTCTATCGTTCCAGATTCTTATCGAGTTTTCAGCAATCAGTCACCGGTCGAGATACTGTCATAACTATTTTTTGCCCGGGACCGCCCGGTAGCTTTGCCCGCACGGCATATTAACTCGCCTTTGTCAAAACTTATTGGCAAAGAGTTAATTTTAAACTCACTCACTTCTGTTAAACCTTTCCTTTTCGACGGTCACATTTTTTTAAATTAGGCTTTATCTACTTTGTGGCTTGAAGAATGCCATGTGTCAAGCGTGTTTATTAAGTTTGAAGTTCTGTATAATATTATGATACTAGATGATGCACGTGACTTCGTCCGCATGGATCAGGGTTCCCGCGGGAACTCTTATTTTCCGGGATAAAATTCAACCACCTCTATGTACCAAATTTTGTCAAAATCGGTTGAAAAGATGGGTCGGGAAAGCTTAGCAGACAGACACACTTTCGCTTTTATGATATTAAGTAGTTATGGAAGTATGAATTGGTCTAATTATTATAAATCCTCGATGACGCTGCGCCTCATTTCTCACTATGAGCACAGCTATGAGAGTAGCTTATAGAGTGGTACCTATATACTTACTTTATCAATACATAATATCTCCTGCGATGGCAAATCTCGGCGGAGATAATAGCCGCCGTGGTTAAAATCTATCGGGAATTATATTAAAAATTATAGGAAGCATATTATTACGAAATTGCTGTAATTTTTCGTTACTAGCTGATGCCCGCGACTTCGTACGCGTGGATCGAGGTTTTGTTGTTCCCGCGGGAACTCTTGAATTTTCCGGGATAAAAGGTAGCCTATACCCTTCCCCGGGATACAAACTATCCCTGTGTCAAATTTCATCAAAATTGGTTGAACGGATTGGCTGTGAAAGCGTAGCAGACAGACAAACAGACACACTTTCGCATTTATAATATTAGTATGGATATGGAAGTATGGATATGGATGTACTACTTTGTACAACTTATGAACTTGCGAGTCAATACTTTGACTTGCAAGTTCAAAGGATTTTTATGTTCACGTTAAGGATCCCTGATCATGGCACGGTTGCAGGCCTGTGGCAGATCATTGTAAGGAATTAGCTAACAAAGAAATGTTGTTATAATAATCCCCAAGTTTTGTATAAGTCGGTTGTTTATATGATGTTTGTTTAAAAAGTTTTCTACGAATTCTTAAGGCTGCTAAAGTGTACGAAAAAGTATTATCCATTCCGAATAGGTACTTGTCACTTGTAAAATACTTGAGTTTAATAAGTTTTTAAGCTTTTGGCAAACTTACTATTTGCTTTAAATATCTAACTGTTTAATAAATTAGGATTTTGTAATACGTTTTAAAAAAGGAGGCACTAACAAGTAACCTTAGTATGCCAACAAAGAACTTCAACCTAATCCATGTTAATTCTGTTTTAAATCGAGTTTAAAGTAAGTGGAATAAACAACTAACAAAATACTTATGTTTTAAGAATTTATTTTCTGCTATAATCGCTGCTTACCATCTGTGTGATTCTTTAAGTATCATACTTAGAGCTTGGCGCCAATAGGGATGATGAACTCAATTAAATCAGCAACTGTTTATAAAACTTAGTATGGAAGTTTGTATGAAATATATAGTTGTGACGCCATCAAATTTCAACGTACTTTTTTCTTTGCTCTATAGTTTAAAATGGTTATGTTTTGATTCCTGCATAGTAGTTTTTTGTAATATTGCTTGAGCATTTCATAGTTGTAGACTAGGAAATACTCAGGCTCCTATAGAAGCCAATAAGATGCCCATGTCAAAAGAAAAGATATTTCTTTCTGATTATGAGTGTCTTCCAAAATAACTAAAATTCACATTGAATGAAATACTCTTTATTGTACACAACATAAATAATCAAAAACAATAAACGAAAATAAAATAAAAATACTAGTCGGTACAATGTCGCTTTTCCTACGAAAGGACCTATCTGACACTTTTGACGTAACTGCACTAAATACATCATAATAATGTACTTTTGATTCTCTGTCGATCTGTATTATCGACTTTTTCATATCTTTTACCGTTTACTGGCTAGGACAATCGGTAAGTATGGCGTATATGCTCATTTGCGAAAATGAAATCATACTAAGTGGCGTATTTTATACTTAGGGCTATTAGAAAGATTTTTATTTAGTGATCAGCTAGATAAAAATCTATCAACTATGACCTAACTGAAAATACGTCATTTAGTGTGAACTAGACTAAGTATATTGAATAAAAATGGGGTTTTCACTTACGTCTGAATTTTGATTGCGACGGAATACCTTAGACATTAACTAATAGAGTTAAAAATTTATGTAAATTGGTGACAAAAAATGTATAAAACCTTGGGTAGTAAAAAAATCCAAAATAGTACGAATCCAAAAACTTTCAGTCAAATAATGATTTAAAACTATCCTAATTATTATTATATATAAAGAAATAAAAAACAAATTATTTTGAATTAAATGTGATTTAATTATTCAGTAAAAAATACAGTCGAATCTCCTAAGTAATTAATTTTTCAGATAAACAAAGTTCTTATGAAGTGGCGTAACTGTTTTAAATATTTTTACCTAAATGAATACGCACATTTAAATAAGACAATTCCTACTTGCAAAAATGCCTTGATTCACAGATTATAAGAATATTTTTTTAATTTTAATATAGCTTTATTTGAGCTAGCTGTGGACAATATAGTTGAACACGAAACCGAAAAACGCTTGCCCTGAACAATTAACTCGATGTCAGTTAGGTCCTTTCGTAGGAAAAGCGACGTTATTGGCGGCCTTATCACTTATAAGCGATCTCTGCCAGGCAACCATTTCACATAGGAATTATAACCAGCGATAGAGGTTATGGGTGTTCGTAAAAGTAACAAATAGAAATATAAAATCGAGCACTTAACTAACAATAATATTATATATACACACAAATATAAATAAATACTAGACAAATAATACATACACATAACAATATAGGACATAACATAATTTATACATAAAAAAAAAATCAATAGATATAAATATCATTTAATATATACATTCACATAAAAGCATATACCTACCTAGACACGACAAAAATACGTAAAAATGGAAGCCACAAGACTTAGCGTAGACAGTACATAAGGATGAAATTATTGAACACAGATAATTTAGGAATTTAGGGGACATTCTCGGTTAGTTTTAAGTTTGTTAAACATAATTATTGCTGGAATACCTTGCTCGCTGCAGAACACTTGATTGAGTCGTCTTAATTTAGGTTTAGTTTAGAGAGTTCTGAAGTAAACTTATACGACACCTATTTCTTACCTATCACGTCACAACCTAAAAAATCACGAAAATTCGGAAAATGTAGAAAATTCTAGTACTTTAGAGGTAATTAGTCTTAACTTCGGTTTTGTATGTCGTGAATCGTGATCTATAAGCTTTGACGTTAGAACTATGTATAACCGACTTAAAAAAAAGAGCAGATTCTCAACTCGACGCGTATTTTAATTGTTAGAATGATTTTATGATTATTAAAATATGTATTTCACAAAAGCGTAAAGCCAAAGTTAGAAATACAATTTTATATAGAGCCTTATCTCGACATCTCGGACTTTTTGTCGTTACTCATCTTCAGAATATTATTAACAACATAACAAAAACACTCACAACAATTCTTATCACTTTGTAATATGGTTGCGTTTCGCTTATTTAAAGTAAAAATGCTGTGGTTATCTACAATATTTTTTACTAGCATATAAAGTCGTATGCAATGATCCTTAATCATTTGTAATAAGACTGATTTTGGATTGTTTGGAGGATGTTATGTAAGTTTGTTAGGCTGTCGTGATAGGTCGACATTTTGACAATTTGTTCCTTCGGAAAGTGTCAGTGGAAACGAGGACCACCAGGCGACGTCCCGCCAAAAAGATAAAATCGATAAAGATAGTTTAAATTACAATTAGTGAGAAATATTTTAGCGCTGATAGCTTAGTGGTTAAGACCTCGGTCATACGGGGAGTTCAGGGTTCAATCCCCGGGCACGCACTTCAACCTATTCGGTGCTATGTGCGTTATAAGCAATTTGCTTTTACCATGAAGGAAAACATTTTAAGGAAACTTCGTGCCTGAAATATCTCTATAATGTTTTCCAATTTGATAAATGATAAATGATTTATTTATAGCACGTAGGACAACTTGTGACACCTAACGACCAAGACAAAACTGAAAAAAAAGACATCAACAACTGCTGAATTTCTTGCCGGCTCTTCTCAGTAGAATTATTTTTCCGAACCGGTGACCTATAGAGTCTTGACATATCATAAGTGGCACAAGTTGTCCTACGTGAAATAAATAAATAATTTATCATTTAGTTTAGTCATTCACAACTAGGTAGGCATATTGTGCGTAGGTATGTTCTCCCACGAAAAAAAACAGTATTTTAATGATAGCTTATCTACAAAACCTCTAATACCCAAACTATTGATATTTTTCAGCAAACACCGACAATCCCTCAGCGCGTATTAGAAAACACGCCAAAGACGAGCCGACGACCCAAAGGCAAAGGGCTAAGAAGCGATAAAAAAATAAAAAAAATAATCCCCTCTGAGTATCAAATAATAAACTTGGTAGCAAGTGAATTTCGGGGATCGGGTTGCGCAGGCCGAAAAAATAAAAAATGTTTTTTAAAGCGTCTTGTGTTTGAATTTTAAAATTCGAACGCGACTGCTAACGTCAGCGGGATCCAAGATGTCGGTCTCACTTTCATCAGTTTGACGGTATGCAGGGTGATTGTCCAATAGAAATTGCATGTGCTTAAGCACTATATAATGTCGTACTTACTAAATTTTGAAATTTACTTAGGTAAGTACTTACTTCTCTACTGTAATGTTATAAATGCGAAAGTCGGTCGGTCTGTCTTGTTTTGACCTCGTCCACAAATTAAAAGACGGGTCGATGAAGAAAGCTGAGGACCGTGTTTGGTGGCGCATGGGTGAAAAGGTCCACATAGTTAAAATACCTATAGTAACAGGTATGGTATTCAAACTCCTGTCACGCGAGGAATGCAAAATTTTGAACAGTGATGTAAAGTTTGGTCATTGGTGGCGTAATGCACGATGCGCCCTTCTCAAATTTAACGAAATTATAAAAAAAAGCTTCCACTTAATTATGCATTCATCGCGTCCGATGCACGAAACGAAACGAAATCCCCCACAACAGGTTATCCAGATACCGGCCGATTAAAAATTATAGCATTTATAATCCAAATGTTGAAAATAACAGTCGATATACAACCTTTTGTGCATTGAATTTAGGCGTGAGTTTCAAAATCTCGGAGTCCAGATCGAGTTGGAGATAAAGAAATAAAAAATAAAAAGCGGGCCGTTTGAATAAAGAACGCGTCACGTCAAGTGAAACGTCAAATTGTGACAGTTTACGCGCGGGCGCGCGGGTCGGCGGTCGCCTTATGGGTGCGTGCAATGCTCCCGTCTTCTTGGAAGTATCATCTGTCTCGAGACGTAATTGAATGTTGTTTTGCAATTAATTCGGCTTATTAAAAACAATTCAAGGCATTCAAAATTGGTCTTATTAAGATGTGGCCCAATTCCTCGCTAAGATTTTAAACTGCATCCATACTCATTTTACTTATTGCTTATCAATTTTATTATCTTTCTTATGAGTTATTTTTGCCAAATAAATAGTTTTGTAAAGGTTACATTTATTTTATTTTATATTTTTATGCGCATTTACAAGTTCCACTGAATAAAAAGCCGAATGGTTGATAAAAAAGCCTTAGATCATGTCCTAAGGCTTTTTTATCAATTCATGAATTTTAGGCTTGGCTTTTCTTTAGTAATAATTTATTTATGATATAATTCTTTAACTAAACTGTATAGTTCAACCTCGCTTTCGTCTAAAATATCTGTCATGTCTCCTTCATACGAAAGCTGGATAACGCTTCTTTCTTTTAAACTTTCTTTTAAACTTTCCAGTATAAACGATCATGCTCTATGCATTCCCGTCTCTCAGACTTCTTAATTATTACGTCTGCATATGAAAATACCTCGCCATTTTACATTCTCCAGTTACTTTCTTACCTCCCGTGCCTCGGAGAGCACGTTAAGCCATCGGTCCTGCGCCTGATCTCTCTCCGGTCGTGTCGGATTTTCCGTCCCATCGGGCTATGAGAGTAAAGGAACAGAGAGAGCACCTGTGTTTACGTAAACACTTGTTCACTATAATATCTCCTGCGCAGGCTAATCAAGATAGGCTAATCTATCTGGAGATAGGCCGCCGTGGCCGAAATTCGGTCGGGAGGAGAACATCCTTATATTAGTTTTAGTCCTCATCAATTTTCTTTATTACGAGGTACGAGCTCAGACTCAAAAGTTGCCGGAAAGAGCGGTACCGGTACCAGAAAAAAATTGTTTCTACGCAATATCAGAGAGTGGATGGGATTCATCGCAAGTGCCACCAACGGCCCGTTTTCGCCTCGCGATGAATAGAATGAAGATACGAGTTAACCTTTACTATTCAGAGAGACATCCGAAGAAGCCTACCTTACCAATACTTATACTACCTTTACCAATTTAGTGGAATATTACGCCATATGGGTACTTTATCAGATAAAAATTATACCAAATTCCCAAAAATTATTTTGGCCCTAAGTAGGTATGTTCAGGTACCGAGGTAGTTGGCATCCGATGACGATTATTATCGATTATTCGCTCGATCGCTCGAATAGACAAACGAGGCTATGCGACAGACGTTTACCAGTTATTGTAAAATCATAACATGACAACAAGGACGGGAAGCACTTATTATATTTTCAAAAAGAATTATTTATGGGTAATCGGTTGCTGATCGCGATGATTATTAAATAGGATGATCGGATGTGGGAATTTAAAGATGACATCATGGACTAAAGTATGTGTTACGAGTAGGCACAAAATAATTTAATATAAAAAATTATTTTTAAACAACCGACTTCAAACTCCCGCGCCAACTTTACAACAACAAGCACACGCTATACAAAGTACTTATTTTATTGTTGATATTTTAAAAACCGCTCGACCGATTTCGATAAAATTTATATGGGGCCACATGGGAAGTATGCCCTTTCAAATGAAAAAAGAATCATCTAAATCGGTCCACCCAGTCAAAAGTTCTGAGGTAACAAACATTAAAAAAAAACAGTCGAATTGAGAACCTCCTCCTTTTTTTGAAGTCGGTTGAAAATAAAAACGGCGATCGATCCTACCACAAACATTGTCTGCCATTTCAACTTGCTAACGAATTGGGTTATAATATGTCATTAGCTCAGTAGTAATTTTGGTTCTCCTGCAGATCTCTTGAATCAATAACTGAGGACTTCGTCCGCGTGGACTAAGTTTTTGCGATTCCCGCGGGAACTCCTTTTATCATTTATGCCGGGCCTTTTTATAGCCTATGTCCTTCTCCGGGATACAACCTATCCCAGTACTAAATTTCATCAAAATCGGTTGAACAGGTGGGCCGTGAAAGCGTAGCAGAGAGACAGACACACTTTCGCACTTATAGTATTAGCATGGATTAATATTATGAACGATAGACTTTGTTGTCCCAAAGTTTTGAAATTGCATCGCATTAGAAAGCACAGCGATGGCAAACCCCTTCTTATAGGTGGACGGACGACATCATATAGGTACGAGTCGCAGGGAGTCGAAACTCAGAACTTTCAAGCAGGGGTTATAATATCTACCGTATTTATCGTGATTATCGAAGCATTCACATTAACAACAATAGTAAAACAAATAAACCCCTAACTCTATTATAACTGGAAAACAAATCTCCTTCCCACACTGCGCCGTCTGCACGAATTGAAAATATGAAATAACTTTGTAAACATCTTTACGTTATAGACAGATTTGAACAATCTTGATAGTTGTGAAAATTATGTCTATGAAATTTTCCTGGCGTTACTTAATTTTAAGCTACAATGTTTGTTTCAGAGATCTTATTCTGATCGTTAGACCCTATCGATTGGTTCAATAAAATAGTGACTGCTTATTTTCGCATTTTTGGTTGGTTCAGTTTCCGGCTCAGGTAAGCATTTAAAAAAAAAAAGTTTGATTTTTTAAAAGAATGTCACCTTTGAGTGAAATTTGATAATATCTTCAATATTTAATACGTACAGTCCGTCAAACTTTATTTAACTATCTATTGTTATTTTTCATATAGGTAAACTAGCGACGCTGACACCGGGTCAGATAAGTTTGACGGACTATACGTTCCTTCCAGGTCCCGTTCATATTTTTCACACTGTACCTATGTATTTTGCATTATCGCTCAATTTTTCTAGAAAATTTCAAGTATCAAGATTACAAATCCTAATTTTAAAACAGGAGCCCAATGCAACCATGCGCACTAACCAAATTACGTCGGTGGGTGAAGTGAACTATGAAAATAGGATTTCTTTATACCCCCCTTCCCTTCCTACCTTAATAATACCTCAGACGACGGGGTAGGATTATAGTGATACCTGGGCAAGACAGATGGTTAATTACTTACTTTTATATTTTGGGACACGTAACCTTAAAGTTATTAATTTAGGTATAAGAATTAAGTTTGACGAGTTATTTATTCCACGCTATGAGAATTAAAATTGTCTGTTAAATACCCTACCACCCTACCACCCTACCGGCAAAGACGTACTGCCAAGCGATTTAGCGTTCCAGTTCGATGCCGTAGAGAAACCGATTAGGGGTATGGGTTTAATATAACTGCCATGCCCCTAACAGGTTAGCCCACTACCATCTCAGACTGCATCATAACTTATCTCAGGTGAGATCGAAAAAGGCTAACTTGTAGTAGATAAAAAAAACCTACAAACAGCAGGACGACCGCGTATCTTTTGCATCAATCATTGATACATCGCAATCACCTCCGATTGGCTGAATTTATGGTATTCTTGCTGCGTCAATGGATTTCGTCCAATAGTGGAAGAGTGTTAACCAATCAGAGGTGATTGCGATGTATCAATGATTGATGCAAAAGATACGCGGTCGCCCTGCAGGTCAAATCCAGCGGTATTTTCATTTTGACGCATCCCGGGCTATCCCGGGTGCGTCTGAGGTCCTAAGCCTGAGAGCCATGTGAACCGTTGCTGCAAGGTATTAGCTGTTGTAGAAACTTTTCTGGAAGTATAATTATGGTCTTCTAATATTTTGTTCGACATTTTTTTTGCGATTTTCCATGATTACTTTTTTTTAAATGTTTAGGTTCGGTTTCTTTTTATTATTTTGGAGACAGTTTAAAGCTGTTCTTTTTATTTTTGCTTGTTGCTACTTATTAATTTCGTTTTCTCTAGTCATAATTATTATTATTAAGTGACACAGAACTCAGATTAGATTAATTAATTATTATAGAAGTGGTATATAGTCTGTCTTGTCTTTAGAGTTTTACTGAATGGAATCCTACTTATCAAGAGATTCAGAAGACTGTATGTAGAATTCCTACATAATACCACCTACTTGCGTGGTGAACCGGTTTCTATCTACTCCCACTACATATTAAAACTTCTTACACTATGGAACATAAAAATCTATGACATGGGAAATATTTCCAATTTTATCTGTTTACCCACCAAACACTTGTTCTATAATACAATACTGAGATTAACATCGATGCTTTGTTGCGCAAGCGCATACGCGGTGTACCAAACGCACCGACATAAGACATTACTCAAAAGAATTTTGCCGACAGTGAAAAGTTGCGTTTGTTATGGCAAAAAACATGTTATTGGTGGTAAATCCTTCTATTTCTATGATTCTTTAATGTTGTGTTGTATAAAAAGGCGTGTGTTTTCAGATTTGGGTGTGGCACAATGTGTATGATATGTACAAAGAAACGCCGGCCGTGGCTGGTTGCTATAGTTACCAAAGCATTAGAAAAAGAAAATTACTAGTATAAGTAATTTAGCACTTGCAAATTATGGAACCAGCTTCCATCTTCTGTGTTCCCTCATGGGAGGGTCCATAGACACATTTCTCAAAAGCCGACAACGTATTGGCGGTTCCTCTGATACTACAATTAATGTTCGGCGGTAATTACTAAACATCAGGTGGCCTGCTCGTTCGCTGCTCGGTCTGCTCGTTTGGTCGGTATAAAACTTTCTAATTTTCACCTGCTGAAAATACAAAAAATATAATACGAGAATTGAGAAGTACAAGAACAGCGACATCTTTGGGAGGGTAGGTGAAGCTAGAGTTTCCCGTTTCCCGAACCTCACTATTACAACCCTCCCTCGTTTGATTCCTCCCGTGCCCTCTTGAGTATTATGGACAAGGTTTCTTCTTGGAAACAGATGTCGCTCATAGTTTCATTTTGGCGAAACACAGTACGGACTCGAATAGACAAATAGCGAGAAACGTCCTCGTCAGAGGGGAACTACGTTTTGTCCGGTCGCCTAGTGTGCGCATTATATTTAATAGTGAATGCCATCCATATTATAACTACCGTAGCGCGAAAATCGAGTAGGTGAAGCTGAACGAAGAATGTCTTCTGGCGTAACACATGATTAGGTAGATAACTTTCCTATCTACCTAATTATGTGTTACGCCAGAAGACCTTTTCGCTAATGGATTATTATTGAGTAAGTATAAGTTTCTTTACGCGGTCACCACTCCATACAGTACCTACCACTAAGCAGTAAGCACGGTGTAGGACGACCTCAAGCCCGCTGGACTGATGTTCTAAAAGTGTCGGGAAACAAGTGAATATGATGAAAGCGTACTATGATCTTGTTTGATGGCTTGCTTTCGAAAATTCATTGAATGTGCTAAAGGCTGATGTATGGATAGACTTTCTTTAGAGTTCTATTTCCAGCAGTGGACGTCTATTGGTTGAAGACTTTTTTTTTTTTTTTTTTTTTTTTTTTTTTTTTTTTTTTTATCCACTACACGTTAGCCCTTGACTGCGATCTCACCTGATGGTAAGTGATGATGCAGTCTAAGATGGTAGCGGGCTAACCTGTTATAGGGGCATGGCAGTTAAATTAAACCCATACCCCTATTCGGTTTCTACACGGCATCGTACCGGAACGCTAAATCGCTTGGCGGCACGTCTTTGCCGGTAGGGTGGTAACTAGCCACGGCCGAAGCCTCCCACCAGGCCAGACCAAGGAAAATTCAGAAATTATAAATTCCCAAATTGACCCTGCCGGGGATCGAACCCGGGACCTCCGCACGTAAAGGCAACAGCGCTACACACTGCGCCACGAAGGTAGACGGAATTAATCTTGGAATAAAAATGTCACAAACATAGATTTTGAGATGACTCTTATTTCCTTTTTATTAGGGGCTAAAAGAGACAGTCAGTTTCAGTAGGTGAGCTCGAACTAACAGACCGATCATTAAGCACCAAATAGCAATTATAACAATGGCGAAACAAATAAAAAATAAAACGAATACAACAATAAATAACCGCCCCATCTCGCCCTTGGCTTACCACGGTCGGGACCCCTTTATAGATATAGAGATGTTCGTACACACAGCTTTGGTGGTATCGACTATCGATAGAATTTCAAGCATGGGGTTTTGATCTTTATTGTAAAGTCAGAGTGACTTTGGCAGTCTGTAATTGATATATTGACGTGTAATATCAATAACTAATTATGAATAAAGAACAGTAACTATGGTAAGTAGTATGAATTGTGTTCAAGAGAGTTGAGATATTTATAGAGCAGCAACGTTTTGCGAAATGGTCATAATATCTTGTCTAGTAACATTTTTGTACATCATACTATTACCTTTTCTGTAGTAAAATGCTTATAACTCTGAATGTATAGAGTTTGAGGCCTGGGATTCGATCCGAACAAGAGGCTGAAGTTAAATATCCTCAATTCTACCCTGTGATTCTACCTATCTACAATACTTTGTTTATAAAAGTAGTTCATTTGTTCAAGTTTTGGTAGATTCATTTGACTATTCATAAGAACTTGTAAAAAGTCTATTTGAATAAAAATAATTTGATTTTGATTTTGATTTTAAAAGAGAATAAACAAGGATGAGAAAGGGATGTTGTAGCTAAAGTCAGACTAGTAAAGGCTGAGAGTAGGATTATTATATCAACTTGGGCTACCCGTTTTTTTTTAAATTTCTACCTTCAGCACTCCCAGCTTTTGCTAGACAGATGTACCTATTTAGTAGTTATTATTATTGACTTAAAAAATCCACAATGTTCTGAATTTTACGTATGACGCTTTTATTTACTTACCACATTTTATAATAATACTCTGTTATATGTACATAAAAGCTAGCGATCTTATCTCTTACTCGTAGATGTCTAGATAAAAAAATTACCATAATAGTTTAAGTGGGTATGAGAATTTGCATTTAATGTATGAAAAAAAGAATATAATTATACCAAAATCTGACTGTTTTCTGTTAGGCAAAATTTTTAATTAAATGGATAAAATATTGTCGTCAAGGACTATTTCTGTCCAATAATATGAATAGTTGTTAGGATAAAAAGGACAGCAAAAACCGGCCAAGTGCGAGTCGGACTCGCGCACCGAGGGTTCCGTACAAACATGTAGTAAATTTTAAATTATTATAAAAACTACTTACTAGATCTCGTTCACACCAATTTTCGGTGGAAGTTTGCATGGTAATGTACATCATATATTTTTTTTAGTTTTATCATTCTCTTATTTTAGAAGTTACAGGGGGGGGACACACATTTTACCACTTTGGAAGTGTCTCTCGCGCAAACTATTCAGTTTAGAAAAAAATGATATTACAAACCTCAATATCATTTTTGAAGACCTATCTATAGATACCCCACACGTATGGGTTAGATGAAAAAAAAATTTTTGAGTTTCAGTTCTAAGTATGGGGAACCCCAAAATTTTTTGTTTATTTTATTTTTGTAAGAAAATCTTAATGCGGTTCACAGAATACATCTACTTACCAAGTTTCAACAGTATAGTTTTTATAGTTTCGGAAAAAAGTGGCTGTGACATACGGACGGACAGACAGACAGACAGACAGACAGACATGACGAATCTATAAGGGTTCCGTTTTTGCCAAATTTGGCTACGGAACCCTAAAAAGTGGTGAAGAAAATGAGTAGTCTGAATATAATGATATTAATATACCAATGGTGTTTATTATAATTAGTCGATTGCTAATAGTTTTAAGATTTTGTGATGAAGTTTTTTAGCTGTAAGTACAGTTAAAAATCTTTATCACAAAATAGCATTTTATCGTTTTGTAAGTTTTCATATCGGTGGAATAATAACGTTTATTATAAGTTACACGAATAACCGTAGTTGTAATAATAAAATTAAATCTTAGACAGTTTAATTTAAAATTTTATTTATCCATATATTTAGATGAGAACCATTAATTTCCTAGACCTTTATAGAATTACCATTAGATACTCCCGGAAATCCTTGCTGACCTGGATGGCCTGCTGAATTCTACAGTGAGCTCGGCTTACTGGAGCGATCCGGCACCAGAGGTCTCACGCACAACGGGCGGCTACGTCTAGTTCGAAAAAACCCAGACGAAAAACAGAAAAAAATAAGTACCATTAAAGATCAGTTTTGCTTGTGCAACTTTAGTCACATTATCGACCCCACCCCATCACTATTACACGCGGGTCGATTCTGATCCCCGATACAATTACACCCTGTGTGTAGACTCGTTGCTGCACCATCTTCTCAACACTAGCAACAATCGAACAAAAACACCCCCTAAATCTTAACGTCTAAAGTCGATAATACAATAACAGGACAACCCTCAAACTTTCACCTCTTTCAATAGGAGTTTAAACCTAAATACCTTGCGTAGGAAAGCTTTCACTTTTCAGGAATTATTTTGGGCGACCCTTTCAAGGGAAAATAGACTTTATTATTACTAGTTTGTGAGTGAATTTTACAGGGTGTTCTGGTAGTTTTTCCGAAGGCGGTAGGCTTAAAACTCCCAAAACCAATTCTCGAGGGTTCCGAAGGTTTAAACCCTCCAAACAATGGATGGAACAATTCGATATTTAGCCGATTATAAATGTTTCTCGTAATGCTCTTAGCGAAGTGTGATTTTTGATTCGATTCTCAAGATATCCAGGGATTGGCATAGAATGTTAGTTAAATACCCGAATAGGCAGTAAAAATCATACTCAACTTCAACTTCATACTAAAAATATAAATGTGAAAGTGTGTTTGTTTTTTGGTTTGTTGGTTTGTCCTTCAATCACGCCGCAACGGAGCAACGAATGTACGTGATTTTTTGCATGGGTATAGTTGAGGACCTGGAGAGTGACAGTACTTTTTATCCCGGATAATTAAGGAGTTCCTATGGGAATTAAAAAAACTGATTTCATCAGCTAGTATATTATAAATAATAGGCCAACTTTCTGCAGTCGTTAATTTTGTCCTTACTAATAATTAAAGTAATACCTGAGTTAGACGTCAAGTCGACGCCTGAGCACTCCCCTCTCCTTAGGTAAGTTACTGAGTAATGACTGCATCATCTTTTACACGAGATCATGGTTAACAGGAAGTTATGACCATTAAAAAAGAAAAATAACTAGTCGAAGTATGTGTCCGATCACTCATACTTCTAAGGCAGGGTTCCGTATAGATGACTACGGAAGTTAAAATAAAATAAAATAGCTATTCAGTGCGGTAGCACTCGTGGAGTAAAACTAAAATTTGTATTTTCAGCTCTGGTTAAGACTCAGGAGGCATATACCCGTTCTTTTAAAAGTTTTAACATGCTTCTGGGTAGCTCGGTAGCGATAACCTAACCAATTTCTATAATTGTAATTATAGAAACGTATAGCAAGAGAAAATGTCCGTACAAAACGTTCGCGTCTGAGAGGTTTTGTCCTGCCGCCCAGGGTGTGCGCTCCATATTAAAAACGGGAATGACGAAGACTTTTGTCCTAAATTTTTGCCCGTGGTGTGTTTTGGTTTTAAGGGATTCCTTGTCACTACAGTCACTCATCATCATCATCATTTCATTTATTTTCGATTTTGGAAATTTCAATAAGATTCTCACGTCGTCGTCGTCGTTTTCGTCACGAGACTCCTCTCAGAATGAGAAGGGTTTGGCCACAGTCCATCACGCTGGCAAAGTGCAGATTACAGACTTCACACAACCTTATGAAGAATTCTTGGGCATGCAGGTTTCCTCACGATATTTTCCTTTACCGAAACCAGTGATAATTTAATTTATTAAAACTCATAATATAAACCGGGGTCGAGCCTCCGACGTTCCGAAGTACTCACTACGGAACCCTAAAAAAGTAATAGTGTATGGATGTGTGCACTCAATTACACGGCCTCACGAGCGAATGGCTAAGTGCGTACGCGCACCCAACTATGATAGTGTGGTATCAATTTATGTACCTACCTTTAAAGTATATCTAGTCTACTAGTTTAGTCCTGCGGTTTAGCTAGTTAAAAAAAGAAAAACATCCTCTAGTAACCTTATAATCAGAATAGTGTCTACTGTCTAGATGTAGGTACACTTATTTAATTAAATAATCCGTTCTTTCGACAATAAGATATAGCAGAGATTAGTTCTGCAATTTAAATACCTAAGATAGGTACTAAAATTATACATCAATGCTACTTATATAAGAGTCTGATTTTTAGATACTAGCAACTCACACACACACACACACACTACAGCCTATTAACGTCCCACTGCTGGGCACAGGCCTCCACTCTCATAGGAGAGCGGGAATTAGAGCTTAGACCCACCACGCTGCTCCAATGCGGGTTGGCGGGCTTTAACGATTATTATCATGTTAGTGATAATAACCGGGACCGACGGCTTAACGTGCTCTCCGAGGCACGGGGGTGAAACACCGCCAACTTCCAACTCCGGGCTGGCACTGAGAATTTCTTAATTGAAAAACCCAATACCTAACTTTTATGCCCGACCGGGAATCGAACCCAGGACCTCGTGATCCGCAGTCGACTATGCTAACCACTAGACCAAAGAGGCATACTAGCAACACTTGGCTGTAACTCCAGGACAAGGCTAAACCAAAAACCTAGAAGGTACTCGTAAGTTTGGGATATACCTGCACAATAGTCCGTGTCACGTAAAGCGTATTTTCATTTCATTTCATTTTCAAATCAGAAACTCTTTATCAAACTTAAAAACGCGCAAGTATGAAAGTTTGTATGAAATACATAGTTGTGACGTCATCAAATTTCAACGCACTTGTTTTCTTTAATCTATACTTCAAAAGGTTACCGAGGATGCGAATTTTAGGTCTTGTGGAAGACCCTCAATTTAATAATCAGTAAGAATTAATTTATTTTTGACATCCCTATTAGTGGAACTTGCATTTTCCTTAAGAAAATTGTATAAAAGTGCGACTACTAGCGCCACATTTAGGGGACTTTTTCGTGACATGGACTATTTTATTTTCAGCCATTTTAAACTCTCAACTTTGAATTAGGTATAGACTGAAAAGACAAACTGTCTCTAATCGAAATAAAAAGTTTTCCTGTTATTCGACACGTCTTGTTTATTTTTTCATGTGTTGTTTTTTTATTCTACAACACTTTTTCTAACAAGAAAAGCTCTTAAAAAATCAAGCGAGTTTTTTAATTTATAAAACCTAAAAATAGTGAGAAAATAGTTACCTAATATCCTGATAATAAGTGAGATCTATCTATAACAAAAAGTAGTTTCTTTTATCAAGAAACTTTAAAAATAATTAGATAGGTAAGGTTATGAGGGATCCTATTAATATACGTAATGAATTGCCTACCCAAGGTTTTCCAATTATGTGCACAAACTGTCAATAATAGAAATAGAAGCTTTGTCTTGACTATGGTATTGTTTTTCCCTACCTTTCAGGAAACACTTCACATCCATACAAAGCTGCGAAAAATGCTCAGAAACCATTTTTAATTACTTGAAGTGATACATTTTCCGAACTGAATGGAACGGCCGTTTATAATAAAGACCAAAGAATTCCATCCACGGCGACAATTTTCGATTTTCGAACGCCCTACCGTCGGGAAAATGCCGTCGGGAGGTTGCCGACGGGTAACCGAACGCCATTCTCCCCTCCACCAATCAGCGGTTAGCACACGCCCCACGTGGATAGGGACAGACATATCGTGAAAAACTATCCGTCAGAGGGGGACAGAGAAGTGCGTGTTTATACATCGAGGGAAATATGATGCATCGTGTTGTTTTAATATCGGTTACTGTTCGATTTATTTGTTATTTTTTTTCGCTGAAAGGTAAGAAGCTGAAGCTATGGGTATAAGTTCGTGTTATTGTTAGTCAGTGCATTACATTTTATTGCATTTTCGTCCTGTCTATTGGATCTTTAGATAAAAAATATTAATAATACGCTGAAAAAATACATTACAGTAGTACCTATTACCGTAGATATGAAATAAAAGTTTGTTGGAAAAGTATTTCAGTCTTATTATAACGGCGCTAAAATTAATATTGCACACAACTGGAATGTACTCTAGCTGTCTATACTCTCGTAGAATGAATGCGTTAGTGTGCGTTGTTTTCCACCGAAGGGGAAAGCTCGTCGCTCCGCACATTTTGAAAATGGAACGTCTTTTTAACTTTTTCAAACATTTAAAAGCGTTGTTCTCATTTCAAATACGGGCTTTGATTATATCACCTATTTTGTTGATGGCAACACTATTGTATTTTCTAAATTCTTTATTTTTAATATTCAGTAATGGTTTTTGTTTAGTACCTACTTCAATTCGAATCCATGTTCTGTTCATTCATCCTAACTACTAGACCATTTCGGCTGTTAGGTACCTACTTACTATAACCAACTAGATATGATGCCCGCGTCTTTTCCCGGTTCTTAAATTAAATTTCTAATTTTTCGAGATACAAGTAGCCCGTGTCTACAGGTCTTTAACTAGGTATATCCATGCAAATCATATTGATCCGTTTCGCTGTAGTGTGATTGAAGGACAAATCAACAAACAGTAATACTTAGCACCTACACTATATTTAATTTTACACTAATACTTAGTATACCTACTACTACATTTACACCTAATGTTAGTAGGACATATAACATTATGTAGATTTTCTACGTAGGTAGGTATAAAAATAGGGTGCTAGCGAAGTTTGTATAATAATTAAGTTAATGCATAAATTTCGCAGAAATACATTGACTGTTGCTCTCTACAAATATTATGGTGTTCATAATTTGAGAACATTATATCCAAAGACAGGTGAAAAGATAGATGGAGCTTGGGCGACCTACGATTTGTAATAAAGGGAAGCCGATTTATTGGCACTACATAGAAACCAGTTTTTTTTTGTGAAAAACAAAACTATATCGAAGTATAAGCGTATAGGTACATACTTAAGCTAATTTGATTAAGTTACCTGAGAATTGAAATACCTATGTTACCTTTGAGTACCTATTGTGGAATGAATTTTTAAAAGCGTCACGGTTCATTAATTCAGTATTTTACTGTGTAGTTATTATTTGAGAGATTTTTATTATGGAGCTGGACCCGAGCTGTTTTTTATCCTGGATTTACCAAAAAGGATTTAAGTCGCGAGCATCATCTAATCATTATCATTAACATTAGTAAAGCTATTCAGCCTTCCACAATGCCCTCTAAATTATTTAATAGTCAGAATATTGTTGGTAAAAATCGAGGCTTTAATAAAACTCTATTATTACTTATCTACTAGGCCGGTTTTTGAATTGAGAATTTCATAATGAGTCTGTCTCAAAGACTACTTAAGAACTAATTAAGCAATTTTTGTTCCTGAATTGATATTGGGCCGGTTTCTGAATTAACCATTCAAGCAAAAACAGCAAGCTCCAACTCTCAAACCTTACACAATATCAATTCAGAAACAAAAAGTTGCTTAATTAGTCCTTAAGTAGTCTTTGAGACAGACTCAACATGAAATTCTCAATTCAGAAACCGGCAGTAAGGGCTGGCTTTAAAACTTAGCGTTTTCTCAGCTATTTACGTTTGTCGGCGACTTATCTTAGGCATTGTCCTACGGGCTACTTGAGCGACAAATGCGACAACACGACTAGATACGACACGACGCGACAGTATCTGAACCGTAACCGAAAGAAACAGTAGCTGACCCGTCACGTGACCTACGTTGTCGCGTAGATAAGTTTGACATTTTCTATGGAGTCTCGTGTAACAAGACCGGCCATAAACGGATAGCTTGAAGCAGTCAGCTGCGACTGCATAGTGAATTACCTACAGTCTTCTACTTTTTTTTTATTTATTATTAGGCCTTTATTTTCCTTATCAGTTATTAAATTATTCTTACAAAATATAAATCAAATGCTATCGTATTATCTATTCTAGATGTTAGTTTGTCAGTACGAATCTTTTTAATTTACGTATATGTGTGTAGATGCGTGAGTGTATGTGTGTGTGTATGTGTGTGTGTATGTGTGTGTGTGACTGTGAAGTGTGTGTGGGCATGTGTGTGTGTTTGTATTAAGAGTTGTTTTGTTTTGCGTTAGTAATTGTTAGTTTTTATATATGTATATTATGTTTCTTGATTGTTATCTATATTTTTGACAAGGACCCCTCTTTGGGTATAGGCCTCCTCCAGTTCATGCCATCTTTCTCTGTCTTTGGCAATTTCGAGCCAATTCTTCCCTGCTATCTGTGCTATGTCATTTGACCAGCGTGATTTCGGCCTTCCTACTTTTCTCTTTCCTTTTGGGCCTGGCCATGTGGTTGTTTTAATAGTCCATCGGTCATCTGTTAATCTTGAGACATGTCCTGCCCACTTCCATTTTAATTTTAGAGCGTGTTTTAGAGCGTCCGTTAATTTTGTCTTTTTTCTTATATCCTCACTTTTTATTTTCTGTATTTTACGAAGATTGAGGATACTCCTTTCCATCGCTCTCTGGCAGGTTACAATCTTATTCTTAATATTTTTAGTGTAAACCCATGTTTGGCAGGCGTAAGTGCGACAAGGGAGTATACATGTGTCCATAACTGTTCTTTTTAGGTTTAGTGGATATGGACCTTTCATTATTTCTTTCTGTGCCCAGTATTTGTTCCAGGAAATGTTAATTCTTCTATTAACTTCTTCTTCTGCACTCGTTAGACTAAACGAAACTTGCTTTCCAAGGTATTGGTAGGAGTCTACATATTCCAATTGAATGTCGTTAGATGTAATTGGGATTGGTGAGCTGTTTGTCATTACTTTTGTTTTATTTGTGTTCATTTCCAGTCCAACTTTTTTGCTCTCCGTATCTAATGAGCTTATCATTTTTTTTAGCTCATTACTGTGTTCCGCAAAGAGTGCAACGTCATCTGCAAAGCGTAGGTGGCTCAGATATTGATTGGAAATATTAATGCCTTTGTGAGTCCAATCAAGTTCACTTATTACATTCTCCAGAACTGCTATAAAAAGTATTGGGGATATTGGATCACCCTGTCTCACACCTCTGCAAATATTTATCTCTTCTCCGCTGAATTCAAGTCTTACTCTACTTTTACTGTTTTTGTATATGTTTTGCAATATATTAATATATTTTTGGTTGATATTGCATTTCTTCAGGGCCTTCCAGATGGACTCGTGTGAAATGCTATCGAATGCCTTCGTGTAATCAACAAAGGCGATGTATAGGGGCTTATTAAATTCTCTGTATTTTTCAATTAGCTGTTCGATAGCATGTATATGGTCCACTGTGCTGAAGCCCACTCGGAAACCAGCTTGTTCTTTAGGTTGAAAGTTGTTGATTTGAGGGCCGATTCTGCTAGCAATTATGGAAGTAAATAGTTTATATATGTTAGAGAGCAGACTAATCGGTCTGTAGTTTGAGATGTTAAGTGGGTCTCCTTTTTTACCCTCGACGAAGCGGAGACGGTATATGTGTTTGCCCTAAGAGGTTGTGTGTTTGTTTGTTTGTTTGTGCACTTTTTTGTCACCATTTTTCTCAAAAAGTACTGGGCCGATTGAGATGCGGTTTTTGCATTAGATACGTATAGCTTGTGAGAAGGTTTTTAGATATATTTTAGGACCATAGACAACCAAGCTGAGCTGTAGTCTATGATTTTAATATTTCAACATGTTACCATTTTTCACAAAAACTACTGGGCCGATTGAGATGCGGTTTTTTGCATTAGATGTGTATAGCTTGTGAGAAGGTTCTTAGATATATTTTAAGACCATAGACAACAAAGCTGAGCTGTAGTCTATGATCTTAATTTTTCTATGTGTTAAAAATTTTCACAAAAAGTACTGGGCCGATTGAGATGCGGTTTTTTGCATTAGATATGTTTAGCTTGTGAGAAGGTTCTTAGATATATTTTAGGACCATAGACAAAAAAGCTGAGCTGTAGTCTATGATTTTATTTTTTCAATATGTTACCATTTTTCACAAAAAGTACTGGGCCGATTGAGATGCGGTTTTTTGCATTAGATGTGCATAGCTTGTGAGAAGGTTCTTAAATATATTTTAGGACCATAGACAACAAAGCTGAGCTGTAGTCTATGATCTTAATTTTTCAACCACTGTTACCTTTTCTCACAAAAAGTACTGGGCTGATTGAGATGCGGTTTATTGCATTTAGGACTTCGTGCGATTACAAAACAGGAAACTGGTACCAAAATTTTAAACAATCAGCGCCATTTGGAAATTCTTTGTTAATTGACCGATTTCGTTCAAAATCTATATTTAGGGCTCCCTGGGGTCACAAAACAGGAAACTGTTACCAAAATTTAAAAAAATCAGCGCCATTTTGAAATTCTTTGTTAATTGATAGATTTCGTTCAAAATCGATATTTAGAACTCACTGGGGTTACAAAACAGGAAACTGGTACCAAACTTTAAAAAAACAGCGCCATTTTGAAATTCTTTGTTAATTAACCGATTTTGTTCAAAATCGATATTTAGGGCTTCGTGGGATTACAAAACAGGAAACTGGTACCAAAATTTAAAAAAATCAGCGCCATTTTGAAATCCTTTGTTAATTGACCGATTTCGTTCAAAATCGATATTTAGGGCTCCCTGGGGTCACAAAACAGGAAACTGGTACCAAAATTTTAAAAAATCAGCGCCATTTTGAAATTCTGTGTTAATTGACCGATTTCGTTCAAAATCGATATTTAGGGCTCCCTGGGGTCACAAAACAGGAAACTGTTACCAAAATTTTAGAAAATCATCGCCATTTTGAAATTCTTTGTTAATTGACCGATTTCGTTCAAAATCTATATTTAGGGCTCCCTGGGGTCACAAAACAGGAAACTGGTACCAAAATTTTAAAAAATCAGCGCCATTTTGAAATTCTTTGTTAATTGATCGATTTCGTTCAAAATCGATATTTAGGGCTCCCTGGGGTCACAAAACAGGAAACTGTTACCAAAATTTTAGAAAATCAGCGCCATTTTGAAATTCTTTGTTAATTGACCAATTTCGTTCAAAATCGATATTTAGGACTCCCTGGGGTTACGAAACAGGAAACTGTTACCAAAGTTTTAAAAAATCAGCGCCATTTTTATTTATTTTGTTATCACCATAATAAATGAATTCAGTTTAGTACAGTAAAATCTGTACTACTTGTAAGTCTAACCACAACCCGTGAGCTGCTTTAGCAGCTCGCGCACAGGGCGAAATACTAGTTAGATATATATAGCTTGAGAGAAGGTTCTTAGATATATTCTAGGACCATACACAACCAAGCTGAGCTGTCACTATGATTTTAATATTTCGATATGTAGTAGTATTGAATCTATTGATACTGAACTTAAATCTATATTTATTGATAACTCTTTATGTCTCAATGTAGTTCACATAAACGCTCAGAGCATTCCGGCCCACTATTCCGATCTTCTCGCATCCTTTAGCAACGTGCATGTCGATGGTATTCTGGTATTAGAATCTTGGTTTAAACCTTCTCTTCCCTCTTCTCTCTATGATCTCCCTGGCTTTACTTTGATTCGCAACGACCGAACTGACAAGGGTGGTGGGGGCGTTTGTATATACCTCAGAAACAACCTTACTTTTAAAGTACTAAGCCAGTCTCCCAACTCGTACTCTGGTAACCTTGAATATCTTTTTCTTGAAATTTCAACCCACAACTCTAAACTTCTTCTTGGTGTTGCGTACAGCCCTTCTCCCACTATTAACTACTTCAATACTTTTGAATCGCTTCTCGATGACCTATCTCCATCTTATGATCACATAATTGGCATGGGGGATCTAAACACTTGTCTCATTAAAAATAACTCAAGGTCACATAAGCTGAAATCTTTAGTTTCTTCATTTAACCTTTCTCTTCTGCCACTGTCGGCAACACATTTCTCTCCTAACTCTGAACCTTCTCTTTTGGATATTATCATAGTATCCAAAACAGATAATGTTCTTACTCATGGTCAGCTAAATGCTCCTTTTTCTTACCATGATCTTATATTTTTACGCTACAATTTAGCTATACCTAGGCGTAAGGGTAAAACTGTTTTGCGACGCAATTTGAAGCACATAAATATTCAAGCTCTCCATAATGACGTTGCTGCACATGATTGGTCCCCACTTTTTGCTGCCTCTACTGTTGATGACAAGGTTGGAATTTTAAATTCAACCCTTACTGACTTATTTGACTCACATGCACCTGCCCGTCCTGTAAGGGTTAAGTACCTGCCTGCTCCTTGGCTTACTCCTGAGATAAAAAAACTCATGTCTAAACGCAATAAAGCTAAGAAGTTGTGCAAAAGGAATCCAACCGAAGAAAGTGTTGCTATCTATAAAAGGCTGCGAAATCGCTGCAATAAGATGTGTAGGGATGCAAAGCGCCGCTATATACATTCCTCAATCGAACACTTCACTCCTGGTCAGACTTGGAGTTTTTTGAAATCACTGGGTGTGGGTAAATCTCCTCAATCTCTTAGTCAGTCGCTTGATATAAACTCTCTCAATACGCATTTCTCTTCACCTCCGGTTAGAATCGCTGATAGTAAGAAAAGTTCATTGCTTTCTAAATTGTATAATGATGCCCCACCTAATTGTGATCCTTTTATCTTCAACCAAATATCAGAGGAGGATGTAAAGAAAGGTATCCTATCCATTTCATCTAAAGCAGTGGGTGATGATGGTATTGGTCGCGACATGCTTTTACTAATTATCGATTACTTAACACCTGCCATTGCTCATATCCTCAATTTTTCCTTGACAAACAGCACATTTCCAACGGCATGGAAAATGGCTAATGTCATTCCTTTACCTAAAACATCGAACCCGAATTCCTTCTCACATTTCCGTCCTATCTCTATTTTACCAATTCTCTCCAAAGTCTTAGAAAACATTGTTTTCAAGCAATTTTCTTTATATCTCTCACGCAACAATCTCCTAAGTCCTCTACAGTCTGGTTTCCGGCCCTCTCATAGTACTACCACAGCATTACTCAAAGTAACAGATGATATCCGGTTTGCTATGGACAACAAACAGCTTACTGTTCTCGTACTACTCGATTTCAGTAATGCTTTTAATTCAGTTGACTTTGATGTAATGCTTGCTATCCTCCACTCTCTTAACGTTTCTCCTTCTGTGGTTGTTTGGTTTAAGTCTTATCTCCAGGGTCGGCGGCAGAGAATCAGGACTGACGAAGATTCTTCGGAATGGGCTGATCTCTCTGCTGGCGTTCCTCAAGGCGGTGTTCTATCTCCATTACTGTTTTCCGTTTTTATTAACGAAATTTCCAAAGCAATTTCTTGTCACTACCATCTGTATGCAGACGATTTGCAGCTTTATAGGCACGCAGCACTACCCGACCTTGCAGATGCCGTAGAGGCGGTAAACAGTGATCTAGCACATGTCAAGACATGGGCTGATTCATTTGGTTTGCTTGTCAATCCTACAAAATCTCAAGCACTTATAATTGGCAGCAGCCGAATGCGCTGCAAGGTTGATTTCAAAACTTTACCTTGTATACTCTATGACGGTACAGCTATACCCTTTACCGATAAAGCCAAAAATCTAGGTTTAATATTTGACTGTAACCTTTCCTGGTCTGCTCATATCAATGAGGTGAGTAGGCGTTTGCACTATTCAATCCACTCTCTTCGCAGACTACAAAATTTCTTACCCTTACGCACCAAAATTATGTTAGCACAATCTCTTCTTCTCCCTCTCATCGACTATGCTGACGTTTGCTATTTAGATGCAACAGAGGAGCTACTCGACAAACTAGATCGGCTTCAGAATTTGTGCATCCGCTTTATTTACGGGCTGCGCAAATTCGACCATGTCTCAGAATTCCGTCGTCAACTGAAGTGGCTCCCAATTCGCTTTCGCCGGAATGTTCATATTCTGACATTACTTTTTAAAATTTTAAAGTTCTCTTCCCCTCCCTATGTACGCGAGCGTTTTCAGGATGCTCCTCCCCGAGTAAGACCGTTGCGCGCCTGTGTAACGGTGAAGACACTAGAAGTGCCCACGTGTAACACCATTTTCTACGCTAAGTCGTTTGCAGTGGTTGCAGCGTGTCTCTGGAATTCCCTTCCAGGGAATATCCGCGAGAGTCCATCCGTGGGTGCATTTAAGTCTAGACTGAAGCAGCACTTACTTTCAACTTTATATGATTAGCTATTATAATATTTATGTATATAACTATATATGTATATATATTAATTATGTGTATATTATAGTATGTGTATAGTATGGCATATGTATGTGTACTTGTTGTTTATGTTTATATATCTTGTTAAACAATATTTAATCCTGTATTTATTTTGTTTTGAATGTACTTAAATCGGAAAAGTTTTCGTTTCATAACATGTACCTACACAGTTATAACTTATATATTTTACTACTCTCACATTCTGGGGCATCTGGAAGAAATCTCTTCAAGAGATAAGTTGTCCTTGTGCATGTCCTTTCAATGTTTATGTTTTATTTTTAAGTTACTGGTACAGAATACATAAATAAATAATAATAAATAAATATGTTACCATTTTTTACAAAAAGTACTGGGCCGATTGAAATGCGGTTTTTTCATTAGATGTGTATAGCTTGTGAGAAGGTTCTTCGATATATTTTAGGACCATAGACAACAAAGCTGAGCTGTAGTCTATGATTTTATTTTTTCAATATGTTACCATTTTTCTCAAAAACTACTGTGCTGATTTAGATGCGGGCTTTTTGTTTTAGATATATTTAGCTTCTACCTAGATGCTGCCCAGGGTATCATGATGGAGTCAGGAGGCGATCATGGGAACTCCTTAAATTCTCATCGTATACCCGTCGCGTTTGGACTCTTTTGATTTGTCCATTTGAAAAGGGTTTGGCCATAGTCCACCACACTGGTCAAAAAAAACTACTGAGCTGTCAAAGATGCAGTTTTGTGTTTTATATATTATGTAATATATACGTTTGCTACGTTCTAATTGTTGTTTCAAAGTTATAAAGGTCAAAGGTATAATGGAGCTCTGCAGTTCGTCGTGGGTTTTTTTTAAATTTTTAATTTTATTACTTGTTATATATTAGAGTGATTTCTGAATAGGTCCATTGAACAGGTATTTGTCCCGTATTGATAACCAAGTTAAAAAATAGAGTTAGCGGGGTACTTAGTTGGAGCGCTGCGAGTTTTATAAGTTCGTTTTGGATGTTGTCTGGGCCTGCACTTTTCCCATTTTTCAATGATTTTATGTGTTCTAAAGTTTCTTTTTCATTTATCGGTATCAAGTCGTCATTTTCCTCGTCCTTTAGATCTTGACTGGTGCCTTTTTCTTCTTGTTCTTTTGGTTTTTTGGAGTATAAATCTTTGTAAAATTTGGTAGCGCAGTCCATTAGATCTGACCTGTTCCTTATTTCTTTCGTATCTGAGTGTAGAGCCTGGATCCAATTTTTGTGTGTTTTTAGCTCTTTTTGAGCTCTTTTGTAACTTCCATATTTAATTAGATTTTTATCTATTATATTTCTCCTGTAGTCTTCATAATCTTTTCTCACAGCTCTATTTGAGATTTTAAATAGGTCACTTAGTTCCTTTTTCTCCTCTCTATTTTTGTGTTCCTTTGTTAATAGTTCTGTACGTCTTTTTATAAGTTTCTTGGTTTTTTCGCTCAGAATGTCGATTCGATGGTAATTATTATTTTTATTTTTTGGCTCGAGGCTTGTAACTATTGCCGTTTCTAAAGCGTCGTAATAATACTGAACGGTAATGTTTTCTTTGCTGTGAACTGTATCTTCCAGATGGTCCAGAGATGTTTTTAATTTTTTTAGGTATATTTCAATGTCAGAATTGCAATAAGGAACTCGGAGTGACGCCTTATAGGATTTTCTTGATTTTTTAGGACAGTTTAGTTCAAATGTTGCTCTCACTAATCTGTGGTCTGATGGGAATTCCAAGTTGTTCAGTACTTCAATGTTTTTTACCTGCTTGATAAGGGTTGTTAATATAAAATCTATTTCGTTTTTCGTGTTTCCATCCGGTGATACCCAAGTCCAGCGACGATTTTCTTTTTTCTTATAATATGTATTGGCTATACAGAGTTTATGTTCGAAGGCGTGCGATATGAGAAGTTCTCCTCTTTTGCTTCTTAATCCATAACCATAATTACCCATGATCATCTTTTCGTTTTTTCTTGGTTTTCCGATTTTGGCATTAAAGTCTCCTAGTAGGATAACATTTTTATCTGATACATCATGTGCTTTATTTAATGTTTTGTAAAATTGGACAATTTCTTCTTCACTTGAATTTTCTGTAGGAGCATAGGCTTGGATAATGGAGATGAGTGTGTGATTAAACTTTATCTTCAAAATTGCCACTCTATCTGAAATTCCGGAAAAGCTCACTATGTTACTTTTATGTCTTTTCTTTACTATGAATCCTACTCCGTGATGTCCTGCTGTATCACCTTTGTTGTAGAAGATGAAGTCTGGGTGCTCTTCAATGTAGCATCCTTCTCTTTTAGTCTTCTACTTACACACATACTATATGGAACCGCTCGAGCAGTTGCGACTGCTTCGGGCGGTTGGCAGCAGTTATCAATGGCAGCTTCAAGCTGTTGACTATGACTCCAAGAGCGGTCCGTGTATGTTGATCACTGGTTTACTGCTCGAGCAGTCCGTGTATGGCCGGTCTTAGTGTCCTCTTTTACGTCTATGCTTTTCTTGGAGTCTGTGATTATAATATTCACCCTTGCAATCATCAGATGCACCTCATATTATAATATATTCAGGTCTTTGTTTACGAATTCATCCCAATGGCGGCAAGGGTACCTACATATCATTAATAAATATTAATAATATTAATCCACCATTGTTTTGCTACAAGGCTTTAAATGTGTAGGTATGTTTATTTGCATCCTATGAGAGCAGCAAAACGGACTAAAAAGTAAAAGGTTGTGGTAGTTGGCTTAGATTTCAAAGTTAAGTTTTTAAATAAGTACTATTTATTCCACTACAAGTTGCCTGTTGGTAAGTGATGATGCAGTCTAAGATGGTAGCGGGCTAACCTGCGTTATATTAAACCTATACCCCTAATCGGTTTCTACACGGCATATTAACGGGACGCCTTGGCGGTACGTATTTGTTGGTAATGTGGTAACTAGCCACGGCCGAGGCCTCCCACCAGCCCATGATCAGAGAAATCCTTACTATTATAAATGGGAAAGTGAGTTTGTTTGTATGTTTGTTCCGCTTTCACGCCGTAACTACTGAACCGATTTGGCTGAAATTTGGAACATAGATAGCTTATAACCCGGATTAAAACATAGGCTACTCCCGCTATATTTTTATCCCGGAAAATTAAGGAGTTCCCGCAGGAACAAAAAAACCTCGATCCACGCGTACGAAGTCGCGGGCATCAGCTAGTAAGTTATAAATTCCCAAATTGCCTCCGCCGAGAATCGAACACGAGACCTTTCACTATAAGACCACAGTGCTCACTACTGCAACAATGGGGTCTTAAGTTCGTTTTATTTCCTAAATTAATTTCCTAGGTATTTTCCTTAAAGTGAAAACCTAAGTGAATATTTTAGGTATACCTAAGTACAACTTCCTATTACGAATTCTGTAGTATAAGTAAGCAAAATTAGCAATCTCTGTGTGTTTTAAAGTCTGCCGATGTTTAGCCTCTGCGCAGCTGCATCGTCTTATACGCATCACTGACGGCTCGCAGCATCCCTGCTTTGTGCGTGCCGATACGGTGCCAGACCCAAGTTATACGATGAAGCGGTTTTGTTACACAAAACCGATAAAGGCCGATGTGGACGCGGTGACGCGTTTTGACTCATGCAATAGAATAAAACAGCGTAAGTATATAATAACTAGATTATTCACACAGTGGGTCGACGTCCATTCAAATTAAGACTGACCTGGCTGTGCTGATGTTGACTGACAGTTGTAACACATAAAGGTACGGTTGGTACTCTCACCTATGGTTTCTCAACCAAGTAAAGTAAAAAACTGCAACAAAATTGGTATTGGAGCGAAGGAATTTTAAAAAATCCGCCAGTTTCCTCCACATTGTCCCTGTCACCCCGCAGCGTTGCTCTGTCTAAGATGCTGATTGGCAGTAAAGAAAACATCACCTTAGACTATGATAATATCTTGTGGGAAAACCGGCGATGTCACGGCTCTGGCCGGAACTGGGTTTAAAAAACAAACTTGACAAGTTTGATTTATTTAGTGACTACTTATGTATCGCATTTTATGAATTTGTGTATGACTGTAAACAAACAAAGATTTATGTTCATTGGATGTTAAGACGAAGATGATTAGTTAACACTGACAAAATATTAGCAAAATGACTTTTCTCGAACATGCTTGGAAATTTGAGCATTATTTTGACAGCCTTCTTAGAGATAAATCGAAATTTCTGTACTGGCCAAATAAATTACATAGTAAATTCATATCTGTCGTGTAATTTAAAAATGGAACGATCTTTTACTCCGAAACATGGCAACCAAGGAGGTAACTTATCAAAGGTTTTATTTAAATTTCGAACTAGCTTGCAAATAGAAAGCTGTAAATTGAAAAAAAAAAACAAATGAACACTTTAACGCGGGCAAAGTTATTGTTGTTCATTGTTCGTCATTGGTTTTGAAATGTATTTGACAAAATGAGTTCAAGTGAAGACAATGAGTGTGATGAACTTACTTTAACGCCACCTGAAATTCAGGAGGCGGCAAGAGCCGTAATAGAAAACTTGTTACCGCCAAAATCGAAAGAAAAATATATGAAAACCTATGAAAATTTTGTTTAGTGGAAGAATGAAAGAAAATCAAATACAAAGTTCTGCCTAGGTACTACTTAGTTTTAATTTCCGCGCATTATTTGAGAAATGTACTATACAAGCCTTGGCCACAACTAGGCATTGATGGACTTACGTATGTGTTTATTATTTTACACGTTCGTTCTTCAACGCCTGTTTTGCTAGCCGCTGCTGCAATGTACTATTACAAAAAAATAGGCCTTTAAACAGTTAGGAAAAGTAGCTGACTTGGACCACGGGCGTCGCATTAAAAAAGGATGAGAATCTTTCCAGCGATAGATTACAGATTAGATCTCTCTGTGCTCTGTGGCCAAGTTGGCGCGCGGTGCGGTGTCTTCCTCAAACCGAACGCTTTTTAACGTAGGTATCTTTATGTACCGTACCTACTATCTTAACCAGACGCTATTAGGATGACAGTTAGCATCGTTTTCTCTCGAGTGACGGTAATCATAAGGCGAAAAGCATTGATGTAGAATTTTAGTAGGTACTTCTACTTCAATGGCGAAAAGAGATAAACTTAGTTTTATTATCCTAATAGCATCTGGATTTGGTTATACGTACCTAGGTGTTATAGACTAGCTGATGATGACGACTTCTTTCGCATGATTTAAGGTTTTGCGATTCCTGCGAGAACTCACAATTTTTTGTTACCTGTTAAGGAGTTCCGCCTTCCATCTGCAAACTATTCACCACCAACATCTTCATGAAATTTAGGAATTTTACATAGGACCAGCCTGACAGTTGGTTAACCTTTACAAAGAAATAACCCTTACGAGGAAATAAAATCCTATAGCTATATATTGATGCCAGTATATTAGCCACATGTATACCAGTCGATTCATTGTGATACCCTAACAGACAGGGAGACAGACAGACAAAAATTGTTTTGGGCTCTGTATCGATGCTTGGAAAAAGCTTCCTCCAATATTAATAGAGTTTTCACATAATATTTTAACTGGAATAGTATATTTAAATGACAACTATTCAAATAAATTATTTATTAATGATGTATTAAATAGAGGATCTCCCAAAAGTCCAAATATCCAGGTCAACTGTTGGTTTTATGATGAATTACCATTTTGAACCACTGATTAGACTTTAAAAAATGTGTAGAACTTTGATGAAGTCACGATTCAGTATTTCATACAAAATCCCATACTAACCGCGCGTTTTGCCGTTTGAATAAAAGTACCCAAGTTTATCAATCATCCATACTAGGATAATATCCATAATAGGATAACTGCCTCGTTGGTCTAGCGGTTAGCGTAGTCGACTGCGGATCACGAGGTCCTGGGTTCGATTCCCGATCGGGCATAAAAATTGTTAGGTATTGGGTTTTTCAATTAAGAAATTCTCAGTGCCAGCCCGGAGTTGGAAGTTGGCGGTGTTTCACCCCCGTGCCTCGGAGAGCACGTTAAGCCGTCGGTCCCGGTTATTATCACTAACATGATAATAGTCGTTAAAGCTCGCCAACCCGCATTGGAGCAGCGTGGTGGGTCTAAGCTCTAATTCCCTCTCTCCTATGAGAGTGGATGCCTGTGCCCAGCAGTGGGACGTTAATAGGCTGTAGTGGTGGTGGATACTAGGATAATTGGTGTGGTAATTAAATAGAAACGTGAGCATTGCCATCATCGCGCGCAAATCGTTAAAGAAAATAATATATCGTAAGATTATGCGACATAAAGAAGTTCATTACTTAAGCACACAATAGGGTCTAATCAATTCTTTAGAATACAGACTTAAAGCCAAATAAAAGCGTCAACACAAAGGCGGCACATTTACGCAATGTAACAAACCCAGCCAAGAACTGAAGAACAATCCCTTACAAACTGCGAAACTAGAGAATAAATCTGGCGATGCGTAAATTAAGGATCGGACTCTATTCAACTAAGGTATAAGTGCAAATATACTAAAAAAATAGAAATTGGTTAAGTGCGATTGGGGCTTTCGAGCTGGGATGGTTCCGTACAGACATTATTAACGACAATCATCATCACCATCATCATCACTACAGCCTATTAACGTCCCACTGCTGGGCACAGGCCTCCACTCTCATAGGAGAGCGGGAATTAGAGCTTAGACCCACCACGCTGCTCCAATGCGGGTTGGCGGGCTATTAACGACAATATACATAGCTAAATAATCAGCAGGTAAAAGCTCTCGCGTGGGAAATTAGCTGTTAAATATAATATGTTGTCTCGTAATTATTCGGATTAAAACTCGAATGTATTCATTTAATTGAGCTAACGATCGACTTAATATTATTACATATTTGTAAGCCATCGGAAACTACTCGTACTTTATTTTTAGGCTTTGAAGATGAAACTTTACTGGAACAGCGTGTAAATAATATACTTATCTATCTGTATTTTTAAAGGATTATCTCATAAACTAGAAATTTGATGTACCTATCTACTTAATAGTTGACATGATTAGGAGTATCATTTTCAATTGATAACTGAAGCTAGTTTAGAGACTAACTGGTTGAAATGCGGTCGCACAACAAACTTTGCTGGCAAAATATCGTCTCCCCAAAGGTTGTCTGGAAGAGACTGCTTAAGCAATAAGACCACCTTTGCACCCTTCTGTTTTATATTTTAACCTTTTGTTCATAGTTTAATGTGTGTGCAATAAAGTGTTTATCCATCTATCTACTAATACTTGCAGAAATCAAGTGTCTTGCACTATGTCAACATTCGCAGCAAGTTAAAATCAGTTAGTAAATCATTGCTAGTGGGCATTTAGCTTAAGGGTTTCATAATTGCATCATGAAATCACGGAACCCTAAAAAATATAAAGAAAAATAGTCGGGCCCCGCGTATCTAGATGTCCCGCTGTGGTGTACCCGATTGTTCTTACACAAACACTTTCTTTATTCGAGAAAAAGGGCTTTTATTTATTTTTTAGCCCCATTGTGGAAAACGATTTTTGATGGTTGACTTAAGTTGAATTTTGAAAATTGTTCATTGTATCGCACGTAAACTCTGTTTGGGGCTTTGGGTGTAACGTAAACGCGATTTGACCTTTGCGTTGATAAAAAATATGGCTCAATTCAGGCGGGAAACCGATCGCAAGTATTGTTAGGTGTTGCCCGCGAATTTGATTTTGATTGGTAAATTTCAGACCCAATCTTATATAATATCTATATAATATTATTAATGCGAAAATTTGGATGGATTGATGTATGGGTGGATGGATGTTTGCTACTCAATCTCGCCAGAATGGCTGAACGGATCTGGATGAAATTTGGCACAGAGATAGATTGTAGTCTGGTATAAGTAATACATAGGCTACTTTTTATCCCGGAAAATTAAAGAGTTCCCGCGGGAACCAAAATCCTCAAATGCATGTTTGTTACTGAATCAAAATCAATAAACCTCAATCCACGCGGACGAAGTCGCGGGCTTCAGCTGGTTTTATTTTCAATTTTCAAAAATCCTGTCTTAGCGAATGCCTCCGTTAAAATGCCAGCCCGAGATATCGAGTGGTTTGTGCTGTGCGTTGATAGATCAGTCAGTCACCTTTTCCTTTTACATATTACCTAAAGAAGAAGATAAATATTCCAAGGCTATTCTCAGACAAGAGGGCGTCATGAAACACCTAAAAATTTACCCTATCTTAGAAACGAAAAAAGATTATCAAATCGTAAAATCTGTCTGGGAGCAACGTAAAGTTGACCTCTGCGTGAAAAAAAAAAGTTACGACTCAATTTATCCGGGATAACCAGTCGTGTCGAATACCGTGACATGGAATCGTCAGATCTCACAATAAGTAAGAGCGAGCGTGAAATTAGTCCCTGTATAATTTAGGGCCAACTCATTCGGCGTGACGTATGCCGCGTGTACGCCATTGTACGGGCGCAGCGTGCGAAAGCGGTTTTTGTTGATTTTGGGTTATACAACTTTGGCGGGCGACCGTTATGATTATGGAACTAATTGTGTGTGACGCTACTTGTTACTGATGTCATTAATTTTGTTAACATATCACGATTATGTCGTGTTGTTTGATTAACAGTGTGATATCAAATTTTCATGTTCACTGAAATGACTTAATCTATCCGGTATTTCCTCATACGAAGCTTATTTAAGCATGCGCTAAGTATGTGAGTTCTTTATATAGATTTTTGTTGATTTTGGGTTATACAACTTTGGCGATCGGCTGTTATGATTATGGAAGTAATTGTGTGTGACGCTACTTTTTACTGATGTCATTAATTTTGTTAACATATCACGATTATGTCGTGTTGTTTGATTAACAGTGATATATCAAGTTTTCAAGGAATATTAGACATCCATAATATGCATACTTTCATACTAATATTATAAATGTGAAAGTGTGTTTGTCTGTCTGCTACGCTTTCACGGCCCATCTGCTCAACCGAATTTGATGAAATTTAGTACAGGGATGGATTGTATCCTGGGGAAGGACATAGGTTATTTTTATAGCGGAAAATTAAAGAGTTCCCGCGGGAATAAAAAATCTTAGTCGACGCGGACGAAGTCGCGGGCATCATCTAGTTCTAGTGTTTACTTAAATGACTAATTTTCACCTATCCGGTATCCCCTCAAATGCCTATGTACCTAAGCATGTGGTAAGTGTGTAAAGTCTTATCACAGGTTTTTGTTGATTTTGGGTTATGCAACTTTGCTAACAGCGGTCGGCTGTTATGGTTATGGATATAGAAAATTAAAGGCATACTATTCAGGACTACATCCATGGGCACAGGTTTAATCATAGACAGTAGAATATGTCTAATTGACGTCTGACGTTAATTCGACGTAAGATAAGGTCACGTGACTTTCAACATTAAAAATCGATTGAGTCTTCTTTTTTCAAAAAAATTTCAGCGACTGCTACAAAACATAAATATTTATTTAAAATTCATTATTTATTTTAATTAAATTATCAAACATAGGTATTCGTATGTTTGGACAGCCTGGGGCAAAAATTAATCATCTCTTTTTACTTGCTATAGGTACCTAACGGTGAAAGAAAGCATCGTAAATGAACCTCCATGCCCGGGAGCTCTCCATAACGTTTTCAAAGGTGTGTTAACTCAGCCAGTCCGCACTTGTCCAACGTGCTGGACTATGGCCAAACCCTCTTCATGCTGAGAGGAGATTCGTGCTCAGCAGTGGGTCAGCGATGGGTTGAAATTATAATGAGGTAGCAAGCACTTTTTTTCTTACGATTGCTTAGAGCCTTAGGCTATAAAAATTACAGCAGTAGGTAATAGGTATGACAGTAGATATTCAACCCGTAAGATGTAAAAATTTAACATCCCTTCTTGCTTGGTAAGGATATAATAACCCCAAGACGGGTGGGCTGTAAAACCTAACCGTTTACGAGCGGCCGCGGTCTGAAATACCCCGGTTTTAGTAGTTTCGCTACATAAAACTGTATAACACCTACTTTTTTTATCTGAATGTGTATAGTTTACGACATTACATAATGTAACTTGTGAAACGGCACTGACTATCAAATATTGTAACAAGTGAATATAATTAAAATTATTAATAAATACGACTGCTCTGCCGTAGCCCGTAACTATCTACTACGTAATGATACCACAGTCATTATTTACCTATGGAATCTTATTCACATTTTTATTAAATTAATTTTTTGGGAATCACTGGATATTGAACAATAGTGTTATATATTTTTGGAATCTACTCATCATTTTCTAGATGATGATTATATAGTTAATTTTATTTTCGAAAAAAAATCAACTTTAGTCTTTAATGCGGGACCATGGTCACCCCATCAGTTTTTTTTAAATTTTACTAGCCTATGTCACCCGGATTAAGTTAGGGATTCTAACGATACCTCATTTATCAAAATCGGTTCAGGCGTATAGAAGTTATGGGGGATTATACAAACTCACATACATACATACACTCATACCTACATGAACCCTGAAAACAATATATTCCTTTTTTCAGGCAGTCCTATAAAAAAGTAGCTAATGATTACCTACCTAACTCCTACCTATTTATTTTTCTTATTATTGATGTACCTAGGTAACAATATTATTTTTCGTTGTATACCTACCTAGCTACTAGGGACAAGGCATCCATGTAAGGATTTTTTTTTAAACAAAACCACTCAATATATGTACCTATATAAGATAATTAAGTAGGTATAATAAATTTGTTTTCGAATTAAAATAAAACGTCAACGTAATAACTGCAAACTACAACCTATAAATGTTTGAGCGAGTTTAAAACTTTCTTTACAATTTTACTACATTTCTAATTTTAGGAATTTAAATTTAAGGTAGCTACACTGACTTAATAAATAAAATACAGTTTTCCAGCAAAAACAACTGCATATTTTCTCAACTAGCAACTCGCGTAACGAAACTTTACAGCCATCTTTACTAAAAATACCCGCGACAAACTTCCGATAATAACCGTGGAAAACTTTTGTAACGTTCCCATAAGGACATCTCAACTTGGGCCCGTACGTTACTGAACATACCGGTGCTTTTCTATAAACCAAACCTAAACTGAAAACGCAAACGAACTTTTCTATGTGAAAAACTTGAAATCCAAATTCGAACATCGAATCATACAGCATAGCCGCGACTGGAACGCCACATTGCGAACCGCTTTTATGTGGGCGTGAATTGTTACACAGGTTTGTGTGTGTGCGTTGTACGGGTCGTGTCTGTGTGCGCACCCACCCTAGGGTGCCTACACACGGGCTACACGGCCCCTCTAGGCCCCGCCCCTCTGATGCTCACACGGCTGACTTGGAATCAGATGGCTCGGCCAGTCGTAAGCGAGCCGTGACATCGGAAACGGTTCGTAGCTTTCCAACGGCCTCACCAATACTTAGGGCATTCGATGATTTCGCGGTACGTTGGACCCCGGCCGGGTTCAGAAACTTGTCAAATTAAAGAATAGGCACGCGCTCGAACGGTTCAATAGATTTTCGGACTGTGTTTAGTTTTAGTGATATTTTGGTGTTACCGACTGTTTTTGTGTTCTGCTCTACGATACCGACGCATCGATTTAGGTAGGTCGATCCCGGACTCCTTTTGAACGTTATGTTATGGGTACTGGCATGTCCTCTTGATTATTATTTTGGAATTGTATATTAGACGTAAGTACACCAAGGCAAAGCCACATTCCAATCAATATTATGCTACGAGTGTTATTGAATGAGACATTTGATATTGGATTATATCAACAACCTAGGTGATCTTCTGTATGGAACGCAGTTCATATCACACATTTACACGCTTAGGTAGGACTGTTTGAAAAAATATATAACGTACGTATATAGAGGATACGAGATCCTTATAAACTCGATATTTTTTTTTGTCGTTCACGTAAGTGCATGGAATAAATTTTCCGTTGCTCAATTTAGGGTTAAAAATGAACAATCATTCTATTGTAACTTAATGAAGTTCACGATATTATTTATCTTAAAGAAATAGTGTTAGAGTAAATATGTTTATATTTACCTACATCATATTATGCATTTTTTTTAAATCATCATAATATTATGTTTTGTGAATGCTCTACATTCTACAAGAATGCAAAGTCAAGGAAATTAAATCAACATATACCTAATTTATATCTAAAATAAAATCTTTTTGTTTGTCATTCTTACTAAAAAGATATATTTTATATAAGTTGTCATGGTATATTTTGTGAACTTTAGTGATATAACTTCGTCGACTTTTTGTCAGTCTATTTGGGCTGCAATTTACAAACGCCAGCCTGAGTTTTTAGTCTAGTGCTTTGGTCTGCAAAATTGTGGTGTAATTTTAGATATATTTTTTAAAGGCATTAAATAAATAAATAAAAATAAAAAAAATTGTGTTAGGTTCATAATATTTTAAACGAGACATCAATGTTATACTGTGTCTAATTATAATCTATAATATATAAAATTCAAAGTCCTGACTGACTGACTGACTGACTGACTGACTGACTTATATATCAACGCACAGCCTAAACCGCTAAGGTTAGAGACTTGAAATTTTGACAGTAGCTTCCTTTTATAACGTAGGCGCTCACTAAGGAAGGATTTTTCAAAATTCCACCCCTAAGGGGGAGAAATAGGGGTTGAAAGTTTGTATGAAAGTCCGTCATTTCTCAAATTATATCCATGAAACTTAGTATATGAGTTATCGGTAAAAAATAAAGAAATACGTGTTTCACAGTTTTTCAAAATTCCACCCCTAAAGGGGTAAAATAGGGGTTGAAAGTTAATTGTATGAAAGGCCGACGTTTTTCAAGTTAAAGAGCCGTGAAACTTGATATTTGGGCTACCGGTTTAAATTATGAAATACATAATCCACAGTTTTTATAAATTCTATCCCAAAGGAAGTTAAATAGTCCTTCAATCACGCCGCAACAGAGCAACGGATCGACGGGTTTATTTCATGGGTTCTTTTTATTCCGGAAATTAATTAAGGAATGCCTATGGGACACGCGAACGAAGTCGCGGGCGTCCGCTAGTAATACATAAATGTCTAGGTATACAATATAGCATGGATTTAAAGTGTTTGATTGTAGTGTGTGAAATTAATATTAATTTAAATATTAAATACTTACTTGAAAAATAATCTTTTAACATCCCAGGAATATTAACAAAATACTTGTGCGTTCGTTAATCGTTTTACATAAAGAAGTAGGTACCTACTATGAAACCAGCTCCTTCCATTTAGACGACTTGAAAATTAAGAAACTTAAGAAAAAAAAATGTGTCAAAAATAATATAAAACTTAATATCTCTCCAAGTTACCGTCCACAAAAAATATATTAAAACCTCTACCTGTTTCAAACGTCTCTATCATACCCCGGCTTGTAATTTGATATTTTTGTTTGGCGCAAATTCCTGATGCGGGGCTTTTTGAACAGTAATCGAATCGTGGACCTCGCGTCTCATTGTTGGAGATAATTTGTAATAGTAAACATTTATACTTATTGTTAGTTTTTTTATCACTTCCAAATTTGAAATGTGATACATGCTATTGTATTGTTGAAATTTCTTAAATGACTGAGATTTTAGCAATTATTATTTAAATATGCTCGATGTGTCCGATGGCAGGTTTTTGAATTAATTTAAAACAACTTGGCCTATGTTTTTTCAAAAAAAATTTAATTGAAAATATGTACCATACTCACTTTCAATTTCAAGCTTAGGCTACTCGCTAGCTTTAAGTTCTATTGTATTGTTTTTAAAAAAAAAAAAATAAGAAAAAAGGTACCTATACCTAATGACGCATAAAAAATGAGATGTTTTTTTTTAAAATTTATAAACGAAAAAAAATACTAAAATTTCCAAAAAAAAAGTTACCTTCTATGTACCTACATACTCATCGAAATCATTTCAATATCAGCTACGGATAGAAAACATAAAACAGGGTAGATCTTACAAATGGCACCAAAAAAAAAAACAACAATACCTCTTTGAACTATACCGAAACGTATATGAGAATCTATTGTGAAAGGTTGTGTCCGAAAATTTTTGTAATTTCGTTAAATAGAGATCTCGATGTATTGTGGCAAATAATTCAAATAATTTCTGCGGTAAACGATACTTGGGTTACAATGGATGACAGTGATGCGGGTCCCAATTTGCTAAAATGTGTACCTACTCTTTGAAAATTCTTTACGTAGATACTTTTTAATGTAGATTGTAGAGTACAGAAAATAAGTGCTTACCTTACGATTTTATTTTGAAAAATGTCTATGCCTATAAAATATTTTGATACGTAGTATACTATTGCGATCTGTTTGAAAAATATGTTTAATAATGGTTTTGTAATGGTGGAGATATTTTTTATTTTCGTTAAGTATTATTTAATTATTGTTGAACTTTTTATGTCGGTACATAACTATTTCGGGCTAAGTATATTTTCTATCTGACAGAATCGTTGTCTGTTATTTTTTAAGCTAATTCTGAATATAACAAAAATATAAATTCATCCAAGAAGCACTTAAAAGTTCAAAAATGGAACATATTTTCCCCTTTACATAAAGTACCATATCGACCGACAAACGGTTTAAAAAAAAGTCATCGTAAAATCAATAAATCGACGCCAATTCATACGCCGACAAAGTTGCTACGCATTGTAGCGAAACTATTATTTATACTTGAAAAGCTGTTCAAGTGTTGACATCACCATTATGTAACAAGGGTGCCAATTGAATATGACAATTTTTTCACCTATTAATGACATATTTTTTGACAAAAGAGACATAACCATTGACAATTGTATCTGCGTTCTCACATGCTGTCATTACACGGTAGTAAAAGATTCGGGCGCAAATGTCAAGGGAGCGTTTACGATCGGCCTAAACGGTGTTCCAAATTTAAAAACGCCATTTCCTTTTTCTCTTTATAAATTGCCGACGAAACATTTTTCACTTATTATTAAATAACTGAAAATATATGTAAGAGGAAATATCATCAAGTTAAGATTTTATTTTGAAAAAAATATGTTGTTTTTTTAATACACTTATTTAGGTGAATAAAATCAATTTGTGTGATTAAAAAAAAAATTATAATCTTCTTAAATTTGATATTAAAACCACCTTCTGTATTACGGCCTAAAGATTGAGAAGAAAAAAAAAGTTAAAATAATCCCCGATGGACTCAAAATAACACCTCTTTCGTCTCAATAGCCTCTCACCCTTGACGATGAGGCTTAATAAGGATTAAGATAGAGCCTTTTTAAAGTAAAAAGCTTTCGATGTATCTCGCTTATTATGTTTAATTTTTTTTACTTTGTTTTTACGTCTGCTGTGCCGGTTTTAATACTTAGGTATTGTTTCACTTTTAAAACTGTATATTAACGAGTTAAAAAGTTTCTTTTTATTTTTTTATCGCATTTTTCCACAATTTATGAAAATAATGAATGTGTAAACTGCATATTTAATGAAATAACTGTTTCATTAAATATGCAGTTTACACGTTAAAACGTGTAATTTAAAAAAATATATATGATCGTAGTTAAGAAACGTGTTGAAAAAGAGTTAGTTGTCAAGTAAGAGATTTTCCTGTAAATTCTCTGTATTTATAAATTCATATATTTTTACATCCATTACTTACATTACTCTATGAAATAACTCAAAAGTCCACCCATTAAAAATCGAGGTTAGTTTAAAAAAATACAAATGTGTCTGTCTGTGTAAATATATGTATCAATCTAGTGTAAAATAAAATATCTTGTCATAGTCCATACCTCTAATTCCTAAGCAATGATATCATTACAACTCATCATTTTGTGTACTTTTTTATTTATTTTTAACCGAATGAAGTAGCTCGGAGGTGTTGTATTGAATACACAAACAATAACAGATTGATTTATCGACTCGAGCCGCGCAACACTAGCGGTTTGTATAGACAGTAAAAAAAATATTAAAAATATTGAGTATTTATATAAGTACTAGATGATTCCCGGGACTTCATCTGCGTGGTTTAAGGTTTTTTTCATTCCCGCGGAAACTCCTTAATTTTTCGCCTATAGCCTATGTTCTTCCCCGGGATACAATCTATCTCTATACCAAATTTAATCAAAATCGTTGAAAGGATGGGCTGTGAAAGCGCAGCAGACCGACAGACACAATTTCGCATTTATATTATTAGTATTGATATTTTACTACTTTATTTTAATTATAAAAACGGTTATGCGACACCTAATACTAGAATAACGCATGCCTTAACTTATAACTGAAAATAAAAAAATAACTTTTACACAAAATGAGGACGAACTTTTTTGTTGATGGTATTAATTAATGTAAAACACATGGTTTTAATTATTAAGTTACAAAAAAGTACAAACAAGTCTTAACTATGTGTTTTTTTAAACTATTCTTTTAAAATCTGAAGAGAAAGTTAACTATGCAGTATGCAATTAAGTCTGTTTTGCATAATATGCTAAGTTTTTTGGGTTTTCAAATTTCATAATTTTTTAACCACGTTTTGATCGTAACATTCGAAAAGTAGCTTTAATTGCAAACGTTTCTCTAATATGGATTTATGGTCTAATATGGTTATCAAACTGTTACTAAATCTTTAAATCTTTAGGAAGTGTAGTTTTGTGTATCAAATGTAAGTAAAGAACAAAAAAAAAACAAGTAAATCAATACAGATTTTTTTTTATCCACTAAAAGTTAGCCCTAAGTATGTATAAGATATATACATAGTTTGCGTCCGTTTAATACAATCAAATGAACAAAGTTAATTACGATATAGGTAGGTATGTAATTATATAATCTTTATTAAGTATGCACTTTTAATTGTTTCTGACAACTCAATCTAATCAATTTCACGTTCTAAACGACTGGGCCGATGAAAAGCATAAAATCATTTACATTTATAATTATTTTGCTGACGGTTTCCGACTCCGGGTTGAATTGAAACGTGCCGCACTGTGTTAGTTATTAGGGTTCCGTACCAAAATGGTAAAATGGAACCCTTATGGTGCGACTTTCTCCGTCTGTCTGTCCGTCTGTCCGTCTGTCCGTCTGTCCATCTGTCCGTCCGTCACACTCGATTATTTCAGTAACTACCGAAGCTATCGACATGAAATTTGGAATAGTTGTGTATATTAGTGGCCCAAAGACACTGAAATTAAAAAAAATTGGAAATTATTTTTGTTCTTATTTAAAAAGGGGGGAAAATCTGAGGGTTGAAATTTAAAAGTAAGATAACTGTACTGTGTGGGGTATCATATGAAAGGGTTTACTTTGTACATTCTAAAACAGATTTTTAATTATTTTTAGTTATGATAGTTTTTGATTTATCGGGGAAAATGTCTAAAAAAATACCGTTCCCCCCCCCTTATCTCCGGAGTTTACCAATCGAAAATTTGAAATAATTATGGTCAATAGGAATTTACGTATATTTTACAGGAAAACTATAGCCAATGCTCTAACTAGCATAGTTTTTTTGATATTAACAATAAACCTCTACAAACAAAGTTAGTCTTGCGGTTCATTAACAAAGGTAATTATTTATTAATAATGGTACGGCACCTTTCGTGCGCGAGTCCGACTCGCACTTGCCCGGTTTTTTTTTATATTAGGATCATAAGGAATCTATATCTATACTAATATTATAAATGCGAAAGTTTGGATGGATGTATGGATGTATGGATTATGGATGGATGGATGGATGTATAGATGTTTGTTACTCAATCACGCCCCAACGGCTGAACGGATCTGGCTGAAATTTGGCACAGAGATAGATTATAGTCTGGAATAGCACATAGGCTACTCTTTATCCCGGAAAATTAAAGAGTTCCCGCGGGAACCAAAAAACCTCAAACCACGCAGACGAAGTCGCGGGCATTCGCTAGTATTTTTAATAAAAAGCATAAAAAAATTTTCATAAAGGTAATTAATATTATTTAGATATTTTTAATGAAAATCATAAAAGGATTTTCATAAAGGTAATTATTATTTTGCTGACGGTTTTGTTATACTTGCTATGAGTTGAATTATTTCTATGAGGATACGAACAACTTGTTAAAAGGTAGTATTGTCCTCTTAATAATGTTACCGACAGTTAAAAATTAAGTGCTTTGTCTAGTTAGTCGAACATGTTGGACGAATGCAACTATTAGGTACCTAACAGTCAGTAATTATGTTTACTAGAATCAAAACTACTTGTAAAAATGCAGTAACTAATTACTTATCGTTGCCTTTATTTTGTTATACTATTTGTGATAGTAAAGAATTTATTATTATTAGTTCATTTCATATTAAGTATAACTATTTGCAACATCAGCTGTGGTAGGTATGCATTTTAACCCAAGTTCAAAATAAAGAAATTAGAATAAAATGGAAATGGAAATGGATAATAATTATAAATGCTTCAAGTGTTGAAAATTACACTCGAGGTGTTTAGTTATTTATTAAAGTTTCTCAAACTACAAACGTACGCGAGATGCCAACATTGAAAACCGGCCAAGTGCGAGTCGGACTCGCGCACCGAGGGTTCCGTACAAACCTGTAGTAAATTTTAAATTAAATGTTTTTTTTTAAATATTTGAGTTGATTGAATGAAAGGTAAATTGCGGTTTACGATTTATGACGTATTAAAAAAAACTACTTACTAGATCTCGTTCAAACCAATTTTCGGTGGAAGTTTGCATGGTAATGTACAACATATATTTTTTTTAGTTTTATCATTCTCTTATTTTAGAAGTTACGGGGGGGGGGGACACACATTTTACCACTTTGGAAGTGTCTCTCGCGCAAACTATTCAGTTTAGAAAAAAATGATATTACAAACCTCAATATCATTTTTGAAGACCTATCCATAGATACCCCACACCTATGGGTTAGATGAAAAAAAAATTTTTGAGTTTCCGTTCTAAGTATGGGGAACCCCCAAAATTTATTGTTTTTTTTCTATTTTTGTAAGAAAATCTTAATGCGGTTTACAGAATACATCTACTTACCAAGTTTCAACAGTATAGCTCTTATAGTTTCGGAAAAAAGTGGCTGTGACATACGGACGGACAGACAGACAGACAGACAGACAGACAGACAGACAGACAGACAGACAGACAGACATGACGAATCTATAAGGGTTCCGTTTTTGCCAAATTTGGCTACGGAACCCTAAAAAGTTTTCGTGTGAAAGTTACTTTATTTATTCGTTATTTCAACGTTCATCAAATAAATATTATAAATGAGAAAGTTTGGATGTATGTATGGATGTATGGATGTTTGTTACTCAATCACGCGCCAACGGCTGCATGGATCTGGCTGAAATTTGGCACAGAGATAGAATATAGTCTGGAATAACACATAGGCTACTTTTTACCCCGGAAAATTAAGGAGTTCCCGCGGGAACCAAAAAACCTCAATCCACGCGGACGTAGTCGCGGGCATAAGCTAGTAAAATATATGAAGTAGCACAAATAAAACCTGGGATACACATATAAAAACAATAGCAGAAAATGTAAATACCTTTGCATTTAATTACATAGGTAAAATCTTCGAACGTTAAAAGCGAAAAGCGGTTCTTGAAAATCTAAAAGACGCTGACGTAGGTATTTTCGCACACATAATCAGATTGTTGAATAGAGAAAAAACATCAAACGAGCATTATGACACTCGACGATTCAAAGCACCGAGCTACATCACTGTTAATTATATAGAAGGTACATTTCTGTTTTTTTTTTAAATTTTAAACGCAGTGAAAAGGACGCTCTTTGACGTTTGCAACTTAGCGAGAGGGCTCTTCACGTAGGTGCCTATATTATGTTTTGTGTTTGGGAGGCACGTGTGTAACGTGCTTTATGCTTTGATGCTGCTTTTCGAATTTCGAATGCTGGAGTCAAATAGGTATAATGACAAGAGCGAGTCTTTGACGACACTTTGATGACGGATGTAGAGACGAGCGCAGTATGAATGGGTATGGAATGCTGACATTTTCGGTGGTCCCGTCTGTGTGGCTCAAAACCACTATACTAATATAATAAATGGGAAAGTGTATGTCTGCTACGATTTCACGGCCCGTCTGTTCAACTGATTTTGGCGAAAGGTACATAGAAGTTTCCATCCCAGGGATGGGCAAAAGCTAATTTTTTTACACGAAAAATTAAAGACGGGATTAATGATCAGTCTACCTCCTTTGTCTGTTAACTGTTTAAAAGTAATCCAAGTCAAATACATATGGCTTAAATTATTTTAATCAAGTCTCATCAAAGAAAGAGTGCCAAAACAAGGGTTCAATATTATGCACTTAATAATGCTGGTAACAAAACGAAAATGTGAGTGAAGTTACATCTTAGATATATTATAATGTAGATATATAGGTTGATCCTATGAGTAGGTATATTATATGCAATCATAAGAGCTTATACTTAGAATGAAAACATGCCTATTACGGACAAAAATTCTGTCGGACGAAAAGTAGGTAGGTACGCGTCCATAGTGTGTTTTCATCCAAGTGTCTCGGTGGAAGTTTCATACGAAAACTTTTCTTCAAAGAACAAACATGTCTCAAGAACGTGAAGCAAAATCGACTCCACTTAGAGACATTAGCGGCACCTGCGTGTAACGAGTTGAATCAATGCGAGCTAATGAGCTGTGTCGGAACCAGACGATTCGATACTTAAGAGGTCCCGTACTATGAGCACAGAATGGGTAAAAGCTATGAGTATGGAGTAGATAGGTATTTACTGCAGTTTGACGTTTGATGTTTCTATTTCTTTTTATCGATTACTATAGATGCAGATGATCGTAGCTTTCGTTTTAAGATACCGTAACTGATTATCACCATCATATTTTATAAGGAACTGGACGTCAATGAGTGTGTATATTGTACCTAAATTGAATAAATATTCTTTGACTTTGACTTTGATGCCTTCGCCCGCGTGGATTTAGGATTTAAAATCCCAGGGAAACTCTTTGATTTTCAGGGTGAAACAGCTTATGTCTCTCTCCAGGTTCTCAATTATAACCATGCAAATAAATCATGTTGATTCGTTTCTCTGTTGCGGCGTGATTGCAGGACAACCCAAAACATTTTCGCAGTTGTACCTACTATTATACGTTTCGCTACTTTTCAACCGACTTCAAAAAAAGGAGGAGGTTCTCAATTCGACTGTATTTTTTTTTTTTTATGTTTCTTACCTCAGAACTTTTGACTGGGTGGACCGATTTGGTTGATTCTTTTTTTATTTGAAAGAACATACTTCCCATGTGGTCCCATATAAATTTTATCGAAATCGGTCGAGCGGTTTTTAAAATATCAGCAATAAAATAAGTACTTTGTATAGCGTGTGCTATTGTTGTTGTAAAGTTGGCGCGGGAGTTTGAAGTCGGTTGTTTAAAAAGTATTTTTTATATTAAATTAGGTATCATCCCGGAAACTTAAAGAGTTTCCGCGGGAACCATAAAACCTCAATCCACGGGGATATTAAGATACTTGACTTGATATTAACTAGTTAATGGGGCTGATTCTGTAGTGCACAATCTCTAAACTAAACTAAAATTAGAGCATTACAAATATTGCTAACCCTTTCATAATACTCCGTACGGAAAGGGACAGAACTACAATTAAAGCTGCCATTTTAGTTTAGTTTAGAGATTGTGTAATACAGAATCAGCCCCATTGTCTACCCATTTCGAAGAATTTATAGGTGAAAGATATGTCCGAGAAATGCATAATGTAGGTAGGTAATAGCTAATAGGTATGTCATGGGAAGGTAAACGCACCTGTTAGTGGCAAGTTGAATCAGATCGAGCTAATGAGGTGTGTCGGATCCAGACATCCGATCTTATGCCGTGCTCGACGATCGAGACGGTCTATGAATCTTATAGGAGGTGTGATCTTATCTCGTTAATAGATTTTCTTAGGATTTTATTTTAAAAGTATTTAAAAGATTTAAAATTTGGATCGAACGTTTGAATCGATGGATGGATGTTTGTAACTCAATTACGCCAGAACGGCTGAACAGATCTGGATGAAATTTGGAATTTATCGGGAATAACACATACCTAGGTTACTTTTTATCCCGGGAAATTAAAGAGCTTCCGCGGGAACCGAAAAACCTCGATCCACGAGGACGAAGTCGTGCTTTGTATATTGTTCTACTTGTGCAATAAAGAATTTACAAACAAACAAGTCGTGAACATCAGCTAGTCCAGTATTTAAGTCTAAAATCCAAGATGCAAAACTAGAAAACGTGAGTAAGCAAATATTTATAAAACCTTGGTTAAGTGGCCGTCTGAGCCAGCTAAAGGGGAAACTCTTGGCTTGTGAAATTTAAAATTCCAACCCGCTATGATAATGTTTGACGATAACTTGTAGGTACGTTTATACGCTCGTTCAGTTAATTTTCTAGGAAACTTTACGTATAATAAACTAAACTTCCGTGTGAGTAGGTGGGGAGGTACTAGGTACTATGTGTTTTTACCCGATTTAGGGTCAGTATTCCTATTCTTTAACTCAGTGGCTATCAAAAAATTAAAGCCATTGTCATACTTATATTTTTATCCATTGAAGGTTTGCTATCAAATTAAAACACAATATTTCATAGCAAACCTTCAATGGATAAAATGTACCTATAATTATGTCAGCTTTTAATATTTGATAGCAATTGTCTGTCTGTCTGCCCATCTGTTTGACTTTATTGTTTATGGCTGAGCTAGCAAGAACTTTAACAAACTATTATGTATTCTTTATTCAAAAGAAAATATTATCATACTAGATGATGCCCGCGACTTCATTCACGTGAATTTAGATTTTTGGAACTCTTGAATTTTCCGTGATAAAACGTAGGTATCTTAAGTTCTTCCCAGGGATTTAACCTATGTCTGTCACAAATTTCGTCAACATTAGTTAAAAAGACAGAGCGTGAAAGCGTAGTGACAGACTGACCGATACTTTCGCATTTATAATAAAGAATTTTGAAACTATGGATAATTTCATAGACTCTACCATCCCGTACGGAAAGCAGAACATAGTAAGCAAAGCTGGCAAAAACTTTTCAAAAATATATTAAATTCTTCATTCTATGAAGAAAATAAAAAAATAAAATAAAAACATAATATAGCCATAACATTATATATAGAAGTAGAATGTACCGTACCTACTTACTCGTAAGTTATCGGAAAGCCAACATTATCTTGGTGGAAGAGGAATTTAAAATTCCAAACTCCAGTTCGAAGTTTTCCCTTTGACGTGCGCGAGGCCACTTGGGGGTAAACTGATTTTTTTTCAACATTTGTAAAAAGCTGCGGTTTTACTGCATTCTTGGGTAACTGCTTGAAATATAATACATTTGACGATCTCTGAGGAGCAGTGGTGAGCACAGCGCTGTCTTATGTTATGAGTGACGGGTTCTGAGTTCGATTACCAGTAAGAGTTTGAAATACTTCTCCTATATGTTTTGTTCTAGTGGAAGGCTTCGGTCGTGGCTAGTCACAACTCTACTGACATAGAGGTACCGCCGAACCGTAGCATCCCACTACGATGTCTCACTCACTCAGTGACTTTGTGATGCTGTCATATTTTGATAAGTTTATTCCGGGGTGGACATGAAGAGGACAGGTATAAGAAATTTAACTCAAACACATTTAACAGCCTTGCGCAAGTGGGCCTTGTGTTACTACACCTATAGCTACCTACATCTCAAGGTGTGATTTAGGTAAGACGTACAACAAGTAAAACCAGTTGTATACTTTAGAGATATAAAAAAAAATTGTCATCGAATAGGGCTATCCTTTCACTTGCAGGTGATTCGTCACTTTTTGAAGCAAAACGCGATATTCTAATTAATTAACGCATCAGAGATAATAACTTCATGTACGCTGCTAATACTGACATGAGTACAGAGCAATGAACGGTTAAATAATACAGGGTAAGGTGTATTATTTAACCGTCAGTCTGTGACTACATCCACGTGGATCAAGTTTTTTGAAGTGAAAACTTCTTTAGCCGCGTTGAGCACTTTTTGGTAGGGGGTAAAAATGAGGATTCGCGTGACCAACATGGTCGCGATACTCGTATGGTGACATGCTCGCCTTGCTACGAAGAAAAAAGGTCTTAAATATAAATATACAACATTCGAAATTAAACTTTAATGCCTTAGTGTTAAGGTAAGTATATATTTTAATTTTTTTTAATAAAAAAATAATAATTTAAATATTCGTTTTCACTTCTATCAGCAGTCCCTATGACTGCCAATTTTTTTTATTTTTTTTTATTGAATTCCTTATTTAGGGGATGAAAAATAGCTTAAGTCATTCCCCGGCATGCAAACTATCCCTATACAAAATTTCGTTAAAATTGTTTGAACCTATTTTAACCTAAGACCGTAAAAGCGCCAGCGGAGCAAACAGGAAATACACGATTGTAAAGGCAACATCTCCTGAAGATGCTCCGGTATCGGAGTGAAACGTACGTTGAGGGTATTTTTGAGGGTTTATGTGGTGTGGTGAATGTCGCGGGCATCAGGTTCGAGATACACACTGTACCACATAGATTGGCCTTCTGTGGCGGATTTAAGCGAATTAAACTTCTAGTTTTTTCATTATCATGGACGTCCGCAAAGGAACGCCTGTTTCTATCCAATATTTAAAATTAGTACGTAGCGTGAACGCTCGCAGGTGATTCGTCACATTTCAAAAGTAACGCGCAACGTACTAATTAAAGTGCTAATTATGGAGAATTAACATTATCTACAATGTTAAAAACGTCAATTTTTTTATCACAGAGTAATGTGTAGGTACTTATTTTTTTAATTGATTTAATACTTTTTTTTTGTTTTACCTGATTTTCACTTTTTATTCCCTGAAAAAAAAAAAAACACCCGTGTCGAATGAGAAACACGTTTCATCATGTCGCGGCAGCCTGTGCAGCTCTATATAATAGTTCTGACGAGAACCTGTCTGGCCCGTAGCGAGTTTTTGCCCTAAGATTGAAATGACATTATTAAGTTCTTACTTATTACAGCTCTCGTAGCTAGCGGCTACGCGGGAAAGTAGGTATTTTATGTAGACTAGGAGACACTCACACACGATAGTTTACTTAAACGTTAAAATAGACTAGGAGACGTTTTGGGAGGAAATGCTTAGAATGTTTTTATTTATTTTCGGTCCTACTGATCAGATAATACGTAGATATTACCTACCAACCTACCTACCCAACGACTGTATCGACTCATTTAATCGATTGAGCGATTTCATGGTTAGTATAATATCCATATCCATACTTCCATACTAATATTATAAATGCGAAAGTGTGTCTGTCTCTCTGTCTGTCCGTCTGTCTGCTACACTTTAACGGCCCATCTTTTCAGACGAAATTTGGTATAGAGGTAAGTTGCATCCTGGGTAGGCTATTTTTTATCCCGGAAAACCGCGAATTAAAAATACTTACACGTGGACGAAGTCGCGGGCATCATCTAGTAAATAATTACGCAATAAGTAATTGAGCTACGTCTACGAAGTTCAGTATGTATCATGAAAAGCGAAATCACAGATGCATAAACATTATATTCGCATAGTGCACTCTCTGTGCACCAACTGGTCTACACATCTAATTAGTATAATTAGAAACAAGTTTTTATACATTCCGTAACTCGATCCGGCCGATAAGTATAAAGGAGCCGCGATCTTGGCGAGATAACGCGACGTCTGATTGGCCGTGGTCCATTCCGTCAGCGGTGGGCCGGGATCGAGATGAGCTGGGAGAAAGGCTTATGATATATGACGATTGATAATAAGTTGCCTTAATACTCGTATATTGCCTCGTTGGTCTCGTGGTTAGCATAGTCGACTGCGGATCACGAGGTCCTGGGTTCGATTCCCGGTCGGGCTTATAAGTTAGGTATTGGGTTTTTCAATCAAGAAAATCTCAGTGCCAGCCCGGAGTTGGAAGTTGGCGGTGCTTCACCCCCGTACCTCGGAGAGCACGTTAAGCCGTCGGTCCCGGTTATTATCACTAACATGATAGATAATAATCGTTAAAGCCCGCCAACCCGCATTGGAGCAGCGTGATGGGTCTAAGCTCTAATTCCCGCTCTCCTATGAGAGTGGAGGTCCGTGCCCAGCAGTGGGACGTTAATAGGCTGTAGTGATGATGATGATGATGATGAATACTCGTATATCATCGTTGTCCTCAACCGATAGACGACCTCTGCTGGAAATAGGTCTCTTTGCAAGGATCTTCACAGTTCACATATTGTCTTGCGCAGCCTGGATCCAGCGGCCATACCCATCATGGGCAGAAAATCATACTAATATCATAAAATGCGAAAGTGATTGTTTGTTGGTTTATTGGTTTGTCCTTCAATCAAGCCGCAACGGAGCAACGGATCGACGTGATTTTTGGCATGAGTAAATAGTTGAGGGCCGGAAGAGTGACGTAGGCTACTTTTTAATCCGTCGATCCGTTGCTCCGTTGCGGCGTCATTGAAGGACAAACCAATAAACCAACAAGCAAACACATTTCCGCATTTATACTACTCACGACTTCGTCCGCGTGGTTTAAGTTTTTTGATTCCCGCGGGAACTCTTAAATTTTCCAGGATAAAAAGTAGCCTATGTAGCCTTTTCCGTGATACAAACTACCCCAGTACCAAATTTCATCAAAATCGGTTGAGCAGATGGGCCGTGAAGGTATAGCAGACAGACAGATATACGGACAGACAGACAGACACACTTCTGCATTTATAATATTAGCATGGACTAAAGAACGTAAAACCAATAGACATCGACGCTTCATTATAAAATTTATTCACCCGACACTCTACATAAAAAAAAACAATGTTTACCGATAGAATCACTCATAGCGCAGGCGTTCAATAGTTTATACAATTCCCAACTTCCCAGTCTCAATTATTCAAATCTTCAATACGAAATCAATTGGGCGTGTCCACAGCAAAATGGACTTTGACTACCTGCAATTAAACGTCAATGTCGCTTGTGCTACTAAGTTATTAAAATCGCCACAGAAACTTCGTGCTATTCTTAGGCAGTCGATCCATTCACCAAGCGAGACGATAGCTAGTAGCTATTGTTTTCTACAATTACATAATATTATAATATATTTTGCGATTAAAATATTTTAACTTTGAGTTTGATTAATATTATGTATTTTTAGTAATTTAATAAATACATTGAGCTTTAATAAATATTTTTTAAATTAATCTAATCTTCTCTATATATATAAAATTCTCGTGTCACAATGTTAGTTACCATACTCCTCCGAAACGGCTTGACCGATTTTTATGAAGTTTAATATGCATTTTTAGTAGGTCTGAGAACCGGTTACTATCTATTTTTCATACCCCTAAGTGATAACGGACGTCCACCCCTAACAATTCCTTTCAACTTGACGCGTTGTTTTAAATAGATCCAAAATGAGCTTTCAATTTGGCCAATGTAAGACATTAAACGTAACATCCGTTACTATTTAGGTATAGTAAGAGCCATCTATAGCCTCTCTTGTGCTTTGAGCCCCCAGCCTAACTGTCCGCGGATACTCACTGACTTTTCATGTTAGTCGGCATCCACTCCACGCATTCGCTTTGACTAGATTCAAAGTGAAGTCTTCAATTTGGCGACCCTTGCCTTGCCCCATTGTACCTTATATCCAGAGGGGAAATATCAAAGTGAGAGTCGATTGGAACTTGAAAAGATCAAATACGTGTCCCTATATTGGGCGTACCTGTGACTTTTGTAATGTGATTGATATTGGATTTAGTTATAATGCTGCTGAGAGTTCTCTCTTGGGTAGTTGGTGATGAATCGCAATTTGTATGGTCGGTTTGAAGTATGCAATATTCTTCTTCTATATATATACTAGCTGATGCCCGCGACTCCGTCCGCGTGGAGGTATGAAAAATAGATGTTGGCCGATTCTCAGACCTACTCAATATGCTTACAAAATTTCATGAGAATCGGTCAAGCCGTTTCGGAGGAGTATGGGAACGAAAATTGTGACACGAGAATTTTATATATATATATATATATATATATATATATATATATATATATATATATATATTCGTCTTTTAAATAAGAAATAGTCTTTTAATTATTACTTAAATGCTATAATAATAAGGATGAGAAGGACTTATCAATAAAATTGTCACTTCATAATATTACCACAATGATAAAATGAACTACTTACCAAGTATCATCTCTGAAAACGATCAAAGATCAAATTTTTTGAATACAAATTACTACCATAATACAATGCAACAATATACTTGTACAATAAAGAAGTTTATTATTAAGTTGAAAATTTACAATGTGATACTGTAGGTAGGTACTCGTACCTACTCTTTTCTTATTACGTAAAAGTTCACGCCCTTCGTCTAAATTAGTAGGTATAATTCCGTTCTTAAATTGGTGACCTATAAATTCCAAACACCTGCTACTCACCAACTTAGTCACTTTAAATAATCTTTATTTAATCTCTACCAGTATTTATTTCAAAGGATTTACAATCGCACAAACTCAAATCAAATCTCGGTTGTGTTGCTAAAAAAACGTCTGTCAATTGATACGGATCTCCGAGATACTTGGTGATACCAGCCTTTATGAGCGTATGAGTTGTTACAACAAATAGCGGTACAGTCAAATAAAAAGATGAACCAAGTGCGAGTGGAGGAAGCGCAAGGCGGGTTCCGCATCGTAGCTTCTTCGAGTAGCTACTTATAAATAATTTTAAGATTTTTCTATTTTTGTGCTCCAGAAATAAATACATAAATTAAAATAAAAGGCCTATTGGAATATAAGAATGGGTTTGAAAATCTGCATTGTTTTCTCGATTAAAGATAAAAAAATATTTTTAAAGGGCATTGAATTTCCTTATCCTTAAGTTACAGGGCTGAAGAATTAAAACTACTTGAAATAGGCCTTATATTATCTGTTCCCAACATTGACATAATCAATGGTTCCCAAGAAAAGAAAAGGCTCATGGCTGTGGTAATTATAATAATACTAGATGATGCCCGCGACTTCGTTCATCGTTTGTTTTTGATTCCCGCGGGAACTCTTTAATTTTCCAGGATAAAAGGTAGCATATGCCACTATCCAGGTCCTACACTATACCCATTACCCATACAAAAAATCACGTCAATCCGTTGCTCCGTTGCGGTGTGTTCGAAGGAAAAACCAATTAACCAACAAACAAACACACTTTTGTATATTTTGTAATATTAAAATGATGATTTTGGCAGGATGATTGGTTCAAAAAGTGTAGCTTTAAGCGTTCCTCAATCGAGTGACTCCTGCTGGGTTTTGTTTGAATCTTTTGAGTTGAGGAACCCTAACAAAGCCTCTCATCTTGCTCCCATGACCTGCACGCAACATCTCTGTCAAATAACAAACTAAAAACCTCCCGACAGTCTGACACACGGGCTCGACTACCGTTCGGTTGCTAACATGATGGGTGGCACAAGCAACCGGCTATCGGCTTCCATCTTACTTCATTACTCCAACCCATTGATCATTATCGCCTCACGAACGCAACGCAACTATTTGTACTATGCAACAATAGATGGCGCTCTCTCGATCTCCTAACACAATTCAGCAAAATCATCTACCAATTAGCGTCCTACTCTTTCACTCGTGTAGGAAAGTCGGATGCGTGAGAGGGACAGGCGGCATTCAAAGGAACGCAAGAGAGTCTTGATTGTAATTGATGATGTGATTGTCTAATGCCGCTTTGAGGTCAACAAATTTTTTGATCGTGAATCTTTCTTTTGCAGGTCGCCGGTGGGGTCTTTATGTGCAAAGAATCAAGCTGGGGCTACAGAAAACTTTATGAAGGGACATCATTTGGGGCTCATTTACACCGGATAGATTTTTGAGAAATTTGAATGAACTAGGCTTTGCAAGATCCAAAAATTATTCACAATATTGATTAAATATATCTGCCAAGATTTGGGGTTCATACCTTAAAACAAACAGTTAAAATTATTGTAAAGAACCACAGACTTGTAAAGGGTTAGGTTACATGTACCGTAGCAGTTCAGGAAAAGGCCAGATTAGGACTATAGACCTAAGAGTTAGGTCTAGTCTTAAGGTTAGGTTAGTTCATCAACCAAGCAATATAGAGTTACAGTTAGGTTAGCTTCAAGTGGAGGTTAAAGCAAGATTAGGATACTGTCGTAAAGTCAGCAACAGAGCGTTAGATTTCCAAGCCTGTAGTACCAGGATCACAGCATTGTAGTGGAGGGTTAGGCAAGCTTAGGCCACAGTCGTAAAGATTGTCAGCTATAGGGGGTTAGTGGGGGGCTGTGAAGGCAGCGGGGTGGCGCTGCACGGCGGCTGGGGGCGGGCGGCGCCGGCGCCCGCGCACGCCGCCACCACGCTGGTGGGGGGGCTGGTGGCGCCGCCGCGGGAGCCCACCACGGCGGCCGAAGCCTTCTGGAAGATGCCGCACAAAGGTAACTATCGCTCACAGTATTATACAGGGTGCGTTTCCATTAGAGAAGTGCTTGATGTTCATAGCTTAGACCGCTAGATGTTCGATTTTGCGTTCCTATTGGTAAGTTTGACACACATCAGCAACGTTGCATATCTCTAGTGGAAACGCACCTAAACCCCCATTCGGACGAGCGCTTTTTAAGCCGGGCGTTGACGTAATATTTTTTTCCATTTCAAAATATAAGTTGTAAATTCTTTTATTATCTATTCACACGCTGGCGCTTTTTTTATGTAACTCTTTAAAATGGAACAAGCCAACAAGTGAATATAATTAAAATTATTAATAAATACGACTGCTCTTCCGTAGCCCGTAACTATCTACTACGTAATGATACCACAGTCATTAATTACCTTATTCACATTTTTATTAAATGATATTTTTTTGGGAATCACTGGATATTGAACTATAGTGTTACATATTTTTGGAATCTACTCATCATTTTCTAGATGATGATTATATAGTTAATCTTATTTTCGAAAAAAAAAATCTATTTTAGTCTTTAATGCGGGACCATGGTCACCCCATCAATTTTTTTTTTTAAATTTACTAGCCTATGTCACCCGGAATAAGCTAGGGATTTTAATGATACCTCATTTATCGAAATCAGTTCAGGCGTAGGTATAGAAGTTATAGTGAAATATACAAACTCACATACATACATACATACATACATACATACATACATACATACATACATACATACATACATACATACATACATACATACATACATACATACATACATACATTCATACATACATACATACATACATACATGAACCCTGAAATCAATATACTCCTTTTTTCAGGCAGTCGTATAAAAATAGTTTCAACGCCCGTCGTAAAAAAGCGCTTGTATGTAGGTACGGGGGCTTAGGAATGCGTTCAAATTAAGAATTGGATAGTCAATCACCTCTATTTGTCAACTGTCACTCGAAAATTAAGGTTTGAAGCATTGATGTAGAATTTCAGTTACTCATTCTATTTCAATGGTTTGAAGAGAAAATATTTTGCTTAGGTATATAATTAAGGTAACGATTATTTTCTACATCAATTAATTTACTCTAAGTATGTAAAATCTACTGAGAATCAAAATAATTATTCCCAGCAATAGCTAATACGTTACAATATGGCGGAATGTCAGTCCTATTCTTAGTTTTAACGCATTACATTAATATGGCAATTTATAGTAAGTATGACGTATATTCATATGACTCATATGACAATTTTTAGTATGACGCTGGTAAATCACTGGTGAATAGCAGCAAAAGATGGTGTTCTGTAACGATCTTTGTAAGAGACCAGAGGCCCAATTTTCTAAGCAAATCTTAGTAAGCATTTGACAGCTTACCGTATATCTAACTTTTTAGACGCGCAGGCGTCTATGATCTCCATAAACAGGTCGAATTGTCCGTTTGACAAATGATCGCGAGGACCTTTTCCTTGCACAATCATGGGGCTGTTACGAGCAGTGAACTTCTATCGGCTTTGACGACGATGACGACAACGAATAGCGTTTTTCCGAAGGAAACCCCCACATTTATCAAAAATGTTACCAACAGCTACTTAGACCAGTCTAAGATAGAAACGCTGTATAGCTAAAAGTAGAATTCTAAGAAGATTTATGTATTAACTAGATGATGCCCGCGATGATGCTTCGTCCGCGTGGATTAAGGTTTTTTTCCCGCAGGAACTCCTTAATTTACCGGGATAAAAAGTAGCCTATCAAATATATGTCCTTCCCCGGGATATAACCTACTTCCATACCAAATTTCAGCAAAATCGGTTGAAAAAATAGCCCGGGAAAACGTAGCAGACAGACAGACAGACAGACACACTTTCGCATTTATAATATTAAGTATCGATAACTTTATGTAATTAAGGTAGCGGATTCTAAGATTTTATTAACTATTAATTTAGAATTTATTTCATTAGAATAGATGTGTACCTAATATTATAAATGTTTATTTTCAGACACAGAAGTCCAATATTGTTAGTACCATTTTATTATAATATTATTATACTTAACACTTATTTTAGTAACCTGTACATATTAGGTAGGTACATATACGTTATAACTAATCATTTAAAAACATCCTGCCTGCCACGAATACGCATACGAATTCTGACGACCTCCGTGTGGCGCAGAGTTGAGCGCCTTAATTTGCGGAGGTCCCGGGTTCGATCCCCGGCAGGGTCAATTTAGGAATTTCTCTGGCCTGGGGAGGCTTCGACCATGGCTTGTTACCACCCTACCGGCAAAGACGTGCCGCCAAGCGATTTAGCGTTCCGGTACGATGCCGTGTAGAAACCGAATAGAGGTATGGGTTTAATATAACTGCCATGCCCCTAATAGGTTAGCCCGCTACCATCTTAGACTTCATCATCACTTACCAACAGGTGAGATCGCAGTTAAGGGCTAACTTGTAGTAGAATAAAAAAAAAGAATAAATGACGTCTATATAGCCCTTGGCTAGAGTTGCCTTAGAAATTAGCATATTTTGGGATTTCAGCAATCTTGACAAATAAATTGCACATTTTCCGAACAACAAAACGTTAACAAGTCAAGTTCGGTAGTTGGTGCCAGATACAAACAGTGGTAGCTGTTTGCGCTGTTCTGTCTTGGCACTTCTTGTTGTTAGTTTGGACAAAGTAGAGCGCATCCATCTACCTACCGTTAACATTAAAACTTTGGGAACAAGCCCAAGATTATATTGGCAATGGTCTTTCTTTTCCACTACAAGTTAGCCCTTGACTGCGATCTCACCTGATGGTAAGTGATGATGCAGTCTAAGATAGTAGCTGGCTTACTTGTTAGGGGTATGGCAGTTATATTAAACCCATAGGTACCCTAGTCGGTTTCTACACGGCATCGTACCGGAACGCTAAATCGCTTGGCGATACGTCTTTGCCGGTAGGGTGGTAACTAGCCACGGCCGATGCCTCCCATCAGACCAGACCAGACCAGAGAAAATTCAGAAATTATAAATTCCCAAATTGACCCTGCCGGGAATCGGACCCGGGAACTCCAACGATAAGGCAACAGCGCTCAACACTGCGCCAGGGAGGTCGTCAAATTCTCCTTTCGTCATGTCGTCAAGTCTCCCTGAAGTTGAAACGGGCGGGATGGTCAGGCAATTGTATCTTGTGTTAAGAACTTTATAACATACCTACCAAGGTCCTAGGTACCTACATGACGAGGATATCATTGGAATGGATTAGGTATATCTCTGTTCCGAATTTCGTCAAAATCGATTGAGAAGATGGACCGTGAATGCGTAGCAAACTGACTGGAACACTTTGATAAGGTGGGATAAAAAGTAGCATTTATTCTTCCCTGAGATATAACAGCTATCTCTGTGCCAAATTTGGTCAAAATTGATTGGACAGATAGGCCGTGAAATCGTAGTATACAGTTCGAGCGACAAATACACTTTCGCATTAATAAAGAAGTATGCATTCACATACTTAAAATATAACCTCCCTTATGACTGTAGGTTAGCCTAAGTAGGTACGTATTTTTTTAAGGAAATGAATACCAAGACTGAAACTTTGGCCTGTTGGCGAGAGTTTCAAACTTCGGGATAGCCCCCACCGCCTCCCGGTCTATTGTGGTGACTTGTAAATGAAGCTACGGTACCTTTCAGCCACGGTTTTATTTGTTTACTCTATAAACTCAGTTACTGTAATTTTAACAGTTTCTGATTATCTACACCTACTTACTTCGTTATCATGCACAAATTGTAACTGTTTAATATGTTTGTCCTCACGCCAATTACCACTGGTGACTGGACTGATTACGATAAAACTATTACAGTTCGGAAGTAGGCATAGGCTTTAATCCATACTTGATATCACATAATATGGTGTTCATAAATACTGGACTAACAAACAATCTACAATTCGACAGGTATTCCTTTTTAATCTGGGCAAACATCGGATATTATTAATTCGTGGGTGGTGAGTTTGAAAACTAACTACCCACTTTTTCAACTTACTTTTTTGCCACTGGATGCGGGCGCTGGACCATTACCGTGGCTGGACACTAGCGCCGCGTCGCCAAGTCGAGTCCGTGTATACCTCGAGTACAGATGGGTCGTGGGTCCTATATTTTCGCCTCATAAAGAGTAACGTGTCGTTTTATGGTGGAATAACCCATATGGGACAGTGTATCTGTCTGTTATCTTTTCAAGGTCCATTCTCTTAGCTGATTTTGATGTAATGGAGATACGAGGCAGGTTAACATAGAGGAAAGCTACTTATCCCGGAAAATTATAGAATTTCGTCAGGATTTTTCAAAAACCAAAATTCACGCGGATGAAGTCACAGGTATCATAAAATATAGGTATAAGTACTGATTAGCAGATTCTAGGTCTTTTTATACATATAAGTAATATGTAATAATATGCACCTAAATACATAGTACTTAAGATCTTCAATTTCTAAGAAGCGATCGAAGTTGATAAGAGCAGTTAGCACTGTTGGAAACACGAATTAAACTTTGGTTAAGTTTGTTTGGACTATTGTGGTATCTTGAATAACTTCACAAATTTGAACGATAGTATAAACTTATGTTTCATAAATTATAATATGATATACTTAATTTTAAAAAGCGTTTGTAGAACACGCAGAAAATTCGTGAACTAAAAATATTGAGGCTAAAATATTTCAATCAGTATCTTAATTATTTTTTTCGATTAAATTAAGGAAAATTGCATTATTTGCAACGCATTTCTCCATACAGAAAATACATACTGTGACGTCAGTACATAGATTCAACAGGATCAGGCGCATCGAAGCACCGGTGGTCAGCCGCTAACGAGAACTCCGCTCACGTAGTTTACAGGTGCCTGTCCATTGAAACGGAGCAAAGCGGAGACGTTTATCTCTGGTTTATCGTCTGATTAGCCAAACAGGCTAATCAGCTGGGCAACCGCGTATCTTTTGCATCAATCATTGATACATCGCAATCACCTCTGATCGGTTTACACTCTTCCACTATTGGACGAAATCTATTGACGCAGCAAGAATACCATAAATTCAGCCAATCGGAGGATCGGAGGATTGCGATTTATCAATGATTGATGCAGAAGTTACGCGGTCGCCATGCAGATTACTGACAAGTGACTCAAGAAAAATAGCGCGTCATCGATTAACAATCCTATTGGTCCGCACAACATCTCCGCTCCGCTCCGCTTCAATGGGTTTTCAACGCGAGCGGAAAGAGCCCCGCATGACCTCCATTTAACTCGCAGATGAAAACTGCTTACCTACAAGCAGTTTCACCAACAAAGAGCTAGGAAAGGACTGAGCGAGCAAAAAGAGTTCAAAAAGACTCAAAACTCACTCACTGGGGCAACTGAAGTGTATACCTAGCATAGATTAATTATAAACTGGTTTATATATTGTCTTTGATACCTAGTTACCTAGTGTATACTATTTTGTGTACACATTGGTAAGTCAATGACATATAGCCATTCCGCTTAGCTATTTCCCGCTCATTACTTTTTTGGAAAGCAGGGATCGCTTTCCGTCGATGCTGCTGACGCCAGTCGCTTTTTATCGGTAGCTTATTCCAAAAACTATCTAAGAAACCTCACTAAAACACATGACTTCAAAAAAAAATAGCAAATTATAAAGCAGTTATTTGCATATTTAAATAATATTATCAAATACAATCCGTGATGTTTAAAAATTATAATTAGGTTCAAGATAGTGATAAGCTAACGCGTAAGGAGTAGGTTGGCAATCCATCAATTCGTAGGAGTAAAATCTTCAATCAAGTAAATAAACAACAAAGATTAACTTCTGAGCTAAAGAAGATTTCTTCTGAAGATTTCAACTCTTAAACAGTTAATTTTAAAATCTAATTCTGTTAAAAAATCTTGCAAAAAAAGACATCCAACAATCGTATCAAAGCAACATAAGTCGCCAACAGATTTTGATAAAATTTGGTCAAAGAATCCATACTAATACCTATTATAAATGCGAAAGTGTGTCTGTCTGTCTGTCTGCTACGCTTTCACGGCCCATCTGTTTAACCGATGTTGATGAAATTTGGTACAGGGATAGGTTGTATCCCGGGGAAGGACATAGGCTACTTTTTATCCCGGAAAATTCAAGAGTTCCCGCGGTAATCAAAAAAACTTAATCCACGCGGACGAAATCGCGGGAATCATCTAGTAGCTAAATAATTATTACTTATAGCAAGCTAATGCGGAGGGACGTGGGAACCCACCGCATTATTATACCAAGAAAACTCCTACCATTATTTGATTACCTAATGGAAAAGGGTCACGACCCTCAGTAATGAGGAATATGACACAGAGAGAGAGAATGCTTGCAACTTTAAACCGAGTGGATTTCAAGTGTAGGTACATTCACGCGAGATTCTTTGATTAATTAATTTAATTATCCGCGATAAGAAGTATCTATGCTATGCCCGTCTCTAGAAAGCAAGCTATCTAGATAGCTTAGCTCAGTCTAGATTTTTCAACCGACTTCAAAAAAAGGAGGAGGTTCTCAATTCGACTGTATTTTTTTTTTTTTATGTTTGTTACCTCAGAACTTTTGACTGGGTAGACCGATTTGGATGATTCTTTTTTTATTTGAAAGGGCATACTTCCCATGTGGTCCCATATAAATTTTATCGAAATAGGTCGAGCGGTTTTCAAAATAACAACAATAAAATAAGTACTTTGTATAGCGTGTGCTTGTTGTTGTAAAGTTGGCGCGGGAGTTTGAAGTCGGTTGTTTAAAAAGAATTTTTTATATTAAATTATTGTCAAGTTGATCTGAATATAAGTTGATTCTTGAAACGGTCACCCTATCGTTACACGCTAAGATTGTATGTTGGCGACAGGCATAGGCTACGTCATTTAACTAGTTTCTTATTATTCTGAAATTCGTAAAATAGTAGTAGTAGATTTGAAGTAGGTATCTATAATAGCGGATCCTTTTAACAATATTTCAAACTAGGACTAATCCGTGTATATCCTATAGGATGGCAATCCTACTTTGAATGTCTTATTAACTAAGTTAATTACTAATCAGTAATTACATTCGGGTGTAGGTGTTAAAGCCGTATATTTAAAACACATTTTTCGGTATTTTGCTTTCAAATAAGTATTAAAATAATATGTTTGACGTCTGGATACCTAATTAGAAGCGGTTTACATAATTCAAAAACCCTAATTAATTCAAGTAGGTAAGAATTATTTTCACAAGATTAACGTTTTTACTTTTGTTTTAGAAGGTCTCTTAATCCATACTGATATTATAAATGTGAAAGTGTGTCTGTATGTCTGCTACGCTTTCACGGACCAACTATCCCACCGATTTTGATGAAATTTGCTTAGGTTTCCCGGGGAAGCACATAGGCTACTTTTTATCCCGGAAAATTAAAAAGTTCCCGCGAGAATCAAAACACCTTATCATCTAATTAATTAGAAACATATTATTAAAATCTCTCAAACAAACATTGTATTCCATGATTTTTAGATGTTTTTCTTGAGTCTATCTTTAAAAATCGGTCTAGCCTTACGATGTAGTACTACATTAAGAACACAAAGCATTTATCTTCGAATACAGATTCTCTAAGCGTTCCTGCAGCTTGCCAACAAAATATAATTATCCCCGGCTAAACGGAGCATGCGACAATCTTGTCACATTAGACGCCAGATAGAGACAAATAGAGCGGAAAATCGACGGTAAGAGGGAGATAAACAGACGTTGCTTTGTTACGCCGCCGAGAGAATTTTAATGATTAAGCACTAGGTTGCGAACGTCTTTGTGTTTTGTAAGATAGGTATTGGAAGTATGGGGAAATGAATATCCGATAATTCTTCTGAGAGCTTTTAAAAGACATGGATTTTCCTATGTATTTTGTGGGACTGAAAAAAATCAATAAGTACGTAAAGTGAAATGATGATAAACTTTTAAACGTTTTTTTTATACTTTACTGTCTGATGCCCGCGGCTTCATCCGCATGATTTAAGTTTTTTTTTTTAATTCCTGGGGAAACTCCTTAATTATCCGGGATAAAAATTAGCCTATGTCACTCTCCAGGTCCTCAAGTGAGTCTCAACTATACCCATGCCAAAAATCACGTCGATACGTTGCTCGATAATATACATTCGAATTTGTAATATTAGTATGACTAATCATACTTATCCAATAATCTATTTACTTAGGATAATTTTAAAGAGTTGTTTATACCTGAGAGCCAAACAGATCAGCTGTTTTCTGGCTTCAGTCTTCAATCGTGGAACCAAGAAGTTAGTGCCATGGATTTGAAGATAAATATGTAACCTATTAAATTATGTCGACTAGATTTCAAAAATAAAACCAATTTTAATTTTTTCGCTCGAAATCCCCCGTAATGTTCACGTAATTGATTTTATTTTTGGAGTTTGTAGATATTAAATAGCTAGCCTGTAGATACTAATATATCTAGTAGTAGTCTAGATTAGAAGAATAGCGATATTATATTTTCGACCGTAAAAATATTATAACACAAAACCTTGAAGCTAGATTTAAAAACGGATTTGGAAATTATAAGTACCTACCTATTTAACTTCTTTACAAATAAATACCGGTAACTAAAAAACTTAAAAAATACTGTTAAGCTGTAAGTATTTTAAGTTTACCTGAGTACTTAATGCATAAAACCTCACAGTAATCCTTCTATCTAAATAAAAAGTGGCCAAGTGCCAATCGGACTCGCACACGAAGAGTTCCGTACCATCGTACAAGATTTAACACTACGTACCTATCTACTCTTGAAATAGTTTCGTAAAAGAACAAGAGCGGCGCTCAAAAAGCAAATTTCTTGTATCGCCTTATTTTTTTATTTAATTTTATTTTTATTAATTTTTGTCATAGCGGCAATAGAAATACACACTCTGAGAAGATGTTAACTGTCCACCTACCTATAACGGTTTATGACATAGGTACAGTCCGCTGACAGACGGACGGACGGACGGATAGCGAAGGCTTATTAATAGGGTCCCACTGGCAACCTCTGGGTACGGGACCCTAAAAACACAGACCATACAAAAAAAATGTTAATCTTAAATATGCACCAAAAATTGAATTTTAACACGTTATTTAAACTTAATTGGACCTTTATTTTGAGGAAAGAAAAAAAAACAATTTTGCAATTACTGTTACTTAATTACTGTTATCATAATGCATGTAAGTACTCAAATGAAAAATAAATCATGACGCGTGAGATAAGTTTTTACCAAACATTTAAATTCTGAATTAGGTAATATCGGGCCGGTTTCAGAATTAAGCATTCCAGCAAAAACAGCAAGTTCCAACTCTCAAACCTCACACAATATCAATTCAGAAACAAAAATTTGATTGATTAGTCCTTAAGTAGTCTTTGAGACAGACTCAATATGAAATTCTTAATTCAATAACCGTCCGTGAATCTATACTACCATAATAATATTATAAAATATGCGAAAGTTTGGATGGATGGATGTTTGTAACTCAATCACGCCAGAACGTCTGAAATTTGGCGCTGAGATAGATTATAGTCTGGAATAAATACATAGGATACTTTTTATCCCGGAAAATTTAAGAGTTGCCGCGGTAACCAAAAAACATTAATATACGCTGGCGAATTCTCGGGCTATGGCTCTACCTACCCCATAAAATAAAAAGTCGATTTCTCAAAAGCCTATGTCAATGTGTTACATCTCATTCTTCATCGCTTTGTCAATGGTGTATTTTTTCTCGGCTCCCGTAAAGGGGGCGTGGAACCCGTCACTCGCCATAAATTATGCCATGGCAAAACAAACGACCGGCTTGAATGGGTCACATAAAATACATTTTGGAAAAAAATGTGCACATAATATTATAATGTTGTGCTGTTTTTAGGGTTCCGTACCCAAAGGGTAAAAACGGGACCCTATTACTAAGACTCCGCTGTCTGTCTGTCTGTCTGTCTGTCTGTCTGTCTGTCTGTCTCCAGGCTGTATCTCATAGACCGTGATAGCTAGAAAGCTGAAATTTTCACAAATGATTTATTTCCGTTGCCGCTATAACAACAAATACTAAAAATTAAAAAAATATATATATTAAGGGGGGTCCCTATACAATAAACGTGTTTTTTCGTATTTTTTTGCTCAATATTAAAAATGGTAACACGGTAGACGGTTCAAATTTTCACAGAATATTAACTTGTATATTACCTTTCAAAATAAATAATTAAATATCAATAAAGTAAATATTAAAGGGGGGCTCCCATACAACAAACGTAATTTTTTGATATTAACAGTAAACCTCTACAAACAAAGTTAGTTTTGCGGTTCATTAACAAAGGTAATTATACCTACTTCTTGAGTACGGAAACCTCGGTGCGCGAGTCCGACTCGCACTTGGCCGGTTTTTTCGATGTTCACAAATTTCGGGTGTTTTCATACTTTTTTTGGGTCTAGAATTTGTTAGTTTTATTGTATTGTTAAGATATGAGTGAACGTAGAATTTGTTTTAAACGGTAGGTTTAATGTAGAGAGATTTAAATATAACTGCTACAAATCAATACTTATTTAAGTACTTCTCTTCAGCTTAGTAGTAACTACAATATCACTGTTTTTAATCCACTACACTTTTTTTAGCCCTTGACTGCGATCTCACCTCATGGTAAGTGATGACGCAGTCTAACGTGGTGCGGGCCGACCTGTTAAGGGCATGGCAGTTATATGGCTAATCGGTTTCTACATGGTATCGTATCGGAACGCTAAATCGCTTGGCGGGGCACGTCTTTGCCGGTAGGATGGTAATTAGCCACGACTGAAGCCTCCCAACAGGCCAGACCAGGGAAAATTCAGAGATTATAATGTACCAAATTGACCCTACCGGGGATCGTACCCGGGACCTCCGCACGTTAAGACAACAGCGCTCAATACTGCGCCAAGGAGGTCGTCAAAAAACCCTCCAAACCGTCACAAGCCCACAACTAAACTTGGACCTGCTCTTAGAATATGGCCAAGTGCAGCACCATGGCCAAGAGCGGATTGAAAAACTTAGGTAAACTTTGAGCACAACATGGGCAATAGGAACTTAGGTATGCAGGTTTTCGCACGATTTTTTCCTCCATCGTTAAGTTTAAAATGAATATAGCCCCGAAAAGTTAGAGATGCGTGGTGAATGGACTAACTTCACCACTATTATCACTTCGTTAAAATAGTTATAATACTTAGGTATAATTCAATTAGCTCCAGAATCGTGCCGTAAATTACCTAAGCCAGTGAATACTTGATGAAACGTTAACTGCGGCTGATAGCGCGAACAAAATATATGTCTTTATGGCTAGGGAGTAGGGTGGATATATTTTAATTGAATCCGCATAGTAATAAAATGCAATCTTGATTCAACATTGTATCATCACGGTCAGATCATATCACTGATTCCAAACAAATTCAATGATACGGTTAGCTTTTTAGCTACCCGTACCCGTACTACTAGGAAAATAAAATCAAGTCCTCATCTTGAATACCTCAACACCACAAGGCCAAATGCGCATCAGTGTTTCCTATCTGTCCTCATTTATAGCGTAGAACAATAAGAAACCACTGGGGAAAACCACTGGGGAGGGTTATAGATAGAGAATTTCAGAATTAGGGCTATAAATAGAGAGATATCAGAATCTCCCTGAAAGTTCAATCTCCCTGAATGAGCAACCGAGTCTCTTGCTGGTTCTTCTCGGTAGGAATGGCATTACGAACCAGTTGTAGATTCACTCGACGATTCAAAAGTACCTACTTATAATAAGTTTATTTGAATAAAAAAATATTAGTTTGAGTTTGAGAGTTGAAATGATATGGGCAAGCCATGCCTGTCCCTTTCCCTGAGTCCAAAGCCTATGGCTTTTGGAGTCAGGGAAAGTCTTTGAGTGGATACCGCATGCGATAAAGCGTGGGCCGGCGCCCTCCGACAAGATAGACTGATGACATAAAGATGGTGGTGGAAAGGGGATGGATAAAAAAGGCTAAAGCCCTTGTGGCTCTCATTTGGAATGGCCTATATCCAGCTGTGGACGTTTACTGCCTGCAATTATGATGATAATATAAATAAAAACTTCAATTTATCTAAAATTCGAATAAAATAACGGTTATTCCCTAATAAAGGTGCTAGGAGTTCATTCAATATTTTAATCCAAACGGGATTTAGTGCATCCAAAATGGCGGACCGACAATTAAACTTCCCCCACAGATTAAAGCAATTCAAAAACAGATACAAAATAATAATAAGAAGGGCATTAAGTGGGGGGTTGGTTGTCTGTCTGTGACACCAGGTGTGCATGTGAAGGGTCGACCCTTGGTTAAATAGCTTATTTACTATATACAGTAAGTGTTTGATTAATGCTAATGCATTTAATGTTTCCTTTCTGTATTTAAATGAATATAAATGCCCCTTTTTATATTAAAGCGACGATTTAAATTTGGTTATGTTACGGGCGCAGACTATATTTAGAGGCTGGGTGAAAGAATACTTCGCTGCATTTTTTAAACGATTAATTATATAAGTTATATAAAAAATTCTAAGTCTATGGGTATATTGACATTGTATGTAGCGTAGTGACTAGTCCCACGCATATAGGGGGCCGTTACTTAAAATAAACTTTGAAAAAATAATAATTTACTTATAAAAAGACTTTAAAAAGTCTCACACGTCCATCTTTTAACATTCTACCCTAAGGTACCTCTCTCTCGTACATTCTAACATTTTTAAACCACTTCCAAAAAAGGGGGAGGTTCGGCGCGTTTTTTTTTTAATGTATGTCGGTGCATATATTCTATGTGGTTTCTGAACTGATTTGATTTTTTCGTTAGTCGTCTAGAGGAAGCTCTCGAGGTGGTCCCATAAAAAATTCTGACTCCAAATCCTCGACTCGGACACTAAAATGTTAAAAATAACAATTCTTTCCAAAAAACCGACTTCCAACGCCACTGTAAAATAAAAAAAATGATTTCTACCCACTATGTTGAAGTCGGGCGGGTATAACAAGGATAAGCAAAGTTGACGCGTCAGGCTCGCCCGACTTCAACATAGTGGGTAGAAATCAAAATTATTTTGTACTTTACAGTGGCGTTGGCAGTCGGTTTTTTGGAAATAATTTTTATCATTGATTTAAGTAAAGTCACATTACATAAACTTATTACTTATGTCGAATGTGGCCAAACTGGATATGGATACTGTTACATATTTATAGAGTGGCGGCCATAAAAACGGGGATTAAAAATAAATCGCTCGAATAAATTGCACCTCTGAAATTAAAACACTCCCTCACGACACGCGCACTTGCGCCTGCAACGTGTCCGTGGTGCGAAACATAAGCGGGAGCGGGTGGAAAGGCAACTATGGTTTAGTTCGAGGAATCGGTAGGCGTTGGGGTCCCAAGGTGCTTGAATGGCGACCTCATATCGGAAAGCACAGAACCCCCACTAGATGGACGGATGATCTTAAGTCGATCCTGCGACCATGCGAATAATCGAGCGTCTAAAGCACTATATAGGTCTAGGCTATTACTGCTAACTATTGTTTACAACTTAATCTGAGACCTTCCAGTAGGTACTAGAAGAATATCTTGTGTTTGCCACATTTTCTTCCCAACCCGCATATATTTGCAGGATCTCTTTGACCACTACTAAAAATGTAGGTAGGTACATACCTAACCACTGAATTAAATTAACACCTTTAGCACAAAGACATACTAGGGACAAAACTACTGTCAAGCGGAAAAGAAGACCGCGTTACCCACTTAAATGGATACACACTAGCGCGACAACACAAAACGTCGTGACCCTCTGAAGAGAACTTTTCGCGCAAACGTCTTCCCTGTTCGCTCCTATGGGGGTCGCTATTGGTTTTCGTTGAAAGAGCTTTATTTACCTGTCAGCATCAGCCTTCAGAATTTATTTCCTACGTTGGCCTTCGCTTCTGCCTTAACCCGCCAACACACTGAGCGTAGGGCGTACCACAGCGATTGTCCATTGTTCTTTTAACAGCTTGCTTGTTAGCACGGGGCCAACGGCGTCACCTAAGAGGTACTATTAATAAGGTTTTGGCGCGAAAATACGTCACGTAATTGGCGAACGGTAGGTAGGTATAATTAATTGCCGTGCGCGCAGAAAATGATTGTCTCGCGGCAGCCATTATTCATGAGTTTTTTTTAGGGTTCCGTAGCCAAATTTATCAAAAACGGAACCCTTATAGATTCGTCATGTCTGTCTGTCTGTCTGTCCGTCCGTTTGTATGTCACAGCCACTTTTTTCCGAAACTATAAGAACTATACTGTTGAAACTTGGTAAGTAGATGTATTCTGTGAACCGCATTAAGATTTTCTTACAAAAAAAGAAAAAAAAAACAATAAATTTTGGGGGTCCCCATACTTAGAACTGAAACTCAAAAATTTTTTTTTCATCTAACCCATACGTGTGGGGTATCTATAGATAGGTCTTCAAAAATGATATTATTGAGGTTTGTACTATCATTTTTTTCTAAACTGAATAGTTTGCGCGAGAGACACTTCCAAAGTGGTAAAATGTGTCCCCCCCCCTGTAACTAAAAAAAAATATATGATGTACATTACCATGCAAACTTCCACCGAAAATTGGTTTGAACGAGATCTAGTAAGTAGTTTTTTTTTAATACGTCATAAATCGTAAACCGCAATTTACCTTTCATTAAATCAACTCAAATATTTAAAATAAAAATATTTTTAATAATTTAAAACTTACTACAGCTTTGTACGGAACCCTCGGTGCGCGAGTCCGACTCGCACTTGGCCGGTTTTTTGGGTTTTTAACCTGTGCTGGCAGGGGTATAGCACATTTTTTATAAATTCAATATTGATTTACATCATTCCAGAAGGCAAAAGGTAATTCGACACTTCCTATAATGATTTTAAATTTTAGTAAACATTGAACTAAAGTATGGTCCGTCTCCATAACAATAAAACACAGTCACTTTCAGGTATAAATAAACCAAATCTTATCATAGTATATTACGATTATAAACGTGAAAGTGTAAAATTTTGATGAAATTTGGTGAAAAGATAGTTTGCGTGTCAGAGACGGACAGAAGCTACTTTTAATCCTTAAAAATGAAAGAATATCCATAATTTTTTTGTAAAACCTATATCCACGCAAGCAACATCTAGATAGAAATATATAACGTAATAATATTTAATTATATTTTATTAATTTTGATTTTTGTTTAGTTTTAAAAACAAAAATTTCTTCGTTTATCCAGATAAGTATAGGTTTACGTATAGGAATAATTTATAAATTTTATCTACGTTAGATATTATTGGTTTCTTTTGTCAGCTGATAGGTACAACTACCCTGACTTTTTCAGCTGATTCTCAATTAGGAAACTAAACTACCAGCTATACAACTGCCATTGATCTGAGATGTTGATTTTATGGAAAAATATTCCTCGTTAGTCACCCTTTCCCGAAAACCAGAAAAAGAAAATTCATAAAGCGACCGAGCATTGGCATTCGCAGCACGCGTCTAATATTATGAGCGACCACAAAAAGGGCCAAAACAATGAACCTTTTACCCCCACCCTTTTCTCTTAATCAAGGGCTGCCCCAAATTTGCCCGCAAATTGCATCGAATTGTTCACTTTTTACCGCGAGGCGTGCTTGCTATATATCGGGGGTGGAAAAAAAAAGGAATTATCTAGCGAGAAACGGTTGAGCGCATCTGATCTAATACGGCCATTGAGACGTATTGGCGTGAAAAAACCCGACGTTGCTATAATTGTTCCGAGGCAACTGTTAGGAAATGCCATCTGTAATTTTGCTCGGTTTAGTAGGTATATGAGCAAAGTTAAAATGAAATGAATATTGCAATTCGTGTTTTATAAATTATTGGTATTATATAATTCTTGGTAGGTTAGTGGCTTTTTATAGTTTAAGAGCTTTATGAAAAGTGACTGAAAAAACTAGAAGTTTAATTCGCAAAGTAACGCCTCCTTCTATCCAAAAGTGACCGAGTATAAAATGTTGCAAACACCTGTCGCTTAAATTACCTATTAGTTTATAGTTTTTCGATATTTTTCACTAGAATTATGTATTATGAAAATAAAAATGTTCCTAGCTTATCAAGCACTTTGCACGACATCTGTAGGCATAATAGTTATTTAAACATGATTTTAGTATTCACGGAAAATGCTAGTTTAATTCGGAATTTATCTCAGCTACTAGCACCTGCTAGGTCTCAGATTGTGGTCAAGCACCAATACTGCAATAAAAAAGGGGCTTCCATCCAGTCATACGAAGGTTTTATTTCGTATCTACTGGCTGATGCCCGCGACTTCGTCCGCGTGGATTTAGGTTTTTGGTTCCCGCGGGAACTCTTTAATTTTCCGTGATAAAAAGTACTTAGCCTATGTGTTAATCCAGACTATAATCTATCTCTGTGCCAAATTTTATCCAGATCCGTGCCGTTCTGGCGCGATTGAGTAACAAACATCCATCCATAAATCCATACTTTCGCATTTAAGTTTAAGTACCTAGTATAGAAAGATCACAAAAGAAAGAAATTATAATCGTCGAATGTAAGTAACATAAAAGATGCTGAAGTATCGTCTTCGGAGATTAGATAATAATTTGTGGTCTCTTTTCTTGTGCCGCAAACCCTTTTTTTGTATTGAGACCTTTTTATTTTGGCAAAGCGGATTATATTTAACGGGTTATTTTTTAATGCAAGACGAGACCTACGCCTATTCTTATAGACAGGTACTTTAAAAAATTGCGGGTACTTTTTTATTTATTTTTTCAAAAGAATTCTTTGCCAATATTGCCCACTTCAGAGCAGACGAGTATTTCCTTAGATTATATATTGAGGTAAAAAAAATATTTTTTGCTAATCCCTATTCATCTAGAGATGTAGATGTTAAAAAATATAGTTTTTACCAAAATTAAAACCATCAAATTGTTGTACTAAATCACGTGCACTTACTCGTAGTTCTACTACATTATTAGGTTTTTGAAAAGCTCTTTAATTTTCGAGGATAAAAAAGATGTGACGTGAAAACATAGCAGACTGGCAAACAGTAGACGGATAGAAACACACACTTTCACACTTATGAAAATATTATTAAGTATGGCCAGCGTGGTGAATTATATTTCAAGGCTCTCATTTAAGACTAGTTCCGTATCTATTCATTGTAGGCCGGCAGGTTGTTGGGAATGCGATGATGATGATCGACAAAAGTTAGAGTATACCTCATAGCCGCGGCGTAAGTTGAACTCTGTGCAGAAACACATTTCGGGTGTCAAACGAAGTGTGGTTTGAGGTGCGCCGCGGGGGGCCGCGCGTTACCATACCCCTCGCTCCCCGCGCCTGCTCCGCTCGGCCCTGTAGTACAATGTACCGGCGCGGACGACCGCCATTTTGGGTCAACTTACGTACAGCCGATTGTACCTATCTATAAGTCACACACAGTGCTTCCTCCTCTAGATGAGCTGATGCACAGTGCGGCGATGGGCGGCGGCGGCCTCTTCGGGTGCTCATCAGCCGGCCACAGCGGCATCAACCAACTGGGAGGGGTCTACGTCAACGGGAGACCGCTGCCCGACTCCACGAGGCAGAAGATCGTGGAGTTGGCGCACTCTGGAGCGAGGCCGTGCGACATCAGCAGGATCCTGCAGGTCTCCAACGGCTGCGTGTCCAAGATACTAGGCAGGTCAGTAGCATTGCACTCCTTCAAAACTTATATGTAAATAAGTGCAGGTATAGGCCCGAATAATCGTATTCGTACTGATTGTTCTCATTCTTTTTTTTAATCTGATTAACTTGGCGGCTTTTCTTCACAAAACAAAGAAGGTCAGCCCCATCGTTCTTGAGCTTTAATTTTTTTTTTTTAGGTATTTACTTGAGAAATCCATAAACACACGATGTATTTACAATCTACATACACGAAAAGATTCGTAGGACTAGAAAACAAACAAACATGAGCTAGTTTATGCAGGGTTATCTTTAGTACTTATTTTTGACTAGGTGATGCCCGCGACTTCGTCCGCGTGGATTAAGGTTTTTGATTCCCGCGGGAACTCTTGAATTTTATAAAAAGTCCTGTCTTTCCCTGGCATACCTACCTATCACCTGTACCGAATTTCATCAAAATCGGTTGATCAGATACACTTTTTGGTTTCCCGTGGGAACTCTCTAATTTTCCGGGATAAAAAGTAGCCTATGTCCTTTCCCGGGATATAATCTATCTCTGTATCAATTTGGATTAAAATCGGTTGAATAGATGGGCCGTGAAAGCGTAGCAGACAGACAGACGAATAGACAGACAGACACACTTAATGTTAGTATGGATTAAGGAATTACCTTATTACCTATTAAGATTTGTTAAAAACGTAACTTGATATTTTTCTTGAAACTATTTAAAGGCAAATAAATCGAAATCCACTTTGTTCCGTACAATACCGAATCCCATTTAAAGCAACTATAATCCAATTCCTCAGTGTCAAATCCAATGTCTAACATTAACCAAAGGGCACCCATAACAATTAAATCGAGTACTATTACGCGAATAAATGAATTATGTAGCACAAAACCTATTGTTGGTACTACAATAGGCCAAGAATCGATTGTCGCCCCGATTGTCCAAGTTAAGATTCCAAGTTTCCGAGTTGAGGTCATGGCTGGGCCACGCGAGCAAATTGGTGGCGTTCCCATACATACCACCTGAGGAATTGTACAAAGGCGTGAACAATGTACAGTAAGGAATTGAGGAATTTCAATGACTTAATCAATACAAAAAGTTTGCATTCCCATAGTTCGTATTGTTTTTGTTTGAATGAAGTGCACGCAGCGGGTTGGTATAAGGTGGGAATCGACATCGGGCGCTGACAGTGGGGTGCCCACTAATTTTGGGGAGGTTATATCCTTTATCGTTTGATTGCGATTTTATCGGTTTGGTGCCGGAGGATTTGGGCCCTCAACGCTCGAGTGTTTATTGAAATGCTCAATCCTATTGCTGTTAAAATTTAATCTGTGTATCAATTGTTTTATTTTCAAATCTCGTTACATAAGGTGATGTTTTTTAGCCACTGGATGTTGTTACATACTATTTATAGTCGAAAAAGTATTACACATGTTTAGAGGCCAACTGGCACAGGATAGGTAATAAGTACAGCTGCCACTGGTCGAAATAGTTTTCTCGTAGGGACTTGCATTAGCCACGGTCTTGGGCCACCTGGATCCAGAGGTTCCCTGCGACTTGCTTGATGTCTTTTGGTGGTATGGTGGTATAACTATAAGTTATACCACCAAAACCCTCCACTATAAGTGGGGGGTTTACTAATGCTGAGTTTTCCAGCAGTAGGTCCCGACTCCAACACCTACTAGGCAAACGCGCTCCATCCTTTAGGGTGCATCATCGCTTGCGAGAATTATTATACCAAGAAAACCTCTACCAGTAGGTAATTATATGGTTAAAACGAGGTCCCAACTTTCACAAGTAAAAATTACTTATGATGCAGGGAGTGTAGCATTTCTTAGCAGAAAGAACACCTTGGACCACTTAGACATCATGTCTTAGTTAGGTACCTAGTCTGCATTAGTACCTAAACTGATTAGGAAGATAAGTGAATTAAGTTAGGAACATTAAGTTCCCATTATTCTTCATCAATTTTACTCCGGAATATGAAATTATTGAAATTTTTCGGAACTTTTATTTCCATCACACGCATTGACTTGAACAAAAGACCAAAAGTCAATTTGGGACAATAAAGAAATTTAAAAGACGTCAATCAAAACGACTAGACTTTTAATACAGGGTGTGCCTTTCAGGGCTGTCCCACGACCGCCCCTAAATAAACGCGATGAAAGGGAAAATAATAATATTTGCCAGTAATTGGCACCCCTGCTGGCACTTGCACTTCAAGAGATCTTGTAGGAAAGTGATTTTTGTTCGGGGCTGTTATTATTTTGTAATGTTTGCTTGTTGAGGTATTGATTGATGCAATGCAATTTTAAGGACTTGTACTTGAAGAAATATAATATTTATTATGAGTTCTTTGAAATTATGGAATTGATTACTTATAGCAATCAGGTAAGGCGTGAATAAGCAACCAATGTTAAGGCAACTGTACAACGTTATACAGAGACGGTTATATCTTAGTTAAGAAGACAATGGGCCGGTTTCTGAATTGAGAATTTCATGTTGAGTCTGTCTCAAAGACTACTTAAGGACTAATTAAGCAAATTTTTGTTTCTGAATTGATATCGGGCCGGTTTCTGAATTACGCATTCAAGCAAAAACAGCAAGCTCCAACTCTCAAACCTTACACAATATCAATTCAGAAACAAAAAATTGCTTAATTAATCCTTAAGTAGTCTTTGAGACAGACTCAACATGAAATTCTCGATTCAGAAACCGGCCGAAAATTAAAACTAATCAAAGCTTAAGTAGATGAGTTGTGAAGCGGCACTGTAGTAAGACAGCCATACCCACATATTTTTGTATTTATAACTAGATGATGCCCGCGACTTCGTCCGCGTGGATGATGTTTTTTGATTCCCGCGGGAACTCTTCAATTTTCCGGGATAAAAAGTAGCCTATGTCCTTCTCCGGGATACAAACTATCCCTGTACTAAATTTCATCAAAATCGGTTGAGTAGTTGGGCCGTGAAAGCGTAGCAGACAGACAGACAGACAGACAGACAGACAGACGGACAGAAACACTTTCACATGTATATTTATAATATTAGTATGGATATTTATATAGGTACAGAAATGAGAAACATCATCATTCATCATCATCAGCCTGTGAATTTCTACTTCTGAACAAAAGTCTTCTATTTTCCTACATTTTCAACCGACTTAAAAAAAAGGAGGAGGTTCTCAATTCGACTGTATTTTTTTTTATTTTTTTTATGTTTGTGACGTCAGAACTTTTGACTGGGAGGACCAATTTGGATGATTCTTTTTTTTATTTGAAAGGGCATACTTCCCGTGTGGTCCCATATAAATTTTATCTAAATCGGTCGAGCGGTTTTTAAAATATCAACAATAAAATAAGTACTTTGCATAGCGTGTGCTTGTTGTTGTAAAGTTGGCGCGGGAGCTTGAAACTTTGAAGTCGGTTGTTTAAAAATATTTTTTTATATTAGATTATCCTATATATATTTTGCCAGTCTTTTAGAAGAAAGGAAAAATAAGGTCAAATCAAACATCTGTAATTCTGTAGGAACATCCTTATAATTTACATTCCACTATAAGTAACAGCAAAGTGTAAACGAAAAAGAATTAACCGCGGCTGCAAAATGCGAGTGCATTTCCCACACACCCCTAAAATTCTTATCGTGCCAATTACGTAAAGGGTTCCGTTCCTTAGGGCCTCGCAAAGGGCAAGCGTGGCGGGAATCCTAATTAAGGAGCCCTCCCGCCAAGTTCACATTTGATTTTAGCTCTTTGCTGCTTTTCTACTGAATTTGCTTTTTTATTTTACACTCTCCTTTTTTAAAACTTTCGATCGCAATCAAGCAAACTTTTAGAGAATTAAAAAAAAATATCTTGATAAACTATTTTTGATTGCGTTTAACGACTAGCTGATGCCCGCGATTTCGTCCGGGGAACTCCTTTATTTTCCGAGACAAAAGTAGCCTTTATAGCCTCTCCCGGGACGCAAACTGTGTCTGTACTCTGTACTTTTCATCAAAATGGAATGAAAAGATGGGCCGAATATATGCATTACAAACAAATAAACTAACATTCGATTTAATACTATTAGTGAGAATCCCAATTTGTTCTTTAAATTAATACAAGAGCTGATCTTAGGTCGGCACGACTCTCTCCCTACCTATATGATACCTATAAGTATTTATTTAGCTAAATAATTTAATTAACTGTGTTATTGAAGTTAGTATGTATTATATATATGCTTTTAGGCATATTATGTATATTTTTACTTACTTTAAAAAAATATTAGGGCATTTCATACTTTGTAATATTTGAGGACAAGAATAATACTTTATTTACCTTAAGTACTAGTCAATGTTCCTCAATATTAAGTTCTCAACAAAATGCTATCAAGAATTTTCCTTTGAGAACTAATATTTTTTTGCATCTTTATGAGAACTTTGCATAGTATTTTGAAATAATATACCTAGATGAAAAGTGCAATAACTGATACGTTGTCTCTTTTGTCCCAGATTATCCTGGAATAATATGCAGTAAGTAAAAATATACATATTTAAAATATATACATACTTACTAACCAATAACCATATGTATCTACTATAATATAAAACTAATAACTATGGGCTAAACTCTTTAATGTACAGCTAAATAATATTAAGCAGGGAAACAAACCAGATAAAATCAAACTACAGCACTCAACACTGCACTGGGGAGGTTCTCCAACCTTGCCTTGCCTTGATGAGATCGAAATAGCTTTATTGCTTAGGCATTAGAACTTTTTGAAACTGTTGGGTTTTTGTGCTGCTCTTCTCAGTACAAATTCTTTCCAAACTTCGGTAAGTAGAGCCTAGATGCATCACAAAATACTTACTCATAACATAAATAAGTTATCCTACATACCTATTATGAACTAAATACAGTTTATAATTCTTTTTACACAAGCTTCTATTTGAGCAAACCAAAAAAAAAATACGCCCGCGGCCTAGGAGGGGGAATTTTTAAGAGGTACTTCCCAGAACCCAAGGAACACTTGTGCCAAAAATCAGCTTTACATTTTTTTTTTAGGGTTAATGTTTATTAGTCATATCTAATTATAAATCTTAATCATGAACGCCAATAATAATATTAAAATAATACGGCTTTAAGCCATGGTAGTATGGCCCCAGTAGCGAAAACAGTTAACCATATCAAAGTCAAACAGTATCAGATAAGTGTTGAAATCACATCACCCGCTGTGATCTGCTATCTACATAAAATCTTTGACCCCTGGTGTTTCAACGATGTTCAATATGCATTGAACAAGCTCTTCAACCGGTAGGAATATTAAAAAATAATAAGTTTTTTATTGAATTAGAGACGTAAAAAATATCTAGATACTTACGTAGTTCCGACTCTCAACCTATTGAAATGGCGTATTGATTTTCTCTCAGACCAGAGGTGCGATTATGTAAGAATTGTCGATCAAATCGTCAAAGTTCGGTTTCAAAGTAAAATACCGTAACAGCATTAAATTAGAGCTCAATTTCGTGTATCCATTCTCATTCGTTTAGGTTATCGTACATACCTAAACGTATGAGAATGGATACACGAAATTGAGCTCTAATACAATGCTGTTAAGGTTTATTTTACTTTGAAGCTGAATTTTGACGATTTGATCGGCAATTCTTACATAATTGGGGGGCTGATACAGATGTTGGGGTCGTATTATTTTTTCAAGAAACGATAAATCATTTACAGAAGTACGTACCAACGAGTAACTACTTAGGTCCAAAATATGTGTTGTTTGTCTGTCTGTTTGCTGTCTTTTAATGGCACTTTGACGGGCATTATCTATAGCTTGAGACGGACAAAGATTCCATAAAATGTATGAGTCCCAATGGAATTCTAATCATGAATGGAAACTAAGCATAAACTGTGGAAGAAGTCGCGGGTCTCATCTTGTTTTACACAGATAAAAAAATCGGGATTATTTTCCAGGCACGTGGCAACTGAACCAAAAACCATTGAAAAAAAGCAAAATCCGTTAGATTCCTTACATTCGTTTGGCGACATCTCAAACAAACAATACCAGCCCCCGATTCCCAAATAAACAGCTACTATCAAATACATGTCATCTGTCGATACAATAATGTTTACTTTATTGTGGAGTGCCATTAAACGGTTATTACAGTCGAGAGGCGCCGCGGGCTGAGCGTAATCGCTTTCGCCTAGGGCCTTGGGGTTACAGAATACAGATGCGTAATAGGTGCTTGTATTAGGTATATTAGTTTTGATTTATTTTTAACTAAGTCTACAGACCCTTTGAGGGAAATGTCCATGTTAATACCTACCTACCATGCATGCAAAAGTATCATACCGAGTTACTATAAGTATTTTTTCAAGGCCCAGAGTAAATACCTGAAATCTAGCTGACCTAGTTTGTATCCCGGAAACTAACGTTTTATCCCGGAAAATCAAAGATAAGTATCCCACGGGATAACGTAGTAAAACCACGCAGACGAACTTTTTTTTTTATCCACTACAAGTCAGCCCTTGACTGCGATCTCACCTGATGGTAAGTGATGATGCAGCCTAAGATGGTAGCGGGTTAACCTGTTAGGAGCATGGCAGTTATATTAAACCCATACCCCTATTCGGTTTCTACACGGCATCGCACCGGAACGCTAAATCGCTTGGCGGCACGTCTTTACCGGTAGGGTGGTAAATAGCCACTGCCGGAGCCTCCCACCAGGCCAGACTAGGGAAAATTCAGAAATTATAAATTTCCAAACCCTGCCGGGGATCGAACCCGGGACATCCGCACGTTAAGGCAACAGCGCTCAACACTGCGCCACGGAGGTCGTCAAAAACTTCGACAAACGAAGAGACTTTGTCGTTCTAGTGTGATGGATTCATAATGCAGGATAAGCAACGTTGACCCAAGCCGGAAACGGTATTGCTAGGCTAACCGCTACTGGAGTACAAATAAGATATTCTTGTTCCCTATATTCCTCGGATTGATATCTCTAGAACTATACATTAGATATCCGGAACGAGGAAATTCGTAAAAGAACTAAAGTGATCGACATATAGCTCTGAGGATTAGCAGGCTGAAGTGGCAGTGGGCGGGTCATATCTGTCGCAGAACCGATGGCCGTTGGGGCAGACGTGTTCTGGAGTGGAGACCGCGTACCGGCAAGAGCAGTGTAGGGTGACCTCCAGCTCGCTGGTCCGATGACCTGAAGAAGGTGGCCGGAAGCGGGTGGATGAGGAAGGCGGAGGACCGTGTTTGGTGGCGCGCTCTCGAAAAGGCCTATATCCAGCAGTGGATGCATACAGACTGATGGATGGATGAAAAGGTGTCGATGGTTACAAGCATTTGAGATGAGAGTGGGCACTGAGAAGGATGCTGAAGATATCATGGAACCAGTTCGTCTCAAATGCTGAGGTACTTAAACGAGCGCATTGTAACCGAGCTCTAATGACAACCGTTGTGCAGAGAAAGGTAGCATTATTCGGGCGCCTTCAAAGAGGATCCCAGTACGCGTTCTCAAGGTTGATCCTGGAAGGCAAGGTTCCCGGGAAAAGAGCACCTGGAAGACAGAGGAGGAAGTGGATGGATGACGTAAAGGAGTGGACCCGTCATAATTACGCGGACTTAAAGAAGATAGCTCAAAATCGGAAGGCATTTCACCAGCTGACCGCCAAACTTTAATTTGAAGCTGGCACCCGATGATGATGATAATGGATATTAGATAGATTAGTTAGTGGAAGTAGTACTTTGCAGTAGTATTACAGTACCTACTAAGTATCTACTAATTTTGTAGTATTCCGTTAGAAGTAGGTACATTAGTAGATTTAGTTATCTTTAGTGTTTAGTGGTGCATAGGATTAAGGTGAAGGCCGTATTTAATCGATCGGTTTGCTTTAACTATGATTTCATTTAGTGAGTGTTAAAGTAGATTAAAATAGATACTGTAAAACGAGCATAACTGGAAGATAAGTAGGTTGAAGAGATAGTAACTCGAATATGTCGTATTATATCTTACCACCACTTACCTAATTGGAAATATTCATTGACTTGGTCAAGGAGCTTGGGTTTAGTCGTTATTTGCACAGTGTTACAGTCTATGTGTTACCTACTATATTAACACTGCTTAAAATGTTACTAGGTTTATTATCTTTGTCACTGCTATACCTACTTACCTGTTATGGACTTTCGCGTTAAACGCCAATTAATCGTCAACCAAGGGCACCAAATTCCTCTGCTTAAACGTTTAATATTCTGGACCGAAGGACCAAAGACCCAAGGACGTCAAAAATCAAAGAATGTAAGTATTTCTATAAGAAAACGTCAAGAAAAGTCCTCTCCATCACCCTTGACATTAATAAATACTTAGAACCCCCTTGACAATAAAACGCGAACATTTCTTAAATATCGACGAACCCAATTCGACAATCGTATCTTCCCCATCGACATTCTGCAAATATCGACACATGTTGATAGCAACAATACCGTCACTTGAAGTACATCCTCTATCCTGACAACTTTACAATTTCATCTAACGTAATTTTCCATCACCTTAATATGATGTAAATAAAGTTTATTTTAGTTTGCCTTTTGTTTTATAAATACATTAGGTATGGTGGTGGTAGATATTTGTATAGGTACTCGAAATAAGGGGATAGTTTTGGATTATATTCGTAATTGTGAGTTAATGCAGTCGAGTGGGTCGGTTTTCTATAGTAAACGTAACATACGTAGTATTTATACTAAGAGATTTGAAATTATTAAGTACTGGTAGGTACTCAGGCTCTAAACTTACCTACAAGGGAATTTCAAAGTAGGGTTGCAGTGATATTTAGTAGAAACACCGTGTGGTAGAAATTTCAACATCGAAACGCCATAGATTATTTTGCTTATTACGAGTATGTAGGTATGTATTATGTAATTATTTATTGTGCCTACTTACCTACCTATTTAAGTATAATATGAGATGAACTTAGCTAGCCCGAATTGTCAATTTGTGATACTGAGGCCTTCTTGCCTAAGGACTCATCCACCACCGTGGGCACTGGGCACCGTGGGCTGGGCACAGGCCTCCGCTCTCATAGGAGAGAGGGAATTAGAGCTTAGACCCACCACGCTGCTCCAATGCGGGTTGGCGGGCGGGCTGTTAAGGACTCATAAATCGAATTAATTTTATCTAGGTTATTGTCACAAGTTACAATCAAATGTTAAAGTTAATATGAAGGTAGTAAGAAAAAACTTTAGTATAAAATGTTCATATGTTTACAAATACCTACTTGTTATGTAGGGGCGAGGTTATGATTAGCATAGTTCAGTTAAGAGATTGGGTAAAAGAGAAGTAGCCACTATATCTGTAGTTTTTTATTTTTGTTGGCAGGTACTACGAGACGGGGTCGATAAAGCCCCGCGCGATCGGCGGGTCGAAGCCGCGGGTCGCAACGACCCCGGTGGTGCAGAAGATCGCCGACTACAAGCGGGAGTGCCCGTCGATCTTCGCCTGGGAGATCCGGGATCGCCTACTCAGCGAAAACGTGTGCAATAACGATAATATTCCTAGCGTGAGTACCTTTGCCATAAAATGATGATAACGTGAGGGCCTTTATCCCTTCCTAAAGTAACCAAATAATAATATTCGTAGCATTGGTAATGTACTTAGATATACATTTGCAATAAGATACCTAAAAATATTCCTAACGTGAGCACCTAAGTACCTACCTACATTAAAAGAATCTTTTTTATAAATGTAGGTACCTACTTACGCCGATAAATCTATTATCTTTTGAAAAGATAATTAATAGATTCATCGGCGTAACTTAAAAAAGGTACCTACTACTACCTACTTAGTACGTAGGTACTTAGTTGTACAATCTTATTAAAATCGTTGGTACGTAAGTTCGTGTAAGTGTTGATAACGAAAGTGAGAATGTAGGAAAAAATTAATGAAATGAAATAGAATGTTATAAAAATGAAATTAAATCTAAGCATTTAATTTTTATAACATTCTAGTAGATAGTATGCCCATCTATCAAGAATTTTGTGCCTAACATTTTATGCTCTAGACTCCTAGAGGATACACACGAGCAAAGAGATAAAACAAAATCCTATTTGTAAATTCACGTGGACTCACGAAATGCCAAACATAATTAAATTCGTCAATAGATTTCCAAGAGACACGCATTGCCCGTGTCAAAATACATTCAAACAACATATTCTATTAGATCCAGACAGTAAAATAAGCCGGCCACTCGAGATACAACAGTCTTAATCCAATTTTTGAAATATTTTATCAACTTTTCGACCATATGCCCGGGGTCCGGCGCTTCTATTGTCCAGAGGTCCCTTTTCAAGAAGCATTCAAGCTATAAAGTCCATTCTGCGAGCCATTGATGACAGTTTATAAAATCTCGCATTCGGCTCCTTTGTATAGGCATTGTCAATACAAATCGGTCACTATTATTGACTGAGAGATCATAAATTCTGGAAATTTTATCAACTCAAACCTTGCTCAACAAATAACCGAAATTTATCGGTTATTTATTTCAATATTTCTAGTCTAGTCTAGATATTTATAAGCCTGAAGATGACAGCGATCTTTCTATTAGGTATATACTAATCAGTAAGTTTCAAGTTTATACATATTCAGACATAAGCTAATTTATAATTTAAGTTAATTAAATAATATAGGGAAACTTAAAATACTTAAATTTTGGGAACTCCTTGATTTCGCTGAAGTGATTTTTTTTTAAATTTTATCATCTAAGAATGATCCTAGAATCTTTTGCTTACGGGATGAGTATAAAATAATACTGTACAGGAGTGTTTCCTATCATCCAAAACAACAGCCAAAAAAAAAAATTTTTTTATAGAGTGACACCCACACATTCGCAAATGTCAAACCGTGGTCCCAATATAAACTATCATATCTCAAAATAAGGCTATTTTTGCGTGACACGATCGGTAACCGAGGCCGACGTATGCGAGCGACATCTGCCGGGAGCAAAAAAAGTTCAAAAGAGTTTTTTCCGTTGATAGCACCAATTTTTCTGTTAATCATGTCAAAACTCAGCCCTTTGTGAACGTGTGTAAACATTTCGTGACAAAGCCGCGGATTTCTGGTATTGTTAGTTATGATTGGGAGGATCCAACTTAAATTTGAGGATGCCAATTATAGTGCAAGACGGTTTTAAGGTGAAGAGGTTTTTTGCAAGCTTGTGTATTGAAATTTAATTGCTTCTCGAAAACTTGGGGAAGCCTACACATTGAACGCTTATCTACCCTACTTCCTACTGACTTATCTACCTTACATAGGAATTTATTAGATACCTACGTAAAAAAGATTTTGCTATAATTACCTACTTAACTAAAATCTCAATTACGCAATTTAATGGATTTACTATAATAGATACTCAGATATCTACGCAGACAGCTAGGTAGGTAAATACATATTTTCTTTATGGGAAACTAGCTAATGCCTGTGACTTCGTCCGTGTGGATTGAGGGTTTTCGGTTCCCGCGAGATCTCCGGGATAAAAACAGCCTATGTGTTATCCAGACCTGGGTCAAAATTGGCACAGAGATAATCTATCTCTGTGCCAAATTTGACCCAGATCCGTTCAGCCGTTCTGGCGTGATTGAGTAACAAACATGCATCCATACATCCAGTCATCAATCCATCCAAAGTTTTGCATTTGTAATACATATTAGTAATGTATTAAGTATTATTTATACTAAATTAAGTATTTCATTTCATTTGAACCAAAAGTAGAGCTTTATCAAAATGATTTTTCAAAGATTTGACGATTTTATTCAATTCATTCGTCTAAATTCTGTTATTGCAACTAGAATAACAGTTTTTCATCAGATCAATTTTCCTACTTTTCAATTTCTTCCAATCTCTATTGCGGAAGTCAAAAAACATATATTAGCTGTTCGATCTGGTGCTGCAGGCTGTGACGGCATCAACCGTAAAATGTTACTCCTTTCCCTTGAAGCGGTTGCGCCTATAATCTGTCACATATTTAACTATTCCCTTTCTTCTAACGAATTTCCCTCCGCATGGAAAAATGCATATGTTATCCCTATCCCCAAAGTTAAAAATCCCACTTCTTTCTCGCACTTCAGACCTATCTCTATCCTACCGTTTCTTTCGAAAGTTCTGGAGCGTATCATTCACCATCAACTCCAACCTTTTCTGTCCAAATACAACGTCCTAAGCCCGTATCAATCCGGTTTTCGGACTGGTCATAGTACTGTCACTGCCCTTATCAAGGTCTGTGACGATGTTAGATCAAACATGGACAACAAACTAGTTAGTATTATAGCACTACTTGACTTTAGTAATGCTTTCAACACAGTTGATTTCGATATTCTTTTGGGCGTCCTAAGAGCAATAAATATCTCTCCTGAAACTGTGAACTGGTTTGATAGCTACCTGCGCGGTCGTCGGCAGCGTGTTAAAACCGATAGGAAAATTTCCTCTTATAGCCCTATTACTGCTGGCGTGCCGCAAGGTGGCGTCCTATCTCCTCTTCTTTTCGCTATTTATATTAACACTGTCACTTATCTTCTCTCCTCTTCCTATCACCTCTATGCTGATGATCTTCAAGTGTATACAGCTGCACCTGTCCATGACATCCACATTGCCATAGAAAACCTCAACCGGGATTTGAACCAAATAAGTACTTGGAGCGAATCCTATGGACTGTCTGTTAACCCACAAAAATCCCAAGTAGCTCTGTTAGGTGGCTCCAAGCAGCTTGAAAAGATCATACGAAGTAATTTACCTCCCATCCGCCTCGGCCCAACTACCCTGGACATTAGCCCTTCGGTTAAAAACCTTGGCATTTATATCGACAGCTCTTTATCCTGGGTCCCGCAAATAGCTGAGGTTAGCCGGAAGTTGTTTGCGTCAATTGGTGGCCTGAGACGCTGGAAAAACTTTCTTCCAATTAAAACCAAAATTTCTCTAGCTAACTCTCTTCTTTTGCCACTCCTAGACTATGCTGACTCGTCCTACCCCGATCTAACCGAAGAACAGCTGAATAAGCTCGAGCGTCTTCAAAACTTATGCATAAGATTTATCTTCGGGTTGCGTAAGTTCGATCACGTGTCCGAGTACAGAGCTCGTCTGAAGTGGCTCCCAATCAGACTCCGTCGCAATCTGCACATGCTGACACTCCTCTACTCTATTCTATACAATCCTCATACTCCTTCTTACCTCAAACAACGTTTCTCCTTCCTTGGCTCTAACAACGAACGACAACACCTACGGTCATGTACGGATAATCGCTTGCACATTCCTGCCAGTCGCACAGGATATTATGATAAATCTTTTACCCGTAAATCCGTATTACTGTGGAACAGCCTACCAGCGGATGTACGACAGTCTAAGTCGCTCCCTATCTTCAGAAGTCGCTTGCATAAACATTTCTTATCAGGTAGCTATTAAATTCACTTTGGTCCTATATTTTATCTTTTTATTTAGAATTATTTAGTATTTATGTATGTATGTATGTATGTATGTATGTATGTATGTATGTATGTATGTATGTATGTATGTATGTATGTATGTATGTATGTATGTATGTATGTATGTATAATATGTATGTTTGTATGTATGCGTGTATGTATATATTAGGTATATATTTTAATGTTTAGTTGTTGCACTATCCCGCGCTCTTGTTTTATAATCTCCTCTACCCAAAGGTTGTCTGGAAGAGATTGCTTTAGCAATAAGACCGCCTTTGCACCCTTCTGTCTTGTATTGTAAGCTTTTGTTTATTGTTATTTTTAAGTGTGTGCAATAAAGTGTTCATCTATCTATCTATCTATCTATCTGATGTTTTTCTCTGTAACTGGTATGTTAGTACCTAAATAGTAAATAGGGCCTTTATTTAAATAATGAATCTCGTTTTACTATCGTCCTGCTTAAAAAGATACATAATCTATAAATAATACTGCAACACCTCAACAAAAATACCTATATTATAGTCATAACAAGAGGGAAAATTGGAATGCCTCGTTCATCCCTCTTACCTTGTAGATTCGTGAAGGGGCTATTTTTATGACTGTCGCACGCACGGCCCAATGGGCATAAGCGATGAAAGATGCACTGTCACGTGTGTTAGAAAGGGATAGGTATTTATTGCGAGTTGCGTAGTCTAGTCATAACGGTCGAATGGGCGTGATGTTTCTTACCGCGTTGCGAGACAAAAATACGTGGAACAATCGATGATGACGCCGCGGTAGAACGGCGTAAGTGACAGATTTGTTGGTCCTTCAACGCGCTCTCTAGTTTTATTTTTTTATTTACCTCGATATAAAATTATAAAAGTACGATACGATGAGCTGGATTATTTTTTGTCATATTTTACAGACATAGCAACAAAAATATTGGCATATAAACTTATTATGGATGTGAAAAAAACGTAGACGTAGACTAAACAAACAGTCTCGGCAAGACATATAAATATTTATGTGTCTGTATTATTCTTAAAAAATGTTGCTAGGTATGTTGATTTGCATCTGTTTAAAAAGTAAGTAGGTATTGTTAACCGCAGACAATTAATAATTTTTGTATTCTCAGTCCGTGGTATAATGAGCTACATAAATAGGTACATATAAGGCATAGCCACAAGTATGATATTACCTATTATCAAATCTTAAATCGAACTTATCATATTGTTAAGAATCTACTATCTAATTTATATATTTGGTAGGCATTGGTATCTACTAAAATTATACAATTTATGATGTAGGATATTTAGGATAGGGTAGGATTATACCTATTATAAAAATGACATGGTAATAGTATTAAGTTTTGAGAAACAAACAATAATATCTGTAAACGGATGTAACTAGCTGCTTACGCGCACCTAAATAAAATATAGGTACCTATTTACCTAAGTATCTACTATCTAGGTATGTTTAGCGTTTTCCGGAACAAGCGTCAAGATATTATAAACCTCTAAAACTAAATAGATATTATACCTATTATTTCGTTGCAACAAAAAAAGTAAACATTTTTTCAACTTTTTGAGAAAGGTAAGTAACTACCTAAATATTAAAATGAACTTTCTGTTGTGAGTTAATCTGTTGGTAAAACTTTGTATACTTACGTAAGGTGATAGATAATCCGGTAAATACATACCTATTTCAAAATAAAAATAATATTATTATGACAACATCTTAATTTATTTTTAAAAGTTCAAATATTTAAAACAAAATTACTTTTAACAACTAAATAGATTTTGGGTATTTAATGAAGTCAAATACAGCACCTTTTAGTTATTTTCCTAAAGTTATATCACAAATCAATAGACGGAACAGATAACCGCAAATAAATGAAAGGTGACAGTTACAACACTTTCGGGGTGTATTTGCGACTTACGTCACTTTTCTTTCAGCTGCCACAGCCTATAATACCGCGTTTTACGCCTGAGTGCACAAACATTCTTTATCCCATTTACTCATGCCTCGAATGCATATACATCTGTCCTTTTCTACTACCAACTGCTTATGACGGCATAGGAATTGATGGTTAAGTCCAGATACGTATGGAAATGGTGAAATTTTCAGTTATGAGAATAATCGAGCGGTTTGAATTGTATAAATTACACACATTGTTCACACACGATGCTATCTACGTCATTGTTGTGTTTTAATCCTGTCGTTTGATTGACTGCTCTTATGTTAGTGAAAATCAGTAGCGGGAACGTACATTTTTTGTGAGATTAGAACAATTCAACATTATAATTATTAGTACAGATATTTAATTATGAAAGGGGAAAAAAATATTCTGCCATTGCTAGAAGCTTAGTTTGGTACCTATAGAAGTTAAGTAGGTAATGGTAATGTGCATTTCCCTATACAATTGCAATACCTACATATTATATATAAGTACCTAAAATACCTAAATAAACCTATGTAGGTAGATATTTAATTTTCTCTCTGAATCACGTTAGGTCCAATACTCATAATTTCATCTTCATATCATATTATACCTTCTCTTTGGCTGTGATATTATGCAAAAAACAACGACATTCCTTATTTTGCTCTCTTTGCTTATTGCTACGTTACTTAACCAGCAAAACCTGAAATTTAAAAACTTCAGAAATATTATCTTATACGCATAATCAGCACGCCTAATGAAATTATAAGATCACTAAATCTATGTACAAAAATTCTAAATTATAACGTTATTTAGTATTTTAATTTGTGGCTTACTCGATCGAGCAGTGGTTTAATAATCACGCCTAATGAAATTATAAGATCACTAAATCTATGTACAAAAATTGAAAATTATAACGTAGTTTAGTATTTTAATTTGTGGCTTGCTCGATCGAGCAGTGGTTTAATCATCACGCCTAATGAAATTATAAGATCACTAAATCTATGTACAAAAATTCTAAATTATAACGTAGTTTAGTATTTTAATTTGTGGCTTGCTCGATCGAGCAGTGGTTTAATCATCACGCCTAATGAAATTATAAGATCACTAAATCTATGTACAAAAATTGAAAATTATAACGTAATTTAGTATTTTAATTTGTGGCTTACTCGATCGAGCAGTGGTTTAATAATCACGCCTAATGAAATTATAAGATCACTAAATCTATGTACAAAAATTGAAAATTATAACGTAGTTTAGTATTTTAATTTGTGGCTTACTCGATCGAGCAGTGGTTTAATAATCACGCCTAATGAAATTATAAGATCACTAAATCTATGTACAAAAATTGAAAATTATAACTTAGTTTAGTATTTTAATTTGTGGCTTGCTCGATCGAGCAGTGGTTTAATCATCACGCCTAATGAAATTATAAGATCACTAAATCTATGTACAAAAATTCTAAATTATAACGTAGTTTAGTATTTTAATTTGTGGCTTGCTCGATCGAGCAGTGGTTTAATAATCACGCCTAATGAAATTATAAGATCACTAAATCTATGTACAAAAATTGAAAATTATAACGTAGTTTAGTATTTTAATTTGTGGCTTGCTCGATCGAGCAGTGGTTTAATCATCACGCCTAATGAAATTATAAGATCACTAAATCTATGTACAAAAATTCTAAATTATAACGTAGTTTAGTATTTTAATTTGTGGCTTGCTCGATCGAGCAGTGGTTTAATCATCACGCCTAATGAAATTATAAGATCACTAAATCTATGTACAAAAATTGAAAATTATAACGTAATTTAGTATTTTAATTTGTGTCTTGCTCGATCGAGCAGTGGTTTAATCATCACGCCTAATGAAATTATAAGATCACTAAATCTATGTACAAAGATTGAAAATTATAACGTAATTTAGTATTTTAATTTGTGGCTTGCTCGATCGAGCAGTGGTCCTTGTAACCGGACACCGCCAAAACGCTACTGCGGCGCATTTTGGGGGCTTCGCGTCACGTATTCGGTATTATGTAGCCCCACGGAGTTTCGTTTTCGTTTACACGCACCGTTGTAACTGGATCACTCGAATTACATAGTAATTAAGATGTCCCTTTTTAAGACGCGAGCATCTTTGAAAAAAAAAAGAAGATTTTTTCGAATTTTGTCCAGAGTTTTGTTTTAGTGAACCTGTGTGCATGCCTACATAGACCCAAAAGTACATAATATTAAGTATTCTATGGGACTTACCAACACAATAAAATTTGGAAAATACCTACATAGGTTTTGATAAAAAAACTTTCGTTGAATAACTATAATGATGAATATTTTATTGAAAGACAACAAAGGTCCATAATGGTTAGTACAATATTTATCCTATGTTAGTTATTCTAATAAGTAGCATAAATAATAATAAACAATAATAGTAATAAAAATAGGCAATAATATGTGTTAGTATATGACTTATTCTATGTTAGTTAATATAATTAATATACTTACAAACTAAAGCTGACATCCAGTGCGCTTTGAAAGCGCTGTCCTGTCTGTCAGCTATCACCTTCAGAATAGTGTTGGAACTACTCTCCAATCTACATTTGGTCGAGGCGATCCTTTTACGTATGATTGCGAAAAAACCGTCCACACGATTTTCCGCAAACATACCGGACGCACTGCAGTACCGAGGCAGTCCCAACACCATCCTGAAGATGTTATTATACTGGACTCGGAGAGCGCTTAGAGATTTTTGGGTATAGTCAACCCACAGACTGCAAGTGTAGAAGCTCTGGCAAAAGGCCTTGAAAAGTGTGACCTTAACTTCTTTTGAGCAACGAGCAAATCTGCGAGCTAACATATTCCCTCTAACCGCCAACGCCCTCCGTTCCATATCTATGTCTCCATTGTCTTTCATGTCTGCTGTAACCACGTGACCAAGGTAAGTGAACTGGTGCACCCTGATCAGCTCTGCACCGCACAATCTCACAGGTGGCACATAGTTAGGAGACAAACTGCCTGCAGCGAAGACCATGAGCATGCTTTTTTTAACATTATATTTAAGTCCATGCTTTTCTGCATAGTCCTCACACACACGCAGCAGATCCCTCAACGCGCAGACTGAAGGACTCAGCAGCACCATATCATAAATATGTGTATATGATAATAAATCGTTGAATATTCGCAGCGTGAGTTCGTAAAGCGCGAGTAAAATAACACACGATGTAGGTAATTGTCGCTAGCTAATTCACAAATTATCTACTTGCCTAAATAAAATCATTATTACTTAATACACCGAGACCAAAAATACAATAAGTAGATATACTTAGCTTTTATCTGAATATGTTTTTAATAAATCTTTTTCAATAAATTTACCGACGAAATGAAAATCTATTTGAAGCGCAAATGAACGTTTACCATAAACCAATGATCAATTTGCGTTATGTCATACAACATTACCTGTTTAATTATTTGTTTACTAATTACTTAGCTATCGACTATTTTGTTTGTTTTGGTTTATTTCTAGATATAAACGAATCCGTTTAAGCATAGGTAGAGTTCTACGTTTGAATTTATTTTATTTAAGGATATAAATTATTAAGTAGGTATAGGAATAGGAACTAGGTAGGCACCACCATATTTTGTTTTCATTCATTAATATCATTGTTATTGATTCCCATAACATTCGTTTATAAAGTAGGCAGCTTGCAAGAGAAGATTTTGATATTTTTTATTGGAGTTTACCTCCTTAAAGAATCGATTTTCATATATAAGCCCGGGATATGAAAATTTATGGTTATAGAGTAAAATCAAACTTTCTCCGTAACGTTGTTGTGTTGTGTAACACTTGTTTATGTTTCCATGGTAACACTTTTGGTTCGTAATGAGTAAACTCCAGTAGGTAGTGCGATATACACAAATTTTTATACTAACTTTAAGTTAAAAATATATACAGAGCTTAAAAGAATTTTAAGAGATTACCAGTTATCTTAACTAGATATAGCTAATTGCCCAAAAATCTTCTTGACTTTCCGTGAAAAAAAAATACAAACTAAATACCAAAACAATCAAATTTTCCGATAGATATAGGAACTTAGCTTTTAAAACTCCAATAGTTTAAACCGATAATGAACTGAACACAATAACGGACCCAATCCCTAAACGCGATCCTAAGAGAATTGCAAAAACCCCACCCGACCGCACCCCAACCGCTTTCCACCGGGGAATCGAACCCGGGTCTCCGCGGGTTAAGCGTGTACGTTAAAATGTTTATAGATAATGCCAATGTGGATTGTAGGTAATAGTAATTCTAATCCCGAGGGTAGACGGCCCCTCTGGAGTCTGCTGGAATGTAATGGCTTTTGTCCGTCTGTGTCGGTTTTGATGTTGAATGGTGGGGTATGCGTAGGTTGCGTAACGTTGCTACATCGTCCGATGCGATACACTGATACGATCGATTTCTCGTAACGATACCGGGCCATGTAAAACTGTGTTTTTAACATTATCCGCAAAACGACACAGACAAAAAAAATAGAATTCTCCGCAGTGACAAAAAGACGCTCGACGTTGACAAAAAAACGATATCCATCATTCAATAAATAAAACTTTCACATGTCATTCAAACTAAAAACATTAGAAGTGTATGCAAGCAGCAAGTAGGTTTATCTTTACAGTGCCCATGTAGGTACGAACTTTTTAAAATCGTAGACGTTAGTCACTATCTAACTCTTCTGTTGTAATTATCTAAGTACGGTTTCTAAGTTATTTAAATAAGTATTAGTTTAAATTTAATTTCTGTTATACACAACAATAAAATTAAGCAATCAAATTGTTGAAATATTTGGTATTTTTTATTTATATTACTACACCAATGTCGTATCGGATACTGCGTAAATGTTTTCCTGTATGGAAAGTAGTTTTTTGATCACGCCTCCTCATTCTGTGTCAATTTTTTGGCCAATGACTCGCTTAAACACTACAATGTGAACAACTTTAACTACCTAATAATTGTCATCTACACAAATAATTTTATTAAAATATGTGACAGTGTTTCTGTCTGTTAGGTAGACTACTTACGGACCTTCTAGGTCTCGGAGCCTCTCAATATCCACTGAGGGTGGCCACCGAGGGGGTTTTAGTGGGTAGGTATAAATCCTACATAATCTCGTGAAAATTTCCTCCGCAAACAAAAAAAAACGGCACGGACTTTCTAATTTTCCTGATTTCCCTTCCTCTGATTCCGCCTGACCGATTTTTTATTTATTTAAACCGATTTCAAAATTTTCACATTTTTTACTGTAAAAAATCTCGTATCACTAAGGACCTGTCTTCCGTTATGTCCAATTTTCATTCAATTTAATTAACATCGCTATCGATAAAAACCTGATCGGTTAGATAGCTAAGCTTTTGTTCTAACGTGTCACACGAGACCACCTACACGGGTACACCACTATCGCACGATCTATCGTTGTGTCCCGACGCAATGACGTGCGCACGCGCATCCCTAGTGACACCTGTCTATGTCAGAGTGACGTGAAAACGCCCGCGCGCAGCGCGAGAATGATCTATAACCCAACACTATGGAATTACTCACGGTCCATTGCTTGCTCAAGGAACTTTGATGCCCTGATTCATAAATCGCAGCAGTTCGTAATTTACTTACTTACAGTTTCTATGTTGGCAGGATACAGTTTTAAAGTGATAGTTATACCTACTTGTATCATCAATTCTACGAATGAGAAATTGTGTAGGCAAATGTAATCAATTGAACTGTGTTTTTACTTTGTCGCTCATCACAAGAAAAATACAAATGAATTTAAATGTGGGTACCTGAAGAAAAATATAATATAAGAAAAATACAGTTGAAATACTGTTGTAGTATTGTAGTTGAGTTGGAACCTTTAATGTATAAAATACGAGGTCTACTTAAAATTAATTAGCCCGAGAAAGCTTCATATCCTTATCTGTCAAAATACTTCATTGAAATGTGATTTAGGCAAGTCTAAGATCTAAGATTGTAGCGGGCTATCCTGCTAGTGTTACGGCAGTAATATAAATATTAAATCTGTACTCTAATCGGTTTGTACATGGCATCGTACGGGAACGCTAAATCGCTAGTCACGGCCGAAGTCTCTTACCAGACCCAGACCAGAGAAAATTCACAGATTATAAATTTCCAAATGTGCCCCTGCTGGGGATCGAACTGGCACCTCCCGATTGTAAGACAAAGCAGTAACCACTGCACTAGGGAGGTCGTCAAAGTATTTTTTAACCGATTTCCAAAAGAGGGATCTCAATTCGGCCCATATATTTATCTAATGTACCTACGTAAAGTCCCAAAAACTTATCTGACCCGGTGACTGTGTCTCTATCTATGAAAAATTAAATAAAAACGAAAACTAAACAGGCATAAAAATTAGTTCCAATTTTGCCCACCGGGTCAGATAAGTTTGTGGGACTATAGACCGATTTCTCTAACGAAGCGTCAATGTATGGTGTTGTTGGATACAGCCATCTTCAATGAATACAGCTGTCCAGTCGGGATACCTTTCGCTGCGCATGCGTCATGTAGCGTCGCGAAACTTGATACGTTCCCTCACACTCAGATTGTTATCTTTGCTCTTATTTTCTTACATCACATTCTAATTTTAATATTATTATACAATATTTGAGTTTTGAACCGCCCAGGTTTTGCACGGGTGGAATAAACAATATAGAATAGGTACACAGTTGAAAAATCTAAATTTTCTAGAGTTAGCAGTTTTGGCGATGTTTATAATAATTGTCAGTCAGTCTGTTTCTGTTACATTTATTTAGTACAAGACGATGCCCGCGACTCCCTCCGCGTGGATTAAGATGTTTTGAATTTTGATTCCCGCGAGAACTCTTGAATTTTCTAGGATAAAAAGTAGCCTATGTCCTTCCCCGGGTTACAAACTATCTCCATACCAAATTTAATCAAAAAGGTAGAAAAAAGTAAGTATTACCTAGTTTTAACCCTAAATATTTACAAAATATAGTTACCTACTTTCCTACAAATTTCGATCAAAATCACTTTTCAGCTTCCCAAGCATTAGTAAGTCAATGTTCCCAAGCTATAAATATTTAAAAATGTATCCAACTGAACTAACTCTTATGACTCGAGTAATAAAACACAATTTGATTTGTCCTGATTATTCATGTCGCCTCAGACGAGAGCGGCAAGGATCTTGTTTCAGGGTATACCTAAATCGGTAGTGGGATTTAAGGCTCGACTACACACATATTATCATTATGACTAAATGATGCCCGCGACTTCGACCGTGTGGATTTAGGTTTTTTGATTCCCGCGGGAACTCTTTAATTTTCCGGGATAAAAAGTAACCTTTGTCCTTCCCCGGGATACAACCTATCCCTGTACCAAATTTGATCAAAATCGGTTGAAAAGATGGGCCGCGAAAGCGTAGCAGACAGACAGACAGACACACTTTCGCATTTATCATATTTATTGAATTATATTTAAGCTTAAGAAAGGCCATGACGGTAGAACACCTAAATGCCATTTGAGTGTCGGCGCGTTCGGTCATTGAACTCGGGATTTGATACACCTACTTGAGAAGTTATGCAATAGAATATTTTAGCTGTGTCGTTGGTCTAGTCACTTGACTCTAGTAGTAAGCATGTTCAACAGTCCAGCCTAAATTCTCGGGTCGTGCCATAATTAAAAAAAGAAAAGTACTTAGGTACCTATTGGCTTTTTTAGACAAGAAGTCTCGGTGACGCACGGAGTTGGGAAGTTGTGATTCACCCCGATGCCTCGGAAAATGCGTAGTAAAACTTCATCTGCATCTGATCTCTCTGCGGTGCAGATTTAAATTAGAAGTTATTTTACAACTGTAAAGTACAAGAAATCAATGTCATTCTTTCAATTAAAAAAAAAGTGTGTGTGTTCAATTCACACACGGCAGAAGTGAAACTTCAGAAAAGTAGCCTACGAGATAATGAGATAAATGTAACTTGTATTTTATTTTATGTTTATTTATCTTGTGTTTTATTTTATTTTTATGTATTTTACCTCAATCTCTCGCAGGCTAAATCCTATTATGAATATTATGTGTCTCTTTTTGGTGTCGCTTTTTGGTTTCATCGAATTTTCAAATCACAACGAGTCTAAAGAAGATTCACTTAAAAAAAAAAACAATTAAATCTTAACTAAAATTATTATAATAAAAACTAATAAACTAATTATGTAAAAACAAAAAATATAAAATACTTTATCTTACATACCAGTGCTAAATGAACCTGACCTCCGGAATTTATTCAGATCTTTAGATAAAGAGATATTTATTCTTACTTATCGCTACTTACGCCCTTTCGGAAACGCGATCCCCGAATCAGTAATCATCGATGTGTGAAAAGGGCCGCTCAGTTTTAGGCGCGGGGCGCATCGGGCGCGATTTAAAAATCGTTGCGTGTAGTGGGGTCCATGGCGGCTTTTAAAAATAAATATGTGGCCATTCGACTTAATTATTGTTATTTTTAGGGTTCTGTACATTTTAAAGTCGATCCTTGCTCGTTAGGTCATGCCATTTATTTCATTTCATATAATTGCATGTCTTCATTGGCATGAGGCCCTGTAGGGCACTGCAAATCTTAAACTAAGTTCTATAATAACCCCTAATACCTATTATTACAATGAACATAATATGGGTGACATGATTCAGGATACCTTTTATCCCAGAAAATCAAAAAGTTCCTCGGAAATTTTAAAATATCCATGCGAACGAAGTCTCAGGCATCATCGGGTATTTAAATGCGTTTAAAAAAAGGGGCCAAATACAAATAAAAGATATAAGAAAATAATTAATAAAGCAGTCCTTATACTGCATTTACAAAAATAAACCTCTCGTTCGAAACGACAACGTCAAACAAAATAAATCCTTTGAAATTCTAATAGGAACGCGCCATTTTAATCTTGCTATCTGATTGGCCGGTAAGCTGTCAGTTACAGAACCAGTTGTAAATGCATCTCACTTATTGGCTCTTTTGAAATTCGAACGACAATTTTTATTTTATGTTTTACTAGCTGATGCTCGCGACTTCGTCCGCGTGGTTTAAGATTTTTGATTCCCGCGGTTTTTTATTTTTCTTTAATTTTCCGGGATAATTTCCGTCATTCCAGGCTATAATCTATCTCTGTGATTCATCCAGATCCGTTCAGCCGTCTTTGGGGCGTGATTGAGTACCTAACAAACATCCCTCCATACATCCGTCCATCCGTCCATCCAAACTTTCGCATTTATAATATTAAGTATAAGTCTAAGTAGATTTCAAACATAGATTAATTTATTTTAAAAAGAACAGTTGATTTAAATCTGTATTTTCTTATTGGTGGAAGTTTTTTGTGAGGATATTGTGATTGTAATTGATTTCTGATTGGATTTCGAGTTTAGTGTCATTACTAATGATATCTTCGTATCTAATTAAACATGTAAAGCCATCATGTTTTTCATATCAGGCATTATATTATGTAAATATTAATGAGATATATTTTTTCTTATACGCGGCTATGTAGGTAGTAGGTACAATAGTTAGGTACCTGCTTTAGGTAGAACCAGAACTAGAATAAACAAGTGAATATAATTAAAATTATTAAAAAATACGACTGCTCTGCCGTAGACACACATACATACACGAACCCTGAAAACATAACACTCCTTTTTTTTAAATCCCCCTCGAATGGAAGTACGGTTACCACTGTTACTACGTAACGATACCACAGTCATTAACCACTTACTTAATTACCTTTGGAATCTTATTCACATTTTTATTAGATGATATTTTTGGTGAATCACTGGATATTGAACTATAGTGTTATATATTTTTGGAATCTACTCTTCATTTTCTAGATGATGATTATATAGTTAATCTTATTTTCGTTTTAACTTTACGGTACTTAGGTACTACTAACTTTGGTCTTTAAAGCGGAACCATCGTCACCCCATCAATTTTTTTTTAATTTTACTCGCCTATGTCACCCGGAATAAGCTAGGGATTCTAACGATACCTCATTTATCAAAATCGGTTTAGGTGTATAGAAGTTATGGTGGAACATACAAACTCACATACATACATACATACATACATGAACCCTGAAAACAATATACTCCTTTTTTCAGGCAGTCGTATAAAAAGATTTGAATTTTGAACTTTAATTAATGTATAAACTTTATTTCGTAGTTCTAAATTGATTGTTCATCTAGTTTTAAAGCACGTAAAATGTTTCGATATAGGTAAAAACCAAATGCGAACTATCGGTCGGTGTTGTACCCGTTCGCTTAATCCCTGTTACGCTAATGGAAGGTAATGTACAGGTGCCGGGCTTAAAGCTACACGTATGTACTTTAAACTGACGATTTAAAAGCTCTAACAAAGCTTTTTTGTTTAAACTTTTTTTTAACCACGTTTAAGCTGCGGTTTGGCCCTTGGAGTTTGATTTTCGGATTAAACCTGTTCGGATTTCTAACGTAAGCGACAAAATTCAATTTATAGTATACTACACAAAAAGTATAACTTTTTGAAAATAAGATTCTAACAATCTTCACTACAATAACTAGTTTATAAAACTATAAGTACATATTATATTCTGTTGTAGGTAAGTATTCCAATTTACCAATAGTCAATACTATAGTATTTACCACAGACCTATAAAAGATTTTTTTATAGGAAACGATATATTTAATGCATAAGCTAGAGGTTTAACTGGTCTGTGTTTATAGGTTTATGTACCTACTATAATATGTGTATCGGTAGACAGTTATCTAAACAATATTTTGACCTCGGTCTCGTTCTCGGTCTCGTATACTCCACTACCACCACTACAGCCCATTAACGTCCCACTGCTGGGCACAGGCCTCCACTCTCATAGGAGAGAGGGAATTAGAGCTTAGACCCACCACGCTGCTCCGATGCGGGTTGGCGGGCTTTAACGACTAATATCATGTTATTGATAATAACCGGGACCGACGGCTTAACGTGCTCTCCGAGGCACGGGGGTGTAACACCGCCAACTTCCTAACTCCGGGCTAGTACTGAGAATTTCTAGTCAGAAAAACTTATTATGGCCCGACCCCGGACTCGAACTCGGGACCTCGTCAGCCGCAGTCAAACATGCTAACCACTAGACCAACGAGGCAGTCGTATACTCAATATTATAATCATTATAAAAAGAGGTAAGTACAGTTTGTGAGATTGTAGGGGGTAATCTCTGGATCTATACTGAACCCATTTGAAATAATAGAAAGCCACATTATTGCTGAGTGTCATAGGCTATATATGTACGAGATATAGTATCCCGAAAAATTAGGGAGTTCCCGTGGAAATTTAAAAAATGTTTCACGCGGACGAGAGACTTCGACTTCGAGAGAAACAAGTTTGAAATAATTTTGGAATACCCAATCATTTTAATTATAAGGTGGATTATAAAGCTCAAAAAATTATGCCTCATAACTCCTCTTCTTCAAATAATTTTCAGAATTTAGATGTCGCTATTTTTATTCGAAACAATCTTATTGTACAAAAAATGCACGGGTTGCAATAAAAAGCCGTCGAACTGCTTGAAGAAAATCGATTATAGACGGTAATATCTCCAGAACTGTGAACACATTTACGATTTAGCAGCCCAGCCTCCCCCATCCCGCGGAAAAATAGATTTTCCCGCGTTGCCAATAGCAACAAGAAAACAGATAGATATTATTATCTAGGGACGCCCCGCGGCACTGTCTATATATTGATAAGTATGTACATATAGGATTGTACGTGTTAAAATGGGCATACATATAAAAGGTTCTACATATAAGCCGACTTCTATCTCCAACTTAATGCCTTAAATTTTTTTGAAGAACATAATTAAGTATGCAGGTTGTTTGTCATGTAAGCGTCCTATCATTTTCTATGAGCGTGTCTTTTAATTGCCGAGCCAACTCGACGCAGCCATCAACTATCAAAGTCAAAAGATTTTTTATTCAAACAAACTTTCATCTCAACTTTCTTGCCAAAGTTAGAAAAAATATCTGCAATTGCTTTGGTAAACTAATTAACTGAATGATTAACTTTGAATGCAATAACAACAGCTGTTATAATAAAATAAAGAGTTCAGTAGGAGACTAGATAACATTTAATATTTACTTAAATATAACTTTAAAAAAACTTCGTCACAAGCTTTTAAAAGAAATTTTGTCATTGTCGTCACATCTAGGTGAGCAATTGGAACAATACGGAGGCGACTTGTCGGCACATCTATAGATGCTTTAAAGGGGCATCCATATACCTACCATAGGGCTATATTTGTGTGGGTTAGGTTTTTACGCATGCGTGCTTTTTCGGCGAAAGTAGATGAAATTGGGGTTTTTAGGCCCTGAAGGGGTGAAGGGTGGGGAGGGCCCTAATCTGTGTCCCTTTGAGGATCCCGATTGGAATTTAGTAATCATATTAAATTTTAAATTACACGTGCTTGGAAGTGAAAAGGGCGGGGCGGTTTGCAATTTGTTTCCTATTAGATAGTTATTTAGTTCGGCAGAGATTGGTTAGGGGTTACATGCTCCTATAGCAATACAACTTGTATTTATATATATATAGAGTTTTGAGGTCGTGAATATTACGATTATTTTTGGAAATACGAGGAACAAATTATGAAATTTGATAAATTCAAGTAGGTTCTTAATTTGGAATATAAAGTCCTGAATTTTTTATTATTCGTAGCCTGAAACGGCGACTTGCGCCAGGTAGATAAAAAAATTCAGGTGACTTCTTAGATACAATACCGCATACTGTGGATATTCTTCCAAGGGATAAAAATATATTATAATAGTACTAGATAAATAGATGGATTGAGGTTTTTGATTTCCGTGGGAATTCCCAAATTTCCCAGTATAAAAGTAACCTGCCTACCTATATCCTTCCCCAGGATACATACTACCTTTGTACCAAATTTCAACAAAACTGGTTGAAATAATGGGCCGTGAAAGCGTAGCAGACAGACATGTCTGTCCATCTGCTACGTTTTCACATGTCTGTCTGTCTGACTTTCGCATTTATAATATTAGTTACAGGTACCTATGATTGTATCCCGCCAACCCGCATTGGAGCAGCCCAGCTGTGGGACGTTAATGGGGTGTAGTAGGCCCATGATTGTACTAGAGAAGTCAGTTTTAATTGTGCTAAAACAGCTCATCCTTGCAGGTATCATCAATCAACCGCGTATTGAGGAACTTGGCGTCACAAAAAGAGCAAGCAGCATCGGCACAGAACGACAGCGTTTACGAAAAGTTAAGGATGTTCAACGGTCAAGCGGCGACTGGGTGGTGGTACCCTGGTCTGCCCACCGCCCCCACTGCACCTACGTTGCCCGCGCCCCTACCACCCCAATTGAATAGGCCGACCACCGAAGAACATAAAAGAGGTATGCAATCTCGCATGTTCTTCTATCTACATCTGTTCTGTTCTGTGAAAAACTTGGTACAAAGAATTTAGTTTCGGGCACAGCATTCGGAGCCAGGGTAGGCATTGAGGTAGATGCCTACATTCAGGCGGGCAAGATGAAAAATATACATTGAGCTTTTTTAACTAGGGTTTTTAACTAGGGAATGCTTTTATGCTTCTATGTCGTGCACGCCATTGCAGAGATAGGATAGGTACGCTACATTCATTCCTGAAAATAAAAAAATTTTAGTGCGTCGTTTAGAAGGCATAAAATTTAAACAGATAGAAGCGGTAAGTACGCATGAAAATTATTAAATTACCTAATTCATGTACATGTTTATAATGTTTATAATATACTAAAGAATTTCTGCTACTTCGTCCGCGTGGATTTAGAGTTTGCCGGATAAAAAACATGTAAAAAGTAACCTTTGGGCGTCTTCGAGATGTAATCTAACTTTATAAATTTCATCAAAATCAGTAGAACAGATGGGCCGTGGAAGTGTAGAATAAAGATATACAGCCGTATATCTGTAATCTGTCAGCTGACAGACAGACACACTTCTGCATTTAAAATATTAGTATGGATCTCGATCATCTGTTCTTATTGCATCGATGTGCATCATATTATATATTATACTTTTAGCATATACTTTGGCAATTCCAAGCGTGAGTTAATGACACTAGTGTCAGACACCTAATAGAGGCCATGACATGACAGCGATGCCCTTTTTCCCGTTCGCTTTGAGCCACGATATAAGACGACTGAGATCTAAGTAGTAGGTATCCAGCTCATAGGGCTGACAGCTGTTGATGACTTCATACGAATTTTCAGTTAGTTTTTCAGTTCAGAAGGTACTAATCCCAATCAATTAAGTACTAGATGATGCACGCGACTTCATCCGCTTTTTTTTAAATTCCCGTGGGAACTCCTTCATTTTCCGGGATAAATAGTAGCCTAAGTCCTTTCATGTGATGTAACTTATCTCTTTACAGAATTTCATCAATATCGGTTGAAAAAATGAGTCGTTATTTGGGGTAGCAGACACTATACTATACTTTATATTATTAGTATGGATTTAATGGAAGAAGTTTTCTTGGTATAATGCGGTTGGCTCCCAGACCTTCACAAGTTCACGCAGGACTCTACTATGACTCTACTACTAGTTGGCAATTTTGACGACCTCTCCGATGCAATGGTAATTCTTGTGGTCTCATGAGTGGGTGGTCCTGGGTTCGATCCCCGGCAGCGTCAATTTGGGAATTTTTGATTTCTGAATACTTCTGATGTTTTAACGTTTAAACTAACATGAGTGATATTCATTATAACTAGTATCACAGGTTGTAACTCACTGGCATTTCGGACAAAATAAGTGAGTTACAACCGGTGATATATTTGTAGTTACTTCTGGTTAATAATTTAATATAAAAAAATATTTTTTAAACAACCGACTTCAAACTCCCGCGCCAACTTTACAACAACTAGCGCACGCTATACAAAGTACTTATTTTATTGTTGATATTTTAAAAATCGCTCCACCGATTTCGATAAAATTTATATGGGACCACCTTTGAAGTATACCCTTTCAAACAAAAAAAGAATTTTCAAAATCGGTCCAGGCGTCTTCGAGTAATCGGGGAACATACATAAAAAAAAAAAAGATTCCGACGAATTGAGAACCTCCTCCTTTTTTGAAGTCGGTTAAAAAAAAACTTATTTTGAAAAATCATTGACTTATAGCGAAAGGTAGATAGCCCTGCATACATTCCTGAACGAAAGGAGGATTAAAGGCTGGGAGGGGGTGGGTGGATGCTATAGTACGGCACTTGTCCTCTTTGTGGCCTGCAAGATTATCTCTTTGCTTCTTGTGTGATGTTAGGTTACTGTGGTTACGCTTCATTACATGCGGATTAGAGATAACTATACCGTTTCAAGATAAATTGGTTATCTGGAGTTTCGATGAAGAAAAAAACAGTCAAGTGCAAGTCAGACTCGCGCACAGAGGGGTTCCGTACCACCACACAATCCAAATTCTTTAAGTAAATAACGAGAAAGATGTCATAACAACGCGTAATCAGCTTTGAAATACCTGGCTCATACACGTATATGCCTACGCCACCCTATGAGTACGGAACCCTAAAAAACAATTTTCGATTTTTTCCTGTACCTAAGCTATAAGACCTTTCTTCTTGCCAAATTTCTTGATTCTAAGTCAACGGGAACTACTCTATCGGGTTTGATTTATTGGCTAGTGTCAAAATATGCGACATAAATGACCGTAGACCTCAGTATTTGATATTAATTTCAACTTCATACCTCCATGCGTTCCCGAGAAAAAGGGAGGTGACACACAGACGGACAAAGTGATCCTATAGGGTTCCATTTTTCCTCTAGAGGTACGGAACCCTAAAAACTACCTATTATTAGTTTTTAAAGGGACCCAACTGGTAACTATGTTTATATGTGTGTAACTGCCTCGTTGGTCTAGTGGTCAGCATGTTCAACTGCGGCGACGAGGTCCCGGGTTCGAGTTCCGGGTCGGGCCATAAAAAGTGTTGGGTTTTTCTTACAAGAAATTCTCAGCACTAGCCTGGAGTTAGAAAGTTGGCGGTGATTCACCCCCGTGCCTCGGAGAGCACGTAAATCCGTCGGTCCTGCGCCTGATCTCTCTCCGGTCGTGTCGGATTTTCCGTGTCGGGTTATGAGAGTAAAGGAACAGAGAGTGCACCTGTGTATGCGCACACAGTCTTGTGCACTATAATTTTTCCCGCGCAGAATGCTAATCTCTCTAGAGATAGGCCGCCGTGGCCGAAATTCGGTCGGGAGGACATTATTATTATATGTGTAACCAAGGTTCTCTCTGTTTGTGAAAAGTGTCTGTGTAAATCAGGTTCTCAACAGTTTTCAGCAATTACTATGCTAAACGCGTGGCTTCAGCCGGTCGCTCTCGAGCTCCGCTATTTCAATGCAGTCTGTCGCTCGACTACCTAGTCACTTTACATTTCAGTGTTTACATGTTTTTACAGTTGAATACTAGTTACTATACGTCTTAAGGATTTTGCAAGTTTATGTGTATACTAGCTGATGCCCGCGACTTCGTACGCGTGGATCGAGGTTTTGTTGTTCCCGCGGGAACTCTTGAATTTTCCGGGATAAAAAGTAGCCTATGTAGGACTAACACAGTCCAGACTATAATCTATCTCTGTGCCAAATTTCATCCAGATCCGTTCAGCCCTTGGGGCGTGATTGAGTAACAAACATCCATCCATACATCCATCCAGACATCCATCCAAACTTTCGCATTTATAATCTTTATTTGATTGATTGATTTTAATACTAAATGATGCCTGCGACTTCGTCCGCGTGGATTAGGATTTTTTGATTCCCGCGGAAACTCTTTAATTTTCCGGGATAAAAAGTAGCCTTATCCTCTATAAAAATCTGCAGGTCCTCAACTATATCCATGCCAAAAATCACGTCGATCCTTTGCTCCATTGCGGCGTGAATGTAGGACAAACCAATAAACCAACAAACCGACACACTTTCGCATTTATAATCATAACTAATTAATAAATTAATACTAGTACTGGTATGATATAATATGATTTTAAAACCTAATGTTATACCTACTTAGTGAAAATATTTAGCTACGTCTTCTAAGGTTACGACTTTTCTCAGATAAGTACATCGTTTTGATCAGGCGAATGTATGTGCGTTTAGAATTAAAGTAACCTAAGGCTAAGTTCACAATAAAATGTAAACTTGCTAAATAAATAAGGCAGCTAAAAGTCTACCCGAAGTCGTTCCTCTTACAAATTAGGGCACGTTCCGCTCTATGCACTTTGACATCACACTCTACACTCCACCGGCCGCGCGCGTGTCTTCAATTTTCTTGGATACACCAGTTTTACTCGGTTGAAAATATTTAGCTCATCGATATATATTTAGGTAAGAGATGGGCCCTTTCATAGAAAAATATTGGGCGTCAGACCTGTAGAGCGCCCTCCACACCTGTTTAACCGCTTTTCAGACTAGATGGCGTTAGTAAAATAAGTTCACATTCTTTGTTTGACAGGGCCGGTCTATGTAAATTGAGGTCGTTGATTTAGCTACGTCTTCTAAGGTTACGCCTTTTCTCAGATACATCGTTTTGATCAGGCGAATTTCTGTGCGTTTAGAATCAAAGTAACCTAAGGCTAAGTTCACAATAAAATGTAAACTTGCTTAATAAATAAGGCAGCTAAAAGTCTACACGAAGTCGTTCCTCTTACAAATTAGGGCACGTTCCGCTCTATGCACTTTGACATCACACTCCACACTCCACCGGCCGCGCGCGTGTCTTGAATTTTCTTGGTTACACCAGTTTTACTCGGTTGAATTTTGTGTGGTAAGCTATTCTTCTATTAAAAGTATCGAAAAGATATTTTTTTTTGCTCAGAACCTTTTGATATACCTACCTACTTAAATTGATGCCTTTATGATGTTATTGATTTATTAAATCAAGAATCCCGATTTTACTTTACCAATTGTGAAGAATTTCCGATACCTACTTACATTTCAAAAGCAAGTTAATCAATTTTGTGGCACGATAGGTACGTGGTAAAATAATATTTGGTATTTTTGATTTATTACATTAATTTGGATTAAGGTTTTGATTACCGCGGGAACTCTTTAATTTTGAGGGATAAAATGTAACCTATGTGGCGGTTATTTAGGTTAGTCGGGGCTTCGAAAATCAAAGTTCCCACGGGATTTTAAAAACGATGTACAGTCGTGGACATTATCTACTATTTAGCAATATAAAAACCTACTCCAGTTATTTGTCGTTTATCGTAGAAGTCAATTTGTCGCACAATTCAGCGACCGCTAGCTGACCGACCGCGCCGCGCGAACTGTTTATATTCTAACCCGGTGTGCACAAGCAATTTGTCCAATTATTTGAGTTGCCGCAGATCGACAAACATGGCCGCGTCCGTGACAATTTCGAATAAATATTTACGCAAATAATAATAATTGAGGTATTTGTTGTTGATTAATATGGCCGCAACACACTTGCAACTTTTTCATTGTCTTTGCTGTGTTCTGTTTCGACTTTCACGTTAATAATAAAGTAATGTTAATAAATTTTCTAGCAATATCACGGGCAACATCTACAATGCGTTTAAAATTTATATGTAGGTAAGTATATATTATTAGTCAAATAAAAATATTGTTACGTAATTTAAAAAATGGTCTTCAAAGTAGGATACGTAACCCTGATTTATCTAATATTCCTAAAATTGCCCAATAACACTGTTCCCAACAACAATGCAGGTTTACAAAAATAGTATCTATCACGCAGTGCTAAAATAAAATAATAAAAAAGCTATATTTTTATATTATCTATCTCTTAAGTCAATTTTTTTTCTAATTCGTTTTAGTACGTCCTTTGGATTTCTCCAGCGATTCTATTTTAATTTCATTTTTTTTTCCAAATATAATCTAGATAGATACATTTATACTTACTAAGTAGGTAATAATAATTTTGCCATTTGCGTGGGTGGTTGGGTCTGAATCCTAACTAGTTAACTGTATGTAGGATTTCATGCCCATTTCCTTCGCGGTTTGCTCGTAAGTTAAACTATACATATTATAGAAAATAGCTGCACTTTTGGTAACTATTCTAGTGATAGTTACCAGCTATCTCTTAGTCTATTAGTTTACTATCTAAGTGCGAGATCTATAGAACGAACTTTGACTTTGCTTAGACTTAAGACAAGGTTTAAACGAGATAGATTTATGTTACTCACATAAGTCCATTTCGTTTTAACTCTGAGTAAAGTCTGAGTCAAGTCAAAGTACCTACGCTCTATAGATCTCAGCATAAGTGTTTCTGTCTCGTGATAGTCTTTGCCATGTTGGTCCCGTCACCGTCACATTTAACATCATCATCACTGCATCTAGAATTCTTCGGGTACCTACCTAGTTACTTTAAAATTCAAACGATTTAATTGTTAATTTCACCACTTAAAACAATAAATACACTTAAAAGTACAGATGTAACACTAATTTCCCTAATTTGAAACCGAAACCGAGGTCTCCATTTCAAAACATCGAAACAAACGGAGCGCAAAATCTAAGCTATTAAGTTTTCAACACGTCACTATGAGTGCATTTGAATTTTAACTCAATTGTGAGTAAGAGACCAATTAAATAGCTATTGTTTCATTCATGTAGCTACTCCAATCGAGTGCGAGTGAAGTAGAGTGTAATCGATAGTTTTGTTATAAGCGTAGTGCAACAACTGCGAGGGGAGTCTCAATTGCATTCACTACTTTTTTTATTCTTCTGTTCTTTGGACCTAAAATATTTTTCTATAGAAATTTTGACTTCTATCCTATGGTAATTTTTACGTTAAATTTCAATAGTAATTTTGGCACAATCACTACTGAAACTATACACTACTTTTCATTATTTATCGAGCTTTTCTATAATTATTTTACTTGTGATTTTTTTTAAATAGCCAAAAATATCCAACTTTAATTGACGAAGACGTAGAAGAAGAGTACGTTTCTAATATTAATCTTGTGGGTACCTACTGTATAAGTACGAATAACACAATATAATGTTGACCACTATTTCGATAGCTATTAAACTTGTATCCATACTCACATTATAAATGCGAAAGTTTGTCTGCCTGTCTGCTACGCTTTCAAGGCCCATCCGGTACAGATCAGAGATCTATCCCGTTCGTTTTCACATTAGCTTCTTTTCCCGTTGGAGTCAAAAACCCAACATGCAAACAATGTCATCTAGTCCATACTAATATTATAAATGCGAAAGTGTGTCTGTCTGTCTGTCTGCTACTCTTTCACGGCCCATCTGTTCAACCGATTTTGATGAAATTTGGTACAGGGATAGGTTGTATCCCGGGGAAGGACATAGGCTACTTTTTATCCCGGAAAATTCAAGAGTTCCCGCGGGAATCAAAAAATTTTCTGTTCAACCGATTTTAATCAAATTTGGTACAGGGGTAGGTTGTATCCCGGGGAAGGTCTTAGGCTACTTTTTATTCCGGAAAATTCAAGAGTTCCCGCGGGAATCGAAAAAACTTGGACGAAGTCGCGGGAATCATCTAGTTTTCTAATAAAACAATAACGTGAAAATTGGAGTGATGTAACGTTTTTTGTCGATGCACGCAATCGGCTACGAATTTTTAATATTCCGTTGGTTAACGGGTCGGCGGGCTCGCCCAATGTTCTCGGAGTGCACACAACGGGACCAAAACGAAACAAAATGGCCGAAGTATTCCGTTTCGAGCGAAAAATACATCCACTGATTGACGCACGGCGTGAATTTTCATCTCTTTTTGGGTTACATTTTTATATAAGTAAGTATATATTTTTTTATATAATTTTTTTATATACCTACGTATTGTATAACTTAAGTCCCTTCAAGGCAAGAGTGAAGGCATCTTCTAGGCAAGCGCGTTCCAACCTAGACCTCATCATTGCTTTGTATTATAGGTACATGATTGCCGCCAAGCGTGTGGTTTGATTTAAAAAAAATGTGATAGGTATCTTGTCTTTTAAAAAAGAGCAACTGCTGAGTTTCTCGCCGGCTCTTCCCAGCAGAACTTCCTTCCGAACCGGTGGTAGAGTCATGACGTAACATAAGAGACACTTGTAATATGTCCGACTTGTAAAAATAAATTGAGTTTATCAAGTTTAAATTCATACATTTACGATCAAGATGTTAGATATTCAAACTAATATTGTTAAACGTTTGTTCCAGCATTGAAGTCCTTTACTCCCTACCTACTTATATATAACTAGATGATGCCCGCGACTTCGTCCTCATGTTAACTCCTTAATTTTCCGAGGTAAAAAGCCTATATCCTTCCCCGGGATACAACCTATTCCTGTACCAAATTTCATCAAAATCGGTCAAACCGGTGGGCCTTGAAAGCGTAGCAGACAGACAGACACACTTTCGCTTTTATAATATTAGTATGGATAATGGATATGGATAGTATTTAAGTTAGGCTAGGCTCTTTGTTCACTTGCATTGTTTTCAAGTTATATTTTAATATTTAAGTAACAGATTAAAAACAAAACAAAAACACAATTAAGTATTACCAACCAGTAATTACCTCCAAATATCAGAGTATAGTTTTCCCCAGTTCACCCCAGCATCCCTACCGAGCTACACATTACAAGACATCAATTGTCACAGTCGAGCACACAATAATAAAAACTAAACCTTATCTACCCCAATACTAAGTAATTTAGATGACCCTGCTGGGGAAAGATGTTGATTACAAACAACCACATATTGTGACCCGCGCCTCCTACTATGAATGGTCGTAAATGTATAGAAGCCGAGATGATTTTCACTTTCACAGGGGTCTTGGTAGAGTGGTGAATTGTTGATAATAATGGTTTATTAGGACGGGCGGAAAAGTGGTCGTACGAGCCATTAATTTGCTATAAATTGTACATCAAGTAGCTTGTCGGTGCATTTCGCAAATATTTTCTCGTAGGTACTGTAGGTATCTTGCATAGTAGGTACTAGATTGTTCTGTAGTAGTTGGTAGCAATTTTTGGAATAGTAATCAAATAATCAAATAAATATTATAACTGCGAAAGTTTGGATGGATGTATGGATGTATGGATGTATGGATGTATGGATGTATGGATGTATGGATGTTTGTTACTCAATCACGCCCCAACGGCTGAACGGATCTGGCTGAAATTTGGCACAGAGATAGATTATAGTCTGGAATAACACATAGGCTACTTTTTATCCCGGAAAACTAAGAAGTTCCCGCGGGAACCAAAAAACCTCAATCCACGCGGACGTAGTCGCGGGCATTAGCTAGTAAATATTATAAATGCGAAAGTTTGCAGGATGGATGGATGTATGGATGGATGTTTGTTACTCAATCACGCCCCAACGGCTGAACGGATCTGGCTGAAATTTGGCACAGAGTTAGATTATAGTCTGGAATAGCACATAGGCTACTTTTTATCCCGGAAAGTTAAGAAGTTCCCGCGGGAACCAAAATAACCTCAAATGGATGTTTGTTACTCAATCACGCCAGAACGGCTGAACGGATCTGGATGAAACTTGGCACAGAGATAGATTATAGTCTGGACTAACACATAGGCTACTTTTTATCCCGGAAAATTAAAGAGTTCCCGCGGGATCCACAAAACCTCGATCCACGCGTACGAAGTCGCGGGCATTAGCTAGTTTATTATTAAAAGGAAGTCTTACTGACCTTCATAGGTACTTACTGTGAATATTTAAGACGTATAATACGTATAATGTTGTCTTTTTTTCGGGCCAACCGCTGAACAAATCTTGATGGTCACTCAGATAACGGATGGCAACGAATGTAAGATAATAACTCTTAGCCTGATTATCGACAGGGTCAATTTGGGAGTTTAAAATTTCAGATTTTTCTCTGGTCTGGCCTGGTGGGGGGCTTCGGCCGTGGTTAGTTGCTGCCCTACCGGCAAAGACGTGCCAAGCGATTTAGCGTTCCGGTACGATGCCGTGTAGTAATGATTAGAGGTATAAGTTAAATATAACTGCTCATGCCCCTAACAGGTTAGCCCGCTACCATCTTAAACTGCATCATCACTTACCATCAGGTGAAATCGCAGTCAAGGGCTAACTTGTATTGGATAAGAAAAAATATGAATTCTACAAGATTGATATAATATATTATACTACGTACAAAAGCTCTTTGCCGATGGGATATTAAAATTTGTTACATCAGTTTGAAGAATGGAAGCGCGTCGAATTATGCGAGGCGTCTATTGTCCGGCCGCAAGGCTGGAGCCGCGGGAATGATCGCGGTACAAGCTATAGGAGATAGCGGCTAAGAAGTTGCTAAATTAAAAAAAAATTGGGGAAAAAAAAAAAAATGTGCGTGTGCAATTCACACAAGTGAAACTTCAGAAAAGTAGCCTACGAAAGAATCAGACAAATATAACTTGTATTCTATCTCAATCTCTCGCAGGCTAAATCCTATTATGAATATTTTTGTCTCTTTTTAGTGTCGCTTTTTCGTTTCGCTTCAAAAATAGGTTTCTATAATCGTTCAATGATTAATTCTAATTCTAACAACTATCGTCAAGATCATACTCTGCAACAGCTATCAAATGATCAAAATATGTATGCTACCTGTCAAAAGCTTCGAGCTTCACAATAAAAGCTTAAATTGCTACAAATCTGCCGTAACAACTATTAGGAAGCAATCGCTATATTAATACGTGACGGGGTAAAACTACTAGGTAGATAAACTATATCAACAGACTGATCCGAGCGAAATCACATTATAATACATAAGCATTAAGAGGTATCGGGTATTTAAGTTTCGCAATATGCTGTCTAATATTTATAATTACTTGTAGGTCCCCCGATCTGTTGAGATCCATCTTTGCGGAAAAAACTAAGCTCTACAATCTATGGGTAATTTAATAAGTCTATGGTAAAATTAATAAGATTCGCTTATCGCTTTTGCCTTGGTCGGACATATCCGCGACGACTCGCCTGAATGACAGTATCGATCTCAAATAATCGCGCGGCAGCAATCGCCCATTGTACCCCCACCTACGTCACGCGCCCTTTTGCGCCCCGTGCGCCATTCTGCACCCCGTGCGCCAATTTGCACCCCTTGCTCTGTTTGGCGCCCCGTGCGCCGTTTTGCGCCCCATGCGCCCCGATAGCCGCGATTCGCGCTTCAATACCCGACTTTCTTTCACCGTTTGTGCTTATTTTCTCCAATTTTTTCAGTACGTCACACATTGATACATTGTTATAAATCCAAAGATACTTACTAAGTTACTAACTACGAGTAGGAATGCTTCCAGTTTCTTTTAAATTTCAATAAGTTTACAAAAAACTCTTAGCTCGAATTTTGGTGTTGGACCGCAATATTATCAGGTATTTTACAAATTTCATTTCTTATCTTTTTTTTTTCAATCATCCACTCAAAGCCTATATAAAATATAGTGGAGTTAAATCGTCTATTTTTTTTTAATTTAGGATGCACAACCGAGTTTCTTGTTGGTTCTTCTCGGTAGGAATGACATTCCGAATCAGAGGTTGATTCACTCGACGATTCAAAAGCTCTTGTAAAAGTTTATTTGAATAAAAAACATGTGAATTTGTTGTTGACATTTGAATGTTTTTTTTTTAAATTTTGGATGATTTATATTCTGCGTGAAACCTCACATAATACATAGGTTTGTTCGGGAATCGGGTCCTATCCAAAGTTTAGCATATCAATGACCTCCCGCACTTTTTATTTCGTCTTTCTTATTTTCTTCCTACTATTATTTTATCTTAGGTATTTTGCCCCGCCTGCCAATTCTATACATATTTTTACTCTATGGAAGTTTCCTCCGATCGTTTGTATGGTTGTTATTGGCGGGACTGCGGCTAAGTGCCGTCAAGAAAGGTTTTTTAATGAATTCTTTCCCTTTATATTCTGTTCGATTATAAATAAAAAACCTAGAATTTTGGACACGGAGAAAATATTCATTTTTATACACTGTCTTCTATAGAAGCCACGTGTCTTGGATTTAGTTATTTTTTTAATCTCATGGATATTCTTAAATCTTATGGTGTAGAAACTAAGTACTTAGCAAGTCGGTCTTTAGGATGCGAACTATTTCAGTATTAAATTTCGTCAAAATCAGTTAAACGGATAGCCCAAGAAAAGGTAACAGGCAGACAGACATATTCTCACTGTTATTAATATTAGAAAGTTAAGGATTGATTTAAATAAAATCACTCCAGATAATAAATACTTGAGATTTATAATATAGCTGCTCAAATTAAAATGCACAACACACACCGCGCGATCTCATTAGAAACGGTCGACACGGGCCAAATAAGGGCTCACGCACACCGCCCGACGCGTGATCAATCAAAATTGTCAACCGATCGGAGCGGCCGTGTTCCGAGCTCACATCAATCATGTACACACGACGTGAAAGTTTGTACGTCGAATGCGATTACGAGTGGCGAGATAAGCGCTTCGAATTGGCGAAACTTTTTTTTTTAAACTGGAGTTCACCTCGAGCGCTTTCAAGCGCACCCCATACTAATGAGGTTTCGTTCTAAATCTTGTACGTAAGTCTTGGAACCTGCGCAAATTTAAAACTACATTAATTGATAAATAAATAAAAAATAATGAGCATTTATTATCTAAGCTATGTCTATATCCGCATAACATTAATATAGAAGACGATAGATGAATATGCAGCATTCAGATAAGTCCACAAGGCTTAAAGTGCTACAGAATCTATGTAGTTACCTAAATGCCAAATTGATTTATTTATAAATTTTATTCTGGACGTCTGGCAAATCTGGCAAATGCAAACAAATTTTATTAGTTTCTACCAAATTTCATGGAGTTTGGTTGGTTAATATTCAAATAGGACCCACTCTTAACCACCTAGTGTCAAAGACCTGCTGCTCGTGTAGAAAACGATTGGGGTTACGTATGGGTTTAATGTAACTGCCATACCCCTAACAGGTTAGCCCCAGGTAGGTTAGCTGTAAGATGGCAGTTATGGGCTAACTCGTAGAGGATAATAAAACTTCCTTTGTATGGAGCACACTGCAAATGTACTTCTCATAAAAAAAGAACGTCTTTGACGTTTGGATTGTGTATGAATATTTTTCGCTTTTTTGTGGGAATATTCACAGTCAATTTGAGAAGTACCTCGTATCATACTTAATATTATAAATGCGAAAGTGTGTTTATTTTTTGGTTCGTTGGTTTGTCCTGCAACCACGCCGCAACAGAGCAACGGATCGACGTGATTTTTGGCATGGGCATACAGAGTAGTCGAGTACCTACCGAGTGGACATAGCCTACTTTTTAATACGGAAAAATGAGGAGTTCCCGCGGGAATTAAAATAAATTGCGACCTTCCTCAAGAAGTGCTATAGTGCTGAAATGATCTTTATGGTAAACATAGATAGATATACTTTTATGTCGCGGAAAATCAAAGTGGTCCTCAAGGTTTTTAAAGAAGCATTGGCTTCGCAGGAATTTACTGGTAATGAATAAGTCTATTAATATCTCAATGATATTATATTAAAGTTAATGGAAAAATCTTTGCAAGTAAATAAAATACATCTTCGCAAACAATTTCACATTTATGATACGAAATATGCCAATATAAACTCCGAAGATCTCGGAAAGGGCAAATATACATCCATTAACAAAATTAGGTATCCTCCCGCCCACATCCTAACGGCGTATCATCAGAAAAATGTGACAGATTGCGTAACAGGCTGCCCATTGAGTGGGCCCAGCTAACCGTGCAGCCATTACCGACTCGGGAATCGAACCCGGCTCAAGTGGCCCGACCATAAAGCAAATTAATCAATTAGTTGAGGGCATGTCGACAACATTACGAGTAACGTTTAATTTTGACATCACCCTAATTTGGGGGATTGTCTTGTGTGTGGAGACCTTTAGGGTAATACAGCGAGGGCCATAGCTTTTAGCGATAAGCGCCCGCCACGCGAAGTATTCTATGGTTGTTACGTGTATGTTTTTATGCCGCCGCGCGCAAATTCGGTAATTTTTATTGTTAATTGCAATTTAGCCCTGACTCCTTGGCGAAAACAGCGTTAATTTATTATTATGCCAATAGACAAATAAAAAAAAATCTCACTGGATTATATTCTTCAAAGTCCTAGGAGCAATGATATAAATATTTCATTTGTTTTCATGCCAATAAGTAAAAAAATAGTATCAAAAAACAAGGTTCAAAGCATAAAATACTTTACAATTTTCAATACTGATGCAGGAATAAATATTCATTAAGTATAGTACACGGCAGTTATAGGAGTACGTCAGTGGCCTGACTGATAACGCCGAGCATCGCTACCGCTTATTTGACAAAGCCATGGCCCTCCAGTTAGAGTAAAGCTAAGGGTTGAAACGTATAGATCAGGATGACTGGTTCTTTTTTTTGTTCAGTCGTTTTTGTCTTTAATTCTAGGGTGCAATTGTGCAATACTGCTGATGCATCGGGAGATGCTTGTCCGATGTTTCATTCGAGTGTTGTGTTAATAGTTCATGATGAAGAGGTCGGTCCCCTCTGATACATTTGTTAATAGTCAACGTTTTAAAGTTACTTCGCAAATGGTGCGGTGTTTTATGAATACGACATAATCGACTCTATTAAATCGAGTGGTAGTTATAAATATGGAGTGATTAGTATAAGTAGATACTTAATTATTATTATTAAATAGCTCTAGCCCCGAGATTGTCATCTGTGAGTTTTTTTACATAAATTCTTTAGGTAACTTTGTTTTTGGAAAGGGTATGGCAGTTTTGGCACCACGTTGGTGCTACCAGAGATGCCTAGATGTCCAACAGTGGATGCAAATTGGCTGTTTAAGATGACGGCTCATTTTATTTAAACCTATACCCTAATGATGTCCTAAGAGCACTATACCTATATAACCATTTTTCCTGAGGAAAATCCAATCCATAATATCCATAAGCGGCTTTAACTTTAAGCGATGAGGAAGAACCCTATCTATAATGGAAAGGGGTTATGACTCTAAACAATGATTAAGACGTAGTTCGAGACGTAGAAAATACTTTACGCCTTGGTCGGTAGGTTAATTCGTGATAACTGGCCACGCTCAGTCATTCTTATCATCAGGAGATAATTTAAAAATCTTATAACCAAATCATCCCCACCGGAAATCGAACCCGTGAATAAGCCCACTTACAAAAAAACACAGCGCTTATACAGTTGCACCAGGGGCCATACTGCCAACGCCTAAAGCAATACTTAAGTAATATTACTCAAAATTACAGTTTGATGTCCACGTACCTTGACATTCCTAAAATAAGGAATATAATTCTAAAACACGAAAGTCTACAATAATGAAACAATATGACTTTATGCGTTGGCAGTCTGGCGCCTGGGAGGTAGTTAACTTATTCTACAGTAAATAAAAACACATCTTCCTTCAGCAGATACCTTACAATCGGAAGCTGGTTCGGACGGGAACAGCGAACATGCATCATCAGGGGACGAAGACTCGCAGATGAGGCTACGGCTCAAGAGAAAGCTGCAGCGAAATCGGACCTCCTTCACCAACGACCAGATAGACAGTCTTGAGAAAGGTATTTTTACATTGTATCTACACCCAAGTTTTTCTTGGCTGACTTAAAAGACCCAAATATATATCATTGTTTTTATAAGTTATCTGTAAAACCTTACTCTAAAGCTCGCTATTGACCTCGGTCAAATGACTTTAAAAAATTTGCCCACTCATGGCATCAGTCCAAATGACTTCTCAACACTTCTCGATCCGCACGGTTTGATGCTATGGCGCACGGATTTAGCACTCATGGTCAAAATGTCGTGACGCCAAATGACTTAAGGCTGTAGATTATAGTGGGCACGAAATTTCCACGGTTTGGCATCGCTGTAAAATTTGAATTACAGATTTTACACTCGCAACCAAATATTTTAATTCAATGGTTATTTATTCAAATTCAAATTAATTACCTTTTTATATAGCTTAAGTTCAAACTTAGCGTCAATGGCCAACATTAAGCGGTTTACAGAGAAGATTTAAAGATTTTCATACCCTTTAAGTCAGGCAAGGAAAATTTTATTTTATTGTATTCCTTACTTTGTAACCACCGCCCCTTCGCCACCTGCACAGCATTGCAATCGAAATATATTTTTTTAGCTCTATTTCAAAACCCCACAACCCATCAGTTCCACACAGTTAAAGCCTACAACCCAAACAACTAACATCCCAGATCCAAGCACAAACACAAATCACAGCTAAGAGTCGACAGTTCCACTCGTACCTCGTCGAAGGTACCATAAGCGCTCCCCCGAGCCTTCATAAACCAATTTGACGTCCCTTTCATCTTATTTATTGTTTGCAATAACAAGTTATTAGTAAATAAATAAATATTGTCCCTCATGTTTGCCCAGCGCTCGACCGGTGGCACGGGCCCAATTATTGGAGACTGTGTTAATCTCACTTTTTGTTTTTTGTTTGTTTGTTCTAGCGATAGGGTCTCAGAGTACGTCCCTTATTGCTTTTTGTTATTGCTGTTTCTTAGCACGCATTTTCTCCGTCCTTTCTAGTTTCTTTTGAGACCTTATTTATGGTTGTAACATATGCAAGTATGCGCCACCACCCAAACTCAAACTAAAACTTAATGATAATACCAAAAATGTAATAATTTTAATAAGTATATTTACTATCTATAGAAAATTTTCTACCATTTTAATTACTTGATTATATTTTATTTTCTGCAATAACAAAGTATTAGTAATCAAGTAAATTATGTCCCTCATGTTTGCCCAGCGCTCGACCGGTGGCACGGGCCCAATTATTGGAGACTGTGTTAATCTCACTTTTTGTTTTTTGTTTGTTTGTTCTAGCGATAGGGTCTCAGAGTACGTACCTTATTGCTTTTTGTTATTGCTGTTTCTTAGCACGCATTTTCTCCGTCCTTTCTCGTTTCTTTTGAGACCTTATTTCTGGTTGTAACATATGGAAGTATGCGCCACCACCCAAACTCAAACTAAAACTTAATGCCAGTAGCAAATAGTTATTTTATTAAATATTTTGATTCTTACAAAAAATCTACCCTTTTAATGACTTTAATATTTGTTTTCTGCAATAACAAGTTCTTAGTAAATAAATAAATACTGTCTCTCATGTTTCTCCATAGTCGACCGATGTCACGGATTCAATTTGTAGAGCCTGTGTTAATCACACTTATTTTTGTTTGTTTATTTGTAGTACTTTATCTGTAGACTTGCTTTAAATTTTATAGCTATTTTTTATCCGCAATTTCCGTATCTCTTCTCGTAAAATTTGTGTAAGTACAAGTATTGTACAAGTTTGCAACTCACACAAATATATATTCTGTGTACGTAATCATTCCTATTTTTTTAATTTAGTAAACAAAATACTCACCACAAAAGATTATTTTAACTCTCAATGAAAAATCGTCTCAACAGATTCCTCTTTGGCATTGCACGAATTTGCTTATTGTGAATTATTCCTTTAAATAAAATCAAATCAAAAACCGTGAGTGGCTATGGAACAAATTTTAAAAGAGAAATACGAAACCGACTTCAAAGTCACAAATCGAATCCAAACAGCGCCGCCATTCAAATTTGGAGCGTTCCAATTCGAAATTTAATTTTTCAACGGATGTCCACAGAGTTCGAGCGCACGCACTACCCGGATGTGTTCGCGAGGGAGCGACTGGCTGAAAAGATTGGATTGCCTGAGGCACGTATCCAGGTAAAATAAACTCCAGTTTACACCCGGTAAGGTGGCTGTATTGTCTATGCCTCGTTTACTAACACCAAAACAAACATGGCCGCACGCTTTAACGGGGTTTTCACCTGAAAATTGTCTGTGGTAACTATACTAATTTTAGCCATTAACAATAACTCGGTACTAACTTGATTATTTTTCTACTATTTATGAAATTATTTTAGGTAGGTTTTCATCAGATAATTATATATCAGCTGTGGTATATTATCCACCTTAGTCACTACTCACTAACCAATAATATGAACATACTGTAGCTATACTATATAAACCTAACAATATAGTGTTTATTTCGGAACACTTGTCTTCAACAGTTAAGGACATTTACGCCGCAGCACGTATTTTTGCTAAGAATAAGCAATACCGTTTCGTCTGGTCGCGTAACGGAAATATTTTCTTACGGAAAACTATATCAAGTGACATCATATTGGTGAAATCCAAGGAATATCTTGCCACATTAGCCTAAAGTACCTATTACAGTTTCCTTTCCTAATATATACTATATTTTGTGGTGGCAATTACCTAATTGAATGTTAAAATATTTGAATCTATTTTATCAAAATGTAAGAGGAATACGAACAAAGACCAATGGTATTTATCTTGCTATTCTTAATTCAGATTTTGATGTTTTAGTATTAAGTGAAACTTGGCTTAACAGTGGTATTACGAACAGTGAGTTCATTGACGACAGGTATAACGTATTTCGTCGAGATCGCGAGTCTTGCGAAACTAGGAAGTTGGATGGTGGAGGGGTTTTAATAGCGGTATCAAAAAAATATAAATGTTACAGAATAAATGCATGGGAAACGAAATACGAGGATCTTTGGGTTAACGTACAATTAGGCTCAAAAACTATTTCCATATGTGCTGTTTATATTCCTTCGCCATTAAAATATGACACTCTTCAGGGATTTACTCAGAATGTTGAACGGATAATAATTAACGAACAATTGCCAACTCTAGTAATAGGCGATTTTAATATTCCATCAATAAAATGGGTTAACGAAAATACAAATCTTACCAACAATATGATTCCAAGTAATAACGGCCCGGCAGTAACTCTAATAAATGATTTTATGGCATTGACAAGTTTATCGCAGTACAACGGTATAAATAATGCTTATGGTAAAATCTTAGATCTAGTTTTCAGTACGTCTAACAATGTTAAAGTCAATGTTAGTGATTTTTCTGCTTGCCTTGTTGACAAATATCATCCTCCACTAGAGATAAATATCGAAATAGCTTCTAAAGAGCCTTTATTAACCTCCAATACAATAATTAAATATAACTTTTTAAATGCTGATTATGAAGTGATTAATGAAAAACTTGCCGAAATAAACTGGGAGACGATGTTTAGTAACTGTAATAATGTAAATGAAATGACTGAAATATTTTATACAGAATTACGTAAACTAATTGAAAAATGTATTCCAAAGAAAAGACTTCAAAATAAATCTGTTTATCCGGTATGGTATTCAAAAAATTTGATTAAAAGATTAGCAGAGAAAAATAAATACCGAGTTTTGTACAAAAAATATCGTAACCCGTTAGATGAATTAGAATTTAAGCTACTAAGAGATAGATGTGAAATAATTATTAATATGGATTACAAAAAATATTTAGAAAGGGTAGAGTGTAATATAAAAGTTAATCCAAAAATTTTTCACTCATATTTAAAAAACTTGCGTAGTAATAAATGTGAATACCCTGCTTTAATGACTTTTGAAGGCCGTTCATTCACTAATGGCTCGGATATATGTAACCAGTTTTCTATTCACTTTGCGAATATGTATAAATCACCCAAAATATTACAAGCACAAACTACTAAAATTAATAACACTCTCTACAATTCACAATTAAATACTATAAATTTAACTGAGAAAGATGTGATAAAGCAACTAAAATGCCTTGATGTGAATAAAGGCCCGGGCCCTGATGATATACCACCAATTTTTATTAAAAATTGCGCTCTTTTGCTTGCAAAGCCCCTATTACGGATATATAACAAATCGCTGTCTGAAGGTGAATTTCCGAGGGTATGGAAAAAGGCTAGGGTAGTCCCAGTTTTCAAAAGCGGGGATAGAAAAGATATAACGAAGTATAGACCTATATGTATTTTGTCAACATTCTCAAAAGTGTTTGAATCCTTAATCTGCCCGATATTAACATGGTACATGAAACCTGCAATGATAGAGAACCAGCACGGCTTTATTAAGAAGAGGTCAACTATGTCTAATTTGGCACTTTTTGTTGATGATTTATCAGAAGCTCTAGACAAAACAGATCAGGTAGATTGTGTTTATACTGACCTAGCCAAAGCATTTGATGTAGTTGACCACAACATTTTGTTAGATAAACTTGCAAAATACGGTATTTGCGGAAGTTTAATAAGTTGGTTAGAATCATATTTAATAAATCGTGATATGAATGTTGTCATAGGAGGGTATCAATCGAATCCATTTATTGCGACTTCAGGGGTGTACCACAGGGCTCCATTCTTGGCCCAGCGTTATTTGGAATATTCATAAACGACATAGCCGAATGTTTTTTGTATTGTCAGTTCCATCTTTATGCGGATGATCTTAAATTGTACAGTAAAATCAATAATATTAACGATGCCATAAATATGCAGCAGGATATAAATAGACTTGCTGCGTGGTGTAATAATAATAATTTAAAATTAAATCACTTAAAATGTTTTAGTATTACCTTTAGTAGAAAAGTAAATAATATTATCTTCAAGTATAACATAGATGGCAACATTTTAGAAAGCGTCAACCAAATAAATGATCTTGGGATCATATTAGATCATAACTTGAGTTTTATACCACATACAGACACGGTTATTCAAAAATCTCTTCAATTATTAGGTTTTATAATTAGAAGTACGCGAGAATTTAAAAAGTCATCTACCAGATTAACGCTTTTTAACTCACTGATACGAAGTAGACTTGAATACTGTTCTGTTGTATGGAATCCATATTACCAAGTGCATAAAGATAGGATAGAAAGAGTTCAAAAGAAATTTCTGCGGCACGTAGCCTATAAAGATAAAGAATTAAAGGACATGAATTGCTACAATGATTTCTTAAAACGTTATAAAATGCTTTCCTTATCCAACCGTAGAGAACTGATGGATCTTTGTTTTTTACACAAGGTTATAATTGGGGATATTGACTGTCCTAATTTATTACATAGGGTAAGATTGGCAGTACCAAAGCAGAATGCGAGGTCTTTCATAAAGAGCAAGCAAACCTTTAAGCCTAGAATCACGAAGAGTAACCTTGGCAGGGCTGCTCCTGTTAATAGAATAGTCATAGCATATAATAATATATTCAAAAAAGCACATTTAGATATATTTCAAAATTCCGCGTCGCTTTTTAAATCAAAAATTAAAAAACACTATCACATTCGATACATAGATGTTTAATTTTTATATTATCTAAATTATAGTTTAAATATTTAAAAAAATTGGCCTGTTTATTTTTTCTGTTTGATGTAATTTTTTGTACTTAAAACTTTTTTCGCATGTTGAGTTAGCCTGTAAGTGTGTAATCAATGATAGTCATAAGATTAAATAACTAAGTTGTAATAGAATAAGGCAAATGATCATTGTATTACCGTTGGCTTCCTATTAAATAAATAAATAAATAAATAAATATAGACCCCAATAGGAAGCTAATTTAACTAGCAAAAAAAATACTATGCCCACACTTGATGACTAATAATATAAGATTAGGTACATTAAAATCCATAAAATTGTCGTTAGCAATGATGTTTTAATGTAATGTATATGTCACCGTAAGATTGCAAAAACCGTTAGATTGTAATCCAACTAGCGATATTGTAAACCGTCGACGGATTGTGAACCGTTCAATGTTCCGAGTATCAATTTTTGAAATATTCATTGTATTTACGTTTTCTTGTCTCTTTCTTGTAGGTTAGGTTAGGGTGCGACATAAATAACCACGTAGTGCCCGGCCGGGCACTACGTGGTTATTTTTAGGTTTTATCGGGTTAATCTACCTACCCAACAGATTACAATCTACCGAAAAATAATGCGTTAAAGTGTAATCTGTCGAAAGTTTACAATATCGCTAGTTAGATTACAATCCAACGGCCTTTGCAATCTTACGGTGACATATATAATATCATTGGTCGTTAGTTTAATTTCCTTTATAGAAAACTCTACATTAAATATGAGATGGGCTAAATCAGTCATTTAAAGATTTTTAAAACAGCTTTTCAATTCAGAAAAAACGTCTAGATATTCATAGCGATTTTTTAAGAGTCAACAAAATTTAGACTCGTGAAATACTTTTTAAGATTCAAAGTCAGGGCATGTTAATTCGCGGCAAAAAAAAAAATAGTAGAACGAAAAAAACATGACAAGGGTGCTTTATTAAAAGCGGTGGATGCGTTCATAAGGGCCTGTTTACACTATCTGTTTACATAGGCGCGGGCCGCATGTAGATGCGTCTTTAGTAAACAGACTAAAAAAACAAGGGCATTATTATATAACCCCACCGAACCCGCGGTATATATTTAGCTTCAACAAATATGGTATGGTAGCGATATGTTAAACATGTTTTTATTGTTTGAATTTTTCATCTTTCCCTGTTTATCTTTCGATATGTATTTTACATCGGTTATGTTTTTAATTAAAAGAGGGTAGCTAATTAAAAGTATATTTCGCACTAGGGAATTCAGCAATAAATAAATAAATGTATTTCTTTCTTTTTATCTTTATGAAAGATTTTTTAATTTAGAAAAATATTATGTGTTGGTGTTTATTCCACTGTTGGGAAAATGAGAAGCTTTTCCGGCCACGTTATTCGCGTTGATTTGGGTTCAGACCATTTTGGATTTTCTCAAAACCCCGTTTACAGTGCTTTATACTGATATATGTATAGAGAATGTTTGAATGAAGAATGTTTCTATCGAGACCTATAAATGTTAACTAAACCACAAGTATTTCAACTTTTAAGGGGGTAAGTGTTTGAAAGAAGCCGCAGGCAAAAGCTAGTGTAAGTACTGTCTATTTAAGGATTGTACTCGTAAAAAAATTTATGGTCCGAATCTGTTAAGGGTAGGTACTTTGATACTTATCAGACTACCCGTTTCACTTAGCGAGTATCACACTCGATGTTGCCAACAGTTTAAAATACCATTTATCACGGGAACTTGGCAACTTTTATAATGGCTTAATGCAATTTCGCGTTGCAACCTTTTAACTATTTTCAGAGCACTTAGCCCGGGGTGGCTAAATCGAATTAGTTTTAAAGGACGTCGCTTTAAATTTTATTTAAATTTACGATTCACTGTGACTGGTGACTAAAGGCTTGTCATTTAGTTTAAAAATTCTGTTCGAGCGAGAGCAGTAAAAAAAAATAGTAAAGTAGATATTAATTGTCTCATGGACTAAATAAACTTTTTCAGCTTTTGCCCTTACTATAAACTCAGACGTTTTCTGTGGAAATGCATACGTGGCTGCATATAAAGCTGAATCCAGGCTTTTACTTTAATTATTATTACTTTATTATTTGCTCTCCTGAAATATTTTTTGAACTTCATCAAAAATATTTAGTAAACCAGATACTGCCCGCAATTTCATTTCCGAGGATTTAGGTTGTTTAAAATACTGATAGTACTCTTTGATTATTTATTGTGGAAAAAGTATCCTATGTTCGTCTCCAGAATGCTTTTGAAATTGGTCGAGAAAATAGGCCATGAAAAGACGACAGGCAGACATTTAAAATAATTAGTAGATAATATGTTTAGCTGTATCACATTATGAATCGTCAAAGTCAAGACGCGGAGTCTTTCTTAATTATGCTGAAGTAATGAGAAAAAATATAGAAATGTACAAAAAAAAAAGATGACAAAAGATCTCTAGCTTTTAAACTGAACTGTAACATTTAAAACCAAATTTTCGTCTTTAACGGAAAATATATGATTGGTATTATAATATAGTCAGAATTGAGGACTTTCAGTTGTTTTTCTGGTGTAAAAAATTCAAAAGGGAACGTCGGCGACATTGTTTCCAGCGCCGAGGCTAAGCTTCCACATTAACATCTCGTCGGCTGTTGGTTAACATTCGAGAGGGCGCTCGCACGGTCAACAAGTGCTGTAGGGCTGACACAACATTATAAAGACAAAATAAAGTGTCTGTGTGCAATTCACACACGGCAGAAGTGAAACTTCAGAAAAGTAGCCTACGAGAGAATAAGATAAATATGACTTGTTTTCTATCTCATTCTCGCGCAGGCTAAATTCTATTATGAATATGTTTGTTTTTTTTTGGTGTCGCTTTTTCGTTTCATCGAATTTTCTAATCACAACAATTCTAAATAACTTTCACTTCAAAAAACAAAAAATAGTAAGGTTAAAATTGTAAAGTGATGCTATAGGTTTACCATTAGGCATTACTGTATTCATTATTCTGTTTGCAAAAACTTTACTTAGCTTTATTTTTCTTGTGACTTGTGAACATATCTACTTTTTGTACCTAGCTGTAGGGTTTCCCAATGAAAATTAAAAACAATGTGGGAAAAGTGGTGCACATAAAAGTGGGAAAAGTTTTTAAAGAAAAAATAAAATAAAATGCAATAATTTAGCATGTTTTAAGTAGATGCATACGGTCAAGAAGGGCGGTAATGGTGGGAAAAGTATGCAAAGAAAAATTTAAACCCGTTTATTTATAGGTTTAAAGTTGGAATCAAACACACATTCTGAGTATGTTGTACAACACACCAAATTGAAAATACACTTTTCTGTAACAGTTTTCTGTGTCTGGTGACAGTCGTGACTGCTATATCATTTATTTTTAACAGATAAAAATAATTGTCTATCTATACAGGAAAGTATCCATGTGAAGTTACGCTAAGACCATTTAGGGGTCGAATCGTAAAAATGTAACAAACAAAAACACTTGCGATTTAAAGGAGTAGTAATTATTGCAGTTTCCATTTCATCAGAGTGGCGTTAACATTTCTTACAATTATAATTTGAGAAGTTGATATTTTGTAGCTCCACTATTTCATTCAATTCCTTCAATTCATTTAACATTAAATGATATATTTTATCAGTTATTCCATTAGTCTGAGTCTAACTTAGTCTAAAAATAGATAAGAAAGTTGGAATCAATTTTATTTAACTTATAATATCGTAAAAGATTTTAGTCTTCTTCATAATAATAATAAAAAGAGCTTCTATCTCGTTCGATTCGCCCAACTACGTAACAGTTCAAACAAGATTACACAAAAAATCCAATTTGAACGCACCAACCCTGAATGGGAATTCGGTGTGCATATTTCAAGGTGAATTGAACTTTAGATTCCTGATGTTAGAGTTTAGTTTTGTACTGCCTGGAGGAGGCTTTCGAGGAAGATCGTTTTGTATTCGGACGGACGGCACCACGTGGCGCTCTGGGGTTCAAGGCTGTGTCGAAATGGCGAGCGGTAGGGGAGTTACACTTTTTGATTTTTGTAGATAAATCTATGTCTATATAGCATCTCTGCGTTGGAATTCACATAACTGAGTGTATCTTATAGCAGAGGCGGACAACTCATAGAGGCGTAAAAGCACTGCTTGCCCTAGTTGTAATAGTTCAATGCTTACTTTTCATTATGATCAGCTATTTAAGCAGGTGCACGCCACTGGTTTATAGTATTGTTCATCATTATATTAATTCCTCATGGGGTGATAATATAATTCGGTGTACCTATGTCTCAAGATATTTTTTGTTTCATACTTTTTGTTCAATATTTTATGCTCGCCCTTTAGTTCGATCGCACCTGGTGATAAGTGATGATACAGTCTAAAATGGTAGTGGTAAGTGGGTTAACCAGCTGCTAGGCAGTTACATTAAACTACAACTACTAGTATGGGCTTTATAGGTACCATACTAATAGGTTCCTACACGGCGTCGTACTGGTACGCTAAATTACTTGATGGCACGTCTTTGGTGGTATGGAGGTAACTAGCCACGACTGCAGCCTCCCACGGTCCACCAGACCATACCAAAGAAATTATAAATTCCTAAATTGACCCTTCCGAGAATCGAGCCTGGGACCATTAACTCAGAATACTATTCTCCAGAGCGCTTACCACTGCGCCAGAGAGGTAGACAATCATTCTCGATTAGTAATTTCTCTAATGGCAACAATTGAAACCGTAATAAACTCTATTACCTACCCAATGAGTAAAAAAAACAGGTCTATCTACTCAAATATAGGGAAAAATAAACCGGCGTTATTTTCTTGGCTCTTGAGTCGACCCTTAATAATATTTATCCATAATATTTTCCACAAATCATAGCCAACATAACAGGGGTTGGTATCGATCCCGCGGCCTATAGCAAGGAGGGGAGGCCTTCCGTGGGAGGGGATGTTTTGAAAAATTGGCACCCGTCGAACAAAACCTTTTTACACGAAAACACGACAATTTGAACTCTATGCCAATAGGCACAGGGATTAGTGTTTAATCTCTTTTGTGGGAAGTGGTGATTTTGCGGCGCTGAACTGATATATTTTTCCCTATATACCTACGTACATAAAATTATACTTAGTGAATATTATATAAAGTAAAATTTTAGGCTTAGATATTTCAGAATCGGCTTTTATAAAATAGGTGGCTTCTCAAAGAAAAATATCATAAGTATTTCTGTTTTTCAGTGATTTAATAATATTTTAGATAGGTAAAATGAATAGGCTCAAAAAAAGCCCAAATTAATAGGCTCATTATTTATTTAGGATCTGAAATATGGAAAATAAATTAACTTATCACTAAAATACATACTTATCTAAATGTTAACTTTTTTCATTTCATAAAATATTACAAGTACCTACTAGATCCTGTAGTACCTAGTACATAATATTATGTATTACTACAGAATCTAGTAGGTACTATAAAATGTGTTGGGATTAAATATTATATTGAATCAAAAAGTAGTAGTAGAGTTAGTACAATAGTAGCGCCTATATTCTTGGGGCACTTACTAAAATTAGACATAACAGTTCCAACTTGTCGTCTAAATAACAGAATTATGATAAATCCCATTCGTTGAGGGCTCCAGCGTAATATTATTTCGTCCCAGGCGAGGGTAGGCTAACAATTTATAAAAGGGCAACGGGGAGTGACAGAGAGGCGGGAAACGGGCTGTCATCACTGTCAAGAGGAAATATCTATGGACAGAATGGGAAAAAAGGAGAAATGTCATAATATTTTACTGTAATGTTACGTGCTAGGCCACGTTCACACGGGGAAAGTGTGGTAGGTAGGTAGTTTTACGTAATTGGCTGGGACGTTTTACTTACGTACCTAGTTGTTTAGTTTATGAAAATAGTCGAATGTCTAACCATTAACTATCTTTTTGTTTTAACTGCATAATATAGTTAACTAAAGTTATTAGATGTTTATATTTTTTGCCCTTTCGTGTAAATCATTCATAGGATATTGCACACATTTGGTACAAGCAGAGGTTGCATCCCGGAAAAGGACATAATCTGTCTCTCTATCCCGGGAATTTAAAGATTTCCCGCGGGTATCATCTAGTTACTCATATACCTACTAAACATGCAGACGCACTTAACTAATAAGGATTTCATGGCTCAACGAATAACGCATAGGTAACCCGCGGCTCTTGAAACTTCAGTAGTGTGCATTCAGCTTTAGCCGGACCCTTAGCGTGGGTTTGCGAGGGACCGAATAAAATATAACCGGCAATAGGCGATTTTGTTGGGAGGCCCGAATAATAATATTATGACACATTACCTCGCACGACCTCTATGGCTACGTACTTCTTTTTATTATTTTCCTTTAATGTTCAGAACTAAAGGAAATGTAGAGCTAGTAGGTACCTATTGACTAGCTACCGCCTTTGCCGCCCGCACAGAGTCGCAAAATATAAGTACTTAAGCTCCCTACCCACAATGAAAAAAAAGTTTTAGGTCAATTTACAATTTTATCAGCGTCGATTCGCATTTTATCTATAAAATAAAAGACATCACAAAATAGACAGACAATCGGCATTTTCAATAGACAAAATGCGGATCGATGCTGATAAATTAGATTCAGGCCTATGTCTCAACTAGGGTTGCCACCCGTACTTTATAATAAAGTATTGTACGTTATTTCTGGTAATTATACTTTATATATACTTTATGAGAAAAATAAAGTACGCGAAAATACTTTATTTCGCATGATTTGATTTCTCTGGGATTAAAAAAAAGTATGGTCGTAAGCATTTCTACGTAAAACAGAACGTTATCGTTTGGTGCGAAATCTATAGGTCACCAGCGCTACTTGAACGCTTGTTGTTGATACTTATTTTTGAACGCAAACTAGGGCAGTTTGTGCAAATGTAAATGTAATTTTGCAAATGTCAACATTATCAATGTCATTGTCAAAACTTCTTTTTTGTTTGTTTTGTGTAAAGCGGTTGGAATGCAAAGAATATGTTTTATAGATTTACGTTACAGTTAATAATGGACCAGGATAACTTCAGTAAACAAAGTACTTTGTGTACCTACAAAACGTAATTTTGATAGTGAAACGGATCAAATGGATAGTGAATATGTTACACCGCAAAAATGCGTCAAAAAATGATACGATGAAACAGAAAAATGAACTAAAAGGAATAAAAAATATGTTTTTAAATATAATAATAAAGGTCAAATAAATTGTACTTTATTTTCACACTATGTACTTTTTTTTCTTACGTTTAATAACCTATGAAGGAACTTTAATTGCAATAAAAAAAGGTGGCAACCCTAGACTCTCAACTCTCAACCGATCATTGTCCACGATTTTCTTTGAAATAAGTAACAAAAATAATAAAGTATTTAGATAATAAAGACATGTTCATTTTATTTTGTGTTAGGTATCTTTTTGTTACCCATCTTGATCGTATAGCCTATGTGTTATTCCAGACTATAATCTATCTCTGTGCCAAATTTCATCCAGATCCGTTCAGCAGTTCGGGCGTGATTGAGTAACAAACATCCATCCATACATCCATCCAACCAAACTTTCGCATTTATAATATTTATATTTTTTTGATTTGACAAAATTTAATACTTAAACCGAACGGCATAATGTCAACAATCAAAATGGAACGGTATTCATGCTTGCCGAAATTCCGACTCCCGCCTTTGGAAAGCGCGGGACAAGGCGCCATATTGCAGACGCTGTGTCGGCGGAAGTGACGCGCACGTGAGCGCCGCTTCCGGGACGCGTTCCGTTCCACGCAGTTCAATGTCACAATATTGTCTACGGTCCAATTAATTGCGATTTTCACTGGATCTCCTTCTTAATTGTGTTTCATTGAGGTGCGCAGTAATTTATAACTATACTTACCTACTAGAAATATATTACGAACTTAGTTATTATTTTTACCAAACCGTCTCGCATAACGATACGAATAAGTAGGTATCTACCTCAAAAATTAGGGTTTTAATATTTATAGGCGAGGCAAGACTTAGGAAAACAAGTTATTTAATTCCCGAGCACATTATTTAAATTGAGTTCATAGCTATGGCTTCATGTACCTACCTACCGAAGTCAGTGAAGTCCATAGTTTTTCTACCTTAATTATATGTTTGTGATAAGCTTCCTGTGGGTATCCAGTGTAGTCATATCGGAACAAATTAATTGAAAAAAAAAAAAATTCCATTTCTGTACAATAACTTAATAACTAAAACTTGTTTCTCAACAGGTCTGGTTCTCCAATCGCCGAGCGAAATGGCGTCGTGAAGAGAAGTTGCGCAGCCAACGGAGAGATGCCCCCGCTTCTCCGCCTGCGCCTCCTGCCCGCTTACCCCTCAACGGAGGCTTCAACTCCATGTACAGTCCCATACCACAACCCATCGCGACGATGAGCGACACTTATAGGTAAGAAACGACTCCCTTTCCATAGTAATGAGAAGTCAGCAAATGGAGAGATATTCCCACTTCTCCGACCGCTTGTCCCCCTACGGAGGCTTAAACTCCACTCACCTACAGCACACCATAATCCATCATGACACGCCATAGTATCTCAATAAGTTATACTCGTAGCTGAGTAACAATTATCTGTATGATCCAATGACATTATAAATATAAAGAGAAGTTTCGCAACCCACCCTATATGCAGGTACGCCCACAAAACACGTTCACGCATGACCAAAGACAATATATAATAATCTATGCGCATGACACAGGTAAGACTCAACAACAACTTTCTTACTTTGTAACAACTTTCTGTATATTCCAATGAAGTTATTACAGAGAATTTGAGTAAACAACAGACCCGACTCTCCGCTGGTCTGTTTCGGGGGCTATAAATCCATGTAAAGCGCCTTAACTAAACAAATCAAAAAATACTTTCTTTTCTGTCAGTCTTAAAGCTTTTAGCTTTTGTAGAATTTTCTATTGCAAGAGAAGTCCACGGCAAGATTTCATGTTTCTAACAGGAAACCACTGTTAGTTTCGTGTATTATATATGGGAAACCATTCCATGTGAAATAATTCGGTATGCTAGCGCCATCTATTATCAAGTGGAAGCACTAATCAAACCATGACAAATCGGGCGGCAAAGATCGCGTCTTGTGTTTCCCGCCACTGCACCGAGACGGACCGAAGTTGAACGCCGAAGGTCGCCAACTTTCCACTCGGATTGATTTTTAATAGTGCATTCATTAGCGTTTGTCCAATCAAGCAACTTAATACTCAGTAACTCAATAGATGAACTTTTGTAAAGTGAAGTTTCCCCTTTTGATTAATTTACGGTGTCAACTTAGGTAGGTAGGTTAGGTTAGCATGCCTTAATGTGCTATCCCTTTGCTAGAATGGATTCAAATTGTATGTTATTTAGGGAATTTAGGTCTGGCAAAGATCATTTACATTCCCTTTATTTATAAACAAAAATATGATACCCACCTGCTGAACTAGAATGCAGATTTCTAGATTAAAGCTGATTACCTATAGCCTAACGAATGAAAACTTTGAGGAAAATAAAACTATTTATAGCAAATTGTAAAATTTGTATTCTGTATTAATAGGCAGTGATCTGTCCTGCTCAAGCATATTTCTAGACATCAGGGTGACACCTTTTACTTGATTTTTGTAACTCCATACTCCATAGACAACTTTATTGTTTTTCATTTTGTCGCCCTTCGGACAGGCAAAGATCTATGACTATACAGCCTACTCAGCCGTGTTTTTATTAATATTATTTTTAATAAATATAAAGGCAAAGCCTATTCAATCGTATTTTTTCTTAATTTCAATAATTAGTTTAATTATTATTTTCACATTCCCGCCTATATTGACATAACATTTTGTTGACAGCTCGATGTCCGGTGGTCTTTCATCGTCGTGCCTCCAACAACGGGACAGCGGTTACCCGTACATGTTCGGTGATGTGCTCGGCAGCGGGGGGTACTCCCGAGCGCCGGCCGCGCACCAGCAACACGCCGCCTATTCACAGCCACAGGGCGCCGGTAGCACTGGTGAGTTCAATAATCACTTGCCAACGACCTCAATTTACTTAGACGGGCCCTGTCAAACAAAGAATGTGGACCTATTTTACTAACGCCATCTAGCCTGAAAAGCGGGACAGCGCTATGATGGGGACAAGGACAGGCTTATACAGGTGTGGAGCGCGCTCTACAGGTGGAACGCTTAATTTTTTCCTATGAAAGGGCCCGTCTAATACCTACATATATATCGATGGTTTCTAGTCTTTAATTTTCCGGGATAAAAAGTAGCATAAGTGTTATTCCAGACTATAATCTATATCTGTGCCTTTCATCCAGATCCGTTCAGCCGTTCTGGCGTGATTGAGTAACAAACATCCATCCATCCATCCAAAGGACGTGCGATCCCTGGGATTTCTGGGATAAGAATACTGCTTAAGCCTGTCTTTAGGATTAAAGCTATCTCTGTACTTACCTATTAAATTTCGACAAAATCGGAGCAGACGAGCCGTGAAAGAGTAGGTAATACACAGACAGACGAATTTTAGAAGATTTTGTAAAGAGATTCATTACAACCCTTACATAGTTTTGATTGTGCATCTTTATATTTACCTACTAGGTAACTTTAAACGCGTTCCTACAATTGAGATCTGTGAATCATTGATGCTGATAAAATAGAAAGCAAAGGTAGTAAGCACGTCTTGTAATAATTTAATTTTCAAAAAAATTAAGCAAACAACTTTGATATAACTGCTATTATTAGAGCATGCATGTAATTATGTAGGTTCCAACCTACTTAAGATACTAATGAAAATTTAGAAACCTCCTCCATGAAAACGATTAAGTTAAAATGCTTTCACCTTTACAGGCGGACTTGAAGGAAAACTGTAATGATAGATACAAAGTATGTAACAAGATATAATTTAATGGCGTGCGCCCTTTACATTAATCGCAAAGTAGATTTGTATCCCTCTAAAAAATTTAATTCAAAAGGAATTGCAACGCATTTGGAGATTAAAAGCGAATTCAATTCAAAATACTACAAGTAAAATGTGTACGGCTTGCTTGAAAACGTTACAAAATCGGCGAAATCAAGCCTTGGAAAATATTTACCAACTTCGTAATAAAATGTAAAAAACGCTGACTCAAGAGCAAGGGGCGTCTGGCTCACAAGACCGCGACATGACGGGGAAACAAAAAAATAAGAGGAAAAAGTGGAAAAAATAGGAGCGCGCGCCTCGATTGGATTTGCCGTTGTCTGTTCCTTACAAATGGCTTTTAAATTGATTTTGAATATCGAATTCTTTTGTTAACAAACGACAGAATTGAAATAACGCGGTAGTCGTAAGTATATGGAGTCATTGTGGAAATTAAAAATGAAACAAATGTAGGTCTTGGAATATACGGGCGTGTTTTTACAACGTTCGCAGCCAAAACGGTAAAAAGTAACCATAAACATTGTAGATTTATTAGTATTCAGAAAAAGAGCAGAACCGTGGGCCGCTGGCGTTTCCATTGTTTTAAAAAGCTATAACTTTTTCACATGATATTATATATCACGCGGCGGACATTTTTAGCCGTAGGTGGCGGAAAGCGGTATGAATTATTGTTGTTTGGGGCGTTCGCATTGTTCAACTGCAGAGTTTTCAGCAGTGGCGCCAAACAAAAGAGTTTTTCCGAATTCAAAATGCACGCTCTCGTTTCATTTACTCTTTTACGCTCTTTCAACGGGTGCATTTCCAGCTTCGGGCGGTATATTAAATAATGCGGATTTGTTCCACTTTTCGCATTTGAGCGTCAGTCTTTTACGATTTCGAAAACTTTGGCGCTTAACGTCTTTCAACACAAACACTAATAAAAAGATTTAAATACTAGTATATTATAGAAATACTTATGTCATGATTTTCTAGTTTTATATTCTGTGGTACGACATTCGCAATAAATATAAGGCCTTAATGGACATGAATCCAGGGCCGCAAAATAAAATAATTAAAAAAAGAGGGAATTCTGAGGGCCAATGAGGGCGCTTCCCGCCAATTGAGCGCGAAGGACAAAAAGAATACGGATGATGAAAAGATTTCAGGATAATTAAATTAGGTACTCTAAGAATACTATATTATCGTGAGGAATAAAGCTTTAAAACGAACATTGACTTTTGATTTATCAAACTTATATTTCCGTTCTATTATTAAAAAAAAATAATTGTATAAAGATGGAGCATTAAAAAGGACATATCTAGGTACGAAAGAGCTGAAATTATAATAGTTTTATTCCCCTTACTCCCATTCTGGTAGGTAGAAGTTATGAAAATCCTTTCTACGTTTTTTAATCTCATGTATTTAGACCGAGCGGTTTGAGCTGATTTAGGTAAGTACCATGCATATGTACTTTACTAATAAGTCTGTCAGTCTGTATTTTCTAATATGTCCGGGATCGAACTGTTGATAATTCAGGGGCGTCTTCTACTAACTCATTACCACCCTAAAACTACCCTTAGTTATAGGCGCATGTACACAAAATTTAAATGTAGTTTTGAATTTGATGCTTATCTCAAAAGCTGTCGATGTAATACTAAAATATGTGTTCTTAATGACCGTGTTTAGAGGAACGTGGTCAAAACACACCTAAAACTGAAATAAATATCGCTACGATGATGTGGGTGCACGGACCCTATTAGTTGGTTATCCCGGACAAACGGTATATAATTTTTTTAGAGGAAATAGTTATACCTACATAATTATATGATTTTCCTAGAGGAAAAAGTTAGGTATACCCACAGAAATATACTCATTATTTCGAATCTCAACGTACATCATAAACAAGAGGGCGGTCATAGACACAGACCATTGACTAAACGAGTCTCGGCGGGGCTGTTTAAAGGCGATAATATCGTGTAATGAATGTAAACGTTACCCCTTCACGACGGAACGGAAAATGTTATCGCGAGCTCGCACGCGGTAGGGGTAAAACGGGTAAAATATAGAATTATGTAGTGAAGCCAGACGGTTATAAATAAGGTGATAGCTGTACCTACCCATGTTCGTAGTAAATGCTGTTGAAAGTTATTTTTATGGAATCTGTCTACTTTACTGCTTATTTGGATCGATTCGATTGGTTTTTCATCATCATCGCGTGCCTTCTTCCCACCGAAGTTTGGCGGTCATCATTCGATAATATTCTCTATCTTGAGCCACATATTTTAGCCTTGGATAACAAACTTACTACTACTACTAAAATACTTAGCGTCCAACGACTTGCGCCTTTGGCAACCTGGAGATCTCTGGATTTGTTATTGGCAGTAAAAAACAAGTGCGAGTCGGACTCGCGCACCGAGGGTTCCGTACTCAAGAAGTAGGTATATAATTACCTTTGTTAATGAACCGCAAAACTAACTTTGTTTGTAGAGGTTTACTGTTAATATCAAAAAATTACGTTTGTTGTATGGGAGCCCCCCTTTAATATTTACTTTATTGATATTTAATTATTTATTTTGAAAGGTAATATACAAGTTAATATTCTGTGAAAATTTGAACCGTCTACCTGTTACCGTTTTTAATATTGAGCAAAAAAATACGAAAAAAACACGTTTATTGTATGGGGACCCCCCTTAATATATATATTTTTTTAATTTTTAGTATTTGTTGTTATAGCGGCAACGGAAATACATCATTTGTGAAAATTTCAGCTTTCTAGCTATCACGGTCTATGAGATACAGCCTGGAGACAGACAGACAGACAGACAGACAGACAGACAGACATACAGACAGACAGCTAGCGGAGTCTTAGTAATAGGGTCCCGTTTTTACCCTTTGGGTACGGAACCCTAAAAATGTGTTTGATAAACTTAAAAGGGCAATGCTCATAAAACGTATTTTCTTTTTGTTTTATAATTTTCAAATTCCTTTTTCCGTTTGTTTCGGAATATATATTTATAGTCCTTGCCTGTATTATTGCGGAGTAAAAACACTAAGAACCTTCTGAAAATAAAAAAGTTAGGTTTATTGCTGGATTGATAGAGACACTTTGGTTGTTGGGTAACGAACGAAGGGTACCTAAAGCTGGGTGATCATTACAGAGAACAGACTGATGATGATGTGATGAACATACCTATATCTAATTCAATCCACTTGAAATTTTGATTAGTTCAAGTACCATTACCACTACAGGCCATTGACGTCCCACTGCTGGGCACAGGGCTCCACTCTCATAGGAGTGAGGGAATTAGAACTTAGACTCACCACGCTGCTCCAATGCGGGTTGGCGGCCTTTAACGACTATTATCATGTTAGTGATAATAACCTGAACCGACGGCTCTCCGAGGCACGGGGGTGAAATACCGCCAACTTCCTAACTCCGGGCTACTACTGAGAATTCCTAGTCAGAAAAACCCAATACTTAATTATGGCCCGACCTCGGGCTCGAACCCGGGACCTCGTCGGCCGCAGTCGAACATAGTAAAAACTAGACCAACAACAATTTGTTCAAGTGCCTAGCCATTATTAGGTAATGGATCTTATGCCTCAATCAAATTCCATCACATCAAATTCTAATACCTGCCTAAACATAGTGTACCTATACCCATAATATGCCTGAATATGGAATTTAGATATTACCTATATGCCTTTAATTGAGTAAGCTCGAGTTATGCCACCAATATTGTCATTATGGTATGCATTATGTAAATTTGAAAATACATCAACAACAGCTATAGGTATTTAAAGCTTATATAAAATATTGTGTGTAGGTGGAAGTATGGGAGGGTTTTTGTGCCAAATCATTTTGTTTTTCACACCCTCATAGTCATAACAACTCTTAATTATATTTTTCTTAATATTCTTATTATTATAATTTATATACCAAGATAATAAGCTGGTGACGATTTTGAAAAGTGCAAGATAGATACAAGCTATAGGTACCTGGTACCTATCTTGTTTTCGTACCTTTACTCAAAATTGTGTAAGCCGTAAAAAAATAGATACTTAAAGCAAGCAGGCAAACAAAAATTTGCATATTATTAAGTTTTAATATTAGGAATAAGTAATACCTATTCCTCAAAATGATTAAGAACCTTAAACCTACATATAAGTATTGTGAATAGTGACGAGATGCCAACTGAAATTATATATAGTTACATTCCTTAAAATTGAGTCACAATAATGTGATCGTTGTATCTAAGTTCAAACTAATTCAATCAGTTTAAGTACAAATAATTACCATAATTACATGGACAGCATAGGTAGGTACGTCTCGATCAAATTTCATCATATTCCATAATCTAATACGAAACCTATTAACATCATGCATCGAACTCGGCCGTATGTCTAATAGGATTGCAATTGCATTCAGATTATTACACACATCACAATATCTGTACGGGTAGATATGCGTCCACATTAGTCATGAAGCTAATAATGTAATTTTTTTTTTTTTTACTACATGTTAGCCCTTGACTTCCTCCGTGCCTCGGAAAGCACGTTAAGCCGTTGGTCCCGGTTATTATCACTAACATCTGATAGGTACGTTAGTAACATAAGAGTTGAAATAGTACTCTTAGTCGAGTCGTATGCGGAAAGACCTGGGAATCCACCGTATTAATATCCCAAGTAAACCCCTGCCATTATGTGATAAATGGAAAGGGGTCACAACTCTCAGCAATGAGGAATACGATTGTTATCAGATCTTAGTGATAATAACAGGGACCGACGGCTTAACGTGGTCTCCGCGAGGCACGGAGGAAACGAAAGGCTAAATTTGAACCTCCAAATTCGGTCACTCATCCAATTACCGACTTGGGTCAACGTTACATAACAATAGCAACCGACTGATATAGGTACTTATACGTTGTCACAACGAGGCCACTCGTCCCTCAATACAAGTTATAAGTTTTACATGCATAGGTTTATATAATCTACCTTTACTTAATTAGGTTTATTTGCGTACAATGTTAGGGGATTTTAGTAAGTATAGGTGCTTTGACTTTGCTTTCAGATTTACTTATTATGGGGCAAGGACAACTTTTAAAATCAGTTTAAGGTTAATGCTAATTTAATTTACTAAAGTTATGAGTAATTTCATTAGCCTAATAGATGCCTACTTATTTAAATGGATTGCCCTAAAGTTCACGCCCATGTTTAGTACCTACGCATATAGGTTATTACCTACTTATATTTATTTTAAATGGCAGGAACCTTTTTGACACCTAAATGCTATTAGTCGGGTAGGTATAGACCTACAGGTTCAGCTAATAAGTAGATAGTTAAAGGTGCACAATCGAAACATATTAGATTAATCTAGTATTTACTTAATGAAAACTTTCTAGGCCTAATAGGAATAAAATCCATACCTACTTACCTATCTACAATATATATTAACTTAAAAGAGTAGAGATACTTAAAAGAGTTTCGTCGAGTGTGATCAAAGAATTTAAATTACAGTTTAATAATGGTGTGTCCCCTCTTTCGTAGGTGTGATATCGGCGGGTGTGAGCGTCCCCGTGCAAATACCTTCGCAGGGGCCGGACCTCGCGTCGAATTACTGGGGACGGCTTCAGTGATCTCAGCTATTCGGGTTCCCGCATCGACTCCTCTCGATGCCTGAGAACCCGACCAATGTACCACAGTCGCCATCCAGCGGCGAAATAGCGCACAACTACGCCGACTCCCACTTGTCTATGAACGCTCTGAACATGACAGCCGGTCATGACAGCGCTGTTTTGGCGGGAGACTTGCAAGAAAACAACTCTGTGTCATAAACAGTTGAACTGTAATAAACAAATAGTCATACAATACCCAGTGGTTATTTTTCAGTGTTTCAATGGTGCAACGTATTTTATTTATGTATCGATTTTGTATTAAAAACTTGTTACGGCTAAGCAACTGATGATGTTCAAACGTAGTAAATAAGTTCATGGTCGTACACTTTGAGCTATGTTGCACTGCTACAGCTGCTACATTCAATACAAAAAAAATACGTTCATTATAATAATTTGCTTGTTTAATAAACTAGTGTACATTAATATTCTATGCAGCATGTTTCATCGTGTATGATCGGCTAAGTTAAGGAAAATAGGGCGTTGTAAATATTAATGTAAGCGCCATCTATTGTTGAGTAGAGGAAGTTTTCTCCTCCGCATTTCGTCTACGTCTCGACATGAAGTTAAATGTAAATTGTTTGTGCCAACGTTTGTAATAATTGAGTGTTCCACGCCCTTCGCAAGTTCAACCCTTTTATTTCTTTGATGTATGCAATGGGGGTGCAAAATATTAATGCCATAGAGAAAAACGTGGCAATAAGCTTCGTTACAGCGATTTGTTTTCAACCCCTGCAAATTGTCACAGACCCACAAACTAAGCACGTTTGTATATTTGTATCATAAATATAAATTAATAGACTTACTTTGTAACGTGTTTAGTTTGAATAAATAAAAATAATACACCCTGAAACGAATTAATTTATGTTATTTATTGCGATAAATTAATAATATGTTGCTGTGATCAAAATGTAGGTAGGTATTTAGTTTTCAACCGTTTGGAAAATTTTGAGAACATAATTCGAAATTCGAGTATTGAATTGTATACAAAATAGACTATGATTACGTTTTAGTCAGACAGCACAATTTCTAATATTTCGATACATTGTAAAAATGCTAATAACTAATAATTTATTATATTTTCATTGAAATGCAATATGGAAGTGATGGTAGGTGTGTAATGTATTTAGTTTGGAGATAAGTGTAAAATAAATTATTCTTCGATTTAAGTGCATAATATAGATTGAGGAGGTTACAGTGAAATTTAATAATAAATATCGCATTAACCATTACTTGCTCGTTTTAATAAAAACCCTTTATGAAAATATAAGTAAGTATTTTCATTCAAAAAAAAAAGCTTTTGCCCTACATCATTATTCGATTCCCTGGCTTCACCATACCTATAAATAATTTTTTTCTCCAAGTAGGTATATTATTTAATTTCTGCAAAAAATTTGCAAAGTAGATAGGCACTTGTACATACGAAGATATTATAATACAATAATAAATGACCTATAGATATTATAAATATGTATCGAAATACATTCAGAAAAGGATAAAACACAAATTTTTAATTACCTATACCCTCCAACAGATGGGGTTGTTATATTCTACAGAGTTTTTAACATACGGAACTTTTCACAGATTTTGCGTTTTTTCGCGTTTTCGGTTAAGAAATATACTTAATGAAAAAGTAATCTATGTTACAATACCTTATTATAGCTCTACCTTCGAAGTCGTTTCCTGAGGACGTTGTACCTACGGTGCGGGCGGCTGGTGGGGTGGGGGGAATGCGACTACTTTGACATCAAAGTCACCCCATCCTCATGGTCTCACCATGTGGCTATCTCAGGAACTATCGAATAAACGGTAGGCCTATCGATAAGTAGAGTACATACCTCTTCAAAATAAAAACAAAAAAACAACTATCATAATCCACTAAATCTTGCATAAAATGTGCAGAATGCACCACTACAATGCCATGCAGAAAAATGTTCCTTGTTCCTTTGGAGTGGATATTCTTTTATTATGTAGGTAGTTATCCTTTTAAATATTATTTTGCAATAGTTGTTTAAACTTATAAGTGGCGTGCCATACAGATAATACCTTATGTACTATTTCTAATTTAAGCTTTGTGTACTCGCCGTTGGTACACCGTAATACAACCTAGTCCTAGATCACTACATACCTATGATCACACATGACATAAATATTCCGAAACACTCAATGTACCTACGTTTCACTCGGATACCGAAGTATCTTCAGGAAGTGTTGGTCTACAATACACAAAATACCTATAGGTAAAGAGCTGACAATTGCGCGAGAAAAAACATGTGTGTGCTCAGTCATTCAAAGAAAATTATGCCGTCAACTATATTTGGGCGGTGCGTATTAATTTTGCGTGTTGGCACTTTATGCGTGGGGTATAAGCTGAGGCGATGCATTGTCCCCCATATTGCAGGGGCGAACAATAGGATTAATGTTGTACGCATTATACTGATCTCGACTTTGTTGCGTACAGGCTACGTTGGGGTAAGTATAGACGATAGTGTGTTTTGTATTCATAATAGAGATTATAAACTCATATTTATGATTGAAATTTAGTTGCAGTTACAGAAGCTATTATGAAGAGAAATAATTGAATTAAATGCTCCGCCTGGGATCTTAAGAAAAGTAAGTACCCAGTATATCTACTATAACTACTTAGGTACTTAACTACAATTTCTAGCAGATTTTTCAAACAAAGATTCTTGAGGTAAATTTGACCATCTTTATTCTGAATTGCAGATACGGTATACCTATTAAGCTAAAACAGTGTAGCACGCACGCGAGTTGAATGCAGTCGGGGCCTGAGGAGACACATACCTAAGCTCTGCATTCAACTCGCGTGCGAACTAAGTAGGTACTCGTATATATTGCTAGTATATTTACTGATTAGTCTACTTATCAAAAAGTGGCACTGATCTACCTAATTGTACTGCTAATTATACACCAAGTACTTAAATCTATAATTAGGTAAGTATAAATTTAAGTAGGTACCTATTGTAAACACGTATTCTACTGTTAATGTAGGTACAAAACTGTCCAGCTGTCTTTAAATACTTTACCAAACAGAATTCTTTCAAAGTCCTAAATAGACTTACACGTCCCTTCAAAGTAAACAACAATTGGCGATTATCAACGCATATAATTGGTTTATCTGTCTGTCTGTTTGTCCCCTCTCATCCCATTGATTATACGGGACGGGGCAACTGCGTTTGATTTGAATGGTCTAATCTCACCATGTTTCAGACATGTGGTTAAGAGAATGGACTTTGATTTTCGCTAATACTTTTTTTTGTAGTTTCTACGTTGTTTGTATCAGTGTCTATTGTAATAAAAAAATGTATGTGTCAGCTACGATGCACGACTGGACTTTACTCCTTATGAACGAAAAGTGTTACCATCGAAACATAAGGTAAATAACGTAACGGAGAAAGTTTGATTTTACCCCCCATATAGTTTCATACCCCGGGCTTATATATGAAAATCGATTCTAGGAGGTAAACTCCAAAAGTGGGGGTTAAATGTGATTGCTTAGTAGGCATAGGCATCAAGTGTCAATATGATCAGTTAGTTCAAATCGAAGATTGAGATGAGATCTATAGATTTCATGGTTTGACTATGGAACTAACATGACATGTCAGAGAGATATATTATGGTTCTAGATGAAATGCTGAGCCTTTACTCAGGCTATTTAACTGACTGTGGCCTTTCATAGTTACTTTGGTATGTTTACACAATAATTTATTTTACTCAGGTAAGGTATATATACCTAATATTTCTTTCACTAAGAGCTACTTGCTTATCAAACAGTTCAAATGGTCAAAATTTACCGAACTCTGACTATACCTAGTGCTTGCTTGATTTTTGGTGGTTTGATTTACCATAATTCAACCACTAGATATGTAATCGGCCTACTTTTACAACAGCAATTCTTTTAAAACTATGACTTTTTCACTTTGAGTCTAAATAAACATTCACAGACATTGGGACTGATTCTGTTGTACACAATCTCTAAACAAATTGAAATGACAGCATTAAAAATATTGTTGATCTTTTCATAATACTCTCTGCAGAAAAGGACTAGATTAAGAGGTGTCTTTTAGTTTAGTTTAGATATTGTGTTGTACAGAATTGACCACAATATTCATAATATTAAGGCGCATTAATGAATACAAAACAAACGCTCAATTTTAATTCATAACAAAACTTTATTAGATAAAGAAACCATTACCTAGCTCTGGAGTTATCCTAATAATCACTTAAGTACAAGCAGTCTTCAATGGTTAGCGCACATTTAGTTACACATGAAGTACCTATGCCAATCTAAATGTGAGATCTATGGCGCGAACTTTGACTTTGCTTAGACTTGAGACATGGTTAAAACGAGACAGATTTATGTTACTTACATAAGTCCATCTCGTTTTAATTCTAGGTAAAGTCTGAGCCAAGTCAAAGTACGGTCTATAGATCTTAGCATAAAAGTGCGCGTACCTTTACAATCATATCACCATCATAAAACTATTATAAGTTATAACCATGCATAAATATCCGAATCAATTCTTAACATAATTATTTTGGCTATAACAATTCGGGAATTTCTTAGTATAAATAACAAAAAAAAAGGTGGCATAGTGGAAGTTATTTTACCTCCTCGACCGCGTTGTCAGGCGCATAACAGCTGGCGGTCGATTGATTCCATAGATTTAATATATTCACTAGATTCCATACAAACGGCAAACGCGATCGAATAGGTAAAAATGTCCCACTAGGCCTGCATTACTATCACACGACGTTGAGTGTTTTCGAGCATCTTTAAATACTTTGGCGTCAGAGTAAAATGGACTGAAAGACCCTTGCTTTAAAGTCACAAACACAGTAAAATCGATTTTAATTGTGCAACGCTGTGAATGTATGGAAATTAAGCTCTAAACCAAGTACTTTAGGATCCTTTTTATTTTAACGCCAATGTTTATCGACGGCGACGCTCGAATCCGCTGAACGTAATACAAGTTTAAAATTTTTGTTGCAACGTGACTGAAGTTAAGCGTTTAGCAGTAATTACCCCAGCAGTATCTTTTGCAACCCCAAAGAAACCGCCAATGCGTTGCTGGGTCTTTAGGAATTTATTGATCCGCTCAAGGGATTATTCATTAGTCCCATGTTAATAATGTTAACCCCGTGTTAACAATTTTATCCCCATGTTGAAATTGTGTGGGAACACCGAGTTTCTTGAGTAGGTAATATCTATAACCACTATTAATGCAATAGTGTCCATCTGATACCGTACTTCTTAAAAGCTTAATCGATTTTCATAAAATTTAGCACAGGAAACGGATATTTTTCATCCTGATAATTTAATGGGGATTTTTAAGACACCACCGATGTCGCGGGCATGTAATAAATAAAATCAACTTCTTACTTTAAGGGAGTAAAATATTTTTATACTACTTAATAATTAGCCTAGCGTCTTAGGTATGATTAACTATTCAGAAGAAAAAAATCTAGATTGATATGATCGATGAATATTAATGTATAATATTTTTAAGTAGATATGTTTTAAACAGACATTTTATAATAAGTGAGTATATAAATTAGCTTGCAATTAAGTATATAAAATGGTGCTTTGCAGTATTATGTATGTGTAAAGCCAGATATATATTAGTTTTAATTTTATGCTAATAGAGGTGTCCTTTCGGATTGGATGGGTGCAGCCGCCGGCCTTATTATAACTCCTTGTCTGAAAGATGTAATAGTTTACATTAAAAATAAGTTTTGAACAAGTCTATTCTATTAACGGATGATATAACATAGAAGCACAAGCGAAGCGAGTGCAATTTCTGCTTAATCTATTATTAAAAACCAAACTTAACTTATTAACACATCAGTTATTTGGATTTTTTATGTCAGATAATTGAAAAAACTAAATCAAGTAACATTATAATTGCAAAACTTTGGATGGATGGATGGATGGATGCATGTTTGTTACTCAATCACGCCAGAGCCCAGAACAGCTGTACGGATCTGGATGAAATTAGGCACAGATGTAGATTTCAGTCTGTAATCTAACTTTATAAAATAACAAATAGGCTACTTTTTACTTTTACCTGTCAAACAAAGAATGTGGACTTATTTTACTAAAGCCATGAATAAAAATACTGAAAACAGGGACAGCGCTATTGCGGGGACCAAAATCGGACGCCCAACTTTTTTCTATGAAAGGGCCCATATGTAGGTACTACTACATAGATATCGATTTGAGGCAGATACTACAATTATTGTCTTTCTAGAACAGTCTTCATACATACCTCCTCCTCCTTGGCTCAGTAGTGCCGTAGTAAGTGGGTCCAGGCGCGCGGGGGCGGACGCTGCGGGGTGGCGGGGGGAAGGGGGGTCTGCCTCGGTTGTGGAAGTGCTGGAAGAGGAAGCCGGTGGTCGCCAGAGATAGCCATAGCAGGGTCATTAGAACATCTGTATAACAAAATCAAATATCAAATCAAATAAATATTATAAACTAGCTAATGCCCGCGACTTCGTCCGCCTGGATTGAGGTTTTTCGATTCCCGCGGGAACTCTTTAATTTTCCGGGATAAAAAGTAGCCTATGTGTTATTCCAGACTATAATCTATCTCTGTGCATCCAGATCCGTTCAGCCGTTCGGGCGTGATTGAGTAACAAACATCCATCCATACTATTTATTTTAGTTTATTAGTTTATATTGGGGTATCGCAGCCAGCGTTCTAAACACATTGCCTCATTGTAGCGGTTTGGGTGATATTTTTAATGTTTAGTTTTAAATTTAGATTTTTATGTATTTCATTGTTTTAATTTGTTATTTTTGTTAATTAAAGATTAAAATATTTTGTAATTTTTTAATAAAGATAAACTTACCTCTCCACTCGAAAGGCGGTGACAATACAGCCTTATTGAACTGCGGAACCGTAGCTCTTCTTACAGTATTGATTATTATGTATTTCAAATTGGACCCAAAGTAGTAGTCCATAGGGTATATAGTCGCGTACGCTCCCAGTATGGCGCAGCAGAGAATGTTCGAGAGGAAAGTCATGGAAGACAGCATTAGGGATGTGATCAGCATCACTGATACAAATAAGGTCCAGAAGTTCAGGTCTGATTGAAGGGCTAATAGACCACCTAGAAGTATAGAATTTGTGTTTAAAATGTAGCGCTACCATTTTCAAAATAATTCATATACGGTACAATAATATAATGGACGACCTCCGTAGCTCAGTGTTGAGCGCCGTTGTCTTAACGTGGGGAGGGTTCCGGGTTCGATGGCCGGCAGGGTCTTTTAGGGAATTTCTGAGTTTTCCGTGGCCTGGCCTGGTGGGAGGCATCGGCCGTGGCTAGTTACCACCCTGCCGTGCCGCCGCGCGATCTAGCGTTCCGGTACGATGTCGTGTAGAAACCGAATAGGGGTATGGGTTTAATATAACTGCCATACTCCTAACAGGTTAGCCCGCTATCGTATTAGACTGCATCATCACTTACCATCAGGTGAGACCGCAGTCAAGGGCTAACTTGTAGTGGATAAAATAAAAAAATAAAATTAGATAGCTAGGTAAGTAAATCTAAATATATTTTTTTTAATTTGTGACATAAAATGTTGATATTAAAATCCAGTTTTGTTGCGGGCTCGTCTCATCTAGGGCGCGTTTGAATCCCTTGTGGTTTAAGGTTTAATATAATGTAAGTTTGTCACCAATACTTACTACCTCACCTAATCCTTTACCGTACATAATACCACTTGTTTAAAATAAATTATAGGTAAGATAAAAGAATATGGTAAGATAAGCCCACACTGGGGTAGCACCGCGCGAACACTTTTCGTGCGTTTTTTGGTGATTTCTCAGTGCCGACCGAAATGTCAAAAGTGCATTTCTTGATGATTGCAGAACTATTTGCATCAAACTGTAGTACTATTTTGATTGCAATATGATGTTTTAGGTATGACTTGTTTAAGCTATTTTTATGTACTTAGTTGTTTACGAGGAATGTGCAATGTCCAGATAAACTTACGAAAGTTTCAGGACGTGAAGCTGTAGGTAATTTGTAAAAACCTATTTTTGTCTGAATAAAGAATAAATTAATAAAAATAAATTTCGAGTTAACAGTGTCTCACCTGGCAAACCAAAATAAATTATGGCCGCAAATAAAAATCCAAGATTGAGCGTTGATAACATCACAGCAAAAAGAGGGATGCCATAGAACCACCAAAACAGAAGCCATATGGCTCCAAAACATATTCCTGATAGTACTGACACGCCTAGCAGAGCTAAAAGGGGAAAAATAGACGACATTATAAATTCAGGCTCAATTCATCAATTCTAATATTATAAACGCGAAATTGTATCTATCGGCTTGTCTGTTACAAACCCAATTGCCCATTCACTGTGACTAAACCAATTGCGAAGACGGATATTTCAGACTTTTTATACAGGAAAATCAGCATTCTTACCACTCCGATATCCGAAAAGGACAGAATGCTGTATAAACTAGTAGGTATATTACGTTTAATACGCAGAGTGCATACTTATTAGATTAAGATGTTTTTGTAAAGTTTTAGCTTTCACAGGGGTGACATGCTCATTACTTGACCAAACCCTTTTGAATAAATCAGATTTTTAAAAAGAAACAGGGAATTCAAAGATTTCTTAACGAATTTTAAAAAAACTAAACGCGAATCGTGTTTTAAATCAAAACCAAAAAACCACCAAAACCTCCTCTTCCAAAACTCAGCAGAACACTTTTTATCGCGAGATTGAGCGCATAAACATTTCAACAAAAAAAGTCATAATTTTACAAACGTTTATTTTACAAAATTAAATCTTTTAATATATTTTTGGTTGTTTTACAAAGAGAAACGACCAAAAAAAAATTCTAATAAAAATTCTTACCAGGTCTATCCAGATCAGCAATGAGGTTTATTAAAATGTAAGTGACAATAATGCCACTAATCAATCCTATGAGGAACATTTCAGTCTTAAAGAATCTGTGGCCGAAATAGCACACAAATAGGCCAAAGAACAGAAGCGAGGCGCATAGTAGCTGGGAGAGGAAGTCATCTGAAATGAAACACCGTACATATAATTTTTGAAGGTGTTGATTATCCAGAAGTGTTAAAATGTTATCTGTTTAAATGTTAAATCGTTTTAACTAACTTTTGTTAGACAACATTGAAACTATTTTTTAGGCCTGTTAAGTTTTTTTAAATTTTATTTTTCATATCTACTAGCGACACTGTCACCGTGTCAGATAAGTTTGTGGACTTTATAAGTAACTTTTGTTCTGTCGTTATGACAAATATTGCACGCGGTAATTTCCCGCAGTGCGAGCCTAACCTCAGATGAGTTAAAATAAATTGAAGTCATCATCTGTAAATATACATTACAATTTCCAACAGCAACTCAACACAACACATGTTAAAATATTAAGAAGTTGTCAAATTATTATTACATTCTAATGTAGTCGACAGACCTAGTAGACTAAGAGATAAATGCACTTTTGGTAACGATCGCCAGAAAAGCTGATTCAGTATTAGATGGGTGAAGGTCTCTCTACTCATGACGATAGTGAAAGTTTGCCCGCATGCAAATGGGCCTTTCACTAGAAAAGGCCGCTCAAAAACGGTTCATGGTTTCCAAAAATGAACCACAATTAGAAAAGCTGATTCTTGTACAGTATTAAAGTATGCACAGTACTTATGCAAACAGTACGAAAACTGACGCTATTGTCCGGGCCTTTCACTAGATATCACCTTTCAAACACGTTATGAACATACATACTGTAAAAAAATGTTAGCAATTCTTATGTCGTCACTCTGATTGCTATTAAAAATCATGAAGGTGCCTTCATAATTTTTGCTAATAAAAGTTGCCGACATAATAATTGCTAATATTTTTATGGTTCATTTTTGGAAACCATAAACCGTTTTTGAGCGGCCATTTCTAGTGAAAGGCCCATTTGCATGCGGGCAAACTTTCACTATCGTCATGAGTAGAGAGCCCTTCACCCACCTAACACTGAATCAGCTTTTCTGGCGATCGTTACCAAAAGTGCAGTTATCTCTTATAATATTGTCGCAATTTTAAAACTTGCTCTTAGAATGTATTTTTATTCAATAAGTTTGAACCAAACTTTAGTTTGAAAAGGTAAGTAGGTCTGAGTGAATGTGGATGTGTACCTAAGTAAGACATAATCTGACTGTCTTCTCACCCAGTAATTCGCACCCATCTTCGTCCAGAGGCGCACAAGCGTACGTAGACGTGGGGACGTAAACCGAATACGCGCTCGTATTCGCCGCACTGTACGCAACGGCGACGTACACTGCGCCTGTACCGGGGTATGCGCTGAGCATGCGACGCATACGATAACCATTCTCTGGTATCTAGGCAAAATTAAAAAAAGAAGCCATGAAAATAAGTGGGACACCCGAGAAGCGAAGCTACTTGTACTTACTCGTAAGTATTGTAGGTAGGTACATAAAATTTCTCATACTCGTATGGAATATACGCGCTGCCCAGCCTATGAGGTGTGTTTCATCACCACGTTTGCTTTTATTTTAGCAGATATAAAAACTATAAAAAGTTAGTGAATAAAAAAATCTATAAAACATTTAGATAGGCAAGAGGAGTTAGTAACCTTCGATAGATAGATAAACAAGTACATAAAACAAAGTGCGCAAGGGCGGTCTTATCACTAGTTAATTACTACCCTTAACAACTCTTTTTATTCACCTCACCCCTTTATGTTTCCCAGAGGTAAGTCAACTACTTATCACATTAATTTATGGACTACAGTCTGTGGTCCACAGATCTGTTTATAGTCTGATCACAGATAAACAAAAAGGAATAGACTTAAACAAAAACAAAGACTTAGGTACCATACCAGGGTACACCAAATCTACTTACATAATCTCCATACTCATTAATTCCATCCATGGTCATCATTTTACTTATCCCATCAAAGTAGTTATCAGAATCATAATGTCTCTCCGGCAAGTACATTTTGTAAAACAGAACATAAACTGTGTCCATGGTATTACAAACAGTATCCGATGGGTCTTTTGCTGCAGCTGCATCCACTAGCACATAGTCTTTGGTGTATTTTGTTTGCATAAATGGGGATATTGGTAGGGAGAATTCCATGTTGCAACCACCAGGTATAGGATCTACAAAAAATTTGCAGGTGAGTAGTAAATCAAATAAGTGTAGGGGTGGAGGGAAATCTAGTAATTTAGAATAGAATAGAATTGGCCTTCTGATCAGCAGGTCAGGGATTCAATCCTCACCTAGTAACTACTTCTAACTTTTCTGAGTTATGGGCATTTAAAGCAAATTATATATTGCTTACTCTTAGGTGAAGGATAACAAAGTGTAGAAACCTGCATGTCTGAGAGTACCATTATTTTCATAAAAGTGTGAGATCTAACGAACCACACTTAGCTAATGTGGTGGACTATTGTATAACATTTCTCATAAAACTGTTGTGAACATACCTGCTGCTGTATATCCAAGCACAGATATAAGAAGCCTCAAATTGACATCCGGATTAGGATTGTAAACAAAAAATGTGTCCGACTTTGGTTTAACACTGCTGTACATGCCCAAATTCCTACCAGTTACATATGAGCCTTTAGTTAATGTATTGTTATATAATGTAACATTAAATAAGTGACTGTGTACTTGGAATATGATGTAGGACACATTTTTATTGACATTATTGAAGTCAACTTGGAGTGTTGACGTTGAGTTGAGGGTAAAGAAACCACTGTAAAGTTCTTTGTTCTCCCATGAAGTTGTTTTATTTAGAGGGAGTATTGCGCTCACATCTGAAATAGAGATTCTTTTGTCTTTAGCCAGTGTAGACCTAACTGTTAATAGTTCAAGCAGTTTTTGACAGATAACTAAGTAGGTAAATAACTAAATTTAGCTGTAATCAGTAAAGTTGCCTCTGCAAATAGTTCATCCAATTTGCAGAGGCAACTTGTTTTATTTTGATTTTTAGACATTTGGCTGCAGTTTTTACAAAGTTATTTGAGCAAATTAAGATATTTTTTCTACTTATTTTAATATTTGTCAGAAACTGCTTAATTCATTTGCAGATTTTAGTGAGTTGATTAGTTTTATCAAGCTCTATTAGAATCACTATGCTTATGCTAAGAATGCTAATGAACACTATACTTAGATTATCATTATTACAAATATAACATACATAGGTATATCTCACTAAAGGATTTTCTTTAATCTATAGGAAAAAATAATTATGTTTAACCCAGGAATAACTTTGAAATTTTGACAGAAGTTTTGATACAAATTCTGTCAAAGTAGCAGCTATCTCTCTGGGATCTTTGGATAACCAAGCATATTTATTTATTAAGAAATCGAGTAAATATTCAGTCATAAATATTAAGTTTTAGGTATAAAAACCTAACTTCCACATGGATTTATTATTGGATATTTTTTTATAATTTATGGTTCACACAATACCATAACCCTGCTAAGTTTCTACGACTGAGGATTTCATGCAGGGGTCTCTATACAACGAACCGCCCCTTTGCCTAGACTAATATTTAAATTTATATAAGTTCAGTAAAAAAAATTTTACTGAAGTTTTTACTAAAGGTTTGAATAAATACTTATTTAGGTAAGTAAGTAGGCATAACTTTGTTATTTGTATGTACAAGTGTTAAGGTTATTTAACCAAAACAAAAACAAGCTATCGTAACAATTGTAAGTACTAAATTGATGACAATATTTAAAGTAAGTAAATTATTTAATGAAGTAAAACTCACTCTGAGAACTAGCTGTCTCAGCTAATATTAATAGTAGAAGCACTTGCAAAACGTTTAATTTCCACATTTTAGAGAGCATTGTGATTATTTTATCTTATCATTTAGTATGAATGACTTATTAATTAATATTGAGTCACGACATAATTACTTCGTAAGCAAACACAACTATTGCCGATTACACTTTGCTATTTTTTCGACCGTCAAATATCAGCTGTTCAATTTGAAAGATTTACTGCATCAATCGATAGTTAACCCTTTGTATCATCCCACACTGTTAAAGACCGCAAACATTGGTAATAATACTTGAGTATCAAGTGAAAAATGAACCTCAATTCAGTTATTAATTTATTGCATTTACAGCGTATTATTTACGAAACACTGTGTTTCGAACACAGAACTAAAAAAAAAAACTGGGATTATAAACAAACTTCTTTCAGAAGTAGGATCTTTGACATTTCTGATTTCGTACAAAAACAATAAGATTTATTGAGTGAAATAAAGAATGAATGATAAATGTTATTCAACATTCATTCTTATTTCATTCAATAAATCTTCGGCAATTCGGTCGGATTAATGAATGAATGCGTGAGTAAACGAGAGAAGTAATATTGCAGACTGCAGCTAAAGCAAAAAAAACCGGCGAAGTGCGAGTCGGACTCGCGCACCGAGGGTTCCGTACAAACCTGTAGTAAGTTTTAAATTATTAAAAATATTTTTATTTTAAATATTTGAGTTGATTGAATGAAAGGTAAATTGCGGTTTACGATTTATGACGTACTAGCTGATACCCGCGACTTCGTCCGCGTGGATTGAGGAGTTTTAGTTCCCGCGGGAACTCTTTAATTTTCCGGGATAAAAAGTACCCTATTGTTTAATCCGGACTTCTAACTTTACGTCTGCAAAATTTCAAAGCAATCGGTTCAGTAGTTACGGCGTGAAAGCGGAACAAACATACAAACAAACTCACTTTCCCATTTATAATATTAGTAAGGATAAGGATAAGGATAGCTGATACCCGCGACTTCGTCCGCGTGGATTGAGGAGTTTTAGTTCCCGCGGGAACTCTTTAATTTTCCGGGATAAAAAGTACCCTATTATTTAATCCGGACTTCTAACTTTACGTCTGCAAAATTTCAAAGCAATCGGTTCAGTAGTTACGGCGTGAAAGCGGAACAAACATACAAACAAACTCACTTTCCCATTTATAATATTAGTAAGGAAGTAAGGATAAGGATAAGGATAAGGATTAAAAAAAAACTACTTACTAGATCTTGTTCAAACCAATTTTCGGTGGAAGTTTGCATGGTAGTGTACATCATATATTTTTAAGCTATTGCATAGCTTCTATCGCGGGCCTTGAGCGTGGAGACCGAATCCAGAAATTCCGTAACGAAAATAAACGTGACAATTTGTCAATACGAAGGTAAATTTCGCCGCCATTTACAAGGTTAAAGTAGCTCAGGTGGGAAATGGGCGGTCACGATACCAGAAGACCCCGGTTCGAATCCAGATGTCTCCAGTCCGATTATATTTATTTTTTTCGATTATTATTATTTTTATTTATATTTTCGATTATTATTATTTATATTTTTATTAAATTTGAATTTAATTTAAATTGATTTACCAAAAAAAAATACCCACCCAGATAAATTATGTCCCAACACTTCTTGCGACACTAGCGCTTTGCGAATGCACCGAAACTAATCGTCAACTTTTGCACTGTCCTATCTGTCCCCAGGGTTGTTTTAAACTTGGAAAAAAAAAACTTTGCGTGTTTTTGCATCCGATTGAGATATATTGCGTTCAGTTTCGGTTCCGCGTACCTAGTTACCTTGGTCCCTGGTGCCAGTTGTACTCACTGCTTGCAGTTTGAGGAAGCGGCCGGGTTGATCTCGCGTTAGCTACTGCCCCCGACCGGGACGAAAACGCCGCGTATCCCTACTGCCCTTTTTCTTGAGGAAAAAGGTGCACGGGATCAAACCCTTCTGCCTACGCCCTCCACATCACGCAGGGTTGACCCGTAGGTATACTCCGGTCCGCGGGCGCCTAAGCTGGGCCTCCCCTAGGGGTCTCACCTGGCTGGGTTGCACGCGAGGAGTTGCAGGTCGCCCTGCAAGGGCCGCAGTGTTAAATAGTTTTAAGTATTAATAGTTTTAACCGTTTTAACCCGTTTTTAAATCATTATTTTTATCGTTTTATCGTTTCATCGTTTTTAAATACATTTTAAACGTACTTCAATCGCGTCGCCATGGCCGACAAGCAACCGCTCGACCAGAGGCCGCCGAAACAGGGAAGAGGACGAACAGGGATTCCGCGCGTAGTGGTACGCCGGAATATAATTGACCAATCCATTACCCCGTTCCCTGCCGCCGAGTCCGTCAGTCGTCCTCCGACCACTACTACTACCGCCGCCACCACCTCGCCGATAGAATCAGAAACAAGCGAAGACAGCGACGACGATACGCCTGCCATCGTAGCCCGCGTAGTTGTACCTACGCCTGGCTTCGAATTGGCCAAGCGCGCACGTCCGAGCTCCTCCTCAGGCTCGTCCGGAAATCAGGAGGACAAGCGGGTTAAGCTTAGCTGAGCCCTACCCGCACCGCCCCCTGACTACCAGGACTCGTCAGCTTCGTCGACATCATCATCCTCGTCGTCGACACAAAGCAGGCGCTCCCCACTGCAGGAGTTGCGCCCCTCACCCCCTTGCACCGAGAGCCAGCCGCAACCGGAGACGGCCGCCCCGCCGCTCACCCCGCCGCCCGTACCCTCGCCCGCGCCTGCAAGTAGACACGCGACTCCTTCGCCTGTTGCCGCACGCCGCACTGCACCTCCAACGCCTGCCCACCATCCGCCCCACTCACATTTCGGCGAGGCAGCGATGAGCGCGGCACACTCGCTCTCGCAGCCTTCATCGGAACAACAGCGAGAGCAAACAGAGTCGGCTAGCTGGCCGAAAGATTCGACCAGCTATGCGGACATAGCCTCGCCCACCACCCGCGACGTGCATATGGCCTCGCCTCAGCCAAGCACCTCATATGCTGAGGCCGCCGCCGCACCGCCCTCACCGCGCCGCTCACCACCACCCGCGCCGACGATGCCGACCGCGCCGACCGCGCCGACTTTCGCGCCGAACACGAATTTCTACAGCACCGATGTCCAAACACTCCTTGTAACCATACGTATCTTACTATTCAGTGGAAAATAGGGTATTAAAAAAAATATATATATATATTATATTATAATAATAAAATAATAGTAAAATAATATTAAAACGATAATAGAATGGTAGTATAGTATGGGTGTATGTGATTACGCGACTAGAAGCTTACGGAGAAGTTTCCCGTCGTTCCAACCGCTCGCCAAGGGTGGGTATGCCGGTGGTGTAGGAGGCGCGCTCGTTCGTTCGCTGTCGAGAAGTTGGGCGATACATAAAATTAATATATTGAGTAGGTATATTTGCAATAGATCGTTTTGAACGCACTGTGTTGTTGGATGCTGTCTTATGTGGGGGACCGAGGCGTTATGCGCTTCGTGGAACTAGCTTGTCAGCATCCGACGAAATCTTATCTGCCTTTGGTGGATTTATATACATATCATAACTACAACATATTTACATACTATTATACCAATTATTATCGCAGGTCGGGTCAGGCCTGTGGGGCGTACGGTGTCTCGCTTCAGCGATGCCTCAGCACGGCTGGTTCTGTCTGGATGTCTACCTAGTTGGACGTTCAGATGGGATTGGTTTGTTGTTGAATCAGAGAGCTTGCTTTCTGAGCGCAGTGCAGTTCGAGTATACTTCTACGTTCCGCAAAACGTCTGACTTGACCTTGCGATCTACTTATCTAAATTACGTACGTCGTTCGCAATACTCGAACGATAACTGACCATGGTTGGAAGGACGCTATTTATTATTGCCGAAGGTTGGATTATGCGTACGTTGCGCCTGATATCTTACTACATTTTGCACTACGCTTGTTCAGCCTCGACACTTCACAGTTCATGGATTCACAGGGGGGGGGGCTGTTGACTTTTGGTATTCTTAGAGATGTATTAGTCCATGTATTAATGTGCCTCTTGGGGTACCGAAGGAGGGAAGAAGCCTACCGCTGGGCGGGGAGGAGCTAGCCAGCCATCATTTATTTTTTTTAGAAATATAAATGATGCCATACAAAGCATCTTCCTTTTCTTTATAAAAGGTTATAAAAGGAGGATGCTACCACTTGTGTTAGTTCGTAAATATCCCGAAGAGATTTATCTCTTCGCGATCACGTTACTTAATGCCTGTTTTAAGTTAACTGAATTACATCTAAAATCTGTATATAACTTAGTCGTTGGGTTGATTAAATTCGAGGCTTCCGAAACTCTAAAAGATCTTGGTTTATTATGGACACAGCAAAGTTGTGAGGGTCTTACTGCTAGATGTATCACGTGCCATTTTAAAGAAATATTGAATTTTATAAGCAGAGAGAGGCGTAGATGCTTAGGGACCCCGTCAGGTTGGTTACATCTTCGAGTCGCAAGTCCCAACACTGGTCGTGGGGGATATGAACGCGAAGCACCAAGCCTGGGGCTCGCGAGTCAGCACCACGACTGGCCGTGCGCTACACGAAGACAGCGAACGCCATAATTACGGCATACTGGGCCCGGGTGCACCGACCAATGTGCCGACTAATCCCAGCTTTGCACCCGACGTCTTGGACATCGTGTTGCATTACCGGATTGACCACCCAATCAGTATCGAGCCACTATACGACCTAGACACCGAGCACCTACCTATATTGGTCACACTCAACCTCCAGCGCGACTTCACAATCCCACGCCCTCCCAGAACCAAGACAACTGGGAGACGTTTGCAGCCGCGCTGTCGGAGCTTGAGCTCGCAGGGCCCATTTCGACCCCAGCCGACGTGCCCGCCAACCTCGGCGCACGAGAGCGACCTAATCGCCCGCAGCGCCGAGACCCCTGGACTAGACACGGGTCCCACACGCGGAGGTGATGACGTCATCCGCAGTGCGGACCCTATACCGGATATGACACCCGACCAAGGGGCCCGTAGCCTACAAGGCAGGCCCTAGCCGGTCTTCCGGCTTAAAGATACCCACCGGGGCACAGAGTTGCCCCGCGCCCCGCCCGGGTAAGGAGGCTCTGCCTCGAGGCCCGTACCCCCGCTTGGCCCTTCGGGCCAAACGGAGAAGACCCACACTACTACTGTCCCCAGGGACTAGTATATGAGTGATCTGTGGCGGTGATACTTTTTAGTTTTGCCATCGATCGATGAATAGCAGAACTTTTAATGACTTGTACTTTGAACTTTGAACTTTTAGTAACTTGAATTAATATGAAAGAAAAACAAAGGAAAAAAAATACTACATAAATAAAATAAATAAATAATTATAATTACATAAGTTGATAAAAAATGCTATGCAATAGCTTTACCGCGGCAGTCTCCGAGTGCCACACGTCTTTTATTAGTTATATCATTCTCTTATTTTAGAAGTTACAGGGGGGGGGGGACACACACACATTAATTTACCACTTTGGAAGTGTCTCTCGCGCAAACTATTCAGTTTAGAAAAAAATGATATTGCAAACCTCAATATCATTTTTAAAGACCTATCCATAGATACCCCACACGTATGGGTTAGATGAAAAAAAATTTTTGAGTTTCAGTTCTAAGTATGGGGAACCCCCAAAATTTATTGTTTTTTTTCTATTTTTGTAAGAAAATCTTAATGCGGTTCACAGAATACATCTACTTACCAAATTTCAACAGTATAGTTCTTATAGTTTCGGAAAAAAGTGGCTGTGACATACGGACGGACAGACAGACAGACAGACACTCATGACGAATCTAGGGTTCCGTTTTTGCCAAATTTGGCTACGGAACCCTAAAAAGACGTGATATGATATTCCTTTCTGTCTACCTGAGCAAAAGAAGTAGGCAGTAGGCTATCATCGTTATACCTTATGTATAGTCCTCAATCCTAATTAAATAATAAAATAAAATTTTAATTTTGGAGCCTGAAGATTTAAGAGAAATCAACTTAATCTATTGTTACTTTATCATCGGTGCTAATTTTCCTGCGATAAATAATCGGCAGAAGTTAGCGAGAAGTTTCGCTAACTTCCCCTCGAAACTCGATATCGATTCAGTGTTGTGTACTAAGATATCGATTCCTTCACCGGCCGCTAGAGCGCACTCAATCTCATGTCTATGGCCTTCTAAAAATGGCGGTCCGATCAATGAAGTTGTATTGTAGTGTGTAGTGAAGTCTAGTGTAAAAAATTGAAATGATCGATGTTTGTGTTTTATTTGTGAGTGGTACGTACGATTAAATGGGCCATGGGAAAGGGCCAGGATTTGTTGAACGCGGCGCGAGCTGGCGACAAATGGACTGTCGAGAAAATAATAGGAATCTTGACCAAAAGGAGTGGTCCATTTACGAACTTTAGGTATGTGTAATTTTGCATAATAGGTACATTGAAATTGAATAAAAATGATTTCCTATTTTTAAGTTATTGTTCGCTGTAGGGACGTAACTGACCAGTCATATTTTCATTTTTTCATTTTCATATTCACAGTGCAAGACCAGTTTTTAGGTATGTTTACGTGAACATCGTTAAATCGAGGTTGAATCTTTGAATACACGGTAGGTAGGTAGGTATACCTAATAGGTAGTAAGTAACTATATTGTATGAATAAAGGCCTGCTTACAATTCCTCTATCGAGCACAAGGAATAAAGAGATCTGAGCCATTACCAATTACCAATTACACTATATGTGCGAAACAAGGATGGTGAATAACTATTAATCTTGTCTGTAAAACTGAAAACTGTAGCCAGTTTTCAGTTTTACAAGTTACTCAAAGATAGTATTACATTACCACCTATGTTACAACCTACCTTAATTAATATAAAATAATATTACATTCAAAAACTAGTTACCTATGTAGGTACCTACCGTCAATAAATCACGACCTAGACGTAGTTGAGTTACCTAAATAACTAAGATATTTATCCCTTTTGACCCCAAGTCCTTTTGACAAAACAGCTGACATAGTTACACTAAACAGCAGAGCGACCGCTTATCTTTTGCATCAATCATTGATACATCGCAATCACCTCCGATTGGCTGAATTTATGGTATTCTTGCTGCATCAATGGATTTCGTCCAATAGTGGAAGAGTGTTAACCAATCAGAGGTGATTGCGATGTATCAATGATTGCAATGCAAAAGATACGCGGTCACCCTGCAGTTGATTCCATGGCCTAGTATTTTTGTCAGCTAGTCAAAATCAGCTTTGTGTGTGATAAGATTTTGATGGCTGCGTAAACCCATAAGTTATTGGTAACATAATATACCTACTTAACCATCAGTAATAAATCCATTAAAATTGCAAACTGCTTTTGTGGTAGAAATTTTGTCGGAAAGGAGACTAAAGGTATTTAGCTTCTTATTTACATTCGGAGTTTGGACTTTACACATGCCTAACTTAGGTAATTCATCATATTATAGGTACTTATGCATAACATGAAGTATACTTGTCACATTTTCCTTATTTTGTGTCATGTTGTGTATGCTGGTCCGGGGACCAGCATTAGTAATACCTATTATTCTACTTAGTTACCTACTCAGCTATATCATAGTTTTTGCCAGCCTGGAGCAGCAAAATAATCCCTGTGACCTACGTGATCTACGTCATAAACTATATTGATTCTGCTAGGTAATTAAGCATTTTTGCAAACAGGAAAACAAACACCTGTTAGTTTACTACAGGCACAGCTACTGCCTACCTAAGTACCTAGTTCTGATGTTAGTTTAGTTCATACAGTCAGAGAGTTTACCTTTATGCATAATATGCACCTTCCTCTATACAGTAGAATCCCGATTATCCGAACATCGATTATCCGGACTCATTCGTCTCGGCTCTAATTATTAATTTAAAAATGTTTTGACGGCGCAACGAGCATGTTACGACAAGTTGACTCCCGCCTCCGACGGTGTACTCCCGCTCTCATTTGTTTGCGGGATAGTGTTTGTTATTGTTTCATTTTCTTAGAGAGAAGATGAAGAAGAGACTGAAACTGGGGATGTATGTCAAGTACCATCTCACGCAGAAGCTTTTGAAGCTCTAGATGTTGCTTTTAAGTGGTTTGAAAGACAGGACGAATCGGATTCCATACATCAGGGACTTGGGTGCGAGAAAAAGATGTGATTCATTACGTCAAAAATCTATAACAAGTTATTTCCAACCAAAATTTTAAATTACATAGGTATTATGTAATTCATTATCTATCCTTATAGCTCGTTTTTTATATATCGTATTATCTAAGTAAAACCCATTACATAATAAAAAATTATTAAAACTTAAATATTATTTGATTTGCTTTGAAATCGGTTATCCGGATTTTCGATTATACGGAATACCCCTGGTTTTAATTGATCCGGATAATCGGGATTCTACTGTATTATAGCCAAAGGAGAATGGGCAAAATGTATGAGCTTTGGTCTACCTACTCAACACCAACACCATCTATGCCAAAAAATAGAGAATATTTTAGCGAATCAATAATCAATAGTCAAAAAGGGCTAGGGGCTGGCAATATTTTGAAAAAAAAAAGAAAACAATAGGTAAAAATAAAACACCAGTGACACATTAGATGTAAATTCTGTTCCAATTAAAATAAAGTCTGGTCCAGTTATACGAGAAACCCCATGAGCTACACATTAGCTGTCATACAAAAAAATGAAGCACAAGAAATGTCCTTTTCATTTATATATCCCTTGTTGGTGTTGGGTAGGTAGACCGAATTGCCCATTCTCCTTTGATGTGGAATCTTTGTAAACACACCATAAATCTTCCCTTAAAGGGTTGTCATACTTTTGATACTGAAAAGTTGTCATTTTATCACCATTTCCTAATTATATGTTACAAATATTTTACTTTAAACATAAATTAACATAATTACAAATCCAACAAGTAATTAACAATCCTATATTTTAGTACTTGGCTGGAATTTGGCTTTCGTTCACACTCCACATGGAGTAGCCATGAAGTATGAACATGGAATTTTGTTTTGTACTAAAAAATAAAATGTTGCAAATATTTTGTGTCAAAAAGTTACATAGGTAGGTTAAGGTAGCAAGTATGTATGAAATTTGCGAACCTTTACCTTGTAAAGACCTCCACAGTCCACACTAACAATAAGTTCTGCCAGCACAAAATAATTTGCACCAATACTATTAAAGTAGGACTGAACGTATAGTAGTCAAATGTAAATCAGAGGTGGATAGGTGTTTATGTGCTTTGGCTTGTGTCGGCCCTGTAAAATCCCTGAGAGCCTTAATTGTGAGTGCCTTTCAGCCTCTCTATTCTGTAACTCAGTGGTAACCACTAAGTTAGAGGATAGGGTAGCAGGTAAAGGCCGTATATGCAGTTCACAACCATAAGAAATCAATGAGGAGTAACATATATAAGAATAAATCCAGCTAAAGCTGAATGCCTAGCAAGTAGCAACCCAGCTGCATCGGAAAGAAAATTATCAGATACCAACTTAAGTGTAAAGTAGGTACAGGTAGTTAATAAAGGCTATAACTGAGTATTAGAGAATTAAGACATTTGAAAAAAACACATCTTTACAAATACACTAACTTCGTCGCGAGACCAGTTCCCACTAAAGCTACGTGCTTAGATTCAATAATTTAACTCAACAATAGGTATAATTATTCAAGCCAAACAAAAACAATTCCATACAAAACGACTATTTCGCAACACTCGACTATTTCGCAACACTCGGTAAAACTAAAGGCATATTCACAATGATAAATTTTAGTTAATTTTCGCTGGAGCTTAATCAGTTGATCACCAATTTGTGAAGCAGTTAGTAAAGAACTGATTAAGTAGTTGATTAATGTTCGTACAATGTATTTCTGTAATGGGCAATTGAATAGTTCAAATTAAGTAAATATTCATTAAGTTGGTACTGTAATAACTAATCTTCTTTAACATATTAAAACAAAGTTGGGTTTGTTCGAATACTTCGATCTGGATGAAATTTGGCACTGAGACAGATCCGGAGATAGTCTGGAATACTGCACATAGGATACTTTTTATCCTAGAAAATTAAAGAGTTCCTGCGGGAACTAAGAAAACCTCAATTCACACGGACGAAGTCGCTGGGATCAGCTAGTAAGCAATAATTTAATCAATCACACACATTTTCAGACCATTTCAGGCCACAAATTCCATACGACTTCAAGTCCATCTTTACAATATCTATTTACTTAATTTACACTTAGATTCTATGAATATTAGACTTAGTTATCGTTCACATGTAACATTAAGGTCCTACACTAACATTGAACAAAAGGGTATCGTACATACCTAAAGTATGAGAATGGATACACGAAATTGAGCTCTAATTCAATGCCGTTATGGTTTATTTTACTTTGAAGCCGAACTTAGACGATTTGATCGGCAATCTATATCACTAAGAAAGGATTTTTCAAAATTCCACCCCTAAGTGGGTAAAATAGGGGTTGAAAGTTTGTATGAAAGTCCGTCATTTCTCAAGTTATATCCATGAAACTTGGTATATGAGCTACCGGTAAAAAATACAGAAATACGTGTTTCACAGTTTTTGAAAATTCTACCCCCAAAGGGGTGAAATAGGGGATGAAAGTTTATATGAAAGCCCTTCATTTCTCAAGAAATTTCTCAAGTTGTATCAACGAAACTTGGTATTTTAACTTTAAGTAATAAATAAAGAAGTACCTACATTTAAAATTCCACCCCCAAAGGGGTAAAATAGGGGTTGAAAGTTTGTATGAAAGTCCTTCATTTCTCAAGTTATAGCCATGAAACTTAGCGTTTGGGCTTTCAGTTAGATATGCAGAAGTAGGAAAGTGTTTCACCATTTTTGAAAATTCGACCCCCAAAGGTGAAATAGGGGATGAATGTCTTTCATTTATCAAGATATTTTTCAAGTTATAAAAACAAATCTGGGTATTTTGGCTATATAATATAAAGAAGTACGTGTATCACACTCTTTCAAAATTCCACCCCCAAACGGGTAAAATAGGGGTTGTAAGTTAGTGTAAAAGGCCATGAAACTTGACGTTTGGGCAACGGGTTTAAATTATGAAATACATACAGTTTTTGAAAATTTTTTCCCAAAGGACGTTAAATAGTCCTTCAATCAAGCTGCAACAAAGCAACGGATTGACGTGTTTTTTTGCATGGGTTATTTTTATTTTATCCGGAAAATTAAAGAATGCCTGTGGGAGTTACACAGCGCACGCGAACGAAGTCGCGGGCGTCCGCTAGTCCTTACATAATCGGGGGGCAGGTTAGCCCGCTACCATCTTACACTGCATCATCACTTACCGTCAGGTGAGATCGCAGTCAAGGCTGACTTGCAGTGTATAAAAAAAAGATTTGTGTAAACGCCTTTACATTACAAATGGAGTCAAGGGAGAAATATCGAGATATCGGCGAATAATCGCTATCTATATATGGAAGTGTACCTTAGGTCATTAAAGTCAAGTGTTTGGCTGCGGGCCAGGCGGCAATCGATGGTAAGAAGGTGCATTGAACCACCTAACTATCCATAACAATAACTATATTGTATTAACCGACATGAAACACCTCTGTATGCAAGCATGCACTTGACTTTAAGCTTTAGAATTAATGAGGCAGTGAGCTTCTTCAAAAGGGCTAGTTTGGTGGACTAATATGAAAATGCTAATACTAACTAATTGAGTATATTTTGACAAATTGGTCAAATCAGCAACTTTTTTTCAAACGTCAAAACGCGTCCTAAGTATGGGATGTATGAAACTAGCTGATGCCCGCGACTTCGTCCGCGTCGAATAAGATTTTTCAATTCCCACGGGAGCTCCTCAATTTTCCGGGATAAAAAGAAACCCATGTCACTCTCCAGGTCCTCAACTATACCCATGCCAAAAATCACGTCAATCCATTGCTCGGTTGCGGCGTGATTGAAGGACAAACCAACAAACCAACAAACAAACACACTTTCGCATTTATAATATTAAGTATGATTTTACGCACGAATAGATTCTTGTTCCTTGCTTAGTATACTGATAATAATTAACTGATAGTGGATGAGGATGTCGATGCTGCCTAAGAAACAACATCGGTTAGTCAAATAAGAATTTTAATTCAGTCACATAAGTAGGTACGTACATGTGCAATGCTATAGGTACGTTACGTTAACCTTGTTTAGTTTTAATAACCATAACGTTAAATAACGAAACTCATTGTTAAGCACATGTGAGATAAGAAAGAGATAACGGGTCGCGTAACGTTATCCGATGTTTGTTTGTTTGTTATGATATAAAACAGATGTAAACTAACTCTGAAACTATAATAAGTGGACTGCAAGCTGTGGCCCTTGTTGATTTAATAAATATTTTAATTGATTGACTTGTCAGTTGTCATTGATATCCTTGACTTACCATAACTTTTTCATTGCGGAAGGACATTGGCATGGAATCCGTCGCATTATCCCAAGAAAACTACGACCCACTTACCATTAATTATGTCATTAATTTATGTAAAAAAAAACGACGGGTCCCCGTCCCCCGACTTGCAATAAAATTATTTTTCATCCCACCATCTCTGAAAGAGTATTTTTAGGCTATGTATAGTAGGATATAATTTAACTGTAATTAATTTATTGTACCTAATTTATTAATTTAATTTAAATTAATTGTATAATATTAGTATTCCTTTATTTAATTATTGTTATTTTAATAATGTGAATATATTAGCTGTAGGTATTCTTTGTTTTGTGAAAAAAAAAACATTGACCGGATAATCATTAATGCCGTATATGCCTGTAATTAAGTATTGTGTTAGAATAAGACAATTGTATTACTTTAAAATTATTAATTGTTTGTACAATATTTGTTGGCATTTCAATAAATAAATAAATAGGCTTCGATATCTGAATGCAAAAGCCGTTATTATCCTCTTGAGGATAAAGTAAATTGAATTTAGAACATCGTGTGCACGTTAGTAAATACCTATCACTCGTCTATGAAGTTTGTGAATTCAAAACATCATTAAAACCTATTTACTTCTACCTCTATGGTGCCGAATTTCCAACCGTTTTTAATTTGTTAAAAACTCACACTCGTAACCTTCTTGGTGTACTTTTTTAATTTGCTTTGCGCGCACCATTTTCTTTCACGTCATCAGATTGTTTAAAATTAAAACTTTCGATTAAAAACAAGAAAATTGAAAATAAGTGAAAAACCTAAAATGAGTGATTCTAGTGACGAAGAAGTTAATTTGACGCCAACAGAATTGACTGAACTGTTAAGAATGCGGAAATGAGCTTTCTCCCTCAACAATCACGCGAGAAGTAGGTATTTCATTTCCTCGCTGAGTTGGGATGAAAAGTTACGTGTTGCACTCGAGTGAAAAGATTTTTCACCTCGTGCTCTTTTGATTCCCTCGCTGACGCTCAGGATTCTAATTTTTGAACCACTCGCTGCGCTCGTGATTCAATTTTAGAATCCTTCGCTTGTTCGGTCATCAAAATTGAGCACGCGGTTAAAAAACAACTTTTCACTCTTGTATAACAAATAACTATTATTTAAGTAAGTAGGTATAACGGAATGAGGAATAAGGCCGGATTTTCCTAAATTCCGAAGGGCGCAAAGCCGCGAGCGGTCACAACTCACAGCTGAGGGTCGTGACCGCTCGCGGCTTTGCACCCTTCGGAATTTAGGAAAATCCGGCCTTATTCCTCGTGTACTTATGGAAACCTCTGTACTTTAGGTATTCTGGGGCAAAGGGTTTGGCCTTTGGGCTGAGCGTACCTATAATATTAATAACCTCGTCCAGATAGAATGTAAAGTAAATTGCCATGAATTTGCTTCAATTTAAGAGTATATTCAATTTAAGAATAGGCTTAATCCCCATAGTCAATCGGTTAACAGCTGTGATTGCATTCAAGTGCAATTTAGATGGCACTGAGTTAGAGTACAGGGCTGCTGGCACCTGTCTTTTTTCTTCACTACAAGTTAGCCCTTGACTGCGATCTCACCTGATGGTAAGTGATGATGCGGTCTAAGATGGTAGCGGGCTAACCTGTTAGGGGCATGGCAGTTATATTAAACACATACCTACCCTTATTCGGTTTCTACATGGCATCGTACCGGAACGCTAAATCGCTTGGCGGCACAATTTTGCACGTTAGGGTGCCACGCCGAAGCCTCCCACCAGGCCAGACTAGAGAAAATCCGGGGATCGAACCCGGGACCTCCGCACGTTAAGACAACAGCGCTCAACATTGCGCCACGGAGATAGTCTATTCTTTCTACTGCCCATTTTCACCAACAATTCGTTTTTAAGTAAAATTAGGTGGCGTAAAAACTGTCACCAATCGGGCGTAGTAACTCACCTAATTAATTCAGGGATTGTCGGAGAAAAGAAGCGCATGTTTTATAAATTGATATCCAGTCGTTCCTCGTTCTTCCATCATCATTCATCACAATTCCCAGAAAACCAATCGTGAATGTGCTATAATAGGAAAAATGTATGTATGTGTGTATAACAGGAAATGTATAAATAAGTTGTCAGGAAGGAATAGTATATTAAAATTATTGACTGAGGAGTAAATCGCTGACTTTCCTGTTCGAATCATTTGGTCAAGATTGAGGCCAATTCTGTTGTATACTAAACTAAACTAAGCTAAGATGACAGCTCTATAGCCTGTAGCTCTATAGCCAGCTCTAATATTGCTATCCCGTTCAGAATACTCCCTGTGGAAAGGGGCAGTGCTAGATTTAGAGCTGTCGTTTTAGTTTAGTTTAGAGATGGTGGTAAGCATTGGCCATATTGTCTGTTAGTTAGTACTTATTGCAGTATCCATCAGGCTAACAGAGTAGGTACCGTATGAGATAGAAAAGTAAAAGATAAGTGAGTAAGTAAATACCTATTATTATTAAAAGGAAAACACTGAAACCATTTACTCATTAGGTAGGTATACCTACTTCATTTACTCATTAGGTAGGTATACTTAATACTTCTACACATCGATATCTCTCAACGTCTCCGACCAGTGCTGCCAGGTTTTCCCTAGAGCAGACAACCATAAAGGCAGTGATGCCATGCACAGCTCGATTTAATTTTTTTCCCCTAGAGCAGACAACCATAGAGGCAGTGATGCCATGCACAGCTCGATTCAATTTTTTTCCTTCTAACACTTATCACTATTACATAAGTATTATGACGTAGCTATGAATTAGGTATATGATCCCCATATCGACAGGGAACATGAAATTAAGTCTATACTTGTACATCAACTTATTTAATTAAATACCATTAATGTACTTAGCTCGAGTAGTTACCCAGAAGGTATCTAATTCGCATAGTCTAATTAGACCTGACCACACCGCGCCGGCCGGCGTCAAAAGCTCAAAAACAACAGTTAGGAGAGGAAATACCGCAATAAAACCGAACTTCCAACCTGTTGCCTGATGAATCACCTCGACGCTTGTTCTCTATGTTACGAGTAGTTATTTGAGTCATTTGTGGTTGGAACCTTTGCGATAGTCGCTACATTGCGTTGTGCTCTTTCAAATATTTGCATGCGAATTCGCTATACTGATATTATGGAGTAAAGTGACTTTTAACGGTCCCATACCTAGGTGACCTAGTAGGTACCACGCGATTAGTCACAGCCTAATACTTGCAAGTATTAGAACTGTGGGTCTGCGGTATAAGTTTGTTGACATGAAGTTCGGATTACAGTGCACCAGTGAGGCTATTGTTCTGTGGAAACTTAGGCTGTTTTATGGGTTGGTACATTGTGTTTAAGATTTATACTTGGCTAACTATGAACCCTTTAGTTGATGGTAAAGTATGCTTATCTGACTTAAGACAAAACTAGTGCAATCTGAAAAATATACAGCAATCCTAAAAAATGCTCTGGCTAGAACAACTAATTTCGCTGTTTTGTCGTTGCGACGATCTTTTCTCACATGGAAACTGACTGATCTGCAATAAAAAATGCTTTCTGTAGTTACTGAAAGTTGTAATAGCTGACTGATCTGCAATAAAAAATGCTTTCTGTAGTTGCTGAAAGTTGTATAATAAGTTTTTGGGCTCTCTCGCAAAAAAAACCGTCATTTAACATTGCCCCTTACAGGCAATATTGTCGAAGGTGGTACAGTTAGGGCATCACGGTATGAAATAACGTAGTTATAGTATTGTTCAGGTTTCCGACCACTTCTACGTATTACTGAGGCATTGTTGTTTACAGTTTGATTCGGTTTGTTCAGATTATATCGGATGCTTGTTGCCGGTTTATTGAACTTGTTTACATTTTGTGTTTACTGTTTACTTGTTTGTATTGTTTAAAATTTAAATGTTTAGTTTATATAAGCCTTCCCGTTAAAGAAAGTTATCGCGGCGTTAATTTCATTTGTGGATCAGGGGCCATACTTCCAAGACTTAAAGCAATAGGTACTTAAGGGCCCAAGTACTGAAACATTGTTTACTGTTCCGACGTTTTAGGATAGGAAAAATGAAAATTTCATTACCAAATTAATACCATTCGCTACTCAGTTAAATGAAGTAGCTATGACGTAATTAAAAAAAGTGGTTAAAAAATCGTATAGTAACTGCAGAAAATTATCGGGAAATTCATGGAAATCTCGAAAAAGGCGTCATCGCGTTCCGACTATTGTGATTTAATCTGAAACCTTATTTAAACAAAAGTTATTTCAAATTAATCATTAAAGATCAAGGAACACTTTAATTAAACAATATTTTCAATACAACTTAAAGTTTTTGTACAATCTGGTTCCAAAGATCTCTCATACGAATTTTTCATACAAATTTACACTGGCTCGTGCAACTCAAATGTCAAAACTTATAGCATAAAGAGATAACTCTATTTCTGGTAACTATCTTTTGGTACCTAACTATAATTATATCTCCTTACTATTAATTTTCATGTTTCAGATTGTATTTATATTAGTATCACAGGTGATCTAAGAGGTGATATACGAGTTATTTTGAATACTTACTTAAATCGTAAAATAACTTAAATGGGAGATATTTAAATACTACACATTTAGCAAATCAAAGCGGCGACACTTGAGCTATTTTTTACCCACGACGGAACGGACGGTATATATTATGCGTTTGCCCTGAGAGGTTGTGCGATTGTTTGTTTGTTTGTGTACTTTTTAGTTACCATTTTCCTGGAAAACTACTGGACCGATTAGTATGCAGTTTTTTGCAATAGATATGCATAACTTCTGTCAAGGTTCTTGAATACGTTTTAGGGCCATAGTCCACTAAGCTGAGCTGCAATCCAAATTTTTATTATTCAATATGTTTCCATTTTTCTGAAAAAGTACTGGGCTGATTAAGATGCGGTGTTTTGCATTAGATACGAGTATGTATAGCTTGTGAAAAAGTTCTTAGATATATTTTAAGTTATCGTGCTATCGTGCGCGCTGCTATTGTGTTTTTTTTTTTATTATGTTACCTTTTCTGGAAAACTACTTTGCTGATTTAGATGCGGTTTTATAAAAAAATATGTTTAGCTTCTGAGAAGGTTCTTAGATATTTTTTAGGGCCATAGTCCTTGGTGGCTGTGCTGCAATCGTGATTTGGTAGGTGGTCATAGGAACTCCTCATCGTAAACCCGTCGTGTTTGGACTCTTTTGATTTGTCTTGACAAGCGCTAACATATATGCTGCCCAGGGTATCGTGATGGAGCCAGGATGTTGTCACAGGAACTCCAGATTTGTATCCATTATATTTTTAACGTATTTTTGAACTGATATTTTTTAACATTTATTTTTCAGAATATTAGAATTTAACACAATTTGACACCTCTACTCATTACGATTTGGCTCAATACGATTTGGTCCAACACGCTGGTCAAAAAAACTACTGAGCCGACAAAGATGCAGTTTTGTGTTGATAAAACTACTTCTGCGAAGATCTAATTGTTGTTAAAAAAGTTATAAGGTCGCAAATTATAATGGAGCGCTGCAGTTCGTCGTGGGTTTTTTTTTTTTTTTAATCTTATTACCTACTTGACGTACTACTTGACGAAGGTACTTAACGACGTATTACGTCTTTGAGAGGCAATATATTATAGTAAACGCCCCGATGAATAGAGTCAGTTTTTATACTGGTTACTTAGGTACAGCGCATACTTTAATGCTATACTAGAATAAGCCTTCCTAGTTATTGATCATTTCTGGTAACAATAACTCGTCTTTGAGCGGCGATAAGTAGTCAGGTCCCCAGCCACTTGCAGGCAGACCATCACAAATTCCACCGGAAGATAGTTACTGTTGTGAATGATACGAGCACTTGATGAGAACTGACATTTATTATTACTGAAATACATAACAATATTATATAAAATTCACATCATCTTTCCCTTTTATTTATTTTATTTGATTTATTATTATTTTATAATTGGCTTAGATAAGTATGTAATTATATTTAAACAATACGTATCTAATCCTTATTTATTATTACTGAAATAATAACATAACATAAAAATCATATTAACTGAAATACCAACATAACAATATTATATGAAAATTACATCAGCAGCTATCTCTTAGCCTATATATTTTTTGAAAGCTTGTTGACGATCTTAAAATACGGATTATAATTCTAAAAAACAAAAGGCAACAATAATAAAACAATAGTTATGGCCCCACTATTATATTATTCTGTGCCCCTTGGTCGTACCGGTAAACGCAATGACACCGGTACCGTTAGCAGTGCCAGTCAGTTATTCAAACAGACGCGGTTCTAGTGTCGAAGTTCCTCGTGAATATTAACAATTATATAAGTTAGTATGTAGGTACTTACTTATTATAATTTATTCTTATCGAACTTTCAGAAAACGTTTTTTTTTTTTTTTGCACATACCATTGAAAATAAAAGATTGCAGGGAAAAAAATTAGACTGCAAGAACTTGATTGACTTACTTAATTCATTTGTGGCATTAAAAGTTTTTAGCAAATTATATTAGTTTTTTTTTTTATCCACTACAAGTTAGCCCTTGACTGCGATCTCACCTGATGGTAAGTGATGATGCGGTCTCAGATGGTAGCAGGCTAACCTGTTAGGGGCATGGCAGTTATATTAAACCCATACCCCTATTCGGTTTCTACACGGCATCGTACCGGAACGCTAAATCGCTTGGCGGCACGTCTTTGCTGGTAGGGTGGTAACTAGCCACGGCCGAAGCCTCCCACCAGGCAAACCAGGTTACCTTAGAATAAAGTGGAAGGTTACCTGTGAGATTTTATTGATGGAGACAAGATGATGCTTGCGACTTCGTCCGCGTGGAACTCGGTTGTAGTTATTCCTGCAAGTACTTATAAATTTTCCGGGATACAAATGTAGCCTGTGTTACATAATTCAGCTGTATAAGCTATCTCCATTCCAAACAGCCAAATTGGTTCTGTCATTGTGTTTAACGCCACAACACAATGACAGAACCAATTTGGCAGGAGTAACGAACATCCAAACATACAAACATCCAAGCTTTATAATATTAGTTGTAGTTACCGGTGCCTGATACCCTTTATTAACCCTTACCTATTTACTATTAAGTTATTCCATTTTATTTTATTTAGTTCTAGTATGCTAAGGCTACCTACTGTTATGACCAATTTATACAAATCATCTATACTCTAATACAGGGATGCACAGACTTATTAAGACTAGGGGCCACTCGGGCAAATTATGAACTGATGGCGGGCCGCCAGAAGTATAGGTAATTAAAGACAATAAAGAATTGATAAATATGTATTAAAATTGAAAAAGAATTTATTAATTTGAAGCGTGGCACTGCATAGTGCTTACAATCTTTTTTATATTTGGCTCAAATTTACTTGTAGCAACACGTAAAACTGCTTCCAAACTTTCATTTGCAAGGCGGTTTCGAATTTTTGTTTTATTATTATTTAGTATTGAAAAGGTTTGTTCACATATATAGGTAGAACCAAATAAGCTGGCACATTTCAGAGCGTTTATACGCAACTCTTTGTACGTATTTTTATCAATGCAGCGGTAAAAGTTCAGCAAGTCTCCTTCGTTGAATTTGTTGCGTAAATCTTGGTCGTTTTGAATGTCGATAATTTCTAACTGCATTGACTCTGGCGCATTTTCAACTGAAATCGTGAAAGGATTGCTGAATATGTCCAACAGAGGTTTCAATTTTTTAAACTCCGAAAATCTGTCTTGAAAAGATTGAATCAAAATATCTAGCTTTTCTACATAACTGAAATTAATCGCAGTTTTGTTGAATTTTTCAGCCATTTTCTTATAATTCGGAAAATGATTGTAATTTCCAGAATTCAATTGCGATCTGAAAAGTGTCAGCTTGCATTGAAAGGATGATACATGAGCGTAGAGCTGGGATATCAGTTGATTTTTGCCTTGAAGCCGTGTGTTCAAGACATTCAAATGATTTGTAATGTCAACTAAAAAAGCCAAATCACACAACCAATCAGGATTTTTAAGTTCCGGGACATCCCTTTGCTTGTCCGCCAGAAATATTCCAATTTCTTCTATTAAATTTAGAAATCGTTCCAGTGTCAATCCACGACTTAGCCACCTTACTTCTGTATAATACAGTAAATCTCCATATTCGCTTTCGATGTCATCAAGGAATTGTTTGAATTGCCTGTGATTGAGTCCTCGTGATTTTATGAAATTTACAGTCGAAACTACCACTTTCATGACATTTTGAAATTCAATTTTTTTAGAACAGAGGGCTTCTTGGTGTATAATGAAGTGAAACTGCATGAGATCTTCAGCGTTTATGTTTTTTTCTTGCAGATGCTTTTTCAGCAAAGTAACTAGCCCAGAATTGACACCAATCATCGAAGGAGCACCGTCAGTCGCAACTCCCGATAATTTTGATAAGTCCAAATTAGTTTTTGAACACTCATCCAAAAGTACATTGAGTATATCAACTCCTCTGGTTTGACCTTTCAATGAACACATTCCTAATAACTCTTCTAAGACTTCAAAATCTTGAGTAACACCTCGTATGAATATGAGAAGTTGAGCTGTGGAACTAATATCAGTGGATTCGTCGAATGCTAATGAAAAAAATTCAATGATATTAGTTTTATCATTTAATTGTTCCGCAATATTACCTGACAAAGACATAATTCGTCTTTGGATAGTCATACGATTCAGTTGAATTTTCTCAAACTTTTTTGCTGCTTCTGGGCACATTTTCTTAGCGGCAATTTCTATGCATTCTTTTACAAAATCCCCATCATTGAAGGGGCGACTTCGCTTTGCTATCATTCGAGAAATTTCATAACTAACTTCTGTAGCTGTTTCTGAATCTTGAATAGGTTTTGTAAACATAGCTTGCTGACCAATAAGTTCCCGTTTTAAAGACAACATTTTTTGCTTTCTTAATTCGCCTGTAAACTTGGTAAAAGTAGGATGCTGCGTTTCATAGTGCCTTTTAACATTATATTCCTTTGCAATCGCAACAGAATTTTTGCAAATTAAACAAACGACTTTGTTATGTGACCATACAAAAAAGTATTTCTCGGTCCAAATTTCTTGAAACTGCCGATTTTCATCTTTAACCTTACGTTTATTACTAGGTCCTGGCTTGTCCATGTTGCGTTCTAATCCTGGCTAGGATTAACACAGCACCTAAAAACAATTACAGTACCTACTTAAATTACCCATCCTTTTTTAAATTACCAAAAATAATTGATTAAATAGGTAGGGAAACACTTATTAATAACAGAGTTTTACTTACGATTTCACAACACAATTATACACCGGCTAGTCGAGTTAAAATCTACACTAGAACTATTGACACTTCACTCAAATTAAAACCGAACTGTCGGTCGCTGCGGTTAGCGTGGCTTTTATACCGCGCGTATAGAGTCGAAAACTGTCTGGAGAAATCTCGAAACCGACTCTGGAAGCTTCGTGTATCTACCTACGCGAGCAATCGGGAATTCGGGACTATTGCTATCTCGCTTGCTCTAACAATATAACCCGCGGATAACGCACCGCCGCGCCGGCCGCGGCGCTTCCTCAAGAAAACGAATTTAACAGAGATCAGCACGAACATTACCGACCGCTGTTACCGACGCATGCACGGCGCACCGATAAGCGCACTTAAGAGCGCGCGCGCGAGATTCAAATTACTTTTCGAACATATTTTATTTGGTTTTATTCTGGAATAGAATTCAATATTTTTCGAATGTACGAGAGTATTATTTTTGCTGTCGGCGGGCCACCAGTATTCGACCGGCGGGCCGCATGCGGCCCGCGGGCCGCGGTCTGTGCATCTCTGCTCTAATAGGTATAAGAGTATAATATATGTCACCGTAAGATTACAAAAACCGTTAGATTATAATCCAACTAGCGATATTGTAAACTGTCGACGGATTGTGAACCGTTCAATGTTCCAAGTGTCAAATTTTTAAATATTCATTGTATTTACGTTTTCTTGTCTCTTTCTTGTAGGTTAGGTTAGGGTTCGACATAAATGATCAGGTATAGTGCCCGGCCGCAGGTTTTATTGGGTTAATATACCTAACAGATTAGGTACAATCTACCGAAAAATAATGCGTTAAATTGTAATCTGTCGACAGTTTACAATATCGCTAGTTACATTACAAATACAATCCAACGGCCTTTGCAACCTTACGGTGATATATATAACTCTATAGATCCTGCGCGGCAACATTACTAACTGCTAATTCGTTTGTCACGACTCGCACCCCACGGCTTGTTCTGGGCAGCCCGCTGCTAAGTCTGATGACTAATCCGAACCCAAATCTTCTATTCATATTTATACCTGGGTATAATATCGAACGTATACACATTATTAACATTCGCAATAGATATAACTTTATTATAGCTATTTCCTTGAACCACTTGTATTATCTTATCAAACTTTATCGTCATTTTGCATCTATTTACAGTCCGGCATCATTAAATAGGTATTAGCTCCGCCTATCCGTCTACTTGTTACTTTCATACCTCTTTCGTGTCTCTATTATTGTATAGGTTGTGTTTCGTTAAACCAGTTTTCGAGATGGGAATCTCCTGTGAGTCAATACCAATACAACGCAGTGACTGTAAAGAACTGTCATAGAATGCCTGTCTAAAATTGGGGCTTTGTGTTCGTTCGGTATGTTAAAAATACTGTGTTAGGTTCATAACAGTGATTTGATTACAGAAGTATTTATGATAGAATATGGGTGATTATAATAGAAACGTGAACTGTTTTAGCGGTTTCGATGTGTGCAACAGTGTGTGTGATGCGAAATACCACATTTATAGGAACTGCGTGAAAGCGAAAAAGAAAATCAAAGATAAAGTGTTCGATTTTGATAGGTGAGTCTTTGATTAGTACTAAAATAAGTAAGTAGTTACTTATTAGACCTAATGAACTGGTTACGTTAGGATCTTTTTAGCCATTATTTTTATAGGTATACTAGCGGTCCGCCCCGGCTACGCACGGGTAATTGTAATTTGTAATTTTATCGTGAAAAATAAACAAAGTAAACAATTTACAGATGAGGTTTACATTGTTAATGTTACATAATTTCTATTAGGTATATTATAAGCACCCGTCGGTATCCGTTTTTAATCCCCAGGTGGCCGTGATTGCCACACGTATTCTCTCTGACTTGCAAGACGATTTTCATTTTCAAATGAAGATTCTCCAATACGACGTATTTTCACTGCCCTCGCCTGGGGTCTATGTTTAGAAAGTTGAGACCTTGATCTTTTAGGCTTTTCGCAGTCTGTCTACAGCAGTTAGATATTAAAATGTTTAAAAACAATGTTGGTAAGTTTTCTTGTATTTATTATGTTTGTCTTGACAAATATAACATAAAAGTGTCTTGACAAATATGACATAAAATACAGTCTGAATTAATGGACGAATAGAGGTTTAACGTAAAAAGTTAAATTTGGTGAATTTTTCCGACTTAATTCACATTATTGCAGTTTTCGTAATGATCTCTAATTTTTTTCAAAATAAAATATAGCCTATGTTACTCGCTGATAATGTAGCTTTCTATAGGTGAAAGAATTTTTATTTTTTAAAATCGGTTGAGTAGTTTTGAGTTTATCCATTACAAACAAACAAACAAATTTTTCCTCTTTATAATATTAGTTTAGACTAGAGGTCGCCCGCGACTTTGTCTGCGTACGATTTCTGATTTCTTATGAGATTTTGCCGGCCTACTTCTAACGGTTATATAGCTTATGCAGGTTTTGATTAAGTATTTAAAACTAATAACCTAAGTGCCAATTTTCAGGTCTTTAACTTAAAAGAACCTTCATGGAAGCTTCAAACTTTCCCCTAAATAAATCAGTATTCAATATTCATAGAAGAATGTTGAAACTTGAAACATTGTCCAAGATGAAGTCTACATTTTACGAAACCTTTATAACTTAGGTAACCTAGTAGTAGCTCACAAATTCTTCAAGGCAAAACTCTGAAAAAAGAAATTAGGCTTTCATTCAAGCATGCGACTTCTGTACACACTTTTATACTCTATCTAATTAACTAAGCATTGCAAAAGTATGTTTGTTTGGCGGTTTGTCCTGCAACGCAGCAACAAAGCAACGGTTCGACGTGTTTTTTGCTCATGTCTATCCGCTATTTCTACTTTTAAACCGGAAAAGCAAAGAATTTTCGAACCTTAATCCACGCAAATGAAGGCCCAAGTATCAAACTGTAAGTAATAAGCAATAAGTAACATGTTGGCTTCAAGCTTAAACTACCTAAACGGGTTATACATCGTTCGTCCTTATTTTATCAATAAATCTTTCATCGAGGTTTTTTTTTTAGAAAATGCGACTTAACGTTATTTCAATAAAAAATAAATTAGCAAAGCACATGCAGGTCAACCGTTGTCGGCCTTGATGATTACTTGGAAACTCATAAGGTTACTATTAGCCAATGATAAATAATTGATGTATTCAACTACTATACTATAATATTATAATGCCTATCTACTCTGTTTTTGCTGCAAAAACTCATGTACCTGTTTATCTAAATCTGGTTATGTAAATTTATTAGTTAAGGCCCTGTGTAGCGTAAAAGAGGGGTTTTTAAAAGCAGTGTATCCATCAAACGGTGCCATAATGTATGCTTGTAAAAATAATTTGCTGTCAAGAGACCTTTGAGCAGCCATTGACGCATTTCAAAACACAATTTAAAAAAATCTCCGCATTGAAATTTATTTTAAACATACCTCTTAATTTACCTTTTTAAGCAATTTTTCTCCTTATTGAAACCGATAATTAGCTCTAGAAATATATAAGATAAAATTCATATTTCTAAATCAAGAACATTGTCGGATTCATTTGTATTGAAAAGTAAATATTAATTTTTTTACAAATGATTTCATGTATTTTTTGCGACATGCGCTTGCTCGATTTCACCCCCGCGCGCCTGTGTTTTTCATCTCGTGAGCTCACAGCGCCTTAACATGTTAAGGTATTATTTAATATTAAGCATGGACTAAAGAGAATCGGAGCGATTTGATTCATAATGAATTTGAGTCATAAGCAATTTCCAAGGTTTTGCTTCCGGAAGTGCTGTATCGTTTGCTTATGTTTTTTTATTGCACTACAAGTAAACCCTTGACTGCGATCTCACCTAATGGTAAGTGATGACTGATGATGCATTCTAAGCTAACCTGTTAGGGGTAACTATGGCAGTAACATTAAACCCATACCCCTAATCGGTTTCTATTTCTACACATCGCATCGGAATGATAAATCGCTTGGCCGTACGTCTTTGCCGTAAGGGTGGTTAGCCACGGCCGGAGCCTCCCTACATGCCAGAGAAAATTCAGAAATTATAAATTCCCTAATTGACCTGCCGGGAATCGAACCCGAGCCATCCCACTATAAGACCACAGCGCTAACCACTGCGCCCGGGAGCTCGTCAAGCATCAATAAAGCGTTTTACGTTGTACAAGAAAGACTTACGTGATTTACGTCGAGGAAACAAAATATTGAACTATTTGCATGTCATGTTCCTGAGTAAAGTTAAGTTTAGTAGTTCAGTTTTAGTTTAAGACAAGCAGGGAAAACCACAGAATTGAAAAGTTAACTAGGTTAAACCAAAATTAACCGTATTCATCATAGCCATAAATAAGGCTGGCATTTCACCAGAGATCTGCTCAGACTTACGTGATTTACGTCGAGGAAACAAAATATTAAACTATTTGCATGTCATGTTCCTGAGTAAAGTTAAGTTTAGTAGTTCAGTTTTAGTTTAAGACAAGCAGGGAAAACCACGGAATTGAAAAGTTAACTAGGTTAAACCAAAATTAACCGTATTCATCATAGCCATAAATAAGGCTGGCATTTCACCAGAGATCTGCTCAGACTTACGTGATTTACGTCGAGGAAACAAAATATTGAACTATTTGCATGTCATGTTCCTGAGTAAAGTTAAGTTTAGTAGTTCAGTTTTAGTTTAAGACAAGCAGGGAAAACCACGGAATTGAAAAGTTAACTAGGTTAAACCAAAATTAACCGTATTCATCATAGCCATAAATAAGGCTGGCATTTCACCAGAGATCTGCTCAGACTTACGTGATTTACGTCGAGGAAACAAAATATTGAACTATTTGCATGTCATGTTCCTGAGTAAAGTTAAGTTTAGTAGTTCAGTTTTAGTTTAAGACAAGCAGGGAAAACCACGGAATTGAAAAGTTAACTAGGTTAAACCAAAATTAACCGTATTCATCATAGCCATAAATAAGGCTGGCATTTCACCAGAGATCTGCTCAGACTTACGTGATTTACGTCGAGGAAACAAAATATTGAACTATTTGCATGTCATGTTCTTGAGTAAAGTTAAGTTTAGTAGTTCAGTTTTAGTTTAAGACAAGCAGGGAAAACCACGGAATTGAAAAGTTAACTAGGTTAAACCAAAATTAACCGTATTCATCATAGCCATAAATAAGGCTGGCATTTCACCAGAGATCTGCTCAGACTTACGTGATTTACGTCGAGGAAACAAAATATTGAACTATTTGCATGTCATGTTCCTGAGTAAAGTTAAGTTTAGTAGTTCAGTTTTAGTTTAAGACAAGCAGGGAAAACCACGGAATTGAAAAGTTAACTAGGTTAAACCAAAATTAACCGTATTCATCATAGCCATAAATAAGGCTGGCATTTCACCAGAGATCTGCTCAGACTTACGTGATTTACGTCGAGGAAACAAAATATTGAACTATTTGCATGTCATGTTCCTGAGTAAAGTTAAGTTTAGTAGTTCAGTTTTAGTTTAAGACAAGCAGGGAAAACCACGGAATTGAAAAGTTAACTAGGTTAAACCAAAATTAACCGTATTCATCATAGCCATAAATAAGGCTGGCATTTCACCAGAGATCTGCTCAGACTTACGTGATTTACGTCGAGGAAACAAAATATTGAACTATTTGCATGTCATGTTCCTGAGTAAAGTTAAGTTTAGTAGTTCAGTTTTAGTTTAAGAAAAGCAGGGAAAACCACGGAATTGAAAAGTTAACTAGGTACAAACCGAAACTATCCGTATTCGTCATAGCCATAAATAAGTCGATAAGTTTTGTGTCGAACCTACTAGGAGCGCTTCTTTTAACATTGGTGCAGTGGGTTCGACCCACATGCATAGCTTAACAACGTAGCACATCTCTGGTGGAAACGCACCCTAAAAGTAAATAAATAAATCTTTATTTATAAAAGAAGATAAGTTTAAACCGTGCGTTGGAAGATAAGTCAGTCAGTCAGTCAGTCAGGACAAGTTGGGATTATTTATTCCATGGCTTACGGTCGCCGTTTTGACCGATTTCCAAAAAGGAGGTTTTCAATATGTCGCATATTTTTTTTGTGAATGTTCGTTGTTGACTACCATGTGATATGAACATGATATGAAATTTTGGCAACAGATTAATAAGCAGTCGTGGCCGAGCGGTTAAGGCGTCTGACTAGAAATCAGATTCCCTCTGGGAGCGTAGGTTCGAATCCTACCGACTGCGAATACATTTTATAATTTTGACTCTTTTTTTTTTAATTTGTTTTTCATTATTGCAGTCTAAGAAAATGTGGCCTCAATGTGCAAGATGACACCGGCTACACTCCGCTTCACCACGCATGTCTCAATGGCCATACGTAAGTTTTATTAACATGAATTTAAAAAATATTGTGGAGTATAATATGATGTTCTAGAAGATTGCGTAGGTACTTGGTAGAAGACTTGCTTCCTACTGTAAGCCTTGTGAAACTTGTTCTCGAAGTGGTTTTAGCCATGGAATCACATCGGCTACTATGAGAATTGAGATCTATGGAAGGTACTAAAAGTACATCAATGTCTATAGTATAGAGCATATACTTTAACTTAGCTCTAACCTATGACTGAGTTAAGGCCCTGTGATAGGCAAAACGGACGTTTTTAAAGCATTGTATCCAACAAACGGTGACATAATGCATGCTTGTAAAAATAATTTGCTGTTTTCAAGACCTATATGCAGCCATTGACGCATCTCAAAACACAATTTAATAAAAATCTCTGCATTGAAATTTCTTTTAAACACACCTAGTTTACCTTTTAAAGCAATATTTTCTCCTTATTGAAACCAATAATTTGTTCTAGAAATATAAGATAAAATTCATATTTCTAAATCAAACACATTGTCGGATTCATTTGTATTGAAAAGTAATTTTTTTTAAATGATTTCTTGCATTTTTTGCGACACGCGCTTGCTCGATTTCACCCCCACGCGCCTGTATTTTCATCTCGAGAGCTCACAGCGCCTTTTATGAGACAGATTAATGATACGCACATCGTCTAAGTATGCTTTATAGATCTCAGCATAAGGCTACTACAAAGCTGTCAACCCAATAATATGACACAGACCATCAAGTTTTAAGCAAAGGCTTACAACTCCCAATGAAGTCTCTAAGTTGTAACTCTGAGAATAAAAACGCTGCCATGATAAACTGATGCCTGCGATTTCGTCCGCGTGGATTAAGGTTTTTGATCCCCACGGGAACTCTTTAATTTCCCAGGGTGAAAAGTAGCCTTGTAAGAAATCCATTTAGGTACCCTATTTCGTCAAAATCAGTTAAACAGATGGGCTGTGTAGCAGCGTAGCAGACAGACAGAAAGTTACACTTTCGCATTTGCAATATTAGTATGGATTTCATGCACCATACATACCCCACCGCCACTAGAGAAAATGTAGAAATACTAAACTTCATCAAACCCGGGACCTCCTTCGGGACCGTTTGGGAGGTCGCCAAAAAATTATGTGTTTTGGAATGTCATTTTTTGTTACAGAGAGGTAGTCCGGCTACTTTTGTCAGCTGGCGCGTCGCCCTCCGTCGTCGACAAAACTGGCGCTTCGCCCCTCCACTTGGCCGCGTGGAAGGGCGACTCAGCCATAGTCGCCATGTTGTTAGCTCAAAATCCGCCTGTAAATATAGATTTAGTGGTAAGTTACACTAATAAATATACTTAGGTAGATTATACTCAAAACACATTGTTTATAGCCTTCAATCAATCAGCTGGCTCGCCTTCCCCATCCACCCACTTCTCACTGCACCCCTTTAAGTAGGTCCAGCGGACTAGAGATACCAACCACGGCCATTGCAGTGAATTGAATCGATTTTAATGAGATACGCAGCTGGGCAGAGAAGTTTTGTGGGCAGGAGTTATCTAGCCTAATTTTTATTCCGGACAAACTAAGGACAATAATAGCATTAAGTGGTGAAAAACTTCTTTAAAGGCTCTAACTTCTATTGATTACCTATTTAATTTGATAAAGAAAACTCACCGAATTATGCATTTGTACAATAATTTATTTGTTCAGACAGCGAACCAAGAAACACCACTAATAATGGCTGCGCAATACGGCTCCGTCAACGTAGTTGCTCAACTGGTGGACAGGGGGGCTGACGTCACTTTGCGAAACGTCAAGGACGAATCAGCTCTGGACCTGGCCGCTCAATATGGCAGGTAAGACAAGGATCACAGACTAGGATGATAATTTAATATGAAAAAATATTGTAGCGCAATAATATGGATCCGTCAACGTCGTTGCTCAAACGATGGACAGGGGCGCTGACGTCACTTTGCGAAACGTCAAGGACGAATCAGCTCTGGACCTGGCCGCTCAATATGGCAGGTAAGACAAGGATCACAGACTAGGATGATAATTTAATATGAAAAAATATTGTAGCGCAATAATATGGATCCGTCAACGTCGTTGCTCAAACGATGGACAGGGGCGCTGACGTCACTTTGCGAAACGTCAAGGACGAATCAGCTCTGGACCTGGCCGCTCAATATGGCAGGTAAGACGAGGTTTACAGGCTAGTATAACAATATAATATGAAATAGTATAACCTTGTGAACGTTCTCAATTGTTTGTGCTCAATTGGTGGACAGGGGGGCTGACGTCGATTTCCGAACCGCTAAGGACGAATCAGTTCTGGACCTGGCGGCTCAGTATAGACACAAAATTTTGTTTTTTCATATATTTTTTACATGTTAGGTACTTTGTCGGCGTAAATTACATTTCATTTTCATTTATTTGTCATAAAAATCATTACAATAACTTCGGTTAAAACTAGTGGGGCAGTGGTTTTACTAGGATTCCCTGTATCGTCACAGAATAATAACTAGTACTAGGTAAATTTCCCTGTATAGTGAAAATTCCCTGTATCGTGGAAAGTATGACATTATTACAGCTTTCTAGTTTTGACAGCCTCTGAGTTAAGCCACGGACGGACGGACGGACTTGGCGAAACTATAGGGGTTCCTTGTTGACTACGGAACCCTAAAAACCACATGTATCTTTGCGGCTTTACGATATAAACACCCCAGCCCAAAGCCCCAGCTATGATGGAGTCACTATTTAACAGAACCTATTGGAGTTCTAAATTTTGTGGTTTTGCGTAGGTATTTGATCTTGATGATATCTTTGATGATATTTGAGGTATATAACCTCATAAAACCTCTTTGAGAGCGCGACTCTTTAGAAATAAGATTTTAGCTACCTGACTTACGGATAGTTTGCGGACGGAGTTACGTTTCGGTCTTTACGCGGTTATATGGAGTAACTAAAGATACAAAGAAACCACCTATACCTAGTGATAATTGGCTTTGATGATGTCCATCGGTTGTTCTTGTAATATTGACTCTGTTGTTACCAGGTTGCCGACCGTAAAACATTTGTTGGCCACACATCCAACGCTGGTGCACCAGTACAAATTTCCTAACTGGCGGGTACATAAGTTCTCCTCAACCCCCCTACATAGAGCCGCCAAAAATGGACACGTGTAAGTTTTACTTTCATACCTAGCATAATGTTAAAAGTTATTCATTTAAAGTAGGTGGAGGTCGTCCAATCTTAGAATGAACACGCGTCTTTTTTATCCATTACAATCTCACCTGATGGTAAGTGATAATGCAGTCTAAGATGGTAGCAGGCTAACCTTTTAGGGGCTGTTATATTCAGGGAGGTCGTCAGGGTCTGGCATGGTGGGAGGCTTCGACTGGCTTGTTACCACCTTACCGGCAAAGACGTGCCGCCAAGCGACTTAGCGTTCCGGTACGATGCCGTGTAGAAAGTTAAAACCGATTAGGAGTATGGTTTAATTATCACAACCATGCCCCTAGCAGGTTAGCCCGCTACCATCTTAGACCGCATCATCACTTACCATTAAGTGAGATCGCAGTCAAGGGCTAACTTGTAGTGGATAACAAAAAACCCAAATAGGAGGCCCGGATCTTAACCCATACTCAATAGGCCTACCTACTATAGGTAGGTATGGTAACAACACTTGTGTGCAAAGCTCCAATATTATATAATAACCTTATCCTATTCCACCGCTTTTCGTACTCTAACAAGCGACGCAACTATTTATTGTTGAATATTAATATATGCTAATGTAAAGGCGTGTACACACGCATTGCGTATTCATATTCGTGCGTTCGTTATAACGCTTCAATGTTCCTCGTTTGCGGATTTTCCCTAAAATGTGCGCGCGGGATGTCAGAAATTGTCTATTATTCATATTTATGATGCTTTGTGCGTAATTTTCTAAATTTATGTCTATTTATTTTTAGTCTATAATTCGTCTAGTACTTACCTGCTTTGAAATTGGATTAATTTCTTACTTAAATTTTACTAATAAACCAAGACAACCCTTAATTAAAATTAGATATTTTTCCTCTTTTTTTAACTTTTGTACTTATCTGATAAGTAGGGATAGCTAAATGTGGATTTCCCAAATGTAGCTGGTTGTCAAAAACATCAGCTGAAGCTGAATTTTGGCTGAATTGACGAAATTATGGTTGATTTTTTGACAGATTTTTTAAATTATGACGACCATGATCAGTTTTTTGAATGAAATCGCAATTTTTCTAAAACTTATAAGACGAGCGTACTAAAATGGTCCAATTTTGCTATCATGGTATTCAATAAGGGACTTTTAATAGCAACCTCCATAATCGTGAAGTTTTACCCTAAACCGGTAGTGCAAATATTACTTAGCTGCAAATAATATGATAGAGCTGCAAATTAAAAAAACCGGCCAAGTGCGAGTCGGACTCGCGCACCGAGGGTTCCCTACAAACCTGTAGGTATATATAATTAAGTAAAAGTTATAGTATCTTTATTCCACTTATCTATTTTAATTTCATTTTAATACCTCTACGTGTTCATGCGGAAAGGGGTAGTAAGTTTAAAATTATTAAAAATATTTTTATTATACTATGATGTAACTAAAAATGTATGCTTTTCGCAACTATTCCGATATCCGTGCTTTATGGCGTTGCTTCGTACCAAATTTCAAGATTTTGAGTTCACGGGAAGTACCCTGTAGGTTTTGATTCCCTTGCGAGTTTCGAAAATTTGCATAAAAATATTTTTTTTTATATGATGTACTTAATTAAAAATTTATGCATTTCACAAATTTTCTTTTATCTGTGCTATAAGACGTTGCTTCGTACCAAGTTTCAAGATTCTGAGTACACGGGAAGTACCCTGTAGGTTTTGATTCCCTTGCGAGTGTCGAAAATTTGCATAAAAATATTTTTATTATATGATGTAACTAAAAATTTATATTTTTCGGAATTCTTCCTATGTGTGTGCTATACGACGTTGCTTCGTACCAAGTTTCAAGATTTTGAGTTCACGGGAAGTACCCTGTAGGTTTTTATTCCCTTGCGAGTGCAAGAAAATTCGAAAATTTGCAGCATAAACGGCTGTATCGTGTTGGCTTTGAAGTTTGATTTTTTCACAGCTCCAAGGGAAAGAAGACCTGAGTATTTGATATGAATTTCAGCTTGATAGCGTTTCAAGACCCTTTTTTTCAGGAACGCATGGAGGATGCGTTCCTGAGAAAAAGGGTCTTGATACCCAGACGTCGAAGTGATCTTATAAGGGTTCCGTTATTTCCTGTTGAGGTACGGAACCCTAAAAAACCGAAACCGAATATGCAGCGACAACTGGATCCGTTACACTTGCACATGAATATTCAGTGGGTTGATTCGTGACATGGAGATATTTGTCGACCATATTTGTTGGTGCTGATTGATTGATAGCAGGAAAAAAGCGGTTCGAGCGTAGCAGGAAAAATTGAAAAAAATGTCATATTAAGTTTTTTATTCACTTTGCGAAAATTTATCGCTCATTTTTTGATAGCTAATACGAGTATTTCGTTTTATTCTCGCATCGCTACCCTTAAGTAGAAAAATGTAATTTATCGGTCGTTTTTTGATAGCTAATACGAGTATATCGTTTAGCATCCCGCATCTCTACGCTTATGTTGAGAATGTTTTGATCGTTACACATTTTGAGAAATCACTTAACTTAAAGTTAGAGTAAGAATTTGAAAGAACGACGCAGGAAAAGAAAGAAGAGTTGATGATAACTAATACATGGTTTAAAAAATATATGAAAACTGCACTTTTTCGAGGTTAATATATTTACAAAGGCGCAACACACATAATCAGCAATCAGCATGAAGTGAAACAGAGGCTCAGCGTCCTTTTGATAACAGCTCAATGTAAATAACAATAATTTAATTATTTGATACTATGATTATGCTATAATGCTATAATATAATTCTGAGTTTGAGTTGTTATCTAAAATATTTTTCATTTCATATAGTGGGTATACTGGTTCACTAATGTTTCACAAACAACGTTTCAAAAACTATTCAGGTGACAAACAACGTATTCCGCAAAAATATCATTTTATAAAAGACCATTTGACAAATATTCAATTCGCAAATGTCTTCCTTTGCATAATTGCTGAATGTTAAAAGATCATGTACAAATCTAGACCAAATAATTTATTTGTGGTGATTTTATAAAATGTCGGTACATTTTACAAAATTTCGTGCTTCTGAAAATACATTTTTTTAAATTTATGTTAGGTATATTAACTCGACAGAACCTGTATACCTAATATTCAGGTAGTGAATATTTATGTCTAACCCTAACCTAACCTAACATTTTGACAGATATATTATTTATCAAACGTTTTTATCATAGAGGTAGTATAAGGTAAAGAGTACTACTATCGCACCGCACTCCTTGTGCGCGGCGTAGGCAAGTGAACTATAGCTACTAATATTTATAGACATGTAAAAAATAGGGATGGGCAATAGTGTGCTGCAAGTGCGAAGTCGATAAAATACCGTACCTATTGTTTGTGTTTGTTTGTACCCTATCATACAAATATTGTTAATGTGAAAGTGTGTTTGTCTGGTCTGTTCAATCACGCCTCAATAGAGCAACGCAAGACGTGATTTTTTGCATGGGTATAGTTGAGGACGTGGAGAGTGATATTTATCCCGGAAAATTAAAGCGGTTCCGTGGAAATTAAAAAAAACTTATTCCACGTAGATTAAGCCGATATGTTTTTTAATGATCAATCGTATATCCATACTAATATTATAAATGCGAAAGTGTGTCTTTCTGTCTGTCCGTTCGTCTGAAGCCCGCGACTTCGTTCGCGTGGATTGTTTTTTATTCCCGCGGGAATATCAAATTTAATCGAAATCGACCTCCGTGGCGCAGTGTGTAGCGCAGTTGTCTTAACGTGCGGAGGTCCCGGGTTCGATCCCCGGCAGGGTCAATTTGGGAATTTAAAATTTCTGAATTTTCCCTGGTCTGGCCTGGTGGGAGGCTTCGGCTGTGGCTAGTTACCACCCTACCGGCAAAGGCGTACCGCCAAGCGATTTAGCGTTCCGGTACGATGCCGTGTAGAAACCGAATAGGGGTATGGGTTTAATATAACTGCCATACCCCTAACAGGTTAGCCCGCTACCATCTTAGACTGCATCATCACTTACCATCAGGTGAGATCGCAGTCAAGGGCTAACTTGTAATGGATAAAAAAAAAAATCGCTTAAGTAGTTGGGCGTAACTGACAGACAGACACACATTCGCATTTATAATATTAGTATGGATTGATATATATCCGCTGTATATCGAATGCATAAAATATGTAAGAAAAGGTGCAAGCCTGTGTTTTAATGTGCAATTATAAAATAAAAGTATAAGTTTGATTCTTTGATTCTTTTACTATAAAAGTATAGAAAATAAATTCCTTGAAATTAATAAACATTCTTTCATAACGTACGTTAATATTTATCTTTAGTTTCTGTCCATAATTATATTACAAAAAATTAAATTGTTTGAAATTAATAACCAGTTCTACGCACCTAATCAACAGGCAACACTTAACAAAATTACAACTATAATATTTATCTTTAGTTTCTCATCATAATTTGAGTAACAAAAAATTAAATTGTATGAAATTAATAACCAGTTCTACGCACCTAATCAACAGGCAACACTTAACAAAATTACAACTATAATATTTATCTTTAGTTTCTCATCATAATTTGAGTAACAAAAAATTAAATTGTATGAAATTAATAACCAGTCTTTACGCACCTAATCTACAGATAACACTTAACAAAATTACACCTATAATATTTATCTTTAGTTTCTGATCATAATTTGAGTAACAAAAAACTAAATTGTATGAAATTAATAACCAGTCTTACGTACCTCCAATAACAAAGAATTTCAATATGGCGCTGGCCTTTTTAAATTTTGGTAACAGATACCTCTTTTGTGATCTCAGGGAATCCTAAATCGCGATTTTGAACGAAATCGGCCCAATAACAAAGAATTTCAATATGGCGCTGGCCTTTTTCAATTTTGGTACCAGATACCTCTTTTGTGATCTCAGGGAATCCTAAATCTCGATTTTGAACGAAATCGGCCCAATAACAAAGAATTTCAATATGGCGCTGGCCTTTTTCAATTTTGGTACCAGATACCTCTTTTGTGATCTCAGGGAACCCTAAATATCGATTCTGAACGAAATCGGCCCAATAACAAAGAATTTCAATATGGCGCTGGCCTTTTTTAATTTTGGTAACAGATACCTCTTTTAAGATCTCAGGGAACCCCAAATATCGATTTTAAACGAAATCGGTCTAATAACAAAAAATTTGAATATGGCGCTGTCTTTGTACATTTTCTGCTTTTGTGATCTCAGGGAACCCCGAAATATATCGATTTTTAAGAAAATTTTCTCAACTAACAAAGAATTTCAATCTGGCGCTGACTTATAAAATTTATGATCTCATGGAACCCTAAATCGAAATTGAATCGTAATTTGAACGAAATCGGATCAGCAATAACGAATTTCAAAACCTATGGCGCTAACTTTTTTTAAATTTTGTTAACAATTTTCTCTGTTGTGATCCCAGGGAACGCCGATATCTGTGCCGGCGCCCGAGTCGAATGTATCACATCACTATTCGATTCGGTGAACAGTCGGCTATCGTAGCGGGGTTGCGGGGCGGTGCGGGCGGTATTATGTTACCTTGCGTCCCACGTCTGTATCACCCCCGCGACACGTATTTCTATTTTACATGAAAGTTTAAAAAATATGACTAACCGGTGAAATGTGATGTTGGAATTATGTTTATTATGATAACGAGTATCATGTTTGCATGTTTCTATGATACATTTAACCATTTTTTCCAGTTTAAAAACGGAATTTCGGTCCCGAGTTCGCGATGGGCGCTCTCAGCGCTAGCGTTCCTTTGACTTGCTGACGGAACGATGCTATGATCCTACCGGTGCCTACTGTTCTTGCTTAGAAGCACGCACTCTATAGGCTATACTACCTCTGTGGTTTTTATGTTATGCGTTTTTTAAATAATTAATGTGAATAATAAATTATTTGTTTGACAAATAATGCTTGGTGAAATCAAAAAAAATAAGGAAAAAAAATTTACAACAAAATCATTTATAGAACCAGTTTTTTGTATAAAGATGAATTTTTGATTCATAACTTTGTCAAACGTTGGTTGTCAAAATTTGCCATTTGTTTTTTATGAAATGATAGGTTATCGGGTATGCTTTTTGGCCCTAACAGATGGCATTTTTATAACAGGGAGGTGGTCCAACTCCTATTAGCAGCGGGCATAGATCCAAACATACGTACAAACTCCGGCACCCCATTACACGAAGCCGCCTGCTTCGGCAAGGCTTCAGTAGTGAGAATATTACTAGAAGCGGGTGCAGACCTAAACGAAGTGGATGGAAAAAACAAGACTGTTGAGGAACTCCTTGCCGATTATTCAGAAGAGGCGACAAGGCGAGTTAGAAGAGCTATTAGAGGTAAGTATAAAAATACCTTTAGGTAGTAAATAGTACCCACTTCTGATACTCTACCAGCCAGATTAAGAAGTGACATAGACAAGAAATGGTATTATGTATTTTATAATAATAAAATGGTATGGCGTTGTGGTAAAATAAAACGGTAACAAAATAATATAGGTAGCTTTAATATTTTCCCCTAGCACACATCCTGAAGCGATACACTAAAATCTGTCGTTAGCGGCGGAGACTATATTTCTAGTGCTCTAAATTCAGTTGGCATATATTGTTTTTTGATTCTTATAGGAAACAGGATCGAAAATCTACTATTCTGTAGATTTTCTTGATGACGGAGCATTTAAAAAAATGTAAAACAAAATATTAAATGCAGGCCAAAATATCTCAAAAGAACCGGCCAAGTGCGAGTCGAACTCGCGCACCGAGGGTTCCCTACAAACTGTGACGTGGTAGTTCGTCTACGATGTGGTGGCCGGCCCTTGGAGCTGTGAAAAATCAAGCTTCTAAGCCAACGCAATCAAAAGATACAACCGTTTATGCTGCAAGTTTTCGACACTCGCAAGGGAATCAAAACCTACAGGGTACTTCCCGTAAACTCAGAATCTTGAAATTTGGTACGAAGCAACGCCATAAAGCACAGATATAGGAATAATTGCGAAAAGCATAAAGTTTTTGTTACATCATATAGTAAAAATATTTTAAAACTTGTTTAAAATTACTAAAAAGACCTGACCAAATTTCAAGATTCTGATTTTACGGGAAGTACCCTGTAGGTTTTGATTCCCTTGCGAGTGTCGAATATTTTAAACTAGTTTAAAATTAATAAAAATATTTTTACTATATGATGTAACGTAAAAGGAGATCGGCGAAGTTTGACCCAGCTAATTTAAAAACCATTCAGATTCAGAAATCATTTAATATTTTTTAATATATTTCAATGTATTTTTCTGTGTAAACACCAAATTTTTAGAAGATGGGGATCAAAAATAAAAATAATTACGAAACAATAAAAAAGTCGTTCTAATGGCAATACGGAGTATAGATACCAGAGTATAAAAGTAGAAACTAACGTGTCAAATGTCAATTACTGTCAACTCAATCAAATGTCATTCGTGGACCGTGGTAGAGATGTGCCAACTCGGAAAAAACACGTTAACTCGAGTTGAAATTCAGGTAACTCGGAATTGAATTCGAGTTTCACAACTCGAGTTAGCATTTAAAGAAACTAAGTGTATTTTATTTGTTACAAAATACTTTTTTACATACATATTTGTACTTCAATCCAACTCTCTGTTAGGACAATTATTATTATAATGTTGCTTATCTTCGTAGGTAGGATTGAAATAAAAAGGGTTTTATAGTTTACCTATAATAATTTATACCGCTCTCATTAGAGTTAATACACATTTATTTTTGGTTTTAGTCTTAGTTTAGTTATAGTAAGTACCTACTCATATTTAACAACAAAACCAGTATATAGCAGTCTTCACAAAATAATATCAGTCTAACTTTATAATGTACTTCGTAGTCTAACTTCGTAATGTAATTATATGTTTGTAATGTAGGTATACATATTATGTTATTAATAGTTTAATCATCACAATGAAAATATTCTATAACTTTTTTAATCGTTGGTGTCATTCGGTCAATGCAATGGCGGGAGTACGTAGACAGAGAAAGAGATATAGACAGGGTGTCAGCGTATACAGTATGCGATATTAATCTAAACTTCTAAACTAATATTATAAAGAGGAAAGATTTGTTTGTTTGTTTGTTTGTAATGGATAAACTCAAAAACTACTCAACCGATTTTAAAAATTCTTTCACCTATAGAAAGCTACTTTATCAGCGAGTAACATAGGCTACATTTTATTTTAAAATAAATTAGAGATCCCTTCGAAAATTGCAATAATGTGAATTAAGTCGGAAAAATTCACCTAATTTAACTTTTTACGTTAAACCTCTATAAGTCTATTAATTCAGACTGTCTTTTATGTCATATTTGTCAAGACACTTTTATTTCATATTTGTCAAGACAAAAAACGTAGTGATTACATTCTCTTTGGTCAAGACACTTTTATTTCATATTTGTCAAGACAAACATAATAAATACAAGAAAACTTACTAACATTTTTTTAAAACGTTTTAATATCTAACTGCTGTAGACAGACTGCGAAAAGCCTCAAAGATCAAGGTCTCAACTTAGTTGTTAGTTCTAAACATTGTTCCCAGGCGATCGCAGCGAAAATACGTCATATTGGAGACTCAAGTGCCAAGCATTCACAACGGTTTGCTGAACAAAATTTCAGAACGTATGGTGGAGTTGTTCGTCTCAGTGCCGACTGACCATTGGATATGGACTATTTTGATCAAGTGCTACCCGTGCGAAGCCGGGGCGGACCGCTAGTTAATTAATAAATACGTAATTGTAATTAATTAAAAACGTTAATTTAATTCAAACGCGATGCATTATCGATACAGTCCCGCGCTGTATTACCTGCCGGCACCCCTCGCTCTTCTTTTACCCGATGTCACCTGAAATGCTCACGCGTTAGCAAAATATACTACGATACTTCGCGACGCGATTGTATCGCTATTGAATTGCTTCTGTCGCGCGTTGTAAATGCGACTATCGCCCAAAAGTAGCTATGCATAAGAGCGTTAGGGTTAACCCCCCTTTTCAAACAATAAGAATACTATAACAACCATCAATTTGTATGTCATAATATACCTACTGGCCGCGTTATGAATTACATAGGTTTAATGTACCCAGCAGGTAGGTAACTTGTTTTTATGTAGGTAGGAAAGCGTATGACTATTTGGTTCATAGTCAGATAATGTTAATCTGCAGTGCCTGATAGATTTTTCAAAGCTATTAAATGGTCATCTGGGTTAAAAATCATGAAATAGAAATCTAACCTCACTTTTAACTATTACTACGAATATCTTTTTTCTCCCAACTTTATTTGATTGACTTTCATAAACTTTTTTGTTAGTCTGGTTTAGTATAAAAAGTATGAGAAGTTTGACGCGTGAACGTGAGCCTCAAGTTTGGGTCAAATACTATATGGGAGCTCGCCGACCTCCTTTGTGCTTTTCGCAATTATTCCTATATCTGTGCTTTATGGCGTTGCTTTGTACCAAATTTCAAGATTCTAAGTTCACGGGAAGTACCCTGTAGGTTTTGATTTCCTTACGAGTGTCGAAAATTTGCAGCATATAAACGGCTGTATCTTTTGATTGCGTTGGCTCAGAAGCTTGATTTTTTCACAGCTCCAAGGGACCGTAGACCTGAGTATTTCATATGAATTTCAGCTTGATACCTCCATGCGTTCCTGAGAAAAAGGGCCTTGACACACAGACGGACGGTCAACAAAGTGATCCTATAAGGGTTCCGTTTTTTCCTTTTGAGGTACGGAATTCTAAAAAAGAAAGAACTATCTTCCAAAAAAGTTTTCCTATAGGTATAACGGTTAAGAATACTACCCTATCTAAAACTCCAAACTGTTTTTGTCTCAGAATGATTGTCAGTGACGAAGTTTTCTTTGGCAGAATTTAAAAACTCTTCGAGATATAACTACGACAACGAAGAGGAACCTCGGCCATTCTCATTACAAGACTGCAGCCCCATCAGCTACCCGCATTTACCAGTAGCGTGAGTTCTTATTCCATTGTTATAGAATTAAAATCTAGTATAAAATTGGTAATGACGTAATTTTCTACTTCGTCATTAGCAATACCTCCGTGGTATCACAATAAAACAGATCGTTCCCAACTTCTAGTATTTAGGCTATTCCTTAAGGTTTTATACATAACTTAGTCACGATCTATATATAGATGCAAGTTTTTTTTTTTTTTGATAAATCATACTAGAACTTCGTAATCCTTAGAAGTAAGATAGGTAAATGATTAAAATGCCAAAAACAATAAAAGTGTGATTCCGGACTAGGCATTCTATATCAAACTTTATTTAGGCAGACGATAACTAAAACAAAACATTTCTTGAAAATGAAAAAATATATATACCCTTTTCCAGTCTATTTAGGGATGTGTTCCATCATTCCATGTTTACAAAATATTATGAATTAAAATATTGGCGTTTAAACAAACAAAACTGTGGGGTTTTTGAATGCTATCCTATATCCTTCTCTTAGTTGCATCTATTTGTTTGCTTGTTAACCCACTAACACTGCATGCCTGTACTCTAAACTTAAATTGTGTGCCCTTTAATGTTTAACGTATTCAAATAACTTGACGGCTTGCGGCTTCTCTAAAAGTCCGCGTCACGAGGGGGAGAGCAAAGGAATCTCTCTGTAATTACTCGAAAGATGCTCTCAGCTAGAGGATCTAAACATTCACTTTTAATTGGAGAGCGAGCGTCTCAATTATGATTTATGACATACGACGCATTACCTTTGAACTTTTGATTGCTATCTTGCTAAACGACCTTTTTGGGAATTTCAACGGTGATCTCGTACAGGCTCTCATAATACTCACGGGACCAATTGAATTGAGATATGAAATAACTAAAGTAGAATCAGCTTTCCGAACCGGTGGTAGTCCTGACGTATCATAAGTGACACAAGTTGTCCTACGTCAAATAAATAAATTATTTATCATTTATATGGGTCAAATGGATGTTTTTTTTTAGTATTTGTTTCTAAAGCTTCTTAGATTCTACTGAAAAATTTATTGCCTATTTTGATAAATCATAAATTTTTTATGCAGAACCGCTCTAAACTCTTTTTATGCAGAACAATTGCACAGCTTTTTCGTAATAAAAAAAATGAATACTTCTTTCCATAGATATGCAAAACAAAACCTGCCGATGCGAACCTCATTAAAATCTTCCGTTTCTTTGATTTTGTCTAGAGACGGTCAGGTACAAGTTTGTATGACACGAGAAAGACTGCCGTCCTTTGAGGAATGTTATGGGCACAATCCAATGAAAATAAACTTACACAGACTATAACGTGTTTTGCCGCTTCTATATTTTTTGAAATGTATATGATTTAACGAAGCTATTTGAAATATTATAAAGTTCACTATTCCAATTACAGGTGTACCGATAATGATTTGCCGTTTGAAGAGCAATCTAATGCTGCAGATGTTGCTTTATCTAACCTAGATATAAATAACATGAAACGTGTGTCTAATGCTAACATTAAAGCCATCGAACACTGGAATTTAGTGAGACAATCTTTGCAAACCAATAATCCAAACCATATAACCTATATAAATGAAAACCAAAGTAGCTCTCCGGAATTACCAAAGTACTCGAACTCACATGATTATATTAATTTATTTCTAAATTTGTGTCGAGGTAAAACTAACTCAAATACAGTTGAACAAACCGGTATTTACGAAAATATAGCCGAAGATACACGTAATAATATGCAATCTATGTCCCAGAAAAAAAAGCCTAAGCCGCCACCAAAACCTAAGATAGTAAAGAAGAAGTCAATACTAGATGAAAGTACGTATGCAAATGTTCCTGATGATGAAAAGATATTGCTTGAACATATATATGAAGGTGTGGGGGGAAAATCTCGATTTCCTTGTGAGAAATATGCTAGGAAATCTTTTTCTGGAATATACACGCATATGGAGGCAATAAACAAAATATCGGAAGCTTATCCCTTAAAAGCCGATAAAAATCGTCTGTCAGTATCCAGCGGATCATTATATGTAGATATGAATCCTAAGTTCAAGTATTCAGAACCTTCAGGGAGTTCTGGTTGTCATTTTAGAGGGTCTATTGGGTGTATTCATGAGGACACGTCTCAATATTATTCTATTTACGCATTAAAACCTGAAGCATTGCGTAATAATGAATATCCATTTGGGGGATGTAAACAAAAATTCGATCGGCTACCTTGCTTTTGTCATCTCAAACGTAATGAAGACATATCACCTCGCGAGATTTTCTATAGTTGTGAGAATTTTAATCAAGCCGAGGTATCAAACGGCTCGAATGATAATATTCCTAATGAACTAAATGAACAGACAGTTTTGAATGCGATGGTATTTGAGCCTTTTGAAGAGGATACTTCGCCATCAAAACGAACAGGTCGTTCTGATAAAGTAAAAAATATATTTGTAAAGAAAATTAACCAGTTAGCACAACTTTTAGTTGACTGGGATACTGAAAAATGACTACTTAAAATACATTAAACGTTTTTCTAATATTAATATAAGTTATTATTATTTATTCGGTGGCAATTAGTGTTAACAAATTAAAATATTATTTGCTTCTAAAATAAAAATTCAATATATATTATTATTTTTGTTGCTTTATGTGTTTTACAGGAAAGCTCCAGAGACCCAGAAAAACAATAACTTAAATCATAGCCTACTAACACCGTCTTCATCTTTTGTAACAAAAAATTCACCCCAGAGTTTCGTTAAAAAGCTTGCTTCAAAGTGCTTGGGCCTCAAAGCAAAGTTTAACTCCGCTCCTAACATTTCTAATCAAGGGTTAGAGTCGAATGTCGATGGGAAATTGAAACACTCTGACACAAAACACAGTGTGAACGCGTTGCACATAGGGAACAGTAAATTCTTTAAAATACTGTCGAAAAAGGAGGAATCTGGTGATATCCCTTGCAATGACGAATTTGATACTATTTCATTAGATAGATTAGGCACGTTAAACAGAGATTCAACTGTTAACAGGAGTAATAGAAGCTGTCCAGGATTCAAAACGTCATTGCCAAATATTTCAGAAAATAATGAACTGAGCGACGAATCTGTCGCTGAAAGTTCATTAAATAAAGTCTCCGATTGTGATGGGAAGAATAAAATTAAAACAACGTCAGCAGCGTTTAACTATGACACCAAGCATACTATATTTGAACCAAGAAAAAGTGATAACAGGATATCTATATCTTCAAACGTTTCTGTGGAGTCAACTAATTTAGTGAACGAATGCTATGAGTCTTACGAATTTACATCAGTAAATATTCCGATTTTGAAGCCTGCGGTAAATAACGTTGCTGCTGTAAGCCCGAAGCCGTCACCAAGGTCTAATTTTGCAAGTGCATCAAACAGTGAAAATACAATTTATGAAAATATATTGCCAGAAAAAAATAACTTTATTCGACCAACTCCTGCAGCGAGAACCTACATACCGACTAAAGTAGTTGTAAAAGAAGAGGAGAAAAAAGTTTTATACGAAAATATTTTAATCCAACCTGAAGTAAAAGCTCCTGAACCACCAAAAAGAAGTTTTACGTTAAATACAGAATCAAATAATTCATCGCCTTGTAGAAGTAGGTCATCCACTATGTCTTCTGATTCTATGATCGATGAATCCAATCTAGAAGATATTTTGCTTTCAGAAAAGTCAAAATCTTTTCGCCATGGTCAAAAATTGTTGCGTAGGAAAGAATCTAGCAAATCTAGTATTCATCGAACTCAATCGAACGCATCTGAATTTTCTGATACAACAGAAGTTAGTGCCATAGAAAACGTTGATTGCAGTGCTGATATAGATGAAAAGCCTATGTATGCGTCAATGGTAGGAACCTTGCCGAATAAGAAATCCAATAAAGTAAAGAAAAAAGTTCTTTTTAGGCATAAAACGTTTACGAATATTGAACACGATAGGAACTCGATGAAAAATTTTCCAAGAAGAAACGATTCATTTCTAAAAGATACTTTGGCGAACTATCACATTCGTGGTACTGGTCACTGTATCTACAAGGCTCCCACTGTAAAAGAGTTCATTTATATATTTAATAGAGACACACTTTACCGTGACGTAGAGCCCTTCACGAAAGTTCCTTATGATAAAAGAGATAGCTACTTTGAAACAGCTATATGCTTTTGTAGGCCAAGACCTAACAAACATCACACCAGTGCCGAAGATTTATTAGATATTCAAGGCAAGGAAGTGGAAGAAAGTGCATCAATAGACATTGATGCTTTAGTGAATAAAATAGAATTAGTTTCTTCTTCATTTAGATGCTTTTGTGACTCGGGAGCATGTTCACTGCACGCTAGCAGGCGTGAATTTCCAACAGAACTAGTCGTTAAATTCTCAGCCATAAAAAAAAGTATATCGACACCCGATATAACTTTAGAGGTTTCTCCTTCTTCGACAGAACAGAAACGCGGTTTACTTAAAAACAAGTCTGTTCCTGCTAATTTAGAAGAACCCTACGCAGTTGTTAATATTGATGAAGTTGTCAAAAGAAGTGAGGCTAATGGCAGTTCAGTTGCTAAAGTTAGTAATTTAGATAGTCCCACATGTTACGTTTCAATGTCCCCACATTCATCTCTGACATCGACTGGCCGTCCTTACTCTATTAAAGATATATCTGAAGTAATTTCTTTAGGTTCTAATTCAACAACGACTGGCGCTAACACATCCTGTGCTTATGATACTTCGCTATTACACAAATCCAACTCGGAACACTCCGGCAATTGGTCCTTACAATCATGTAACTCTAACAACACAATGGTATCCGATGTTTCGTTTAAAACTTGTTTGGAAGAATCATCGGATGAATCGGATGCCACTATACACTCCGACGACGAAAGTTCTGACGCGGAGACTATTAAGTCTGACGTGAGTACGACGAAACGTCCTTGGATACACAGTAGTTCTTTTAGATTTAATAATCGGGAGATTGAGGATACTAGTATAATCGAAGAGGACAGTCTCGGTTCTGCTAAATTCGAGTCGTCTTCTTCGAAGTTCGAAAGTGGGATAAGTGTGGGATCGGTGAGTTCGTCGTCGGATTGTGGTGGGGACAGCGGTGTTCCGGGGGAGGGTTGTGCCGTGTCGCTTGGTGCTTCGCTTGAGCGTGGTGGGGGGATGGTGGGGCGTGTTCGCAGCGGGTCAGGGCGGCGGCGCTGGGACGAGGCGGAGGGCGCGAGTGAGGGCGACGCGCTCAGCGTTTCGAGCGCCGCGTCCAGTTGTGCGCCTTTGCACATGACGCATCATCACGAATACAGTAAAGTTTCGGTAAGTCATACATTGTTACACATTTTAAAATCTTGAACATGCAAATAGTGTTTTGGCAACAGCATGGCAGGACGTTACTCTGAACGTATGATACGATGTGTTGTACAAGAAACTTTTTGGACCACGTAACAATGGTTATTTCAACGGATTATTTATGCGAGAAGGCTGCAGCTTCTACGGGCTCCTCGCAGTGTAAAGCTCCTTGTATTTCATAAGTCTAGGAGTGGCGCTGGACACATTGCCGTCTTCACACATTTTAAGAAACACGTGCGATAGCAACTTTTCTGGCGTTCTTCCTTAGTGTCAGTTCCTTGTATGTTTTTCAAATCCTGTTCGTGTAAAAATGCGTTCAGTGTGACGTCTTACCGCGTTCCCGTCTCGTATTTCGTGTGTAACTGTGTAGCTATTAGCCGGACTCATTATCAGAAGTTTCTAACAAAAAACTTCGGACGTGCGCCATAATGCTCTGCTCACTTTGCTCATACAGTCATCCCGCAGACTGTCAGGATCTGCCGTATACCTAGCTGACTCACGCTTCTGATCCTCGCTGCGAGAGTTGGACAGAAAGTTTTCTGGCAGTCAATTTCTAATAATTTGCGGCCGGTATAAAGGGGTTCCTTACATTTTCAAATTGATACTGTGGGTAGTCCCTTAAGATGTTCAATTTAAGTATACCTCATTTTGACTATGTTATGTCACACACGCTATGCTTTACATAATACGATCGATCGATCAATTCTTATTTCTACTAAAGTTTTGTGTATAGTTTGGTGTATTACGCACGTTTGTATATTCAGTACCTTTGCTTCGATATTATTCTAAAAATATTATGTGAATTATTGTCACAGTAGAAACTCCGCCAATACACAGATGACTTGTTGCTCCTGATGGCAAAGGAAACTTAATAAAATTTAACCTGAAATTAGTTGCAGTCACGAAATGTTTCGTGACAATCGTACAAATGAACATGGCAAGGTCTTCGGCGTTGGAATTTCTTCAACAATGGCTAGTTTTTTTACCGGCATTATCATATATATTATAATACTAACAAAAGAAACTTTGTCATCTGAGTTATGAAAAAAAATCTTGGACTAGAAAATCATGCCTTGCCAATTGGCAATTGCGATAGATTACCAATTGGTAAAGAAATTCTGCTTGAAAGAAACCAGCAATACACTCAGCAATTGCCCCTATTTTTTTCGGAGATCCTTCAGTCCATTCATGATTTCTATCTTCTCGGCTTTTTAGGTTATTTTAATGTGCACCAGTCACCACAATGCAATGGTGCCAGACAAGCTGTTACATGTTAATAAAGGTCCATATCTGTAACTAAATGTCAATGGAAAAAAAAATTGGCAGTCATACGGACGATCATGCCGATAGAAGTGAATACGAATACTTATATTTTTTTTAATAAATAATTAAAATATAAACCTTAACACTAAGGCTTTAAAGTTTAGTTTCGAATGAAAAATACCTTGTCTTCGTAACAACGCGAGCATGTCGCTGTTCGCGAGCATGTCGGCGAGGTGTCGGTGAGGCGAATCCACATATTTTTTTTCAATACAGTTGTCAAACATGGCGCACTTTCAGAGGCTGTAGTTATGATTCGAAAATTGAATCTTTCGCATAGGCATCTTACTTTTACACGGTCGTGACTTACTTTTACAAGCTCGACACTTACTTTTGCAGTTTAGTTTTAAATTTTCCAAGTCAATTAAAAAAGTTTAGTAGCAAGGAGTTTTCATACATACAATATAATCGGATAGGCTTTTTACGAGGAAAAATGAATGAATCCGTACGTTTTAGCATTGAATTTCCAAAATTATTTTAAATGGTTGTTGATTATATTTAATTACCAGTTTTAATTTAATTATTTTCAACATTTGACAAAAATCGAATAGGCTGTATACGCGTAGGTACGAACCCGTAGCCTAGTTTCGTTGAAAAAAAATATGTCCAGGTGTAAATACGCACCATTTGCTGAATTTTTTTATTTTTTATGTGATAAATTGATTATATTTTTGTTAATATGAGTTCTAGTTCTAATGATGAAATGGAATTTACTCCACCAGATATTTTATCTGAGGCGAAAACTGCGCAAGATGAAATTTTTCCCCCAAAATCTCGAGAAAGATATATGACGGCTTACAATAATTTTATTTGTGGAGAAAACATAAAAAAACTAAGTCATTCTCAGAAAATGTTTTGTTAGCTTATTTTCATGAATTGAGTGGAAAATATAAACCATCTACATTGTGGTCAAGTTATTCCATGTTAAAAACTACTCTCAAAACAAATAATGACATAGATCTCCAAAGTTACCTAAAATTATCAGCTTTCATGAAACGGCAGTTGCGGTTTTATAGGCAAAAAATCAAAAGTATTGACAACTGATGACGTGGAGAAATATCTAAATGAAGCGCCAGACGATAAATATTTGTTAACAAAGTTGTTAATTGCTCAAGCTTTACTCTCAATTTTCAGAATTAATTACTATGTACGTATGTATGTTGAAATAAACTTGTAATTCTTTGATTTGTTTATTACTATTTCCCACAACTGTATTGAAAAACGTCGTGTGATACACGGGTGTGAAGGTTATTGCAAACTCGTGACATTAAAAACCCTCACCTTCGGCTCGGGCTTATTAATGACAGCTCGTTTGCAATAACCTACTTTCCACCCTTGTATCACAATATACTATACCCCCTACCAAAAAATGCTCAACGCGGCTATAGAAGCTTTCACTTCAAAAACTCATGTTTTCTTTCGTAAGTCGCTGAAACAATGCATGTTAATTGTTTATAAGCGGTATTTTAATGTCGTGAGAGTGTGGTACGCCGGACTTGTTCACACATGTGGCATGTGTGGCCACTCGAGTTCATACCAACGGGATCAACGGATGTCGCAATGCTATGATTTAGGTCCCTCCAATTAACTGCGACGAATCATATAAATTTTCATCGTCTAAGTAATTAAACGAGGGACGAATGGCCTAGCTGTGATAACGCATATCAATCGATTGCGATTGTTAAGCAATTCAAAATCAAATTCAAATTATTTATATTCAAATAGACTTTTTACAAGTTCTTATGAATAGTAAAATGAATCTACCACTGGTTCGGAATGCCGTTCCCAATGTTGACCCAAGTCGTTAACTGGATGGGTGACCGAACTTGGAGGTTCAAATTTGGCCTTTTCGTTTCCTCCGTGCCTCGGAGAGCACGTTAAACCGTCGGTCCCGGTTATTATCACTAATATCTGATAATAATCGTAACAAACCTAAGAGTTTAAATAATCTTAGTCGAGTCGTATGCGGAAGGACGTGTGAACCCACCGCATTAATATCCCAAGAAAACTCCTACCATTATGTGATCAATGGACCGGGGTCACGACCCTCATTAATGAGGAATACGACGTAGAGAGAGTATTTAAACGTAGCACCCTTAGCATGAAAGTTTATCATTTTGTTACAATTGTTGGTCTAAATCCATACTAATATTATAAATGCGAAAGTGTGTCTGTCTGTCTGTCTGTCTGTCTGTCTGTCTGCTACTCTTTCACGGCCCATCTGTTCAACCGATTTTGATGAAATTTGGTACAGGGATAGGTTGTATCCCGGGGAAGGACATAGGCTACTTTTTATCCAGGAAAATTCAAGAGTTCCCGCGGGAAAAAAAAAACTTAATCCACGCGGACTAAGTCGCGGGAATCATCTAGTTTATAGTATTTTTTTCTGCCATGATGGAGAATTTTAACCAAGAGTGAGAGAGTTCTTTTCAGCCATTTAGAGGCGATTGGGATTGTTACACTGCTGCCAAACTACTTACTGTGCGAACCAATCAGGGTCTTCTAGAAGCACAAATCTCGGCTTTTGCTTTGTCAATGCAGAACCAAATTTTTTTTTTATCTGAGCTAAACTTCTCAGTGGTACCAAAATTCGAATCGCTGTGTAAGACATTATTACCTACCAGAAAATATTAATCATTAGCTGATGCCCTCGACTTTGTCCTCGTGGAATAAGTTGTTTTAATTCCCTCGGGAACTCCTTAATTTTCCGGGATAAAAAGTAGCCTATGTCACTCCAGGTCCTCAACTTTACCCATGCTAAATCACGTCGATCTGTTGCTCTGTTGCTACGCGATTGAAGGACAAACCAACAAACCGACAAACCTACAAACAAACACGCTTTCGCATTTATAAGATTAGTATGAAGTATGATGTTAAAAATCATGCTCACCAAAAGTCAATGCAAGATTATATCCGATTTATAACACATCAGCGTGATTATACACGTGTTCAGTAATCAGCCGGCCGGTGATTTATAATATGCAAGCCCAAGCTTAAGAGCTTCAACTCTATTCCTTCAACGCCCATCCTCGTGCTCAACGCTGACAAAGCGACGAAATAAAACATTGTTATCTATTAAATACCAATTTCCGTAGACTGTTTCGTTAGTAATTTCCTCCTCCATCTTATTAAACTATAGTTAGATTATTTTAAACATAATATATTTCAGCACCATCATCTTAATCATCATTTCAACCCATTGCCGAACTGCGCACGAGTTTCTTCTCGGTTTTAGTAGGATTTGGCCTTTTTGGATTTGGATAATGTTAGCCTGATAGGCTTTTAGTTGCTACGAATCATATCACCAGGTTTTTAAAAAAAGACGTATTTATTTCAGCTGCCCCATTTGAGGTTGCGGTTATTATTTTGCTGTAGTTTGCGTGTGCCCCTTTTCACCAACAGTGCCTAAATTTTAGGAAACACTTAGGGCCAATAGGTGACAGTTTTCACGTATAATAACTGTCACGTAATGGGCTTGCGTGTTCCCTAAGGTATTGTTGGTGAAATTGTTCAATTAGACAGTGCTGCTAAGTTATTCACTCGCTTCAAAAGTCTACTGCTGATTATCTCCAAATATGTCCCACTTGTTGATAAACACAACGTCTGTGACACTGTCGACGTTACAGAATAGCCCCCGGTTGTACATAACCAATAGATTAACCCGTTACCCGTGATCATAACACGGTGCCCACATGGGCTCTAGAATTTAAAACGTCACGAGCGAGGAATTAGGAAGTCAGTCAGTCAGTCTCGCCCCGTATACCGAGGCGCGCTTTCGCGTCTTAAATTAAACTAGTGTCGTAAGTGCCCGTTTAGTGTATTGTGTCGTGGGTATGTGCGATTTAGTGTTAAAAAACTAATTGTTGTTGTGGGCAAAAATTGTGTGTGTTAAAAAGACATGCACTCCGTAGCACTTTGGATGAATTATCTTGGATTGATTTAATGTAAGTTATGGTACCTACTATCTACTTATAATAATTTAAAGAGTACATAAATATGCCATTAGTTATAAACTAAAATTAAAAGATTAGTCAACTAATTATTTCAAAAGAATACTAAAGTACGTTGGGCTAAATGCTTTGGCACTCATAGTAGCTTATTTAAGACGTGTCGGATTAACCGTCCCATAGGGCTATGAGAGTAAGGAAATAGGGAGTGCCTACCTGTGCACACACTGTAATCGCTGTGAAGATTGGCCCCCGTGGGCGAAATTCGGTTCGGGAGGACATATTTTTCATTATCTATGACTAGAACTTGACCTGGCTTCAAAAGGCAAAAGCCATGAAGCAGATGCTGTGTAGCCGTAGTATCGGCACAAACGTGGACAATACCATCAAGGTCATTATGTTCAGTCAGCACAATGTTCCGATATCATGATACGAAATTGTTTCAAAGTATAACTACTACCTTAGATCACAGAACGATTTCGATGAAAAGGCCAACAGAATGTGGCTGCGATGGAGAGGCATTTGAAAAATTACATTAAAAGACGGAAATTCTTTATTCAGTGTGTCTGTCACCGTAAGATTGCAAAGGCCGTTGGATTGTAATCTAACTAGCGATATTGTAAACTGTCGACAGATTACAATTTAACGCATTATTTTTCGGTTGATTGTAATCTGATAGGTATATTAACCCGGGCCGGGCACTACCTGATTATTTATGTCGAACCCTAACCTAACCTACAAGAAAGAGACAAGAAAACGTAAATAAAATGAATATTTCAAAAATTGACACTCGGTACATTGAACGGTTCACAATCTGTCGACAGTTTACAATATCGCTAGTTGGATTACAATCTAACGGTTTTTGCAATCTTACGGTGACATGTCCTTCACGTCGTCATTGATGTCGACAAAATGTGGACACAGACAAAAGTCTAGTCCTAGAATGTAAAGCCGCACAAGTAGAAATGTCCTCTAGATAGGCGTCCACTGCTGGGCGTATGTCCTCCGCAATTGCGTGGATCTTTACAGAACATGGTCTTGTGCTTGTCCATAGCTACTCGTTTGTGATAGTCTATCCACTATTGGGGGGGGCTTCCAACACTGCGCTTTCCCATGCAGTTTATTACGTTTATTTTCACACAACGTTACATGAAAAAGTATTAGTTACATGTAACAACAATAAGGTACTGTTAAAAGTACCTATTGCCATCGTAAAAACCTAAATTTAATGCTATAAAATGATCAAACAATAAGAATATAGCCGTGTCAAGGGCTCAATAACCCAATTTTGTAGTTTCGCAATTTCCGATATGTTTGATACATCGAACAATGTGGCAAAGAATAAGTATTACAAACAGATGGTGCATCTATAATATTTACCAATATTACCTTCGCATCTGTAGTGGCATTGGCACAGTAGAAAATTCTGACTGTCGTTGCTAACTTTGGACAGCTTATTGCTATTCGCTCCAATTTCCCTCTTTTTAAATCGAAATTTATGCAGAAGTGCCGAGTAGTAGAGACGTGGCGCGGTCACGTGCTTCTTCTATAAACAGAAGCTAAAGTTAGGTCAGTTATATTCATATGTGTCGAAGAACCGACGAAAGTATAGGATAAATTGTGCCGTGCCACTACTGTATACACCTAGCTTATATAAATAGTGTCATTATTTAAATTTATGTAAAAATTACCCCTCGAAGTTACAAGATGTCTACCTAAAGCTTATCCACGAATGCTTATGACCCTAACGGTTTATGCATTATACGTGTTCGTGGAACATAACATACATAAATGTTTTATGTGTGGTATTCGAGCTTCTTATTAATAGGAAATTATTAAATTCTGTGACATATATTTAATATACGTTAGGTAAATACCCAATTGAACATGTGTAGTAAAAAAAAAACCAAAATAAAGATGCCCATTACGTTCAGGAAGTAAAAGCCAACCGTTATGTGAAAAAACAGGAAGCCTGTCAAATCTGGATTAGAATAAAGTGCATGCAGGTTGAATACAGAGTGAAATGCAATTGCATTGCTTTGTGCTATGCGTTGAAATGAATCGTTTTATAGTTCGTTTTTATGACGACCGGCGACGACCTTTTAAGTTATGCGAGCTAAAAGGTTCACTGCTTTTTGTATGTGACAAAATGTTACAACAGAGAATTTTATAGCTGCATATTACGATAGTTTTTCTTACGTGGTAGTTTGACTTCAATTGGTTATCTAGTCTTTGATCTGATTTACTTGAGCTTGGCATCACCACACCCTTGAGTAATTTGTTTCAAACGTGCACAACTCTGTTGGTCAAAAAGTGTTTTAAGTAAGGAATTCGATGATGCAGCTTTCGATCGTTTCCTCTTAGCCCTGAGGATTTCTTTTTCACAATTAATATTTCCTACATATTTGGGACATTGTATTAGTTGTCTAATATTTTGTAAGTTGTCAATAAGATCGCCTCTTTCTCGCCTACTTTTGAGGGTGCTAAGCCCAAGCTTCTGGTCTATGATCCAATGGCTTCTTCTCTTTGCTCAATCTATAGGACAAGTCACGACAGTCTCCTACTCGGTTGTGATCTGCCATCCTAGGAGATTTATGTAGATCAGTCGAAAAAGGAAGCTTGAAGAGAGGTAACTCAGTGTCACAGACCTAGTTTGTGTGTTGAATGTAGACCCGATGTTTGAAGAAAATATGACTTTCTTGGCAATTCTCAGCAAACTGTTGCTCTTTGCCATCTAAACGTTACAAATCTACGGAAATAGGATAACATGAACTGATATATTTGGAGATCTGCCAGCCACTGTATTGAGGTGTGTACGCTGCCTAGAGCGTATGGACCAGTTGGAATTTGGCATGATTTATGTAGATTCTATTATTTTGGATTAAAGTATGTTTAAGAAGTGCAGAGGGCATTTTGGTCTACTTGCGACAGCTTACCTACCTATAGATTTCGTTTAATGTAACTAAGTTAATAACTAGATGAGTATCCATACAAAAATCTAAATATATCCTTAGCACGATACGCACATTAGATAAACCAGTAACTGAAAAAGTGAGTCTAGAAAAATAAATAGTATGTATTTGTTTCAAGATCTAGACTGGACGAATAGGAGTAGGAATCCATACTAATATTATAAATGCGAAAGTGTGTCTGTCTGTCTGTCTGTCTGTCTGTCTGTCTGTCTGCTACGCTTTCACGGCCCATCTGTTCAACCGATTTTGATGAAATTTGGTACAGGGATAAGTTATATCCCGGGGAAGGACATAGGCTACTTTTTATCCCGGAAAATTCAAGGGTTCCCGCGGGAATCAAAAAATGTATCTGTTCAGCCGAATTTAATGAAATTTGGTACAGGGGTAGGTTGTATCCCGGGGAAGGACATAGGCTACTTTTTATCCCGGAAAATTCAGGAGTTCCCGCGGGAATCGAAAAAACTTGGTCCACGCGGACGAAGTCGCGGGTATCATCTAGTTAATAATAATTGTGAATGAATCTGGACCAGAATTTCTTCATTGTCATTATCGTCCAGATGTGCTGGATAATGTTACTGGATGGTAATTTTATGTTTATCGCTATACCTAATGTAGGTCAATGGAGCTCACAGAGATATTTACACGTTGGAATTACAATAAACCTTCAGACCAACCATTATTATTTTGATTAATTTACTTTATTTTTGTCAGTCTCACGACTTTCATGAATTTTTGTTTCGTGGGTTAACATCGTTAATGGAACCTACATTTTTCTTTGTAGGTTTGAACTATATTTAGGTGGTTGAGATCGTCACACTAGCTATCATAATATTAGACTCCCAGGTTAAGCCAGAGTTTATCTCCAGAAGTGAAGCTTAAAACATATAATAATGTGTATAATTATATAATTTTGCCTGGTGGGAGGCTTCGGCCGTGGCTAGTTACCACCCTACCGGCAAAGACGTGCCGCCAAGCGATTTGGCGTTCCGGTACGATGCCGTGTAGAAACCGAATAGGGGTATGGGTTTAATAAAACTGCCATGCCCCTAACAGGTTAGCCCGCTATCATCTTAGACTGCATCTTCACTTACCATCAGGTGAGATCGCAGTCAAGGGCTAACTTGTAGTGGTAAAAAAAAGGTAATTGAAAATAAACTTCCATTGAAATATGGATTCTATTTCAATAATGTAGGCGTTCAGCACTTGCCTGTCCTATTATCCTTCATCTGAGTGAGTTAAGAGAAATTCTATGAGCAGGGTATAATGTCTAACAAGCTATTACGTAGAAAATGGTCCATTCAGTGACCGGCTGCTACCAATTTATACTTCATCCGCGGCTCGATATTAAATTACTTGGACCGCTTGGGTTATCTAGTGGGCCCAAGTCTAGAAAGACGGCAGATCGATGAAAGTATATTTCAGTTTTATGACGCTAATGCCATAGAAAACGTTTCGATAAACGACATTGCAATCATACAAAATGAGATGGGTAATAAGTTCTAATTTATAATCCACGCTATGCGTCTTCATTCCTCATTCGCACGGCTAGGGTCTGGAACACTCTACCTAAAACTGTGGTTCTAGGTATCTTTAACTCAAGAGTGAATAGGCATCTTCTAGGCAAGCGCGTCCCATCTTAAGCCGCGCATCATCACTTCCCATCAATGTAATGTGGTCAAGCGTAAGCCTATAATGAATTTAAAAAAAAACATCTAATGTCTTCCATCGGTTTTTGGGTTTAAAAATAATTACAAACAGAAGTGAGGGACTAACGCTATTCCGTCAGGTACACTTTTCCAGCCCAGAGCTTGGCGTTTTATAGTAGGTAGCTACCAATAGCTGATGCCCGCGACTACGTCCGCGTGGATTGAGGTTTTTTGGTTCCCGCGGGAACTCCTTAATTTTCCGGAATAAAAAGTAGCCTATGTGTTATTCCAGACTATAATCTATCCCTGTGCCAAATTTCATCCAAATCCGTTCAGCCGTTCGGGCGTGATTGAGTAACAAACATTCATACATCCATCCATACATCCATACATTCATCCAAACTTTCGCATAATTTATAATATTAGTATAGATAAAGAATTTAAATCAACAGTAAAGATTAGTTGCAGACTTGTAAGTAGGCTTCATCTAGCTCTACTTTTTCTGAATTAGAGTTCAATAGCTGATGCCCGCGACTACGTCCGCGTGGATTGAGGTTTTTTGGTTCCCGCGGGAACTCCTTAATTTTCCGGAATAAAAAGTAGCCTATGTGTTATTCCAGACTATAATCTATCCCTGTGCCAAATTTCATCCAAATCCGTTCAGCCGTTCGGGCGTGATTGAGTAACAAACATTCATACATCCATCCATACATCCATACATTCATCCAAACTTTCGCATAATTTATAATATTAGTATAGATAAAGAATTTAAATCAACAGTAAAGATTAGTTGCAGACTTGTAAGTAGGCTTCATCTAGCTCTACTTTTTCTGAATTAGAGTTTGCCAAATTCTGTCAGTCCAGAATCCAGATGTATTTTCCGTTTCTCTTCTTTTAGGCCACATTTCTGTCGTCAATTGTTCTTCGCAATCGTTGAAATACGCAATTACGCAATTGCGGACACTTATCTCGGATCTGCAACGACCCCGAGGCCTGTTGAAAATAGAACCTCCATTTCATTCTATTGTAGCCATTGCTTTAAAATTGTCCTGCCATTGGATTGTTTTCATGTTCAAACAAGAATAGTACAATGTCCGCCATATATTAGTACTAGGTTTTTTTGATCCCCGCGGAAACTCTTGAATTTTCCTGGATAAAAAGTAGCATAAATGTCCTTCCTCGGGATGCAAACTATCCCTGTACCAAATTTCATCAAAATCGGTTGAACAGATAGGCCGTGAAAGCGTAGCAGACAGACAGAGAGACACACTTCCGCATTTATAATTTTAAGTATGGAAGTATGGATAATATCCATACATTCTAAGTGAAAATATTTACGTACCTACGCAAAGTTATTTTCGAGTGTCAGTTGACAGAGGAAGGGCATCCTATTCTTAGTTTAAACACGTAGTTTTTTCGGTGATGCAAAAAAACTAGGCGGACCCTGAATCTAGATTTTTCAGGTGTAGGGTACACCTGAAAAATCTAGTTTCAGGGCTGGTTACAATTTGAGTAAATTGTATTTTTAACTGCCCAATGAAATCAAGGAATTAAATTAACTATTTGTGGACGAAATATTTTATGTAGAATTATTAAATACTTATGTGCGTTTTGTTAAAAGGTTATTAATATCGGCAATAGTTTACGATTTTCCACAACCTGTAGGTAGCGAGACGAGTCATTGTGTATTGGCGTATTTCCTCCTATTGTTTTTAACATAACTACCTACTTACGTATTTTCATAATTTAAGTAGAGCACTGTTTATTATTACTTAATATAAACGAAGACTTCAATCGTGCTAGCCAGTGGCGTGTACAGGGTTAGCTAGGGTTATATTAAATAATTAATAAATTTTATTGATAATAAAAAAAATATCATAGAACTTTTTTAATTTGGGCAAGCAATGCCATTATGCGAATATCACCCACACGCCACTGCTGATAGCCTCATCTCATTGAGCCGGCCCACCTTGTATATAGTTCGACCTTTAGATGTGTGCCCTGAAACGCCAATTTTTCCGCAGCCCACCCCTCCCAAGAAGCCCCCCAGAAGGAATCTGTCAGTGTCCCCCACCCACGTCAATTCACCATCCTCCGGCTACAGCTATGAGTTGAGAACTCATGCTCGGAGCCAGGATGACCTGGACGAGATACAGGTAGGTCTGAATCCACAATCATACCTGGATCTATGACTATTTTGTGACCTCATATTAGGCATCTTTAGGCTTTGTTTTACCATCTATGTAAGAATTATCTTGGGTCAATTGTTGCCTGAAAAATCGTGCGACATGGCACCTAGTTGCCTGGCTTCATACGACATGTTACTGGTCAGTATCTACGACATCATAACTTAAACAACGTGATGATGTCAAGACTCAAGCTTTGGAGTGACGATTTTTCAGGCTACAGGATTTTTCTTTCGTCGTATTCTATAATATTTTTTAAGAATTAAACACACTGCTTTTTAGTGGACAGTTGTACAATAATTAATTGAAGGTGAAACAGTTGTAGACGAGACGAAGACAAAGAATGAAGCAAGCATATACCTAATACGACAGGCCCAGACGCGAGACGCTGCAAATTAAACCTGGGTCCATAATAATATTACGTATGTATGTAGCATACTGCAGGAAATGAGGAATTGCTACCGAGTCATACGATTTAAATTTATAGGTAAAATGTGAAAAAATATTGCCGGTATTAGTTAATTATTTATTTATCCTTAAAAGTAGCTATAGTTGGTCATGAAAGCTTTCCGCATATTCGTGTTAAAAACCATTACATTACTACATTTTCCGTGAGTTGTACTCTGTGTCATTAGCTTTACAGAACAAAACTTCCTCAACGAGTAAATTAGCACCAAAATTCGGGAAGATGGGTTTTCTATGAGTATTAGTCAGGGAAACCCCAATGTACAGGAAAAATTGAATGAGGCGTATCATGAGTAAGATTTTGCCTACCTTACCTACTAAAACCAAGATATTATGTCATGTGCCTCCTACATGCAGTGCCTCATTAATCTATCGCATTACGATTTAGTTTTTCATTCGTTCTGGTTGTTCCTTCGACCGACTTGTTTCTAGGAGTGATATAGAAAACCTACATATACCAAAAACTTTACTTTTATTATTATTTCATCATTTACTAGCTGATGCCCGTGACTTTGTCTGCGTGGTTGCAGTTGGTTGATTCCCTCGGGGACTCCTTAATTTTCCGCGATAAAAAGTAGCCTATGTCACTCTCCAGGTCCTCAACTATACCCATGCTAAAAATCACGTCAATCCGTTGCTCCGTTGCGGTGTGATTGAATGACAAACAAACATACTTTCGCATTTATAATATTGTGATATACAACGTCGTCTCTTTGTTACAGGATGCCAACCATTACCTCAAACACGGCAGATCAGTTGACCAATACGTCGACAGTAAATTGTCCTACTCAGAATACGAAGAGAATCACAACTCGCCCAGAGCTATCCCAGTGCCAAACCCTCGACCGAGCTTAAAAAACCGCACACAACCCGTAGCTATCACGGCTATGTACGAAAATGTTGTTATAAAGGAACAGAATCCTCGCAGAAAGTTGAGAAGAAACACTTTTGGTCCCCAACACGAGAATTTCGAATCGAGAATGGCGGACAAGCGAGTCAGAAAGTACTCCAACCAAGAAAGGTCATCCATGGAAAGTTTACTCGACGATCAGTCGATGAACAGTCCAAGTGAATGTGAGCGGTATTCCTCAGGGTCGAGGGTTGATATTCCGTTATCGCCAACGCACTATGAGCAGCCTCCGACTCCTGATCATCCGCCGCCCTCAGCGAAGCAGGCGGAGAAGAGCATACACGAAAGGATCAGGCCGTTGAGCCAGGTTAGTCCTGATTGAAGATTTTGTATGCGCACGCTATTCTTAATTTTTGTCTACTATCTATTAAACTGCTCACACATTATGAAATTAGCCGCAAGCAATTAGTTTTTACAACCTACAGTCGAGGAGGGTAATTTATGAGCGCTGCACAGTAATGTTGTTGTTTTTCATTTTGTCACCCTTTCGGGGCAGCCAAAAATCTAAGCCCATACAGCCTATTCAGCCGTGTTTATCTGCACAGTAATATTGCCATGCGATATGGAGACGGGTTAACTTTTGCCGATCAGTCTACCTTAATTCAGCCCTCCTTTACTAGCTGGCTACCCACTTTGGCTAATTTAACAAATTCTGATTTCGTATTTTGTACCAAATACGCCTGGCATGCAATTCGTCTGTAATTTCCACCATAAGGGCTCCTACACATGTGCGAAATTCCAACCGGATATTACCAGAGTACCGGATTATACCGACGATCAAATTGGCCCTTTTGTCTCGAGACAACGCGTTTGAGTTAGAATTAGAACGCACGTGGTCTTATAGTACTTACTACTAAGAATAGATTTCCAAACAGTTCACAGTAGGTACGATGCCAGAATTCCGGAACGGAGTTTCGGACGTGATTTGGGCAGGCCTAATTTTGTCTCAACTTTTTTGTGCATGACTGCTAATATTCATTCATTAATAATTTTAGCACTATTTATTTAAAACCGATACACATGAAAAAGTCTAAAAATCATTACCTTTTATTTGGAGATAGTTATTCTCACTTATATTAATAAATTATGTATATAAATATTATCAAAGAAATTCGTTTATCTTGGTACAATAGGCATGATGACTGATTTTGAAAAATGGTCAGATTATGTTCGGAAGTATCTACTATTTCGAAAAAATATCTTATTTCAGCAGAAAAATAAGGTTTAGTAGATAAAATTGGGATTTGAAATTTAAATTTAAAAATTCACGCTAAAACGTTCTGCGGTGTCATGGCGTCGTTGGTGACGTCACTATAGTTTTTACCAATGTACTCTGTGCAGTGTGCAGTAAACAATAGTGTGATTGTCAAAGCTCGAAAACAAACAATTGTGACGTCATTCGCCATATTGGATAAAACACCAAGAATGGTGTTTTATCCAATATGGCGGCTGTATTTTATAGTTTTATTCCATCAAAATAAATAGCAATCTCACTCGAAATAGAAAAATAAATACGTTTTTTATAATACATGAATCCTATTTCTATACAGCCGCCATATTGGATAAAACACCAAGAATGGTGTTTTATCCAATATGGCGGCTGTATTTTATAGTTTTATTCCATCAAAATAAATAGCAATCTCACTCGAAATAGAAAAATAAATACGTTTTTTATAATACATGAATCCTATTTCATTAAATAAATTCATAATTTCATTGATTCTTGGTTACTGTCATCATGCCTATTACTTGGAGAATAATATTTTACATCTGTCCCATTAAAAGATTATTACTCACTTTAAGCCATTTTGCATGTGCATTGTGCATGCTAGCTTAAAACCCTTTTTATTTGACGCAATTCCAATTTATTTGTATTTCTGTACATTTCAGCTAATTATGGAGGTTGTAGAAGAAATTAGAATTAGAAAGAAATCGCAGGGTGACGTTGTTAATAGTTGATCGATTTGGTAACAATGCTTCTCCCACACAAAAGCAAAATTCTGACTCGTCGACTTAAATTTTAGCTAACTCAGGTCATGGACAACCACAGAATTCAAAGTAGGTATGGAAGTGGTAATGGAACGTGAGTTTGTCGCTCAATATGTTGATCCATAAGTGTGCAATGTTGTGAAACATAATATAAGTAAGATCTTGAAAATCTCGTCTTAGAAAAATTAAAGACAGAAGATACTATTTCTATTAAGTACCTTATTTAGAATTCTGTGGGTGTAGCTTTGTGTTTGAAAACTCAATCACTAGGGTTAACGTAAAAATGTTACTTTTGTATATAAAAATTAACACAATCTGGTAGGTGACCAGTCTATATTCATCTGTAGATTCAAGTTACACCATGCAAGGTAAAAATCTATTGTATAGTGATCTCTTTTCAAGCTAGAAAGAGTTTCGTTCAAAACTATTGCCCTGGCTGAACGCCTGAACCTTCGATCTGTGCAAGGTGCAACATGAATCGATATTTATGCCAAGTAATCTCCAGTTTATTTTCAGAAAAACTCAACATATTATAATTTGTATGTATCCTTTTGAATGGTAATCGGTCTATAAATGCCTGTTAGAATTTTGCACCCGTCTGGGAGAGGCATAAAGCTGTAAGTGTCACATAAGGTGATTGTGATTTTCCATTAGTCTTAACCGTATGGTGCTATGTTATATGAACTATTATTTGCTTTTTATTCTTTGTAAATAGATCATTTTATTATTATGAGACAATGGAGCTACTTCAATCTCTAAACTAAACTAAAATAACTGCTCTATATCTAGTTTCGCAGAGAGTATTTTGAAAGAGATAACGATATAAATAGAGATGTCATTTTAGTTTAGTTTAGGATTGTGTACAACAGAATTGGCCTCATTAAGTTAATTTCCTAAATATAAGGTGCTACAATATTTTATTATTTTAAATTGTGATTCAAAAATAAATATTTTCATGGAATTCTTTACTTGAAACAAATTTATAATTATTCCTTTTAAGATATTATATATACATTTTAGTTCTTTAATTTGTGTTATTTTATCGTTTAGCCGTGTTGAGAAAATTATGATTTACATAACTCCGCCTTATGACCAAATAGATGACCAGAGAATAAATATTATACTTACCTTATCATTAAATGAAAATCTATGGTCAGCTTATTGGTCAGATTTATGGGTTTGTTATTATTTTATTGGTCATAATTTCTTACCACGATTAAATTAACGCCATTCCTATCGTTAGATTATTACCAACATGACAGTATCGTGATTATTAGTATAGAATAATTTCAAAATGGTTAAGTACTTCGTTATGAGAACTGCCACACACACTAGACAAGGCTAAGACTTTTTCGTCGTGTTCGCCTGCGACAGTTTTGTCTAGCGTCTGTTCTACACCTACCGTGTATTGTTTACCAATAATAATAATTCATGTTTTGTCTGATAGTATTTTGAATGATTATTTACGATTGTTGAAAAAAATATAGAGATGAATGAATTAAATAGTAATTTAGGTACATTCTATTTTAATTACCTTTTAATTTAGCATTTTTATTTTAAGAATTTTACTTGTACTTTTTTTTTATTTTATTAAGTTTATTATAATAAATGTCTATTGTGCTTTTTATTTGTTTTTATTTTGCTACACCTTGTTTGTGGAAATTTTATTTTTGCTAGAATTTAGTCTAGATTTTTCATTTTGAATAGTTGAAGTTAATTAATTTCAGACAGCTGTATAAAATAACTTGTTTGACGATAAAATGAGGTAGGTTTACGTATTGCATTAAATATTGCCCATACTTATAATACTAGCTCGGGGCAGGTTTACAAGTAAATATTACAATAATACACGATACTAAGCTCTTAAAGCTCGTAGCAATTGCACCTACCGAAAAATTCATAGCAAATGAAATCATCATAGTTACTAATAAAAATTGTGAAATGCTACGTTTGGTCCACTCTCTTGTATGGTTGCGAAACATGGGTTCTCAAAAAGTAAGCAACTAACCGATTGCAAACTCTCAAAATGTGGATATACAGGAAAATGCTTAAGATCACCTGGAACAGCTTTAGACCTGACACTTAAAGAACTGGAACTAGTCCACAAGAACAGAGAACTCATGTCCACCATCATGCGGAGAGAACTGACTTTCTTCAGACATCTGCAAAGAGGAGCCCAATTCTCACTTCCAAGACTAGTTTTAGAAGGAAGTATTGCAGGCAAAAGAGCTCCCAAAGGCGCAAGTGGTTGAACGATATAAAGGGGCGGGCCCTGGGCTAGGGCTATAGCTATCCAAGACTAAAAGATGCGACTCAAAATAGAGAATATTTTCGCATGATGACCGCTAGACTTCGTTTTGAAGAAGGCACGCGATGTTGTTGATTGTTACTTAAAACTTTTCTTTCCAATTGAAATCCTTACTTTGGCACTGAAATCTTTTAGATTGTTTACCTTATAGCATCCTTTAATATAAGGAATAGGTATGGTGAAAGAAAATTTACCTAATCTTGAAAGCCTTTCCAATAAAAATAGCAAAAGCACTCCTATTTTGTTGGCTATTTATTGCATTGGTAGGTATACCATAGGCTTTTTGGTAGCAGGATATAACGCTACCATTCAAATTGAAGAGAATTGTAAAATAACTATCCCAAACTAATATTATATATGCAAAATTGCGTATGTCTATCTGTCTGTCTACTACGCTTTCACGGCCCATCCGTTCAACCGATTTTGATGTTTGCTATAGGGATAGGTTGTATCCCATTCCCGGGGCTACTTTTTATCCCGGAAAATTAAGAAGTTCCTCGCGGGCATGAATTGGTGAATGATATTATAACAAATAGATAGCCAGATAGATAAAACTCTTTATTGCACGCACCTAAAACAGAACCGAAAAGATTAAAAAATAATACAGAACCAGAAGGGTGCAAAGGCGGTCTTTTTGCTAAAGTAATCTCTTCCAGACCTTTGGGGAGAAGAGGATTATTTTCAACTAGAGCGCGGGATATAGTGCAACATATAAACACTAAAATGTACAGGTAGGTACATAATAAAAAAATCGAACAGGATTATTATAATTTTTGAATATCTTTGAGAACTTAAATTATTGTATAGATAAGATCTCTGACGAGCATCTGGATCTTTTTAATCTTCGAGTTTGATGGTGAGTTGCCATTCCTATAATTTTATTTTACCATCTACAACTACTTAAATTAAATTTATTTAATTAGTAAAAGGACCTACCCATCTTTATAGAAAAAGATAAAGAAGAAACTTCTTACTCAAGTATTTTTATTTAGGTAAATTCTCTGCATACAAGAGTGCGAATAATATAATATTCACCTCGTGCATGGCATATAGGAAGGTACCTAATTAAGATGGCTATTAATTGCTCGCGACTTCGACTGTGTGACCTACTGAAGCTAAAATTATGATTTTTCGAAAATCCTTCCCTAATGGATGCCTTCATAGCTATCAGCTGTGTGCCACATTTTAGCACGATCCGTCCAAGGGGTGAGCTGTGCGTTGATAGATCAGTCAGTCAGTCCCTTTTTAGGGTTCCGTACCCCAAGGGTAAAAACGGGACCCTATTACTAAGAGTCCGCTGTCTGTCTGTCTGTCTGTCTGTCTGTCTGTCTGTCTGTCTGTCTATCTGTCTCCAGGCTGTATCTCATAGACCGTGATAGCTAGAAAGCTGAAATTTTCACAAATGATGTATTTCCGTTGCCGCTATAACAACAAATACTAAAAATTAAAAAAATATATATATTAAGGGGGGTCCCCATACAATAAACGTGTTTTTTTCGTATTTTTTTGCTCAATATTAAAACGGTAACAGGTAGACGGATCAAATTTTCACAGAATATTAACTTGTATATTACCTTTCAAAATAAATAATTAAATATCAATAAAGTAAATATTAAAGGGGGGCTCCCATACAACAAACGTAATTTATTGATATTAACAGTAAACCTCTACAAACAAAGTTAGTTTTGCGGTTCATTAACAAAGGTAATTATACCTACTTCTTGACTACGGAACCCTCGGTGCGCGAGTCCGACTCGCACTTGGCCGGTTTTTTATATATTTAAGATAAGTAGTTATGTATTTAACGATACATTAATTACACAATAACTTGAATAATAGCCGCAGACGTAGCGACCACGCAATATTTGGACGGTGCATCCCCTTCAGAGCATTTAGTGTAGCTATTTATCCCACAACGAAAGAAAAACAGTATTTTTATTCCACAGGAGTACAAGCGGAGATCCATGCTGCGTGACAGTCAAACGGAGACTGAGGTGAGTTTGCTGCGTGCGCCGTCGGCTGTGTCTGTCGCCAGTGGCGCCACCGACCGCAGCGGAAACACCGATAACTGCGTGGAGGAGTATGTGTGCGATGTTCCTTTTGCGGGTAAGTGGTAGTAACTAGTAATGGTGTACACTGTACACTGTAAATAATAAAAGTACTACAGCAGGTAACGGCACTTCGCAAATGATTTAGCGCTAATTACAAGTTCGTTACACCTCATTTCCATTGCCAAACTGTATGTTTGCTATACTGCTGCAGTGTAGTAACTATGTACATAGCGAGTCAGCTTATTTTTCTCGTACTGTATGATCGCTACACTGCGCTTTAGGTTATTTGCTTCTGAATTTTTGCAAGTTTTCTGTTTACTTACCACCACAGTTCGTCGTATTGTGTCCGTATTTACCAACCTACAGGGAAAACAAAAGAGGATACCAGTTTAAAATTCGCCGTTCGCGCCGTTTCACGATGAAATTCATAGGTTTGGTTCTATTGACAGAAATAATTTTAAATCTATTTCTAACGACTAGGTCTTAGGGGCGAAACATACCGGCTGCCGGCCGGTATGTGTGCACACGTACCACTGTGTTGGTTATGTATGGAACTATATGAGACATGGGCCATGGCACACCGCTTGTATCAGGAGATTGTGATTGACACACACACACACACACACACACACACAATCTCCTGATACAGGTATTTAAATATACTTAAAAGGAGGTTCCAGCCCCAATGTAATTCAATTGTATTTTGAACAGAAATAAATTATTATTATTATTATTATTATTATTATAATACATTTGTGCCGCAGCTAGTCACAAAGTGCACGGATGTTCCTCCAGACAAGATGGCTACCCCAGCCCATAGAGCTAGTACCTGTAGAATAATAGACCGACCATAGATGACTATTGCCACATCTTACACACACGCTGTCAAATTTCACCATGAGTCTTATGTTTTTGAAACTTAATTCACATGTGGATACGTTAAATACGTTAACACTTTACATAAACATTGGACATGTAACGAATGTTTAAATAATGCAAGTACAAAATTTTCGCCCGTCCTCCAAAGAGCCGCTTTATTAAACAGGTCAATGTCCGGCCCTTACATCGTCTTGAGCCTTACAAAATTGCCATTTAAGTTCTATCGCAAGAGCCCAATTACCGTTTTTATTGGCAATCAATCTTGTTACCATCATATTTACCGCTAAGTATGTAAAGGCTTATAAAACAAGCGTAATTGCCTTACGCCGTGTTTTAGTTAGGTTCATCGCTATAATCTTTACCTGATTAGGTTTACATATTCCAGAGTTATATAAGCCGAGTTAATCCCGGACTCCACTAGAGCGGAGACGAGACGAGAGGAGAGGAGATGTGATTTAAACAACCAATAGAATTTCGTTATCCCCGCATCTCGTCTTCGCCCTGCTTCAGTGGATACCACTGAGCGGAGATGTATCATATTTGTAAGGCACGATCGATGCGGAGATGTTAAATATAGTTTTATTTAGCTTTAAGTATCACTTTCTTTGTTTAATTACGATGCAATCAATATATATTTATTCAAATTGAAAATGTGTACAAAGCGGAGATGTGAGCTGACCCTTGCAAGCTGGCGACGGCGCGTAGCGGAGACGAGAAAAGATGTGAGCGGTGTGCGGTGAGCGGTGTCGCTAGTTCCGTTTTTGAATAGAAACATGGATGATTTATCTTGACATCCAACGCTCGCACGCAGCTCAGTTCCTCTCCAGCCAGCAGACATGTCCGCTTTAGCCAGCACACATCTCCGCTCCAGTCTAGCCAGTACGCATCTCCGCAAAGCTTCGGTGGATACACCCTAGCTGAAAAACATCTCTTTTCGTCTCCGCTTCGGACATCTCCGCACATCTCCACTCTGGTGGAGTCCGGGCCTTAGGAGGGTTTGACCATAGTTTTGACGACCTCCGTGGCGCAGTGTTGAGCGCTGCTGCCTTAACGTGCGGAGGCCCCGGGTTCGATCCCCGGCAGGGTCAATATGGGAATTTATAATTACTGAATTTCCCCTGGTCTGGCCTGGGAGGCTTCGGCCGTGGCCAGTTACTACCGTACCGGCAAAGACGTGCCGCCAAGCGATTTAGCGTTCCGGTACGATGCCGTGTGGAAACCGAATAGGGGTTTGGATTAAATATAACTGCCATGCCCCTAACAGGTTAGCCCACTGGCCACTACCATCTTAGACTGCATTTTTATTTATCATTAGGAGAGATCGCAGTCAAGGACTAACTTGTAGTAGATAAAAAAATAAAAAAATAAACCGGCCAAGTGCGAGTCGGACTCGCGCACCGAGGGTTCCGTACTCAAGAAGTAGGTACTGAAGCAAAACAATCAGGCAAAAACCAATATTATGTTTATTTGACGAAGAGTACGAGGTTTACTGTTAATATCAAAAAAACTATGCTAGTTAGAGCATTGGCTATAGTTTTCCTGTAAAATATACATAAATTCCTATTGACCATAATTATTTCAGATTTTTCGATTGGTAAACTCTGGAGATAACGGGGGGGGGGGGGGGGAACGGTATTTTTTTAGACTTTTTCCCCTATAAATCAAAAACTATCATGACTAAAAATAATTAAAATCTGTTTTAGAATGTACAAAGTAAACCCTTTCATATGATACCCCACACAGTACAGTTATCTCACTTTTAAATTTCAACCCTCCGATTTTCCCCCCTTTTTAAGTAAGAACAAAAATAATTTCCAATTTTTTTTTATTCCAGTGTCTTTGGGCCACTAATATACACAACTATTCCAAATTTCATGTCGATAGCTTCGGTAGTTACTGAAATAATCGAGTGTGACGGACGGACAGACGGACAGACAGACGGAGAAAGTCGCACCATAAGGGTTCCATTTTACCATTTTGGTACGGAACCCTAAAAACCACCACGCTTGATATAGGTAACATATTACATATCATACATACACATTACCTCCTCCTTGCGTCGTATTCTCCATTACTGAGGGTCTTCACCCCTTCCACCAATAATTCTTCTATGGACGATGCCGTGCCATATTGCTCTGTTTTTTGCGACATGTACCTACCTAGGGCTTGGTATCGAGAGCGGTGCGGATTTATCTGACAAACGCAACGCATCGGGCTACGTACCCGAGGTCTCTTTCCATCCACTTTGCCAGTAATGACAATATTTTCAAGAGATCTCTATGAGTAACCTACCTTGTGATGTGATGATTAAGGTACTAAAATTCTACATCAATGTTATCATCATAAAATCAAATAATCAAATAAATATTATAAACTAGATGATTCCCGCGACTTCGTCCGCGTGGACCAAGTTTTTTCTATGCCCACGGGAACTCTTGAATTTTCCGGGATAAAAAGTAGCCTATGTCCTTCCCCGGGATACAACCTATCCCTGTACCAAATTTCATCAAAATCGGTTGAACAGATGGGCCGTGAAAGCATAGCAGACAGAAAGACAGACAGACAGACAGACAAACAGACACACTTTCGCATTTATAATATTAAGTATGGATGCGAAAGTTTGGATGGATGAATGTATGGATGGATGTGTGGATGGATGTTTGTTACTCAATCACGCCCGCGAACGGCTGAACGGATCTGGATTTGGCACAGAGATAGATTATAGTCTGGAATAGCACATAGGCTACTTTTTATTCCGGGAAAATTAAAGAATTCCCGCGGGAACCACAAAACCTCGATCCACGCGTACGAAGTCGCGGGCATCAGCTAGAACAATATTTACAAATCAGAAATTTTATCCAAAATTTATAGTCACCCTAGTAGGGGCACAATCACGACCATAGAATATCTATTACCATTTGAAACAATGTTCTTACATAGTTTTTATTGCTAAACACTAGAAAGTGAAATTTGTTTTACGATTATTGTTGTTTGATTGATTACGCGGTTGTCTACGTTGGCTTGGTGGTTTAGAAAGTGAAATCAAATTACCTACTAAAGTTTTTTTATGTAGATAGGTATGCTGAATAACATTCAAGCCCAACGCTACTACCAAAGTGAGAAATACTTTAAATCGCTGAATTTCAAAAATTCAAAAATTTACAATGACCTCAATTTATATAGACAGGCCCTGTCAAACAAAGAATGTGGAGTTATTTTACTAACGTAATCTAGTCTGCAAAGCGGGACAGCGCTATGGAGGGGACAAGGACAGGCTTATACAGGTGTGGAGCGCGCTCCACAGGTCGAACACCCATTTTTTTTCTAGGAAAAAATTCCATTTTTTCCATCTAGTACCGACATAATATGTATATCGATGAAAATTAAGTATCAAACTATAGTTGAATTACAATAATAAGGTATCGGATACAGCGTTGTGATTAAATTAGCTTGATTTTCATGTTTCGTGCAAGTCAGCGTAAGAGCTATAATTGCTTTATGTAAAAGGTAGGTAAGTGAAGGGTAATTGTGATGATCATCCGGCTGCTTTTTTGACCTATCAGGCATCTATCAGGTTAAATTTCAATCTAGCCCTTATATCAAATTTCTCATCGTGTAAAAATATAGTTTACCTAGGCTCTAATTGACCAACCTTGCTCGAGTGAAATCTATAGAAAATCTACATTCAAAACCAAACATTTCTAGACCCTTTTCAGCGCAACCTGCGTCTGTTTCTCCTATACCCACTAGCGAAAGCCGTGTTCTTTCCCGTGGAATTTAAAAAATCCTGGCTTGACCTTGACAATTGACATATAATATTAGTAGGATAGGAATATAGGTAAAGGGCAAGTATGAGATCTATCAATACCTACCCAATATTATGTTATTCAAGCCATCGTTTTAAAGGCCGCTATTAGAATACTCAAATCGAACCTCAGAAACCGCGGCTTCCTCATAGCTGCGATTTACACGTTGAAACATATTAGCTGGCTGACCGCAGAGCTTCCCATCCGCTAATAAATATCATGTGTAGCTGGAGAGATACCTACGTACTTATCATAAACTTTACTATTGGAAATGAAACTAGCGGTCTAGGTATGTAACTTACGTAAAGCTGTAAAACCTAGCAATTTTTGACGAACTCACTGTCGCAGTAGGGAGCGATGTGCTTTTAAATGAGAGTTCTTGGGCTCGATCCCCCGCAGCGTCAATTTTGAAATTTATAATAATTCAAACTAGATGATGTCCGCGATTTCGTCCACGTGGATTAAGGTTGTTTGATACCTACGTGTACCAAATTTCATCAAAATCGGTTGAACAAATGGGCTGTGAAAGCGTAGCAGACAGACGCACTTTCGCATTTATAATAATACTAGATGATGCTCGCGATTCGTCCACATCGATTAAGTTTTTTTTAAACCCGCGGGAATTCCTTAATTTTCCGGGATAAAAAGCCTATGTCCTTCTCCGGGATACAAACTATGTATACCAAACCTCATATATATATATATATATATATATATATATATATATTATATATTAAGTTACTACTTATGGATTAAATAAGTAAGCACTAAGCAGCATGTGTTGTAACTTGTAATAGAAATTAGGAGCGCAATTTTAATTCAGGGCGTCCCTAACTCCCTATTTATAATTATGTAGACGTACCTACCTAATGTTTATTTTTTTACAAATGGTGCCCATGTGTAACGCCGTAGGTACTAAAGCGTGAGACGCGAGTAAGGACAATAAGAAGGCCTCAAATCGGTGACGCGAGTCGCGACGCATTGGCGCCCGCCTGCGCCTGCGCATCGCTTTGTCCTTTTTGGACCGTTATAGAAATTATTGTGACGTCGCTTGTTTGTGTCAAACTTATCCACGCTTACGGAGTAATGGGCATCCACCACCACCACTGATAGGCACAGGCCTCCAGGAGTGAAGGAATTAGAGCTTAGACCCAGCACGCTGCTCCAGTGCGGGTTGGCGAGCTTTAACGACTATTATCATGTTAGTGATATTAACCGGGACCGACGGCTTAACGTGCTCACTGCTCTCCGAGGCAATGGGGTGAAAAACCACCAACTTCCTAACTCCGGGCAAGTACCTACTGAGAATTTCTAGTCAGAAAAACCCAATATGTACTTAATTTTGGCCCGACCCGGGACTCGATTCTCGAACCCGGGACCTCGTCGGCCGCAGTCGAACATGCTAACCACTAGACCAACGAGGCAGTTTGCATCATCTAGTTAGAAAATAATTGAACACACGAAGACCTTTGTCCTTTTAAGAGACTTGTATAATATTATGCTAATGTGCGAGATAGGTAGATATAATATTACAAAATAACAAAACAATATGACTTGTACATAATAATCTATCTATAATCCATACTCACTAATATTATAAATTCGAAAGTGTGTATGTCTGTCTGTCTGTCTGCTACGCTTTCACGGCCCAACTAGGTACTCAACCGATTTCGATGAAATTTGGCACAGAGATAGGTTACATCCCAGGGAAGGACATTTACTAGGAAGGACTACTTTTAATCCCGGAAAATTGAAGAGTTCCCGCGGGAATCAAAAAAATGTATCTGTTAAACCGATTTTGATGAAATTTGGTACAAGGACAGGTTGTATCCCGGGAAAGGACCTTTTTATCCCGGAAAATTGAAGTTTCCGCGGGAATCCAAAAACATCAATCCACGCGGACGAAGTCGCGGGCATCATCTAGTTATACAATATAGCTACGTAATCCACGCAACATTCTCGTTATATACCTATCTATGCTCTATGTCTATGCAATAATTCCGTAAAAGATAAGCACAAATGTGAAATACGAATGCGTTTCGACTTTCTGAAATAACTGGAGTCGTTAGATTTATCATACTTCATACTAATACTATAAGTAAATGCGAAAGTGTGTTGGTTTGTTGGTTTGTCCTTCAATCACGCCGCAACCGAGCAATGGATCGACGTGATTTTTGGCATGGATATAGGTAGTTGAGGACCTGAAAACTGTAAGTAGGTGAACGAACCCCATTGGGGGTAATTTTATACTTTTAATTTTATTTTTAATCATTTAATATTATTATTATTATTTTTAATTTTTTTTTCACTCTATATTATACCTTTTCTTATTTTATGTTATTGTTTACTATTAATGATGGGTTAGGTATTGCCTGAAATAAATGACTTATATTAAATAGAAGTCGCAAGCATCAGCTAGTTATAGGTACATAATATGCATTTAATTTCATTCGTTTTGTAAAATTGTATGTGAACCATCCTTTTAGGAAATTATAGAGCAGGACATAGTAGGTACTTATTAACGTACCTACAGTTCACATTGCTGGGACCTGGGTCTAGAATCTAGAGATTAAGCATGTTTTTATTCAGTTTTTATATTATGCTTTTTACGTTTCTTTTACCTACGTGTTAACAAAATTTTTTTTTTTTTTTTAAAGATGACAATTAATCCTTTTTTTGATAAACTACCCAGTGGGCGCCTTCAACATCAGTGCGGGGCTGTACACACATTTTTAAGTTACTGCGCCAACCTAAATTGCAGTTCTTTGTGTCTTTCTTCTAAATATGGTAACCCTTGCGTAAGTTTATATGTATTATAGGTACTTATCTCTTTTGTCCCGCCACGCCGCCGCCGTTACGAGTCGCGACAGTCAACCGAGTGTGACTTACACTAGGTCATGGTTCTTGGCTCCACGTACATTATGTTACGACTTACGAGTACTATCTTAGTTAACTTGCCAAGTGCAGTCAGACTCGCCTACCGAGGGATAAGATAACTCCGTGGAACTCTTTGACTCTCTAGGATACAAATAGCCAATGTGCTTCCCCGGGGTACAAGTACAACCTATATCAGTAATAAATTTCGTCAAAATCGGTTGATCAGATGGACCGTAAAAACCTAGCAGACAGACAGTCACTTTCGCATTAATTTTAATATTTGCATGGATACCTTCCTGAAACTACAACTCCTAGGTTTGATAAGTCAATCCTTCGGTATAGCAAGAGGTCTTAGTCATAGGTCAAACCTTTGACCTTTCACCTTAGACTTAGACCGCCTGCCAGATCTGAGAACTAGCTTTAGAATGTAACATCTACATTCTACATCTTTACTGGACACCTATAAAATATGATAGCACACAGACTAGGTAGTTAGTCAACTAGCATTTTCCTGCGGCTTTGCCCACGGATGCTTACGTCATTAAAGCTGTGTGCCAAATTCTAGACTTCCAGCTCGATCCGTCAAGCAGTTTGAGCTGTGCGTTGATAGATCAGTCAGTCAGTCACCTTTTCCATAAAATAAACCTAGGAATAATAGGTCTTTACCTATGAAATTGCCGTTTTGTATGGAATAAGTGTACTACTTATTGTGTAGTAGGTACTTATTTTTTCAAACTTTTATATTTCTGTTATTCGAAGTAATCACCCATGCAATTGACGCATCTTTGCCTACGCATTGGCAGTTTATTGATGCCCTTCTTGTAAAAATCAGCTGGACGGGAGGCAACAAACTCTTCAAAGGCATTTTGTACTGCCTTTCTAGAGTCTCACTAAAAAGTTGTCTAAATTTTGGAAAAAGTAATAGTCGGTAGGTGCAAGGTCTGGTGAGTACTATGGCGGATGAGGAAGAGCTTCCAACCCCAGCTCTTGCAGCTTGGAGACTGTCTGTTGCGCAGTATGGGGTCGCGCGTTGTCGTGAAGGCGCAGTGGGGACGATGATTGACCAAAGCTGGTTGCAGATGTGCAAGCTTCTCCATCATTCTCTCCAGTTCTTCACAGTACACATCTGCAGTAATGCTCACGCCGTTTTGTAAAAAGCTGTGGTGAATCACACCCGCACTAGACCACCAAACAGTGACTGCACCTTTTAGGGCTCATTTTTGGTTTAGGGCATTGCTTTGGTGCTGAACCAGGATCTAACCAACTTGCTGAGCGCTTTCGATTGTCGAACAGAATCCATTTTTCGTCGCACGTAACAATTCGTTTCAAAATTCCTTCATTTCTTTGCATGTTGAGCAGCGCAAGGCAGGTCTCGACGGGTACGTTGCGCTGGCGATCGTTAAGGTCGTGGGGCATCTATCAAGCTTTTTTACCTTGCCAATTTGTCGCAAATGGATCAGTATTGTTTTGATGCTTACATCAAAAGCTGCTGCTAGCTCAACTATAGATTGAGTTTCGTCAGCTTCCACAATCGCCTTTAATTCATTAGATATTATTGACCAAACTCTCCGGAGGACCACGAGATTCATTTTTCAAGTAAAAATTTCCAGAACGGAACCGGGAAAACCAAAAACAGGTTGTGCGTTCGTTTGTACAGTTCTCTCCGTAAACGTTTTTGATGTTACGTGCCGTCTGTGTCGCGTTGGTGCCACGACGGAACTCATATTCCATAATTACACGAATTTTTAAAGTATCCATTATGACGAAAAATGTTGAAATGTAATGAAAATACAACGCTAATCAAAAAACAAATTTAAGACTGAGTTTATAAAAAGAATGTCATGGTTTTAAAACAAAAATTAATTTGAATTTAGAATACAGAGCCATTACAAACATTTTTTATTTGAAATGACCTGCAGTACTGAAGAAAGGCAATTTCATAGGTAAAGACCTAATATTTGTCAGAACTTATTTGAGGTTTTAGTTAGGTAAATACATTAGAACCTTGTAGGAGAGACTTGTTCATTTACTCCAGCTTTTAGCAACCTTGGTAAAAATTACAAAATTAGGAACACCTAATATCATTTTTGCTTCCACGTGGATGCTACATAAAAATTAAAAATAATCTCCCAAAAGAACAAGTGACAAAAACTTGATGTAAGTAATTATAGTATGTATTAAGGAACTCGTATAACGTCGTCCTTCAAGGTGAAATGCCGGACAGTAATTTTATTACCACATGTTTTATAATTAAATCGCTATCAATTAAAGTGACTGTAATTGTGGAAGTGATAATTAATTAAAATCGCAAATGGCAGCTTGTCGTGTCGTGAATAACTTTTTAAAACAACTTTTTTCTATTGACCGATAATAAATTTATTGTGTTTGAAAATACTAATCCATACCTACTTCCATACTAATATAATATTATATATTATATATAATATTATAAATTATATATAATATTATATATTTATATATATTTATATATATAAATATATAATATTATATATTTATATATAATATTATAAATGCGAAAGTGTGTCTGTCTGTCTGTCTGTCTGCTACGCTTTCACGGCCCATCTGTTCACCCGATTTAGATGAAATTTGGTACAGGGATAGTTTGTATCCCGGGGAAGGACATAGGCTACTTTTTATCACGGAAAATTCAAGAGTTCTCGCGGGAATCGAAAAAACTTTGTCCACGCGGACGAAGTCGCGGGAATCATCTAGTAATATTATATATGGGAAAGTATGTCAGTCTGTCTACTTATCTGCCATTTCTTCGTATCTGGTTCGGAATACCATTCCTACCGAGAAGAGCCAGTAAGAAACTGAGGTGGTTGTTCTATACATGATGTCAAAAATAACAATAATTGCTATGTACTTAACCGAAACTACTAAAGAATTAACATAGTTGGCCAAAATGTCGCCAGCCAAACCCGTATAATATTTTAAGTAATTTTTAACCAACTTCCAAAAAAGGAGGAGGTTCTCAATTCGGCGCGTATGTTTTTTTTTTGGTTTAAAGTTCAAATCAGTAATACCGGTATGAACTGTATAGGATTGCGTATCGATTTTAACTCATTGTCGTTTAAATTTATTGGCTTAATTACACTTACCTACTTCCAAAATATTTTAACAATAACAATAAATTAGTTTACTTAATTAATATACGAAAAAACCCTACCGGTTCTAAGTAATTTAATTTTATTGCAAATAATAATTAACTTATTATAACTTTAACCCTCGATATACTGACTGTTCATAATATTGGCCATTTTTAATATGGCTAGACGTCACAATAGGTATTATAAAAAGTTTCGTAATTCCGGGGGTCGATTGGCTAAACATTACAGCTAAATTGTAACAATCGCAATCGAAATCACCTCTGCTTGGGTAACATTTTTCCACTATTAGTCAAAATCCATGGACACAGTAAAAAACCATAAGTTCAGCCAATCAAAACAATTGAGACTGTAACAATGATTGATACAGGTTTTACATAATTAGGCTACAGTTTTCAGGACAAATCAAACGGCATCCCATTTGTCAAATTCAAGAAATTAATTATTATCGTGTGCAGAGTAAATGTGTGTCACCATACATTTACTCTGCATTCAACTCGCGCGCGCGCTAGGTAAGGGGCAAAAAGTGCATAACTTTATAATATACTAGATGATGCCCGTGACTTCGTCCGCGTTGATTAAGTAAGTTTTTTTTAATTCCCGCGGGAACTCGTTAATTTTCCGGGATAAAAAAAAAGTAATTTAAAAAAACAAAAATCCCGACTGCTTGGATACCAAAAAGTATAAAACAAGACATGAATTGAAGTATTTCATTATTATCAATTTAAATCGTATATATAATATTAATACAATTTATCAATGCGCAGTCGCACGTCCAATAGCTAACCTTAACGTGGTAAATAGTACAATAGTAGCATTTCAAAATTTTTAGTTATGTAAGTATTTATCTTAAACAGGCGACGTTTTATCGCGACGTTTTATCTGCCCGGAGTAGCACCTATTACCTATTCTGTGGTAGCACCAAAGGTACTATTAAGTATTTTGTATGAGAAGTAGTAATAAGCAGCGGATTTAATTTATTCTTAATGACAAGCGGTGATCACCATAACCATCATCAAATTTGCATATGTTATAATGCTTATATTAATTTGGTAAAGTTCGTAAATCTACTATTTTTCCTAAAAATGTGCTCATTAATTTTCGAGAGTCCAATCGCATCGACGTCACGAGACCTCGGCTACAGTATTGGTATAAATACCAATACTGTGCCTCGGCAATGAACGTCGGCCACTTACGAAAATTCCCATAGACAATGCAAAAAAGTATCTTACTAATATTATAAATGCGAAAGTTTGGATGGATGTATGGATGTTTGTTACTCAATCACGCCCCCAACGGCTTAACGGATCTGGCTGAAATTTGGCACAGAGATAGATTATAGGCTGGAATAGCACATAGGCTACTTTTAATCCCGGGAAATTAAAGAGTTCCCGCGGGAACCACAAAACCTCGATCCACGCGTACGAAGTCGCGGGCATCAGCTAGTTTTTAAATATTTTCAAAAACACAAATTGTACGTATATACTATGTTGGTAAAAACACCTTCGCAAGTAAAGCACTGTTTTAGACTAAATTTGAAAATCATAAAAATGGTTATTGTGAGTCAACCTTAAAAGATAGTTATATGCTATTGCGGACTTTTTTTTAGAACTTTTTGAGAGGAACGTTTCCACCATAGGTACATTGTTGTCGTGTAACTTTAACGATTTAGGCAGCCCACGCCACGTAACGTAAGCTCTAAGATGAGATGATTTTTTCCGATTTTACTCACATTATTGCAATTTTCGTAAGGATCTCTAATATTTTTGGAAATAAAATATAGCCTATTTTACTTGATAATAATGTAGCTTTCTATTTGTGATATAATTTTAAAATCGGAGTGGTTTTTGTGATAATCCACCTAGTTTGATAGATACCTATAGATGATATGAGTAGGAACTTTAAACATTTCCTTTGATGCCTCGTAAATCCTAAATTATAATTTAAACGGAAAAATGGTTTGAGGAACCTAGGTGTGATTTTAAAAGACCTATCTAACGATACCCCACTTGCTTATAGCCTATCGACTTTCATTTATTAATTGGCTTCAAGTCGACGCCATTTTGTTTTTCTCAAATTCGGCCTCCGTTGTGACACTCGGAAGACTAAAACAAATCTATTAGTGCAACTACTATCAAAATCGGTTCAGCCGTTTTTTCTGTAATGTGACACAAAGGAATACAACATTTGAAACCTCGTAAATCCTAAATGATCGTTAAAATGAGAAAATGAGCAAGGAAACCTAACTATGATTTTGCAAGACCTTTTCATCGATACCCCACTTGCCATAGTCCATCGACTTTTATTTTTTAATTTGTTACATTATGGCTTCTAGAGGGCGCCATTTTGTTTTTTCTTAAATTCGGCTTCCACAGTGACACTCTAATGATATACTCGGCACAAACTGGTGCAAGAATCATCAAAATCGGTCCACGCGTTTAGGCTGTAGCTGTCCTGCAAGGAACATACAAACATATATAGACTGATGAACACATAACCCTGTGCGTTCCGCAGTCGGGTAATAATAAAAAGTAGCCTATGTCCTTCCCCGGGAAATAAACTACATATTCCTAAACCAAATTAAATCAAAATCGGTTGAACAGATGGGGCGTAAAAGCGTAGCAGACATACAGACAGAGAGAGAGACACACTTTCGCATTTATAATATCAATAGTATGGACTTTATTATACTAAGACTGGGTAGCCTGTTCAGTCACCGGCGCGTCGTCTGCGTGTTGACGCATCGTTGTCGTCGCGTCACGCCGGCGTCCCTTTAGCTTCGACGCCAAATGTCACTAGTCCATTTCCTACTACAAAAGTAAAAGAAAGGGTCCCTGACGCAGCGGGTTTAATTTCGACTCTTGGCAACTTTACAGATGAGAGATGAGTGTTTTGTCATCCATCCGCGCTTGTAAATTGCTTGTTTCATCTGCTAGGTAGGTATTAAGTAGCTAACTAGCTGCTTCCTTCGTGCTTCCCATAATAAATAACTTGATAGCAACTGATGACTTACTGCACAAACTGACAAATCACTATAGAAAGAGTTCCTTTGAGTTCAGTACGTTTAGTCTAAGTTTTTTTTATATCGCAAATGCGATTGAACGTAATCGAGCGTTCGATCACATTAGCGTCAAAGTAAAATGAATATTGCAGAACTGCATTGATTTAGAGCTCAATTTCGTTTATGCATTCACAGCCAGCGATTCAAACGATACGTTTTGAAATTTAAATCGGTTGTACTGAATTTAAGACCTTAAATCGAGAACTTTAGGATCCATTTTAATTTGACGCCCACGTGATCGAACTTTTGATTACGATCAATCGAATTTGCAATGTAAAAACTTAGACTTAGTCTAAACTCAAGCCAACTCAAGCGTGAGAACTCTTTTTTTTAAATAATCCATCCCAAAAGGAGTAATTGACAACTATCTTTATCTTTATTAATGACCTCTTAACGGTTACATAGAGTGAACATCAAAAAACATTGAAACTATGTTTTTTGGTGAATCATATATTAAAAATAAACCCAGCATAGCATTCAATATAACCGACTTCAAACTCCCGCGCCAACTTTACAACAACAAGCACACGCTATGCAAAGTACTTATTTTATTATTGATATTTTAAAAACCGCTTGATCGATTTCGATAAAATTTATATGGAACCACATGGGAAGTATGCCCTTTCAAATAAAAAAAGAATCATCCAAATCGGTCCACCCAGTCAAAAGTTCTGAGGTAACAAACATGAAAAAAAAACAGCCGAATTGAGAACCTCCTTTTTTTGACGGTTGAAAATTGTGACGACTAAAATACTCGCGATAGGTGTAACATTTCTCTACATGTCAGTTTTGCAATGCAAATAACATATTTGTTACGCTTTCGAATTTAAATCAATCAACTTTTAGAATACTAATATTATTCACAATGTCAAATTAGCCTACAAGTTGTCAACAAGTAGAAATGACTAATCATAGCAGGTCAATTGCTCTGACACTTTAGGCTGCGCGTGCGCCGCGTTCAACGCCTTCCGTGTTATTGATCCTAACCATAAATAGCACAATCATAAATGCTTGATGTATTTAAAGCATTTTTGATGTTAGCTACAGATGCCCGCGACTTCGTCCGCGTGGAAGAAATTTTTTGATTCCCACGGGAACTCCCGAAATTTCCGGGATAAAAAGCCTATCTCACTCTCCAGGTTCTCAACTATACCTAGGTACCCATACAAAAAAATACGATCCGGTGCTCTGTTGCCGCATGATTGAAAGTCAAACCAACCGTGAAGAAGTCGATACCATCTTAGACTGCATCATCACTTCCCATCAGGTGAGATCGCAGTAAAAAGCTAACTTGTAGTGAATAAAAAAAAAGGAAAATTACAGAATGAGAGGATCTACTCATACTTTTATGTAAACAAATAGTTTCCTTGAAACATTTCCATTTGTTGAAGCACTATGATGCCATTGAATTCTTTTAGAGAGAAAAGTCTTAGGCTTTTGCTAGTTTACTCCGAGTGTCTAGATTGGAGTTATCTACCGTTATGATACTTTATTGGTTAAATATGACTCTTATAATTAATTATAATGACTGATAAATTGAAATTGAATAACATTTTAATGATTTATTTTTAATCTTTGAATGGTCAAGAATGACTGGTGTAACATAAATAAAAATGAATATAAAACGTTTCTGTTATGCAAAAAACGAGTCGAATAGAGGTCAGATAATAAACTATCGTGATATCTGTGTACTACTGTATAATTCGCGTGAAATTATTCTATCAAATGCCATCCAAGGCGAACCACCTGAGTAGTTATTAGAATAAAACATTGACCTGCAGTATGCAGCCATTCGTTTTATTAAGGACTAGTGGGCCCGGCAGACTTTGTCCTACCTTGAACGTCGAAACAGATTGCAGCGCCCCCTACATAGTGCAGCGCTCCCCTCCTATCATACTAATATGGGAATGTTAGGATCGAAGTTAAACAAACCCAATGTAATTTACGAATATTATATTATTGAAAGTTGATTATTTAATTTGCGTTACAAAAGTCTATTGATATTTATGATAAATGATTTAAAACACTAATTACGGACTATGTACGATATAACAAATATAATAATTAATTGATTGAATTGAGTGAATTAGCCGGCCATGAGATGCGTGTACGCGGCCTCCCGTCGTCGGGGTTCAGAATTCACTGATTGGAACGCCCGGGAGAATCCCGACCGAAAGCGAGTCGGAACGGAAATTCCCGAGGGTTCAGTAGGTCCCGTGGGACTTCGCCACATCAGCCCCCCCGGAGACCTTTAGGTCGATCATGACGAATAAAGAATTCGTTCTTTTACACAATTCGTTTCACTCGTTACAAAAGTAAGTATTATAATTAAAATTAAACATAAAACTTAATTAGATATTTAACTATGACATGTTTACAAAAAATAAACGATACAATGCAATATTAGAAGCTTACGTACAATATTAATAGCTAAACGTATTCTCTAAAAATTGTTTTACATACTAATGACATGTGGGTATACTCACATAAACCTGCGAGGGAATCTTACCTGTCTGCCAGAGCGAGTTACTGTATCATGCTTGGTGGCAGGCGGTTCTGAAGTGATGGGCGTGAACGAAGAAGGTTGAGATTCGTGTACAAAGTACGCTGGTTTGAGACGATCGATTGAAACCGTGACGACCTTACCGTTTATGTCGATTTTGAAAGTTTTCTCCGATCGCTCTATTACCTTATACGGACCAGAGTAAGGTGGTTGTAGTGGTCTTCGGACGGCATCTTGTCTCAGGAAGACAGCAGTAGCAGAGGATAAATCCTTGTGCACGAACGTTTTTGCATTACCGTGGCGTACTACCGGAGTCGGCTTCAATTCGCGGATGTGATTGCGAAGGCGAGATAGAAAATCGCTGTAATCAACGACTTCCGGTGCGGATGGCAAGAATAAGTCTCCAGGCAAGCGAAGACTTTCACCATATACCAGCTCTGCAGAGGTAGATGCAATATCGTCTTTCCAGGCGCTGCGTATCCCCAGTAACACAAGAGGAAGTACCTCGACCCATTTCTCGTTATCGTGACACATAATTGCTGCTTTTAATTGCCGGTGAAACCTCTCTACTAAACCGTTGGCGGCGGGATGATACGCCGTAGTGGTGAGGTGTTGGCAACCAGTAAATTTTGCCAGCTCTTTAAATAAATGGGAGTCAAATTGGCGCCCTCGGTCTGTCGTTATTTTACGAGGACAGCCAAAACGTGCTAACCAACCACTTACAACAGCACGAGCCACTCTTTCTGCTGTGATATCTTCTAGAGGAATCACCTCGGGCCAACGCGTAAATCGATCGACTGCAGTAAGACAATAGCGGTAGCCGTGCGATATGGTAAGCGGCCCTATGAGATCGATATGAACGTGATCAAAACGCGAAGATGGAGGAGTAAAAGTGTGAACTGAAGCTTGGGTGTGCCGTGTAACCTTTGATCGTTGACAAGCGAGGCAGGCTTTTGTCCATGCTCTGCAGTCCTTTCGTATACTAGGCCATACGTACCTTTCGGTCATCAGTCGGATGGTAGGCGTAGCACCAGGATGACTCAAGCCATGAATAGCGTCGAAGGCCTGTTTGCGAAATTCGGGCGTAAGATACAGACGTGGTTTTGGACCAGAAACATCGCAATACATTTTACATGCACTAGAGTCAGAAATTCTTATTTTCTGTAAGTCCAGCGAAGAAGAAGTGTGCAAAAGATGTCTCAATTCGGAGTCCGTCTCTTGTGAAGAAGCGAGTTTATCTAAATTAATGCTATCAGTAACAGATTCAATCCGAGAGAGCGCATCGGCAACGACGTTGTCCTCTCCGGAAATGTGTCGCACGTCGGTCGAGAATTGTGATACGAAATCGAAATATCGGAACTGACGTGGAGAGCATTTTTCAGACGCTTTACGAAACGCAGCAACAATAGGTTTGTGGTCTGTCCAGATCGTGAACGGCTTCAGCTCGACCATGAAACGAAAATATTTCACGGCTTCGTAAATTGCGAGAAGCTCTCGATCGAAAGGGCTATACTTACGTTGAGCAGAGGTCAGTTTCTTGGAGAAGAAAGCAAGAGGTTGACAATTACCTTCAACTTTCTGCTGCAATACGGCGCCGATGGCGATATCGGACGCATCACAGACCAACATCAAATCCGCTGTAGGATCGGGATGAGCAAGCAGTGTTGCATCGACGAGGCTCTTTTTGCATTCGTTGAAAGCATGTTCCAGCTCAAACGTCCAGGTGATTGGAGTGTTTGGCTTGGTATCCGTGCCGCTAAGTAGTTGGTGTAAAGGTGCTTGGATTTTCGCAGCGTTCGGTAGGTACCTTCTATAAAAGTTAATCATACCGAGAAATCTCCTTAATTCTTTCAAGGTCTTGGGCTGCGTGAAGTTCTGGATGCTACTTACCTTTTCTGGCGTAGGACTCGTGCCGTTTGCCGTAACTAAGTAGCCGAGGAACTCGACTTCCGGAACACCAAATACGCTTTTAGCGGAGTTTAAAACAGCACCATGATCTCGAAGGCGCTCTAGAACCTGTTTGAGATGACATTCGTGATCGGTGTGGTCGCGTGACGCAATCAATATGTCATCTATATACGGGAAAGCAAAATCCAGGTCCCTTAAGATTTCGTCCATGAACCTCTGAAACGATTGCGCGGCGTTTCTAAGACCAAAACTCATGAACGGAAACTCGAATAATCCGAACGGCGTAGTTATGGCAGTTTTGGGTACATCCGCAGGGTTGACTGGAATCAAATGGTAAGCACGCACCAAATCAATTTTGCTAAACACAGTACAGCCATGTAGATTATGAGAAAAATCTGCGATGTGGCGTACTGGGTATCGATCGGGTACTGTTCGAGCGTTGATACCTCTGTAGTCTCCGCAAGGTCGATCAGTACCGTCTTTTTTAGGTACTAGATGGAGAGGCGCTGCCCACGGACTATCGGATCTACGTGCAATACCTGCTCTTACCATATCCTCAAACTCACGCTTAGCTCGGCGGAGCCGGTCCGGTGCCAATCTGCGAGGTCGACTGTACACCGGCGGACCGGGCGTAGTGCGTATGTAGTGCAGCGTTTGATGCTTAACTTCGCGCACCATTGGCTCACCAGAGGGTCGCGTGACCTCAGGAAACTGTTTGAGTAACTGATGATAACGAGAATTACCTGTAACAGTCTTAATTTCGCACTCTAAGGAAGATAACACGGGTTTAGCATTTACAATGAGCGTAGTCGTATTATCAACTAATCGGTGGTTCCTTACATCTACGAGTAGGTTATAATATGATAAAAAATCTATGCCTATGATCGGTCTGGTTACGTCGGCTATTACAAAACGCCAGCGAAAATCTCGACGCAACCCGAAATTTAAATTTAAGTTTATTGTTCCATATGTATTAATCACTGTACCATTAGCGGCAAAAAGTTTATAGTCAGTCTTCTTAACAATTGTCTTATAAGAACTTACATTTCTAATAGGGAACACACACAAATCAGCACCAGTGTCTATTAAGAACTTAACGTTAGAATGTTTGTCCGTTACAAATACGCGACTCGGTGTGACGTCACGACAGTCATCGTTAGCCGCCATCAATGACTGCGTTTTTCGTTTTCCGATGAGTAAGTGCACGGCTCACGGCACTTAGTAGCTTTGCTCTGGAACTTGCGGTGATACCAGCATTGGGCATCAGTCGCAGAATCATTGGATCGGCTACGGGAACGTCGGCGCCATCTCGTGTTTCTATTCGATCTCGAACGGGATCGCGATGACGATGTAAGTGCGTCGATTTGGCGCGACAAATTAGCGATTGATTGCTTGAGTTCGCTAATTTCATCATTCGACGTGGACAGCTGATGAACTTGCGGCGCAGTACCAATCACATTATTATACGCATGCGTAGCCAGCTGTTTGAGGCTACTCTTGGATTGCGATGCCATTGTTTAAAATAAAATAAAAACTTTTGTTACACTGAATCTATTTTCGGAATAAAACAAGTTCGTCACTATGCACACAAAGAATGTTCGAAATATGCAAGCACTTGAGAGTTCGGGACGCGTCGCCGGTTCACCACTTATGGGGACGTCGGGTGTCACCAGTTATGGGAATGTTAGGATCGAAGTTAAACAAACCCAATGTAATTTACGAATATTATATTATTGAAAGTTGATTATTTAATTTGCGTTACAAAAGTCTATTGATATTTATGATAAATGATTTAAAACACTAATTACGGACTATGTACGATATAACAAATATAATAATTAATTGATTGAATTGAGTGAATTAGCCGGCCATGAGATGCGTGTACGCGGCCTCCCGTCGTCGGGGTTCAGAATTCACTGATTGGAACGCCCGGGAGAATCCCGACCGAAAGCGAGTCGGAACGGAAATTCCCGAGGGTTCAGTAGGTCCCGTGGGACTTCGCCACACTAATATTATTATAAATGCGAAATTGTGTTGGTTTGTTGGTTTATTTTTTTTTGTCCTTCAATCATGCCGCAACGGAGCAACGGATTGATGATGGCATGGATATAGGTGAGGACCTGGAGAGTGACAAAGGCTCCTTTTTATCCCGGAAAATTAAAGAGTTCCCGCGGTAATAACAAAAACTTTTTTTTCTTTTTTTTCATTTTCACCACGCGGACGAAGTCGCGGGCATCAGCTAGTTGTGGATATAAACCATCCCGGGGTCCAAACAAACAGAACAAAAAAATAATTAGCGAAATAATTGGTCCAGCCGTTCACGCGTGATGCCGTGACCAAGGGAAATAGGGATTCATTTTTATTTATATAAAATATATAGATATCATACTTATTTAATAATGTCACATGTGTTCTTAATACTTTTCAAATATAATACCACAGCATAGGTAATATTATGACAGTTAACAATACTCAATTTGTTTCAGGCGAGGTAAAATCGACACATGTTATTCATTAAAAGTAGGAGTTCTCTCAAAACGTAATGGCGTGACCTAATATAAACTACTCGTATGTATAATAATCTATCCAAATATATATATATCTATAACAATAAAAGCCATTTATCAAAATAAGAAGAAAAAGATCATTATTGCTCTATGCTAGTTTTATAAAACTTAAAGTAGGTAGATTTATTAGGTAGATACCTAGTTAGTAGTTATGTTTGTAAAAATGATTGCCCAATTTCAGAAGAAATCGACAGATTAGTTAGCCGTCACCGTTCATAAAAATAAGACCAAATGTTATAGTTTACAGAAAAATAAAAAAAAATTCATTTCATTTCAATTTCATTTTTTTAAAAATGTATTATTAATATCAATGGACATAATATGTAATTATTAGAAATCTTTCAAAAAATTGGTACACGCGTACAGAGACGCATATTGAATTTTTAACCCCCGACGCAAAAAGAGAGGGGTGTTATAAGTTTAACGTGTCTGTCTGTGTATCTGTGTATCTGTGTATCTGTGTATCTGTCTGTGGTATCGTAGCTCCCAAACGGATGAACCGATTTTCGTTTAGTATTTTTTGTGTCATAGATAATTTTATCCTGAGTGTTCTTAGCCATGTTTCATGAAAATCTGTTCATCCGTCTGAAGGTCATCAGCTTTTTCTAGTCGGAGGTTTTTTAAAATTTGTAATTTATTTGTTCTATTGCGTCAATTCAAAAACCCATCTCAAACTCAAACCGCACTGTTACTAAAAATAAATATTACAAAAAGTTCATCCAGTAGAAATCATGTCTCATAATCAAAGCCCTTGGCCCTAGACGACGTTACCTGCCCCTATATTTAAACTAAAAATATACTGGTTACTGCTTACACGGTGAATAAACACTGCTAAAACCGACCTAAAAAAGTAAGCTTCTCATAAAGCGAAATAGTATAGAAGAAAAGAGATTTTAAAACTGGACGGTTAATAAGTGCGCCGGCGCATGCTATAATGTTTTTCTCTGTCAGTTGTTCTCGCGCATCGATCGCGTTGCGTCGCGTTCATTTATCGATCATTTAAGAAAATCCATTTTTCTGTGATTTATTAGAGTTATTACTAGTGTTATCGAATGTTTTGTAACAAGTAGTGAATAATACAACGGACATTTTCTTTTAAGCGATTCCTTATCAGCTTCGGTAGTAATTTTTGTGTATTATCTGTATAGATAAGAGTGATAGTGGTTTTTTGTTTAACATTCTTAACCTAAAGGTAACCCACAGATTATGAATTGAAATTTTAATTTGTAAGATTTTTACCAAAATATGTTTTAGATTTACTTACATAATATAAAACGCCAAACAACTCAACTTCAAACCCTACAAGCAAAACATTATTCTGTCATTTTGAATTAATACCATGAGTTAAAACTTCTTTAACATTGATTCGATCTTTGACACTTCATTTTAATCACAGTCCTGCCGATGCTCAGCATTATAAATGCTAAAATACAGGTTCAGTTATTCAATCATAATTTCAGTTAATATAACAACGATTATAATCGCAATGATACTAGGGGAGTTCATAACATTGCAATGCTCTTCTTCAATTAATTGCATTATCGACTATTAACAAAAGTACTCAGCACTATCTCCTGATTTTTTATTGCCATTACAATTGTCTTGAAATGATTTCATGCTCTTAATAACTGCAGGTATATTCCAGTCAATCAGACAGATAAAGTAATCATAATAGTTGCTAAAGCTTGTTTTGGTGTTTTTTATTTTAAACTTTTTATTCTAAATATTTATCACGAACCTATTTTACACTATTTTTATTAACCTATACGAACTATTTTTAGGATTAGTAAAACAGACAGTCTCATATGAAAGCTATCTAACATTGTACGGAGAATGATTTCAATTAAGAACTTCCTCATTCTTTGAAGTCGATTCAAAACAGAAGCTTCCTAATTTGTAGTTACTTATCATCTTTACCATATAGGTATACTGTACAGACTACACTGTACAGTGATTACTATCATCATAATAATTGAGTCACAGTTTCAAATAGATGATTGTATTTTTCCGACATTGGAAACCGTTTAACGTGTTGAAGGCGTTAATATATTTATTATCTCCTATCAATAACTTGTTAGTGCTGTAATGATTATGATGATGAGGTCTATCCTAGTACCTATTTCTATTTATTTAGTTTTTATTCCCTTTTATAGTCATCGATATTGCTCGATATCTTCTTATTTTTTTCAAATTCTTAACATACTTCAGCACTAGTTAGTAAATTTTAGGTCATTTTTCATTTTCGACCAGAGGACACCATTGATTCCCTTCTATCTTTTTGTAGATAAATTATGTTCTCTGCTCTTTCAATTTGAGAATCGTCGCATCCATTCAAAAGAAATATGGAATCTATCTAGGTAAACAATTAGAATATTAATGCAGTCAGTAGGTAGTAATTCATTCAATATTCATTAAGCATATTGACATAAGAAATATGAATCAGTGTTTATCTTAGCCTATATTGGTGTAAGGTTATTGTTCAAACTAATATTTGGTTAACCCGCAGCATGACCGCTTAAGTGAGGTCACTAGTCACTAACTACTCACTACGTTTGTGTAAGAATTAACTTTTAAAACGCCCAAATTATGTCAAGAATTATCCTTTTCCAATTCTAATGATTACACACTGTTGGTATTTAGTTTCGAATAAGTACTCACTAAGTAGGTATTATTCAAACATTGGGTGAATTTAATAATCTTAAATCTGCTACTGTAAAATTTACAGTATAATTTTGGTAATTAGCAACAAATACTGGGGCCCTAACACTGTAAAGTGACAGCTATAGTGTGACGATTGCAATCACAAACGATTGACTGACATTCTTTCGCTATATAGTTAACTATAAACTCTTTCGCTAGTTGGGAAAATCCATTGTGGCAGACAAAATACCATACATTTAGTCAATTACTACCACTGAGATTGTAGAATTTTTTTGGTAATAGAGGAGGAGTATTTTGGGAGTGCAAGTGCGTGTTAGATTCCGCATAAGACTTTTATAATTTCCTATATGATAGCTATTTCACCAGCAGAATTACTACGGAGTGCGGAACCTTTGATAATGCGGACCGCAGTAGATGGTCCAAGTACAAGTACAGATATAATAGATAAAGAAAGATGAAGAAACGATAATTTTTTCAAAACCTGTTACGGCTGTTTACTTTTAATTTATAAAAAAATTATTAAGTAATATTTCATAATAAATAAAAATAAAAGATATATTTCGATCCTTCAGCCCCAGAAAACTTGGACGTTACCCTGATAGATGTTGCTTATAATGTTCGTTAGCTTTATCAAAACAGCTTCCGGCTTTCGAGAGCTGCCGGATGGCAACGATTAATTTTGAACCCTCGAAAAGCAAAAAAATATAATTATGGGAAACAATTTTGTAACGATGTTGAATGCTGTTGTAGAGATCGCAGAATAGTTCGGTATAGGTCGCATCTGGTTTTGTAGTTTTTTAAATATAATTTTATTTATTGACGTCCAAACAGTTAAGAAAATGCTTCAAAATAAAATAGCATACAAAACACATAGGTACATCAGCGAAGAAGCCACAGGAAAAAGCAGCACAGTTAGCAGATAGCTTACTTAATATAATCCATATGCGATTCTTATTCCATACGTTTGCGTTTAATAAATTTTTCCATCGTTTAATAAAGGATCATATTTGGATACAAAGTAATGAGTCACAAAATTAAATTGAGGAAAGAATAAAACATTGATTAAGGATCGATCTCTTTGAATCTTATCCGTGTTTTAAAGTCATGTCATGCCAAGACAACTTAATAAGCTTGCGTAATTATATTGATTGGGTTATGATCTTTAACATTTCGATACTTTTAAGGCTGAATATTGCGATAACGTCCAGACGGATTTATTTTTTGTTATTGAATTACAAAAAGTGGATTTGTGTCGGCTTATGGCAAGGTCTTATTAATTGCAAAATAATGTATTTAGTATAAGTATGCAAAGTGAAAACGTTAAGTCCAATGGGAATTTATTAATCTTTGAGTAATTCAAAAAATTCTTTATATATACACAATGAGCTTGAGTGTTGCTTAATCTGCATCTTATTAAAGTTGGTTTGTCATCAGTTCAATAAGTTCACTTAGATCACAACTACATGATTTGTGAAATTTTTATTATAAACACACCTGATCGAGAGATATATTCAACTTCATTTAAAGATACCGATTGTAGAATTCATCGACCCATAAAATGACAGAGTCTATAGTCTAGTATATATGACTATTATGGCTTGCTGATGAGTGATAACAATGCCTGTACCATTACCAAGTGTTATAAGTACGGAACTGACTGATAAACAAAAAGATTTTGTGAGAATAGAGGAGACTAACCTTTCGTCTACACCTCAAATTCTATCGTTAACATGTCTGTCAAAGGTGTATACCTTATAATTAATGAAAGATATTTAAATACAAACATATTATGTAAAGACACATTCTTTATATGAAGACAAACGTTCAGGGCAGGCGAAACTAATATCACACTAGGTAATATTATTGGACTAATATATAGACTTATGTTATTAATATTAACAGTATTAATATCAAGCTGCCACTCCCAAAATCTACTTTAGAGGTACAATTAAACATGCCAATGAAGCAAACCTACATATCGAGCATTTCTAATGTTTGCGGAGATATGATTGTACTATTTTGCCGCATCGTAGATATGCGTACAATTCTACTATTGCGTATTTGATTTTATTGTTATTGCTACTATCAGTTATCCCATGGTCACACCCACATATTTTCAAAACACGTGATCAAGTCGTTATTTAATATTTTGCCTAAGAGATGTTTTCGATGATGTTTTGTTTTTAGTTTACAACTACAGCAGTAATTTTGGAAAGTAGAAGGTACTGGGATGGGAATTGGCGATTTCGTGAGCCAATAGGATAGTTTTTTTTATGTCAAGGTTTGCCCAATAACCTTATGAGATGATAAAATATTATGTCATCTACTATATAAAAATAAGTCGGGTTTTCCTTCCTGACGCTATAACTCCAGAACGCACGAACCGATTTCCACGGTCTTGCATTCGTTGGAAAGGTCTCGGGCTCCGTGAGGTTTATAGCAAAGAAAATTCAGGAAAAAATTCAACAGAAAAGCGGGAAAGTCTTTTTAGCGGGAAAGCCATCTGGTGGCGAAACGGAGTTCGCCGGGTTTGCTAGTCATTATCTATAAATTGGGAAAATTCTTTCTTTGAATTTCTTGAAAACTTTGACAAATATCCTCCTTGGGGCAAGCAAAATAAAGTGTTCGGTTCCTGAACCCTGATATAATCATCACAAATTAAAAAGAAGATATTTTCCATAGGCTACCTGGTATGAGGCAAGCATGACCCTTCCATTGACGTAAAACTTTCGAAACAATTTCCCTGCTCTCTTAGGTGGAACGCAAAGTATCCAACATTGCTCAGAATCCTCGGCCGCATTTCTCAATAGGCGTTTGTTGTTTGTTACGCCATATTTACATTATTTTCTCGGCACAGTGGGGCAACCTTATCAGTGCTTCGTGGTTTCGCCAGCGGATGCTAACAAACGCATCGCCAGGTAGCGCGCAAACATCCGAAGGGAGTTTTTTGTACTGTACGATAACGGTACGCTGTGTTGACAAAGGCTCGAGTATTATCTATTCGTAGAAAAACTCGCGTCAATTTTTTTTTAAATTAAGAATTACATTGTCATTTTTAGGGTTCCGTACCTCAAAAGGAAAAACGGAACCCTTATAGGATCACTTTGTTGTCCGTTCGTCTGTGTGTTAAGACCCTTTTTCTCAGGAACGCATGGAGGTATCAAGCTGAAATTCATATCAAATACTCAGGTCCCTTGGAGCTGTGAAAAAATCAAACTTCTAAGCCAACGCTATCAAAAGATACAGCCGTTTATACTGCAAAGGGGTTGTTTCAAATTTATATGGAGCCTGGGCCAGGTAATTGTGCGGTATTGTAAAATGTTCGGGGTCATAAAATATTAACATTTTTTTCTTTATTTCTTACTAAAAAGTTCAATTTACGAGGTACAATGCGAAATTATTTTGCAAAATAAATGCGCGACAACATGCGTCCATTTTGACATTGACGTATATTATACGTGTCATGATGACATTTGACATAAATATAACCAGCAGGGCGACCGCGTATCTTTTGCATCAATCATTAATACATCGCAATCACCTCAGATTGGTTAACACTCTTCCACTATTAGACGAAATCCATTGACGTTTCGAATTCAGCCAATCGGAGGTGATTGCGATACATCAATGATTGATTCAAAAGATACGCGGTCGCCCTGCTGAGAAATGAGAATTAACCTTAAAATATCCAACATCAGTCAGCGAGTCGATCGAAACATTTTATTTTACAAGTTGACGGAATAAATAATAATGAGATATGTTTATATAATTCTCGTTTAAGTTGTCTCGACGTTTTACAACAGAAATGACATGTAACGTCTTTACAAACATAGACAACAAAAAAAGATGGATGCGCTGCGAGAGTTGCTATTCTACAAATGTACCTAATTAAACATTTTATTTTTGTACCTCTTAATCACTGTAAAACTGCAAAAAAGCATATTTTATTTTGTTTTCTATGATTTTATACTATTTTTTGGAATACTGTACAAGTACCCGGCCCAAGATGAAACAACCCCTTTTCGACACTCGCAAGGGAATCAAAACCTACAGGGTACTTCCTGTGAACTCAGAATCTTGAAATTTTGTACGACGCACGTACGTTGGCTTAGAAGCTTGATTTTTTTCACAGCTCCAAGGGCCGGCCACCACATCGTAGACCTACCACGTTACAGTTTGTACGGAACCCTCGGTGCGCGAGTTCGACTCGCACTTGGCCGGTTTTTTTTTTTGATAGTAGGTTTTAAAAAATATATACTTACTAAACGATTTCCACAACTTCGTCCGCGTGGACTAAGTTTTTTCGGTTCCCGGGGGAACTCCTTTATTTCCCGGGACTTAAACGAAAAATCTATGTGCCAAATTTCATCAAAAGTAGTAGGTAGTAGTAGTTTCAGTTGAGTAGTTGGACCCTGAAAGCGTAGCAAACAGACAGACACACTTTCGTATTTATAATATTAAGTATGGATATTTAAAGTTACAGACTCTAATATTTATTAGGTACTACCTATAATTTTTCATGTCCTCGGTTTCTAATGTCTTCACGTATTTGCGTAGGTCCAGTTTTTTATATTGTCATCAAACAATAACATGAATCATGATTGATTCATGATACTCGTGAGTTGTGACAATATATTTTTTTGCGTAACTTCTTTGGGTGGGACAAAAACCCTAGAGTAAAAAGTCGCTCTCTTTCATTACCTAATGTAGCATGAAGCATCTAAGTTACTTGCTTAAAGTTCAACCTGTGTCTACTGCAGACTCTAGAGACCATCAGTCCTATTAGAAGAAGATTATTTTAAAAATTATATAGGTACTCAACAAATCGCCAAATCGCTTATGTCTTAGTCTACTTTATGCACTGTTTTTGGTTGTTCCTATAAAAAGTACGATGCAAGTTGCAACTTGCAACTATAGAGGTCAAATTGAACTTGCATATTACCTACTATAATAATGATTATGTGAATCATCACATTATTATAGTAGGTACTAAATGAGAGCATTATTCTCGCCAGCACATTGTTATTGCATCCAACGGAGTGTGGCACGCTGTGATGGAAATTACATTTTAGATAGGTGTAGCGTTTATGAGTATAAAACGCAATAATGGCACAAGGAACAAAGATCCTAGAAGGTCAAATGATCTAGACCCGCAGAGTTCAAACTTTTAATATTTATTAGGCACATCAAGTATCTTGAACTTCGTTCAGAGTTATGCTATCGAGACAACTTCTGATAATAATCAGACGGTTTTGGGAAATAAAGGTTGGTAAAAGATGGACATTGGACATGCAAAAATGTGAATGGAAAGAGAGGCAGTTCTCGTGATTCTTCGGAATCAAGTTCAGGATTAGGGAAATGTGGAAATTAGGAAACATGAAACTATGTGCGAATTAGTATTGGGTATAATAAGACATTAATTTGGCCATATTACGCGTAGTTAATTTATCGTAAAGAGCATTCCATTCACTATTTTCATGGAAATGGTTACATTATGTATATGTATTAAGTTTAAGCTACTACACGAACATTTCCCATAATATAATGACATGACATCATCAATGTCATGGCCTTGAGTGATGCCCCACATTGATCAAGGGAGCATTTAAAATAACGTGAAATGAGATTAGTCATGCTTGTTATTCTGATTGTACTATATTCGAGCTTCTATTAATTTAATATACCTTCATAAGTCCGCTAGAAGTCGTCCGAAAATCTGTTCCTTCTTATTTGGTTTGTAGCTTTCTATTATGTGTTCCCCAAGAATTAAAAACTATAGGACAACTTTTAAGACTTAATGGGCCTAAATAAATAAATGACATCAGGTGACATTTGCAAGATCATCTTTGTAGCTTAACTATGAACTTTCTGTGTTTATATGAAATGATTCAAAAGTCAAAATATTTATGTCGATTCTTTGATAGTTAAGTAATACATACAGTAGAACTGTAGACGTCCATGCGCTACATCAGCATTTAACCTCAGATATCGCGTGTACTCTGTTACGAGTTAAAGAAGACAGTTTTCACAAAAGCAATAGTTATTGTTTGTTAGAAGGGCATGCACTGTTACATGAGTATTTACTTAAGTCTCACTAATTTTGTGCTGTGTGGCACAATCCAATTGCATCTTTGTTTCGATGATGTTAAAGTCTAGTTTTCTTTTAATCAGCACATGGGTGGTAATTATCACTATTATCAGCAATGTAATCCTACTGACAATTGCTTGATTACTACAATTAATGCCAATTGAGAGGAATGCATGTTCTTCTCTATGTACAGATTAAACCCTATTGTTAAAATCTTGTACATATGAGCCTATGTGTCACTGTAAACTTATGGTCACGTTTTCTCTTTGTCAAAGATACACAATGTTATTTATTAGACGAAGATTTTTACCATAAGGAAGGAAACGAATAAAATCACTATTTATACTCAATACTCAATTTAATTATTACATGAGGGACATACAATATGTGTCTCTTAAATTACGTCATGTTTTGATTCTTCCACCGGTTCGGAAAACAGTTTACATCGAATTACTTATGCCTTAAATCAAAGCATCCTACAAAGGCGGAAATACAAATGAGTGTAATTTTATATCTCTAAATCTCATTAATCGAAGAAATAATTTCTCAAAGACATTGGTCAGGTCAAACTTCCTTTCCCTGTTATAGACAAGTACACTTGTAGAGAAATAAAAGCTGTTATGCAAATTGTTGCGAAATAAGTATTTAAATAACTAGATGATGCCCGCGACTTCGTCCGCGTGGATTAAGGTTTTTTTATTCCCGCGGGAACTCTTTAATTTTCCGGGATATAAAGAGAGCCAATGTCCTTCCCCTGGATACAACCTATCCCTGTACCAAAGGAGATCGGCGAAGTATGACCCAGCTAATTTAAAAACCATTCAGATTCAGAAATCATTTAATATTTTTTAATATATTTCAAAGTATTTTTCTGTGTAAACATCAATTTTTTAGAAGATGGGGATCAAAAATAAAAATTATTACGAAACAATAAAAAAAGTCGTTCTAATGGCAATACGGAGTATAGATACCCGCAGGGTGACCGCATATCTTTTGCATCAATCATTGATACATCGCAATCACCTCTGATTGGTTAACACTCTTCCACTATTGGACGAAATCGCCATTGACGTAGCAAGAATACCATAAATTCAGCCAATCGGAGGTGATTGTGATGTATCAATGATTGATGCAAAAGATACGCGGTCACCCGGCAGAGTATAAAAGTAGAAACTAACGTGTCAAATGTCAATTACTGTCAAACTCAATCAAATGTCATTCGTGGACCGTAGTAGAGATGTGTCGGAAAAAACACATTAACTCGAGTTGAAATTCAGGTAACTCGGAATGGAATTCGAGTTACACAACTCTGCTTAGCATAAAGAAACTAAGTGTATTTTATTTGTTACAAAATACTTTTTTCCATACATATTTGTACTTCAATCCAACTATCTGTTAGGACAATTATTATTATCAATGCTAAACTTCGTAGGTAGGATTGAAATAAAAAGGTTTTTATAGTTTACATAAATCATAATTTATATCGTTCTCATTAGAGTTAGTAGGTACACATTTATTTTTGGTTTTAGTCTTAGTTAAGTTATAGTAAATACTGATATTTAACAACAAAACTAGTTAGTTATAAAGCAGTCTTCACAAAATAATATCAGTCTAACTTTATAACTAGGTACATATTATGCTATTAATAGTTTAATCATCACAATGAAAATATTCATAAATAACTTTGTCATCGTTAGTGTCATTCGGTCGATGCAATGGCGGGAGTACGTAGACAGAGAAAGAGATATATTAGACAGGGCGTCGGCGTATACAGTATGCGATAGTAATTAATTAATAAATAAATAATTAAAATTAATTAAAATCGTTAATTTAATTTAAAGGCGATGCATTATCGATACAGTTCTGCACTGCCGGCACCCCTCGCTCTTCTTTCACCCCTGAAAGCTCACGCGTTATAAATACGATACATCGCGACGCGATTGTATCGCTACTGTTTTGCTTCTGTTGCGCGTTGTAAATGCGACTAATGCCCAAAAGTTGCGATGTATAAGCGCGTTAGGGTTAACCCCCTTTTCAAATAGTAAGAATAGTTTATCAACCATCAATTTGTATGTCATAATATACTTACTGGCCACGTTATGAATTACATACCTACTATAGGTTTAATGTACCCAGCAGGTAGGTAGCTTGTTTTTATGTAGGTAGGAAAGCGTATTACTATGTGGTACATAGTCAGATAATGATCTGCAGTGCCTGATAGATTTTTCAAAGCTATTAAATGGTCATCTGGCTTAAAAACCATGAAATAGAAATCTAACCTCACTTTTAACTATTACTACGAATATCTTTTTTCTCCCAACTTTATTTGATTGACTTTCATAAACTTTTTTGTTAGTCTGGTTTAGTATAAGAAGTATGAGAAGTTAGATGCGTGAACGTGAACCTCAAGTTTGGGTCAAACACTATATGGGAGCTCGCCGACCTTCTTTCATCAAAATCCGTTGAACAGATGGGCCGTGAAAGCGTAGCAGACAGAGAGACAGACATACAAACTTTCGCATTTATAGTATTAGTATGGATAATAATAATTGTAGTAAAAAGCGAAACAAATTATGCAAATGTAACTATGTGCAATTTCTCGTTGACCGTTGAAGTCTTCGGAACCGAGGTGTTGGCTATATTTATACCTACTGGTTTGACGGTTTATGGTTGTAGAGGCGCTTGAATAACTTGAAGAATCCTGTTTTTCCTTTATGGAAAAACTTTTGCCCTGGTCATTTATAGATACATACTTTATTTGGAATATTTTATTCCTGTGCTTGAGATCATCTTCGGAAGTTCGTTTAACTTTAACTCTACCTACATTATTATCACTTGATATCTATAGCAGAAGCACCAGATAAACTTTACCCCAAATGGTTTAATTTTATTTATATCTTGGGATCATCATTGATAATCAGTTATCTTTTGAACCGCATGTTTAACCAATAGGATTCGTAAATTAATAGCTATATTTAAAAACATTCGTCACATAGCGGACAAAAACTTAATGAAAGTAATTTACTATGCTCTATGCCAATCATTATTGACATACTGCATAGATTCTTGGGGTGGTACGTCAAAATCCCGTTTAATACTTTTAGAAAGAGCACAAAGCTATACTTAAAGTTAGCGCATTCCTTCCCTTCAGATACTCGACAACAGTATTGTACAAAGAAGCTGAAGTTCTTACTGTCAGGCAACTATTTATACTAAGCGTAATTTTAAAACAACATAAACATGTGGATATGTCTGTACTGGAAGATCTACAAAAGAAAAGAAGGAAAAATAAAATATGCATAATTCGTCATTGTAATACCCGTTTCTCTCCAAAATTCTACTGTTTTCTTGGCGGCTTCATAGACAATATTATTAATAATAAATTAAATATATCTAATTTGAATTCTTATAAATGTAAAAATATTGTAAAAAGTGGTTACAAGAACTTCCATATGATAGCACAGAGAACTTACTGGTTATCTTAAAGTAACACACATAGAGATAAAATATACTTATAGTCAACACAACCAATCACACACACACACTTTCACACACACACATTAACACACACGCACTCACACATACACCCTTACACACACATCGACATTTGATAATAACATATCGCTAAATTGTTAACTTGCATGCACATTAATGTTTCGTTTGTTGTCTGTTATAACATGAGAAGATTGTAAGGGGAAAGCACTGATGCCTATAACACGAGTTTCAAACATATCTTAGGCATCAGACGCTAAACCTAATTAATGCGATTGTAATATTTTTATGGACAATAAATGATTTATTTATTTATTATTTATTTATTTATTTATTTATCTATCGATACATAAGTCGCTGACAAAAGATCCTAGTTATTTGTTAGTCTAGCGGCGATACCAACGGGCACAACAGGGTGTTGAAACTGTGCATGCCTAACAATATATGAAATAGATAACTTATTTTACTACTAAGTACTATGCACTAGAACTTGCCTTAACATCGTGATACATGTGCAACTTTAAAATAAACATTTTTTTTTGATAAAGACACTCATAGTTTTTTTATTAATCTGGTGTTATACTTGCCAAATTGCGCATATGGACACGATTGTACTTTGCTTATGAATTAAATACCATAAACAAAACAAACTCTGTAATATCTCCAAAGTGATTTAATAATTGAAGGTGTTGCCCGATTGGAATTTTTGTAGGTATTTTACGAGGAATTCGATTGAGATATGAGTTGTATTATGTATTGTTATGTATTATGTTTGCGCTGTGTTTCATTTCAAAATGAACCATCATCAAGAAGTGACGTGTACTGTACCTACAGTACGGTACGTACATCTCTGTAATCAACACAAAGAAAATTACCATTCTAATTTTGATTCAAGGCTATGCATGTTTTGGTTCTACGAAACAGTAATATTAGTTTGTAATTCGACAAATTATTGTCTGTTTCGTATTTTCAAGCGTAAGATTAATAATTCTCAAAATTATAGACGATATCGCTATGGCCGTCTTATTACACCTAGTGTCCTAGTACCTAACTTGGTCTCTTACTGTATTTATGGTATCTTTAATGAGGAAGATATTAAAATAATCCCCATCATGTTAAGAAAAAGTTTTACTCTGATACATCTAATGCCAAATTTGTGATCAAAGTCGTAACGCTACCATCAACAAATATGGTTTTACTCTCACATCCAAAGGATTTGGTTTATTTCATGTCCCATAAGACGCAAGGAAAGCATGTCCGATAAATCTTGGAAGCACTGATTGGCGTTGCATTGCGCTTTTACGAGGAATTCCAGCGCAAGATAAATAAGCATCTCGGCGCCTGCGCAAGGTTCTCTTTTTGTGTCGTTACACGCGTCTGAAGTACACGTATGTTAAATTGGGGCAACTTTCTTGGTAGCGCTGTGCATAAAATTAACATAGTTTTTAGGATTTAGATCATCGTGATCCGACTTGGTTACTTTATTCACGTCACTGTTACGCACGAGTCTAGTTATGTTTCCGTCAGATACAGTCACGCTGTAACGAGCTCATGACTAAATGAGTTCGCAACTAGTTGAGTTAATCCCATAACTCAGAGCGGGAGTACTATAAGCAGGGCTAACATGTTGTTGCACATTGCAATGTTGGAAAGTAGAAACCTTATTTATAGTGGTAGTATTATGCGAAACATCTTGTGGGCATAAAAAAAACCACAACAGCAGCAGGCTACACGTTTTTTTTTCGATACCGTGTGACTTGTGACTCTTGACGTCGACAGGATATTCCTCATTGATCAAATAGAAAAAATTTGCTGATGACGTCACTAGAGGTTTGCGTTGACATCAATAGCATTTCCCGATGATCTTGTGTCACTAGTGAGGGATTGTCAATTTTTCATAAATGCTACTAAGCTTTACCGGGTCTTACGGATTTTTCAAAAAGTTCTTTGAATGTCCTGATTTGTCTCTAATTTCATAAATTATGTGATTTTTCCTAATTTTAGAGGCCACTATTTGTTTCTTTGAGTACCTACACTTAGTACCAATTTTAGGATGCTTTGAATAGTCTGTCTAGTTTTAGAATAATTTGGCTAAATCTGTTATACACGATATCTTAGCTACAGTTCCACAAACTTATCTGACCCGGTGGCTACAATGGAACTAATTTTTATTTGATAAAGGGATAGCAACACATTCAGATCTGACAATTTAGTTTAGTTAAGACCCTGTGTACAACAGGATTAGCCACATTGTAATACCAGACAGACTATTCCTGGTGTTTAAATTATTGCAGCGATTACCGGTGACGACCTAAGGTGTAGGCGTGTTATAGCAACTAGTCAACTGGCAAGTGGCGCCTAAATGCAGGGCTGGCAATTTTAGACTTATAAAATGCAAAGTTGGAAAGCTTTTTAATGCAAGTAGTGAGTAGTAGTAGTAGTTAATTCTATTAAGTGTGCCTTAATTTCTTTGTAACTGACACTATTTTCCTAAGAAAGTGGCGCGAGATAAGCTTGTTGACACCGACATCCCTCAATATCTTAATGTTTCAGTAGATAACTTTCAGTAACATGATACGATGCTTTACAATCGCTATTTCTCGACACCGCTATTTTACTACTAGAGGAAGAAATCAAAATAGACAAAAAAAACCGGCCAAGTGCGAGTCGGACTCGCGCACCGAGGGTTCCGTACTTAAGAAGTAGGTATAATTACCTTTGTTAATGAACCGCAAAACTAACTTTGTTTGTAGAGGTTTACTGTTAATATCAAAAAATTACGTTTGTTGTATGGGAGCCCCCCTTTAATATTTACTTTATTGATATTTAATTATTTATTTTGAAAGGTAATATACAAGTTAATATTCTGTGAAAATTTGAACCGTCTACCTGTTACCGTTTTTAATATTGAGCAAAAAATACGAAAAAAACACGTTTATTGTATGGGGACCCCCCTTAATAAATATATATTTTTTAATTTTTAGTATTTGTTGTTATAGCGGCAACAGAAATACATCATTTGTGAAAATTTCATTTTTCTAGCTATCACGGTCTATGAGATACAGCCTGGAGACAGACAGACAGACAGACAGACAGACAGACAGACAGACAGACAGACAGACAGACAGCGGAGTCTTAGTAATAGGGTCCCGTTTTTACCCTTTGGGTACGGAACCCTAATAAAAATACATTGTAAGATTTAAACTAAAAGTGTAACTTTTGGAACAGTATCAGAGGTGCAATCATGTAAGTTAATTCAATGCTGTTATGGTTTATTTTACTTTGAAGCCGAACTTAGACGATTTGATCGACAATTCTTACATAATTGGGGGGCAGGTCAGTGGAATCGTGCACGGACGCACTGTCCATGTACAGTGAGATATTTAAATAATATTTTGGGATCCATAGATTTATTTTCATAGATTTATTTGATATTGTAATCAAATATCTATGAAAAAGATACATTACATTACCACTGATTATGCTGATTACGCAGACAAAATTAATTAAACAGTGATTAAAGATCATAGATGGATAAATTATTCGGGCATGTTGAAGATGTACGGAAATTTCAATAAGTAGGTTAAGAGTTGTAAGCGTATTGGTTTTAGAGCCGAAGCCAAATATCGAGGGCCCGCTGTCCGGTTTGCGTAACATCCAACATGGTAATAAGAGTCGTGCGCCGGCGCAGGCGTCCCGTTAATAGGTCCTGGCCAATTAAATGTACAGACAACAGAAATATAACCAAGTTTTAATTATTAAAAAAACTCATGCAAATGGTGACTTTTGTGAATTAATTATGTCATTTTACTTTTAAGAAACTTGATGAATGATGCGGTCATGTCTAGCTTCTTTATCTATTTTATCCATTCTTAAATCTCAAAGACCACTGGCTTATGCTAAGCTTTCTTGTCAGTCAGTCATTCACTGTAGTATTTTTTTATAAAAGAAGGACATATTGCTTGGACTTCTATGAAATGTTTGATTAAGCTTTCGGAAAAACAAATGCATAAATTATGGTTGCAGTTGCAAGTTTTAGCACTAATAAATAAATTTCTTTCATTCATTCTATTACTGCTGTAAAGAAAGGCACTAAATAATTGTCAATGCTCTTTTCTTGCTGCCACTACTTAACGGTGAGCTCTTGGCGGTTTTTATTATCCTCGCGTGCGCCTTTTGGTTTTATTTTTGGCCATTTGGAGTGAGGACAACACAAGGCGTTAATAAAAAGGTTAAATGTTCGTAACGAACTGGTCTGCGATGTTTCTTCACGATGCTCAAGTTACATGTCACTTATTTTTAATCTTGCCATTTCTTTCGTGCGAATTATACACTTTGTATGGTTCATTTTGAAGACTTGTTTAATGTGGCAAGTTAAAAAAGGGTTTTCTTTAAAAATAGTACCTATTCGAAAAATATTTTTGGGCTCAATAACGACCTCCCTGGCGCAGTGTTGAGCGCTGTTGCCTTAACGTGGCAGGTGCCGGGTTCGGTTCCCGGCAGGGTCAATTTGGAAATTTATAGGTAATTTCTGAATTTTCTCTGATCTGGTCTGGTGGAAAGCTTCGACGGTGGCTAGATACCACCCTACTGGCAGAGACGTACCGCCAAGCGATTTAGCGTTCCGGTACGATGTAGAATATAGGTGTATGGGTTTAATATAACCGCCTTACCCCTAACAGGTTAACCCAATATCATCTCAGACTGCATCATCAGTCATCACTTACCATCAGGTGAGATCGCAGGCAAGTGCTAACTTCTAGTGGAATAATCAAAACGGAAAGAAACAGGAAGCATATCGACCACCAACGATTAGAATGTTTTCAGAAAAAGCAATACTATTACTAACCGAGTGTCTCTTTAAGTGGTGCTTAGGAAGGAATGTTGGGGAAGCCTCAAACCACCCACTTAGGATCTGTTTGTTTTCTTGTAACATAATAACTGAAAGAATGATTTTATGTACCTACACAGTTATTTGTGGTTATAGCACTGTATGGTCTGTGGGTTATAGCTATTAGTTATTACTATCAGTATCCTAAAGGAAGCTTAATTATTAAAAGTGATTTTATATCGTAAAAGTCAAGTTGTAATCAAGAAAATATTAGAACTAGCTGATGCCCGCGACTTTGCCGGCGTGGAATAAGGTTTTTAGTTCCCGCGGGAACTCTAATTTTCCGGGATAAAAAGCAGGCTATGTGTCATTCCAGGCTATAATCTTTCTCTGTGCCAAATTCTGGATCCGTCCAGCAGTTCGGCTGTGATTGATTAACACATCCATCCATCCATCCATCCATCAAAATTTTCGCATTTATAACATAGATATACTTAGTACAAGTATTATAGTATAGTAAGTATAGATGCATTTTTAATGTATCTATTATCCAGTAAATAAAGCCAAAGACGTGATTACATACATAGGTACTAAACGGTAACCAACAGTGAAACATATTTTTAGTCCAAAATCAGAAGAACTGGCCTTCATAGAGACAGATAAGGATTAATTTATTTGACGCAAACCAGCTGTTATAATTTTGGGAACAAAAACGGGCACACGTGGCCGGCTTTGGATATTTTAATGGCCTCTGTCTGTGTTTTGTTTACGAATGTCACGGATAACAATATCCTTGTTATAATTGGAAAAAAAATATGGGGGCTTGGGATATGGTGTTCTTTTTTTTTGGGTCACGTATCTTGGACTATTTAGTTACGTGTAATTAAATTGTGATTTATGTTATACAATACGGACACATTTAACTTTTTATTATTTTTCGAACTAGACTGAAAAACAATTAAAATCAAGCGGCTTTAAGCCTTTTGCATGGTTCTGTACTGTCTAATTAATCATTTACTAAGAAATAGTTAAGTGCTTAGTTTATTTCTTCATTGCGTTCCAATATTTTCTTCAGTTTCAAAAACTAGGGTAGATTCATAAAATTCCAAATTATTGAAATCTGGTGACAGGAGTAGCTGTTGTCGTGAAGCTGTCCGGTTTTTCATCAGCATTCATACGTCCACAGTTGGGTTGGGTAGGTCTTTTGTAGGTACGTTTGGGTTGGAAGAGTGGCCTGGTTGCGGCAACGCATATCAGTTGATTGCGATTGTTAAGCAACGTTGACCCATGTCGGTAACTAGATGGGTGACCGAATTTGGAAGTCCGAATTTGGCCTTTTCGTTTCTTCCGTGCCTCGGAGAGCACGTTAAGCCGTCGGTCCCGTTTATTATTTATAAAATCTTACTAATATTATAAATGCGAAAGTTTGAATGGATTTATGGATGGATGTATGGATGTTTGTTACTCAATCACGCCCCAACGGCTGAACGGATCTGGCTGAAATTTGGCACAGAGATAGATTATAGTCTGGAATAGCACATAGGCTACTTTTTATCCCGGAAAATTAAAGAGTTCCCGCGGGAACCAAAAAACCTCAAACCACGCAGACGAAGTCGCGGGCATTAGCTAGTCTGATAATAATCGTTAGTAACCTGAGAGTTGAAATAGTAGCCTTAGTTGAGTCGTATGCGGAAGGACCTGGGAACCCACCGCATTATTATCCCAAGAAAACCCCTGTCATTATGTGATTAATGGAATGGGGTCACGATCAGCAATGAGGAATACGACGCAGAGAGAGAGATTTTTTTTTTAGAGAGTGCGCAACCGAGGTCCTCCGCCTTGTTCATCTACAGCCACATTAGGGCAAATATAAATTAGACTTGAAATAGAAATTTCGTGACTCGTGAGGGGATTTTGGAAAACGAATTTGTCAGTCTGTCAACAGGATATAGTGATATATTTGGGCTTAAAATTCCCTCCAGATTAAATTGCGTTTTCGTCACATCTATATTTGGTTGGAATTTCTGAGCTTTATCCTGAGAATGTTCCTAATTAATGGAATTCTTAGGTATTTTGTTTTTCTCTATTATATTGCACTTTCGCTGCTAGCTTAACTTAGAACGGTTATACACGAGCAGTTTGAAGTGGTCACGAATCACGATAAATACTCATGACTGATCACTTCAAGCTGCGACTGTATAGCGAATCTTAATAATTTTCCTTTCCTTGTGATACCGTAGCCGTGCGGTCGAGCAGTTGCAAGACTAGGTACACTGACTGCTCTCGACTTCTCTAAATGTCGACTGCCAGCTAGTCTAGCTCTAGTGACTAGTCTGAAGTGAAATGAAACTTATTTATTTATTACTGAATATGAATGTGAGTGTTCAGTATATAGATGTTCACAATGGTAAGGCGTGTCCATCATATTCTATACTCATCAGGAATAAACAGTTTTTGTTAAAGGATTAAGGAAGGCTATTTGACGACGACTTCTGTCACTTTTGCCTGTTCACCAATTTGATTTTTAAAGCCATATTACACGATTCAACCAAATTGATTTACTTTTAGCAATGCCATTCCTAAAACAGGCAAAGATATTTCACTTTAGCAATGAAATACCTAAAACAGGCAAAGATGATTCACTTTAAAAAATAAATTGAGTACCTACTGACCTATTTGTTTGTAGGTTGCAGATACCTAGAAGTCCTAGAACAAACCGACAGGAGCGTTTATAATGCATTTAGCAGCAATCAAGCCTATTATTTAATTTAAGCCCCCACACGCTCCGCAATCGTCTCCCAAGGTTACTGTGGGCCGCAAACAGAACAAATTAAACTAAATGACCATTTCTGGGGTTTAAAAACCATTAACAAAACAATTTACATTTTAATAGTCAAACAAATCGTTCGGAATTTGTGGCTGTATGATGTTATTCCTTCGCCAGATGTTTGGGTTTAAAAAAAATAAGAAAAACAATAAAGCAACGTTCACATCCACCGTATTATCAATTGTCGAATGATAAGAAATGAGCTGATGCGTTGACTTTTGTTCTCGGCTATGCTTGTATAGCGTTTTCAAAATTGACTTCCACGTAAGATTTAGGTGGACTAGTGTCCACCTTACTGATAAACCTTGATTAAGTGACTGCATCCAAGCGTGCTTTTAATAAAAACATAATATTCGTTTTAATAAGGTACTTAATCGTTACAAGAGTTACTGTAGTTGTTGAGTAATTTGTGGATCTTCAGCAAAAAAAACATTTCCTTCCCGCTTAAATTCGGCGCTTTACAATCCGTATGGTGTATACTGTGCTTAAGTAATTCAAAAAAAGTACGTTCTTATTTCAAATGCGCTCGTTGACGGAGACCGACCTTGAACGTGACAAAACGACAGGGATTCGAAATTTAAAAATAAGTTTTAATTTAGCCCGCCAGTTCCCGCGGCGCATCGCTAACGGCCGGTTTAAATTTAGAACGGGTTCTATTCTCGAACAGTGAACTCTGGAGTGGCGGACGATGGCTTCGTTTATTGTTTTTGCTTGAGTGCACATAGTTTATAAACTTTTGCGCATTTTGATAAAAGGCCCCCATCACAAAAATCATTGCTACAGTATCAATTGCTGTGATTGGTTACATTTATGGTATCCTTATTGCTACAATGGAGTTTAGCCATGGAAAAGGCGATTTAGTGTTTCGGTACACTGCTGTGTAGAAAACCGTTTAAGTGTATGGGTTTAATATATAACTGCTTTAAAGGTTAGCCTACTAGCAACTTAGACTGCATCTGCAGTCAAGGGCTTACTTGTGAATTGTAAACAGAAAAAAGCCTTTCCTTACATTTTACATTTTCGAAATCATTGTGGGCTATACTTTAAAATTAAGCTAAGAAAACTTAAACAGAACACTTATTTATCTTTAAAATTCCATTTTCCCAGGCGCTATATACCTATTATATCTACGACTAACTAAATGTGTTCAAAATGAGTGAAAGTAAAACGATGTGATCAGTGACTGATACTTAACATAATTTGTTAAGGAAATAAGTGAATTTTGTGAAGTCTAGTGAAGATCTAGTGTTGCCTTCAAAATTCCGGATTACGCGCCATCGGAGGGGCAAATGGGTGAGATTTGAGAACAATATTATTATTTTATTGTTAAACCATTTCAATATGTATAACAGTAGACTATAGAAGGGAGGAATGTCTCAAATGACTCAATACAATTTTTTTTACTAACATTAAACTAGCTGAAGCCCGCGCCTTCGTCCGGTTTTTTGTTATTCCCGCGGGAACTCCTCATTTTACCGGGATAAAAAGTAGTCTATGTCACTCTCCAGGTCCTCAACTATATCTTTGCCAAAAATCACGTCGATCCGTTGCTCAGTTGCAGCGTGATTGAAGGACAAACCAACAAACCAATAAACGAACAAACCAACAAACAAACACATTTTCGCATTTGTAATATTAGTATGATTATTAATGCAGCAGTGAAATCCTTAGAGCTACACTATATATATATTTTATAATACTAATATACGACCGTATGCCTGTTTGTTTCTATCTGTCTGTTAGCTAAGTACGTTTTCACAGCCGTCTGTATAGTCTGGAAGTTTCGACCGTGGCTGGTTACCTATCAATCTACTTTAAAGACGGCCTTCATCATCACTTATCATCATCGATTTACCCTTATCACAATTATCAATCTATTGTCGGCTTCCAGGCTATTACTGAGCACGGGTGTATTATAAGCATAAGAAAGGGGACTTTAGGTCGTAGTCCACCACGCTGGCCACGTGCGGATTAGCAGAATGTGGTAGGGCCTTAAAACTGTTACCCATTCTTAAGCCACTTTCATTTTACTGCATCAGTAAGAAAGCAGGAAAATCCATCCTTAATATTATTATAAATGCGAAAGTGTGTCTATTTGTCTGTCACACTTTCACGGTCCATCTGTTCGACTGATTTTGATGAAATTTGGTACAGGTATAGGTTATATCCCGGAGAAGGACATAGGCCCGGAAATTTAAAGAGTTCCAAAAAATAATTAATCCACGCGGACGAAGCCGCAGGCATCATCTAGTATACCTACTGATAATACTCGTTTATTTCAACGACACAATTTACATGCTTTACAAACAACACTATATACAACGTGTTTTTGATATTTATCTGTTTTATAATACAACACTATACCATATAGAGGACAATAAAATTAAAACCCTTCTGTATTGGAGAAACAGCTAAAATATGAGATGCATTTGTGTCACAATAAACTTCTTTAAATGTGTAAAATTGTACGGGCATTGTATTTTAAGAGTTAAGACCTCCGAATAAATAATGGTAGTATACGTAAACGTGGTGTCTTGAATTGAAAATCCTTTTGTTATTGGTCAACGTTCGGAAGTGAACCTTATCTTAAGGTCCTACGGTTTGTTTTAAATCAAAATTAAGCCCAGGACTGGTACCATCAGGTAAGTATGAGGTTAAACATGGAATGTTTGTGTGAAATCTAGTAGGCCTGTTTTACTTAAAAAACTTTTTTTCCATCATAAGGAAGGTGATGATGGTGCAGTCTCCAGAAGCTCGAAGGAGAATAAGTTAATTCTAATGTCATCTAGTCAAAACAAGACGTATCGACGTAAATCGTAATATACAATTAGTATGTCTTTAGCTTGGTCCATACTACGCGCGGCATCCTCTCGGCGTTTTTTTTCCAAATTCCAATCAATCAATCAATGGATATATTTTTTTTATTCATTTAGGTAGGTACACTTATTGACGTTCGAGACTTAATAAAACATGATGGTGATAATCAATTACGGTATCTTTAAAAAAAGCTACGAGGGTTCCAAACGCGCCCTGGTCTGAGAAGAGCCCACAACAAACTCAGCCGTGTTTTTTTTTATTATCACAATCATATTATATTTCTTAATATCATGTTACCTTCGTCAATCCATAGACGTCCACTTAGACGTCCTTAGGTCTTTCTCAAGATCTTCCTTGCGCCTCCCTGTCACGACCACGAGTGTCACTCGTTTGATTTCGTCCGTCCTCCCACCTACCAACGCTGCGCTTGCCTAGGACTTTGGGGCTCCAACGGCTATCGGCAACTATGAATGTGCCCCGCCCATTGCCATGTCGAGCTGTATCGGTTACTTTAGTTCTTCTACGTCCCTATCCCCTCATTCTTGCCCCCCGATTGTGTAAGGAAATCGTTATCGTTTGTCAAACGGATAATCCGACCTGTTTAAGGAGTTCATAGATCTGCACGTCAAAAAGCATGTATGAACTCTTTTAAATAGGTCGAGTAATACGTTTCAAACTGTCAAATGATTACGATTTGCTTAAACAATTGAGCCTCTGATTTGACCGTGTAAAGCTTGCGCTTACCGACTATGAATTTGCCTCGCATTATGGATGCCGCGTGAGGCCCGACGCTTTGTGTGGACACAACTTTTGAGTCCTTACTGTAGCCCTTTTTTACCCTCGACGAAGCGGAGACGGTATATGTGTTTGCCCTAAGAGGTTGTGTGTTTGTTTGTTTGTTTGTTTGTTTGTTTGTTTGTTTGTTTGTTTGTTTGTTTGTGCACTTTTTTGTTACCATTTTTCTCAAAAAGTACTGGGCCGATTGAAATGCGGTTTTTTGCATTAGATACGTATAGCTTGTGAGAAGGTTCTTAGATATATTTTAGGACCATAGACAACCAAGCTGAGCTGTAGTCTATGATTTTAATATTTCAACATGTTACCATTTTTCACAAAAACTACTGGGCCGATTGAGATGCGGTTTTTTGCATTAGATGTGTATAGCTTGTGAGAAGGTTCTTAGATATATTTTAGGACCATAGACAACAAAGCTGAGCTGTAGTCTATGATCTTAATTTTTCAACCACTGTTACCATTTTTCACAAAAAGTACTGGGCCGATTGAGATGCGGTTTATTGCATTAGATATATATAGCTTGAGAGAAGGTTCTTAGACATATTTTAGGACCATAGACAAAAAAGCTGAGCTGTAGTCTATGATTTTATTTTTTCAATATGTTACCATTTTTCACAAAAAGTACTGGGCCGATTGAGATGCGGTTTTTTGCATTAGATGTGTATAGCTTGTGAGAAGGTTCTTAAATGTATTTTAGGACCATAGACAACAAAGCTGAGCTGTAGTCTATGATCTTAATTTTTCAACCACTGTTACCATTTTTCACAAAAAGTACTGGGCCGATTGAGATGCGGTTTATTGCATTTAGGACTTCGTGCGATTACAAAACAGGAAACTGGTACCAAAATTTTAAAAAAATCAGCGCCATTTTGAAATTCTTTGTTAATTGACCGATTTCGTTCAAAATCTATATTTAGGGCTCCCTGGGGTCACAAATCAGGAAACTGGTACCAAAATTTTAAAAAATCAGCGCCATTTTGAAATTCTTTGTTAATTGATCGATTTCGTTCAATATCGATATTTAGGACTCCCTGGGGTTACAAAACAGGAAACTGTTACCAAACTTTAAAAAAACAGCGCCATTTTGAAATTCTTTGTTAATTGACCGACTTCGTTCAAAATCGATATTTAGGGCTCCCTGGGGTCACAAAACAGGAAACTGGTACCAAAATTTTAAAAAATCAGCGCCATTTTTATTTATTTTGTTATCACCATAATAAATGAATTCAGTTTAGTACAGTAAAATCTGTACTACTTGTAAGTCTAACCACAACCCGTGAGCTACTTTAGCAGCTCGCGCACAGGGCGAAATACTAGTTAGATATATATAGCTTGAGAGAAGGGTTTAGACATATTTTAGGACCATAGACAACTAACCTGAGCTGTAGTCTATGATTTTAATTTTTCAATATGTTAAAAATTTTCACAAAAAGTACTGGGCCGATTGAGATGCGCTTTTATGCAATAGATATGGTTAGCTTGTGAAAAGGTTCTTAGATATATTTTAGGACCATAGACAATCAAGCTGAGCTATAGTCTATGATTTTAATATTTCAATATGTTACCATTTTTCACAAAAAGTACTGGGCCGATTGAGATGCGGTTTATTGCACTATATATGTATAGCTTGAGAGAAGGTTCTTAGATATATTTTAGGACCATAGACAACCAAGCTGAGCTGTAGTCTATGATTTTAATATTTCGATATGTTACCATTTTTCACAAAAAGTACTGGGCCGATTGAAATGCGGTTTTTTCATTAGATGTGTATAGCTTGTGAGAAGGTTCTTCGATATATTTTAGGACCATAGACAACAAAGCTGAGCTGTAGTCTATAATTTTATTTTTTCAATATGTTACCATTTTTCTCAAAAACTACTGTGCTGATTTAGATGCGGGCTTTTTGTTTTAGATATATTTTGCTTGTACCTAGATGCTGCCCAGGGTCTCATGATGGAGTCAGGAGGCGATCATGGGAACTCCTTAAATTCTCATCGTATACCCGTCGCGTTTGGACTCTTTTGATTTGTCGTGACAAGCGCGCCTCGAAAAGAGAAGGGTTTGGCCATTGTCCACCACGCTGGTCAAAAAAACTACTGAGCTGTCAAAGATGCAGTTTTGTGTTTTAGATATTATGTAATATATACGTTTGCTAAGTTCTAATTGTTGTTATAAAGGTCAAAGGTATTATAGAGCTCTGCAGTTCGTCGTGGGTTTTTTTTAAATTTTAAATTTTATTACTTGTTAACATGATAGGTATATATACGTACTTGCTTAAATCTATAGTTGACAAGGACTATAAAAACACTATTTGTGTGCACGTTCTGTTAATCAATGGCAGAATACCGGATGTTGCAGGTACCCTGCTTCCGGTTCGTGCATTCAAATCTGGAACGGCCGGAAATATGTCTGTAACTTCTTCGTGATTTATTGGTTTCGATTAGATTTATGGTTTTTGATAAATTTCGTCATAACTAACCATTCATGTACATAGATTTATGCCCACTACGGTTATTTAATATGATAAACAGATACATTAATTAATTAATGTTCTCCCGACCGAATTTCGGGTACGGCGCGGCGGCCAGAGAGATTAGCCATCGGGGCGGGAGATATTATAGTGCACAATTAGTGTGTGCGCAAACACAGGTGCACTCTCTGTTCCTTTACTTTCATAGCCAGGGACGAATAATCCGACACGACCGGAGAGAGATCAGGCGCAGGACCGACGGCTTAACGTGCTCTTCGAGGCAAGGGGTGAAACGCCAGCTTCCTAAGAATTTCTTGTCAGAAAAACCCAATACTTATCGTATCCCGACCCGGACTCGAACCCGGGACCTCGTCGGCCGCAGTCGAACATGCTAACCACTAGACCAACGAGGCCGTTAAAGTTAAATCCAAGATACCAACGTGCTCAAACGTTCTTACCTACTATCGATGATTAAAAAACACTTTCGTTCGGCCCTTCGAGTCTTTATGGTACTAGAGTTTAGAAGGTCACGTTTGGAAATTTTCTTTTATGTATGTGCCCCACTTTAACATTCGTGAAAAGGTGTGGTTATTGTATGATTGATGAGCCAAAAGTTATTTTGTAACGATCTATTGAATTGAATCGTACCTACTCAAAGCCATAAGTCAAGTAGGTATGGTGATTGAAGATCTGAAAGAAAAAACATATTAATAATTAATAATATAGAAAAGGTTACCCTTTGTTTTGTTGTTGTTACTTTGTATTCTTTATTAAATAATTTAATATAAAAAATACTTTTTAAACAACCGACTTCAAACTCCCGCGCCAACTTTACAACAACAAGCACACGCTGCACAAAGTTTTTATTTTATTGTTGATATTTTAAAAACCGCTCGACCGGTTTGAATAAAATTTATATGGGACCACATGGGAAGTATGCTCTTTCAAATAAAAAAAGAATCATCCAAATCGGTCCACCCAGTCAAAAGTTCTGAGGTAACAAACATAAAAAAATAAAAAAAATACAGTCGAATTGAGAACCTCCTCCTTTTTTTGAAGTCGGTTGAAAAATATCAATAATAACCTTTACATAATTAATGATTACGGCTTTAATCTTGTACCTATTGACGTAGTCTTCAGTTTACTTAATAATGCGAATTAAATTAAAAACGTGACTAAACTAATTTTTGTTAATTACCATTACAGTGAATTATATGATTAAAAACACCTAGTTATTATTCAGAGTTAATGCAGTCTTAATAATAACATTATATTATTAAGAAGCTACTTATGTAACTAGCTTTTTCCCGCAGCTTCGCTTACATAAGTTCGATTATGATACAAATTACATACCCCTATTACCGCCGGTCCCTAGGGGTTGATTTTTCAAAAATCCTTTCTTAGCGGATGGGGAGGGGGGTCTGCCAATGCTGTGATTTCCAGTGCAGGGCTCGCCATTCCAGCGCCTTGCACATTGCAATAACAAATTTGTACCTATTTCCTATCATCCGATAGCAATTACCTGTTACATGAGTATTCCGAACTTTAAGGATTGTTAATTAAAAAAAATAGTACTTTCGTACTTATAAACTCTTTACTTGGCTACAAACTATAAATAAAGTAATACAAAAGGATTATTATTACTCGGGCACTTAAAAAAGCAAGAAACGCCATTCACAAGAACTTGGAAGCCACTTTGTGGAGAGCTAGGCAAACTATATATGCAACAATAAGAACTTTTATAGAGGTCTCAAGATCTCCATTGTTTTGAGCAACACAATGGCTCTGAAAACTGTTAGGTTTCTAAGAAAAACAATGTTTTCGTATAATTTTTTATTCGATGCTGAGCGGTGATAGCTTAGGCACCTGACCTTCAAAACGAGTTCGCGGGTTCGATCCCTGGGCACGAAGTACAAACCTATGACTTTTCAGAGCTATCATGTGCGTAAGAAATTAAATATCACACGCTGCTAAAGTTCTAACGGTGCAAGAAACGAAGCGGAAACGAGCATGCCCCAGAGTTCTTCATAACGTTCTCGCAGATGTGTGAAGCCAGCCAATTCTCACTTGGTCAGCGTGGTGGACTATGGCCATACCCTTTTCATTCCGAGAGGAGACTCGTGCTCTACAGAGCACTACAGTAAGCCGGCAATGGGTTGAAACTTGAAATGATGATGATGATAAGCTAACCCTATGGGTGCGCTGTTTGAGAGGATGTGACGTAAAATGGAAGCGTTTAATCTGTAGGGGTACGGCAATTAAAACAATTGCTCTTTATTAAATCCATGCGATGTAGCCTAGTGGTAAAAATGCCGGCCTCGTATTCGGGGATTCAGGGTTCAAACCGTAGTCTATATTATTTTCGGAACAGACTACAGAGTCATTAATATCGAAGAAAGATATGTCTTAATTTTTTCATCCGTATTTTGTTTATCATGTCCACCATTTTTGATTTCTCATGATATTATGGTCCATATCACCGTGACACGCGTAATGCTGATGAGAAATCAATGTTTACCTACTTTGTATATTAGTCATGTTAAAAAATCTACGCCTCCGATATGTCGTAAACAAAAAATTTTTGTGTATGTGTCTATTTGTCGTGGTTGCTGGGATGATGTAGGCACATGCGACCTTTGTGGCGCAGTGGTGAGCGCTGCCTGATAATTAATGGGGGGTTCGATGCTGACATAAACCGATTAGGGTTATGGTCAATGGTGGGTTTAATATAGATGCCATACCCGTAACATGTTAGCCCACTATGATATAAGACTGCATTCGCGCTTACCACCGTTATTAAAAAAAAATAGAAGTCGTCAGCTAGGTTTGGATCGCAACTCTCAAGTCGCAACTCTCACCGCGTCCAGCGTGATGCTCCTCCCCCGATACTGGAGATAAACTGCACCACAGATGTCTGGGTTACTGTTTTTACCAAAACAGTTCGAGTAGGTGTACGTCATATATCCCGTTTTCCTTAATTTTCCTATTTTGGTCGGTTTTGAAACCATAATAAACCGTAGTCTGTCGTAGTCGGGTAAACAAACTTAGACGCGCATGCGCTAGCTCCAAGCGAAATATGGTATCACAAGGTTAGCAGGTGGCCCGTAGGGTCGGTGCAACGACTTTATAGTGCGTTTCCATTGCATTGCGATTTGGTTATAAGGCATTGATGTAGAATTTTAGTACAATGTTATTTAGTTTTCATAGGTCTCTGAACGGTACCTATAGGTACCTAAGTAATTATAAGTTTGTCATGGTAGTAGGTACCTCGGTGGTACCTACGCCGATCGACCTGTCTAGCTTTACTTTTTCTGAAACTTGATAAAAATCACAATTCAAAGCCTATAAAATAATGTTAAGTACCCAGGAAAGACTATAATATGAAAGTTAATGGATTAGATTTTAGAACTACTTCAAAAATGTATAACTTTAAGTAATTCGTAATAATATAGGTACTTTACAGTTTGCACTATCGATATATCGATACTTAATTAATTAAATATTGAGTAAGTTTGCATGGTAAGTAGTTCAAAGCTGTTTTTAGAAAGGTAGTAGTTGTTACATAGTTAATAATTTTAGAGCTTTCAAAAGCCTACTGGCCTGAGGTTCTCAAACGATCCATTCAGAATATGTATAAGTTACCTATACTCTCTTCACTGAAAAAGCTTATAGTTGGCAGGTATTTTAAGATGATATTATGAACTGCATCAAATATCCGCACCTCCTTAGGACAAGAATACACTATCAATTTTACTACATAGAAGGTATTTACTTACGTTATAACATTTTCTTCTCCCATGACAAAAAAAAACAATATATACTTACCTTATATAGTTTTCGAGTATCGTATTTAATAATGGAACCATATTGTCATAAAGTCATCGAACCTCCTTTGTTCCATTTATGGCAACACATAGCTAGGCGTCTTATATTTACACAAACACAATCAAAAGATTTATTAAAGCATTTAAGGTTTATTTTATTCTTCATACGTCGCCTTTAATTCATCCGATAACATCTAGACATGATATTGTATCAGCGTGTCATGTAAACCTTGACCAAATCTTTGTTGTTTAACTACGCACTTTTAAATGTTCGAAGGTGAGATGGTAAATGAGATCAGATTATTAAAAGTGTATGTGTTCAAATTCACACACGGCAGAAACGAAACTTCGAAAAGTAGTTCAGAAAACTACGCGAGAGAATGAGATAAATATAACTTGTATTCTGTCTCATTCTCTCGCAGGCTAAACCCTATTATGAATATGTTTGTCTCTTTTCATCCAAAAATTGTGTTGTAAGCTCTACTAAGCTATATAGAGGAGTTTTCGGAACGAATTTACGCCTATGTAGTAGAATTTTACGAGATCTGAAAAGTAAAATGTATGAGGCACTTAGCCAACTGAAAAATGGATGGCAAAGCAAAGTCCAAATAAATCAAGCCTAGATGGATACTCATATTATAGGTGCGAAATCGTGTCTATCTGTTACCATTTCACGGCCAATTTTAACAGTTTTGACGAAATTTGGAAACCGAGATAGGTTGTATCCCGGGGACTGGTATAATAATATTATGTTACTCATCCCGAAAAATCATAGAGTTCCCAGTCCGACGGAATTAAAAAATATTCACGCGTAGAAGTCGTGGGCGTCATCCAGTACTTAAATAATTAATAAAATGCGCATTACGATACGAGTTGGGTAGCATAGTTAGCTACCTATTATATCCATTATGATTATGTTTACGCAATTATCACCACAGCGTCTATCGTACCCAGCTCAGGGTCACTTTACAATGAAATGCGGCATTATCAAATATTTTTAGCGTTTTTCCGCGTATGAGTAACACATGAGTACATGACTCATTTACTCGGAGTCTTCTGACGCTGAGTCAACATCATTCGATACGATGATTTCGGAGACCGATGATTCTGTAGAATCTAATCAATAATAAAGGTAAAGATTTTATTAATATAAAGATAAAAATGGTGTAAATGCCTAGAGGCTTCGGCCGTGGCTAGTTACCACCCTACCGGCAAAGACGTACCGCCAAGCGATTTAGCGTTCCGGTACGATGCCGTGTAGAAACCGACTATGGGTTTAATAAAATAGTAACTGCCATACCGCTGTTAGCGGTTAGCCCGCTACCACCTTAGACTGTATCATCACTTACCATCAGGTGAGATCGCAGTCAAGGGCTAACATGTAGTGGAATAAAAAAAAATAGAATGACGTCGATAGGTATATAATCAATAGTTTTTTTATTGAGTTCTTGTAGGAATGTTTTAAAAAAATCGATATGAGTAAGATCGATTGTGACGGATAGATGGATGGATCGACATTTCTAGATATCATATGTTTCTAAGAAAGCTCCATTAGATACGTAATTAAGTAGGTATAATATCACAATACATACGCTGGGTAAACATGAGATTTTTTTCTCTCTAAAATGCAAACGTAGCAAAGACGGGGCTCATCGAGTCAGCGAAAACTCGTAGTTACATAAGCAAAATAATATGTACCTAAGTATACGATTGAATTTATCGATAGTAATAAATCATCGGGTTTTCCCTGTACCTATCTGAATTCTAATAGGTTTCCAAGCCAAGCCCTCTTATCAGAAATAACGTAAGTAACTCTTATACCTATAAACATCATAATATGTAGTTATCCAAAAATCCGATTCCTTTTTTGTATTTTATTTTAAAGTTTCATTGCAACTTTTTAGTCGTAGGCGTAGCGTAGCCCTTCCAACTCGCCTTTTGTTTGTAAATAAAATATTTGGCAAATTATACCTATAAAAATTGTTAATAGTTCAACGTACTTTGAATTTTTATATTTTACTAGCGGACGCCCGCGACTTCGTTCGCGTGGCATAAGTTTTTTAATTCCCATAGGCATTCCTTAATTTCCGGAATAAAAAGAACCCATGAAAAAAAACCCGTCGATCCGTTGCTCTGTTAAGCGTGATTGAAGGAATATCAAGTTTCACGGCCATATAGCTTGAAAAACGTCGGCCTTTCATACAAACTTTCAACCCCTATTTTACCCCTTTAGGGGTGGAATTTTGAAAAACTGTGAAACACGTATTTCTTTATTTTTTACCGATAACTCATATACTAAGTTTCATGGATATACCTTGAGAAATGACGGACTTTAATACAAACTTTCAACCCCTATTTCACCCCCTTAGGGGTGGAATTTTGAAAAACGGTGACACACGTAATTCTTTGTTTTTTACCGTTAGCCAAAATACCAAGTTTCGTTGATATAACTTGTAAAATACCTTGAGAAATGAAGGCCTTTGATAGCAACTTTCATCCCCCATTTCACCCCTTTGGGGGTTAAATTTTCAAAAACTGTTTAACACGTATTTCTTAATTTTCAACTCGAAGCTCATAAACCAAGTTTCATGGCTCTAGCTTTCATAAAAATTTTCAACCCCTATTTTACCACTTTGGGGGTCGAATTTTGAAAAACTGTGACACACGTAACTCTTTATTTTTTACCGTTAGCCAAAATACCAAGTTTCATTGATATAACTTGTAAAATACCTTGAAAAATGAAGGCCTTTGATACCAACTTTCATCCCCCATTTCACCCCTTTGAAGGTGAAATTTTGAAAAACTGTGAAACACGTGTTTCTTTATTTTTAACCAGTAGCTCACATACCAAGTTTCTTGGCTATAACTTGAGAAATGAAGGACTTTCATACAAACTTCCAACCCCTTTTTTACCCCTTTGTGGGTGGAATTTTGAAAAACTGTGACACACGTAATTCTTTATTTTTTACCCTTAGCCAAAATACCAAGTTTCTTTGAAATAACTTGTAAAATATCTTGAGAAATTAATGCCTTTTATACCAAATTTCATCCCCTATTTCACCCCTTTGGGGTTCGAATTTTCAAAAACTGTGAAACACGTATTTCTTCATTTTCAACCCGCAGCTGTTATACCAAGTATCATGGCCATAACTTGAGAAATGAAGAACTTTCATACAAATTTTCAACCCCTATTTTACCCCGTTGGGGGTGGAATTTTGAAAAACTGTGAAATACGTACTTCTTTTTTTTTAACCGGTAGCTCACATACCAAGTTTCTTGGCTATTACTTGAAAAATGAAGGACTTCCATACAAACTTCCAACCCCTATTTTATCCCTTTGGGGGTGGAATTTTGAAAAACTGTGACACACGTAATTCTTTATTTTCTACCGTTAGCCAAAATACCAAGCTTTGTTGATATAACTTGTAAAATACTTTGAGAAATGAAGGCCTTTGATACAAATTTTCATCCCCCATTTCACCCCTTTGGGGGTTGAATTTTCAAAAACTGTGAAACACGTATTTCTTAATTTTCAACTCGCAGCTTATATACCAAGTTTCATGGCTATAGCTTTCATAAAAATTTTCAACCCCTATTTTACCACTTTAGGGGTTGATTTTCGAAAAACTGTGACACACATAATTCTTTATTTTTTACCGTTAGCAAAAATACCAAGTTTCGTTGATATAACTTGTAAAATACCTTGAGAAATGAAGGCCTTTGATACCAACTTTCATCCCCCATTTCACCCCTTTGGGGGTTGAATTTTCAAAAATTGTGAAATACGTATTTCTTAATTTTCAACTCGCAGCTCATAAACCAAGTTTCATGGCTATAGCTTTCATAAAAAATTTCAACCCCTATTTTACCACTTTAGGGGTTGAATTTTGAAAAACTGTGACACACGTAATTCTTTATTTTTGAACGAAAGCCAAAATACCAAGTTTCGTTTATATAACTTGAGAATATCTTGAGAAATGAAGGACTTTCATGCAAACTCTCATCCCCTATTTCACCCCTTCGGGGGTAGAATTTTTAAAAACTATGAAACACCTATTTCTTTATTTTCAACCAGTAACTCGTATACCAAGTTTTATCAATATAACTTGAGAAATGACGGACTTTCATACAAACTTTCACCCCCTATTTCACCCCCTTAAGGGAGGAATTTTGAAAAATCCTTTCTTAGTGAGCGCCTACGTCACAAAAGGAACCTACTGTCAAAATTTCAAGTTTCTAACCCCAGCGGTTTAGGCTGTGCGTTGATTAGCTAACGATTTTATATATATATAGATAGATAGATTTTTACGTAACAAGTAATAAAATTAAAAATTTTAAAAAAACCCACGACGAACTGCAGAGCTCCATTATACCTTTGACCTTTATAACTTTGAAACAACAATTAGAACGTAGCAAACGTATATATTACATAATATCTAAAACACAAAACTGCATCTTTGACAGCTCAGTAGTTTTTTTGACCAGTGTGGTGGACTATGGCCAAACCCTTTTCAAATGGACAAATCAAAGAGTCCAAACGCGACGGGTATACGATGAGAATTTAAGGAGTTCCCATGATCGCCTCCTGACTCCATCATGATACCCTGGGCAGCATCTAGGTACAAGCTAAATATATCTAAAACAAAAAGCCCGCATCTAAATCAGCACAGTAGTTTTTGAGAAAAATGGTTACATATTGAAAAAATAAAATCATAGACTACAGCTCAGCTTTGTTGTCTATGGTCCTAAAATATATCTAAGAACCTTCTCACAAGCCATACACATCTAATGAAAAAAACCGCATTTCAATCGGCCCAATACTTTTTGTAAAAAATGGTAACATATCGAAATATTAAAATCATAGAGACAGCTCAGCTTGGTTGTCTATGGTCCTAAAATATATCTAAGAACCTTCTCTCAAGCTATATATATCTAACTAGTATTTCGCCCTGTGCGCGAGCTGCTAAAGCAGCTCACGGGTTGTGGTTAGACTTACAAGTAGTACAGATTTTACTGTACTAAACTGAATTCATTTATTATGGTGATAACAAAATAAAAAAAATGGCGCTGATTTTTTAAAACTTTGGTAACAGTTTCCTGTTTTGTAACCCCAGGGAGTCCTAAATATCGATTTTGAACGAAATTGGTCAATTAACAAAGAATTTCAAAATAGCGCTGATTTTCTAAAATTTTGGTAACAGTTTCCTGTTTTGTGACCCCAGGGAGCCCTAAATTTCGATTTTGAACGAAATCGGTCAATTAACACAGAATTTCAAAATGGCGCTGATTTTTTAAAATTTTGGTACCAGTTTCCTGTTTTGTGACCCCAGGGAGCCCTAAATATCGATTTTGAACGAAATCGGTCAATTAACAAAGAATTTCAAAATGGCGCTGATTTTTTTAAAATTTTGGTACCAGTTTCCTGTTTTGTAATCCCACGAAGCCCTAAATATCGATTTTGAACAAAATCGGTTAATTAACAAAGAATTTCAAAATGGCGCTGTTTTTTTAAAGTTTGGTAACAGTTTACTGTTCTGTAACCCCAGGGAGTCCTAAATATCGATTTTGAACGAAATCGAACAATTAACAAAGAATTTCAAAATGGCGCTGATTTTTTTAAATTTTGGTACCAGTTTCCTGTTTTGTGACCCCAGGGAGCCCTAAATATAGATTTTGAACGAAATCGGTCAATTAACAAAGAATTTCAAAATGGCGCTGATTTTCTAAAATTTTGGTAACAGTTTCGTTTTGTGACCCCCTAATGGGAGCCCTAAATATCGATTTTGAACGAAATCGGTCAATTAACAAAGAATTTCAAAATGGCGCTGATTTTTTTTAAATTTTGGTACCAATTTCCTGTTTTGTAATCCCACGAAGCCCTAAATATCGATTTTGAACAAAATCGGTCAATTAACATAGGATTTCAAAATGGCGCTGTTTTTTTTAAGTTTGGTAACAGTTTCCTGTTTTGTGACCCCAGGGAGCCCTAAATATCGATTTTGAACGAAATCGGTCAATTAACACAGAATTTCAAAATGGCGCTGATTTTTTAAAATTTTGGTACCAGTTTCGTTTTGTGACCCCAGGGAGCCCTAAATATCGATTTTGAACGAAATCGGTCAATTAACAAAGAATTTCAAAATGGCGCTGATTTTTTTTTAATTTTGGTACCAATTTCCTGTTTTGTAATCCCACGAAGCCCTAAATATCGATTTTGAACAAAATCTGTTAATTAACAAAGAATTTCAAAATGGCGCTGTTTTTTTAAAGTTTGGTAACAGTTTCCTGTTTTGTAACCCCTGGGGAGTCCTAAATATCGATTTTGAACGAAATCGATCAATTAACAAAGAATTTCAAAATGGCGCTGATTTTTTAAAATTTTGGTACCAGTTTCCTGTTTTGTAATCGCACGAAGTCCTAAATGCAATAAACCGCATCTCAATCAGCCCAGTACTTTTTGTGAAAAATGGTAACAGTGGTTGAAAAATTAAGATCATAGACTACAGCTCAGCTTTGTTGTCTATGGTCCTAAAATATATTTAAGAACCTTCTCACAAGCTATACACATCTAATGCAAAAAACCGCATCTCAATCGGCCCAGTACTTTTTGTGAAAAATGGTAACATATTGAAAAAATAAAATCATAGACTACAGCTCAGCTTTGTTGTCTATGGTCCTAAAATATATCTAAGAACCTTCTCACAAGCTAAACATATCTAATGCAAAAAACCGCATCTCAATCGGCCCAGTACTTTTTGTGAAAATTTTTAACACATAGAAAAATTAAGATCATAGACTACAGCTCAGCTTTGTTGTCTATGGTCCTAAAATATATCTAAGAACCTTCTCACAAGCTATACACATCTAATGCAAAAAACCGCATCTCAATCGGCCCAGTAGTTTTTGTGAAAAATGGTAACATGTTGAAATATTAAAATCATAGACTACAGCTCAGCTTGGTTGTCTATGGTCCTAAAATATATCTAAAAACCTTCTCACAAGCTATACGTATCTAATGCAAAAAACCGCATCTCAATCGGCCCAGTACTTTTTGAGAAAAATGGTGACAAAAAAGTGCACAAACAAACAAACAAACAAACAAACAAACAAACAAACAAACAAACACACAACCTCTTAGGGCAAACACATATACCGTCTCCGCTTCGTCGAGGGTAATAAAAGACGTTTCAACTCCTGATTATTATTGGATGTCTAATGTCTATCCTTTAGGTACTGGTGATGGTAGTGGTGGTGGTCCTATAGCTAATAGTACTGACAGTACATAAGTTTGTTCGAAAGACTTCCACAATCCACGATCTGGTTGTTTGTATCCAGAGAACTAGGTACCTTCTGCTGTTCACTTGATGTCTTCTAGGTATCCATCTATAAAATCTATCAATACTATGGCCTGGGATTTTCGGTGCTAGACCTGCCAGCGCCTTGGACTAATAGTCTTCTGGGCTGTAGCCTGAGTAGTCTTTTTCTCGTGCTTTGAGTTTTTAAAATATGTTTAATCCCTTTTTCTTACAGAAGTAAAAAAAAATAACGGATAGCTACCACATGTACTTACCGACATTTTTACCGAAAAAAAAACACCGTAACCACGCGGGAACTATTGGGTTACATCTCACATCTTATTTTCTTTTGAATGCTGCAAACAAAACTTAACCTTATCATACCTGTGATAGGATTGATTATTCCGGGGTAAGCTAATGAAGGTTACTTTTTATCTGGCTACGAAATTGACGGTTTAGGTATATCCCGTGTAAAGTTTCTGTGGTTGTCTCGCAGCCCGCAGGACAGCTGACTTTTTATAGGTTAGGGATGTGGGGCATATATTATATCCTATGGCGTGTTTCTGTGGTCACTATTGTTTTATTGTTTTTATTTTTTATTCCACTACAAGTTTGCCCTTGACTGCGATCATACCTGATGGTAAGTGATTATGCAGTCTAAGATGGTAGCGGGCTAACCTGTTACGGGTATGGCAGTCATATTATACCCATACCCCTATAGTCAGTTTCTACACGACATCGTAACGGAACGCTTAAACGGTTGACGGTACGTCTTTTGTCGGTAGGGTGGTCTAGCCACGGCCGAAGCCTTCCACCAGACCAGGCCAGAGAAAATTCAGAAATTATAAATTCCCAAACTAACCCTGCCCGAATCGAACCCAGGATGTCCCACGTTAAGACAACAGCGCTCAACACTGTGTCAGGTAGGTAGTTTGTGACAGTATGCTTGATGTACTGGTACATATGTGGTGTCGTTTTACAACCCGCAAGAACATAGTTAATTGCGACTCTGTTGTTTAAATAATTATAAAATAAAATATTTAATTAAATTCTCGAATTTCGTGAGAGCTAAAGATTTTGCTGAAAATAATATTCTACCTACCGGGCGATTGGCGAACGGCTTTTGAGGTACATAGATCGTTGAGTAGGCACCTAACTACCTAGGTACATAAGCTCTCAGCCAGGCAATCTAACGTTTTTCCCATCTCACTCCGGGGGGAGCAAGTCCTGTGTAGTTATAGATTGAAAATTTCTGTTCCAAAACCAATAATAATAAAAGAACCAATGGCCCAATGCAAATCGTAATCCTTTGATGGCCTAAAACGTATTACTCGAACTGTTTAAGGAGTTCATACATGCTTTTTGACGTGCAGGCATCTATGAACTCCTTGAATAGGTCGAATTATACAAACGATAACCTTTACGATTTCCTTACACGATCGGGGGGCATATCCAATCGTAGGTATTTACCCATCTACTTATCTATTTATATGCGATAAGCTTTAGTCTATTACTCGATACTCTTATCACAAGACAAATGACATAGACCTTGGTATCTGAATGCTCAATCTTCAGCTTGAAATAGTCATGATAACCTTGTAAGTTGTGAGCTTAATATCAAAATTGACTAGGCAAACATTATTCATTAACTATCAAATTCATTTATTTCCACTGTTTCAACCATTATTTAACATTTAGCGCTTAGTTTATATTCTACGTTTCTAATTTAAGGCCTACTTACTTACGTTTAAAGTTACGATAGTCGATAGGGTAACTGTTAAACTTGGCTACCAATGAAATACAAAATGCGTTGCACAAATCGATAATCGATATTCATTATTCATATTCGTCCTTACTTCAAATTTTGGCCCAAAATTAACAAACTTTGACTTGGGCAACGAATTTCGCATTAAGTTATCACTAACTGTGCCGAACCTGATCGAACATTAAATACATGTATGATTATACTAGCTGTTCCTGTAGCTACTAGTTATTCCAGACCTATCTCTCTGACTTTAGTTCAGATCCGTTCAGCCGTTCTGGCGTGATTAATTAACAAACACCCATCCATCCAAACTTTCGCATTTATAATATTAGTATAGATTATTAAAACTATTACGTGACCTGACGTTAGTTTACTTGTCGACTCCCTTCTGCATCAAATATAACAGCGTTCACGTTAAATTGCATCCGCCGTCAAGCCTTGGATAAGATCACATTTTTATCGAAAGCACATGCTACTATAAAAAGCTTTTTCAGTATGTATAACAAAATACAGTTTTAGTACAATACATGTGTGAAACAATATTGCAGGGCTGAAATATGACTACTGTGTCACACATGGGACTATCTATAGTAGGTACTTAACACATTTTAGTTTGGTAGTAAAAGTCATGAACTCATGACACAAAACTTTGAAATTTTACTTAAGAGTTAAGTAGGTTACTTGAGTTTTAATTTAGGTAATAAACCTATTGCTTTACGCTTTTGAAAGTGTGGAATTCTTCTAGGTAGGTAGAGCAATTTGTTTAGCGACTCTACTTTGTCCAACTAGGGCTTAGAATAATAGTTTTTCAAGGCCTGATAATCGTAGCAGAAACAATTTGAGTCTACAAAGTTACTCTCAGATAAAGTATGCCACATTTTATTCATCAAAGTAGTAGGTATAGTTTCTCGTCTCATAATAATCTTCACAGCTCACTCTGAGAAATTAAGATTAGTTTCTTTCCCACCACACCCTACTAAATAGTTACTAGTAAGTAGTAACATACTCCTACTACCATCGAAACGTGTTCTCTTATCGGTAAACAAGAACGCATCTAAAAAATGTAAAGTAGTTATTAATAGCTATTATAATTAGTTTATCCGTCCAGCTGACGCGGAGAAGTCGAACGATAGCCCGCAGCTCAGTTGATTTATTGTCGTAATAAGTTAATAATGTTATCGAATGTATAGGTGCTAGTTATTTAGTTTTTGATTTAAGTAAGTACATATAATAATATGTAAATTTTAAAGTTCTGAACAGATACAAAGCGTGACATCAACTGTACAACAGATTACAGAACATTACCTTTAGTCTGAGATCTATAGAGCGTACTTTGACTTAGCTCTGACTAAGAAAGAGTTAAAGCGAGATAAATTTCTGACACTCACATAAGTCCATTCCGTTTTAATTGTAAGTAAAGCTTGAGCAAAGTCAAAGTACGCTCTATAAATCTCAGCGTGAGAGTAGATACACACGGTGCGAAAATTTTGTACCTTTACGGCATGAAGCATGTTGCACTTCAGCACAATGTAACATGAGATTAAGTTAGTGTAAGGTATATGTTGAGAGTAGTCGTATTTTTTCTACATCGGTACATTTTAACCAATAGTGAATAGCATCAGCCAAACAAGTGATTTTGACTTGTGAGTAACACACTAGTCGTCACGTTAAAGTGGTTGGGGGCCAGACATGGGGCCAGAGCAAGAGGGCAATAAAGCACTCCCAGACCTCAGTGTCAACTTTTTTCGTAACCCACGACCGCGCATTGTATGGCAAAGCCTTAAAACATTAGTTTTAAAACATTAGTAGTAGTACGCCTACTGATGATTACATCAGTAGGCGTACTATCAACTATCGAGCTTTCCGATTCTAATACTATTTCGATTTCGGTACCGTTTTGTTGGTGCCGTGAACTGTATAAACTTAAATGGTACTCACGTTATCACACGTTTTATTTTGATGTACCTACTATTATCTACTACCTATGGAAATCTTTAGCTAACGAACCTAGCTATCAATTGTTGGTGTAGCTACTTTTTTATTCATAGAAAATTACGTGAAACTTGATACTCGGTAGGTTTGAAGTTAACCTCCTTTAGAATCGATTTTTATATTATAAGCCCGGGGTTATGAAAATTATTGTTATTGACTTTATGTTTCCTTGGTAACACTTATTTATGTTTCCATGACTATGATGAATATATTATCATACTAATATTATAAATGCGAAAGTGTGTTTGTTTGTTGGTTTGTCCTTCAATCTCGCCGCCACGGAGCAACGGTTCGACGTGATTTTTTGCATGGGTATAGTTGAGGACCTGGAGAGTGACATTGGCTACTTTTTATCCCGGAAAATCAAGGAGTTCCCGTGGGTTTAAAAAAAATTTCGCGGAAGTCGCGGGTATCAGCTAGTAAATTATATATAATTAATTTAAACAAGAATGCTTTCAGTAATATCACAGGATAGGTGATAGTAGTAAGTAATATAATAAAAGCGTTCATTTACCCTCATTTACTAATTTATATCCATACTAATATTATAAATGCGAAAGTGTGTCTGTCTGTCTGTCTGTCTACTACGCTTTCACGGCCCATCTGTTCAACCGACTTTGATGAAATTTGGTACAGGCACATACTTTTTACCCAGGAAAATTCAAGAGTTTCCGCGGGGATCTAAAAATAGATATTAATATAGACATCAAGATTGGTTAGCTATCCAACGAAACTATATGTGGGACTATACCATGGTAATTCAGTGTTACACGAATGCAATAGGCCTACCACGAAGTTGCAATATAATCTCTTTGGCATTTTATCTTCATGCTTGCATGCCGAATTGCATTAGGTACGTACCATGAAGACAGAATTGAGTCCAGACGTGCAGACGTGACAATTGTTTTATAAGTAGCTTTGGTTTTTGAAAAGACGACTCTATATAAATAATGAATGTTATCAGTTAAACATATTACATTATAATGGCGTAGGTTTACAATTTGCAAGGACAAACTGATCTGAAACGAAGATAATCGTGGTCTAAAAACTCAAATAAATAACTGTTCCTCGACTCAATTCTAATGTTGACTTTAGACATTTTGTGGATAATATCACTGCTGCCATAGCTGTTAGTTTTTTAGATGAACTACTGATGAACAGACCTTCATGAGTTGTCAAGCTGTCTAAGGAACTTTCATAGATTTAGGATTGGTCTCTGGGAACTTTATAAAAACGTTCTTCACTACGATAATACGAGGGACTAACCCTCGTATTATCTTGATGTCATGGCCCGTTGCTGAAGTCTCGTTTTCTGTCTATCCAGGCCTCATCTCTATGCATTTCACTGAGAGGGTCGCCAATAAAATTCCACCGGCGCTCGGCGTCCTTCAATCCGATTGGAGTATTGGACCAATTTGCAATCCCGCGTCCAAACATCAACTGAAAGTGTCCCACAAATTGTCTCCATGAATAAATTGATTCAGATTAATAAAGTGACTCGATAAATGACGTTCCGTTGTACGGGTTCCTTATCAATATTATTTCACTTGCAATTTTGCCGGCAGTGCCGACGCGAACGTCTAATCGAGCGTACATATCCTTTAAAACTTTAAATGTGTCATCAAACACATCGATATATCGATACAAGTTTATAAAACAATCGATTGTATATCAAACTATACCAGTGACAAGTGAAACATTAACATTATAATACCAAATATTATCACAAAGGTTTCGTATTAGGTTAAAGGAATTATGGAATTTAATGGAAATGTGTGCATTGTATGAGTGATATAATCGGCGGTTCTTAAAATAAATCTGACTAATGCAGAGATGACGGCTGTTAAGTGCATAAAAGTAATAAATGATTTGTATACTGATGGGAAATTGTGAGTAGATTTTTACTAATTATTGTTTCTTTTTAACCGACTTCAGAAAAAGTTATGGTTTTCTATTGACGTGGTTTTTTTTTGAGGATTTAACTCAGGAACTTCAGCAATTTATTTTTTCTTTGAAAATGTTATCGAAGTATATATGCATAATAGTAAATAAAGAGAAGAACTGATGAAGATTTTTGGAGATTTAGGTACCTATGACGAATCTCCTTAAGGGGTAGGTATAGGCAAAAAAATAGTTCAAAAAAGATCAGTGTAATAAAGCTTAGTAAACTTCAAGCCTCTCAAGCTTTCAAATATAGTCAGGGCATAACGTATAATGTAAGTTAAAAGTAAAAAACAATATGTTAGCAAACAATGTGTAAGGGATGTAGCAATTTATATATGATGCCTGCTTAATATAGGTGGGGACTGGGGACCACTGACGTTATTTAATATAATAAGTCTATGGTGGGGACTGAGGATGTTCTAAGATAATAAAATATGTCAATATTAAAATGAATTATTGTAGTTGCTTTTAAAAAACTTCGCATCATAAGAAAAAAGAAGTGTGTTTTATACGCGAATCTGCAATAAAAGTTAAAACCTAGTACTTCTCGATTATATTTAGTTTGTATCGGCTGAACAGAAACATCTTAAGTTATATAACTTGAATATGCATGGTTATTTCATGCGCTCACTTGTTCAAACATGTGCAATTTATACGGAACATAATTAATTTGCACCATGTGCTTAGAAATTAGAACTATATACGTAGGTACATTATAATGATCAAGGCTGTACCTTGAAAAAGTTGATTGAACTTCCGTCCCATACATTGCAGTTTTAAATTATCCGTCTGTTTGTTTCGCTTTCATGCTGAATACCTCTTCGTCATAATTTTGCCATGACGATATAGCTTGCATTTTAAGGAAAGATAATTAATTATTATGATACTTTTTAATTTCTATTTTCCAAGTTCCCAGGGGTCTTGCTAGGTATTCTAAATATTCCTAACCTAACTTTATTCTAATTTCTATATCACACAAGATTCCGAACTGATGAATCATACTTAATAAATACAAATAAATGCGGAAGTGTGTTTGTTTGTTGGTTTATTGGTTTGTTGGTTTGTTGGTTTGTCCTTCAATCACGCCGCAACCGAGCAATAAATCGACGTGACCTGGAGAGTGACATAGGCTATTTTTTATCCCGGTAAATTAAGGAGTTCCCGCGGGAATCAAAAATACTTTAACCACGTGGACGAAGTCGCGGGCATCAGCTAGTCATTGATAAAATAATCTGACTCACTGTCGTCAATTTCTCTAAACTGTCTCTCACTCGACACAATTACGAGTATAATAAGTATAACAAATAGTGACTTACATGGTTTAACTTGATGATAATAGACTGTTTTTGTTCGACACCAAGTAAACGCTTGAATGCAACCAACCGAACGCTGTCAATATAATTTTGGTCAAGGGCTAGTAGTAACAGGAAAAAAATGCTCCAAAATTGAACCAATAACGTCTATTAAGGGCCGATTACCATCACGACACGGTTCATCGTAACCACCACAATGGCCCATTGTTCAGGACCTGTCGGCTGGCGCTGTTGCTACATACACTTTTACTCGTATATTTGCTTTAGTAAACAGCTAACGAGCACAAACTTTGTACTCTTGTACTTGTGTTGATGTGAAAGTGAGTTTGTTTTAGTTTAAATTTATTGCTTGAGTAGGTTTAAGTATGGGGACGTCCGTGCTTATGCATTTTGTTGAGTCAATTATGACATAATTGTTTACTTAACCGCAGTCAACTTAAAAATATAATAATTTAAGTTTACAGTATAAATAATAATTATGTATATCAAAGGCGTATTCTACTGTCTAAAAATAATATGTAACCTACTATGTACCTTCACGTGAAATATACAAGATAAAATATATATTGTACTAGCTTTTGCCCTCAGCTTCGCTCACATTAGGTTCTCATACAAATTTCAAAGCCCCATTTTACCCCCTTGGGAGTTGTATTTTCAAAAATCCTGTCTTAGCGGATGCCTACGTCATAGTATAATCTATCTGTAGGTATGTCTTTCAGCCCAATCCGTCCAGTGGTTTGAGCTGTGGTTTTCAAAGGAACTCTAAAGATACAATAATATAAAAAAATTGAAATTTTAGAAATTAAAGTGATTTTCTTAACAATTGAAAGCATTGCATAACGCATTACATTCTTCGTTGCATCTCCTTCAAGTAAGTATGTGGAGTGCATTACCTAGATTTACAAGCTAATAACTTTGCATACTGATTTAAATTGGCCTAAATTGTTTGGCATCTTCGGACGCGAGTGGGCTCTTAACTCTGTATTATTAGAACATACGTATTTCTGCGCTAATAGGTAAATTACCTAGTAGGAATTCTTGATTGTAGGCTATGTTTAGCGTGGATTTGAGTACCGCAATGTTTATTTCAATTGGGTACACTTTATTTTCAGTCTTATTTACAAGTTTCCTAACTCCTAACCAATCTTTGGAATAGTTCTGACCTCATCCAGCCTTTTGTAAGTTCTGACCTCCTCCGTGGTTTTATTTCATTTATAGTTAGACTTCAAGTTTCAACCCTCTTTTAAAATTCATTAGTAAGTCTTTATAGATATTCCAATACCCTTTTTTGGTCTTCTTATCAGAAGCTTCTCTTCAGTTCTAGCTCTATGATGTTGCAATCGTCTCTACGTCCGAAATACCTTTCAAGGTTAATTATTATTTTGATACATTCCTTATACAAGTTAATCATCAATCATCACAAAATCTAGTTACGATTTATGACAAGACATCACTTGATGATGGTGCCGCATTTACATGACGCCATTAAGCTCATAGTTAAAGACTCCCTAATGTGCCGCATACACTTGAGAAAACAGGTATATAAAATAATTTAATATAAAAAATTCTTTTTAAACAACCGACTTCAAACTCCCGCGCCAACTTTACAACAACAAGCACACGCTATACAAAGTACTTATTTTATTATTGATATTTTAATAACCGCTCGACCGATTTCGATAAAATTTATATGGGATCACATGGAAAGTATGCCCTTTCAAATAAAAAAAGAATCATCCAAATCGGTCCACCCAGTCAAAAGTTCTGAGGTAACAAACATAAAAATAAATAAAAAAATACAGTCGAATTGAGAACCTCCTCCTTTTTTGAAGTCGGTTGAAAAACACTGATTAAGATCATAAAAAATGGTCATAAATAGAGTAAAAGCATTTCTTCTAAACTCCGATGATGAGGTACACATACAACGAAGACTGATGAGATAGTGCTGCAATAATTTGTACCGGCCGCTGTCGTCGGTATCACACGCTTTAGTGAGCCTAAATTGATAGTACAAATTGTATCTGCTTCCGCTTCGAGAGATGAACAAAGCATTCCTTCATGTTGGTCTAATTTACAAATCGACTGCTATTCTCATTGTATGGGCATTTATGTTTCTAATTTCAGTTGTAGTAAACTAGTATTACGTGGTTCCAATAACTCGCAAATATCTCAAAAATATCCCATGTATGGTAACTTATTATGGTATTTTCTACTTTTTTTTACATCAACACACAAAAACATCACAGGTACAAATTTCTATTAAAAATCGTTAAAGAAACTTTATTGTACACCATTAAAAGAAATAAAACACAAAAACAATCATATGGCGGTCGTGTCGCATAAATAGCGATCTCTTCCAGGCAACCTTAGGGCAGAGGAAACTTTGAAATAAAGCGTGAGGGGTTTACTGAGACATATCATATGAATATAATTGGCAACAAACTAGCAGATATATTATAATTTGCTTTATATTTTGAAACATGCTGAGTTTATAGATTTTAGGCATGAATCGTAATCCATCAAATACTTTTTACCTTAGGGTAAAGGTATCGCACAAAAAATATTATGTTAAGATGTTAATATAATATTAGAATTTTCATTTTCAATTTCATCTTCTTGTTTAGAAGTTTTTATTTATCTTTTTGATCGTTATTATGTTGAGAAACTGCTATATTTCCAAGGTTTATGGCAGTATTCGAATTCGCATTAAAATCCCATTTGTAACTTTATCGTCACTTAATATTTGCAGATTTCACATTTCAAAATCATTTTCGATCGTCGTTGCGACAGCATTGCAAACAGGGCTGCACGTTAGAATTTAGCACCGCAGTTTTAACCAACGTAGATTATTACGTCTTTATAATAATTGATCAATTATTGTGGTGTCTCAAATAACCAATAATTGCTGTCCCTGACTTCATTGTTCAATGGAAAATGGAAATGAGATTTCACTCTTTTTACTACTCTACCTATCACGTCTAGAAGTATCTGCATTAGGTATCTTTTATTTATTTATTCCTGTCCTATATTCACATCACTGATAATAATGTTAATTACTAAATTATCTGTCCAACAGTGTCGTTTGAATTATGGTAGGCACTTATCTACCTACTTAGTTGTAACATAGTGAGTTTGTCCTATTTCTTGTAGAATGCATCTGCATAGAGTAAGAACGTCATAATAAGTATGATTGGAAATTTATATTAAGGCTGGGTTCTTATTAGGGTTCCGTACCAAAATGGTGAAATGGAACCCTTATGGTGCGACTTTCTCCGTCTGTCTGTCCGTCCGTCACACTCGATTATTTCAGTAACTATCGAAGCTATCGACATGAAATTTGGAATAGTTGTGTATATTAGTGGCCCAAAGACACCGAAATTAAAAAAAATTGGAAATTATTTTTGTTCTTATTTAAAAAGGGGGGAAAAGCGGAGGGTTGAAATTTAAAAGTGAGATAACTGTACTGTGTGGGGTATCATATGAAAGGGTTTACTTTGTACATTCTAAAACAGATTTTTAATTATTTTTAGTCATGATAGTTTTTGATTTATCGGGGAAAAAGTCTAAAAAAATACCGTTCCCCCCCCTTATCTCCGGAGTTTACCAATCGAAAAATCTGAAATAATTATGGTCAATAGGAATTTATGTATATTTTACAGGAAAACTATAGCCAATGCTCTAACTAGCATAGTTTTTTTTGATATTAACAGTAAACCTCGTACTCGTCGTCAAATAAACATATTGGTTTTTGCCTGATTGTTTTGCTTCAGTACCTACTTCTTGAGTACGGAACCCTCGGTGCGCGAGTCCGACTCGCACTTGGCCGGTTTTTTATTTTATGGTCCTACTGGGAGACAAGGTACTTCAATATCGTGTGCGATTGAGAATATTAATTTGTCCCTTGTGTTTTCTTACAAAACAAAACATTTTGAAATGCCGTACAATCTAATACAATATGCTTGATTATTGCCGGGATATATTCGATAAACTAGAAACAGATGTCGCATTGAAAATATTATGTGCTTACTTTGCCAAGATATTATATTTTTTACTCAGTATTCTAAGCCGATTTCACAGGTTACAAGTTTTTACACGTAACAATTGCTATTGACATGATTTTCGGAAACCCTGAAATTATCTGAGAATTAATGTAATCATCGATTTAAATTTTCAACTAAAATGACGTAATTTTATCTATGAGTTTTATAATCAGTTAAACGAATATATTTAGATAGTTTAATTAATTGACTTTTCTGTTGTCCCCAGGCCTCTTCAAAGGCTCAACCACCACACTCGACGGTATCGGTCTCCGGCCAATGCCAGCCGAGAGGCCGAAGACGTTACGAAAACTTAAGTCAGTGTACGACGCATCTCCAACAGAGCCAGCGAATGTGAACAATAGTATCTTAAGCAGCAATGGAACGAACACAGAAAGAACGAACGGTGTCGAGGAAGAAGTTAGAAGAAGAAGCAATACGAATAGTTCGACGCAGAGTGGGGACAAGTCGCTGTCGATTCTCAGTCCTTTTGATGAACAGGTAAAAAATATTTTTTTATTTTCAACATCCAAGCAAGCTAGAACATTTTTGAAGCGAAGACACTCGTGAAAATGATGAACGAACGACAGTAACGATGAATCGCGATTGGCGACTCATTCGTGGGGCAACGTCATTTATGTCATGTCATGTGTTCCAAGACACCGCCAGTGCCATAACCAATCAGTGCTGAGTGCACAAATGACGATCTTTTGTCTGCGGAGACCATTTGATTGGATAAGTAAGTACTTAGTTGTCGCACATCGCATTATTGGCCATTGGCGACGCAGTCATAAGTTGTATATTTTGATGGGGAACAAAAGTACGCCGAGGACTGCGCAGGACCTTGCATTCCAGTACAAAAAATGAAATCAAAGAATGCATAATCCCTTGAAAATATTTCATGGTTGTTTACTATGTGCAATTTAATGAACGTCCATGAAACGTTACAAAGGCAGGAAGCAATGGAAATTAGCGGCTACAGTTAGAACGCCTGCGTTACCTTTAAGGCTCACACTACACTATCCGACCAAGGACCAGTATCGAAATCTAGAAGTATTAATTTTCTATATGCATTTTTTTATCCACTACAAGTTAGCCCTTGACTGCGTTCTCACCTGATGGTAAGTGATGATGCAGTCTAAGATGGTAGCGGGCTAACCTGTTAGGGGCATGGCAGTTATATTGAACTCATACCCCTATTCGGTTTCTATAAGGCATCGTACCGGAACGCTAAATCGCTTGGCGGTACGTCTTTGCCGGTAGGGTGGTAACTAGCCACGGCCGAAGCCTCCCACCAGGCAAAACAGTACCGTGACAGGCAATGCTCAGAACACGTTTGTACTCTAGAGGCATACATAGAAAGGCGTTTGAGAAATTCTAATGACGTCTTTAAAAATCGCAATCCAGTGAAAGATGTTATGAAAAATAACTGTAAATTAGAACGCAGAATTACTGGTCCCTATGGCTCAATAAGCATTAAAGGTGGAAGCTATTAATATTATTAGTGTGTATAGTACACCTGCAATACATCAAAGACTTCCTTATACGTTTCGGTGAATGGTTGGTGTTGAATTGAAATCGATATCAGCCCAAATTATCACGATAAATATATTATACTAGTACCTATCGTAAAATAGATTCAATCTTTGCTAGGATTTATGTTTCATTACTTACTTACGTTTAGTTTGAGCTTAGGAATCGCATTTCTAGTGATACAAAATAATCCATACTAATATTATGAATGTGAAAGTGTGTCTGTCTGTCTGCTACGTTTTCACGACACATTTCTGTTCACCCTACTTTAATGAAATTTGGTATGAGGATACTTTGTATCCCGGGAAAGGACATCTAACTTTTTATTCCGGAAAATTTAGGAGTTTCCCGCGTTGACGACTTTGCGGGCATCATCTAGATTCTAGTCTATCTATATTTTGATTGTATTAGGAAAATCAACAATAGGTCTACGATATTAAGTAGATCTATTATAGATGCAATACAATATCAATGCATCTATTTTATGCTAATCATGTCTTAATACACCGTCATTTGATAACTATTAACACAACATTATCATAATTCACGCATCTAGATTGGATTTTAATAAACCGTGCCGTGTATAGGGACTTTAACATGTAATGGTTAATACAAACTTAATCACAACTCAATGTCGAAGAGCGATATCATAGCCCTGACACAGAAACCACTGAAAACTTGTCATTTCTGTTGGCGATGATAACAATAGAATACTGTATTGGTGTCCTTAGATTGAAGGTGAAATGATAAAAAATGTAGCTAACCACTTCAATATCCTACATAACATTGAAGAAGTACACACTCGCATCCTCTCAATTTACAATTTTAACATTTAAGTAGTAGTATACAGTTATCCATTTTTAATAATTATAATGGTTTTGTGAGTGAACCGTTCTATTTGTGAAAAGCGCTGAATACATCAAATTGTTTAACAATCAATCTTTGGCAAGCTTATTTGCAACTCGAAGGAAGGCATTGCATTCTATAAATACTTCCATCAGGCTCAAAAATCAAAACTAATAAGGTAATTGAATACTCCATAATTGATTTTAAAGATTTTAATTGCTATGAAATTGCACTCTATAAGTTTAAATATTGCCTTTTTGTAAATTAATTTGCAAGTATTGAAGCCTCCAGGTGCATTTATTTGATATAAGTAAGTACACCTGCTGATGCAAATAACTTCGCAAACATCATCTGCGGGCCCGCATACGATTACCTACTCCGACATTTTTATTAGCTGTGTAACTGTCATATCAAAGCTGATAATATTTACAGAAAGTTTGTAATGACCGACTTTGATGAAATTTGGTACAGTGATAGATTACATGATACATCCCGGGGAAGGACATAGGCTACTTTTTATCTCGGAAAATTGAAGAGTTCCCGCGGGAATCAAAAACATTAATCTACGCGAAGTCGCGGGCATCATCTAGTAAAGTATAATCAAAATGCAGTCTATCGGATAAGAAACTTTTACTAGGCAAAACTCTTGCTTACTCAAAATGTTATTCCTGATTGACCTAGACAATTTGTTTGCTTTAAGAAGCAAAATTTCTCATAATAATTGCTTCGTTTCTAATACGCACTCCAAGAGTATGGGATGTCCTTCTAACTTCTGTTCTCCGTATTTTCTTACTACATATATAGAAGGAAAAGGTGACTGACTGACTGACGGATCTATCAATGCACAGCTCAAACGACAGCTCTGAAGGGGTATAGGGGTTTTGGGGTCAGAACGTTACAAAAGTCACAATAAAGTGTTGACAATCGGGTTATGCTTGAGCTTCATAATAGGGGATGATAAAATGCGACCAAATAACTACTGTCTTAAAAAATTATATAGGGCAGCAGCTGTTCTTGACAGCAGACTGATACTAATTAGTAAACGACAGTCATACTTAACCATGTACCACATATGTTGTCTCAAAAACTTCTGCGGTTTTCCTGGTCGAAGGTATAGATAATGCACCGGAAACGAACAACGGGCTACCTTTAACGAATTGTGAGTCAACGACGCGTGGAAACGTAACGATGTATTCTTCGAGGCTTCCAAGACACTCGGGGACTGTTGGCCTGGCGGGCATCACCATTGTTAAGAGCTTTTATTGTTCACGTTTTAAATTCAAATGGTTTAAATTAAAGTACTTCATTTGATACTTTATTGCCGGTTTGTACTGTGTGAGTTATGAGATATTGAAATTTTAATGGGTTATGTAAATACTCTAGTATTATGTCTAATCTTTTATATTATTGTAAGTGTCTTATATACTCATCATCATCATCATTCATAATACCGTAGCCTACCCTAGAAAACACTATAACAATGGCATTGTCTCTATCATTATTTCTCTTTATCTCCTTCCGTTATCATACCTTGTTTCTTGATTAATCTAACACTACACGCTTAGTTTTTTCAACAATGAAGCATAGCAAAATTAGTATTGGGCTGGTCTAGAAACTGTTCTTCGAGAAAAATCCGACATTTTTTAGTTCATAGATTTGTGCATAGCAGAATTTGAACAATTTTGAACTTAGCCGCAAAGGAAGTGTAGTAAAACAAGACAAAACAGCAAGTTTTACAATTGAAATATCCATAAAACCTACCGTATGGTCTGCTATGATAGGTTGAACCAACGGCTTCCAATCCAGTTTGTTTCCCTTGGTCGAAATTTTAATACTTTTATTTTTGTCAACAGGAGGAGTGGGCTAAAATCTCCGAGATAATGGCCTCCTTCGGCAGCAAGCTAGTCCGAGAATCAGTATTCGTGTCCGAGTTGGAACAGGAGTTCACATCGAGGCTTGGACTAAGCTGTTCTGAGTCCAGCTTAAGCACATCGGTCGCTTCGAATTTGGGACTTTGGCTATCAGGACTGGGGATGCACGATTATGAATCTCTGTTCGTTGAGAGCGGTTATGATGACATCGATTTTATTGTGAGTCTTTAGTTTTTAATCTGTAATTTCTTTTCAATGGATTTCAGTTATTAGTATGAAGTAAATTAAAACAAAATCTATCAGTACTAACATTATATATCGTCTAAATTAAATATTCAGAGTTCAGATACCTAGATTAAAATTAAAAGAATTCAAATATTTTGCACCGTTACTACTTACTAATCCAACTTTCATATTGATTTTCAAAATAATTTTGGTTTTTGGATGATGAGCCTAAAATAAATAAATAATTCCATTCCATCAGTACTTAAAGATACCTCTTTTCTAGAATGGCATCCTGGACGAAGTTGATCTACGAGAAATGGGAATAGAAGAGAACGATAGGCAAAAGATATTAGAGTCGGCGAAGCATTTACCTCTTAAAATTACAGAAATAAGCAATAACTATAACAATAATAATATAAGTAAAAACCAAAACGAGTCAGTAGACGATTGGTTAAGAACAATAAACCTAGAACAATATAGTGATACGTTTAGAAGACATTTGTATATAGATATGGATAGAGTAAGAAGAATATGGGAGGTGGAGTTGACTGCAGTTTTAGAAATTAATAAGCCGGGGCACAGGAAAAGGATATTGTGTTCTGTGTCTAGTGAACAAAATGGACCGGCGAATAACATTGAAGATATTAATGCTGATCTCAATAACCTGGTAAGTGACATTATATATTTATGTAGCATTTAAGTTCTATTTCGTTTTGGTACCGTACTTACGTAAAGTAATTAGACGTGTTATGTTAGTTACAAGGTTTACGACGATTCTAGTGGTTAGTAGAAAAAAATAATCCATACTAATATTACTAATGCAAAGTACATACCTAATAGGTATGTAGGTACTTTGTTTCGTTGTCTCTTTATTATGTAATTTATTTCAACTGGCATTGTATGGGACTTAACAAAATTATCTGGTGTGTAATCGGGTATGGAGAGTAGATTAGTAGTCACTACGGCTTCCGGCTCAAATGTGATAAGTAGCTTAAAACTTATTGGAATAAAGTTTTACTCCGACGTCAACTTAATACATTTTTAAAGGGTCGTAAATGGTTTTCAAAGAGCCCAAGAATCGACGATATACGAGTGCATCACTATTAACGTCCCACTGCTGGGCACAGGCCTCCACTCTCACAGGAGAGCGGGAATTAGAGCTTAGACCCACCACGCTGCTCCAATGCGGGTTGGCGGGCTTTAACGACTACTATCATGTTAGTGATAATAACCGGGACCGACGGCTTAACGTGCTCTCCGAGGCACGGGGGTGAAACACCGCCAACTTCCAACTCCGGGCTGGCACTGAGAATTTCTTAATTGAAAAACCCAATACCTAACTTTTATGCCCGACCGGGAATCGAACCCAGGACCTCGTGATCCGCAGTCGACTATGCTAACCACTAGACCAACGAGGCAGTTATACGAGTGCATAGTTGGCATTAATCGTTTTATAATAATATTATCATGATGAGACTCTGTCTATAATACTAGGAGTGTTTATGTAATGATAATAGGTCAAAGTTATTCATTCACAATTTGCAAACGATCTACCTACAGACTATTGAAGGGAATGATAATAGTCTTTATAGCTCCATTTTTCTACTAATGTTAAAAGACATTTTCTGTCTACTACCTGATAAAAAATCTATCACTCATCATCTTACGTAGTAGTTCCTAGCCTCTCCACATCTTTCTTCCATTTGTCACATGGTCCTTTGCCTGCCTCAAATCCATTCTCATATCATAAATGCGAATAATGAAAACGAAAACGTATTATAAATATTATAAATGTGTCCGTCTGTCTGCTACGTTTTCACTTACCCGTTTTCCTACGTTAGCGACAAACGCGACAACGCGACTCCATACGACGCGATGCGGCAGTATCAAACAGTAGCTGACCTTCACGTAGCCTACGTTGTCGCGTAGATAAGTTTCTCATTTTCTATGGCGTTGTATCACGTCACTTCTCACCTAGGACAACGGGTTACGGGTACGCTATTTTTGATTAACCGATTCGAACGATTATTCGGGATTATTCCTAAATCCACGCTGACGAAGTCAGGTTCAAGTTCAGGTTCACTTCAATTCAGGTTTTTCGGTCCGTGGGAACGCTTTAATTTTCCGGGATACAAAGCAGCCTATGTGTTATTTCAGTCTATAATATCTGTGCCCAATTTCATCCCGATCCGTTCAGCCGTTCTGACGTGATTGAGTAACGAACATCCATCCATCTATAGGTACATCTATCCATCCAAACTTTCGCATTTATAATGTTAAGTAAGTATATAGATAGTGATAGTAATAGTATAGATGTATTCCAATCCACGAAGTCGCAGCCATCAACTAGTATAATTGATATATTCCATACATGAAGCCAGTCTACACGTACGAGGTCCGATACACGCATGCTAATTTACATTGCTTCCCAGACGCCACGGACGATGAGGCACATGCGTGTTGAGGTGCGTACTGCGTACCGATTGCGTAATGCTAGTGAAAACCGTTACGATTTTGATTTCTTCGACCTTCTACTTTGTGTGATGAAATACTGTAACTAGGTATTAGGTTTAAAGATAATTTTGATAAATAATAATAATATAATAAAAATATTTTAACAACAATTACAATTTTAAATTTTAACAGTTAAAATTACGTTTTGGCAAAATAAAATGATGTGTGATTTATTGAAAAGAAAGAGAAATTACAGAGTTTCTGAAAGTCTTTTCCCAGCAGTTTCCGGCGTTTTTAGTCTCGTCTAATTGTCCTATTATGTACTTACATAAAACATTTCATTTAATTTGTCAACAATATTATTTTGATTCTTTATGCCGATACCCAATTATGTAACGGCCTCATAGGCTTCGATTTTTCAAAATCCCGTGGGAAATCAGTGATTTTCTGGGATAAACAGTAGTCTATGTCCTTTCTTGGGAATCATCATTGAACTCTGTACCACGTTCGGTAGTTCAGTACTTGAGCCTTGAAAAGGTATCTAACAAAAAGAATTAGGTCAGTATCAACATTTCAGTCCATTGCCGATTCACTACTGAGCATGAGTCTCCTCTCGGAATGAGATTTAGATACCTATTTTTAATTCGGATTAACAAATTATCTCGCAACTTAATTAAAACGGCATCAGCTTATATGATCTTTTCAAATTGCTCGTCTCGCGTTAATTAAGGCACGTATCCCAGCAACACCCCAAGTGTGGTAGATGCTTAACAGATTGTAATATTAGCCTTGCTGAAAATGTACGAATTGGTACATGACTTTAGCTAATCATGATTTTTTTTTCTTTTAGAATGTCTTCACTCTTCTTATTACAAAATATGTATTGTCTAGTCTTTGTGTCACAAAAAGATGAAATCATCTAGGCAATCCTAGATTGTTTTGGGATTTACTTTCTGTTTCATTGTAAGTTTCATAACAAAGTCGAAATATTTCCATTTTTATGCTAGGATTATAATAGGCAAGTCTATGTACAAGTAAGCTTCGAAAATATTATGTTTTTGCAGTCAAAACTACTTTTGACTGCAAAAACCGTCAAAAAGTAGTTTATGTAAAAGTACTTTGATCAAGAGAACCGATTGTCTAAGGCTCTGAGCAAATCGTAATTATTTGACAGCTTAAAACGTATTACCTACTGGAACTGTTTAAGGAGTTCATACTTGCTCTTTGACGTGCAGGCATCTATGAACTCCTTATACAGGTCGAATTATACGTTTGACAATTGATTACGATTTCCTTACACAATCGGGGGGCTTTTCCTCAAGTTAAAAGTTTAGTTATTGCACATAGGACCAGCAGCAATGATTTGTAAAATAATAAGACAAGTCTACAAGTAATAGCAATAAAGAATAGCATTCAATTGATAAGGACAACCTAAGCTTCATTATTATATTTAATTCAAATAATTCGAGGCATCATAAATGACATTAATATCCATTTGACGTGTCTGTGAACACGATTGGCCATTGAATTCATTTAGAACAGGACGTCCCTTCGCCATAATACTGAGTACGTGTAATAACGTCTGCTTTGTATCGCATTTTTATAGTCAATTAATATCATAATAACGTGATAGACATCAATCACAGTTAGTCAGTACTTTGGTGTCTGTGAGGTCAATAGGGAATATGCATGATTTATTTTTATTTCTTAAATCAATCATTCACATCTTTATAACATAGTAAAAAATATAAATAGGTTTGAAAATAGTCAAATAATTACGTTAATTGGTGTTTCAAAGTTAAGTATAAATTTGAGCCGTTCAAACTCCACCATTAATCGCGCGCTTTTGATGACGTCATTGGTTATTTCCCGTGTTTGTTTAGTATAGCGATTCAGTTCAGTTACTTCATAATTATTATTATTTAACAAGTAATCACACAGGAATACAGTTTTAAACAATTTTTTCTCACAAACACTACTAACACAGTATGAATATCGACGCCGGTAAATCCACTGACGTGACCATTTACGTCACATTTCGTTTCGACCAATGGTGACGCGTTTTGCAAGTTTGAATTTGCCTCCCTTATTTTTCACTTTCTATTTAATATTTTCTGGGTTTAAATAATAACTAAATAAAAAAAATACCTTTTAAGTATAATGTAAAGACAATAAAGAATCTAGAAAAAAATATTTGAGACAAATTTAAATTTTATGCATATTCCCTATTATGGGTACATTCTTAGTCATAATATTACTTACCTATTAGACGAAAGCTTAGGCCACAGACCCTACTGTGAATGTCTTGCTTAGCTAAATAAACGTTTGCCTCATAGCGAAATCTGTCCGTTTATTTGCCTGTCTCCATAATATCTGCTACCTTTTCACGGCCCTTTACCGGCTTTTATTTCGGAAAATCAAAGGTTCCCAGGGGATTTAATAAAACTTAACCATAACTCTGGCAAAATAATTAACACTAAGTTAAGCTACTTATACAAACTATACATATTTATTTATGGGAGCAAATAAAATGATTTGCTATTAATCAATTTGGTCAGCATAAAGTGTTTTGGTTAGCAATTAATTAGTTTGGCTAGCAACACATGATTTGCACCTGCCTATGTAATTTGAAAATGATCTGCAAATACATAAAGAAATATTTTGTCGGCTTGATATTCTGAAAAAAAATAGTTACGATGCAAAATAATTACTTGGTTGGCAACATAATACAATTATTTATTTATCAAATAAATATTATAAATGCGAAAGTTTGGATGGATGTCTTGATGAATGTATGGATAGATGTTTGTTAATCACGCTCGAACGGCTGAACGGATCTGGATGAAATTTGACACAGAGATAGATTATAGTCTGGAATAACACATAGGCTACTTTTTATCCCGGAATACTAAGGAGTTCCCGCGGGAACCAAAAAACCTCAATCCACGCGGACGTAGTCGCGGGCATCAGCTAGTTAGAGACTATAGGCAATCAGTAGGAGTCCCCAAATTTATCTGTACTTCTCAAGAAGATTTCAATCCTTCTACAATGCTGCCATCACGCGTCTCATCTGTTAAGAGCTTAGCACAGAGCATTTTTAAATTAATTCACCATATCGTGGTGTATCTCATATCACTGCTTTAAGCTGTCACCACACCTGGGGTGTTGCCGGGATACAGGTTGATTAGCGCGAAATGAGCAATTTAGGGGATCACTTTAACACGGGGATTTCGCGCCGATGGACTTTTAATAAACTTTAAGTGACGGCGGGATTAAAGACACGTGTGTATTAAATATGAAGGGTCAATAATAAGGCGGTGTCTAGTGAAATCTTTGAGCAAACTTAAGCTTTTTAGGGTTCCTTATAGTAACACGGATTTGTCATAGTTTCGTTCAGTCCATAAATCCTCTTCTAAACATGAAAAGCGAGAGCTATCAACATACACAGTTTCTACGACATAAAATATTAGAGACGCAATATCACGAAATGATTTTAAATAAGTAGCATCAGCAAACCTTATGCAAGCATAATATAAGTAATAATAAGGAAAATAATGTTCAGCACTGAAATAATTTCTATAGAACTCCAAGTTCCAATAAATCTCACACCGGTAGCTACATCAAAAATAATCACCTATCGAATCACAAAAAAAAACATTCACAAAAGAGCAACACAAAAAGAGCGCTAATTAAATCAAAAAGAGTTCAGCAGTGCCTGAAAAGAAAACAACGCGAACCGATTCAAAGTTCACACTTCGGAAGTGTAAAACAAAAAGGTTGAAGTAAAAACGTGTTGTACGACAAGCGTGAAATTTTAATTAAGCCTCTACAACGGCACAAAAGGAATATAATTGACAGTGTCAACTAATTTGACGAGTGTCATTTGACGGTGATAAAAAATGGTAGGGATGTTAGGGAAGGTACTCGTAACGTGTGGGATGTACGCTTTGAATGGAATGATCTTCCGTTGCGATGAACTTCAATGGCGAACGGATTTTGGGTTCGGTTAGGCACTACTACTTGCTCGATAGATCGGGCTGTGGGTTTTATCGAGCTTTTTTTTTACTAGATGACACCTAAGGCTTCGTTTGCGTGGGTGTAGGTTCTTAAAAATCCCGTAGTCTATCTTTGGGATATCTGTGTAGTGTGTACCAAACTTTATAAACGGTTAATTTGTTGAACGGTGAAAGAGTAATAAACAAACTGATACACAGACATACTTTCGCTTTTATAAATTACTATGGATTAAAAATTGGTAAAATGTTGCTAAAAACATCACGTGATGAATGACCCCATTAGTTGAGTCAGTTTGAGTTTCTTGCTGGTTCTTCTCAGTAGATCCAGCTTTTTGAACCGGTGGTAGATTCTTATGACTTATCATAAGTGGCACAAGTTGTCCGAATTAAAATAAATCATTTCATTTCAGTTTGTGAAATATTTATTCTGTTTTATTAGTTCAAAAATAAATACTTTCGCATTTATAATTATTTACTATGGATTAAAAATTGGTAAAATGTTGCTAAAACATCACGTGATGAATGACCCCATTAGTTGAGTCAGTTTGAGTTTCTTGCTGGTTCTTCTCAGTAGATCCAGCTTTCTGAACCGGTGGTAGATTCTTACGACTTATCATAAGTGGCACAAGTTGTCCGAATTAAAATAAATCATTTCATTTCAGTTTGTGAAATATTTATTCTGTTTTATTAGTTCAAAAATAAATACTTTTGCATTTATAATTTACTATGGATTAAAAATTGGTAAAATGTTGCTAAAACATCACGTGATGAATGACCCCATTAGTTGAGTCAGTTTGAGTTTCTTGCTGGTTCTTCTCAGTAGATCCAGCTTTCTGAACCGGTGGTAGATTCTTACGACTTATCATAAGAGGCACAAGTTGTCCAAATTAAAATAAATCATTTCATTTCAGTTTGTGAAATATTTATTCTGTTTTATTAGTTCAAAAATAAATACTTTCGCATTTATAATTATTTACTATGGATTAAAAATTGGTAAAATGTTGCTAAAGCATCACGTGATGAATGACCCCATTAGTTGAATCAGTTTGAGTTTCTTGCTGGTTCTTCTCAGTAGATCCAGCTTTCTGAACCGGTGGTAGATTCTTACGACTTATCATAAGTGGCACAAGTTCTCCGAATTAAAATAAATCATTTCATTTCAGTTTGTGAAATATTTATTCTGTTTTATTAGTTCAAAAATAAATACTTTTGCATTTATAATTTACTATGGATTAAAAATTGGTAAAATGTTGCTAAAACATCACGTGATGAATGACCCCATTAGTTGAGTCAGTTTGAGTTTCTTGCTGGTTCTTCTCAGTATATCCAGCTTTCTGAACCGGTGGTAGATTCTTACGACTTATCATAAGAGGCACAAGTTGAAATAAATCATTTCATTTCAGTTTGTGAAATATTTATTTTGTTTTGTTAGTCCAAAAATAACAAGTTATTTAATTATTTAAACACAAAGTTACCATTTTTTTTCGGAATTATGTTTTGTAGTCCTCTTTTTTCTTTTCTAGGTAGTTAACATCACGCCACTTTTTTAATTTAGGCGATAAAATTTTCATAACCAAAATGATTACCACTTACTGAAATTCATATAAAAACCTACATAGCTCTTTTCACGATATCCTATGTATTAGTACATAGTACTGGTACTCGTGTTCTCATACCAGTAGTTAGGGCTGTGCAGCTACAAGGCCAGAGTGGCTCACTCGCTATGAATAGCGCTCTGAATAGACGAATTGAGCACTAATTACCCATACAGGGTTGGCGACGTGTGAAATTAAAAAAAGGTCTCTGCTATACCTTTGAAAAGCACACATAAACCTCGTAACGTAGGTAGGTACACGTATGTAGCATAAGTGTATAGGACCTTTTATTCTGTAGCTACTATGTAGTTAAGTACTATTTTATAAGCAACTAAATGTAGTACACTTTTTGTACCCGAAGTGTAGTTATGAGTAGTCGGTTTTAATAGATTTTCATATAAGCGAGATTTTCATTAGCAAATTCTCAAGTATAATATAATATTGTATACCTAAATTATATTGAAAGAAGGATATTATTAAACGTTTCTTAAGCCGGGTTTATGTTACTCCCTGAACACAAGATTTTCACTTATATGCGGCATAGGTACTTTCTACTTAACTCTGAAAAAATAACTCAGAAGTTAAAACTGCGCAAAAAGCGATCCAGAAGTCGTATAGAAGCTCTTTTTTTTGTCTGCCGACACGACTGCAGCGACACAGCCTAATGTAAATGATGCCTTAAAATAAATAAATAAAAATATTTTTTTACGCTTTCCCTAACCAACGTAATTTGTTCCAGAAAAACAATATCCAACAGTTGAAAGAAGAAATCAAAGAAAAGTTACCACCGTCAGAGAACCTGAAGCCCGTTCCTCCACCCGTTGTACCTACGTTGGCACCTCCCGGAGGTGAGACATTAAAACGGAGTAAGAAGAACCGGCCGGCTCCTCAGCCTCCTAGACCCTCGGATCTGGAGATCAGGGCGCCGTCGGAACTGATGGTGGGTGTTCCTGGGGCTCTGAAGACACAGTGGAAACACCAGCCCTTTGTACTGGTTACTGGTGCTGTGACTTATGTCGCTAATGTGAGTGTACTTTTCAAATCCTACTTACGTAACACGTAATTTAACTAAATTTTTTTTTTTAAATTTTTAGTCATACTCATAGAGATTTATTATTTAAAAAGGTGGTCAATCGACGAGAAAGACAGTGGAGTAACGTTTAATTTACTTACTTAAGTGAAAATATTCTTATTCTACGCAATAAGCAGATCCCCCTTTCTGTGGCATAACTCATGGCATAACTCAGAGTAAGAATATTAACTCTATGGTTCATAGATTTCATAAAACTTTAGGGCGTATCCAGTAATAATATGAGTTGTCTCGATTTCTTCCAATCGTGTAGGTATTTCAGATTTCAAAAATGTGAAGCCAATTAGTAATACATATTATATTTTACGTAAGGTTAATTTTGGTTATCACAAAAAATCTGCCAAGGAACTTATTATCTAAGTATGTACCTACTTACAATATACATTTTTAATAATTTACAATAAACTAAAACAATAAATGTTTTATTACAACAGTACTTAGGCTCAACGGTTGTGAAAGAACTACGAGGTACAGAGTCCACGAAGAAGTCGATTCAGAAGCTGAAGAAATCTACCAAAGAACCGCGTGACTCTCCGGACATCATCCTCTCAATCAGCTATCGAGGTGTCAAGTTCCTAAACACTATTACTAGGGTAAGTTTTTACAACGTTTTTAATAACTTTCTTTTTCTCATAAGTACTATTTGTGTTCGAAACTTTTTAAAAAAAAGACTTGTAATTTAGCATTATTATTTTGTATTCTGTAACACAGCTCAGAATTGGATGATGATCAAATATTAATTCGCTTTTTTGACCGTCTGTTTGTTAGTAGTTGTTTGTAAAGTACAAATTGGTGGTAGCTATGTTGTGACGTGTCAATCGATCAATATTTTGCTATAATATTATAATAACAGTAATTAATGTATAAAGTATGTTCTAGTGATTATGATTATGACAAAAATATTATGACAATACTTGCAGTATTGTATCAGAATCAAATGATAGTTCTATCAGAATATAAACGTTTGTTTTCACAATTTTAGTAAGAAAATCGTTTCACATATTATTATTCCTTTTTCAAATACTTTACCCTTTAGAATATTATAATTCCACAGATATTTTTCTCTATTTTATTTACGGTGAATATTCCTTTGTGTATGGAGAGGTTATTCTTTGAAAATTAACCAGGCGTAAAAGGGGTAAATCCCTTCGGTGACTCCCTTGACTTTACGAAGCCCCTGACTTTGCCTATTTGATTTTTAATTATGAAGCATCGTTCACACTTCATCGGACCATTCGCCTATCCTTTGTGTTTCTTACAGAGGAAGGATTGTTTTTTTTGTGTGATTATTTTTTCGTCGAATTTCATGTCAGAAGTCAGAACCCTTCACGGTTAGTTAGGCTGGATAATTAGCAGCTCGCTACTGTGAAACAAAAATTGAGAATTTTCGTTTCAATTTTTTCGTTGTTTTCGTTTGAACGTTTTTACCCTCGACGAAGCGGAGACGGTATATGTGTTTGCCCTAAGAGGTTGTGTGTTTGTTTGTTTGTTTGTTTGTTTGTTTGTTTGTTTGTTTGTTTGTTTGTTTGTTTGTTTGTTTGTGCACTTTTTTGTCACCATTTTTCTCAAAAAGTACTGGGCCGATTGAGATGCGGTTTTTTGCATTAGATACGTATAGCTTGTGAGAAGGTTTTTAGATATATTTTAGGACCATAGACAACCAAGCTGAGCTGTAGTCTATGATTTTAATATTTCAACATGTTACCATTTTTCACAAAAAGTACTGGGCCGATTGAGATGCGGTTTTTTGCATTAGATGGGTATAGCTTGTGAGAAGGTTCTTAAATATATTTTAGGACCATAGACAACAAAGCTGAGCTGTAGTCTATGATTTTATTTTTTCAATATGTTACCATTTTTCACAAAAAGTACTGGGCTGATTGAGATGCGGTTTTTTGCATTAGATGTGTATAGCTTGTGAGAAGGTTCTTAAATATATTTTAGGACCATAGACAACAAAGCTGAGCTGTAGTCTATGATCTTAATTTTTCAACCACTGTTACCATTTTTCACAAAAAGTACTGGGCTGATTGAGATGCGGTTTATTGCATTTAGGACTTCGTGCGATTACAAAACAGGAAACTGGTACCAAAATTTTAAAAAATCAGCGCCATTTTGAAATTCTTTGTTAATTGACCGATTTCGTTCAAAATCTATATTTAGGGCTCCCTGGGGTCACAAAACAGGAAACTGGTACCAAAATTTAAAAAAATCAGCGCCATTTTGAAATTCTTTGTTAATTGATCGATTTCGTTCAAAATCGATATTTAGGACTCCCTGGGGTTACAAAACAGGAAACTGTTACCAAACTTTAAAAAAACAGCGCCATTTTGAAATTCTTTGTTAATTAACCGATTTTGTTCAAAATCGATATTTAGGGCTTCGTGGGATTACAAAACAGGAAACTGGTACCAAAATTTTAAAAAAATCAGCGCCATTTTGAAATTCTTTGTTAATTGACCGATTTCGTTCAAAATCTATATTTAGGGCTCCCTGGGGTCACAAAACAGGAAACTGGTACCAAAATTTAAAAAAATCAGCGCCATTTTGAAATTCTTTGTTAATTGATCGATTTCGTTCAAAATCGATATTTAGGACTCCCTGGGGTTACAAAACAGGAAACTGTTACCAAACTTTAAAAAAACAGCGCCATTTTGAAATTCTTTGTTAATTAACCGATTTTATTCAAAATCGATATTTAGGGCTTCGTGGGATTACAAAACAGGAAACTGGTACCAAAATTTTAAAAAAATCAGCGCCATTTTGAAATTCTTTGTTAATTGACCGATTTCGTTCAAAATCGATATTTAGGGCTCCCTGGGGTCACAAAACAGGAAACTGTTTCCAAAATTTTAGAAAATCAGCGCCATTTTGAAATTCTTTGTTAATTGACCGATTTCGTTCAAAATCTATATTTAGGGCTCCCTGGGGTCACAAAACAGGAAACTGGTACCAAAATTTAAAAAAATCAGCGCCATTTTGAAATTCTTTGTTAATTGATCGATTTCGTTCAAAATCGATATTTAGGACTCCCTGGGGTTACAGAACAGTAAACTGTTACATAACTTTAAAAAAACAGCGCCATTTTGAAATTCTTTGTTAATTAACCGATTTTGGTTAAAATCGATATTAAGGGCTTTGTGGGATTACAAAACAGGAAACTGGTACCAAAATTTTAAAAAATCAGCGCCATTTTGAAATTCTTTGTTAATTGACTGATTTCGTTCAAAATCGATATTTAGGGCTCCCTGGGGTCACAAAACAGGAAACTGGTACCAAAATTTTAAAAAATCAGCGCCATTTTGAAATTCTGTGTTAATTGACCGATTTCGTTCAAAATCGATATTTAGGGCTCCCTGGGGTCACAAAACAGGAAACTGTTACCAAAATTTTAGAAAATCAGCGCCATTTTGAAATTCTTTGTTAATTGACCAATTTCGTTCAAAATCGATATTTAGGACTCCCTGGGGTTACGAAACAGGAAACTGTTACCAAAGTTTTAAAAAATCAGCGCCATTTTTATTTATTTTGTTATCACCATAATAAATGAATTCAGTTTAGTACAGTAAAATCTGTACTACTTGTAAGTCTAACCACAACCCGTGAGCTGCTTTAGCAGCTCGCGCACAGGGCGAAATACTAGTTAGATATATATAGCTTGAGAGAAGGTTCTTAGATATATTTTAGGACCATAGTTATCCAAGCTGAGCTGTCTCTATGATTTTAATATTTCGATATGTTACCATTTTTTACAAAAAGTACTGGGCCGATTGAAATGCGGTTTTTTTCATTAGATGTGTATAGCTTGTGAGAAGGTTCTTAGATATATTTTAGGACCATAGACAACAAAGCTGAGCTGTAGTCTATGATTTTATTTTTTCAATATGTTACCATTCTTCTCAAAAACTACTGTGCTGATTTAGATGCGGGCTTTTTGTTTTAGATATATTTAGCTTGTACCTAGATGCTGCCCAGGGTATCATGATGGAGTCAGGAGGCGATCATGGGAACTCCTTAAATTCTCTTCGTATACCCGTCGCGTTTGGACTCTTTTGATTTGTCGTGACAAGCGCGCCTCGGAAAGAAAAGGGTTTGGCCATAGTCCACCACACTGGTCAAAAAAACTACTGAGCTGTCAAAGATGCAGTTTTGTGTTTTAGATATTATGTAATATATACGTTTGCTACGTTCTAATTGTTGTTTCAAAGTTATAAAGGTCAAAGGTATAATGGAGCTCTGCAGTTCGTCGTGGGTTTTTTTAAAATTTTTAATTTTATTACTTGTTAAAGAAATATTTTTCAATTTGTGTGAAATACTGTGGAGCTATTTATGATGTGTTTTTATAAGATAATATGCAAAATAATTTTCAGATCTTGCCCTTTTTCTCGTGCTACACCTACTCGAAAAAACAAGTCCATACAAAACACACCTAGGTACATACTTCCATACAAGATCAGAAATTTTCCGGAAAAAATATAGTCTATCATGAGTGTTTAAAATGCAGCTATAGCCGATAAAATGAACAAAATACCGAACAATTAGTGACCTAATCCGATAGAAAATTATTTTGATGACAAATAATGTCCCTCGAATTAATGGAATTTCAATTTCTACAGGAGTTAGTCTGTGAGCACGAGATCCGGAACATCCACTGCGCCTGCCAAGACGCAGACGACCTCACCCACTTCGCATACATCACGAAGGACCACAATACACGAAGCCATTACTGTCACGTCTTCAGAGTTGCTACTATGGTGAGTCTGAATGAATGAGAATGAAGAGTCTTAGGCCCGAATTAATAACCGACATCAGCTTTTCTTACGAGCTTATAAACTTATTAATACCTTAGGGTCTTAGAATACTTATTTCAGGGAGTAACGTGCTGCATTTCTCTTAGATTTTATTTAAATTTTGACTGTTATATGAAATATTTTTCTTTACTCGTGCGCCTTATTCCAAACTGCAATACCTGTAGGTATAATCTGCTGCAAATGGTAGGGTTTTCTTGTTTTAATGCGATCGGCTTTCAGATCCTTCCACATAATCTTCTCATATAAATTAATTGAATCGTGGTTTACTGTCTTGAGCATTTTAATTTCAACGAAAAGTGAACCATTAACTAACTTTTAGGGAAATGAGTTATTTAGGTTCGCTTTGAGATTACCTTATATTGCTTGTGATTCTAGAATTGAATTCAAGAGTTCATCTTAGTTAGTAATCGCAGTGGAAATATTAATAGCATAAAATAGTTGATAAGTGATAACTATGATGTAAGCCAGCTTTCAAGAGTGACAAATAACTTCATTTCTTTTCAGGACCAAGCGACAGAAGTAATCCTAACACTGGGCGAGGCTTTCGAAGTCGCTTACCAAATGGCATTAAGAGAGCAGGCGAACAGAGTCCGAGTACCTCCAACCGTAACCAAAACCCCCACCCACGACCCGATGACCACAAGCAATAAGGAGAAAACTAACGTCAACCACGGGAGATCACATTCCATAACGGAGATCAAGTTAAATGGTCACCAGCTGAAAATCGCCCCAATTCCTGCTTCGTTGTCCAACGAAGATTTCCAGTCTTCCAAGGCCTCGGACGGTTCTAAAAGTCCCAGGACACCTCTCCTCAAAGCTCCGATAGCATCCACTGAAGAATTGTGAAAGCAAAGGTAACATTCACTGAATTTTGTTGGACTCTTGTTATATTTTTTTTAAGATTAGCTCTAAAATAACTTGTTTGCGCATTGTCTAATGCTGTTAAAAGCAATATGGCCGCAGTACGCCGCTGTAAGCTTCCATATTGTTCAGAGGAAGTCAGAGTGGGTGACAGTCTCTATTGCCTAAATTGCATGACGAATACCAGAAATTCAATCACAACAATTCGAATGCACATGTACCAGAATTATCCACGCAATTCTTGCTAGGGAGGCCGATGTATTGATGAATAGAAAAATTCGATTTTTAGTAATATTTGGTGATATAGTTCCAATGCTTCACTTATTAAAAACAATAGATTTAATATTTATACTATTACAATGAATTGTTACATGAATTATGTAGCTTTTTGGTGTATGTTTCTTGTGTAACTCAATCAAAATAATTTCAAATACGTAATTGTTAGAAAACATTATTATAATAATTAAAATTCCTCATATTTGCATTAAAAATTAAACATAAATCAAAATAGATGTATTTTGAAAAATAAAACATCTTTTTTTACCAAAACACAATAATTAGAACACAAGTTTTGAAATTGAATACTTAATATTTCTTCACAATATCTTGAAAGCGACGAAGAAATAAATATAATAAGAAATTTTAAAAAATGACGTATTTCTATAAAATATGTTAAATCATTGAAAATTACAAAAATACGATCTTTTAATATAATCATTATTTTTAGCTTTTAATATAATTCATAATATTATGATAAATAAATCAGGCCTAGTAAAATTGACTAAAGAAGATTTGTCTTCCGAAAAAAAACCAATTTGGATTAACGTTATAAATATAAAATGTGTTGTGCAAGATTTGTGCTAATAAATAAAAAAACTCGAATAAATTTAAGATAATATTAAATGTGGTGAGCCAATAAATGTTAATAAGCATTTAGGTCATTGTTGTAATTATATTAAAAAAAAAATAAGCACTACTATTTGTGCACAAAACATAACATATACTAAACTATACATCGACGGGGCTTAAAGTTGTTCAATATTTTCTAATAAGTTTAGGAGAAGGATAGTAATGGACTAGGTAATATTATTATGTTTTCAACCGAAAACAATGTCATCATTATATTAATTATTGCCCTGTCTAGCGTTTGGGTATTGTGTATTCGTAAAATAATTCGATTTTGACACTGCTTTTATGAACCGTAACCTTATTTATGAAATTTTAGAATTTTGTACTATAGTTAGGTAAATGGGGATTTTACTATTGAATAGTGAAATTCTAGCGGCTGTTATATTTATAGTAGTTTTATTGTATATTTTTGTTTTTATAAGAATTTACGCTTCAATATTTTTCTAGACGAGGAATTGGTTCATTTAGTGCAGCTATTTTGATGTAGTTTTTTAATTCCAAGTAAATATAATAATCACTACGAAAGTTTGTATGTACATTAAAGAATTTCTTAGGATTGTTTTATAAGCTAGTCCAAGCCAAAAGGAACTCTAAATTGTGAAGATAGAGATATTACAGAGAGCTCTAATTGTACTGATTCTATAACTATCACTCATGAAATCACGGGCATGCACTAGCATTTAAATTAAGGTATTATTAGCAAATATCATAATTATTATTCTATTAAAATTAAGGCGTTACATAAAAATACCCAGGTACTTTTGGCTTTGTTGTAAATTTGGTCATCAATACTGGCCAAATATTAGAATAATGTAATAATAATTTAATACGGGCCTATCATTACAGTATATATAAGATATCGTATTATATACGTTACCAAGTTCGATGTCGTAATATTGTATATAGAGTGTGCATAGTGGCTAAAACAGTCAGTTGTTAAATGTGAACACATCTTATGACCATAAATTACTCGTTTAACGTATAGTACATAAAACATATCATACCATTGTTATATTAATATTCAATATTAACGACCATAATAAAAAAGCTCCGTTTTTCTGGGGTTCTATATAATTATGCAAATCTTGATGTACATGTACCAATAAAATATATTCTAATAGGAGCATGAACTACGAATAATATTTTGTTATCGCGAGAAAAAAATGGTACGGTTTTTACACTAAATAATATTATAATTAGATCAATTTATAATTCTCGAAATTATTATACGTACTGACAAATTTTTGCAGTTCCCTAATTAGTCGGTGCGTTAAGGTGTTATGCTCAGTATACCTGTTACCGAAACCTTAACTTGTGCATACGTTCAAATTAAGTAGGAACAGTGTAGGTATATATTTGTTTGTATAGGCCGTAGGGCAAAATTAAGAAGAATTAAGAAGTATAGGGAGATGCCGATTGTCGCACCAACAATTCAAGAAAAAGCCTTTTATTAACCAAAATTTGTATGCCATTGCTATCCCGTACCTGCTTTCGATTTTTGCAGCATAATGCTTTTAATGAAATGATTTCTTCTCGTTTGTACTTCTGTAAGACGTACTGATGTTAATTTTACTCATATTTATATTGTAAAGTTTAGCTTCGTTGCGTACAATAACTCTGTCTGGCTGATGACGAAAAACATGTTTTTGCATAAATTATTAATGTTTGTTTCAATAAGGACCCATTTAGGCTCAAGTTATAATAATATATTATGAAAATATAAGTAGAATTCATGTTCAAATAAATTATTATTATGAAGTTGAAATTGTAAACGTAAAGCCAATGTTACGTATTGAAGCTCTAGAATGGTTCTCATTTTAACCATTTGCTCAATTAAAAAACAAGAAACTGTTTTCCAAATAATAATTCTGTACTTGAAGTTGTTTACTAGAAATGTATTATTGCTTTGTATATTTATGTAATAATAAAGTCTGATTTTAGTCGGAATTTTTTGTAATCCATGTGATATAATAAGAGTAAAAAAATTATTCGAACGACTTTGTTCTTTCATTAATCTATTTGTCCTTCTGCTTATATTAAATATATTTAAATTATATGTAGCACAGCTTTTTATATGTAATAGTAATAGTGTTGAAGTATGAGGTTTTCAATGTATTGATACAAAAATAAATGTATTTATTGATGTTGAATAATAATATAATGTAGATTAAAATTATATAATTATATTATGATAATAATATATTGAACATGCAAATAAGAATTGTGCCAAATTGCAATAGTTTACAGGTAAGATGAGCCAATTTTACAATGAATTACTTACATCAAATCTAAAAATATATTATGTATAGTATGTATGTATTGTGCATTGGTATTAAATGAAATGGAAATTTTAAAAAATCTTATATTTCTAGTTCATTTTCAAGTAACTTTATAATATATGATTTTACGAAAAATATTATCTTCCAACAAAGAATAGATGTAACAAAAAAATATAAACATAAATAAGTACTTATAGGTATAATCATTGTTTTTACAATCCGACCAATACAGTGATTATGAAATAGTTACCATTTATTTCAACAAATTAACTAAGAAAAATGGTTTGTTTCACAATTGCATCGCCTAATATTAAATTGATAATAAAAATATATATGTAGGTACTTATGAATTCTGAATGTCATTACACATACTCATTAAAAATAAGGTAGTTATAATTTATGTAGCAGATATTTTACAAAAAAAATATTAAAAATGTATACCAAAGAGTTTTAGGATACATTACATATATAATATAGGCATAATTAGTATATAAATCGCAGTTATATGATCTGGTTTATTAAATAAATTGTAATTAGCAATAGACGAAAGGAATTCACTGCCATCATAACGAAGTTTTCGGATGTATGTCAATAGTTTACGCATATACTTTTATATATTTATATTGTGTAAATATTATTTTGTACATAACGATCACATTATTATTATCTTCCATCGGCGTAGCCAGGGTGAGTAAGAGTGGAATTTTTGATAACAGTTTAACAGTTTTACCTAACGATGTATTGTATAATATGTTGCCTACTATATTTTGCTTATATATTTTTAATGTAGCAGCAGTAGGTAAGTAAAGTAAAACCACAAGGAATAAAAAAAATGGTTTTTAGGGTTCCGTACCCAAAGGGTAAAAACGGGACCCTATTACTAAGACTCCGCTGTCTGTCTGTCTGTCTGTCTGTCTGTCTGTCTGTCTGTCTGTCTGTCTGTCTGTCTGTCTGTCTCCAGGCTGTATCTCATAGACCGTGATAGCTAGAAAGCTGAAATTTTCACAAATGATGTATTTCCGTTGCCGCTATAACAACAAATACTAAAAATTAAAAAAATATATATATTAAGGGGGGTCCCCATACAATAAACGGGTTTTTTTCGTATTTTTTTGCTCAATATTAAAAACGGTAACAGGTAGACGGTTCAAATTTTCACAGAATATTAACTTGTATATTACCTTTCAAAATAAATAATTAAATATCAATAAAGTAAATATTAAAGGGGGGCTCCCATACAACAAACGTAATTTTTTGATATTAACAGTAAACCTCTACAAACAAAGTTAGTTTTGCGGTTCATTAACAAAGGTAATACCTACTTCTTGAGTACGGAACCCTCGGTGCGCGAGTCCGACTCGCACTTGGCCGGTTTTTTTAAATTGAAATCTTGATGTAATAGCAAGCATTTCCAATTCTAATTAGTACTGAAAAATGCATTCTTCTTTCTTCTGATTAGCCAAAGAGGAATCTCAAAACTGATTACAATTACACCCTTAAAGGAGGCAATTGCACCCTTAGGTATACCTAACTTACTCCTGGTTACGCCCATGTTAATACTGCTCATATTATCTGCCATCTACTTATATTTTCCTCCGATAGCTCTTCTGAAAGTTGCATGCTTTTTAATATTTCAACTATTTCAATCTTTGAAACTCGCTTCTATGTACCTTATTATAATATATAGAAAAAAAATATATTGGTTGTGTACCTAACTATCTTTTATTTATATTAGTAAAGCTATTAAATGCTATAGTAGTTGAGAATATCCAAACAAGTGTAAATACCTATGATCATACTTAAATACATTATTAAATATAATATGAAAAATATTTTATGTCTATTATTATGCGAGAATGGTATGAAGCTTTAGCTTTTTATTAGGTATTTTGAGTTTTCCCTATAATAACATAGAGTTCCATAAACTTATAATAAACTGATAAATTACTACCTATTCATAAAGAGGATTTTGCTGGGGGGCATACCACCATCATAAAGCCGTATTGTTTCAATATTGTTGACGTTCTTGTTTTAGAGTAATTATTATAATCCTATTTTAGGGATGTCAAGGCAAATGACATACCTAGAACTGTCATTTTGATGTACTTAACATTGCTTTATGCGATTGTAGTAACCTCCCAGGTCAGTACCTTGTAGCCCAGTCAATAACGAATCTAAGCTGCTGAAGACAACGACCTCAATTTACATTAAACGGGCACTGTCAAAGAAAGAATGTGAACTTATTTTACTAACGCGGTAACGCCACCTAGTCTGAAAAGCGGGACAGCGCTATGGCGGGGACAAGGACAGGTGAGGGGCATGCACCACAAGTCGGACGCCCAACTATTTTCTATGAAAGGGCCCCTCTAGTACCTACATATATATAGACGGCTGAAGATTGTAATATTTAGGGTGTAGGTAATATAACAAGAGCAATTATAAATATTCAGCTCAGATTTAGTCCATAGAAAACTGACGTTTTCTTTTATCTGGTGGGAGCAAACATAGAATACCTACCTACATCTTTTAATTCTAAGGGTGGGAGGTTTCGGCCATGGCATGCCCGTAAAGACGTGCTGCCAAGCGAGTTAGCGTTCCGGTATGATTCCATGTATAAACTGTTCACTGATAGGTATATAACTGCCAATACTCCTTATAAATTACCCCGCTTTTATATCAGACTGCAACGTTATTTACGACCAGGTGAGATATCGCAGTCAAGGGCTAACTTGTAGCTGAATAAAAAATGAGATAGTACTTAATATTGAAATTTTATTTGAAATTATATAGATACTATGCATCCATTTATCTTTGCATTCATATTAAGCATCTCCACAGAAAACACTAGCTTTGTGTTATAGATAAAAGCTGAATGAGTGTTATTAAGTAGTCTCTCGACTCTAAAAAACTCACGAATGCTAAGTTGAGTAATCGAAAATCGTAAAATTAAGTAATTAAGTATACTAACAAACTTGCCTTAAGTCTAGTGAGACCATAGCAATAATGTTATATTATGATTTGCTTAATTTTAATGTGTAAATTATTGGAATATTTCTGGAAAATAAACTGTTTTTATTTTTGTATTTTAGAACTTAACGGAAATGATGATAATAATTATGACGTCATGTAGGTAAATAGGTATATAAACTGATTTGAAGAAAACCCAAGTCTAAATCTTTGTATAGAACGTCGAACATAACAAATAACCTTAGAGCTGCATTATTTTCGTGTAATTTATTCAAAATCCACCAATAAATCTTGGAGTACATTTAGCCGCTATAAAAAGCTGCTATTTACTCGTGGGTCATTAGTTCAGCCGAAAAAAGGTTGAGTTTTAAGCATCATTTATTAATCCCGCCCCGGAACGCTCGATTAGATTTACACGATAGATGGCGTTGAACTGGCACCCTGGCTTTGTGTAACTCGTTAGATAATTAATTTGTACCTACCTACGGTTTTAGAAGAGTTAAAGTAATTAAAGTTGATCTTAGGTAAAAGCTGAAAAATCATAGGTAGCTTCTAAAAGATCAAGTATTTAGATGACAAATCAATTAAATTGTAGGTTTAAGCCCTATCCTACTAATACCCTAAATGCTAAAGTGTGTTTGTTTGTCATTCAATAACGCCGCAACGAAACAAAGAGATTGACGTGATTTTTGAATCGACATACCTACTTATGTACTCTGTCAGAGACCTGAAGAGAGTAACGCTACTTTTTATCCCGGAAAATTTAAGTTTCATGGGTATCATCTAATCATACTAATATTATAAATGCGAAAGTCAGTTTGTTTGTTGGTTTGCTGGTTTGTCCTTCAATCACGCCGCACGGATCGACGTGATTTTTGGCATGGGTATAGTCGAAGACCTGGAGAGTGACATAGGCTATAACAATGGCAAATACAGTACCTACTTATACAAATCATTATTACATCTCAACACATCACCTACCTAGAACAATTTGGGAACATTCGAACTCATAGGCTCACTACTGAGCACGGGTTTCTCTCAGAATTAAAAGGGTCTGGCCATAATCCACCACGCTGAGCAAATGTGGATTGGATGACTTCATACACCTTTGAGAGCATTACAAAGAACTCTCTGGAGGTTGCTTTCCTTGAACTGCAGTTTTCTTTTCCTCCATGATGCTTATTTGCATAAAGCAAGTAGGTATGATATTTAATTTGTTTAAACGCACTCAAAAACACTACTAAAAGTAATTCCTGGGGACCCGACTAGGACGTTGTCTGGCGTCTAAGCCATTAGGCTATAACGCTGTCGCAGATAGAGGTAGGTATCTCATATTTAATAGCTATTTCCAATAAATTCTCAACGAGCGATCGCTGCAATTACCAAGTGCAGGGGAAACGATCACACGAGCCAGCGACCGCGATCACCAGATTTCGCCTGATGAGAAATTTGCCGCGCGACCACTCGGAAATATTGCCTAGGAAATAAGTTTGCGGCGATATATTTAATATTCATAGGTTACAAGCAGCTATACCTAGTCTGTTTTAGTTCCGATAGATAGGCTATAGTTTTTTTAGGCCATAATGACATGCAATAGACACGAAAGTAGGTGATATAAATGTGCAATTTTACTAGAAAATTGCTGATGATGGGCTGATTCAATACGTTTTATCCCGGAAAATTAATCGAACTTCTTAATTTTTCAGGATAAAAAATATCAAGTAGGGATACAACCTCTTTTACCTTTAACCTATGCTAAATTTTAACAAAATCTGAAAAGATGAGCCCTTATACCGTAGCACATAGACAGACAGACAGATAGCCAGACAGACACACTTTCGCATTTATATTATTAGTATGGATTAGCATGATTAGGATTGTAAAGGGACCGCCAGATTTTTAAATTTTGCTAGTGGTCCGAAACTAGCAGAAAGGTTGAGAAACCCTGCATTAGTAAGTCCGCCGTCTTCTCGAAAATAGACCCTACGATTCGTGCTTTTTAGTCCTTACGTCATAAAAGGCGTGAAGAATGAAATAGGCTTTAAAATCGCAAATGAACTTAAGCACCAATCTTTAAACTCCTCCGTCGCACGACAGTAACTGCTTGCCCACCATAGTACCTCCACACGAGCGTGAGCCGCCGACAACTTAGGATGTTCCAATAACACCAATTCCATGTTACTCCCATGTATTTTATGCCGCTTACAAATTCGACTAGATGACTAGATTATTGACTTAAATGATGCCCGTAACTTCATCCGCGTGGTTTGAGTTTTTAATTTCGTATGTTAGGTCGGTTGCGAATTATTATAGCATTATTATGTTCTGAGACAAATTCAGATTTGGCCGCTAAAAACAATAGCGTTCTTCGTTGACCAAATTTCGGCCACGGTAGTGGTAGGTACGGATTAGGGGTTAAGGTTTAATAACTGCCATTCCGATACCCAGAACACAGCGGGTACAAAAGAGAGCCAGATTCAAAGACCTAGAGAGCTAATATACTATGTTACTATTTACCTCGGAAAAACCAATGAATTTTCGGGAATTTTCTAGTGAATTCGTCTAGTGGGTATTGGATGCTTATAAAGAATAACGTACGTAGATAAATTATAAATCATCTAAACACATTAATTTGACAATCTCAGAAAATGTTTTATTATTATATAGATAAGAACTACGTGAATTTAATTCGAAACATGTTATCAACTAGTAGATATGGTAGATATGTGAAGGCATTTTCAAGAATCTCGTGACCCAAATTCCATTAATTGCCGAACCTATTTATTACTAAGCTCAAAGATTCTCTGAAAACGCCATGTTCAAAGACGAGATACGTCAAAGGGCTGTGGGTGTCGCAATATACTTAATTACTATTCCTATAATCGTGATGTGAATACTTACGAAGGTAAACTAGGTTAAGTGATCTTAGATTTTAGCAATTAAATAGATGATGCCTGCGACTTCGGCCGTGTGGATTGTTTTAGTTTAATTCTCGCGGGTAACCATAATTTCAAATAGTATATAGTAGTAGGGGAGCCCCAGAGGCCAAGAGGGGATTTTTGGATTTACTCCAACACGGCAGAATTAATATAAAGGGGGATTCTTTGGACCCTGTAGAGTACCTTCACCATATATGATCCCTGTATATTGGGTATGGCTAGGACAGCAGATCAGAATAGTAAATAAATAAAATCGATCATCAAAAATACTCGAGCGCGTCAGATTAAAGTAGAGTGAGTTAATTACATGCTGAAAAGTGTATATTCAAATAATCTGACGATTTGAGCGAGACCTAAATAGTATCCCGTTATATTTAGTTTGTATCCCGGGGAAGGACATAGGTTACTTTTTATCCCGGAATATTAAAGAGTTCGCGCGGGAATCAAAAAACCTTGAACCACGCGGGCGAAGTCGCGGGCATCATGAGTAATATACCTAATAAAATTCTCTGTAATCACGATTCACAAGACGTCCACGGTTTTCCTCGCCCAAATGGATCAAAATATTATCTCGCATTGTGTGATGACAATAAGCCAAGTCACATACGGTTATATTATGTGGGTTATATGCCGGTATATATGTGAGGCGGTGAGCAGAGGCCGTGACAGCGTCACGTGCAATTTCCCTTGGCTTCGAGAAGAGTATTGGATGGATGAGGCATTTTCCGTGAAGAAAAACATAGTGAGGAAACCTGCGTGCCGTGATAGTCCTTTATCATATTCTCGAAAATGTGTAGAGTCTGCTAATCCGCACATGGCCGGCGGGGCGGTGCTGCGGCGGAACCACGGTTGCGATACGCTCGCTACATACATTTGTATGAAATGTGTGCTGCGACACTCTGGCTACATTCATTTGTATGAAATGTTTTGAGAGGGAAGCGACATCGCAAACAATTTAGGTTCCCGGTACACAGTTCAATCTGCCCGATTGTGAATGGATCGTAATCGTTTGCCAAACAGATAATTCGACCTGTTTACAGTCCCACAAACTTATCCGACCCGGTGACAGTGTCGCTAGTATCTATGAAAAATAAAATTATAAACAGGCATTAACAATTAAGAGTTCCAATTTAGGCCACCGGATACGTTTGAGGGACTATAATTATGCCTGCACGTCAAAAAGCATGTATGAACTCCGTTATACTTAAGCTATGATCGGGATCCAGATTGATCGTGTATAGTGGCATATTATACAGAGTGGATTGACGCTGGTTTGATTGGTCAGCGTATTCCGATACACATGAGAACTCAACGCGGGGAATTTGGTCCGCTCCCTTTCACCGGCGAAATTGCAGTCTTCTCCTTCATGCCCCTGTCACTCCGCTACATTGCTCTTTTTTTATCCACTACAAGTTAACCCTTGACTGTGATCTCACTTGATGGTAAGTGAGATCACAGACTGCATCATCATGCAGTCTAAGATGGTAGCGGGCTAACCTGTTAGGGGCATGAGAGTTATATTCAACCCATACCCCTATTCGGTTTTTACACGGCATCGTACCGGAACGCTAGATCGCTTGGCGGCACGTCTTTGCCGGTAGGGTAGTAACGAGCCACGGCCGAAGCCTCCCACCAGGCCAGACCAGGGAAAATTCAGAAATTATAAATTACCAAATTGACCTTGCCGGGGATCGAACCCGGGGCCTCCGCACACAGCATTTAGAACTAGGTACGTGACGGAGGTCGTCAAAAGGCTCTTTCTAGAATCTAGACGTCTCCGTCGATAGTAGGTATTCCAAAATGCCTTGTCCATTACGTTTTACAGCTAAATCCTCGTCGAGGTCTGGCAAGTCCACATAATACAAACCATGGTTATCTCAAATCCTATTGCGCCTCTTACAATCGGCGAATTCCGTCTACATTTTTTTACCCTTTAGGTATTCTCTCTTTATGTTTCCTTACATAATATATTTTTCAAGGATTTTTTTACGTCTAGCAAGATGATAATCGTCTTATTTAGGAAATAACGTGCCTCACTAGCCTAACCTGTTATTTATGCACTAAGTAAATCGCTAACAAAGCCGGTGACTGAACTTTTTTTATATGATTATATTGCCTACAAGCTGATGCTTGCGACTTCGTCCGCGTGGTTTAAGTTTTTTCAATTCCCGCGGGAACTCCTTAATTTTCCGGGATAAAAAGTAGGTACCCTATATGCCACTCTCCAGATCCTAAACTATACTCATGCCAAAATTCACGTCGATCCGTTGCTCCGTTGCGGCTTGATTGAAGGACAAACCAATAAACCAACAAACAAACACACTTTCGCATTTATAATATTAGTATGATTAGATAGACTAGATTTATCACAGCTCAACTAAGTGGATGATGATGATTCAATAGTAGATACTCGTAGGTTACGAAAAAGTCTATTTAATTTATTTTAATTACAGCTCTGTTAGAACGTTCTAAATACTCTTTTTATCCATTGTAATGGCCTGAATTCACATTTATTTCAGTTCAATAGAAATCCCCAGCTCGATTCGATAGAATGGACGATAGAGGTAGAGAAAAGGAGTCGTTTATAAGCAATTGATTTTATTCTACTGTATGTTTATATTTATATTTTACTAGCGGTCCGCCCGGCTTCGCACTGGTAGCACTTGATCAAAATAGTCCATACCCAATAATGGTCAGTCGGCACTGAGACGAACAACTCCACCATACGTTCTCAAATTTTGTTCAGCAAACCGCTGTGAACGCTTAGCACTTGAGTCTCCAATACGACGTATTTTCGCTGCCCTCGCCTGGGAACTTTGTTTAGAACTAACAACTAAGTTGAGACCTGGCTCTTTTAGGCATTTCGCAGTCTGTCTACAACAGTTAGATATTAAAATGTTTAAAAAAATGTTAGTAACTTCTCTTGTATTTATTATGTTTGTCTTGACAAATATGACATAAAAGACAGACAGAGTTAATAGATGAATAGAGGTTTAACGTAAAAAGTTAAATTAGGTGAATTTTTCCGACTTAATTCACATTATTGCAATTTTCGAAGGGGTCTCTAATTTATTTTAAAATAAAATGCAGCCTATGTTACTCGCTGATAAAGTAGCTTTCTATAGGTGAAAGAATTTTTAAAATCGGTCCAATAGTTTTTTAGTTTATCCATTACAAACAAACAAACAAACAAATCTTTCCTCTTTATAATATTAAGTTTAGATTTAGATATAAGATTAGGGGTATGGGTTTAATATAACTGCCATACCCCTAATAGGTTAGGCCGCTATCTTAGACTGCATCATCACTTAGCATCAGGCGAGATTGCAGTCAAGGGTTAACTTGTTTGTGTCTTCACGGCATCGTACTGAAACGAGACGTCTTTGAGGGTAGGGGTGGTAACATGTCACGGCCGAAACCTTAATCTACCAGACCAGACTAAAAACGAAGAAGCAATAAATTACCAAATATAACACCTGCCAGGAATTAAACCCAGGGCCTGCCACTCATCAGACAACGGCACTCATCACTGCGTCGATAAGGTCGTCAATACTGAATCACGTACTATATTTTTACTAAATCTGTATAAAACCGTGGAGTCCCGATCGTTCACGCGGGCTGCCCCCGAATGCGACTATTGTGCTCGGATTAAATTATATCTCTAAGCGAATATACCGAGATCCGCTGCCAAGGAAATTGTTTATATCACCACTGAAACTGTAGACTGTAATGCCTTTAATAAAAAAATACTCCCTCCCTGGCGCAGTGTTGAGCGCTGTTGTCTTAACGTGGGAAGTCCCGGATTCGATTTCCGGCAAGGTCAATTTGGGAATTTATAATTTCTGAATTTTCTCTGGTCTGGTCTGCTGGGAGGCTTCGGCCGTGGCTAATTACCACCCTACCAGTAAAGATGTGCCGCCAAGCGATTTAGCGTTCCGGTACGATGTCGTGTATGAAACCGAATAGGGGTATGGGTTTTATATAACTGCCATGCCCTTAACAGGTTAGCCCGCTACCATCTTAGACTGCATCGTCACTTACCATCAGGTGAGATCGCAGTCAAGGGCTAAATTGTAGTGGATAAAAAAAAACTCGGCTTGCTATTCGCAGTGGTCGCCCTACCACTGCTGTTTAAGAAGAAATGAGGTTCCGATTCTCGTGTGGACGGTTGATTTGCCTCGAATTGTCATCACGGTGAGGTAACTCCTATTTTTTGTGCCACAGGGTGGTAGGGGTGTACCCACCCACCTTATCACTACAGATTTTATTGTACTGGGCTATATAACCCATAGGTACTTGGCTTTACTGTACTGGTTGAAGTTAAGATGTGATATTAAATTTGGATTAGGTATCTTAAAATAATAGGAATAGATTATTACAAACAGACGCCATTCTTGGCGCAGTGGTAAATACTGTAAACTTCTAATCGGATGGTCTCAGATTAGATCCCCGGCAGGTTATTATAATTTCGTCTAAATTGTTCTTCGGATCCTTAATCGGTTTCTTACTTGTCTCTCTGGTGAGAGGTTTCGGCTGTGACTAGTTACCACTTCAAAACAAAACATGCAAATGAGTGTTGCCGCACTTGTAACTACTGCTGAAATTTATAGAAAAAAAGTTAGGCTTTGAACAACTATATGTATATCTATAGAATGTAATGTAGTATGTTAGAAAAGTAGGTATAAAATAAATGAAATGGCAAACGTGCGGTTCCCTCAGAGGGCGGAAGTCGTCACGTCGCGCCCTCTCGCGTCGCTGCACCGCGATTTGATTTCAGAAGCATCTACATGGAGCTGTTACTTGCGTATGCTGAAAAAAGTGTGGTAAGGACGCCAGCAAATGAATTAATCAACTCAATGCTATAGACTAGAACTTGTGACAAGAAGTCTGAATTCTGGTGTTCCACCACCAAAATGTACAAGGGCAAGTTTTGATAGCGGAACAACAAGCCATGTTAATTGGCAAATTGTGTCGCATTTGGTTAATTTTGAGATAGACATACCAATATTAGCAGAATGCGACACAATCACAGGCAGAAATTTAAAAAAAAATTGTGTGTGTTAGCTCCGACGCATTCTGAAACGACTTCTTCCGACGCATGTATGAAAATCGATTCTAAAGGAGGCAAACTCCAAAAAAACATCAAGAAATAGGAATCGGGAAAACTCAAAAATCAGAAATTACTAAACTCCCCAGGGAAAAGGGAAAAGGGTTTTTTCCAGAAAACTAATAAGCAATTTGTAGGTATTGAATAACAGGTAAAGGGTTAATTTCTACAAGAGGTAGGTATGCGAGAAAAATTTGCGGTGCAAGAACTCCGGCTGCGCAGTTTTTCAGCAGTATGAAATAATCCTTTTCGAGGATTTTTTCCTCGTGCACAGCTTAGCTACCTAGCTTATTCCCGGTGGAAACGCACTTTATTGAAACTCTTTTCATTTTGACGAAACGGCGGTTTGTTTCGGTAGGAACGGCATTCAGTACTAGTGGTAGATTCACTCGGCTATTCAAAAGCACTTATTCTCTACTTTTCTTTTTTAAATATTTTAATTGATTTGATTTTGATGATTATATCCTACTCTATACCGCGTCTAGCTCAATAAAACGTTAATTGAAGGAGGTATTAACAACTGTACAAGTTACTTAATAAAATATTCGACATACGTGCAAAGTTTCAAGAGCGTGCCAGTCTGCATCAGTTCTTAGCTCCTAACACGCCTTGCACATTGCGGTGCTTCGGAAAACACCGTCGCTGAATAGATTATGCTATACTAGTTTACTACTACTTACTGGTTACAAATCAGAGGCCTAATTGTCCCAAGTCGTAATTATTTGACGTATTACTAAAACTGTTTATGGAGTTCATACATGCTTTTTGACGGGGCAGGTGTTTTATGTTTTGGCCAAGATGCTTTCTACGCCTGCGCAGATAAATTTGGCCTTATTTTCTTATTTCAGTCTAAGGCTTTCTCCTTTATTCATTTTTAGCAACAATGACTAAAAATGTATATGCTAGGACACTATTTAACATACTGATGAGATAACACTACTTAGGCCACATCTAACTGTAGTAGGATAATTTAGTGCAAAATTTACCGACATGTATATTTTGACTGTACTTGGAGTGGACCCGTATTCCAGTCACTTCTAAACCAGTTCCAATCAAACTACAGTCTCTGGGGCAATTGATTTTTGCCCTATAATTCATTTATTTTCAACAAATTTAGTAAGGATTAAAGTTTTAGTGTACCGTGCGACATTTTTCGAATTAAATAAAGCAAGTTAGCAAGTTTTCTTTTTTATAAATTAAATTCCAGCTGCTCTAGAAACTAAATTTATGATAGAGCCACTCTTTATATAAATATAATATAATTTTATGGGACGATCAAACGTAAGCCTTACAATAGATCCTGCATTTATTTTGGGAGCGGAGGCGATTAAATAAAACGTTTACAAGGTGAACGTATAATGGAATCAACTTATTCGCCTCAGAGCAAAGCCGGCAATCCTTCAGCAAATCTCTTAATGCGATCTATGCAGTGCGCGGGCGCAGTGGCGCGAACGGGCGGCGACAAGTCGAATACCTACGTAAGGAGTTTCAGGAAATGCCATGGCCTTTCGTGATTTGGGATTTTGATGACGCGGTTGGTTTTATGCAAAACTAGCTGATGCCGGCGACTTTGTCCGTGTGGATTTAGGTTTTTGGCTCCCGCGGGATCTCTCTAATTTTCCGGGATAAAAAATTGCCTATGTGTAAATCCAGACTATAATCTATCGCGCGCGGGTTGAATGCAGAGTAATTGTATGTGTCATTTTCCATACATTTACTCTGCACACAACTCGCGCGTGAACTGTACGTAATCGTATAAAGAAAATACTTGACCTTTTGTGATTTGACGGCGCGGTTATTTTTATACAAATTAATTTCTGTTGTGAGTGGCGCGAAGAAGTGACATAAGTCAAATAGTCAAGACCCATTTTGATAGATTGCGTGCTCTTTTGTAAGCGGTCCTCTATCAATTTGTCCACAGTTAGAATTAATATTTTTGTGACGGAAAAAAGAAGATACAATTGATTCAAGTAGAAAATAGTGAGTTCGATAAAAATTCTCAGTAACTTAAATTAATTTGTAGCAATATTAAAGTCAACAAGTCACGGAAGGCTAAATATATCAGTCGTAGAAGGCTTCGTAGCAGCGAGTTTCGTAGCCAACTTTTGGTTCAGAAGTCAGATATCTTATAATCTTATTAGTTTTGCATGTGAACTTTTACAGTCTTTCGTGAAAATACTTTGAATTTACATACGAGTACTTTATCTATTGTTTTTTATTCTGTAACTACTTATTAGGTCGTTTTATAGATAATGGTATTAATATTTAGTATATAATATTATGAAAAGTATCGTAAATTTTTCATTCTACCTAAACCAGTATCAGTCTCAGAATTCAAAAATGTTCAAGAAGCAAGCAAGTTTACTTGAATGAGAAACATTTCGTTTTTTAATGATATTTTTAGTTATCTAAACGATGAAAGTTTATTAAAAAAGAAGAGTTTGCGTGGAATTAAGGTTTTTAAATCCCGTGCACGTTGTTTCAGTCGCTATTTTCAACGATTTTTATAAAAAGGTGAAAAAGAAAGACATAATATTGGTAGACTCTTTGGTGCTTCTAAATATAGTAAAGGATTTATTTTTATTGTCCACTTACTGGAATTACTCAGCCTGTCTTTAAAGTATAGAAAATACATAACAAAGTTTTCCGCATTTTCACCATCACCCGTTCCAAATTTCCGAACCTGAAAATCGGAATAAATTACATTGCTCGCTATAGAGGATTCCTAATTATTAATCGCGAAATATGCAAAGGTTGTTTGTCTCTTATTTTGTTGATTTTGCGCGGAACCAGTTTTAATTCCGACGCCGGGGTAATTATAATTTTAGATTGAATTTTATGTTCGTTATGTCTCCCGTGGTTCTCGTACCTACTAATGTTAATTTTCTTAGAGGTGACTTTGGATTGAATGGTTAATATGGTTTGCGTTTGGAAAGTGGATAATTAATGATAATCTGGTGGCGTATTTACGTTTTCTTTAGGTAGGTCTATTTCATCTAAACTATATATTATGAAGAGAAAATATTTGATTGTTTTGTAGGTTCGATCGTCGTAAACTCTAAGACGGCTTAAAACGGATTTTCAAAATTATTTCACCTAGGTATAGAAAGCTATGTTATCAGCAAATAATATGGGATGTATTTTATTTTCAAAAAATTAGCTATCCCTACGGAAATTGCAATAATGTTACCCAAGGTACCATAAATTTAATTTGCTAGATTTTAAACATTTTATTTACCTACTTATATAAGTCTTGTATGGTAAGTTCTACAAAAACTAATATCACTTATCGATAAAGTCATTTTCACAAATTCTAAAATCTGGATTTCCACTTTCTAGCAAAGATCACCGAGGTCTGATATATTTTTTCAATTAATAACAAATTGTAATATGTACTCAGTTCAACATAAAGATGCGACTCCTCAATAAATCGATGTAGGTTGTATACTCATCGATTTGGAAGAAAGGTTGAAAATGTTATTAGGTTATATTAAGAAATATTATTATAACAATAGCAAGTAAGATAACGTTGTTAATTCTGTTAGTTAGTAGGTAAGGAGTAAATATTAAGACACCACAGAATAAAGACGTCTTCACCAACAGACACCATCATTTAATTACGAACCAAAAACCCACATTACTTCAAAATAAATGATTTATTTATTTCTCGTAGGACAACTTGTGTCACTTAAGGTCAAAATCAAGACCCTCCACCCGGTTCGGAAAGCTGTAGCTTAGGTACCTTCAAGGAAAGAGTGAATAGGCATCGTCTAGGCAAGCGCGTTCCAACCTAGACCTCATCTCATCATTGCTTTGCACTAAGCATGATTTTTGTCAAGCGCAAGCCTACTTATCTCCCAATTTAAAAAAAAATTACTCGAGTTGAAATCCCTCATAGTGCTTCTATTTCCATATGAAGTAAAAAAACAATCAAAATACCCCAAAATCAATCCCAAAAAATCAATCAATAAACACTTAATTATGGCCGCAAGACAATGGGAGCTTACCCTCTTCAATCCCGTGATATTCCATTTTTCCTCCCACGCCTGCTCCTGATCGACGTTGATTAATGTCTGTCTGTCTGTCTAGATGGATTAAAAAAAGTTTGTGTTTCTGTGATACGGTCACGGGACAGAGTAAGGGAGAGGCTTTAATTTTTTATTAAAAGGATCTTGGGGAGCTGGAAGAAATCTCCATATGTAAATGCGTTATATTATTAGAATACCAATAGTAAATATGAATAAATAAAGTATAATTTTATGCAACAAGGCCAGGATTTCATTTATTTTAGTAATATTTTATATAATATTGTTTTTTTAACATTTTATCAAAACTTGATAAAATTTCTAACATATTGTCAAATTATGATTTTTTTGCAGTACTATTAAACAGTAGTATAAACATTTTATAATGCTCAGCTTTTTATTGAACAAAAAACTTAACGTAAAAGAACAGAAAACTTAAGGATTAGCTAGCTATAGCATGGTATTGAAAGGAATAAAACTAAATATTAAATGTACCTAATGGTGATCAGTTAAAAACTGATCAAACTTCCTGAGTTCTGAAGTCTGACGTAAACAAACAAAAGTACAAATAAAATTGACTAGGTAGATAGAAAATAGATGCCTGCGACTTCGTCAGCGTGGTTTAAGTTTTTTTTATTGCTCGCGGGATCTCGTTAATTTTCCGGGATAAAAGTAGCCTATGTCACTCCCCAGGTCCTCAACTATACCCATGCCAAAAATCACGTCGATCCGTTGCTCCGTTGCGTTATTGAAGGACAAACCAACAAACAAACACGCTTTCGCATTTATAGCATGAAGTATGATTAATGTTTCATCATCATCATCACCACAGCCTATTAACGTCCCACTGCTGGGCACAGGCCTCCACTCTCATAGGAGAGCGGGAATAAGACCAGACCCACCACGCTGCTCCAATGCGGGTTGGCGGGCTTTAACGACTATTATCATGTTAGTGATAATAACCGGGACCGACGGCTTAACGTGCTCTCCGAGGCACGGGGGTGAAACACCGCCAACTTCCAACTCCGGGCTGGCACTGAGAATTTCTTAATTGAAAAACCCAATACCTAACTTTTTATGCCCGACCGGGAATCGAACCCAGTACCTCGTGATCCGCAGTCGACTATGCTAACCACTAGACCAACGAGGCAGTCAATGATTAATGTTTAGGCACGTATAAATAAAATACACACAAAATATAATTTTGTCGGCGTAGAAATCCCTTTTTTCTGCATCATGTTTCTCATTGTCGAGAAGGATGCTCCGCGCCTTCTCTGTCCAAATGACATTTGATTTTGGTGACATCTGGCGGAAATAATGGATTTTTTCAGTTAGCTGAAGGTGAAAATTTAATCTGTGACGATAGACACGAACCGCGGAAATATTAGAGGCTGCTTCTTACGATATTTGATAAAACGTAGAACCATTACGCTGTTATATGTATAATTTTATTACTAAGGGCGAAAAGACACTACGAACAAAAGCTTTTTCTTCGGTGGACAAAAAACCCACGCGCTCACTTTCATACGTAGGTGAACAGACTACTGCGATACGACAAAACGTGTTTTCTATAGGACACGGGCGGGTCTGTCTTTGTTGTTTTTTTAAATCAAACATAATATAATATAATGACAGACAGAACATACCTAATGCTTTTATCCGGAACATCAAAGAGTTTCCATGGGGTATTAAAATAAAACCGGCCAAGTGCGAGTCGGACTCGCGCACCGAGGGTTCCGTACTCAAGAAGTAGGTATAATTACCTTTGTTAATGAACCGCAAAACTAACTTTGTTTGTAGAGGTTTACTGTTAATATCAAAAAATTACGTTTGTTGTATGGGAGCCCCCCTTTAATATTTACTTTATTGATATTTAATTATTTATTTTGAAAGGTAATATACAAGTTAATATTCTGTGAAAATTTGAACCGTCTACCTGTTACCGTTTTTAATATTGAGCAAAAAAATACGAAAAAAACACGTTTATTGTATGGGGACCCCCCTTAATATATATATTTTTTTAATTTTTAGTATTTGTTGTTATAGCGGCAACGGAAATACATCATTTGTGAAAATTTCAGCTTTCTAGCTATCACGGTCTATGAGATACAGCCTGGAGACAGACAGACAGACAGACAGACAGACAGACAGACAGACAGACAGACAGACAGACAGACAGACAGACAGCGGAGTCTTAGTAATAGGGTCCCGTTTTTACCCTTTGGGTACGGAACCCTAAAAAAACATGGAGACTTGTAGAGGCGTGCTTGTAGGTTTTAACATTTATTGAAAACTATACAATAGAACTTAAAACTATAAGCTAGCCTAACCTATTTTAATTACAATATAATTCATACCCGCATGGAATGGTGGCAAGATTGCTGGCTGCATTTCGGCGCTGGACAGCCAGGCTGATCCTTTGCGCAAAAAATCTGCTAATCCTTCTGTCACCTGATGAGACATTTAACCGCGGTGAAATATCTCGTAAAAAAATTTGCCACTAAGACTACGGCCCCAGGGTCTCAACGGCAAACGGAACAAATATGTAACTCTATATGAAAGAAGCATAATAGTTATAGGTACACGCAAGTCATAAATTCAAATTCCCGCAATACCGGGACAAAGTTTCGACGGGTTATGTCAAATAAAGTCGGCATACAGCCAAAACAGACCGGAAAGTTTCCCCCAAGACGTCGCCGAGTATTCGAGATGCCATGCTCACTTCTTTGTAATGTGCTTATGGTTGCCAACAAAATCAAGTTTGGTGACTGTATAGGGAGGGTTATAAGAAAGAAATAAAATTAAGGCCCGTTTAGAGTATAATAAGCTTCAAATTCTTCAAAGTCTTAATACGGCAAATTTTGTTATGCATAATCTCTGTAATACAATAAATCGCTATTCCTTCCATTATAAGTGCTTACCTGCAGAACAGCAATATTTTCAGACCTGTTTTATTATACTTAGTTTAGAGATTAATTGTGTTCAACAGAATTATCTATCTTACTGAAAAATTTCACTAATTGATTTGCTATTAAAAAAACTCTATATGCGAATATAGTAGATTATTAACCAAGGGGATAAAGCAGTGTCTTCTGTCGCGGGTGACGATTTAAGTTCACCCAAAACTAAGACAGCTTTATCACCGAGGAAAATACTCTACTTTTCGTACCTACCATTTGCGAAAAAATTACACAATAATAATATGAGATAAGCATTTATTATAAATAATGACAATTAAAAGTAAAACATTCGAAACATTGGTTGGATATTATTGATAGAGAGAGTTACGTTTGGTACATTTTATTGTTGATGAGTTGATTTGAGTATTTCTCTGTTCTTGCGTCTGAGCAACTGTTTAGAACATCAACTTATTTATAAAAATAAATTAAAATAAACTTAACGTTTATGTATTTGAAGAAAACAAAAACGCGGCAAATTCCTAGACTAATATTTTTTTGTCGGAAAAGCAAAGGTATCAAGCTCATACGGCCTTGTCGGTTTTCGTAATTTTATTTAATAATCATAACTGCATAATAAATGCGTATTCCTTTTTCAAAAAGATGTTTAGTGCTTTATATACAAACTCAATGGTGTAAACACAGATGTAGTTCAGTATAAAGGGTAAAGTATTCCAAATTTAAATCACACTCTCCCCCTAGAGGATGAATGAAATTTAGTACAATTTTTAACCGACTTCCAAAAAAGGAGGAGGTTCTCAATTCGGCGCGTATATTTTTCTTTCCCTGTTTTTAAGAGATTAAAAATGACTATTGTTATGTTCGCTTTTTGTGGCATAGAATGTCACTTTTTTGAGCAAGTGGTACGAAAAAATTATTACATACACGTGTAAAAGGCTAAATTTACGCGAAACCGCGGAAAAAGTTAGTACTTAATAAAATGAACAAAACAAGTCATAATGAGCTGTATTGAAAAAAAAACTCAATACTTAGATAATAACGAAACATTAGGATAGTTACCAGTTTATCAATGAATCAATCAATCGTCATCATCAGTCATCGTCAGTTTACAAGAATTGTTAGCTAGAAGCACAGAATACTAATAAATATTACTCCGTAAAAAAAGTGTATAGCTGATTGTTAATGACCATGAAAAAACATGGTCTTTGTAGGAAATGTCTTGATGTGTTAATAGACATCAGTATTGAGTTATGAAGTAGCATACAAGTCAGGGCAAAGTTCTAAAGACGATCTTTACGCCTATTTCACCATCGACCCGAGTGTCTTACCACATAATGGGCAAATTCAAATGAATATAAACTTTAATACTATGCAATTTAAGACTGAAATTGTATGGTGATATATTTATCTTGTTGGTGTGTACTATTACGAGCTAATAGTGACAGAGGTGGTGGAAAAATTCAAGGTAATACATGCAAAAGGTTGGCATCGTGAGAACATCTGAACGAGTTCCTCAATGTTCCCAAATGTGTGTGAAGTCTGCCAATCCGCAAAATTCGACTCCTTGCAGTGATCCAGTAGCGATATAATCGCAAATAGAACGGCGATACATTAACGAGGATCATGTGATCTAGTTGTGACAGCGCATATCAGTCGATTGCGATTGTTAAGCAACGTTGATTTTTCGTTTTCTCCGTGCCTCGAGAGCACGTTAAGCCATCGATTAATTATACTAACATCTGATATTAGTCGTTAGAAACCAAAGAGTTTAAATAGTCTTAGTCGAGCCGTATGCGGAAGGACCTGGGAAGTGGGAACCCACCGCATTATTATCCCAAGAAAACCCCTATTATTATAAGATTAATGGAAAAGAGTCCCGATCCTCAGCAATACGGCGCAGAGAGGGACATTCGCGATGCAGTTGCTGGTTGTATCACGATTTTGCATCGCTGCTAACGCAATACAGCATCGATAGCGATGTAGTAGCGAAACAGTCTATAGTGACTATGGGTATCTACCACTCTTCTTACCCGATGTCGCCTGAAACAGTCACGTTCTAGTAACATTGCAGATGCGATGCAGAATTTATATCATGCGATTGTATCGCTACTTTACTTACTTTACGTTTTACTTGAGCGACAAACGCGACAACGCGTTTATATACGACGCGATGCGGCTGTATCAAACAGTAGCTGACCCTTCACGTGGCCTACTTTGTCGCGTAGACAATTTTGTCATTTTCTATGGCGACGTATCGCGTCGCGTCGCTTTTGTCGTCACCTAGAGATAGAGAAAGAGAAAACAGAGAACAGAGTAACATGCTGTACTAAATTGATGCAATAAGTCGCCGTGGGTGACCTCCCTAAAAAATCTGCGCCATATGTCTGTAGTGTCAAAACGTTACGTAGCCAAAATTATTGTCGATTTATGCGAAGTACTTCCACTAAGTTTCCCATCAGCTCCTCAGGTATAATTCAAGCTAACTGCTCGAGTATTTGCAAACTAGTGCTGATGAATCCGTCTCGGCGCGAGTTGTGCGAGGCTCACGGGCCAGTAAGTTTGTACGTAATTCCGACATATTGCATTAGGCTGACGAGTAACAGGTCTTTGCCAAATCTGCTGTAAAATGATATGGAGTTTGTTACATTAATATTGATAACATTGAAAGTTTAATTCTAAACTGTTTTAAGCTATTGCATAGCTTCTATCGCGGGCCTTGAGCGTGGAGACCGAATCCAGAAATTCCGTAACGAAAAAAAACCTAACACTTTGGTTGCTATGACTACTTGTGTTGTTGACTTCAAGTTGTTGAAAATAATAAAGAGATCAAAAGGTTTTTTGATTCCCCTTGGACACCCGGACTATTGAAAACATAATTCTTTAAAATTATTTCGCCTTTATGTTTTCAACAACTTGAAGTCAACAACACAAGTAGGTAGTCATAGCAACCAAAATCATCTTTTCATAAAAATATTTCGCCTTTATATTTTCAACAACTTGAAGTCAACAACACAAGTAGTCATAGCAAGTTGATAAAAAATGCTATGTAATAGCTTTACCGCGGCAGTCTCCGAGTGCCGCGGTAAAGCTATTGCACTTAATTTTACTAACTTAATTTTTTTATTAATTAACTTATTTTGACTTAATTTTTTAAAAGTAGCCTATGTGACTCTTTAGGTCCTCAACTATACCCATGCCAAAAATCACGTCGATCCGTTGCTCCGATGCGTTATTGAAGGACAAACCAACAAATCACCAACTAACAAACCAATAAACAAACACACTTTTGCATTTATAATATTAGTATGGCACACGCGACAGGATATATTGTCGTTTTCCGACGCGGATGTTTCGTTGAGTTGTATTCTTGCTCTTTGGCCAACTTATGGCTACTAGGTATATGATAGGTATGATTTTTTGTTATTATAATTTGAAGTCTTCAAGTCTCCGCCGGTTTTTTGAAAATACTAGTAACTATTATTAATACTAGTAATAATTAATTATTATTGTCTATGACTAAAACAAGGATTCCCATGTGGCTTGCATTTGAGCTGTGGAAAATAAATTTTGGAAAGACGTCAAGTGGATTGCATCAATATTTTCACTTTTTATACGACTGCCTGAAAAAAGGAGTATATTGTTTTCAGAGTTTATGTATGTATGTAAGTATGTATGTATGTATGTGAGTTTGTATATTCCACAATAACTTCTATACGCCTAAACCAATTTTGATAAATGAGGTATCGTTAGAATCCCTAGCTTATTCCAGGTGACATAGGCTAGTAAAATTAAAAAAAAAATTGATAGGGTGACCATGGTTCCGCATTAAAAACTAAAGTTGAAAAAAAATATCGAAAATAAGATTAACTATATAATCATCATCTAAAAAATGATGAGTAGATTCCAAAAATATATAACACTAGTTCAATATCCAGTGACTCACAAAAAAATATCATTATAAAAAATGTGAATAAGATTCCAAAGGTAATTAATGACTGTGGCATGTTTTCAGGGTTCGTGTATGTATGTGTGTCTACGGTAGAGCAGTCGTATTTTTTAATAATTTTAATAATATTCACTTGTTCAATTTCGTTATAAAATGACGTAAAATGTAGACGGTAAAATCAAATTGTTTTTAGATCTCACGGCAAAAAGCGTTCTTTGATAACATTACAATATCCTTGGTTCGTGCTCAGAATGTAAGCCGCGCTAAACAAGTGTTATCAGCAGTGAAAAGATACCGTCGCCGTCGGAAAGCGATAGACGTCCACTGCTGGATACTCTTAGGGACTTTCGCGCGCCGCGGTCTTGCGCTGCCCGAATCCAACGGCTTCCTGTGACTTGCTTGATGTCGGCCGTTCACCTAGGATATGTACATTACATATTATGTGAAGAAACTAGCTGATGACCGCGACTTCGTCCGCATGGTTTAAGGTTTTTTGATACCGCGAGGACTCCTTAGTTTTCAAAAAGTTTGGAAAATTCAGTAGGTACCTACGCATTTTTTTTGTAAATAAGTAAGTGTTGGAAAAATAAGAAAAGGATAATTTTAGGATACGATTGAAGGTTAACTTCCTCAACGAAAATGCTGAATGTCAAACGCGTTCAGCGAAGGGTACAGAGCCGTGCCCACTCTGGCGCAGTGATGCAAAATTTCGGCTCGGCTGAAACTTTCGGCTTCACTGAGGACACACCTTATATAAGGGAAGCTTCAAGATATTGAGCATCAGTACTTTGTTGACATGTGATGGTCGTACTTCTTAGAACTGAAGTATCAGTTAGTATCTAAGTAGTTATATTTTACTAAAAAGGTTAGACCTTATTGGTTTGTTTATGTGAAGTGATTTTGTGAAGTGCTTCTTTTTCAGCTCGCTATTCATGCGGAAGGATCTAGGAACCCACCGCATTATTATTCCTGCCATTATGTGATTAATGGAAGGGTCACGACCCTCAGCAATGAGGAATACGACGCAGAGAGAGGTTCACATCTGTTCCTGGTGCATGTCCTGGTAATCTGGTCAGGGGTGTTGAAAGCGCCAAAAGTATCGATAAATTTCAAATGACTCGATATCGAATTTGAAAATATCGGTTTAGGTGTAAATCTAACAAAAACATATCGATAATAATTTTAAAAAAAGCCTAATTCGGATCTTCTTTTCTGCCTTCTTTGTATCATCGCGTCTTGGATGTTCAGCTGATGCTTCTGAAACGAGAAAACGGCTGTCATATATGACATATCCATATATGTCATATATGTCATATCACATATGACAAAGGTGGCTTTGGCATGATCTCACACCTCATGGCTCATATCTACTTTCGCCTAAGCGAATTTACGCGTTGGATTGTTTTCGTAGCAGGCAGCATACATCAACCATACTGCCTCTTATTTCACTCTGAATACTAGACTGAAAGTTCTTCCATTCCATGTATGAAAACCAGGTCTGCATAAAACACCCATTCAATTTAAAAAGTCCATAAAATATTAAATATCGTATGTGGGCCAGCCATTCAATTTACATGGCTTACGAATCCTACATAAAAAGGTACCCAGGTACCTACATAGGAGTAGTCTACATAGAAAGGTAGATCAAATATACGCGTAAAAGGCAGGCCATTCATTTCACTAAAGTCACGTAGGGTAATGTATATTCTAATATATTTGCTGGGAGTGACTTTTCGTGCTTATCGGCCCGTGCGGTCTGCGGCCGGTAGTAGGGGTGGGCTTGAATATCGATATTTTAGTATTTTTTAAATTTTTTAAGAATCAAATCAAATAAATAAATATTATAAATGCGAAAGTTTGGATGGATGGATGTATGGATGTTTGTTACTCAATCACGCCTCAGCAGCTTAACGGATCTGGCTGAAATTTGGCACAGAGATAGATTGTCTGTAATAGCACATAGGCTACTTTTAATCCCTGAAAATTAAAGCGTTCCCGCGGGAACCACAAAACCTCGATCCACGCGTACGAAGTCGCGGGCATCAGCTAGTAGCTTATAAGTATTCGCTTGCCAAAATTTATAATCAAACGAACTTATGTAAGTATTTATTTTATAGCTAGTTTAGATTTTAGTATAATGTATTTTCTAAATAAATAATATCATTAAATAATTATTTAGCTACATAAATAATTATTGAAATAAATGAGCAATATATATATATTGCAATAACAATACAGTAACCTAAGTACCTACCTAGTACCCACTAGGATGCCTCATCCTTTCACCCCTTTCCGGCTCACTACTAAGCACGAGCCATCTCTCAGGTTATGTCTAAATCTATTACATTTTATTTATTTATTGTACCGTATTATATTCATTAGCAATATTCAAACATTGAATTTGGAGAGGGGTAGGTGAGAGACCTAACTCTCTACTCCCATTCCACCTATATAAATAAGTATTTATTATGATTATGATTACATAACTTCCATCGACAGACCGTATTCGGAACATCTCTAGCTGACCCCGTATTTACTCTGCACCTCGCCAGTTCATCTTCATTTTTTATCTCGTTCACCGGAAAAAGGCAAAAAAACGCGAAACCGCTATAGTAATGAGTAAAAAAAAATTACTATAGAGCGAAAGATCTCATTTAAAAATGTTCTAGTAATTTCTATGCTCTACAAACTCAGCTAGTACATTTTTAACGTTAGAGGACTGTGCTTTTGTATATGATCAAAGTACCTATTTCTTCAAAAAATATCTACATATTATTTTTATGGCTGCTAACGTTAAAAAGTCTTATGAATATAGTAACTATGTTTTATCTTATTGTACTAGATGATACCCGTGACTTTGTCCGCGCGTTTCATGTTTATGAGAAATCTCTTGGGAAATACTTATTTGATTTTCTGTGAAAAAGTAGCTATAAGCTATGTCTTCTTCAACTTATCTTAATCTGTTAAACGGATGGGCCGTAAAAAGGAACAGACAGACAGATAGACGCACTTTCGCTTTAATAATTTATCTAGCTGATGCACGCGACTTCGCGGTTTAAGTTTTTTTTTCGGCGCGAACTCCTTAATTTTCCCTGGGATATAAAGTGGCTTGTTGTCCTTTTCCGGGATACAACCTTTATCTGTACCAAATTTCGTCTAAATCAGTTGAAAAGATAGTTAAGTTAAGAAAAAGTAGAAAAGTACTTGTAAAAGTTTATTTGAATAAAAAAGCATTTGATTTGATTTGATTTGAAAAAGTTAAACCGTAACAAACTCACATTCGCAAAAATATAATAGCAAATAAAATATGATTATATTACAACCATTGAAGACTACCTTTCCGTAATAGAATTCTGGAAACAAGATACAATATGAGACAATCTTGAACGCAAATTGAAGTTGCCTTCACAAATTGTTAGGGCAGGAGAGGGCTTAACGTGGCCCTTAAATTAATACCTATTATAAGGATTACAGCATTGAATTTTATTAAATAAAAGAATTAAGATTTGTTCCAGCTCCTTTAATTTTTCAACATATATAAAAATCAAGTTTAAATAAAACTTACCTATGAATTTTACATTATAGGTACTAACTAAACTATTAGTAGAGTAACATACAAAATATACCATCTTGGTTATTACGGTTCCTTCAGTCCTTAATTAATTATTATAAATGCGAAAGTGGATTTTTTGATATACCTTAATGGTTTTTGGCACGAATAAATATTCTTTTATTTAAAGACCTAGTGATGATAATAAAGTGAATTTTGTGAATTTTTAACCCGTCGCGCCTTTTTTGTAACGCGAGGCGTTGCATGGGGTCATCAGAGACCCAAAACTAAACAGCATTTATTGGTGTTTTATAACATACATTTTATGTATTCAGATTATAGTTAGGTTATAGCATCTCATTAAAATTAAAAGAGATAATTGAATATTAGTTATATAATTATAGATATTATAAAACTAAGCAATTTCTTTCCTCTGTATATTAACCTGAGATCGAAACAGATTAACAAATTATACAAAATAGAAATTCATAACAAAATAGAAATAACAAAAATTTGCATTAAGTAATTTTTTTTTTGAAAAAATGCAAAAAAAATGCAAATTTTGTGCTGCCCACGCGACGGGCGTAGGGTTGAAAACCTAAATCAACGCGGACAGAGTCAAGTGTAAGTAGTTTTGAGACTTTATTGTATCAAAACTATCTCAATATCAAGTAATCTCGATAAATACCTAGGCAATATACCTAATAGGTATACGTAGAAATTAGGTATCAAAGTTGTAATATTACCCGAGTAGCTTCGAGTATCTCCAACTCATAAGTCACGTAACATCTCAAATTACGGTTTCGGCATCCCCAAATAATGTAATATGTTACGCCGTGTGACGTCACGCGTGCAGGCATGTCTGTCTGTTCCACGCCAGCTCGTAAATTCATACGCCCTGTTGGTCCGTTTAATTAATTCTCAAATACAATTTCGACGATATATCCTTATAAATTTTTACCTGGAATCGATAGCAATTATTTATGTAACTGTACCTACTGATAAAGTACATGTTATGACCTATCATAGTTTTAGGCCTGTTACTTATTATTTGTAGTTATTCTTTACAAAAAAATATACTGTTTTTATGTACGTTTTAAGACATTAAATATCACTTGTTTTAAAAGTGAAGAAATACATCGTGAACAACCTGCCCGAAGGGTGAAAGGTGTGTTAATTATCTGTCAACTCGCACTCAGTCAGCGTGGTGGAAAATGGCAAAATCCATCTTCTTCTGGAAGTAGACTCGTGACAATAGGTTGAGGTGTAGGTTTGTTATTTGTTTGTCGGTTTATGTGCATTAATCCGTCGCAACGGAGCAACGGATCGACGCGTTTTTTTTTGTGTAAGTTTAATATTTATACGTATGGCATAGACATAGGTACTTTTTATCTCGGAAAATGAAAGAGTGGCCACGATATTATAATCCGCGCGGACATCATCTAAATTCTAGTCCTTTCATAAGTCTTATCACTATAAATTGTATCTAATAATAATAATTTGATCTTCTGTAAGTCATTGACGTATTTCAACAATAGCAACAAAACGCTTGTAACTAGCACGATTATAAATTTAGCCCAGGGGCGGGGCAGGCAAATCTGCAGCCAACGACAGGACATTTGCCCGCAGTGATTTATAGTTCCCTGTTATCGACAATCTACCCCTCTCTCGGCACTGTGCTAAAAGTAATGGAGTCGCCATTTTTGTGAAAATGTTTTCACAATAGCTAAATCAGTTGATTTTACGGTGAAGGAAAATATGTAAGGAAACCTGCACGCCTCACTTGCCTGCAGAGTTTTCATAGGTGTGCGAAGTCTGCTAATCCGCACTTTTCCATCGTGGTGAACTTAAGCCTTTCTCATTCTGATACGAGAGAAGACAATGCTAGCATTGGACCCGCGCGATAGGTTGAAATAATGAAAATTACTTATGCACAAATATTGTAACTCAGACAATACACTATACCTACGTGTAAATTGAAAAAAAAATTAGAGTGAACAATCTTTAAATTATGATGATAATTAGGATGATCCAGACCTACTGAATGTATTTCCTTGCGTTTCTTATAATATGCATTGATTTAGCGGTTTCGTTTAATGATTTTTTTTTCTTCTTTTACCTAGAACTACAGACCAGTTTATACATAAAAGCTCATCGTCTATTTAACTGACCTACTCCACACCACCCATATTCTACGCCTGAATTGAGAGTCCACTAGTGCGTAAGTTCGTTCCCTGCTCGCCCTCGGTTTTTTGTAAGATTTTCCGCGCGGATGCGCGCGCGTCGTCCTGCGTCTGATTAATCGAGTATTGATTAATATGGACGGACGGGGATCGAACCAGCTTGCAAATTATTTGTAGGAAAATTAGTTTATTGCATTAACAGTAATTTAGTTAACGGGTTTAGTGATTAAACCTGCATATAACCCTGTTCTTTATTATGTTCTCAAAGGTATTTGAAGTCTGCCGGTCTGCAAACAAACATTTCTCAATAATGCAAAGAATTTCATTCTCAGTACGTAATGAGCTGGGTTCAATGGGTTAAAGGGGGAGGGAGTAAGTGAGTGAGGGAGAAAGAGATTAATAAGCTCATTAAATATAAAATCGTTAAAGAGTTCGTAATAATAACTAAGTAAGTGACAAAAATGACGAAAAACTAGGACCGAAACTATAATTATATTGTGATGTTATAATAAACTTTAGGATCTTTTGTCCGTTATTAATAATAATATATTATATTAAAAGGCCCACAGATGACGTAAATAAGAAATTTAAGAAAAGTCATATTTTTTCCTCCCCCGAAAAATTATATGACTTTTCTTAAATTTCTTATTTACGTCATCTGTGGGCCTTAATTAAATACCTAGTAAGTTTTTGGTCGAAATTCTTCTGAATGTATCTGTCACCGTAAGATTGCAAAAACCGTTAGATTGTAATCCAACTATAGCGATATTGTAAACTGTCGACAGATTGTGAACTGTTCAATGTTCCGAGTGTAAATTTTTGAAATATTCATTGTACGAATTTACGTTTTCTTGTCTCTTTCTTGTAGGTTAGGTTATGTAGGTTCGACATAAATAATCAGGTAGCGCACTTACGTTTTATCGCGTTAATATACCTAACATATTACAATCTACCGAAAAATACTAAAAATTGTAATCTGTCGACAGTTTACAATATCGCTAGTTAGATTACAATCCAACGGCCTTTGCAATCTTACGGTGACGTATCAATCACATTTAAGCCCAAAACTCATAAACTAGGTACTTGTCATATATTATTAAATTACTAGAGTGATATCCGCAACTACGTCCGCGTGGATTGAGCTATCTTTGTTCCCGCGGGAACTCCTTAGTTTTCCGGAATAAAAGGTTCTCAATAATGCACAGAATTATCAATCAATCAATCAAATAAATATTATAAATGCGAAAGTTTGGATGGATGGATGGATGGATAGATGTTTGTAACTCAATCACGCCAGAACGGTTTAACGGATCTGGATGAAATTTGGCACAGAGATAGATTATAGTCTGAAAAAACACATAACATATGCTACTTTTTATCCAGAAAAATTAAAGTGCTCCTACGAGAACCGAAAAACCTCAGTCCATGCGGACAAAGTCGCGGGCATTATCTAAACTTCTAAACTAATATTATAAAGAGGAAAGATTTGTTTGTTTGTTTGTTTGTAATGGATAAACTAAAAAACTACTCGACCAATTTTGAAAATTCTTTCACCTATAGAAAGATACTTTATCAGCAAGTAACATAGGCTATATTTTATTTTCAAAAAATTAGAGATCCCTACGAAAATTGCAATAATAATTGGATTTTTTCAACTTCTTACGTTAAACCTCTATTCGTCTATTAATTTTTTTATTATATTCTAATTCTGACTGACTTTTACAGGTATCATATTTGTCAATTGTATATCATAATAAATACAAGAGAACTTACTAACATTTTTTTAAACATTTCAATATCTAACTGTTGTAGACAGACTGCGACATGCCAAAAAGAGCCAGGTCTCAACTTAGTTGTTAATTCTAAACATAGTTCCCAGGCGGGGCAGCGAAAATACGTCGTACTGGAAACTCAAGTGCCAACCGTTCACAGCGGTTTCTTGAACAAAATTTGAGAACGTATGGTGGAATTGTCGTCTCATTATTGGGTATGGACTATTTTGATCAAGTGCTACCCGTGCGAAGCCGGGGCGGACCGCTAGTCTAGTATAATTATAATTATTAACATTTAATGTAAATAGTTCGTCAGCCAAGTATCGGAGCAGGGAGAAAATGATCACGTCTTTGATCACACTTGCAAGTCAAATTGGCGGTTTGCGGTGTAGTGGTGGCATTTGCGATATTTGTGCCCCCCATGTTAATATAGCGAGAATTTACATTTAAACTTGATGTTATTACTTATACATAGTTATTATATAGTAAGCTATTACTTACTAGATATGTAAAGGAATCCATACTTACTAATATTACCTAATATTATAAATGAGAAAGTGTGTCTGTCTGACACGCTTTAACGGTCCTTCTTTTCAATCGATTTTGATGAAATTTGGTAAAAAAAATAGGTCGTATCTCGGGGAAGGACATATACTATTATTATCATTATATTCTGGGAGATTAATGAGTTCCCGCGGGAAACCGAAAATCTAAATCCACGCGGTCGACGTCGCGGGCATCATCTAGTTGTAGTACTTCAAACAGTATTGGCTTATTCGCGTATTCTGAACATTTACCATGATCCAAAACGTCATCATCAATCCGTTGCTGGCTCACTACTGAACATGGATGTCTTCTCAGCATGAGATGGTTTAAGGCGTGAAAATCATCGAATTTTATTGGTAGATAGGTATTTTGTATCCGTTTTCCTAAAAATAAGCAATATGCACCGCGCCATGCATCAAAAATAAATTGATTGTAAGTACTACCTACGTACTTAATGGTAAGTTGTAAGTAGTATAGTCCGAAAACGTGCCGAGGCAGAAGGGCAAACAGCTATTTGAGAATCGTATAGGCCAAGCGCGATGTTACACTTAGGCCTAACATCACCTATAATATTTTGACTAGTTCTGGCAATTTACAATCATATCACGATGTTTATATTTCATAAGAACCTAAAATCATTGATAGTAAGTAGCTTGATATCTGCCTCCGTCTATGTCTATGTTACAACAAAATCCAACCAACAAAACCTGCGATGCGTTAACCAATTCACGGCTGATGTTGTCAAACGCACAACGTATTTCGTCGGCCTTGCCAAACGCAGAGTCGCTCTTCCCAACGCACATTACTAGGATATAATAATTTTGGTAATCTTTAAAGGGGTGAGTGTTGTTAACAGGAGGTAATTGATTGAATGAGTGAGTTTGAGTCAGTGAAAATAGATAGACTTGAAGTTTTAAACTCAAACTCAAATGTTTTTTATTAAAATAAACTATTACAAGTAATTTTGAATCTGATTGAATGAGTAAGTCAGTGAAAACAGCTGATAGACAACTCAAACTCAAATGTTTTTAGTCAAATAAACTTTCACAAGTGCTTTTGAGGGTTTGGGGTTTTGAGAAAATCCACCTGAAAATGAAAATCCAATGAAAATTGGCAATTAAATTATTAGTTATAAATAATAAAAACCTGTATATAAGCAATTTTACGAAAATGTACCCCAATAGGGGTAAAATGAGGGTTGGAAGCTTACATAAGGGTTCCAAGTTTTTGAAGTAAGAAACTTGAAAATCGGGATTTAGGTTATTAGTTTTAAGTTATAATAAACTGTATAAGCAATTTTAGGAAAATTTACCCCACAGAGGGTGAAATGGGGGTTGTAAGTTTGTATGAAAGTCCTATGTTTCTGAAGTTAGAGACTTGAAAATCGGGATTTAGGTTATTAGCTTTAAATAATAATAACCTGTATAAGCAATTTTACGAAAATCCACCCCAAAAGGGGTGAAATGGGGGTGAAAGGTTACATACAAATTTTATGACTTTGAAGTATAGACATGAAAATTAGCATTTAAGTTATCAGTTTTAAATAATAAAAAAACCTGCATAAGCTATAGAAAGCCTTTATAGATAGGCTGTTTGCAGCGGGAAAATTTCATAATCTCATAGGAAATCAACAATTGTACGCGGACAAAGTCGCGGGCGACCTCTAGTATTATTATAAAATAAAGGTTGTGAAATTGGTATACTTAAACCAAAAGTCATTCGATGATAGCTGATTTTCAAGGAATAGATTTGATCTTCATAAAAACGTGTTCATACCTCAATATGATAACGGAGAATCAGTATCTTTTTTCTGTTTGAAAAAATAATGTGACGGAACTACGGAAATAACTTGGTACCTAGTACCTAGTACCTTCACACTCATAAACGCTTGACGACTTGTCTGATTAGTGCAACTATATTAACTATACTAAATTAACTTATACGTCTCGGTCGTTGTGTTGAAACGTTCAAACTTACACTATACTACATAAGTACTACTAACTTAATATACTTTTTATATTCTCAAGTGTCAGCTTTGTGTTTAAATTTGATTTGAATTTTTAGAAAAGATAATAGATTGTTATTTTATTTACTGACGAAGGTTTAATTAGGCGGATATTTGACTCATTCGATGTATTTCACTCGGTTCGTTCTTTGGCGGGGATACGCCATATTGAAATAATTTGCATAAATACGAGTATTTTGACTTTGGTAAAACAGTCTCCTGCCGGCAGACTCAGCGAATATTGAATACTTTTGTGCTTAGATCGCAATTTGATTTAGAGCTTAGCAGTAGCAACTGCAGCCTGATCAAATGATTAATTTATTATTGTTGTGATGCTTTGGCCAAGTTTTATACTTTTGTTTACATTAAATCTCTCGTGAAACCACTACACGTTGTGACCATTCGCTCGTGCAAATTTTGAAGAGAGTACAAACATATTTTAAAAGTAATTTTAATTGTTTGCCCGCTTCTGGAATTATGCTTACAAATTTCAGAAGTGGGATGTATCTCACGTTGCCTTGATTCGCTTTTGCCATCCGCACACTTGTTTTGTATAAGTTTTGAAAACGTGAGTAATTTGAAATTAAATTTTTAAAACTACCGACATTAAAAAATTATATCAGTTTGTGATAGTTTTGTTGATTGATCGGTGGCTGTGAAAAAGTAATTTTGAATGTTAGAAGCCACCGAGTTTCTTGCTGGTTCTTCTCGCTAGGATTGTGGCATTCCGAACCAGTGGTAGATTCGCTTTAAATTGTAAAATGATGTGAAAGTGCTCGTATTACTCAAGATAAAAAGTTTTGTGAGGTTAGTGTCTTTAACCTCAAAATATGTTTAGATTTGTCAAAGTGAATAAGTCATTCAGACTTCGAAGAGTGCATCGAATGAGGTAAGTCGCTTCAGTTTATTGAAAATAGTTTATTGAGTGTTTGATAAGTCTGAAAGTTCGGCAGTTTGACGATTGTTTTACCTATTATTATTAGCGAAGTAATCGTGAGCAGGAGCGGCCCAGGCATGACCGCCTAATCATGATTTCAGGCAAGAACGCCCCAGGCAAGAACGCCTGACTATGATTTGGGGCATGACGCCTGTTCACGATTTGGGGCATAATCGCCCGTGATATGACTTGAACACGAGGACGTGTTATTTGCAGGACGGCCGAACTGTCAGCTTTGTGTTTAAATTTGATTTGAATTTTTAGAAAAGATAAAAGATTGTTAATTTATTTACTGACGAAGGTTTAATTAGGCGGATATTTGACTCATTCGATGTATTTCACTCGGTTCGTTCTTTGGCGGGGATACGCCATATTGAAATAATTTGCATAAATACGAGTATTTTGACTTTGGTAAAACAGTCTCCTGCCGGCAGACTCAGCGAATATTGAATACTTTTGTGTTTAGATCGCAATTTGATTTAGAGCTTAGCAGTAGCAACTGCAGCCTGATCAACTGATTAATTTATTATTGTTGTGATGCTTTGGCCAAGTTTTATACTTTTGTTTACATTAAATCTCTCGTGAAACCACTACACGTTGTGACCATTCGCTCGTGCACGTTTTGAAGAGAGTACAAACATATTTTAAAAGTAATTTTAATTGTTTGCCCACTTCTGGAATTATGCTTACACAAGTTGCAAAATACGTATCATAATAAAATAGAACCTCTTAAGAAGGTATTACGGATTAAGTATCACCACAGACCACAGATTATACACAGATTCAGGTTTAGCCATGGAGGTGGGAACAGATGGATTAGTTCCGTTTATCACGATACACACTGTTGTATTAGTAGTTAAATAAGTAAATTTTATTTTTGTTTTTAATTATAAATATTTTATTGGGTGTAAGTGATGGTCCGTGACGTGTTGGCCCTTGCCCCTCCCCTGAAAATCAGCGTTGCGGTATGGTAGGTAGGTATATACCTACCTATATACCTACCTCTCATGCTGTGGCATAGGGTGATGAGGTGGCCCATAGGCCACACATAGTTTAACCACCAGCATGCACACAGGAACATTAATTAAGTAATTCATTTGTATATGTCACCGTAAGATTGTAAAAACCGTAAGATTGTAATCAAACGCTTTTTTTCGATAGATTGTAAACAGTCGAAAGATTGTGAACCGTTCAATGTTTTAAGTGTCAATTTCTGAAATATTCATTGTATTTACGTTTTCTTGTCTCTTTCTTGTAGGTTAGGTTACGGTTCGACAAGATTCTATCGGGTTAATAAACCTAACAGATTACAATGTACCGAAAGATAATCCGTTATATTGTAATCATTCGACAGTTTACAATTTCGCGAGTTAGATTATAATCTAACGGGTTTTACAATCTTACGGTGACATATATGTATAAGTTTGTGTTGGTCAATAAACATTTATATATTTATATTAGGTAAGTAACATACATCAAAATTTATATTACGGTTATACACATTATATTAATGCTAAGTTTACTAAATAAGTGGCATGTATGTATGTATGTATATACTTTATTGTATACCACAAATATACAAAGAAACACGTTAACATGTGCATGTACATGCAGTGGCATGCACTGTAAAGTAGGTACTTACGTACATAATATATAAATTTTCAGTTAAAATTTATGTAAAAAGTATACTTATTTTCTACTTATGTTTCGGATCACCTAGTAGTTACCCAGCACGTTAAAATTGAAAATGGCTAACTTACATAATAACCACATTACAAGTGCACGTATTAAAATATATTCCCATTGAAAATTCACCCTATTGCTTTTAAAAATATTCACGTACCTACATCCTGAAAAAAATCTTTCGTATAAAACTCGACCCCATAGTACCGTAATCAGAGAGCCGGAAAAATCATGCCTGCCCGGCCCGTTACAGCTTCTATATACGTTTGTATATATGTTTGTATATTTGTTCCTACATTTACATGATTCAGAGGGAGAAAATAGTGCAGCTCATGGTACAGGCCAGTGAAAACTGCAATTAAAATTTCTTTGAGCTCTGCTATTATATTTTTTGCGCGTTTTTATGACCAAATTTTTTTGGAAGCTAATTTTTTTTTTAATTTTTAGATTTAGTTAGGAACGATTTGATCTAAAGAAACTGGCCAGACTGGAAGGTCGGATGGCATTAAGCTAGACTCGCCTAGGGTAATAATGTTCTATGGTCGCAGAGAGCCTATGGATCCAGGCGGTGCAAGACCATAATGGTGTACTTAGGTATCTCTACCAAAGAAAAAAAAACTGCGAAAAAAGTCATGCTGCGTCATCACTTCAAGAAAAATTAATGTGACGACGGAAGATGCTCACTTTCACGATAGCATTTTCCAGCTAGACATTTTAATGGCCAAACTCAAAACAATGAACAAAAGAGCATAATTATTAAAAAATCTATATTGCTTAATTACAAGAGATGATCATAATATTTTCACCAGTGAAACACTAATTTCCAGTAGCTTTCAGACGTGCTAGTGAATTTCAAGTGTATTTCGATTTCAATTCCGTGCATGTGTAGTGTAGTGTAGGAGACGGGTAGACGTAGACTGTCCGCACTTTGCATCGCCGACGTGCACCGCTTGGTGAATGAATCACCGCCGCTAACGCAGACTTACAAGTTGTTAGACCTTCCCAAAAAATTACGAAGCGTAGTAAATAAAATAATATCAAGTATGTTTGAAATTGTAATCATTGCCGTGAACGATGCCTCAATTAAGATTCCGAGCCACGGAGGAAAAGAAATAATTTGAACTTCCAAATATTATAGTCCAACAATTACAGACTTGGGTCAAAGTTGCTTAGTTGAAACGGTTCACAATAACTTTAAGTTCAATCATCATTCTGTGATCTCTTTATTTTATATGGGTCGTATCGTATGTTTACATTTTCATTGCTGAAGGTTTTAGGGCAATCAATTTATATTAACTGTCGTAATTGAGCCTAAGTCCATCAATTCAAAATTCAAATGTTTTTTATTCAAATAAACTTTTTACAAGTGATTATGAATAGTCGAACGAATCTACCACTACTTATACACAATATTAGCTACAGTAAAGTATGTAATTAAAATTATGCTGCCGTGTCTATACTTTCTGAAGCCAATAACCAATCTGTTGACCGCAGGACACGTATTTTATGGTGTTGTGCGCTCACAAGAGCCATTTGTGCATCGCTCCAGACTCCATGGCTCCTCCGTGGGTAATGGGAGAGCCTATGCTAATGTAGGGGGTAAGCCTGGTTATCATAGATAACTAGATGGTGGGTTAACTTGATATATAATCGGGATAAAAGGTTATAAGGATTTCCTTCCCTGGGAGGACACCTACTTCTATATCAAATTTCATCAAAATCGATTGAAAATATGGGCCGTTATAGCATAGCAGATAGGGAGACAGACACACTTTCGCATTTATAATATTAGTATGAATTAATATTATGTATCAAGCCCTCTATACAATATACATGAAACCCTTAATATCCTCAATAATTTGCATACCTACGTATAAAACGCATCGATCCTATTGAAGCTAGCAGGCTATTGTAGAGTTGTGAGAAGTTAACAAGCTGTTACTTATTCCATTAATATACAATATCAAACCCTCTAATAAACATCGATATCTCGAACACAATACAAAATGCATGAGCCTCTTTAATTGGCCATTCTGCGCATTCGAAATTACATATTCACGCCCGGAGCGAGTCGCGGTCAACATAACTAGTGTTGCTTGATACAAAGCAAACATTAGTTCAGCCATGCAATATTGTCAAGCACAGAGGCACCCACTTGTTAGACATCTACAACACAAATCCTTTACACTTAAAACCTGAAAGGAACTTTAAATTAAAACTACTAAAGTTGTTATTTGATTGAATCGTGTGTTGGACTTATATAATTTAGTTTCTTGTATGTATTGTGCATGCATCCAACTGGCAAGTCGTAACGCACCGGTGGTTAGAAGCTATGACAAAGATTGGAGTTGGTTGCCTTTATTAATAAAGCCTACAGTAGCGTAAACTGACTACAGTCATCAAATCAACGTTCATATCTCTGTTTCGCTTTTGTTATGTTACATAAAAGGAAATGTTGTTGCATATCTATTTAGTTTAAAAAGTGGATGATTTTAAAATTTTTCAGTGGTAGATACGTAATATCAAAGTAATTATACAGAAGCTGAAGTATTATCTACTTATGATGGCTCTAGTGGATTCTGAACCTTCGAAAGCCTTTTTTGGCTAATAACATCTTACGAGTGGTAAGCTTATCGACGGATTACAGACAGATAGTTTTCATTCATTTCAGCCGGAAGCGCGCAAACATTAATCTTTTTTGACTCTGACTGACAAAAAAGCCCTTCACTAACCTCATTTTTATAGTGATGCACACTCACTACAAGCCTTCCATAAAAGCCAGCAACGCATTGGTGGTTCCACGGGTATACTGCATATGTTCATTGGTAGCGGTAATCACTTAACATCACGTGATCTGCCTGCTTGTTTGCTTGTAATTCATACAAATAACTTTATTCCCCGACACAAACGGTTGGGGTTTAATTTTAATTGATGGCAAATTTTTTTTTATAATTTATTGTCGACACTTCAAATACTCGTAACTATGAAAGTGTAATAATTAATTATACTTAATCCAAAACATATAAGAAACAACTTTGGGTGGAGGGATATGTTATTTAATGAGGATGCCTGCGTGAAAGAAGTGATGAAATCTTCGCACTGAACTTCAACTTTCATAATGATATTACAATTTACAGCCTAAATAGTATAGTACAGCCTTTATATAGTAGTTAAGTTACAAAATTCTTACAAGTTATCTTGTGCTAGCATACTGTGCTACGGCACGCTACGGTGTCTACGGCGTAGACAATTACCTCTACGCAAATGCCGATGCATACTAACTACTCTTCAAGTATTTTCCAACCGGAAAACATGTTGCAGCAAACGTAGCTTGCATAATGAAGTCAATTTAAAGCTACCTGTTCCCGGTCACCCCTTGCCCCGCTGAGCACGTTTCACGCCAACTAGGCACACGTGATCAGTCGCTCGACGTTTTACACTTTACGCGCATTAGGCCTACGATCGCCCCTTTGTCAGGGCATTGGCTCAAAATTGACTTATTTTTATAAACACGTCTGTTTTAGTACCGGTCACAACCTTACGAAGAGTCGAGTTCAATGTATCTTAGACTTTGGCTTGTATTAAAATAAACCGACATCAGCGTTAGAAACATTCTCAAGTTTCCGTAAATACTTGAGAACCTGTCCTTTTTTTTTAATCCACTACAAGTTAGCTTTTGATTGCGATTTCACCTGATGGTAAGTGATAATGCAGTCTGAGATGGTAGCGGGCTAGCCTGTTAACCAAAAAATTGTCTTAACGTGCGGAGGTCTCGGGTTCCATTCCCGGCATGGTCAATTTGGGAATTTATAATTTCTGAATTTACCCTGGTCTGACCTGGTGGGAGGCTTCGGCCGTGGCTAGTTACGATTTACGTTCCGGTACGATGCCGTATAGAAGCCGATTAGGGGTATGGGTTTAATATAACTGCCATGCCCCTAACAGGTAAGTTCGCTACCATCTTAGACTGCATCATCGTTTACCAGGTGAGATCGCAGTCAAGGGCTAACTTGTAGTAGATTTAAAGAAAGGTACTAGGTAACATCGTTTAATATAATAATACCAAAACGCCACGATGCAATCATAATACTATAATATAATACACGATGCTTGTGCCTCAACTCAATTATAGAAGTACCAGGCGATGACGGAATCAACCCGTCAGCGCGCATAAATCCAATCAACGGCAGCGGGCCGGAGAGACCGTAGCGATGCTGCGAGTACGTGTTTATGTGTAGCTGCAATATGCCCGATGCATTGATGCAGCAGCGGCTGTGATAGGGTTGTGCAAACCAAGGAAAACACCTTTCATTTAAACGAACTAAATTTTAGATATAGGTGGTGATGAGTGTTTTAACCCGTCAGCCTGCGTGCATAAATCCAATCAACGGCCACGGGTCAAGAGACCCGTTGCGATGCTGCGAGTATGTGTTTATGTGATGCAATGTGCCTGATGCAGCAGCGGCAGTGATAGGCTTGATACAATAAGTCACTACTAAATTTAAAAAAATGAATGAAAGCGTAGCGCGGCGTAGGCAGGCTACCCATTATTTAACTGTAAGAAGATTATTCACTTGTTTAACATCAACAATGTAATCGTATGTTAAACGCAGGGTTACTAAGCGCACCGACCTCTTGAAGCTTTGCATTGGATAGGAGTCAATAGAAGATTGAAGGATGGAGATTGGTCTCGGTCAAAGTGCGTTTACAGTCTGCGTTGGCAACATGCCGTGCAAAGGAAAGCCCTGGAGTTCCCCCATATTTATATAAAAGTCTTAACTAATTGCGTATTTAACCCCGATAAAATTACTTAGTTTATTATGCATTGTATTGAAAATATATGTATCTGATTAACAGTAACTATTCATAACAATCTACAAACTTCTACATCCACCAGTCAATCAACAATCTATCAACTAGTCCATTTTGGAAAATTAAGACGTAATCTGAAGAATGACTATGACACTGAAGAAACTGAAGTGAAATCAACTTATAGTTATACGACTGTTGTAATGTAATATTTCTTGTATTTTCAGTGCAGGTGGAAACCCTAGGGCTATGGAGGCAGGTACCGTGGCGAAGTCATTAGCAGTAATGGCTGATCCAGCGCGCCGTCAGATTTAGTGCGGTTATCCATACATCTGCATTATGTACTGCAAAGAGCATTGCTTCTATATACCCACCTACTTATACCTAGATACTGCTACGTTACATTAATAGAGTAGCGCTGTTCACGCTTCTATAAATACAATATTCTGTAGAAGTACTACTACTACTACCTACCTACTAAAGTAAATTGGATTAGAAATTAAACAAGTTCATTTCATTTATTTTATTTAATAAAAGCGCGTGTGGAGACCAGGTCGGTATACATGTTATTACAATACACGAAATAGGGTAAATCTACTGAACAACGTTAGATAATTGCATTTGTTGTAATCATATTCTAATATTATAAATGCGAAAGTGTGTTTCTTTGTTGATTTGTCCTTTAATCACGCCGCAACGGAGCAACAGATCGACGTGATTTTTGGCATGGGTATAGCTGAGGACCTGGAGACTGACATAGGATACTTTTTATCGCGGAAAATTAAGGTGTTCCCATGGGAATTGAAAAAAACTGATTCCACGCGGACGAAGTCGCGGGCATCAGCTAGTACCTACTAATATGCAGTCAATAATAATACCCGAAAAGCTAAAACGATTTCGAGTGTTATGATATTTTTAGAAACCTGAGTTTCTGGGTCATGTAAAGATTTGTGATTTGCTCTTTTACGACTGCTAAGTTTCACGGTATCAGGCTACGTACGTCCATTCCTGAATATGGGATGCGTTCCTTGCCTTTCCCAAATTCGACGGCTATAATTATCTTTGAAAAATTACTCAGAGACCTTTAATTTTATTCTTTACCCACCCATGACAATATATTACGGCATCTACTTCTTTTTTTTTTTTAAAGTAGGCACTAAATCTACCCCCATTTTAAAAGAAAACTATTACAATTCGAGAGGGGTGGCATTTCCATACATCCGTGAACCGGGGAGAGTTGGGTAATGCGGCCATAATAGTATTTCATTTGTGTCGTAAAAACTAAAAAAAAACACAAAAGTATGACAATGGGAGTTCTTTTACAATGTCTTTTGGAACTTTGATATACTTTTTACGTAAGTAGGTGTAGGTATTGCTTTTCCGATTAATATGGTATCATCTCTCCTTAAATGTTGTGATTCCTACACTCTTGTCATCAATGCTGCGGGTCGGGACCTATTTGACGACCTCCGTGGCGCAGTGTGTAGCGCTGTTGTCTACAACGTTGTAACGTGCGGAGGTCCCGGGTTCAATCCCCGGCAGGGTCAATTTGGGAATTTATAATTTCTGAATTTTTCTCGGTCTGGCCTGGTGGGAGGCTTCGGCCGTGGTAGTTACCACTCTACCGGCAAAGACTTGCCGCCAATCGATTGAGCGTTCCTGTACAATGCCGTGTAGAAACCGAATAGGGGTATGGGTTTAATAATAACTGCCATGCCCCTGACAGGTTAGCCCGGTACCATCTTAGACTGCATCATCACTTACCATCAGGTGAGATTGCAGTCAAGGGCTAACAAGTAGTGGACAAAAAAAAACATTAATAGCAATCCAAAATCAGCATACTTTTTTTGGATAATGGAAACGCTGTTTTTCTGAGATATATTTTTCTTCTTGAAAACCTTCCTTGTTTGGAATCTAGGGAGGTGTACGAGGGAAATTTTAGGTCTTAATACTTTATGTTCGATATCTTGTACTTAACACTAAGCCTTCCGAGTCTAAGGTTAATATAGCATAAAATAAACTTTACATAATATGCCAACTATTTTCTTTGCAAATAGTGATTTTGAAGTAACTGTTACATTAAAGAGTTCAATGACCATCCTATTCTTAGAATCTATGCTTTTTTTGTAGTTTTCGCTGTAAGTATTGTGTTCCTTTATAATAAAACTTGGACAGCAGAGATAAACTCTAATTCAATTTTTCTTAAGCCCTTCTATTGAAACTACATAAGAGGGTCCGTATCTCCGTAGCCCATGCGTTCTATGCAGGGAAGAATGGGGTGACATGGCTATAACAATATATCAATTTGCATTTAGTGTCTATAACTTAAATGAGAAATGTTCATCATAATATAGTTGTGAGATCAGACTGTATATTAATATGAATGTTCTGTAATACTTTTTGTATTTGGTGGGTTTTAGAAATGCTATTTGGATGGAAGTTTTATTTGAGATCCACTAAAGTGACCATTTAACATTTTAGTTTGTAATCGTTTCGATAAGGGATAACTTTTAAAATTCAAGAATCTATTATGTAAAGAATCCCGAATATTATATTATGTAACCTTGAACATTTAAATCTAAATAAATAGACATTAAAATCTTCTAATTTACTCTCTATCTATTCTAATACTAATATCACAAATGCGAAAGTTTGGATGAATGTGTAGAAGGATGTTTGTTAATCAATCACGCCCCAACGACTGAACGGATTTGGATGAAATTTGGCACAGAGATGGAATACAGTCTTGAATAACGCCTGGCTACTTTTAATCCCGGAATATTGAGGCGTTTCCGCGGAAACCAAACAACTTCAATCAACGCGGACGTAGTCTCGGGCGTCAGCTAGTTATATTTATATATTTATATACGTATATATTTGAGAGTAATTTAGAATATTTGTGTGGTGTGTTGCTGTGGCGGTGCGAATTACTGGCTTATTGGGCTGTAATAAAAGTGAACTACGAATGATGTTCTGAGAACACGCTTTCCAACGTGACATTTACTTTTATTTTTTTCTTTTCCACATCCTGTTATCGATACTATAATGGTAAGTAAAAAAGAAATGTGACGATAGATAAAAAATGACACCATATTTGCTTCTATTTTCAGCTTAGGAGAGCAATACCACCCACCGCCCGCCCAACTTTTCACATATTTCAGACTTGACACCAATTCGCGTGAACCAGCAGCGGGCCAATCGTAAATAACCTCCTCATTTACATACCAACACATTGTCGTACTTTCTTATATACCCACAATGTCCTCCTATATCTGGTAACTATCTTTAAGAAAATCTGCGATCATTTCGCTCTAATTTAATATACCATCTCTGTCTAGCTTGCGGGAAAATCGGCCAAGCGAGCCGATGGGCGGAGCGTTAAACCTATCCATTGTAAGTTGATCTACGAAAATACGAGCCAGAATACCTTTTACATCTATTTTGTATGAAAATCGCGGGGAATGGGAGGTCTAGTTTAGCTGGGTGCACTATATATCGCCTGAGTGCACATTGGCTGATTCGAGCCCCGCCTACGTAGAATGCATTTTCAAGATTGCTATGCAGATGGTATTCCAAGATGCGGATTCCGAGTTAGCAAGGATTTGGATGAAAGATTGTCGTGGGATTTTAGGTTAATGGCAGTCTGCATGCGGGTTCCAAATGAAATGCTCTTCTATCGTTCGTAGTTTTCGAAATAATTGCTTGCTGGTATTCTTTTGTTCTGGGTAGAGTTCAACGCTTACAACACATACCTACTTTAAATGTATTAATTAACTTTTAATTGCAGCATTGATCAATAATGCTTCGATATTATAGAACATAATATTATAATAAGAATTAAATAAAATATCGGCTTATTTTACAACATTTAAATACAACAATTAAAAACACACACAAACCTCTCCAGAAAAATGACGGTCGTACCGCTAAAAAGCGATCTCTTCCAGTTCGCCAATGCAATAAGCAATAGGTACTCTGCACTGTATTGCTAATTGTATTTTTGATCTACTTATTACGAAAGATGGTTTGCTACGTTAGTCGTTACCCTTGGTACCCTATCTCTCTCTGAGTCGTATTCTTCATTACTGAGGGCCGTGACCCTTTTCCAATAATCATATAATGGTAAGAGTTTTCTTGGGATGATAATGCGGTGGGTTCCCACGTCCTTCCGGGACCGACGTCTTAACGTGCTCTCCAAGGCACGGAGGAAACGAAAATACCAAATATGAACCTCCGAATTTGGTCACCCAATCAGTTACCGACTTGGGTCTACGTTGCTTAACAATCGCATACGACTGATATCCACCACCACCACCACAACAGCCCAATAACGTCCCACTGTTGGGCATAGGAGAGAGGAATTAGAGAACTCACCACTCTGCTCCAATGCGGGTTGGCGGGCTTTAACGACTATTATCATGTTAGTGATAATAACCGGGACCGACGGCTTAACGTGCTCTCCGAGGCACGGGGATGAAACACCGCCAACTTCCTAACTCCGGGCTAGTGCTGAGAATTTCTAGTCAGAAAAACCCAACACTTATTATATGGCCCGACCCGGGACCTCGTCAGCCGCAGTCAAACATGGTAACCACAAGACCAACGAGGCATTCAAACTGATACGCGTTGCCACAACTGGACCACTTGTCCCTCGAAATTACTCTATACGTACGTATACCTACCTATAACTACAAAAAAATTGAGTATTGAAAATTTTGACTTCAGTTTACCAGTCAGTTTCTCTGCAAAATCCTTTATGAAAATATTAATTTAAACGCATCGAAAGTAGGGTTTAAGTAGGTAAATTCGTTTTGATTTTGCTTGCCTCACACCTTTGTTTCCCCTTTTTCTTTACAGCTTGCATACGTTAAGTACAAACACTAATTAGATGCTTCAGATTTTACCTAATTAAGACTCATTACTGTGTTTATTTCAGTGTTAATACCTACTTTGAATGTAGTATTTTGTTTTTTACAAGAAATTCTCAGTACTATCACAGAATAGATAATAGTATGGTACTAGCCCGGAGTTAGGAAGTTGGCGGTGTTTCACCCCCGTGCCTCGGAGAGCACGTTAAGCCGTTGGTCCTGTGCCTGATCTCACTCCGGTCGAGCCGGATTTTCCGTCTTATCGTACTATGCGAGTAAAGAAACCGAGAGTGCACCTGTTTGCGCACACACTTGTGCACTATAATATCTCCCGCGCAGGTGGCTAATCTCTCTGTAGATTGGCCGCCGTGGCCGAAATTCGGTCGGGAGGACATTATTATTATTAATACCTGGGTCAGTAATATAACTACAATATGGCTCGCAAGGCTGTAATTGTATTGCATCCTTATCATTGACGTGTAATAAATCTTTAGATATAGGTTCTTATATTTTGATTCCCTGGACAAGATTCCATAACTTCGTAAAATGTATCTTGATTAAATTCCGACAATTTATAAGGTAAGAGATTAGAATAATAGGAAATGGGATTAATAATAATTTATTATAACCTCGAATCCAATTTCGTGATAATTTGCGCCGCGCGTAACGAAGTGTGCTCCCAAATCACATCAGTTGCGTTGAATCGCGCGGCGGCCACATCTGTTGTGGCTTTCTGAGTTCCTTTTTATATGAACAAGAATTTTAAGGACGGCTTAATATATTTTACTAGCTTTTGTCCGCGATTTCGTCAAAATTTCAAACCCCTATTTCACTCTGCGCTGTTGCCTTTACGTGCAGAGGTCCAGGGCTCGATCCCCGGCAGGGTCAATTTGGGAATTTATAATTTCTGAATTTTCCCTGGTCTGGCCTGGTGGGAGGCTTCGGCTGTGCCTAGTTACCACCCTACCGGCAAAGACGTGCCGCCAAGCGATTTAGCGTCCCGGTACGATGCCGTGTAGAAACCGAATAGGGGTATGGTTTAATATAACTGCCATGCCCCTAACAGGTTAGCCCACTACCATCTTAGACTGCATCATCACTTACCATCAGGTGAGATCGCAGTCAAGAGCTAACTTGTAGTGGATAAAAAAAAACAAAAAAAAAAACTCCCTTAGAGGTTGAATTTCCAAAAATTCTTTCTAAGTGGATGCCTACGCCTTAGTTGCTATCTGAAACATTTTATTATAATTTAGTATACGTGCATAAACACATTGATGAATTCAAGAAGAAAAGTGATTGTCATAATGTCAATACTAGAAATAAAAATAAACTTGTAATGCCTGCTTCTAGGCTTAGTAAAATTAGCAATTCATTTGTTGGAAACAGTGTCCGCTTCTACAATAAGCTCCCAGAAGACATGTTGAAGATGTCTCTGAATAAGTTCAAAGTTAATGTAATAACGTAAACTCATTGAAAAATCTTATTACCATGTAAAGGATTACCTAAAAGACAAGGAAGCTTGGCAATAATTTGCTCTAATGGCTCTGATAGTTCCTTAATTAAGATGATTTGTGAGATGGTGATAATAAAAAAAAAACCCCCGGCTGAGTTTGTTGTGGGCTCTTCTCAGACCAGGGCGCGTTTGGAACCCTCGTAGCGTTAGTTTTAAGATACCGTAACCGATTATCACCGTCACGTTTTATAAGTTAGTAATTTTTTACGTCAATAAGTGTACCTACAGTGTACCTATATTGAATAATTAATGATTTGATTGATTGATTGATATTAATACCGTAATTCGTACCTATGAACGAAATTCCAAAGGCAGACATATTTTTTTTCTGAGTTCATCAGATTGCTACGAGTATTAAGAATTGTCAATGTGATAGTGAATGAATGCGTCATTGTGATAGTGAATGAATGCGTCATTGTGATAGTGAATGAATGCGTCATTGTGATAGTGTTTTAGGACATTTAAAAGTGCCTGCTTACAAAAAAATTCATGTGTCAAAAGATAGAAAAACAAAAAACGGCAGCCTATTACATCCACGCACAGGGATAGTAACTTGTAAAGTTAAAACCTGTAAAACTTATTCAAACTCAGTGATAACCTCAAGTCAAACCAAAAACTAATTTCCACATCTCAAACATCCCCATTTTCCATCATTGCTTAATAATCCAGCCATTTTAATAACAATGGCGGCCATAATACTAAGAATAATACAATGCCCATCGCGCGGCGTCGCGCGCTCCGCTGCGTTTCAATCGTATTGTACTTTTGCCATTCTGCCGGGGCATTATTGTACGAAATGAAAAGATTTCTTGTCCATTTTTTACTTTTACCCCGCGGATTAGTCTGCGGGAACTCGTTGTTTCTCATTCCGTGTTTTACAAGTGTGTCTTTGTTTGCGGAAAGTTACAGATGCTCTTATCTTGTTCTAGCAAGTATCAAGTGTCGAAAGTTCTCTAAATATAACGGAGAAAGGAAATATTCGTAATAGGTATTATTTACTTAGTAGGATATATTTTCGGAGCTTTATAAATTCCTCGTCTTGGGGCTAGGTCACAATATTTCATCTGTGGTAAAGAATCATTATTATTGTAGAAATACGAGTAATATTCCTAAGTACAAAAATTAAATCTTTTTTTTTAATAGTACCGTAAGTACAGGCTCTTTGGCTAGTTATAAATATTATGGCGTCAAACGAAAGTCCATTATTTTAAATGCGAAAAACATAAAATTAAAATACATTTTAAATGACTATTTTACCCCCTATTACTGCAATGGGCATATATTTTAAAGTGGCCACGTGGCGCGTCGGAAACGAACCCGTAATAGATGGACGGACGCCATCTCTTACACGCTTGTATCGCATTTTAAGCTCAGTACTCACAAAGTACCGGGGACTTATTAACCTAAATTATATGCCTACTAGCTGATGCCCACGAATTCTTCCGCCTGGATTAAGGTGTTTTTAATTCCCAGGGTACTTCTTAATTTTCCAGGATAAAAAGTAGTGTATTTGTTATGTCAGACTATAATCTATCTCTGTACCAAATTTCATCAAGATCCGTTCAGGCGTGATTGAGTAACAAACATCCACCTTAATGAAGGAACTAGAAGTTTAATTCACTATAATCCGAGGCAATAGGTAAATCTATGTGGTACAGTGTGTATTTGTCACCGTAAGATTGTAAAAACCGTTAGATTATAATCTAACTCGCGAAATTGTAAACTGTCGAATGATTATAATATAACGGATTATTTTTCGGTAGATAGTAATCTGTTAGGTTTATTAACCCGATAGAACCTAAGTGCCCGGCCTGCGGCCGAGCACTACTTGATTATTTATGTCGAACCCTAACCTAACCTACAAAAAAGAGACAAGAAAACGTAAACACAATGAATATTTCAAAAATTTACACTTAAAACATTGAACGGTTCACAATCTTTCGACTGTTTACAATCTAACGAAAAAAAAGCGTTAGATTACAATCTTACGGTTTTTACAATCTAACGGTGATATATTCACCACACCTCAGAAATCTTCCAAACCGTATACGTTTCACTCCGATACCGGAGTATTTTCAGGAGATGTTGACTCGGCAATGCACGATTGTGAAAAGTATCAAGTAATTTCCATGATCCGTCCAAATTTTAGCATTTATAATATTAGTATAGACTAGATAATGGCTGCGACTTCGTCCGCGTGGCTCAAGGTTTTTTCAATTCCACCGAAACTCTTTAATTTTCCGGGATAAACCACTTCATGGTTCATCCCATACGTAGTGCTTCCCATACGTAGGTCCTAAACGGATGAACTTAATTTGATTTAGTTTGAAAGGTGATATTTTGATCAAGTTTTCTTAGCCAGGATTAAAAATTACCTAATAAATCTACAATAAAGGATTATTTTATCATTAACAGGAAAATATGAAATTTAAAGTATATCCAAGGAATCATTACCTAGATATGAAAAGAGTTTACAAGTCTTGGATTTCATCCATCTACGAGTATACTAATATTATAAATGCGAAATTCTGTCTGTCTATCTGCCTGTCTGTGTGTCAGACGGGCGTCTGTCTATCAGCTACATTTTCCCGGACCCTATTTAACCGATTTTGAAAAAATTTGATACAGAGGTAGGTTGCATCCCGGGGAAGGATATATGCTACTTTTTATTCCGGAAAAGTAAGGAGTTCTGGGGGGAATAAAAAATTGCGTGAATCATGTAGTTAAAATTAGGACTACCAACAAAAATACAAAAATAATTATTGTTATAGATATAATTTACGTGTGTAGGTACTTACTTAAATCACTTGTTCGTCTACCCTCAGCCCCTACTAGAACACGGCATTGTCATTCAAATAGCCCAGACATTACAGAATGAAGAATTTAAATTATGACCCTCTAAAATTTATGTGAAAGTGGTAATTTTGCATATTTATTGAACCTCGTGACTTGTGACAGCATGTAAAAATTCCATAGCCTAAACTTTCTACCTAAAGTCTACGAATTTTTACTACTTGAACAACACTGTCTAAGCTTTTATTTTTTTACTAATGAGTACCAATTAAAGGTGATCAATATGATTACAATCTAGCCATACTATTTGAGTAATTTTTCTTTAACCTAAACTTACAATTAACTGATCAAGCTAAATGTGTTGCTGTCACCAATTTGATAAGTTTATTCCGGGATTGATATGAAAACGTCAGGTAGGTATAGAACATTTAACTAAAACAATAATTAACGTGGGCCTTATATTATTTTATATCGCTGCCGTTCAAAAAGTGTATATTTTGATTCGGAGTTTGAAAATAAAATAGTTATGCAACATAGAGCTTTTATGAACAGATTACAAAATGAAAGAAATTTCAAGTCACTCACTCTACGTACCTTTTTAAAATACTATAAGTAAGTCAATAAATGAAAACTTGATTAGCTTGAATTAAGGCTTAAATCAGATTTTTTCTTTTTATTTATTTTATTTTATATTATTAATTTATATTTTTATTCAGATTAGAGCTTATAGCCCTAAAAATGTTAATAGTGCTATAGCTCTCTGGACAATATTTTTAGACTTTAACTACCACTATGCAGTGAAATTATTTATAAAGGCATACATACTATTTCTGTTTAATAAAGAGCAGTTATTTTTTTAAAATTAAATGGAAAGGAAAGTTAAGGTTTTATACGGATTAATAAAATTAATTTTTGCATTTTAGGTTGTCATGGATTTGAAGAAAACCGGCTTCAATTCAAACCTTCTTCATAACACAAAACATTCTAAGTAGCAGTAAGTTATTGTAAGAACTTAAAGAAGCATATTAAGTAACTACCTACCTATTTAAATTTCAAAATGAATATAAATTAACAACATTAAATAAAAAGTGCCAATTGCACCCCTCTTGTATTTATCACTCTCAAAACGCTATCATAAAATGATGCAATTGAAAAATATGTATTTATGTTCACTATGAATGATATGACACATTGAAGGCGTTACGAATTATAGAACGGGACCACTATAACTTTGCCGTGGGCTTAAAATCTTACAATCCTTAATAACAAATATTTAGAATATAAAATTGTTTAGCAGACTATTATGCAAGTGAAAGAATTGGGGTTTTGGAATCTTATTGTATTTTTAACACTTGGCCCTTGCGTATGGGGTAAGGGGTGTTTTACACCCTCGTTGATTAGCGTTCTTAATCTAGTAGGGTTGTTTGGATGTTAGTATTCAATAGTCAATACTTTTTTGTTAACCAAGTTTTTGTTGAAATTTTATACCATAGAAAATTTCTTTAACAGATATTTAAATATCATGTGATTAGTAGGTACCTAAATAATAAATAATATATATATTAAGTGAATTTATTTCAGTCAAAAATCGAAGAATAAATCAATATAATATGGGATATAGCCTCCTCGGAAATGAGATAGGTATTTTTTATTTTGTAAACTATTTCAAAAAAAATTAATTCACGCGGACTATTTTGTGATTCAGTATTGCATTGCACCGACCAGTTATACAATAATATTTCAATGTTTATTTAACTATTGCTTAATGAACTACGGCAGGCCTGAGCCTGTTTGCTGACATGTTCATCCTGTTATATATAATACCTATTGTAAGTTTATACTAGTACGTGTAAATAAATGTAAGTTGTAGTGCAAATAAAGTGTCGGTAAACATGACAGATATACATTTAAAATGGAATCTTTACTGTTCTTGATCTGTGAGTTGTTTGTTTAACTACTTTGCTGTGTTTGGTTTGCGAATATTTTTTTAAGTAGGTAAGTATTTACAGTGCATGCAAAACATCACGTAGATTCGTTTTTTGTTCATAACCCACCCGTTGTTAAGTATACTTTTAGGAAAGTCTTTCGATTAAATGTCCTCCAATTAACTATAAAGCTTAGCCTAGGAAGATAGCTAAAAAATCTAGTAGTTGTAGTAGAAGAAGGAAATTGATAGTTTAAAAATCATGCTGTAATGTTGATAACCTTCATTAGGTGGATAAGCTTCCTCTGATTTGTCTTTCATTTCGAAAGTAGGTATCTCATTACAAAGATAAAGATGATATTTTTTGTGAGAATATTAAATACTATAATATAATATATATATAATAATAATAATAATACAACAAAGAAAATATTAAATACTACTAATTAGTAAATAAATGAATACCTACCTACTGAGCATAAAGCAAAGAAAGCATGCTGTATTATGTTTAGAGGTCTTATGGGGACATAGATGGATTAAACGAAAGCTGACCGTATGAAAAGCTCTAAGTACCTCTTCTTCTTCTTCTTCGTCGTAAATCGTATCTATCTACAAATAAATGTGATATTCGAATGAATTGAACTTTCGGCGTAAGCTATTTCTACTTTACCACCTTACCTGTTCTAGATACCGCGGTAAGAACAGGCTTTTTTTACGCCACTAAAAGTTAGCCGTTGACTGCAATCTCACCTGATGGTAAGTGATAATGCAGCAGATAAGAAGGTAGTAGGCTCACAGTTATAGGTATTAAAACCATACCCCTAGTCGGTTTCCACGTTTTCGGTTTCTAGTCGCGTGGCACGTCTTTGCCGGTAGGATAACTAGCTAGCTACGACCGAAACCTCCCACCAGGCCAGATCAAGGAAAATTCAGAAATTATAAATTCCCAAATTGACCCCGCCGGGATCGAACCCGGGACTCTCCACACGTTAAGACAACAGCGATCAACACTGCGCCAGGGAGACCCGCAGGTTGTTTCGCTACCATAAATTGCATCGTTATTGACATAGTGGTAACTAGCTGCCCCAGGGCTGACTTTACACCAAAATAGAAGGGATCATTAATGAATATCAAATTTATGCAAAGTGCAACATGATTATTGACATGACCACAACAATGCGAACATTATATTCGCCACGCATTTAAATTCGAAATTGCTCGAACAATAGTAGTTACGTGATCATTACGTAGGCGCAGCGAGACCCCACGCGGCCCTATTCTGGAAATTAAAAACGAAATCCGCATCGAAATCGTCGCGGATTCCGCACGAGCGATCGCCGAAAATGGAAACTTAACAACCGCGGTAAATAACCACAAATCACCGCTTCCTAACACCCGAGGCGAGATTTAAATTCACGCGCGAATGTGGCCATTGGATTTAATTGACTGTTTCCATTGTTAGTCATTGCTTATGTGGGTGCAAGCAAATAATATTAAAACGTTTTATTGTTCCCATTAAAGACGGACGCTGTAGTCCAGAAAAAGCCCAAAATACTTTTTTAATCTTAGAAGCAAAGAGTCTATTAGCCGCCGCTCCCGTAGGTACTGAGGATAGGCTGATATCTAAATCAAAACAATAATTGTGAATGTATTAATGTCACATAGTATAATAATTATGATGATAATATGTGCGACACAGCTTTTCCGCAATCGACAATTGCTACATCAAATAGGTAAAGTGTGACCAGACGGATACCGTCGCACCTTGGGTTTTTTAGGTACGCAAAATCCTATAAAAGTTCATGTTTAATGTGTAAGATTATTTTAATATCTTTGTTGTGAATCCTTATTTGTGCTTAGAACATGCATAACGTTACGTCCTTTCAAGGTAGGTATACTGTAGCATACAATGGAAACGCACATCACACACTCATCAAATTCAACATAGGACCGAAACATGCATTACGGTACACTGAATCAAAAAGACAGAGGGACTGAGCAATGATGTATTATTATTTTTAAATTCATACACTGCGTGTTTTCGGCCAGGAATATATTTTATTTTTCTACGACTACCCTCTAGCAAATTTATCACTTATTGCGTTATATTAAGGTTCATATTTTAAGCCTAGTAATAATAATAATAATAGAGGTATTTTATTTGCTAAATGACGTCATTGTTGCACTTGCGGCGTGGGTAGACGCGGTCGGTGCGTTTCGAATTAGCGGTTTTTAGAATTTGAATTAGGTACGAAGCGAATTTTCGCCGTAGCGAAAGGGAGTCGAGATCTTTTGTAGTAGTGTATAGTACTGAATAGGTTTATGAAGGAGCTGTGGATAATTGAACAGAGATAATAGGTACCTAATGGTGTTTGTACCTATGACTGTGTTTACACCACTCTCTACGATCACTATTTCTCTCCAAATTTTTGATATTTTTATCTGTATAACTAAGTGTAAGGTTTAAATATAGGTATCAGCGGAACAGGAAAATTTACAGTCCCCTTCGTTTTATCAATGCAAAAGCGTCTGGGAATAGGTATACCTACCGCATATTATCCCCAGAATACTCCTACCATCGTTATTAATGTAAAGAGGTAAAACCCTCAACAGTGAGGCTAAGGATGCCATGGGATGCCATGGCAACTATAGATAATTTTTCTTTGATATTTCTGCACCATCGACTGCTTGTACGCCACTGGTTACGGAAGAAATCGCTAGGTAACGGTGAGAAATTACATAATCAATAAAAGTTACATTCATTAATTCATTCATAGATCGGTGTCGGAACCTTACATAGGTATTTAGCAGTAGGTAAGTGTCAGGTATAAAATGGATTGAGCCCTTATCTAGAATTTTTGCGAAGCTGCCGGATCAGTTCTCTGCATTTTTGACTATTAGGTAAGTTTGACGTCCTCCGTGGCCCAGAGTTGAGCGCAGTGTGTAGCGCTGTTGTCTTAACGTGCGGAAGTCCTGGGTTCGATCCCCGGCAGGGTCAATTTAAGAATTTATAATTTCTGAATTTTCCCTGGTCTGGCCTGGTGGGAGGCTTCGGCCATGGCTAGTTTCCAACCCACCGGCAAAGACGTGTGCTGCCAAGCGATAAGCGTTCCGGTACGATGCCGTATAGAAACCGAATAGGGGTATGGGTTTAATATAACTGCCATGCCCCTAACAAGTTAGCCCGCTACCATCAGTAGACCGCATCATCACTTACCATCAGGTGAGACCGCAGTCAAATGCTAACTTGTAGTGGATTCAAAAAAAAGTAAATTTTCTAAACTAAAATTACATTTGGTATAAGTTTGGCATAGTAAGCTAGATGCCAAACTTCACCAGGCTTATGAACTCCATAATATTCAAATTCCGAAACCGAGCGCGAAGCCCCCTGCTGCGCAGTCCGCGCCATTACACTAACGCGGATGTGACGTCACAATGGATGGGACGTACTTCCGGCGCGCGCGCACCGCATCCGCCCGCCAACGTCGCGGACATATCCGCACGCGATTTACTAGCTATTTGGAAAATATTGCGGTTAATGGACGCGGTTAATGGGATTTTGGTTAACTTCGCTCATTATCGTTAGCTTTATAAGTATAATAAAATGGGGTGGTTATAGGTCTGTATCATAGTGTTGATAATAAATCATCAACACTATGGTAATGAGATTTTTAAAAACTCCATAAATAATCGAAGTTATCTACATTCAAATCGAGTAATCCAATCACGCCGTCAACAGGACAGCCCGTCGGGCTGGGGTTGAATTTCCCCAAAAAACCCTTTTGTTCAAACAAGGTGCCACGACCAAGTGACGTAACCCTTCCGTGACTTCGTTGGGAATTCAGTTTGAAGCGCCCGTAGAGTTCTCACGCACTGGTCCTGTGAAAACGCGGCGTTACTTTCACGTTTTGACATTTATATGTAGGTATATATTTATGTACGAAATTTATTCCTTCTATTTATTTCACTAAGTAGATGGTTTATTTTAAAATACTAATCTAAAGGCTAAAAAATCTGAATGAAAAAATAAAGTTTACTTATTAGGCGACCGAAATTTTATCCGTGTCTTTAAAAAAAACTCGTGGAAAATCATAATTTATCTGAGAAAAAATAATAAGTCTTCGAAGTCTTTGTCTTATGGTAAACTAATTCGTTAATTTAACTCTACTCTTAATCGGCAAATGAACAGATGGACCGCGAAAGTCTAGATGACATAGAGAAGGCTTTTGCGATTGATGAAAATTTGATAAAAAAACTTGGAAGACAAATACAAACGTTCTAAATCTGCCCCTCAATTATGTAAGAATTGCCGATCAAATTGTCAAAGTTCCGCTTCAAAGTAAAATAAACCATAATAGCATTGAATTAGAGCTCAATTCGTGTATCCATTCTCATACGTTTAGGTATTATACGATATCCTAACCGGATGAGAATGGATAATTCTTACAAAAATCGCACCACTGGTAGGTAGGTAAGTATTTTTATTTCAATGGCTAAATTCTGTTCAATTAATGGTAGGTAAATACTCTATGCATTTATTCTAAAACTTTGCATTTACAATAACTCGGCAAAATTTTACAGGCAGTGCGAAGAAAATAAATTTGCATAGAGCTACCCAAGAAAGCGGTTGATTTAAAATTTTGTAAATCCGCTAAACCTGGGGCTTGAACGGATTTGCGTTTGCTCCAGACAGTCGGGGCACTAGAATTATTTCGAAGAAACGACGGACCGACAAAATAGATATTTGAATGATATACCTACGTATTAAAACAATTCGTGTAGAATGTTTGCTTGTTTGTTTTTTGGCTATGGTATGCATGTTACATTTAATATTATATATACTAACCCATTGTACAGTAATCGTCCAGTTACAGTTTTATTGTAAGATGATAATATTATCATCATAATTTCAACGGTTTACTACTATGCACGTGTCCCCTCTCAGTTTGAGAAGGGTTTTGGCCAAAGTCCACAACAATGGCCAAGTGTGGATTGGTACACTTCACACCATGCTCTCGGGCATGCAGGTATTCTCAAGATGTTTTTTCTTCACCGCGTCATATTTAATTGTTTAAAACGTACATTTACTTAGAGAACCTAGACTCTAGAGGTCTGAGGATCAAACCTATGACCACTTAAATAATAGGCCGGGCGTCTAATCCACTGGCCTATCACCGCTCTGGTAAGAAAGTAATAGGTATAAAAAGGTTTTTTGAAGTGAAAACTTCTCTATATAGGCAGGTTTGGATGGGAAGTAAATACATGTACGTCGTCATCGACATGGTCACGTGACGTGTTAGTGCTAACAAGTAACAACATTAAATGAATTTTTGAATTAAGAATTAGAATGTCCAATGATCGAAAACTCAGTTACTAAAAAATATAAAACGACGATCGATGGGTACCAGACAATTATTCAATCAAGAATTTTTGTTTCTTATTTTAGTTACCAGCCTATTGTTACGTTTTTAGAATATAATCAAATTAAAGTTTTAAGTTTTTACTTCTGTCGGCAGTGCTCATGTCTGCTTTGTGTTTTTTTTTATTAAAGGACTATTTATTTAATTTCTATTAACAGGCACTTAATAATATTTCAAAGACGTTTCCGCATCCAGCTTGAACTGTCTATAGTTTGTTTAATTACTACTATTTGTTAAAGTGCAGACAAAAGAGTTCATAGCTCAGAGACAGGTAAGTACTAAGTACCTACTTCTGGAAACAAAGAGCATAATATCACAAATAAGAGCCCTTTGCATCCGCATGTATTAAATTACTCTTTATTTACATATGAGTATGCCACCATCTCACCTACTTATAAAATTCATTCAAGGAATTATCGTCCTATTTTCAACTGGAATAAAGGATTTTATCCTGTGATTATATGAACTATGTGGAGAACAAAAAATGACGTCAAAGAACAGTACAGTATTTTTGTAAAAGAATTGCGATGACGCGTGTTGCGTCGCAAAATTTTCGATTTTTTTTGCTTTGCTTTCGAAAATACTCAGTTTTCAGGAAAAGTAAAAAAAAATCAGTGAATTTGCCAATAATTCTTTAGGTAGGTATAGAAATAAAGCGAATCCTAACAGTTTGTCAGTTAACCACAGCCATTCTAAAATTAAAAACATATTAGGGCTGCACCGGTCAATAAAGTCATAGAAACCGGTCATCTCTTCACAAAAGCAGAATAGAGTTTTGGAAAATGTAGAACGCTACACATTTCACACCCTATTCATAATTATCTTGTCTTTTCATCTGAGGAGTGACCCCGCCAAGACGAGCCAAGCCAAAGCAATATCTTTTTCTTCATTTTTTTCCCGTCATCGTACCGGAACGCTAAATCGCTTGGCGGAACGCCTTTGCCGGTAGGGTGATAACTCGCCACGGCCGAAGCCTCCCACCAGACCAGAGACGATTATGAAATTATTCACCCTGCCTGGGTTGAACACAAAACTAAACACTGCACCAGGGTAGTCAAAAATATTTATTTATTCAAATTAGTTATACTGTAGGTACAATGACGTCAATTACAAAAACATGATGGTGATATTCAGTAACGGTATCTTAAAACTAAAGCTACGAGGGTTCCAAACGCGCCCTGGTCTGAGAAGAGCCCACAACAAACTCAGCCGGGTTTTTTTTAATTCACAATTAATCATCTTAAACTAAGGAACTATCAGAGCCATTAGAGCAAATTGTTACCAAGCTTCAGGTCCACAAAGTTACAAAAGCTGTCCCACAAAAATGTATTCATACACTAAACATGTACCCTGCCAAATTGAACTGGCCCGCAGGGAGCATTCGGAGTCCCGCATAAACAAGATCAAAATAAAAATTATATTAGCCAGTTATTGCGTAAAGACCTCGCCAACTCTTATTGGGTTATGGCGAGGGAGACTATCATACTAATATTATAAATGCGAAAGTATGTCTCTCTGTCTTCTACGCTTTTACGGCCCACCTATTCAACCGATTTGAATGAAATATGGTATAGCGGTAGGTTACATCCCGGGGAAGGACATAATATGCTACTTTTTATCCCGGAAAATTAAGAAGTTCCCGCGGGAATTAAAAAAACTTCGGGTATCATCTAGTGTGTATGCATAAATTAATGACAAGCTAAAAAAAAGTTCCTACATGAGCTGCTTACTCTCGTCCAACAGAGCGAGGCAAAAAAAATAAAAGCAAGCCATGTCAGCTATAAAAGGTCTCCGATCATCATGTCAGAGGACAACAAACGGACACATAATCTATATCTATACTTATAATATAAATGCGAAAGTTTAGATGGATCTATGGATGGAAGGATGGCTGTTTGTTACTCTACCACGCCACGGTTGAAAAAAAACCTCATTCAACGCGGACAAAGTCGCGGGCACGGGGCACCAACTAGCATTTAAATAAAAAAAACCGGCCAAGTGCGAGTCGGACTCGCGCACCGAGGGTTCCGTACTCAAGAAGTAGGTATAATTACCTTTGTTAATGAACCGCAAAACTAACTTTGTTTGTAGAGGTTTACTGTTAATATCAAAAAATTACGTTTGTTGTATGGGAGCAAACCTTTAATATTTACTTTATTGATATTTAATTATTTATTTTGAAAGGTAATATACAAGTTAATATTCTGTGAAAATTTGAACCGTCTACCTGTTACCGTTTTTAATATTGAGCAAAAAAATACGAAAAAAACACGTTTATTGTATGGGGACCCCCCTTAATATATATATATTTTTAATTTTTAGTATTTGTTGTTATAGCGGCAACGGAAATACATCATTTGTGAAAATTTCAGCTTTCTAGCTATCACGGTCTATGAGATACAGCCTGGAGACAGACAGACAGACAGACAGACAGACAGCGGAGTCTTAGTAATAGAGTCCCGTTTTTACCCTTTGGGTACGGAACCCTAAAAATGAATATAAGCTCTCATTGTACAGAGAAATCAAATGTCATTTCAGTACAGACAAATTAAATTCACTCCCCGACTTCAAAATGGAATTACATAAATCGGTACCCCGGTTGTGGTTGGATGCTATGATGAATTTAGAGAATCTATTATTACTTATCTATCAATTTATTACTGAAGATTCCTTAGATCTTCAGTAAAACATAGGCTCGTAATACGTTTTACACCTAATACTTACCTATAATAAAACTGTAACTGGAAGATTTCTGTAAGTAGGTACATTTCATATATTCTGAAAATTTTAATTCGGGACTTTACTATCGAAACTGAGCCCAAAACAGATTTTTATTTAATTTTCGTCTGTCTGTTTGTGTGTCTGCCTGTATGGCCGCGCATCACGCGAAAACTAATGAACTTATATAAATGAAATTTGGTAATATAATATGGTAAGATAAGTTTTTATCCCGATAAAAAAAAAGGTTCCTCCAGGATAGGGATTTTGTTGATTTTACTCCATAACTCGGTCAAATCTTCAATCACTGCAGCCTATTAACGTCCCACTGCTGGGCACAGGCCTCCACTCTCATAGGAGAGCGGGAATTAGAGCTTAGACCCACCACGCTGCTCTAATGCGGGTTGGCGGGCTTTAACGACTACTATCATGTTAGTGATAATAACCGGGACCGACGGCTTAACGTGCTCTCCGAGGCACGGGGGTGAAACACCGCCAACTTCCAACTCCGGGCTGGCACTGAGAATTTCTTAATTGAAAAACCCAATACCTAACGTTAATGCCCGACCGGGAATCGAACCCAGGACCTCGTGATCCGCAGTCGACTATGCTAACCACTAGACCAACGAGGCAGTTAATCTTAAATGATTTGAATAAATCTTTCGATAATAGAAGTTATGATAAATATTATCAGGGATAGAGAACAAAACTCCTCAACAGTAACAGCAGTTCACTTGATTAAGACTTAAATAATAATATATTTTTGGTGGTGTTTTAAGGAAAGAAAATTAATTATAAAAAATTGCGTTCAAGAGAAAATCTGTCAACATCCGTGAACATAATTTACTGTTTACATCGGTATTTCCATAAATTTTCGATGCCATATATTTGCCTGTGATATGTGGACTTAATTTCGTGTATTAAAAATGCTAATGCCAAATAGTTTCTTCTTCAGAGGAACTAATTATTTTAGTGTATGGTGAATTTGACAGGTCAAGAGAATTCTTGGTTCTGTGAGCGCGCTATACTAACCACTCGAAACGATCAAGCTGCTGCAATAAACAACACTATAATGATGCGTGTTGATGGGGAAAATGTGCAGAATAGCTCTATCAATCGGGTTGCAGATCAAGATGCGCAAGAATAACGATCGCGAACGAAGTCGCAGGTACAGCTTGACTTGATCTTTTAATATTACAAATACGAAAGTGTGTCTGTCTGTCTGCTATGCTTTCACGGCCTATCTTTTCAAACGATTTTGATGAAATTTGGTATGGGGATAGTTTGTATCCCAGCGAAGGATATTAAAATTAAGGAGTACCCGCAGGAATCAATAAATCTTAATCCACGCGGACGAATTCGCGGGAATCATCTAGTAAATATTAAATCTTAATCAGCTTAGAACACGTTCTCAAGACGTACCTATCAGTCAATCTGTCTCGATCTGCTTCGATACTTGAGAACCTGTGTTTAAATGTAAAGATGTTGATGTCTTAATTCCACGTTCTACTATCTAAACCCTAGAGTCTAGGTGATTGGCCTACCAAGAGAAAAATCCATAATCCATACTAATTTTATAAATGCGAAAGTGTGTATGTCTGTCTGCTACGCTTTCAGGCCCATCTGTTCAACCGATTTTGATGAAATTTGGTAAAGGGATAGTTTGTATCTCGGGGAAGGACATAGGCTTTTTAACCCAGAAAATTAAAGAGTTACTGCAGGAATCAAAAAACCGTAATCCACGCGGACGAAGTCGCGGGCATCGGCTAGTTATGAATAAGTTTCGGGCTTTCAAAGGGGTTGTTTCATCTTGGGCCAGGTACATGTACAGTATTCCAAAAAATAGTATAAAATCATAGTAAACAAAATAAAATATGCTTTTTTGCAGTTTTACAGTGATTAAGAGGTACGAAAATAAAATGTTTAATTAGGTACATTTGTAGAATAGCAACTCTTGCAGCGCATCCATCTTTTTTTGTTGTCTATGTTTGTAATGACGTTACATGTCATTTCTATTGTCAAACGTCGAGACAACAAAAACGAGAATACATAAACCTATCTCATTATTATTTATTCCGTCAACTTGTAAAATAAAATCTTTCGATAGACTCGCTGTCTGCTGTTGGATATTTTAAGGTTAATTCTGATTTCTCAGGTTATTTTTATGTCTAAATGTCATCATGACACGTGTAATATACGTCAATGTCAAAATGGACGCATGTTGTTGCGCTTAGATTTTGCAAAATAATTTCGCATTGTAGGTACCTCGTAAATTGAACTTTTTAGTAAGATATAAAGCAAAAAATGTTACTATTTTATGACCCAGAACATTTTAAAATACCGTACAAATACCTGGCCCAGGCTCCATATATAAATTTGAAACAACCCCTTTAGGAAAATGATTTACGTTCTAGCTTTACAAAAATTAATTCAATGAAGAAGAACTCACAATAATATAATGCAAAACTCATGAAATAGATGGCGCTGGATGTACCTTGTCTCGCGCTAAAACTTGGTTGTTAAGAAAGTACATTAATCCGTACACCATTTTCTTGAACGACGGACGGACGGCAATCATTTTAAGAGAGCCATTAAAAATTAAATAATAATTTTTGAGGGTGTACCCTATTAATGGTTACGCTTTAAATTATGTTGTACTTTGTAGGCTTACAATAGTTATTTGTTATACAAGAGGGAAAAGTTATTTTTTAACCGCGTGCTCTGCGCTCGTGATCAAAAATTAGAATCCTGAGCGTCAGCGAGGGAATCAAAAGAGCACGATGAAAAATCTTTTCACTCGAGTGCAACACGTAACTTTTCATCCCACGTCAGCGAGGAAATGACATGACGTGAAAGAAAATGGTGCGCGCAAAGCAAATTAAAAAAGTACACCAAGAAGGTTACGAGTGTGAATTTTTAACAAATTAAAAAAGGTTGTATGGAAATTCGGCACCATAGAGTTAGAAGTAAATAGGTTTTAATGATGTTTTGAATTTCACAAACTTCATAGACGAGTGATATTTATCAACGTGCACACGATGTTCTAAATTCAATTTACTTTATCCTCAAGAGGATAATAACGGCTTTTGCATTCAGATATCGCAGATTAAAAATACTCTTTCCGAGATGGGGGGATGAAAAAGGTATTTCTATTTTCAATAGTCCTTGGAAGGATTTGGTGTAAATTCGACCTCTCTAAAGACGGTGCTAACTGCTACACAATAAATAAAGAACTAAACCGCCGATTTATAAAAACAAGGTTAAAGATACGGTTTGTTTATTTCTAAAATTCAAGTCTGTTTATCTAATAGTATAGTTACAAGAATATGAAAAATTTAACCGAACAGACAAAGTCGAACCTGAGTTGCAAACCACCTTTTAGGTGCGCAACCCTAAAAATTACCTGACCTGACTGACTGAATGACGACCTCCCTGGCGCAGTGTTGAGCGCTGTTGTCTTAACGTGCGGAGGTCCCGGGTCCATTTGAGAATTTATAATTTCAATAATTCAATTCAATTCAATTTATAATTTATAATTTATAAGTGGGAGGCCTCAGCCGTGGCTAGTTACCAGTTACAACCCTACCGGCATAGACGTGCCGCCAATCGATTTAGCGTTCCGGTACGGTGTAGAAACCGATTAGGGGTAACGGTTTAATGTAACTGCCATGCCCCTAGCCAACAGGAAGTCATTATTTAGTTAGTCATTTTCCAGTTATCTTAGATTGCATCACCACTAACCATCAGGTGAGATCGCAGTTAAGGGCTAACTTGTAGTGTATAAAAAAATTAAAGGTGCATAGGCCGGCCGCCAGAGGCCCGCGTGTGCAACACCGCTTTACATAGTTGATTAGGTATTACCTGAGGTTGTTGTAAATATAATAAATCTGTGTGTTGATATGAAAAGGACAGGTATAGAATCTAAATTCTAAAATACAAAATAACTCTCTAGGTCCTCAACTATAGTCTATACCCATGCCAAAAATCAAGTCGATCCGTTGCTCCGTTGCGGCGTGATTGAAGGACAAACCAACAAACAAACACACTTTCGCATTTATAATATTAGTATAATAATATTAGTAGTATAAAAGTAGTAATAGTATATATAATATTAGTATGTCTCTTCCATCTCGGGACCATGGGGTCCCGGACCTTTGGAAGGCGTACGAGGGGCCGAAACCAACTCGCAGAGGCCCCAATTTTACTCTAAAGGAAATGTGACACCAACCGACGAATATCCCTATACGCACTATGCGAGTGCATCCAAGGACAATCCCCGGTTAGTGCAGGACTATTGCAGAACATGGAAGCAAATGATATGTATGGGTCTACGGGTTTGGGTTGCTAAAATGGATTGGTGATCTGGGTCTATGGAAGTACTATGGCCCCTGCCTGATATATTTTACACGGATAAAATGGCAGGGGGTGACTCGCACACTCAGTAAATGGGCCCCCGGAAACGGCCATTAGCACATAGTGACGTAGCGGCAAGGGGGCAACATAACCTTAGGTGCTTGAGGAGTGGAGAGGTATTCCACGGCTCTCAGGACAATCCTGGTAGTCCATTCAAGATCCCTACAAGCATCTTACTGGAATACTTCCTTCCTCCGAGCGTCTTTGCAGATGCTCTTGCGAATCTCCACTCAAGCCGGCCAATGAAGGCAAGCAAGAGGTGGGAGTTCTGTTCCTCGTCAGTGTTCACTCCAGCCGGCCAATAAAGGCAAGCCAGAGATGAGGAACAAGACTTCTCCCGGGAGGGATCAGGTCCGTGGGGTCGCTACTGCCCAACAGCTCGCCACAAGCTGCCCTGCGGGTATAATAATATTAGTATTATTATTAAAGTAATAATATTATGTCTATTAGTATAGATAAAGACCCGTTTCACCAGGACATTACATTTGACAACTATTCAAATAAATTATTGACCGAGCGAAGCGAAGGTCTCTGAGTCTACTTGAGTGAATTTGCACATGTCCGTCCGTCCGTCCGTCCGTCCATCCCTCCGTCTGTCAGAGCCTTATAACTTCTGAATTACTCAACGTAATTACTTCCAATTTAAATATAATATGTAAACCGATGGCCTCCAGCTGAATATGGCTTAAAAAGTTATAAAAATCTTTATTTCAGGGGGGCTCTCATAGAAGCGAATGCGAAGTAAAATATTTTTTTATAGCGTTACTTAAGGTTGCGGTATATCATTTTAAAGATAATTAGGAATTGAGTCCATAGATATTTTTTTTTAACTTTTCCCCTAAAATTGACGAAATGGGGGGGGGGGGGGGAACTCTCAATTTTCTGAAAGGCTGAGCCTGAAACTTGATCAATTATTAGAATTATATCCTGTACTTGAACAACAAATATTAAAATTAGATAAATATTTTAAGGAAACGAAATTATTAAATTTTTAATGACTTTCAGTCTTATATATTACCTCAAATGGCTTCAGTATTTTTAACAGAACTTCACAATGATGTCAATAGATGGCGCTCTGTTATGGCGATACCGCGAGGTCTCAGTTCGGGCAAGTACTAGTTATTATTCTGTGCCACTAGATTTTTAGTGAGTAATAAATAGATGATCTTCCAAAAGTCGTAATATCCACGTCCCCTGTTAGTTTTATGCTGAATAACTATTTTAAACTAGGTTTCGATTAAAGTAAAAAAAGTGCGTACAAAATAATATCATAAATAAAAAAGAAAACTAAAACTTAGTATTTTGTTAAACTACACTATTGCAATAAAGGATCTTGTAGGCTATGCTTCATTCAATGAAATTATTAAATACATACACAATCTCTAACGTCTAAACTAAACTAAAATGACAGCTTCAAATCTAGTTCTGTCCCTTTCCGCAAGGAGTGCTTATTAAGAAAGGGTGAGCAATATTTATAATGGTGTCATTTTAGCTTTATGTATTATCTATGCATTTTAGTTTAGAGATCATGCACTACAGCATCAGCCGAAGTTATCTTAATATACTCACCTAATTATTTAAACTATTACCACTACCAAAGTATAATAACTTTTAAATTATATTAGACAATTAATGCAGGATAGAAATAATAAATAATGCCCTGAATTTAAATACAATCGGAAATATTACCTACTCTTGAAAATATAATGATCGTGCACTAAAGCATCGGCCCCATTGAACTGTTACAATACGATTCGATACTCCTTGGTCTGTAACTAGATGGCGTTGAACCAAATTTTCTGTAGGTAGCGCCTCAACGTGCTTGCTGGGATTAAACGTACACAAGTTCCTGGAGGTGGAACCGTGGAGTATGTATTTCCTACCGCGTATAACTTATTCATCTAAAACTCTATCAAAGCAAGCGCGCTTCAACCTAGACCCTATCATTGCTTTGTAATTTGTAATTATGCATGATTGTCGCCAAGCGCACGCCTATTCTTTGATTTAAAAAAACCATGGAACCCTAAAAATGTATTAGTCCTAGGTCATGAACTAGATGGCGCTGGACAAAGTTATATCGCGCTGGAGCTGGGGTACCTATTAAGAGATAAAAGCATAGCACTACCATTGTGATGTAAACGACGGACAAGTGCAAATTCTTAGGGTTCGCACCGAACTGAGACCTTACGTAAAATTATAAAATTTTTGGAGGTGTGTTTTAAACAATACGCCTATAATTAAATACAACTGGCAACTGCCTGATGCCCGTGACTCCGTAGTCCGTACGCGTGGATTGAGCCTTGAGGTAGGCTCCCGCGGAAACTCTTCAATTTTTCGGGATAAAAAGTAGAGATGAGTCGTACTAGGTAAATTTTGTACTAGGTGCACCTAGTCCAATTCCGTAGAAATACTCGATCCAAATACCTGTTCCACCTAGTCCATAAAGTACGTAAAGTACGTGTACGTGTATAGTCCATAAAGTACATAGTACGTGTAGATACGTACGTACGCACTAGTAATGAATTGGAATCTTCCCTTCATACTTTACACAGGCTTAGGACTGTCAACGTGAAGATTTATCGACATTGTTGGCGTATTTATAAGAGTATAATTCATTTTTCGAAGTAATCAGTTTTTTTTTTCGTATTTTTTTTTTGGTATTTTTGCTTTGTTTTCTGAATAATCAGATTTTTTTATTATTGTTTATTTATTTTTTTAATCTTATATCTACAATACAATCATTACGCACAAAGTTCTTTAACCACATTACAAAACTTTACGAAAACCGATTAATAAGTCCGATGCGCCTAACAGATTACGACGAGTAGGTATCAATACGGCGAGCGCGGCTTGCACGAGTCCGTACCGTACTTGATACTCTTGATACTAGTCACATCACAAAACTAGAGACTAGTGGATACTATTTAGTATTTGGTAAAGTCCCGACTAGTGACAAAGAAGACAAGTGGCAGACAAAGATAGAAAGACTGCGGAGTCGTATAGTTAAAAAAGGACAGTATATTTTTGCACTCGGCCCGCTCGAAAAGTGCCATTTGAATTTGAACCATATTTCAATAAGATTAAAACTAACGCGACACGCACTTCTGTTTGCCTAAATAATTCTTGTGTCAGTCATTTGAATTTGAACCATATTTCAAGGTAAAAAGAGTGCGCGTGGTGTTATTTATGATCGAAATATGGTTCAAATTCAAATGACACGTTTCGAATGGGCCACGGGTGCCGCGTCATTTTAAGTACCACAGACCACAAGTACTAGCCTCTCTGGGACTAGGTGGATCGAGTATTTTAAAAGTTGGTAACAGGTGCGACCTAGTATCGATAAATACCTAGTCCCTGTACCTGTTCTAGTATATACGCCTCATCTCTAATAAAAAGTAGCTTTTGTACTATTCCAGACTATAATCTTTCTCTGTGCCAAATTTCATCCAGATCCGTAGAGCCGTTCTGACGTGATTGAGTAACAAACATCCATCCATCCAAACTTTCGCATTTATAATAATACTAGCTGATGCTCGCGACTTCGTATGCGTGGATTGAGGTTTTTTGGTTCCCGCGGGAACTCTTTCATTTTCCGAGATAAAAAGTAGCCTATGTGCTATTCCAGACTATAATCTATCTCTGTGCCACATTTCATCCAGATCCGTTGAGCCGTTCTTACGTGATTGAGTAACAAACATCCATCCATCCAAACTTTCGCATTTATAATAATACTAGCTGTTGCCCGCGACTTCGTCCGCGTGAATTGAGGTTTTTTAGTTTACGCGGAAACTCATTAATTTGGTCACCCCATTACCTAAAGGAACGATTCAGGGTCCTTAGCTCCTTCCCAAATATCCAGCATACCTTGCGATCTGCCAGTGACAACAAACTTAAAATCGCCAAACGTAACGCCGATACTCGACTGGTTCACCTTACAAGTAGTCTTATTATGGAACGCACTCCCAGCTGGTATCAGACGAGCAAAATCTTAAATCTCTAGGGGCCTTTAAAAGTCGTGTCAAAATGCACTACTGTAAACTTATTCTTAGGTATTTTAAATTAGTTATATGTAATTTAATATTTATGTATAAGTATAATATTATGCATAATATTTAAATATATATTTTTTTTATGTATAATTTTTATCTGTTTATAGTATGTACCTATTACGTTTATGTAATTATGTTTTTTTATTCAAAGCAATTTCCCGTCTCACAGCAAGTAGGTACGGTCCATTTATGTAGGTTGCCTGGCAGAGATCGCTTTAGTGATAAGGTCGCCTTTTGTTTGTAATTTTGTATAATGTTCTTTTTATAAGTAAATTTTTTATGCAATAAAGAATTTAATAATAATAGTAAAAAACATAAACCGACTTCAAAACAACACGAGCGTTTTAACAGCTAAAGCAGAGATTGAAAGTCCTCATCAAAAATTTAGCTGAACGGAAATGCGTAAGTTTGGATGGATGGATTTATGGATTGATGTATGGATCGATGTTTGTTACTCAATCACGCCCCAACGGCTGAACGGATCTGGATGAAATTTAGCACAGAGATAGATTATAGTCTGGAATAACACATAGGATACTTTTATCCCGGAAAATTAAGGAGTTCCCGCGGGAACCAAAAAACCTCAATCCACGCGTGCGAAGTCGCGGGCATCAGCTAGTAAGTCATAAATATTTATTCAATTTAGGTAGGTAATCTACACTTATTGACGTCCAGTTACATAAAATTGTGATTTATCTTTTATTGAACGCACTCGGCGTTTACAAAAAAAAATATTCAATAATTCCTGTGTCGCGCTATAAGTGAAATCCATAGTTGAAATCGAATAAAAATAATCTTGATTTACCATACATATCTATAAACCCGGAGCGGAGTTCCAATGCGCCGTGGGGTTTCAAGGAGGGGTGAAAGGGGGGTAAAGACAATGTGGAACTAGCAGTTGTAATCAGTTTAGTGAGCAATTTGCGTCTCCGGCCATGCGTGATATATGCCTGTGCTATTCGGCCCCGTCTCCTCTGTACCATTGATTTTTAGGGTTCCGTACCCAAAGGGTAAAAACGGGACCCTATTACTAAGACTCCGCTGTCTGTCTGTCTGTCTGTCTGTCTGTCTCCAGGCTGTATCTCATAGACCGTGATAGCTAGAAAGCTGAAATTTTCACAAATGATGTATTTCCGTTGCCGCTATAACAACAAATACTAAAAATTAAAAATATATATATATATTTAGGAAACAGAAGTGGAGTAAAGTGAAACTAAGCAAATATAACAAACCACAATTTATTCTAGTGAACGATTACAACATATCACACATAAAATAACCAAAAAGGAACACACTTTAATCTAAAAACAATTATGACTCATTAAGAGTTTCACAATAACGCAGTTTACAGCTCGGAAGGTGACCAAAGAATGACTACGCGGTAATACAGAGAGCGCTTTTTATACACGTTCCTGCCCGCTTTTATAGGTTTTAGTCGGGTACCTACACTACTCACAATAATTTTGCTAACTCGGCCTATCCTGATTGTGCGCCGCCCTCGGCTGCACCGGAAACAATTTCATCAGAAGCAGGAAGAGCTGGTGTGCGTATGCCATCTTCATAAGCTCCCCCTCTTGCGGTGTCTCCTGAACTAGTGAGGGCACCCAAAGATTCACCCGCATCGTCACAGTTACTGTCATCAGAACCTGCATAAGACACAAATGGTTGATTATTCATGACGATGCACGCTATTGCCTATTCTGACAATCATCACGCATACGAGGCCCTCATTCAAAATAACAACTTTCGCTACACAAAATAAAACGCTTCACATTCAAAAGTATGCATAATTCTCCAGACTTTACATCTCAATCAATCTCATACCAGAACTTGCAAGTTCACACACACACCACGTTAAAAACGTGCCAGGACAGAGCCTGATGCGCATTCAGAGAACGCGACTTCCCAGGACAAAACCTGCCAGGACACAGCCTGATGCGCATTCAGAGAATGCGACTTCCCAGGACAAAACCTGCCAGGACACAGCCTGATGCGCATTCAGAGAACGCGACTTCCCAGGACACAGCCTGCCAGGACACAGCCTGATGCGCATTCAGAGAATGCGACTTCCCAGGACAAAACCTGCCAGGACACAGCCTGATGCGCATTCAGAGAACGCGACTTCCCAGGACACAGCCTGCCAGGACACAGCCTGATGCGCATCTAAGAGACGCGACTTTCGAAGCCAGCCACTCCAGGTCGCCAGCCTCGGAAGCACGCTGCATCTGGGCAACACCAGTCATACAGCTCGACCAGCAAGGCAATTCACCTCACACCCAAATACATCAAACGTGCTACTGTAATCATAAGAAAACATTAAAATGTTCGGTTGAATCTAACTTTCAAAAAAAAAGCAGCGCAACTCTCGGGACACCATTCTCCTTTCCAAGGAACCATGTACTGAGCTGCAGAAGTCTTTAGTGCGCTCACGCACCTACCCAAACCCATGGGTACCATTGTGATTTTCACAATGAACTGGGTCCACACCGGACCCGAGGTCGACACACACATTCGTGCTGCATCTCCCTGTCGGTGGTAGCCATTCTACCACCCACCTGACAGAGTGCTATGCTACACTCCTCGCAGGTCTGCCGACATAACCTTCTTCTCAATCTGCCCACTACATACAACGCTGTCCGCTGTCATCCACTAGCCTAACAGAGCCTAAAGTAACCTAACCTAACATGTAAGCTTACATTTTGACCTAACAACTGAACTAATAAGTAGCCTAACGTTTGACCTAACAACTGACCTAACGTCTGATTTACGACTAACCTAACTTTACTAGAGAAAGCATGTAACTAAATTGGATGACAACAAGCAGAGCCATAGGCAATGTTTATGCAAATTAAGTTGAAAGTGTCTGTCACCGAAGAACGTGCCGCGTAGTCCGAAGCACGACTTCGAGGTACCACTCCAAAGCACCGCTCCAGGGCACACCTCCAGGGCACCACTCCATGGCGAGTATGAGTCAGTAGAGCTCATAGAGCAACAAGAGTCGGTAGAGCTGGTAGAGCCCTCCCTAAAGGTCGCTTAACCATAGTACAAACTCACAGTTGTGTCGAAACAACTTTGAACATTCAAAACATCAAACATCATCATCGATGAACACAGAAAATGAAGAAAGTTTACTCATACCAGTTATGTTCCACCATATCGAGAAGGCTAACGAGCAGCCTCGCGCGCTATACAAACACGCAGCCCTGCGCGACCAGTAGACGCGCAGTGTCACGCCTCACAGCGTGGCATGCGAGCGCGCAGCATCGCACCCTAGGCGAGCGCACAACCATGCGCAACCAGGAGCGAGCAGCATCGCGCACCAGGTGGGCGCGCATCCCTGGGCAACCAGTGGACACGCAGTGTCACGCCTTAAGCGCGGCAGGCGAGTGCGCAGCAACGCACACTAGACAAGCGCACAGCCCTGCGCGACCAGCAGACGCGCAGTGACGCGCTTCACACACGCGGCATGCGGGCGCGCAGCCCGGCGCGACCAGAACGCCTCACACGTGGTGAGCGCCGAAGACGAAAGGAACATAGAACAGAAAATGAACCTATGACCAGTAGGTCACAGCACACACGTCATGTCCACCACAGGTCCTGAGTACCTTTACGAGCAATTTATAGCATCGACGATCAATTGTCTTAACCAGCTGCCACTATGCCTCATACATTCACAACTGAATTTTAACTTCATTGCACTTTATGTAATCCTTGTTTAGTGCGGATTACAACCATTTGGTTTATAAAAGCCTCGTATGTAAAATTACTAACGAGAAAAAGTAAGGATTCTGACAGGTAGGTATGTAGACTCGTAATCGATTTGTATGAAATCAAACTTTAACTATCCACGAGGGTAGATAAGCAATACTTCTCTAATCAAAATAGGATGCAACATTCAACAACAAATTACGTAACCTGGTTCGGTAATATTAAAGAAAATAACCTGTAAAACTCAAGTTAATTTTAACGTTTATCAGAACTATAAATATGTTTGCTCGTCCATACCTGACCTCAACAATTATTGTTTTGTGTACAAGCACTATTCCTTTGTAAAAGTATCACAGAAGCATTAACAGACCCCAAGGGATACTAGCGAGTTTAACAGGTTTTCTTAAACCGCTGTCTAACATCACGAATGCATCGCATCATTCGAAACACAGTGAGCGTTATTAAGAGACACTTTTTATAAACACAGCATGTTTAAAACAATTGAATCGTAAAGTGGGTATAATCTGACTTTTAACCATCACGCATTTATTACGTATTTGACGCACAAAACTTTCTAAATTGCGGATGATTGGTATCCGATCGTAACTAGGTCAAGAGTTTTAAATAACAACCCTCATTTTAAAAACAAAAAACTAAATTACGCAAAAACAATTTATCCGTACATCATGTTTTAGCAAAACATTACTTTAGGACTCAAAACTCAGCAAACTTAGAGGTTTCAAGTTATGTATTCAAACTTAGGGTATGAGTCACATCTTTTTCACAAAAATATTTTTGTATCCGGTCGGTACCCGCAAAGGTTCTACTTTTGAATAAGATGTTTCTGCTAGACACTTTATACTGTTCACAAACTAGCATTCAGGGCGGTTTAGGGACTCAAATGTATGCGTTATGCCAATAACAACCACTGAGCCAACACTGCTTGCTAATTTAGTGGGAAATTATCATAAAATGGAAATCGCGTAAATACAATTGCGGTCTAAACCTTTTCTTAACACAATTAACAGTCAATTCAGTAACATGAATTACTGTTCATTTACTTTGTGGCTACGCTTGGTGGGTATTACATCCTTAAGCAAATAAATTAAATGGTCTTACCGATGTCGCATATTACGTCATATCACCAGAGGCTCGATGGTGTCATCACCTCACCACCATTCCAGGCAAATGCCAGGCGTAACACAGGAAAGCGCGCAGCACCGCGGCTCCGAGGCACGCAGCAAGGCACGACAGCGTGTCGCGCAGGCTGAATTGCCCTCGTGAACGCTGCCCAGAGCGCCCACGTGGCATGCACAGTTGCACACCCAAGCACACTCGTGAGGTGCCTCAAGCACACGAGCTGTGCAACACCACATCTCGGCCACACTCCGCGAGCCAGCGTTACCAATCACTTGAAAACAAAACACAACTTTAGCACACAAATAAACACTGCACATTATACGAGTCACCCTTCGAGAGATATCTTGATCGGTCACGTGATCAACTTTAAGCACTTTAAATTTGGGTATGTTCCCCCTTGGTTCATCTCGTATGTGGGCCTATATAGCGGTCCTTTATCCCACTTCTGAATTTAGGAAACAGAAGTGGAGTAAAGTGAAACTAAGCAAATATAACAAACCACAATTTATTCTAGTGAACGATTACAACATATCACACATAAAATAACCAAAAAGGAACACACTTTAATCTAAAAACAATTATGACTCATTAAGAGTTTCACAATAACGCAGTTTACAGCTCGGAAGGTGACCAAAGAATGACTACGCGGTAATACAGAGAGCGCTTTTTATACACGTTCCTGCCCGCTTTTATAGGTTTTAGTCGGGTACCTACACTACTCACAATAATTTTGCTAACTATATATATTAAGGGGGGTCCCCATACAATAAACGTGTTTTTTTCGTATTTTTTTGCTCAATATTAAAAACGGTAACAGGTAGACGGTTCATATTTTCACAGAATGTTAACTGTATATTACCTTTCAAAATAAATAATTAAATATCAATAAAGTAAATATTAAAGGGGGGCTCCCATACAACAAACGTAATTTTTTGATATTAACAGTAAACCTCTACAAACAAAGTTAGTTTTGCGGTTCATTAACAAAGGTAATTATACCTACTTCTTGAGTACGGAACCCTCGGTGCGCGAGTCCGACTCGCACTTGGCCGGTTTTTTAAGTCCGCTTCCTGGTTGTGTTTTTGCTATGGAAATTTTTTTGTGAATTTTCGTTATTTAGCTACACGGGGAAAAAAGAAATGTCGGTTAAAATGCTAATTTGAGTTAGCAGTGACATCTAATGGCATTTGTAAAGGTTTCAGTGTACCTTTCACCCTGCCGATCAGGTTTTACCAAAAACCGTCGCTGTCAAAGGCTATGAAGGTCTAAATAAAACTGTATCTTTTAATATTTCGAAGAAAATTTTATTTTAGGCGCATAATTTATAAGGTTAATACTTAATATTGAAGTTTTTTAATGAGAGGCGTATCTGACTGAGAGGAGAACCCAGGATTCCACTCTATTCAAAGTTATCCTGTTTTGACAATCCTTTTTTTCCCGTGTAGTCTTCAAGTTAGCCCTTGACTGCGATCTCACCTGATGGTAAGTGATGATGAAGTCTAAGATAATATAAGAGGCATTACGGCACGCACTTTTTTAAAAATGGTTATCAAACTTAAAACTAAACGAGGATGTGAATTTTAGGTCTTTTGGAAGATCCTCTATTTAATAATCAGTTAGAAATAATTTATTTTTCATATAGGCATCATCCCTATTCTATCCCACTGCGGCATCTATCCCGGTTTTACCCTATAATTTTTTTGCGAGTTAAAAAAGAAATGCCCATGTCACACCATATTAAAATCATAGAAGCCCCGCCGATGAAGATATTCCGTACGATGTGTCAAATTGAGATAATCCGCAGAGTGTGGCAGACGCGTGGCACGCTGCATGTCTGCGCTGAACATCGTTAATTATTGTCGCAAGTATACAACGCTCGTTGTAGTAAACTGCCTCGATGGTCTAGTAGTTAGTACTTACGTTCGACTGCGGCCGACGAGGTCCCGGGTTCGAGTCCAGGGTCCAGGGTCGGGCAATAATTTAAGTATTGGGTTTTTCTGACTTGAAATTCTCAGTACTAGCCCAGAGTAAGGAAGTTGGCACCCCTGTGCCTGTGCCTGTGCCTGGGAGAACACGTTGAGCCGTCGGTCTCGGTTATTATCACTAACATGATAATATTCGTTAAAGCCCGCCAACCCGCATTGGAGCAGCGTGATGGGTCGAAACTCTTATTCCCTCTCTCCTATGAGAGTGCAGGAGGCCCAGCTGTGGGACGTTAATGGACTGTAGTGGTATATCTTAGTACCTTTTGGAGAGCCCACTAAATAATTGTTACCTATCTAAAGAAAACTCACCATTGTAAGTAAGTATTAATATTTTAAGAGGCATTACATAAAAAATAATGTGACATAAATTAATTATACTAGTTAGCAATTCACCAAATAAAAACATTTATATCAATAAAAAAAGAATCTATTAAACAACATTATACGTGTGAAATGCAATATAATGTCGGCACGCGACTTTTAATGGTTTAATACTGGTGTATTAAAGGACAAAGGGACGTAAAAAGCAGTGGGCGACATTGATATCATAATCAAAATATGAATTTTTGGGGCTCTCTTGAGAGGGATTATACTATGGTATCTGAGGGACTTTGTTTATTTTGGAATGATATTTTGTGAAATTGATAGTTTGTTTTGGTGTTAGCTTATTAAGTATTATTTTGAAAGTATTGTTAAATGTTTGGTTTATTTTATTGTTGACCCCACAATTTGATGATGCGGTTAGGTACTAATATCTAAAAATAGCTATGAATAATTAGGATATACGGAGAAGTTTACCTTTTTTTATAAATTTATTATGAAAATTAGGACAAAATAAAACAAAAATATGAAAGAATCATTAAAATATCTCAACGACGTTATAATTCTCTATCAATCGACTTTATAAAGCCGACTAAAAGAAAAAAATGGACCGTCGTGACTTAATTGAATTAAAAGCACTTAATTTGTGTGTGAAGATAATTGTGAAGTATTAAAAGCTCGGCTATGGTATTAAAGCTCACTCACAAAATTTCTCACTCGAGTAAGATACAGCAATCGGTGTACCTACATTATATAATTAAACTTTTATATCTTCATTTCTCAGTCATTTATTGATGGATTTAAAAAAAACACTGATTTATTAGTTTTAATCTATATTTTACTTCCGTTGTGTTAAATATGATATTCACAACATCATGAAACATCTTCAATGCGGGGCATCAAAACTGAACCTGTTAAAATTTAGTCATGGTAATAAGATATGAACCTATTTTATGGTACCTATTATAAACTCTATCCGGCCTTATTCTAAGATTTAAACATAAGATCTTTAAAATCTATATCCATATCCATATTCATACTTTCATAAATATTATTATAAATGCAAAAGTGTGTCTGTCTGTCTGCTACACTTTCACGGCCCATCTGTTCAACCGATTTTGATGAAATTTGGCACAGGGATAGGTTGTATCCCGGGGAAGGGCATATGCTACTTTTTATCCCGGAAAATTAAAGAGTTCCCGCGGAAATCACGGGCCTCGTCTAGTTAAACTACAAACATCATTATGTCAGCATATATCTTAAGTAGCATATACAGAATTTAAAAAAAAAATGTCTATTCGAGGAAAGGGTATTTTTGTATTTTTCTTATTTCCACATCCTTAAACATCGTATGTAAGCAATTTCTCAGCCAATTATAATTCTATCTGTACCTACCCAAAAATGAATAACCCTATATTCCTATATCGCAGATCTTTTAAGTCGTTCCCACAATAGCTATTCACCATTGTAAGGCCGAGTCTGCACCAGACGCCACTTCGGCATTCGCACGAAAATAAAAATTCGATAAAAAATGGACCCACACGTGCCGGAACATTATTCGATAACCGTCGGGGGCGGTATTTAGATCATTGACGACAACCCTAATTTTACTATCCAAACCTTCATTCTATACTAAACCATATTTTTATAAGCGTAGAACGCAATATTAAATACCTGTGTTTGATATCACTGATGTCTTTGAAGATAAAGAAAATTTAACTGAAATGTAATAGACTTAATGTCCAAATTGCAATGTAGTATTTTTGATGGTTTAACTCAATAGGGCTGTCAAGAGATTTCTCTATTTATTGGTGGGAAAGGCCGCGTGTCAGATCTAACACCAGTTTTAATATTTTCAGGCACGTGTCTAACACGCGTTGGCCTTTGGTAAAAAACTGGACGAGCGTAATTCGCATTTTATTGTCGCATTCTAGTTGTTAATGTAATGGCGTCTTTACAATACATTTATATATTTTTTGCGGTTAATGATTATAGCTTGTACGTAATTAGTTGGAAATTGACTGGTTTCGAATGGAATTACTGGTTTGGAAAGTGGAATTTACAGTAATTTAGAATTGCGTCTCGTTTAAAGCCTTTGTTGTAAAATTGTTCGTGAGGATAGTTCAGCCACATTGAACCTATTGGTAAGCGGATGAGTGGGCTTGCTTTGGTCATTAGGACACTATAATTCCAATTTCCATCCTTTGTCAACCCTATTACTCAACGAGCCTGGGTGAAGCGTAGCCTCTAAACTATGAGAATTCCTATTTGGTCAAATCCCAAATCAGTCTGAAATATTTTCATTAAGATACATTTTGTTAGAAGGGTTCAAGAACAATAGCTGTATTTGTCAGAATAAAACAAAATTTTCACGCTTGCTTCGCTCGCGATAGTATCCATTGTCTCATTTCTTCATTCTGATTGTTTTCATATTTACTTAGGTGGCCAAAAACCATCCTAAAGCAACCTAGAAAAGGGGCCTATTCATTGGATATGACTTAATTATGTGATGTGATACCAGCGACCTCAATTTACATAGACGGGCCCTGTCAAACAAAGAATGTGGACCTATTTTACTAACGCCATCTAGTCTGAAAAGCGAGACAGCGTTATGGCGGGGACAAGGACAGAGCTATACAGGTTAGGAGCGTGCTCTAAAGGTTGTACGCCCAATTTTTTTCTATGAAGGGGCCCATCTAGTTACCTAGGCATATATCGATGTGCGATACCGCCTCGGCTTAGAACAGTCTCTCCGCTGCTGGCTTGGGCTCACTTAATTATTAATTAAGTACTTTCCTGGAACTTTCAATAAGTTGTTCACTAGGTAGATCTTTAGTCAGATTTATTTGAATTCAGGGTCTAGCTTATCTAGTTACCAAAATATTAATATTATAAGAAAGATAATATTGTTTTAAATGTCTCATAAAAATTAAAAAAATGTTATTGTAAAAGTCAGTGTGCATACTAACGCCATCTATTATAAACTCAACAAACTATTCTAAGGTATATGTTTAGTTCTGTGATGTCGTACCTAATTATCCAAAATACTTTTAATAAAACAATAACTTAATATTTTTATTTTCCCGGTAAAAAAACCAACATGTTAAGCAAACATTATTTTTAAAAGTGCCACTACTAGCGCCATCTGTTGGCATTTTCTTTAACTACTCGCCCCAACGGAGGGCTAAAGCAGCTATTTCCGTTCACGTGGCGAACACAATAAGAAACCTCGGGGATATGATAGGCACGTCATCACTAATAGCGTTTTATTTACACTGTGGACAGGAAATTGCCTTCTCGATAAGGGGACTTTTTCATAATAATATGTCGTTTATGTATTTTATCTACCGAAGTACTAAAATTCTACATCAATGACAGAAACTATTATACGCCGCTGGTATTTATCTCTATATTTATATAATATATAAAATTCTCGTGTCACAATGTTGGTTACCATACTCCTCCGAAACGGCTTGACCGATTTTTATGAAATTTAATAAGCATATTCAGTAGGTCTGAGAATCGGCTAATATCTATTTTTCATACCTCCACGCGGACGGAGTCACGGGCATCAACTAGTATATATATATACCAGCGGCGAATCGGATGGATACGGAGCGTGGATCCACACTCTTCCACACCATACCGCTTCAAGGATTGATGTTAGGGTAATGCAATATACCAATTAGGGTTCCGCTGTAAAAATGACATGTCCGTCTGTCCATCTATTCAGCTGTCTGTGTAACATAGCTATTTTTAAAATCATTTTTAAATCTGCCTTTTACCGCACTATAGTTGGTAGAGAATGACAAGTGATAAAGGGTAGGTATAGGAAATATTTAGCAGTGTGACAAGAAAAATATTCTGTTAGTTACACTGGTGGCACAATTTGGTATGCCGACGAGTTTGGTATGGTTGTGGTAACGAGGATTTTGATCAGAAACTAGTTTTTGCAACAAAACTAGCGTTGATCGTCAAAAGACAGTATTATTTATTTAGTAACTATAGCATAAGGATAGGTCTACCGTATGCGTATTCCGACAAACACTTGACTATACTTATTCAGTATATTAGGTAAAAGATATTTGGATAAATGAAGTCAAGAGTGAAGTTTAAATAAAAAAATACATTTTTTTAAAAATTACATTTTTAATTTAACTAATAGGTAGGAATTTATTTGAAAACAACTAAAACTTCGCTTAGATCACTAAACTTCATTCGTATTTAACGTGCATGCAGAAATATATTCTTTTTATTTTCTTAGTCCGAGTCTGAGAGCGGAATGCTTTCCTGAAAAAGAAAATCACAGATTATATCAAGACGCAACGTACTATCACAGCCGAGGCCCGGTGACCGAATAGGGGTATGGGTTTAATATACCTAACTGCCATGCCCTTAACAGGTTAGCCCGCTACCATCTTAGACTGCATCATCACTTACCATCAGGTGAGATCGCAGTCAAGGGCTAACGTGTAGTGGATAAAAAAAGCCTACTTATGTAAAAAGTAAATAAATGGTTGGACAGATATAGCGTCAAAAGACTAGATTCGGCAGCATTTAAGGCCACGTGAAAATAAGAAGAGGACCATTAGCGCTGGCTTCAACAGAATGATTACGATGCGACCACAGATACGTCTGCGGAAGTGGTAATTAAGCAAAAAAAAATGTGTTTGTACATAGGCTAACTCACCTCAAACTTCCCAATAAATATATCAGAATCGTCCGATGGTGGAGACTGGTCGATACTATCTACTGTTGTTATTTGAGGACCTGGAAAAATAATACAAACGTAATATTATTATTTCAAATAAAAGTTTGAACCGACTTTTATACATCGATACTTTAAAAAAAAATTCACTTCATGATTCTGCAGTGTAAGATGGTACTGGGCTAACCTGTTAGGTGCATGTGAGTTATATTAAACCCACACCACTAATCGCTTTCTGCACGGCACCATACCGGAACGCTAAATCGCTTAACGGCACATCTTTGCCGGTGGAGTGGTAACTAGCCACGGCCGAAGCCTCCCACCAGGCCAGACCAGGACAAATTCAGAAATCATAAATTCCCAAATTGACCCTGCCTTCCCTTAGCCTTCTGGCTAATCTCTCTGGAGATAGGCCGCCGTGGCCGTGGCCGGTCGAGAGGACCTAATCATACTAATATTATAAATGCGAAAGTCACTTTGTTTGTTGGTTTGTTGGTTTGTTGGTTTGTTGGTTTGTTGGTTTGTTGGTTTGTTGGTTTGTTGGTTGGTTGGTTTGTTGGTTTGTCCTTCAATCACGCCGCAACGGAGCAACGGATTGACGTGATTTTTGGCATGGGTATAGTTGAGGACCTGGAGAGTGACATAGGCTACTTTTTATCCCGGAAAATTAAGGAGTTCCCGCGGGAATAACAAGAAACTTAAACCACGCGGACGAAGTCGCGGGCATCAGCTAGTTTATTATATTTATATGAACAGGTAATTCTCACCCAAAGGAATGCAGCCCATCGTCTCAAACAGATCTAGAGAAATTAAGTCAAGTGGAGGCGACGGCGCGGGCGGCGGCATCGCGCACAGACCTGCAGACAAAAAGCGATCAAGTGCAAGTCGGAATCGCACACGAAGTGTTCCGTACCATCGTACATTTAAACTTTCACTAACCCACTATACCTTCTGTTTTATCTTTGCACCTTTTTGTTTATTGTCTTTGTTCTAAGTGTGTCCAATAAATATTTTAATCTACCTATAAATTTTTATTGCTCTGAAGATCTTTTGCGATCTTTCTTTTTTTTTCTCTGAAAATCGGAAGCTTACCGTAAGTCATTATTGTCGTCAAAGCAACGTAGGAAGCGCGCTTGCGCTTATAGATGCCTATTCGGTATTAACTCTTGCCTTCAGGGTAGGTTTTTTTTATTTTCTTTTTCACTACAAGTTAGCCCTTGATGGCAATCTCAACTGATGGTTACCTAATGATGATGCAGTCTAAGATGGTAGCGGGCTAACCTGTTAGGGGTATGGCAGGTATAATAATATATTAAACTCATACCCCTAGTCAGTACTGAAGTAAGTCATTTTTACCCGACTGCGGACCGCACAGGGTTATGTGTTCATCAGTCTGTATATGTTTGTTTGTTCCTTGCAGGACAGCTAGAGCCTAAACGCGTGGACCGATTTTGATGATTCTTGCACCAGTTTTCGTTAAACACTCAGAATTAATTAGAACTTAGTAACGAATAATAAGCATATCTAAAGGTAAAGAAGATTTCACTCATAATGTTTCTAATTACCAGATCTCAAGTTCTGATCCTCAAACCCGGGGACATTCGCACTCTGCAAGGGTTCCAATCGAGGTAACGCGCCCCCGACCGACGAAGAACAACCGCTAGAACATGGCCCCACTTTCACCTCCCCAGCTGAAAATTGAAACAAATTGTTTGCTTGAAAGTTTCTTTTGATTGATGTGACAAGTTCCTTTTCTCCAATTACTCATACTCCAACAGATTGGCAGTTGCATTATGGTCCTGAAAATTTAATCGGATGAGGCTACTACCACGTGTTAAAGTTGTACAAGATACCTAAACCGAAACTTCGGATTCTTGGGTTTCCTTACCTCAAGAGGAAAATGGAACCCGAAAAAGGAAGGAGGAAAAGAAAAAGGGCAGGGGTCGCCAATTAATTTCAGGTGGGGTCCAGATTGTAAAAAAAACAACCGAGAGTCCAGAAAAAATAAGTCTTAATGCCAAATAGCATCCGTAATCGACTGTTTTTTTTTGTTTTTAACCGACTTCCAAAAAAGAGGAGGTTCTCAATTCGGTGGCTAGCTGGGCGGTAAATAATATCGCAAGCTGCAAGTGCGAGATACACACTGTACCATTGTCTACTTTGGCGAATTATAGCAAATTAAACTTATAGTTCCTTCAATAATTATGAAGGCACTTTATGTTTGATTTTTTATGTTTTATTATCGTAAACTGGACAACTTCTTCTTTTCTGACTAGAAATTCTCAGTACTAGCCCGGAGTTAGGAAGTTGGCGGTGTTGCATCCCCGTGCCTCGGAGAGCACGTTAAGCCGTCGGTCCCGGTTATCATCACTAACATGTTAATAGTCGTCAAAGCTCGCCAACCCGCATTGGAGCAGCGTGGTAACTTACCACTGGTAAGTCTAAACTTTAATTCCCTCTCTCCTATGAGAGTGGAGGCCTGTGGCCAGCAGTGGGACGATCATGGGCTATAGTGGTGGTGGTGGTGGACAACTTCTACTGACCATTAGAAGACAGCGCCGTGTGGTACTCATGGTGGGGTTCCTCCACAGACAGCTGCAGCCTCCCGCCCGGTCTGATCTTCGGCACCACAGTCGCCACCACCGGCACGCGGATCTGAACAGCGCCACTTGCGTCCGCTGCGGATTCCACGTCTATTCCCTGTATCATCATCATAATCAATTTGCGATATTTGTGAGATGGTGATAATAAAAAAAAACCGGCTGAGTTTGCTGTGGGCTCTTCTCAGACGCTTTTGGAACCCTCGTATTATTTGTATTTGTTTCTGCTTTTGTGAAAATAAAGAAAAAAAAACTACCATCATTGATCCGCTCCTAAGCACTACCTGAACACGAGGTGATTGTCTGACTACATACGAACATTATAAATAATTCTAGGGCATGCTAGTTTCCCCAATATGTTATCCTTCACCGTTTAAACAGTCCTTGATTAATAATTTCTTAAAAAGCACATAACCAGAGCTCCCCTAAAGAAGCTGACGTCTATACCACTCTCACCGCTTATTTCCTGAACAATTAGATTAAAATATATCGAAAAATGTTGTATCTAATTGATATAGTAGATATTATATATTTATGACATAACAGATACCTGCGGTTCGTTGGAATTATCTTCACTTCCGAGGATTATTTTTCCACCGACTCTCAAGTCTTCTGCTGTTGCAGGCACTAACATCTAGAAGATAAACATTTGCACAATAATTTATACCAGAGTTCAATAAAATATGACAACTTTAGAATTTGGATCCGATTGGATCGAGGTCTAGAAACCAAACATTAATTAATTTCTTTATCTATTCTTTAATCCTGAGGTTGCCTGGCAAAGATTATTGTACTTTTTTTTTTATCCACTACAAGTTAGCCCTTGACTGCGATCTCACCTGATGGTAAGTGATGTTGCAGTCTAAGATGGTAGCGGGATAACCTGTTAGGGGCATGGTCGATAGATTAAACCCATACCCCTATTCGGTTTCTACACGGCATCGTACCGGAACGCTAAATCGCTTGGCGGCACGTCTTTGCCGGTAGGGTGGTAACTAGCCACGGTCGAAGCCTCCCACCAGGCCAGATCAGGGAAAATTCAGAAACTATAAATTCCCAAATTGACCCTGCCGGGGATCGAACCCGGGACCTCCGCACGTTAAGACAACAGCGCTACACACTGCTCCAAACAAACAAACAAGGTCGTCAAACATCCTCAACATGTATGCCTTTGTAGGCTCTCTTTTTCACATAGAATCCACCAAGACAGAATTGTAGAAATTCCAAACGTACCTATAATTTAAAACACTAAAATGTCATAAAAGAGCCAATTTATTTGTATGCCTAACATGGTGCAGCACAAATTCCACGATCTATTTAGTGATTAACTGAATCATATTGTAACCTAATGAACAACGGCGCCTCAATACCGAATTTAGAAGGAGGACCAAATGAGACAAAGTTTCCCAGATTCCCTAGGGCGCTTGCCAACTTGACGACACAAAGTGAGACTAACCTGTTTTCCCCCCGGCAACTTCGCATCAATAACTTTCACAAGAACTGGTGCCCCATTATCAGATTTGAGCAAAGCGAATGGCGTCTGCCTTGTTGCTAAGGCCACGCCCATATGGTAAGTCTTTATGGCGTCTACTATCACACCATTGCTTCCCCATGGACTTTCCCACGCTTGTTCTGGCCTTATTTCCCATGGAGGCTGGTATGGCTGAGGTTCTATTGGGGGTAAGTAGGGTCCAACTGATGACGTCACTTCGCATTGTTCGGATTGTGTTCTGGAAGAATATGATAGCTGTTTAGAGATGGGTACACTAAAATCTTATTATTTACTTACATTGCTGGTCTTGATCCAAGTATCTAATAAGTATTGTCCTATACGTGAAATAAATAACTCATTTCAATAAAAGATGTACCTAGTACTCGTGACTTAGTAATATTTCAAATAAAAAAACATTTTCTTTCTTTTCTTTCTTTTCTTTCAGTCTTACTGTGTTAATTTCTAGCTTTTTCATAGCAAAGTTAATGCAATTTTGAACAAAAACAGAAGTTTCAATCTGGAATAGAACGTAGACTACAAAAATTAATAAACAAAAAAAAAGTACTACCTAGGAACCTAAAGGAATTTTTATAAATTTTGCCTTCTAAATTAAAATGCTTCCCAAAAATTAATTAATTGTAAATGTCATGTAGCACAACAGCTATTGTTCGATACAAAGTTCACCAAAAACTTTGGTGAACTTTGCATCGAAACAATAATTGTTTGTGTAAAGAAAAGAATGGGTCGTACGTGCCTCAAGATTTTTGCCGTGTATCAAACCCTTAACTGTATCAAAAGAGGAACTTACCTGGTCGACTCTGTTTTCGCGTCAGCAGTTGGTGGTGGAGCCACGCGCGGGGCGGTTCTGTTTCTACCGACGGTCGTGGTGGTGCTGTTCACATCTGGATGAGCCTGCGGTAAAAAGTAAGTAGCTGGTAATCATTCATCATCATTATTTCGACCCACCACGGCTACTGAGCGGAATAAGAAGGGTTTACTTTAAGCTATTACCACCTCGCTGGCCAAGTGTGGATTGACAGACACGTTCGAGAACGTTCAACTCAGGTGGAGGTTTCGTAACACAATTTTCTACACCATTCAAGCAAACGAAAGGAATCCATACTAATATTTTAATTGCAAATGTGTGTCTGTCTGTATATCTGTCTGTCTGCTACGCTTTCCCGGCCCATCTTATTACCCGATTTTGATGAAATTTGGTATAGAGGTAGTTTACATCTTTATTTTTAACAGGAATTAAGGAGTTCCCGCGGGAACAAAAAAACCTTAATCCACGTGGATGAAGTCGTGGGATCATAAAGGTGGTGGTAAAATTATATATAACAAAATCTCTAAACTAAAATGAAATTACAACTCTTAATCTAGTACTGCCCCATTCCACAGGGAATATTATGAAAAGGATAGATAAATAAATATAGCTGTCATTTTACTTTAGTTTAAAGAAGGTGTACCTTGGCCTTAGTATGAATTAAACTGACTGAAACAAACTGGATTTAAAAAAATGATGACCTTTCTAACCTTATTTTTATGGCACACTAGGTTCGATTGCTGGTTGAATCCCTTCATACAAATGTTGCACCGGTAAGGGCGCTCGTTGGTATGCGTAAACAGATGGTTACGAAGGTTGCCTGAAGAAATAAATTGTTTCTGAAGAAATAAAATCAATTGCAGAAAAAAAATTATCAGATATTTGATGGAGTACCTACCTATATGTATTAGATACTTTCTTTTCTGAAATCAGGTTCCTATACTTGATATTAATTCAGGCACAGGATGTATTGATGTTAAAACATGAAATTGTATAAAGGATAGACTAAAGGCTTGGACAGACACAAAGCGTAACGTCAGTAGTACGGCAGAACGTTACACTAAACGTATGGTTTGTAAAACGGAGAACCACTATGGCAAGTTCCAAAGCGCTTTCTCCAGTGTGAGCGCCTTTATATTAAAATGTCTTGACTTAAGCCCAATGCTATGAGCCATATAATTCCTTGTATTAGGCCACACTGACATATACTTATCCTGAGACCCCTATAGAAAAATACTTATGAGGAATCAGATGCAGCTGCGTTGAAAGAATATAATAAATAAGGTTATTTCGATAACGAGGGAGTTATGCGAGGAGGAGTTAGGGCCAAAGCATACATGATACTTTAGTGTCACGCTCTTTGCATCGAGATTATGCGAGGACTGAGTGACCACATGGCTTAGGATCCAAAATCTAAATAGTCACTAAAACGCTTGGTTTCGATGTTGCAATCAATTGCAGATAATATTATCGTCAATTATTAAGCTTATCCTCTTAGAATATTTAGGAACCGCGTTGTGTCTGTCCTCAGTCTTAATAAGGGATAAACATAGGTGATAGGAAGGATATTATGTAAAGGAAAACCTTTCTGGTGGAATCCTTTGGGACACATGTGACACTTGTACGGTTTCTCGTCGGAGTGGGTCTTGCGGTGGGAGATGAGGGTGGACACACGGTTAAACGTTTTACTGCAGACCTGGTCAACAAGTGTTTTTTAGTACCTATTGCTGTAAGTACAATTTTCATGTAATTTTCAATTATAATGGTCTGTGAGAAATTTCGTTTTATTATTTGAAGTTACTATCTACTAGGTCAACCTGGCTTGTCTCTGTATTGTACTTTGACTTAATGCGAGACCACACAATAGTGGATAGTACAGTATAGTATAGCAATTATTTTAAAATAGGTATATGTAAGTTTAGTGAATTGTAATGTTATGTAATTAGTTTAAAGTACGGGATAGTTTAGTTAAGTAGAGTTTAAGTCTTAATGGCGATAAATATGTTACCAGCGACGTCGGGTTAGCGGGCGGCCCGGGCGGGCCCGGGGCGTCGAAAATTTCTTAGGGGTCGCCTGAAAATCAGCGCTGTTATGGCGTATCTACAACATAACAGCATCACGCTGAGGCGATGCCCCTTTTGGAATTATCTTTGTCACAGTGTAGTTTCTAAGTTGTGTCCTAGTAATTTTGTGTTTTGTATTGTACTTTAGCTGTGTCATTGATAGTTCCGAATAAAGATTTATTTATTTATTTATTTATTTATTTATTTATGTAATCAATCAATCAAATAAATATTATAAATGCGAAAGTTTGGATGGATGGATGTATGGATGGATGTATGGATGGATGTATGGATGGATGTATGGATGGATGTATGGATGGATGTATGGATGGATGTATGGATGGATGTATGGATGGATGTAAGGATGGATGTATGGATGGATGTATGGATGGATGTATGGATGAATGTATGGATGGATGTATGGATGGATGTATGGATGGATGTATGGATGGATGTTTGTTACTCAATCACGCCCCAACGGCTGAACGGATGTAGGTAGATGAAATTTAGCACAGAGATAGATTATAGTCTGGAATAACACATAGGCTACTTTTTGACCTCAACCAATACAACCAATAAACCTCAATCTACGCGAGCAAAGTCGCGGGCATCAGCTAGTTCTAAGTAGATATGCTGTTATTACCTCGCATGCATAAGGTCTTTCAGCTGAGTGTATGGCGCGGTGTTGGCTGAGCGTGGAGAGCTGGCGGAAGCTCTTGGAGCAGGCGTCGCAGTGAAAGTTCCTCTCGTCAGTATGGGTGGGCAGGTGGCGCATCAGAGTGTACTGATGCTGGAACTCGCGGCCACCTGACGGACATTTTTTAAAATCAAGTAGCTAGTATAGTTCCACAAACTTATCTGACCCAGTGACAGCGTCGCTAGTATATTATAATAAAAAAAACTAAACAGGCATAAAAATTAGTTGCAATTTTGGCTACTGGCCACTGGGTCAGATAAGTTGGATGGACTATGAGGGTCGAATAGCCTAGCTGTGACAACGCATATCAGTCGATTGCGAATGTCAAGCAACGTTGACTCAAGCCGGTAACTGTATGGGTGACCGAATTTAGAGGTTCAAATTTGGCCGTTTCGTTTCCTCCGTGCCTCGGAGGGCACGTTATGCCGTCGGTCCCGGTTATTATCACTGATATCTGATAATTATCGTAACAAACCTAAGAGGTTAAATTATATTTGTCGAGTCGTATGCGGAAGGGACGTGGGAACCTACCGCATTAGTATCCAAAGAAAACTCCTACCTTTAAGTGATTAATGGAATGGGGTCACAACCCTCAGCAATGAGGAATACGACTCACAGAGAGATGATAATACTAACATATTCCACACTCCCACAACTTCACTGTTCTACCATGTCGCTTCACGTACTTCACGTAGTGATATCTCGACCGTGGATCCGTTTTGTCCACCTTGCATGCAACGCGGCCTTTCGGTTGGTTTGCAGTGCCTGTATAAAATAGCATAATTAAAAAGTATTTAACTTTCTGCTGTCTCTTAAATCCAAACAAATCAAATCAAAAGTTATTTTTATTCAAATAAACTTTTTCGTCGGGTGAATCTACTGCTGGTTCGGAATGCCATGTCTACGAGAAGAGCCAGTCCTTTTTTAAAATACAAAAACTATTGAGATACTTGTAACTGCAGTCCCAAGCATAGCTGAACCGAGTCAAATCCACGCTCCTCAATCATTAACATAAAGTTTATTAGGCTTATAAATGAGCATACTTTTAATGTATGTAACTTTTAAACTTGCTTATTTTTATTTTTGTACGCCGGTACGGCTAATGTGCTGGCTGGTTTTATTACACCTAACATCTTATGTACGTAAACACATTAATAGTTATTTGTTATACAAGAGTGAAAAGTTGTTTTTTAACCGCGTGCTCAGTTTTGATGACCGAACAAGCGAAGGATTCTAAAATTGAATCACGAGCGCAGCGAGTGGTTCAAAAATTAGAATCCTGAGCGTCAGCGAGGGAATCAAAAGAGCACGAGGTGAAAAATCTTTTCACTCGAGTGCAACACGTAACTTTTCATCCCACCTCAGCGAGGAAATGAAATACTTCTCGCGTGATTGTTGAGGGAGAAAGCTCATTTCCGCATTTTTAACAGTTTCAGTCAATTCTGTTGGCGTCAAATTAACTTCTTCGTCACTAGAATCACTCATTTTAGGTTTTTCACTTATTTTCAATTTTCTTGTTTTTAATCGAAAGTTTTAATTTTAAACAATATGACGTGATAGAAAATGGTGCGCGCAAAGCAAATTAAAAAGTACACCAAGAAGGTTACGAGTGTGAGTTTTTAACAAATTAAAAACGGTTGCATGGAAATTCGGCACCATAGAGGTAGAAGTAAATAGGTTTTAATGATGTTTTGAATTCACAAACTTCATAGACGAGTGATATTTATTAACGTGCACTCGATGTTCTAAATTCAATTTACTTTATCCTCAAGAGGATAATAACGGCTTTTGCATGCAGATATCGAAGCGTAAAAATACTCTTTCCGAGATGGTGGGATGAAAAGAATATTCTATTCTATTCTTGTGTAAAGGCAAGTCTAAAATAGATTGTGGAACTTTATTTTTATAGAGTTCGCCCATTCCCACGAATGGCCTTCGGATCTTTTTCAGGCAGACCGAGGTAGTCGCGAGAATAAGCTTGTACTTAGTACTAATTTTTCATTGGACTGCTTCAGGCAAGACAAAATATTTTCGGCGAAACCTGTTACCTACTAAGCGATTGAGCGTGCCATGTCCGGCATCGCATAGAAGCTGGTTATTACTAAGCAAATCGCTTCATTCTTATTTTGTTTTACACAAACATGGATCGTATCGTAAAATCCAAGTCCATATTATGTTCAATAGCTATACTATACTTGGTTATATTTAAGAAAAAAACGCATTAGTTTGCTTTGACACACATATTAAATAATAATGTTAGTCGTGTGTGTGTTTTTAACATTAAACAAAATGTGATATGAATCTTACTTGAACTAGGTCCATCAGCAGAAGTCGAAGATACTAGCCCCGGCTCCACGAATGGCTTTCTTTCAAAAATCAAACCATCTTTGGACTCCAAGACGGAAATTGGGCCAACTTCCTAAAAAAATTAATAATATATGTAGGTAGATGCAAAAAGTAAGGGTTTCTGACGCAATTTGTGGAAAAATTCGGCCATGGCCTTCACTAAAACGAAAATTTCAGAAAATTGTGCCGCTTGTATCCTGCGGCCTTTTGGCCCGTTCTATAGGCTCATACATACTATGTATGAAGGGGAGTCTGCCATATACATAAATAGGTTTGTACAAAGAGCTGGGGGGACTATCTCTGTGCGACATGAGCCCAACGCGTGTCGCAACGAGGGAGGCACCTCCTAATATGCGCTGATTTTGGCCACCGAGAGGGTTTTTGGCAGATAGAAATCCTACACAGCCCTACTTCCTTCCTGTCTACAAAAAACCTGATTTTCACTCCATGGGACCGCAAGATCTGTCGCTTCTTAGATATTTGAAGAGCTTCTCACGCGATCAAAATTCCATAATTCGTACCTTCATTTCCTTACTGAGTGCAGCGTCCAGGTCTTTACCGAAGCTAGTCTGGCCTGTGGTGCCGAAGCCTGGTTCGGAGACCAGCGAGGCGATGTTGCCGTCTTCCTCCGTCCACGCGAACCTCGCCTGCTCTGCGCCTTCCGAGAAGAAACCATCACGGAAGATTCGAGGTACTTCCAGCTGAAAAACAACAAGTGAAATAATATCGGATAGAAGCAGGCGTTGCTCTGGGGAAGTCCATGTTAATGAACCAGAAGTTTTTTTTTTTCACTACATATTAGCCTTGACTGCGATCTCACCTGATGGTAAGTGATGATGCAGTCTAAGATGGTAGCGGGCTAACCTGTTAGGGGCAAGGCAGTTATATTAAACCCATGCCTTTATTCGGTTTCAACACGGCATCGTACCGGAACGCTTAATCGCTTGGCGGCACGTCTTTGCCGGTAGGGTGGTAATAGCCAAGGCCGAAGCCTCCCATCAGTCTAGATCAGGGAAAATTCAGAAATTATAAATTCCAATATAGACCCTGCCGGGAATCGAACCCGGGGCCTCCGCACGTTAAGACAACAGCGCTCAACACTGCGCCACGGAGGTAGTCAAATTCGCTATAATCCGCCACAGTAGGTAAATCTATGTGGTACAGTGTATATCTTGTGTATCAGTGTATAACAGTGTATACCACACAAATTTTCCAAATTATTCTCCACGTACGTTTCACACACACCGACACCGGAGCATCTTCAGGAGATGTTGATTCGATAATGCACGATTGTAAGGTGTCGTTACTCCTGTGGCGGATTATAGCGAATTCTGGTTCTTGCATTGAAATAGTAATATCCTCATAAGCACTCTCGTTCAGCATCCGGACTTTTAACTTTTTAGGGTTCCGGACCTAAAATGCTACTTCCGTATTAAGCCCGGTCTGTCAACCCGTCCATCCGTCCGTCTGTCTGTCAGCGGGCTGTATCTCATGAACCGTAATATAGTCTAGGCAACGGGGCGGTTCGTTGTTTGGAGACCCCCGCATTAAATCCTCAGTCGTTGAAACTTGGCTGGGTTGTAGTATGACATGAACCAAAACTTATACAAAAATATCCAAAAATATGTCCTTGGAAGTTAGGTATACCTACTTAAACTTAATTTTTATGACTGAATATTTTCTCGATTTCTTTTTAAAATAATAATAGCTGTAGTATATTTACACTCAAAACAGAAATATCGAACGAAATAATCATGCAGAACATTGATATTTAAACCGATTTTATTACCAAGCCTAAACTGCGTTTACGCGATAGTGTACCTTCCTGCTTTGACAATAATTGGGTATAGCATGTAAAACCTTCCTTCCTTTCTGATTTTTTATTGGATATATATAATATATGTTCAACTCATGATACTTTATCATACTGTAAAGTTTCGTCGCCTGAGGAATTATTGTTGGGGTCGACTAGCTTTCTTGCCTAGACTAATAGGTAGTATCGTAGTACCGTAGTAGGTACGTAGGATCGGCATAATTGAGGACCTGGAATGACATAGGGTACTTTTTATCCCGGAAAATTAAGGAGTACCCGTGGACACTAAAAAAACCGGCCAAGTGCGAGTCAGAATCGCGCACCGAGGGTTCCGTACAAACCTGTAGTGAGTTTAAAATTATTAAAAGTTTTTTTATTATATGATGTAATAAAAAATTTATGCTTTTCGCAATTTTTCCCTTATCTGTGCTATAAGACGTTGCTTTGTACCAAATTTTAAGATTTTGAGTTCACGGGAAGTACCCTGTATTCGATTCCCTCGCGAGTGTCGAAAATTTGCATAAAAATATTTTTATTATACGATGTAACTAAAATTTATGCTTTTCGCAATTTTTCCTTTATCTGTGCAATAGGACGTTGCTTCTTTCCAAATTTATAGATTCTGAGTTCATGGGAAGTACCCTGTATGTTTTGATTCCCTTGCGTGTATCGAAAATTTGCAGCAAAATGGCTGTATCTTTTGATTGCGTTGGCTTAGAAGTTTGATTTTTTCAGCTTGATACCTCCATGCGTTCCTGAGAAAAAGGGTCTTGACACACAGACGGACGGACAACAAAGTGATCCTATAAGGGTTCCGTCTTTTCCTTTTGAGGTACGGAACCCTAAAAACTATAACTTTTCGTTAAAACTGATGACGATTAAACCGATTTTGAAGAAACTTTCGAGATAGTACTTTGTACAGCAGAATGAGTCTGATATTATACTTGCATTAATTATTTTATCGCCATCAAGTACCTACGTGATTAGGTACCTACATCATTCCTTCCAGAGCTTGACAGCATTGGCCCGAAATACTTCTTATCATATTTGTCTATCAGGCATACTTCGCGAATACTGAAAAAAAAACAGAAATGTAGTAAGTAATTACTTTCCGTGTCTCTGAGAGCACGTACAAATAAAACCATCGGTTTTGCACTTCGTCTCAATGCAACGAAGCTCTCCAGTCGTATCGGATTGCCGTCCCATCGGACAATGAGAGTGAGGGAATAGAGAGCGCATACAATTTGACTAGAGGGAATATAGTTACGCATACAATTTTGCTCTATAATTTGTCCTGCGCAGATAGCTTATCTCGGTGGAGATTATAATCCGCCTTGATTCCATCAAAGTAAATTACAACAGCTGTCAGTTATAGTAAGTTTGTAAAAATCACATTAAGGGTATGTTCCGATATACACTGCGAACACTGTAAAGTGCTCTCACTGGGGAGAAATTCGTAACTTATGGACTGACAGTATACTGCCGCAGTATCCTAGGGAAATATAATTATGACGTCATAAATCGTCGCCATTTTTGTACTGTGAGCACTGGCGTTGTCGAGGTAAGGTGCTCTCAGTGCTGACTGCGTTCCGTTTTAAACAGTAAACCAGCATAGCTAACTATAAAGGAACGGCTTCGCAGTATACTAAATTTGACGTCACACCTTACAGTGCTCGCAGTGTTTATCGGAACATACCCAATATTACTGGTCATTGACACTACGTTGACCCTGGTGTGGCAAATGACCATAGATTTAGGATTGGAGCGAGACCAATCCTAAATCTATGCAAATGACGTATTTATTCTACAAATTCCGATCGTATTATGTAACATAATATTATGTATAAGTTGTTGTTCCGAATTATGTCAGTTGTTGGCTAAGTAGTTTCAATTTCCCTTCAAAATTGCCGAAATCGAGATGGTCCGGTCTGAATACCTATTTTAACTTTTGCGAATCTCAATAGAAATCTGTTTTTACGTTTTTTGCATACCGACGCATTCGCACGTGGTGTCGGTACCTATACAAATACGTATCGGTAGGTATACCTACCGCGTGCAAATGCGTTGGTGTGTTAAATATCGTTTGGTAAAGTCAGCAACGTCTACGAAACATCCATAACACCTAAGTGGTAAGTAAGATTACAAAAAACAACAAATAAAATTCCGTTTGCAAAAGTTAAAATAAAAATTCAGGTGGGCTCCGGGCGGGATGAAATTTCTCAAAAATAAACGAAGATCGGACCTTATTATCTCATCTCCAGGCCGCATCAGGCTGCATTCTTTTATTTCCTCGTCGGAAAACATCACTGATTTTGTTGTATTTCAATTATTTTTCAACAAAAAACACACGCACGTCAAACTGTCCTTTTTTCGGGACGCCGTCTATTATTTTTCACGATTTTTTATCATTTTCGTTTCTATGGATACGGTACGAAAACTACAATTTTTTTTTCGAATAAAAACGGCGTCCGTGCACTGTCAAAATGAATACTGGCTGATTAATGAAATATGTAACCTCATTTGAACTTTTTGAGTTCAATGCCCGCCTAGATGCGTTTAAAATATGAAAAAAATATATATTTAAAATTTAAATTGATTAAAAAACCTCTAAATCAATTCCCATAACTTTCAAGGTATTGTTTTTCACTAATTTAATTTCTCCTGTATTAATATCTTATATTTTACCTTAAAAGTGTGTCTGTCTGCTACGCTTTCACGGCCCACCTGTTCAACCGATCTTGATGTTTGGTATGGGGATAGTATGACGTAGATGCATCCCGGGGACGGACATAGGCTACTTTTTATCCCGGAAAATTCTGGAGTTCCCGCGGGAATCAAAAATCCACACGGGCGAAGTCGCGGGCATCAGCTAGTTGTAATATAACCTAGTAGGTACAATATTTGTAAAATACCTAGTATAGGTACATAATTGTGATACCAATGCGGAATTAAAAAGGAACAAGTACTTCAAATGAATGTAAAAAACGTCGGTACAAGGAAGCGAGCCGGAATATCTTTGCTTGAATATTTTCAAAGTGGTTTGTTACAGCGTCTAAGTGGTATGCTCATTTCGCCGGGCCTCGAAGTCGAGTGTACTCAGACTTGCCAGTGTTTTGAGGGAATTTCTCTTGTTAATAAAAATGTTTTGAGGGAAATGGGAATAACTCTTAAAAATTATAACCTCTTGTACGTTTGCGTCCCTTTTCTTGGTTTTATTTAAGAAACTTTTTTGAAGATACTTTGCCCTAAAAACAAATTATAAGCAAATCCGCCAACATGAGACATTTTTTTTTAGTTTTATGGCAACATTCAAAATTTGAATACATCATTGGTAAGCCTACAATAAATAATTATTAACCTACCACCACCATTTTCACCACGTAAAATTTACCTACTCATGAGATCGAGCCTCGAGGTTCCTCCTGTTAGAAGCTAACTTATTAAAGTCAATATAATATTATTATTCGAATGGATTAAATGTAAGATATTTGAAAAAAAAATGTCTTTGTATCAAATTACTATTATTATTACTACAAATTGCTAGTATTATTTCTGCGGCCCTTTTCTATCCTTTTTATTTCTTTTTTATTTGTATAGCGACATCTATTGAAGAGACAAAGAACTAAGACGAAATTCTTGATATCGCCATCTATATACTTAGCATTGAACTATTTCACAGTACTATGGTTCATATCTTCGTTTGACGCTGTGATCACAACGTTGTTCCAGAATTTGTCGCAAGATGGCGGTAATAGTGTTTTACTAACCTAGTTCTTAGATTTGAAGTAAGATGGCGTTGATGTTATTTTGATTTTGAAACAGTTTGAACTCTTCTAGATAAATCAAGATTATTGTGAAAAAAAGCTTCGAGTGGTCAAGCTGCAAGCACACCTGAAAAATCATAAATTCATATCAAAAATTTCATAAATTATTGATAGTGTACCTATTTTAGTTTTAAACTTAAAAGGTGGTAGTGGTAGGTAGGTACCTACTTAACCTACCAAGTAGACACGTACTTAATTTTGCTGTTTTCTTTAATATACCTATACATATTTATAGTTTGATAATAAATAGGTATTAATTTTTAATTTTGAAGATCATTTAAAATCAAATGGGTTCACTGGACCCACAAACGCGCTTGTGGGTATACCTTCTAAATGTCAGCATAAAATTAAAAGCACCTTAATTTTTTTTTACACCGCGCTTTTACAAAACGCGGGTACTCCTTAATTTTTCGGGAGTAAAAAAGTAGCCTATGTCACTCTCCAGCAGGCCTGTCATTGCACAACGTGACAGCTCGCGACGAGAGAGAGAAAGTCGTGGCTAATTTTTCGTATACCCTAACATGCATACAATCCGGTAAGTATTTATATTACGAGAAAAAATAGTCGGCATGTAAGAGTACGTAAAGAAAAAATTACTTTTATCTCTACTTTTGACGGAACGAGAGAAGTCATTTATGCGTAACCATGTACATGCTTCGGTGAACAAATAGAGTTAACGTATCCACATAATTTTACTCGTTGTGCGCATACTAGCCCTCTTATTGTAAGGTACCCAATACCCATGCAAAAAATCACGTCGATCCGTTGCTCTGTTACGGCGTGATTGAAAGACAAACCATCACACACACTATCGTATTAATATTAGTATTATATTGATAACATCTAGGTAGCTGTCACTTGTAACAACAATGTAAATACGTATTAGCTGGCAGGGTGATCAATTACCGACACTAGATCCAGCAAAAGGAACATGAATATTCAGAACTAATCTTGACATCAGAAACTGGTCCTTATCTAAGGCCTGCCATCCCGTCACGAGGACCAAGATCGATTGTTCTATCCTTGCTTAGACTGCTTGAATGCGAAACTAAACGAATTAAATTGATTATTTCTAATAATCCACAGTTCAGGTACATAGCTGGGAGGTACTTAGGATACCTGAGTATAGTCCCACAAACATATCTGACCCGGTGACAGCGTCGCTAGTAGGTAGATATGAAAAATTAAATTGAAAAAAAATAATTTTATATAAAAAATTCTTTTTAAACTCTCTTCTTCTTTCGTTACGCTCTTTTCAGAGCGGTCGTGGCCATCATTTTTCAGTCACACGTTTGACAATCCGTCTCCATTCCTCCCGGACTCATGTAGAGGGACGTCCACTGCAGCCTTTACTTGGTCCGTCCATCTCATAGGCGATCTGCCGCGAGGTCTGGTTCCCTCTACTTTTCCTTGGACGACTAGACGTTCGATGGAGACATTGTCACGCCTAGTCACGTGACCAAAGAAAGTGAGAATTCGAGCCTGAACGATGGAAGATAGACGCTGCTTGATGCCGAGTTCCTCCAGAATGGACTTGTTGGTCCGGAATTGGTTCCAGGACATTCTCAACATTCTTCTCCAGCACCACATCTCGAGAGCGTCTATTTTCTTTTTATCACTTTCTCGCAGGGTCCACGTCTCCGAAGCGTAGAGGAAAATGGAGAATACCAGTGCTCTAACTAGCCGGGTCTTAGTGTCCTTGGTGATTTTACACAACAATATCTTTTTAAACAACCGACTTCAAACTCCCGCGCCAACTTTACAACAACAAGCACACGCTATACAAAGTACTTATTTTATTGTTGATATTTTAAAAACCACTCGACCGATTTCGATAAAATTTATATGGGACTACTTGGGAAATATGCTCGTTCAAATAATAAAAGAATCATCCAAATCGGTCCACCCAGTCAAAAGTTCTGAGGTAACAAACATTAAAAAAAAAAAAAAAACAGTCGAATTGAGAACCTCCTCCTTTTTTTGAAGTCGGTTGAAAAACGTAACAGGCATAAAAATTAATTAGCTACAATTTTGGGCACCTGCTCACCGCTTGCCATTGCTCTTGGTTCCATTTCTACGCGAGAAAACAAAACATCACCCAGATAGATAGGTAGTTCGTCAGTTGTACTTAGTTATGGAAAAAGTTTTCTAGATCTTTATTTACATTATTTGTCTTTGTAACACACCAAAAAATATAATATTTAGTCTGAATAATAATTACAGTAAGTATCGTTTTAAATTAGTTTACAACTTTACGTTCGCACTTTGAAATGCTTTGAGACACCACTCAAAGTTCAAACACAAACTTTCTTTTCTGGTCGGTGAACACAACAACATTCAAAATTTCAAAATCTTCAAAAATAAACGCACGAATTTGACGTTTCATAACGAAAGACCATAGGCAAAAGTTACTTTTTATCAAAAAGTCGAATTTGGATTAAGTGTTCGCTTTGTTTAGCAGTCGACTTCGCTTACGTTATAGCGATACCTACTGAAGAAATAGAATAGGCATGATGACAGTAACCAAGAATCAATGAAATTATGATATTATTTAATCAAATTGGATTCATGGATTGTAAAAAACGTATTTATTTTTCTATTTCGAGTGAGATTGCTATTTATCTTGATAAAATAAAACTATAAAATACAGCAATCCGCCATATTGCATAAAACACAAAGAAGCGAATGACGTCACAATTGTTTGTTTTCGAGCTTTGAAAACACAGAGGTAGTTTATACTACCTCTATGTTTGAAAATCACACTATTGCTTACTGCACACTGCACAGAGTACCTACAGTGTTAAAAACAATTGTGACGTCACAACGACGCCATGACACCGCCGAACGTTTTGGCGTGAATTTTAAAATTTAAATTTCAAATGCTAATTTTATCTATCAAAATTTATTTTTCTGCTGAAATAAGATATTTTTTCGAAATAGTAGAAACTTCCGAACATAATCTGACCATTTTTCAAAATCAGTCATCATGCCTATTGCTCCGAATCGAATGCAGATTGTCTAGGGCCTCTAGGCCCTCTGTGAGCTTGAGATAAGTCTATGAATAGTTATAATAAAAGCTGGGAACAAATTCCTATCATCCACCATAAGTAGTAATTTCCCACACCTCGTCTCTGGTATCAGCGAGGAATTCCCACACGTACCATACGCAAGTCGCAGCTCATGACAAATGACACGTCGCACACGCTGATGACGTCACGAACGTGTGATGCGAGGTGACGAGCCTACACGTACTGCCAACAAAATTGCACACACTTTGGAAATCTTGTAATCTTGTAATCGATGGTGTCTTGGAAATGCAGCATTACACCAACTAATTGAAGTAGCTATTATTTTATATTTAAGCAGATGATCATATTTATTTACAATATCGTAATATTAGGTAGGTATGTGAAATAGTGGTAAAAATAGTCGTATGTAATTAGTCAGTTAGATTACGTAGATTGTAAATTAGCATGTATAAATAAATAAATCGAAGATTCTAGGTTAATGTAGACTCTCACTAAGAAAGGAGTTTGAGTAATCCCACGTGGATAAAGTCACGGGTATACCTTGGTGTACAATAAAATTAGCGCCAATGTGCAAAATTTATTTTCATCTCGAAACATTTATTGTTAGTACTTAAGGTGCTAATGATTCTTTATTGTCTGTGAACCAACCTATAACACAAATAACAATCTCAATAAACATAAAACACAATTCAGTGTGTATAGTTATTTTTCAAGCGAGTGGACGGTGATATCTTATATAGAAAATGGCCACATACCTACTCCATTATGCGCCGTAACAATAATTCTGTCTCATACTTTACAATTTTCTGAATAAGTGTCCGGCTGCAGGTGGGACGGGTTTATGCAATAACATTTAATCACAGTTAATTTATTGTGTGCTAAAATGGATAATATTAGGCATTTAATATCTTCACAGTTTTGTATTAACAATATTGTTTTTTTAAATCAGGGAATGTTGCAAAACAAGTTAAACAGGAACATAATTCAACTTACACATTGAGTCGTTAAGTGTTTGGTGGCACGCTCCCGATAAGGCCTATGTCCAGCAGTGGATGCATACAGAGTACAGACTGATGGATGGATAACATCGAGTTGATTGATGGGTTCACCACTCAGAAGCCCTCCCTGATCGAGTAATTCTCTCTTTAGCTCAAAATCAACTAAGCAAGAATAGAATAACTATTATGTATGTAGCCAGTCACAAAAACTGAAATTATAAAAATGCATCAGCATCTTCGTAATGAAACTACATTATACATAGGTACATACAGTTCCGAATTCAATTCATGGTTAAAGAAATTATATCAGTAATTTTAACGCAATTTTAACGCAATTAATGTAATACTTATTATCTAAGTCGGAATTATTAAGGGCAAAATTTCCGCTACTTACTTGTAAGTATGCCTTGTCCAACGATTTATTTTACTTTTGGCATATGCACGTCTATGAAGTGTCATAATTATTGACTGGCAACCTTCGACAAAAAAAATGCTATACTCCATAGACGTATATTATCGTTTTTTCCAATAGTGAAGTGACGTGCCCTTTTATCCAATATTTCGTAACTCGTATACTTATCTAGTAATTACAAGTACGACTCTCCTTTTCAAAATAGTCATTGAGCTTCAACACTAGCTTTCTTGATAGTCTTTTAAGCACCATATCTTTGGCGATGGATGGTTTCTATGACCTGACGGATACATGTACATTAAGTGTACTGTTGTATATAAATGATTTATTTTAATACATACTTTAATATACTTAGACATTTAAACGCTTGGGTTTGTTTATAAAACAAAAAAAAAATGTTGAGCAAAGATCAATCAATCTCAAAGATCAATGGTTCAAATCGATTAAAACTTCTTCATAAAGAAAGTTGATTGGTATCAAAAATCGAATCAGTAACGCGTCAGAACATCATTGACTCCATCTGCCAAAAGTAAAATAAATAATTTGACAGAGTTTAGGTATATAAATATGGCGCCATGTATTTTTTGCTGTTTCACTTTCGCATAAGCCTTATTGCATATCGACAGCAATTCGATCTAGACAACGAAAATGACTCCAACACGATGATCGCTGTCATCCATTCCACTATTTGATGAACAGTGGGCCAAAAAAATCGTGCACCTTATTTTATTTTGGATGTATTACCTGAAACACGATTCAAATTTCATCACCTATATAGCTAATGACGGTTGCCAATTACCATTCATTAATTTTCTTAATTTAATTTGCTCTAAACCATAACGAAATAATTAGGTATCTAAGTAGGTACTTAAATAATAATTAGAAGAAAAATTGTGTTTTACTTTAGAAATATGTACTTCAGACTATAATGTTTCGACACCACTGGGAAATACGAATGGGAAATACAAGGTCTATTTTTTTTTAAATGTTGATTATGTCACAAAAGGATCAAATATCTTAGTGGTTGCATGACCACAGAATATGGCTTGACGAGTGTTTATTCATTATTATCAATCGATTAATTGCACACTGAAAATAGTAAAAAATATCTAAGAACCTATCATAAAATAAGAAGCAAATCAAATTATATTTAAACACAATTTCAGAAAAGTTGTCTTTCTTTTTCCATCATACCAAGTGAACAAGTACAATAACATCGTGAAAATATGTCATATTGCGGATGATTACAAAAATAGCACCAATCACACCTCGGACGTGTATCTGATCATGATCGCATTAGTAATGTGATCGCCTTGCGACAATCATTGACTCCAGTTATAGTGGGTAAATTGTGAACGATCTTTTGTAACTGGCTTTCGCACGTGATTTCTTTTAAGTTAAGTTATGATTGTATGATTGTAAGGATAGGTATCGAAAAATTAATTTTTATTTTAGGATCTCGAATATTTATAGATAAGCACCTATTGTGACTAGCGGACCCCAATGGGTTTTATTTGAGTGAAAATTGTAGTATTCCTTTCTTATTGAATGTTACAGAAAAGAAATACGCGTGAATGTGGACTTCGGATGGGGCATACTTATTCTGGAGTGGAGACCGAATATCGCTAAGTGCATTGTAGAATGACCTGAAGGCCTCTGGACTGACGACCTGAAGAAGGTGGCGAAGAAGCGGGTGGATGAGGAACCCAATATCAGCTGTAGTTTTCCAAGTCCACTTCTAATTGACAGGGTTCCATCAGACTTACAGTTAGGTAGATACTAGTTAAATAAAGTCCTTATTTTATAGATATTTTTAACTTATGACTACATCGTATTGCTATTTTCTTGGATAGCCATAAAACATGATCTTCTCATTTCCCACCAACTTCTGTCTGCCACTGCGATCTTACCTGGGGTCATACTGCCGACGCTATAAAGGCCTACAGACTGACTGCTTCAAGCTGCGGCTGCATAGTGAACTACAGTCTTCTCACATACATGAAACCGCTCGAGCAGTCGCGACTGCTTCGGGCGGTTGGCAGCAGTTATCAATGGTAGCTTCAAGCTGTTGACTATGACTGCAAGAGCGGTCCGTGTATATTGATCACTGGCTAACTGCTCGAGCAGTCCGTGTATGGCCGGTACAAAAGCTATATTGTTTCATTATTGTTGACTTTCGTTGTTTTAGAATATAATCCTTATTTTAGGAACGTCAAGGTACGTGACATCAAACTGTCATTTTGAGTAATATTGCTTAAGTATTGCTTACGTTGGCAGTATGGCCCCTGACGTTAAAACCGATATTTACAACCGACTTCAAAAAAAGGAGGAGGTTCTCAATTCGACTGGTTTTTTTTTGTTAGGTTTGTTACCTCAGAACTTTTGACTGAGTGGACCGATTTTGATGATTCTTTTTTTATTTGAAAGGGCATACTTCCCATGTGGTCCCATATAAATTTTATCTAAATCGGTCGAGCAATATCAACAATAAAATAAGTACTTTGTATAGCGTGTGCTTGTTGTTGTAAGTAAAGTTGGCGCGGGAGTTTGAAGTCGGTTGTTTAAAAATAATTTTTTATATTAAATTATCTTCGTCTGTCGTCACACCTCAGTACATTATCCAAATACCAAAACATTGTTTGTTATAGTGATCTCTTGTCCACGATCACGCGCCACCCGTAGCCTGGCTGGTTAATAAACACAACCTTCTAAACGCTTTACAGATAATTTACTTGAACAAATTATATATGCCAAGTCTAAGTTGCAAGCGATAAGCGTTTTACAATAGCTAGTCCAATAAAAAAATATTTACTGCTGTTACTTAAATTTTTGGTAGGTATACTGAGTAAAATTCTGAATAAGATGTAGTATAGAGAGATAAAGTAAATTTTTGCAATAATATTGGCAACCAAATGTAGCAAAAAAAAGTAGTCTAGAAAGTTGAATGTGTACAATAAATTACAATAAAGGTTTTGTACAGCTACTGCTCTAGCATTAAAGTAGTTCCAGTCTGTCTTCTTTTGCTTCAAAGTGGACTGAATTTAGGTTGAAACACAACTGCAAAATGGCCGTTCTTCTGCATTTCATACAAACTTTATTTTGACTGCCGATTGACTATTTATTATCTACTTGATATGTAATACCTACGTAAGCAAAGACATTAGTTTAACCTTAAGTTGGCTATATCTTAAGAAAATACAATCCTGCTCACTGAAGTATAATACTGCTATTTTGTGACAGCTACACTACAGATTTTTTAAATATTATTACGTCATTTACTTTTGCTTAGTTTCCCGCTACCGCTTATAACTTGACCGGTGTCCTAGACAAGGATGCGCGGGCGCAGCGGGGCGCGATCTGACAGTAACAGACACACGGTTAACCTTTAGATTGAGACGTGAACCGCGCCATAATAGCTTCGAGATATTGTGATAGACAATGTATTATGTTAATTGTCTAGTGTAATTCGCTGTGGAGATGGTAATACGTGTACATACTAAAGTACAGTACAATATTATAAGTGAACATGTTTCTACAGAGCTGGCAATCTCGTTCTCAGCCTGTGTTTACCTTTGCGTGGTTATGGCTAACTATTGTAATTTACACAAATAATTTAATAAAAAAAATTCTTTTTTCTTAAAAATGATATGAAATGTGCACATTTCATACCCTGTAAATGAGTTCGAAAGTTAAACTTCCCGGCCTAGGCCAGTAAAGAATGTACGTATTTTCAGTACATATTCTTTCAGCTGGCGTGGCCTACTCGATTTGACAAACAAATGAAGTTCGTCTTAGTGCGAATCTAGTGGGCCACGGCTTCGGTTTTCGAAAATCGAGTTGGCCGCGCCCGCTGAGAACATATCATAAGTTTGAATTTGGAATCTTTCTTCCTGAATATCTTGTAACTTGTTATAAGTAATGTTCTTTGGCCTAAATAGTTTAAATTTGGAACTCTACCGTATTACGCGTTCAGCACTCACAGCGCAAAAAAAATATTAAAATTTTAAGTAGTTAATTCCCAAGACCAATCCGTACATTCCGACGTACAAACAAACATAAATGTACCCGGAAAACCAATTACAATTTCAATTAGTAATTCAAATATAACTCATTTAACTTTTAATATTTCTTAAGTAGGTTGCTTTTTAATTTACTTTCTTTTAATTACATAATATAATATATTTAAAAAAAGTCACTTGTTTCATTTTTTAGAAAAGCACTATACACACCTCGACCGGGAGAGCATTTCTGGTCTCGTATAATATAGCCGGCCTCGCGTAGCTCGGCCGTCTATCTAACACTCGACCAGAAAACGCGTAGGTACTTCCCGGTCTCGCGATGTAATGTACTATTATATCATACTTGCTCAGTAACTAGGGATTACTATGGTGGAAAGTCTCCTTGTAAGTTGGTGTTTGCAATTCAAGGCAACATTACGTCGCACTATGCTTGAATTGTAATGTTCACATTACAGTTCAAGCTATGCAAAACTCCTTGGTAAACAATCTCTTTTCTTATAAAATGGTAAGAAATCTTTTTACTGAAAAAAAAAAAACACTGAACATGGCGGCATTTAATTTCCATACATTTCAAACTATGCAAAACTCCTTGGAACCCAGAGCCGTAAAAAAAAAATGGAAAACTATTTACGAAAAAAAAATGGAAATGGCGGCATTTCATTTGATCTGAAAGTTTGTGAAGTTTGTTTGTAAAGTGATTTAAGTTATTTTTCTATTTTTTCCCTAAATTTGCTAATTATTCTAATTAAAATTTCATTTTGCATTACCAATGTTTTATTTACCTCGCAAGAATGATATAAAGTAGAATGCTTACCTCGGTTGCAAGTAGCTATTACACCCTCGAACTATATTCACCCTCGCTCGCTGCGCTCGCTCGTGTGACTAAATATCTCGGGTGCACGCGATCCATTAGCGCCTTATGCGAGCTGCGCTCGCACTGGCGCCAAATTGGATCTTGTTCTGTAATAGCTTACTTACGTCCCTTGTGTAACAATCTACTATTAAACAACCGACTTCAAACTCCCGCGCCAACTTTACAACAACAAGCACACGCTATACAAAGTACTTATTTTATTGTTGATATTTTAAAAACCGCTCGACCGATTTCGATAAAGGACATTGTTCCGTCCCCATACAAAGTTCGCCTAAGAACCAACCGTCATAAAACATTGATTATTGGGTTCAAATTAGTACCTTTTTATGCTTGAGAGCAGATTAAAACAACGGACACTTGCTTACAAATTACTTATTACCAAAAATATTTTCAATTTTGAGGATATTTCAGCTTTCGCAATCCATCTGCTTGATCAAATAAATGTCATCTTTAACCAATTGTAATACAGCTGTAAACAGTATGTAGATAAGACAAGATTCGCAGTAGTCCGTCAAAAACATTACAGATGGTGTTATTAATAAGGATGCAGGTATCGTCATAGTTCATCGATAACTTCACAGATGGCGTTAGAAATATTAAATTATTGTACTTTCAATAGATGGCGTTGCGAGATTCAGAATACTAGCGCACTTAGCACTTTAAGCTGCTTTTATCTTGTTTCTTACGATACGGATCTAGCGCTCAAGCGGTTGTATTGGATATTATTTTAACCTGTAAGTTATTGATCTGTGGTTAATAATCGAGAGACGAAAACGTATAGTAATCAATTGAATACCCATTTATTTACTTTTAATTAATTTGAAGTGTCCGTTAAATTCTAATATTTGGAATAAAGGTTATAAAATAAGCTAAGAATTACTGTATATTTCAAACGTATGTTGATTCTTAGGCGAATTTGGTCAATGTCCTTTATATGGGACCACTTGGGAAGAATGCCCTTTCAAATAAAAAAAGAATCATCCAAATCGGTCCACCCAGTCAAAAGTTCTGAGGTAACAAACATAAAAAAAAAAAAAAAAATACAGTCGAATTGAGAACCTCCTCCTTTTTTTGAAGTCGGTTGAAAATTAGTAGAGATTGGCGTAAGTATGTGTAAGTTTTTCCATAAGTACTTATCACTAATTTATTATGTATTTCAGGAACATCTTTTAACAGGTGTGCTTGTTCCATAGAACACCTGTTGCATACATGTTGCATATGAATCGTTAACATGCACCACGATTAACTTAAACCACGAAGAAATGACATTAACCATTCATATTAATGAAGGTTTCGTAATAAGATAAAATCTAATTAAAAATATAAATTAATACGCGTGTCTTTTACGAGCTGATCTTGAACGAATTAATTAAATCGAGTTGTTTCGATCAGTATTTTGATCGGGCAGAAGTTCTGAAAATCCTTTTATTGGAGGTCAAAGAGACTTTTACTCTCTGTAGGTATATATCTTTGTTCTCTTTGACTTAGGGCAAAATATAAAATTTTATGGTATTATTATAATACTTCATGTAAGTATGTATCTACTTAATAGATTGCAATAATTACTTTAAGTAGCCTCTTTCACTTTTGTCCAAACGTGTATTAAAATATAAATCAAACTTTCCTTGATTCGGCACAAACACGTTTTGTATCGCGCCACGAGATGTCGAGAATAAAAGTTGATCTCGAAAAGGCATGACCCAAATAATTAGAGCTGCCTCACATATAAATCATCTTTCGAAAAATATTTATGAGTCAACGCAATCGGGTGGCCGTTTAGTGCAAATCTCCAATGAATAATGAAAGCTAAAGCTAAAGCTAAGCTTTCGCTAGTCAAACTCAATCTCAAACTCAAATAATGTTTTATTCAATTTAGGTAGATACACTACACTTATTGACGTCCACTTATTTATCAAATATCAATCAAATATTGTATTATTGAATATTATAAATGCGAAAGTTTGGATGGATGTATGGATGTTTGTTACTCAATCACGCCCCCACGGCTGAACGGATCTGGCTGAAATTTGGCACAGAGATAGATTATAGTCTGGAATAGCACATAGGCTACTTTTTATCCCGGAAATTTAAGGAGTTCCCGCGGTAACCAAAAAAACCTCAAACCACGCAGACGAAGTCGCGGGCATTCGCTAGTAAAATATAATGGTGATAATCAGTAACGGTATCTTAAAACTAAATCTACGAGAGTTCCAAACGCCCACCCTGGTTCACCCTGGTTTGAGAAGAGCCCACAACAAACTCAGCCGGGTTTTTTTTTTATTATCACCATTTCACATTTTATCAGTTTATATTTCACAAATATACTTAATATAATAATATTATGGTTTACTAGCTGAGGCGACAGACGTTAAATTAATTTCAATCAATTGAATTCATGCCTTATTAATTGAAAAATCCTGTAGAAAGAAGCACTTTCAGTTATTCTCGAATTTTCTTTTTCTTTTTAAAGTAGTGTAGTGCGCCTGTTGAGAAGGTACCTGTTTGCTATACCTTTGAAGTCTATTACCGGTATTATAGTTAGCCGGATAAATTGCAGCAATGCGAGTTGGTGCATGAAATTTCGATTATTCGCAGCTCGATAGTTATATGTCGTGAAGTGAAATAGGTCAAATAGTTCCTCAGCACCCTCCGACATGGTTATCCTATGAAAACCGACAAGTATTTTCTTTATTACTTAGCAGGTTTTACCAGAGTACTGTCAAGAACTTTGGAATTTTAAATGTATTAAAAAAGACTTCCTTTTCTACTTCAATCATCAAAATAAATTTTTACAAGTGCAAATCGTCGAGTGAATCTACTGCTGGTTCGGAATGACTTTATAACGTTTGCTGGACTAAAGAAATTGTCTAAGAATTAGGTAATGAAACTGTTTTTTTTTTAAATATAATATTGTAGCACGAGATCGCTACGCTTTCTAGTAGTTGCAGTACCTATCACCAGCAGGTGGTGTAAATTTAAAGCTCACACACAGCGTTACATATAAATAATCACATAAAACAGTCTGAGGTAGGCATTATACGGCATTACTTTTAACGGTAAGTTTAAATAAGAGTGTACTCGGAGCGCGCACCATACGAACGAAGTTTTATTCTCTTCCAATTAAACAGTGAAATTTTGTAGACACGTTTTAGGAACTAAGCTGTTTTTTATTTTTTCTTAGAGTTAGTTTTCGTGACATAAGCCCAACTGTGGCGTTTTAGCTGTGTCTGTGTTTTAAATTTTTTTTCATAAGTATAGGTATTAGGGTCAGTTTTTCTAACATAAGCCCAATTTTGGTCGCAATGATGACAGTTGGGCTTATCTATACTAATATTATAAAGAGGTAAAGTTTGTGAGTTTTTGACGTAATCTCATAATGGATCTAATAATGGATCTACTGAAGCAATTTTGAAAATTCTGGTACAAGTAGAAAGCTACATTACTTGAGAGTGCCATAGGCTATATAGTAACCCGAAAAATTAGGGAGTTCCCGTGGGAAATTAAAAAACTTATTTCACGCGGAAGAAGTAGCGGGCATCTGCTAGTGTTATGATAAAGATAAATCTAAAGTTTAGGAACCGCAGTTATATTAATAACCCATCCTAATATTATAACTGTCTGTCTGGCAGTTGGCACGCTTTCACCCATCTGTTGATTGTATCCCGGGGAAGGACATAAGCTACTTTTCGTCCCGGAAAATTAGAGTTCCCGCGGGAATCAAAAAACTTAACCCACGCGGAAACATAAAATTTCCAAACAAAATAATAAAATTTAATCTTAATACAACGATAAGTATTAAAACTTTTTGCAGACCGGTCTTCTTAAGTACTACTTTAATACCTATTACAATAATTAATTATTGTGAAATTGCGTATTATTACTTATTAAGTAGGTATTATTTAATTTTTTCTATTGTACGTTCCGATAGAATCTCAGATTCCACGAAACGAGCAAAAATTAACGGAACCGTTAGGTTCCGTGCGTCGGTCCAACGAGTCAAGTATGCCTTTGCGCCTATCTACATGCTAAGACGTCAACTTTATACCGCGAGCTAATAGCGGTCAGCGCCATCTGTCGCTAACGTAACAAGCTTTGCAAACAACGCTGACCAACTAACGATGGATGGCTGGTTACGATCAAAAATTAATTATTATGGGTATTTTTAGTAAATAGAACAAGATATTTTAAAATAACTGAATCATATGATTTCCAAAAATATTGAAATAATAAATTATACTGAGTAGCTCTGATGGAGGAATAATCCATACTAATATTATAAATGCAACAGTGTATCTGGCTATCTGCTAAGCTTTCATGGCCCATCTGCCCAACCGATTTTGAAGAAATTTGTTATAGGGCTATGTGGTATCCCAGGGGCATAGGATTCCCGCGGGAATCAAAAAATCTTTTGAGATTTTTGTTGATTGAGCTTGAGGTTTTTGGTTCCCGCGGAACTCTTTAATTTTCCGGGACAAAAAGTAGACTATGTGTTATTCCAGACCATGATCTTTCTCCGTGCCAAATTTTATCCAGATCCGTTTAGCCATTCAGACGTGATTGAGTAACAAACATCCATCCATCCATCCATCCATACATCCATCCAAACTTTCACATTTATAATATTAGTATTGTTGTTATATATAGATTAGTTTGGTTAAGGATTACTACGGATTTAGGTAGTTTTCTTTTTATTGCAAAATATGTTTGCGCTTGTGATGAGGTCTAGGTTGGAACGCACTTCCCAAAGGTCACCCGTACAAAGCCTGATCACGTCTCAAATAGTGTGAAAGCCTGAAAAGGTCTTAAATAAGAACCGACTGCGTTTGTATGGGCCGCGCATGGGAGCTGTCGAAGTATATTCGTCTTAACTTGGTATTCGCGAGATTTATGCGTTAAGAATTAGACAGGAAATTGATTTGCCCGAGGCATCTGACTCTCGATTATAATATAATATTAGTTAGTTGTCTACTATTAAGATATTAGGCGAAATTAGCAATTTATATTGATATATGTGTGCACATTTATCAACATTGTCAGTACGCAATTTATATATTTTTTAATATAGGTACTTTTAACAAATAAGAAAGGAAAGTCTTTGAGAGAAATCTTTAGTCTCTACTTATTATCCAAATGCACCGACGAAAGAGTAGGTATATTAATATCAGATGTTGGTGGTAATAATAACCGGGACCGATGGCCTAACGTGCTCTCCGAGAGACGGAGGAATCGAAATGGCTAAATCCGTGGGCTGATTACGTATCAGCAAACGATTCGCGATAGCAAAAATAGCGAATCGTTTGCATGATACGTAATCAACCTGCCGAATGGTTTCCGAATTTGGTCACTCATCCAGTTTAAACCGACTTGGGTCAACGTTGCTTACGATCGCAATCGACTGATGCGTTGTCGCAACTAGGCCACTCGCCCCTTAATTGCATACTAATATTATAAATGAAAAAAAAACCGGCCAAGTGCGAGTCGGACTCGCGCACCGAGGGTTCCGTACAAACCTGTAGTTTGTTGTTAGTGTAAGTTTTAAATTAAATGTTTTTTTTAAATATTTGAGTTGATTGAATGAAAGGTAAATTGCGGTTTACGATTTATGACGTATTAAAAAAAAACTACTTACTAGATCTCGTTCAAACCAATTTTCGGTGGAAGTTTGCATGGTAATGTACAACATATATTTTTTTTAGTTTTATCATTCTCTTATTTTAGAAGTTACGGGGGGGGGGGGGGGGGACACACATTTTACCACTTTGGAAGTGTCTCTCGCGCAAACTATTCAGTTTAGAAAAAAATGATATTACAAACCTCAATATCATTTTTAAAGACCTATCCATAGATACCCCACACCTATGGGTTAGATGAAAAAAAAATTTTTGAGTTTCAGTTCTAAGTATGGGGAACCCCAAAATTTATTGTTTTTTTTTCTATTTTTGTAAGAAAATCTTAATGCGGTTTACAGAATACATCTACTTACCAAGTTTCAACAGTATAGCTCTTATAGTTTCGGAAAAAAGTGGCTGTGACATACGGACGGACAGACAGACAGACAGACAGACAGACATGACGAATCTATAAGGGTTCCGTTTTTGCCAAATTTGGCTACGGAACCCTAAAAAGTGTGTCCGTCTATCTGCCTACTACCATTTCTTGTGCCGATTGCACCAATGCCGAGTTACGTTTAATTCAGGGGAATAAAGATGTTTCGATACAGATGTTGTAAGAGTATAATAATTAATAGGACTTAAAATTACAATTTTATTCCTAGGCTAAACATTTTCTAGGTAAGGTCAGGTCAGTGGTTAAACGCTGGGTTAAACGTTTAAGATGAAACAAACACGTTAAATGTTATCCGGATTGGCCCGGATATGGCGGATTGGATTTAACAGCACATCTTTAACGGTACGGTCAATTCAGGCCTGGTCACCAGGCCAGATCAGAGAAAATTCGGAAATCATGAACTCCCAAATTCACCCTGCCGCCGATCGAACCCAGGACCTCCTCCTTATAAGACCACAGCGCTCAACCACTGCGTTAGGGAGGCCGCCTACCCTGGCTTAGAACTTTGTACCTCTTATGCAACCACTGAATAATTAATATTTACATGACTACAATGTGGACACTTATTATCTGCGTCAAGTCACTTACCTGTGCATCCATTTTATAATGAAGTTTATGCTATCCGATTCCTCGTAAAATAATGTCAAGTATAGCATAGAATATACACCATCTCACTGGCAAAAAGCATACAATTTTTTTTTTTAATCTACTACAAGTTAGCCCTTGACTGCGATCTCACATGATGTTAAGTTATGATGCAGTCTAAGATGGTAGTGGGCTAACCTGTTAGGGGCATGGCATATTGAACCCATACCCCTATTCGGTTTCTACACGGCATTGTACCGGAACGCTAAATCGCTTGGCGGCACGTCTTTGCTGGTAAGGTGGTAACTAGCCACGGCAAAAGCCTCCCACCAGGCCAGACCAGGGAAAATTCAGAAATTATAAATTCCCAAATTGACCCTGCCGGAGATCGGACTCGGGACCTCCGCACGTTAAGACAACAGCGCTCAACACTGCGCCACGGAGGTTGTCAAACTAGGGAGGTAATAACATTATGGCACCCTCATTGGCCCTCATTGGGAGTTGCAACAAGCCAGCGAACAATTTCGCGTATTTCCGCAGTTCCGCCACAATCAGGCGCCTATCAAGGAATTTCCGCGCACTGATTGACAGGCGATGAGAATTGACTGGCATGGCTGATTGTTTTGTCACGGGGAATTAGCATGGCATTTTCAGGCGTTAAGGGGTGATAAAATGTGCAGAGCAGAGAGAAAAAAATGTAACTCACCTTACGCATCTCATTTACTAGCTGGGTCCTATTTTATAGATTGAATTTGCAATGTTTGAGGCTTTGTTTAGGTCAAATCTAGCTGTTGAATTTTAAAACAGATGTCTCCAACCTGGTCTGTGTCCCCAACCGATTGAGCTGAAATTTTGCAGACACGTTTGGTTTGGATTAGAGTTGTAACGGAAGCGTTCTTAGCGGAAGCAGAGGCGGATGAGGAGGTGAGGCGGAACTTTGGATGACAAAGCTTAGGTAGGCGATGTCGTCATTCTAAATCCAATAATATGTCGGACTCCCAAAGATAGCGGACTACGAAGTTCGTAGTCGGAGTTCGTAGTTCGCAGGGAAACGCTGGATCCAGGCGGTGCGGCGCAAGACCGCGGTATATGGTAGTCCCTACAAGACATCCATGGCCATCAGTGGACCTACATAGATACATATATACATATATACTAGAGGAGGCCAGCCACTTGGCCCGCGTGTTATTAAAAACTAGCTGATGCCCGCGACTTCGTCCGCGTGGTTTAAGTCTTTTGTTATTCCCGCGGGAACTCCTTAATTTTCCGGGATAAAAAGTAGCCTATGTCACTCTCCAGGTCCTCAACTATACCCATGCCAAAAATCACGTCAATCCGTTGCTCCGTTGCGGCGTGATTGAAGGACAAACCAACAAACCAACAAACCGACAAACCAACAAACCAACAAACAAAGTGACTTTCGCATTTATAATATTAGTATGATTCCGCGTAGTAAACTCTTTGATTTGCCGGGATAAAAAATATACCATGTCACTCTCCAAACTATATATAGTTAATCACGCAAAGAATCACGTCAGTTCATTGCGGCTTGATTGAAGGACAAACCCACAAACAAACACTTTGGTACTTTTAATATGGGTAGTGATAGATCTAGGTACGCTTAATTTGCATAAAAGTAAAAATATAAAAAACAACTGTCTTAAATCCTCCTCATTAGGCAAGGAACACCGCTTGTTATCAGCTATATCATCGATAAATCGCGAGTGTACCGATAATAAGTCGAATTTATGACACCTCTGTTGTATGCGCACCACCTCAATCAACGTGCGTCACTTGAGAACATTTAGAACTGGCAATTAATATTAATTCATATGTTTAACGATCATAATACCTTTGATAGCCTAGTGGTTAAGACGATCAGCATCCTGTTCGAGTGGTCGGGGATTCAATCCCGGGGCACTCAATTTTTACTTTTCTAAGTTAAGTGCTACTTGCTTAAATGGTGAAAGGAAACATCGTGAGGAAACCTGCATGCCCGATAGGTTTTCAAAATTCCTCAGTTTTCCAATGACGATGAATTTGTCTTACGCGGATTTAATTACTAAAGGTAACTAATTAACCAAAGGGTACTAAGGAAATTCCTAAAGGTTGCACAGAATGCACACCATTTATGATTTTATGTCTGGTTTTCTGACTGCGCCCAGTCCATTAATCCAAAGTAAATCCAAAATGATTGATGATGATGATGATGAACTTTGACACTTTACCCTGCGACGTGCCTAAATCATACTAATGTTTGTTTGTTGTTTGTCCGTCAATCACGCCGCAACAGAGCAACGGATCGACGTGGTCTTTTGCATGGGCATAGTTGAGGATCTGAAGTGTAACATAGGCTACGTTTTATCCCGGGAAATTAAAGAGTTCCTGTGGAAATAAAAAAACTTTTTTAAAGTCGCAGGCATCCTCTAGTTTCTCATAAATCTTTCTTGGGCATGCTATAATAATATATATGAAATTTCTAGTTTTAAAAACTGAGTTTAGAAACTGTTTTAGCGTAAATTAATATTATGAGTTTTGACTGCCAGTTAAATTCACCTTTGAGATTACCTAAGCTACAAGTTATTCGTAAAAATTCAAGAAAAAACAGCAAGAAACTGTAATATACTAACTGGCTGTTCTATTTATTCCTAGCTCTACAATCGTATGCGTTGTATGCAAATCCCACAATGAAAGAAATATGGGATAGTGTTCCGTCGAGGCCTCGCAAATCTGTCGATTCGAACATCCCAGTTACTTATTGACAATTGGTTTGTTTTAAAATGTTATGAGTTATTTATAACTTGCATGTAGCATAAAGTGAACTAAGCTATTAAAGCTTTTATTTACACTATATTCAGCTACTAGATAATGCCCGCGACTTCATCCGCGATTAAAGTTTTATTATTTTCCGGGATTAAAAAAGCTATGTCCTTCACAACCTACGTCTGAACAAAATTTCGTAAAAATCCATGGAAAGTCAAAATGCAAAACCAAGCGTCTAATGGATACCTTAATTAGGGCCCAGATGTGATCTTCATCTGATAATATTTATAGCGTAAAACCTAGGTAATTGATTCTTATCAATTACAGGTTTTACGCTTTATTAATATTACGATCTGTAAAGAAAAAGTCAATTAAATATCAGTAGTTGTGATTAGCATGTTACATTGTCTAAATTGTCACGCATTCCAACCAATAAATTAACTCACTGGTATGAACATAAAAAAACGTTAAAACCAACTCAATAAAAATCTAAGTGGCACCTGCACCGGATAGCTTCATTAATTATCACATTTTTCCGCGGTTTTCATCACAGAATGAACTATAAATTATTTTTATTACCACGTAGGTACTTATTAAAAGTACCGTTTCTGATATGTTTACTAGTTTACGTCCATGTCTCAGTTTAGTTAGCATACAGTAGCCGAAGCACTGATGACGGTAGTCTTCTAGTACCACATCGCTGAGCAGCATGACTGTGCACATTCGCGCCTATAGGGATCGCTAAAAATGCATGATTTTAAAATAATCGAGTTTCATTGAAATTACTGGAAATATTTTTCTAACCTTTATGCTTTTATTAAGGAAAGAAGTAGAACTTTAATTCGCTATAATCAGCCACAGTAAGTAAACCTATGTGGTACAGTACGAGTATCTATGTATCTTGCGATGTTAACTATACCTAATTATTCTCCACGTACGTTTCACTCCATTATGCAGTGGAAGGTAATAATTCAATAAGTAATTTTCAATCCCTTTAGCACACAAGTTACTGTAGTTTTGTATGCTTGACCGCTTAACCAGTTTTTCCCTCTTCCCTGAAAGGCAAGACAAGGCTTTGCTCTGCACAAGAAAATTCTGTTTCTCCTGTCTGTTCACAAACAGCGACTGTATGATTACTAAACTGTTATTACATTGAAGGGAAACATACTTCACCTGAAATTCGCATAGTTTATAGATAAAGTGTGGCGCATAAGGTTTTATTTTAATAGTAAAACTGTTTAAAGCCGCTGACTTTTCTTACAAATATTTATCTATTTAATAAAATAACAGTGAAAATTGTACCAACCGTACCCTTACGACTTAATAGTGCATAGGTACCTATTACATTGTGGAATTTCCTTATATACTTACTTATAAATGCGATAGTTTGGATGGATGGATGGATGTTTGTTACTCGATCACGCCAAAACGGCCGAACCGATCTGGATGAAATTTGACACAGAGATAGATTATACTGATATATTATAGTTTTTTCTTTTCAATGTATGAATTCAAAGATAAATGTTATTCTATATATAAGCATAATATTATTAACTAGCAAACGCGGTAAAATAAATTAAATACTTACTTAGAATCAATTTAAATGCAGTCATAATTACATATATATACATATTATGAATGCAGGCAAAAGTAATGAATTAACCATCGTAGTAAGTAAATTTCTTCTAGATTATCACATTTTTAACATTTAAAATCTAAATCAAATCAAAATACATAAAAACAGCATAGCGGATCAAATATTTTGATATGAATCCCACTTCTGCGTGAAATTAATGGCGAATTTGGTTTCGTATACAATCAAAGGTATTTTGTACCAAAACGGGACTGTCCCAGTTTTCTTTGGGCAAGTGTCAAGTGGCCGGTAAATTGAATTGATTGGCTCGTCTAATAGGAAGAGAGCTGGTGGGAGTTATATTGCATGCATTTGATGAAAGCTAAGTTTGTAATAAACTTCCCTTTTTTTTAGCTATGTTCTTTTTTGCTGTGAGCCGTGACTAGCCGCAATAGCACACTACCAACGCTAAAAGCCATATTTTTGACTATCGTGATTTAGAATTACAATCCTTATTTTAGGGACGTCAAGGTGCGTGACATCGAACTGTCATCTTGAGTAATATTGCTTAAGTATTGCTTGAAGCGTTGGCAGTATGGCCCCAGGTGATCGTATTGATTGTAACTGGGATTGGTATGTTTAGGTACTCTCTGAGGCATGGAGGAAGCAAGAAAGTCACATTTGGACATACAAAGTCTTAATCCGGTTACAACATGAAACCAACGACCTCAATTTACATAGACGGGCCCTGTCGAACAAAGAATGTGGACTTATGTTTAACAACGCCATCTAGTCTGAAAAGCGGGAACTTGCTTGCAACATATGCGCCATCTTGAAAACGTATGACTCGGTCATAGATTAGTACAGATGCGCTTGTCGAAAATAATACCTACATGAGTGTCCTCTCTGAGGTAAACGATAAATGTTAGTATGACGTTGTTATTTTTACCACTTTTTTGTTAGCAGTTTCCTGGAAAACCATTGAACCGATTATTATGCGGTTTTTTGCATTAGATATATATAGCTTGTGAGAAGGTTCTTAGATATATTTAAAGGTCAAAGTCCACACAATGGGGCGCTGCAGTTCGTCGTGGGTTTTTTAAATTTAATTATTTGTTAATTGTTGATACTGAAGTTTTGTCGAAAAATTGACAGAAATAAAGTCATTTTTAGGGTTGCGTACCAAAATGATAAGAAAACAACCCTTGTGGTGCGACATGACTGTCCGTCACACTTAGCATAATTCGGTAATTACTAATGCAAAAAACTTGAAATTTAAAATAATAACAGCTAAAACAGTTTAAAATAATCCTCGCCAAACCTTATTGCAAATGAAAGAATTCAAAAATAATTATTTGTACTATTATAATAAAAAGGGGTTGGAATGGGAGAGGTGAAAGAGTACTAATGGATCGAGTCACAGAAAAATACTTCATTTGAAATTATTTTATTTTATACATTTCTAAGTATGCTACTTGCCATCAAAAGAAATATTAAAAGTTATTTTGAGATAAATCACTTACACAGTGTGCATTTAAAAATACGATTAAGTAATAAACACTTGTAAGTAGGTAGCTGTACATAATAGGTATTGTTCAACGAAATAATAAAATTCTGAATTTTGAATGAACTATTTATTTTTCATCAATTAATATCAATCAATCAAATCAAAAATAATAATATATAATATATCATCATCATCATCACTACAGCCTATTAACGTCCCACTGCTGGGCACAGGCCTCCACTCTCATAGGAGAGCGGGAATTAGAGCTTAGACCCATCACGCTGCTCCAATGAGGGTTGGCGGGCTTTAACGACTATTATCATGTTAGTGATAATAACCGGGACCGACGGCTTAACGTGCTCTCCGAGGCACGGGGGTGAAACACCGCCAACTTCCAACTCCGGGCTGGCACTGAGAATTTCTTAATTGAAAAACCCAATACCTAACTTTTATGCCCGACCGGGAATCGAACCCAGGACCTCGTGATCCGCAGTCGACTATGCTAACCACTAGACCAACGAGGCAGTCGTATATAATATATAAATATTATAAATGCGAAAGTTTGGATGGATGGATGTATGGATGTTTGTTACTCAATCACGCCCCAACGGCTGAACGGATCGGGCTGAAATTTGGCACAGAGATAGATTATAGTCTGGAATAGCAAATAGGCTACTTTTTATCCCGGAAAATTAAGGAGTTCCCGCGGGAATCAAAAATCCTCAAACCACGCAGACGAAGTCGCGGGCATTCGCTAGTACAAAATAAAAATTATCAACTTTAATAAATAAAAACCCTTTATTTATTGAAGTTGGTGAAACATTAAACTCACGTCAATAACTAATTTTATCATATTATTACAATAGCATAATATTGCGTCTCGGAAGGTATTAATGCCTACTGTCCGTTCTGCCCATCTATGCATTAACTAATCTTGGTTGCATTTTTTTATCGTACTGGACTGGACTATTCTAGGGCTGGAACCCAAAGCCGTAAGGCCAGTTAGTAAAAAAAAATATCATACAGTTTGCCGCGGAAATTAAATGATTGCGAAATGGATAAAAATATTAAATAGGAAGACTAAATAACGTTTTCTTGGAAATGTATAATTGTGAATTGAAACACTTACCTTAAAATAAAAATAATACAGTGCCAAACTAATAAGACTTTAGATGTTAACTTAATAACAAATTATCTACACGATGAGCGACCGTGATCGCGCTACGACGGGGACAAAGACAGGCTTATGAAAGGTTATAGGAGCGCGCTCTCATAGTTGGTCGCCCGCCATTTTTCTATGAAAGGGCCCATCTAGTACTTACATATATATCGATGCATGAAACCGATTGCCGACAGGCTACAAACTTTCTGAAAGTGTTCCACCAGCTCTTAAACAAAATTGATAGAGTCGTAATAGAATTATATCAATTTAGATTATTGTACGGAATATATAAATTCATAAAATAACATTTTTATAGGCGGTTGTAAGTTCTGATTGAAAACTTTTATGGGTGTTGATTGGTGATTTTTCACGGTTTGGGTAACTTAATTATGGTTGATCACTGCAGCCAATGTTTAAAACTATATAAATTGCCAATTTAAAACTAAGAAGAACATCGATTCCATCGATCGATTTGTTAAAAACTCTTTTGACATTGACATCCCACTACAGCCCATTAAGTGCCACTGCTGGGCAAAGGCCTCTACCCTCATAGGAGAAAGGGAATTGGAGCTTAGACCCACCACGCTGCTCCAATGCGGGTTGGTGGGCTTTAACGAGTATTATCATGCTAGTGATACATGATAATAACCAGGACCGACGGCTTCACGTACTCTCCGAGGTACGGGAGGCGAGACACTTATCAACCGACTTCAAAAAAAGGAGGAGGTTCTCAATTCGGCTGTATTTTTTTTTTTTAATGTTTGTTACCTCAGAACTTTTGACTGGGTGGACCGATTTGGATGATTCTTTTTTTATTTGAAAGGGCATACTTCCCACGTGGTCCCATATAAATTTTATCGCAATCGGTCGAGCGGTTTTTAAAATATCAACAATAAAATAAGTACTTTGTATAGCGTGTGCTTGTTGTTGTAAAGTTGGCGCGGGAGTTTGAAGTCGGTTGTTTAAGGACGGATGTACTGTAATAGGGGGAAACATCCTTTTCTGTTCCGACATTTTAGTATAGCAAAAATTAAAATTTCATTATCGAATAAATACCATTCGCTACTCATTGAGATATAGTATGATGTAATTAAAAAAAGTGGTCAAAAAATCGTATAGTAACGGCAGAAAATTATTGGGAAATTCATGGAAATCTCAAAAAAGGTCATAACGCGTTCCGACAATTGTGATTTAATTTGAGACATTATTTAGACAAAAGTTATTTTAAATTGATCGTAAAAGATCAAAAAACACTTTAAATAAATAATATTTTCAATAAAACTTATAGTTTTTTTACAATCTGGTTCCAAACATCCCTCATTTTTACAGCACGAATTTTTCATACAAATTTAGTACGGGCGCGCGCATCACAAAATTTCGTTATATATTCATGAAATACGGCAGTCATTTCCCATACGCCTGCGGGCTCTCAAGGCGTGAGGTTGCGTCCCGTTGCTCCTGAACTGACGTTTGTCACTGTTAGTATCCGTACACAAACGTCAATGCATCCACTACCATTGAACAAAACTAATCATCGATATTTATACGTATAAAAAAAATGTAACTGGACGATTTCTGTATATAAAATATTTATTTTGAAAATTTAATTGGTGGTTATTTTATTATTCACTGAGCCCAAAACGGTATTTTATTCTCTGTCTTATTTTGCCTGTTTTGTGCACGAACTCCACTAAAACTAACTTTGAATGGGTATTTTGGTTCTTATAGCTCAGTCTAAGTAGATTTTTTTCTTTTATAACAGTCGTCCGAAGGGGGAAACTGGCGAAATATCAATTTCGGGTCTATGGGGTACCTAATGCTGATGTTCATTCTGTTTTGGTCTCGCAGAAAAGGGCTGTTCGTGCCATATACAAAACTAAATTCAAAGAAGTTGAAATTATGACGGTCCACGACCAATACATAATTGAAAACTGGATGATGCCCGCGACTTCGTCCGCGTGGATTTTTGATTCCCGCGGGAACTCTTTAATTTTCCAGGATAAAAAGTACCCTTTATCCTTCCTCGGGTACTCTATGTGTTATTCCAGACTATAACCTATCCCTGTACCAAATTACATCAAAATCGGTTGAACAGATGGGCCGTGAAAGCGTAGCAGACAGACAGACAGACACACTTTCGCATTTATAATATTAGTATAGACTGAATGATGCTAGCGACTTCGTCCGCGTGGATTAAGGTTTTTGATTTCCGCAGAAACTCTCATTTTCCGGGATAAAATAACCTATGTCCGTCCCCGGAATACAACCTACTCCTGTACCAAATTTCATCAAAATCGGTTGAACGGATGAGTCGTGAAAGCATACAACCAAACAAACAAGCAACCAACAGACACACTTTTACGTTTATAATATTAGTATGGATTATGGATATTATGGATTAAGTATAATATGTGTGTAGTAGGTCTGACGACCTCCGTGCGGCGCAGTGCTTTGCGCAGCCTTAACGTGCGGAGGTCCCGGGTTCGGTCCCCGGCAGGGTTTGTAAATTTATAATTTCTGAATTTCCCTGGTCTGGCCTGGTGGGAGGCTTCGGCCGTGGCTAGTTACCACCCTACCGGCAAAGACGTACCGCCAAGCGATTTAGCGTTCCGGTACAATGCCGTGTAGAAACCGAATAGGGGTATGGGTTTAATATAACTGTCATGCCCCTAACAGGTCAGCCCGCTACCATCTTAGACTGCATCATCACTTACCATCAGGTGAGATCGCAGTCAAGGGCTAACTTGTAGTGGATTTAAAAAAAATGTGCATAAAAACATCAATAAATTCAAGAATGAAAAAAAGTAACCATTCAAGAAAATATATGAATTTTTAGTGCTTCTAGACTCTGTAAAATTAGTTAGGTATTCATTTGTCGGTAACAGTATGCGTTTTTATAATAACTCCCAAAAGAAATATTTGAGATGCCAACAAGTTCAAAGTTTTTGTAAAACGTCAACTATTGAAAAGTCCTATTACAGTGTAAAAGTGTATGATACCTACAGGGCGCGTTTGGAACCCTCGTAGCTTTGATACCGTTGTCCATCACGTCTTTGTAAACGTGACGTTCAGGTGTACTGTGTAGGTACCTACTTATCTATACTTAATATTATAAATGCGAAACTTTGGATGGATGTATGGATGGATGGATGGATTGAAATTCAAATTCAAATGATTTTGAATTTGAAATGTTAGGTAATTAATTACGCCAGAACGGCTGAACCGATCTGGATGAAATTTGACACAGAGATAGATTATAGTCTGGAATAACACATACTACTTACTACTTAATAAAACAGCTACTTTTTATCCCGGAAAATTAAGGGAACCAAAAAACCTCATTATTTGTTGTTGTTTCCAAATTATATCTGTCGGTTTAGTTGATGGGTAAAATTACAATTAGTAAGGTTTGAAAATAAATAAAAGAGTACCTTTTATTTATTTCAAACTAGCTGCACTATTGGTAACTATCGCCAGGAAGGCTGATTCAGTATTAGGTAGGTGTAGGCTCTCCTCTTATGACGATAGTGAAGGACTGCCCGCATGATGATTGGGTCTGACTACTTATCGCCTCTCAAAGATGTCTTATGGTTGCCTAAAATTAACAATGACTAGGAAGGCTAACACATCTTTGAGCGGCCATGTCTAGTGAACGGCCCGATGAATAGCGTCAGTTTTTATACTGTTTACATAGGTACTGCGCATACTTTAATACTGTACAAGAATCAGCCTTCCTAGTTATGGTTCATTTTTGGTAACCAAAAATGAACCAAACACGTACTATGGTACGTGTTTGAGCGGCCATATCTAGTGAAAGGCTGATCTGCATGCAGGCAGACCTTCACTATCGTCATCAGTGGAGAGCCCTACACCCACCTAATACTGAATCAGCCTTCCTGGCGATAGTTACCAAAAGTGCGGCTATCTCATAGTCAGTACCTACATGATATTATAAACGTTTTTTTGCTGTCATAAAACTTCGGTTTGTCAAAATGTGACAAGGATAATTTTTATTTATATCAATTATATTAGGTACTTTATACTAATAAACTTTATATTGTAGTAATAAAGTTTATTAGTATAAAGTACCTAATATAATCACCAGCATCAATTGATTTTCATAGCTTAGCTCTAGGGGAAAGGGGTTCAACTAAGCAACGAAGTTTTTCACATAATGAGGAAAGGAAACACGTCCTTCTAAGTATTTATTACGAGAGAGGGAATGACAGCATGACAGTCACGCAGCTTACTTACGTCCATAATGTTCCCTACATTACACATTATACTAGTTGAAGTATGGAACACAGAAGCTGCCTAGTTACTTCTCAAACCACTTCATCTACATCGCACATCTCAGATGGAAATGGAATCTCCTAGTGCTGTCTTACACCGTTTTTATACTATTCATGCAGAACTACTACTAATACTAAGCGCCATTATTAATTTAATTTATTTTTCTACCTAAGCATACAACCTTTATCAAATAAACACCTATCTTTACCTATACCTACTCATAGTTATAAATCAGTTAGCAGGAATCAGCCGGTTGGTATATTATCAAGAAGCACCTCTACAATCCATACTATGATATTAAAAATGCCAAAGACGTGTAATTGAACGGCCCATTATTTCAACCAAGTTGGTATAGAGTTAGGTAGGTTACATCCCAAGGAAGGACATAAGTTACCTTTATCCCGAAAAATTGAGAAATTCCCGCAGAAATAAAAAAAAATTAACGAACGCAGATGAAGCCGTAAGTATCATCTAGCTATCAATCAATAAATAATATTATTTGTGCCATAGTGAGATAGTTGATCGCATATTGTGTGCTCCCGTGGAAGGGGCTGAATCCTTCTATGTGTGCCTGCGTAGACTGTGGTTGTATGTGTATAGAAACAATTGACAGCGGCTGACAGCTACGCCTAGATATCGGCCAAGGGTAGGACCCTTAAGAAGAATTTTTTATATTGAATTATTATCCCGAAACATTGAGGAATTTAAAAAACCTAAACCTCGCAGATAGTCGCGGATAGCTAGTGGCTTTACAAAAACTACTTATTCTAATTTTACTTGTATTATGGTATATGACTATCGTGTATATCGTGGGTCTAATGGGATTTGCACCTACAAATGATTATTGCTAACTTACAATTTACATTTATCAATTTCTCCCATACATACACGCAGCTCGCAGCTCGGCGATTATACACATACTCGCGATTACACACTACACAAACTTTCACACTACACTACACACACACACACACACACACACACACTCACATACGCACACACATACATACATACACTTCACATTACGCTTGTACATATGCTAATACACAAACAGCATTACAAACATAATTTTACAGCTGTCACTGACATTTATTTACTTTGTTAATTTAAATTTATTTTCCTTGTACCCACGTATTGTTCTGTTTTTTTTATTTAATTTTTTTTATGTTGTTTATTTTTATTATTATTGTTATGGAAGAGCGGAGCCTTCTACCACAGGGGTAACTTAACTCTTAAAAGAAAATAATGTTGCTGTGAAAATAAACAATTTTAAATTTTTAATTTTTTTTTAATACACGTGTGAGTAAGTAGCGCAAGTCGGGAACAGGTTAACAATAATACGCCTTAATGACACCACCATACACGTCGCCGGGAGCCCGGGTAAACCAGGCGCGGGTGCCGATGGAATAACGGCTTTTATGCTTCCTTCAACAGTGCTTGGGACTGTGGTTACTTTAATTAATTATTATAATGTGAAAAGCTAATTCTCTTATATATAAAATTCTCGTGTCACAGTTTTCGTTCCCATACTCCTCCGAAACGGCTTGACCGATTCTCATGAAATTTTGTGAGCATATTCAGTAGGTCTGAGAATCGGCTACTATCTATTTTTTATACCTCCACGCGGACGGAGTCACGGGCATCAGCTAGTTATTTATAGAAAAGGGTGACAAAAAAACACTTTCCTATCATGTACAATTAAATTTCCAATCGTGTCGTCTGAATCCCAAAACCGGTTAAGCGAACTGCCTCGATGGTCTAGTGGTTGGCATGTTAGACTGCGGCTGACAGGGTCCGGGTTAGAGTCCCGGGTCGGGCCATAATACAGTGTTGGGTTTTCTGACTAGAAATTCTCAGTACTAGCTCGGAGTTGGGAAGTTGGCGGTGTTGCACCCCCATGCCCGCGGTCATTACACTAACATGGTAATAGTCGTTAAAGGCCGCCAACCCGCATTGGAGCAGCGTGGTGGGTCTAAGCTCTAATTCCCTCTCTCCTATGAAAGTGGAGGCCTGTGCCCAGCAGTGGGACGTTATAATGGGCTGTAGGTGGTGGTGGTGATCAAGTGAAAGTCCAAATCGTACATCAAGGATTCCGTATGTTAGGAAGATAGAATATTATATTTTGGTAAAATTAATCCACAGACTTGTTAATTGCGTTCCCAAGGCTAAGAAATTTATTTGTAAAGGTGTATCGCCATTTTTTAAAAAAATACCTAGCTACTGCCCGTGACTTCATCCGCGTAGATTTAGGTATTATCATGGACAGTATGTCGATGATAAACTTTTAAAGCTAACCCGTTTGAACGCAGCACGCCGCGTAAGTGAGCACGTTGATGATACAAAATACCCTATTGTTAAATAAATTAATACAACCTGTAAAATCTTTTAAACTAGCTAGTTTAGTCTAAATAAGCATCGTTTAGAGGATGACCACTATGAATTATACTTTTGTTGCCAGCAGCAAATGCTTTTTTTAATACAAATCGATTTAGCCCTTGACTGAGATTTCACCTGGTGATAAGTAATGATGCAGTCTAAGATGGTAGCGGGCTAAACTGTTAGGGGTATGGCAGTTATATTAAACCCATAACTACCCCTAATCGGTTTCTACACGGCATCGTAACGGAACGCTAAATCGCTTACCGTACGTCTTTACGTAACTAGACTTCTCCGACCAGACCAGACCAGACAACATTCAGAAATTATAAATTCCTAGACTGACCAAACCAGGAATCGAACCCGGAGCCATTATAAAAACACAGCGCAAACCACAGCGCTAACCACAGCGCCAGGGGAGGTCGTCAAAAAAATGTTGACATGCACTTACATAATTTTATATAATTAATTTATATTTTTTAATAATTTAATTGTTAATTGTCTTTGTATATTATGCAAGTTGTCTTCTTGTCATCTTTGCACGGTGTAACCAGTGAACCTAACTTCACCATCATTGAAATATACTAAAATTCTACATCAATGTTCACCATTGTATCATAGGAAGCTTGTATTCTAGAGAAGGACAGAGGATAAATTATAACACCGAAAGTCAATTTTTATCTTTATCGTTTCCGCAGGTCTTGGATTGGCAAATGTTTTGAGCTCTTGCAAGCAAGCAACTGACAAAAATCTTAACAATTTATAGTGTAGTGAGGATTTATGTACCTATAGTGTATAGTGAATGTATAGTGAGGACACACGAGTATGTGAGGATTCTTAATATAATACCTATTATGTACCGACTTAGTAGATTTAAAATTTCAACAATTTATTTGACAAAAAATGTTATGACCTATAAATAAACAAAAGGAAATGTTTGGGCATAAAAAAAGAAATTCCACCACATTTTCAGCCACTTTGAAATAATATCCGGTGTAAAATCACGTTACGTTATGTTATTTTGTAAAATTACCCTAACAGAGGGGTTGGCAGAATGACAACATTGGCTTTTCTTTACCTGTTGATTGGTTCCATAATTTAGTAGGTAGAGGGTAGGAGGTACATTATTTGAATTATAGAAACGCCTAAATAAGCTTTTGTTCGTACATTTGAACTTAGATACACATCGTAACATTTGATTTGTGGTCTGATTTTTCAATCATTAGTTTGACTTGAAATGAATTTTTTTTAATGCAAAAAAACGTATTGTTTTATAATAATAGTAGAATCCAGATGATGCCCGCGACTTTGTCCGCGTGGATTGAGTGATTCCCACGGGAACTCTTCAATTTTCCGGGATAAAACCTATGTCCTTCCTAGGAATACAACCTACCACTGTACCAAATTTCATCAAAATCGGTTGAAAAGATAGGCCGTGAAAGCGTAGCTTACAGACAGACAGACAGACAGACGCACTTTCACATTTATAATATTACCGGATGATGACCGCGACTTCGTCCGCGTGGATTGATGTGGGGAACTCTTAAATTTTCCGAGATAAAAAGTAGCCTATGCCCTTCCCCGGGATACAACCTATCGCTGTACCAAATTTCATCAAAATCGGTTGAGTACTTGGGGCGTGAAAGCATCTTAGAGCTGGCTAGAAACTCAGCAGTTGCTTTTTTACCTTTTGAAAAGAAGAAGATGGTTGGTTTAAGTAGGCAATATTATTACATTTGCGAAAGAATAATATGGACAAAGAACAACAAGTAGGTACAATTTCTCAGCCAGGGAATGCCTTCATTCCTTGAGCCTTGTTCTGAGCGCTCATCATGTATTTAGCAAGGAATCTCTATTGATTGCGTTACATTCATAAGCGAGCGCGGGAAACAAAACAAAATGGCCGCCCATCTACAACAATCACTCTATTTAGGGTTGCCAAATGGCAAATAGCAAAATATTCTTATTCATATAATAAGGAATGCAACTAATCGTCAAAATTGATCGAAACAATTAGCCATGAAAGCGTCGCAGAAAGACATACCTACAGACAAATTTTTGCTGTTATAATATTAGTAGGTATACCAAATAGGGGTATGGGTTTAATAATATAACTGCCACGCCCCTAACAGGTTAGCCCACTACCATCTTAGACTGCATCATCACTTCCCATCAGGTGAGATCGCAGTCAAGGACCAACTTGTAGTGGATAGAATTTTTTTATGGTTATGGATATTGAGCTAATTTGGTATTTTCGGAGAAAATTACCAAATATAATATACTTCATCATTTACTTTCCTCCAATACTTTTAAACTTATAACCGTCTGCCCAAGGTAGCAGGTAGAGAAATCCTTTATGATGAGGTTGAGTACCTATTCGCTTTTAAAGCAGCTATATGGTTCCAAAAAATATATTTTGTGATTGTTAAAAATCAAACTTCACTCCAGTGATTTAAAACAGTTCTACAAAAAATAACGCCATTTTGTTCAACCCTGAGAATCTAGCGGTCGGCAATTAAAACGAGTTTAAAATCTCGTTCCGCTGACAAATTGCAATAAATAAGAATACTTAAATCTGCACGGCGATTTAGACTGAAACGGGAGTAATATGTGATCTTTAGAGTATGTTTTATTACCTAGGACGTAGAGTTCAGATTATTTCACCTATCATTAAAGCAGAAACTTGTTAAGCAGTTGCAGTATGAGCCATTACCGCATCCTTAACGGATAGGTGCGGTGACAATTATATACATCTTAGAAGAGAACCCTATTAATAATAAGTTATACTCTGGAGATAAGTAGCTTTAAGAGGCTAATATTCCCACGCAACAATGTTTTAAGCCAAATAATTAATATAAGAAGAATATTGATGTATCCAATTTAAATATGAAATTTGTCATCGATAGCCGTCTTAAATTCCCACATTCTATATATTGATACTCTTATGCAAAGTCAATACAAAAGTTACTATTAAATATAATAATTGTTCTATACTAATCTAAGTATATTACCTAATACTATTAATGAAAAATTTTGGATGGATGGATGGATGGATGTATCAATCACCCCAGAACGACTGAACTGATCTGGATGAAATAATTTAAATAATAAATAAATAAATTAAGTCAATATAAATAATTTTGCAGTTACGAGCCGGAAAGTTAATGAGATAAATTATTATTTATCGAGTGAGATTTTCATCAAAACGTTGATTTCACATTTTGAGAACAAGAAGCCAATTTATTTTTATAAATATCTTAATCGACATCGAAATGTTTAACATAGCAGGCCAATCATTATAGCATTATGATAAAATTGTACTTAATAAGACGCATACGAGGACCAGTTTTCATAATTTCTCATTCTTTCTTTTCACCCATCAATTTCGCATTGTCGGCTCAAGAAAGGTAGCCGAACTGTATCAAAATGCGTACATAAATCAAATTGACCTCGAAATATTTTGCTTTCGTCAAAGGGGATTGTCCAAAATGTATGAGCCGCAGGTCCGGTTAATGTGCGTTTAAGGTGCATTCACTATGAGCAAGGTATAAAAATGATAAAATAATAATAAGTCCTACTTACTTACAGTAAAACTGTAACTGGTTACTGGACGATTTCTGTAGATTTAGATTTTTGGAAATTATGGATTAGTAATTTGAAGGAAACTCTATTTATTTCGATTCAAAGCCTTAAATTTTTTGTTGTTTATCTGTATGTTAAACGTGCAAAAGGCGTTATTTGTGTATTAAACTAATATAATTTAACATAAAAAATTATTTTTAAACAACCGACTTCAAACTCCCGCGCCAACTTTACAACAACAAGCACACGCTATACAAAGTACTTATTTTATTGTTGATATTTTAAAAACCGCTCGACCAATTTCGATAAAATTTATATGGGACCACTTGGAAAGTATGCCCTTTCAAATCAAAAAAGAATCATCCAAATCGGTCTACCCAGTCAAAAGTTTTGAGGTAACAAACATTTAAAAAAAATACAGTCGAATTGAGAATTTCTTCCTTTTTTTGAAGTCGGTTGAAAATACAAAAAGCAGAATAAGAATAGATATGATTTACAAGGTAGCAATTAAAATGGCGACTGACATATTATTACACTGAAAAGTATTGTTGAGTGTTCTATGTTAAACATTTTCTAAAATGGCGGCATATCAAAAATCTTGCAAAATTGTGATATTTTTATGCTTAGGAATTTGCTCTATGAAACTTATACTAATGTAAATTTCACTAACTAAGAAATCATGTCGTAGTTTTTCCACGAACCAGCCACGTGAGTTTTTTTCTATGTTTTGTACAGTATATAAAACTAACCAAAGGCCGAAATTGGGACGTCTCCTTTCGGCCATTACCGGGCACCTCGGGCGCAAAAGAAGCAATTCGGGTCAGTTTTTTGGCCTTTTCCACGTCAAGTCCCGTAAGATTTGCGCACGAGTCGATTGTAATTGTACTTGCGCACTCATTGTTCTCCCGCCAGATAAAAAGAAACATGGCCGCGGGTTTAATTAAAATTTTGTTCCGAGAAGGCGAATTTGGCTCGGTTTTTGTGAAACATTTTGTTACATATTCATACATTAATGAAACGAAATTTTTGGTGGTCCAACCGCTCGCTACTTTCGCGAATGTTGATGTGGGAAATAACAAATTAACGGTTGTACTTAAAGGAACTGTTATCTTAAATCTAGAGCGTTTTCGAAGACATCGATTGTTCTCTGTCGAATTGCCATCACTATTTGCGTTTACTTTCAATTACAGTGTAAAGGATTATTTGAATGATAATAAGGCATGGGTATGAATTGTTCCAGCGGCTAATTATGTATTAATTGTTTAAATTATAAATCTAATTAAATTATTTACGATATTTGTGAGATGTTTGTTTGTTTGTTTAAATTCTATATTGCACATAATTAAAACAATGTACAAAGGCGAACTTAATACCTAGAGGTATTCTCTTCCAGTTAACCTTTGGTAGTGGGGACAGGGTTGAGAGCACAATGCGTACAATATAAAGAGAAAAAGTTGGGGTAAGAAGAAACATATTATGGTGACATATATGGTAACATATATATGGTGATACTAAAAATAACCCGTCTGAGTTTGTTGTGGGCTCTTCTCAGACCAGGGTGCTTTTGGCACCCTCGTAACTTTAGTTAATTAGTTAATTATCACCATCACGTCTTATACTTTGTAAACGTAACGTTAAGAAAGTGTACTTTGTAGGTACCTATTTCGATTAGTTGGTACGAGTTTGAGTTCAATTCACTTCAAGAGGCATATTATTCCATTCCTTTAAATTAATAGTTAACTTCAGACCAAAGAACCCATATACTTCATAAGTTAATCAATAAATTCAATTGATCATTGGCTGATTGATGATGATGAATAAAATTACGACTGATTTTAATCTGTACCACCGACTAAAAACTAACAGTCTGAACTGAAACAATATAATTCGACTGGAATTAGATGATTTCCGCGACTTCCTCCGCGTGGACTGTTTTTTCGATTCCCGCGGAAACTCCTTAACTTTCCGGGATAAAAAGTAGCCTATGTCTTTCCCCGGGATATAACCTATCCCTGTACCAAATTACATTAAAAATCGGTTGAATAGGTGGGCCAGACAGTCAAACAGACTCACTTTCGCATTTATAATATTAGGATGGATAGTATGAATAATAAACCCGTTTATCAAAATACAGTGGCGCCATTCTTTTCAAATGTGACAGCTGCTAGTCTGGCCCAAAATATAATAATTATTATTTGATTCAATTAAATTCATTCGTCACTACTATAACTACAGTAGCGTTAACTGTCAACGATTGACAGCTAATGCGATATAATTACACGGCATCACACTAACAAATCACCTAACAGCATCATAATGAGACATTACAATTAGTTTTCTGTTTATACAAATTGTCGGTAGTGACAGTGTGGCTCGGGGCTGCGTTGGTGAACGGTAAGCATTATCAAAGTTTAGACATCATACAGTGGGAAATTTATAGCCTCGGCCTGGCTGGACACCAACTACACTTGTATGGTTGGTTGGTGTTATAAGTGGGTATAAATAGTGTGTCTGGCCAAGGCTCTAAAGCTAACACATACTCAACCGATAAACATACATTATTAGAATAAGGTGTCTTGTTAGAAGTTTCACTCGTCTTGCGTCCACCTTGCAACCGCTTGCTTCTACCAAAAGTAGTTAGGTAAAACTAGTAGTAGCTCTAGTAGAAAATGCAAGAAATCTGACTATTAATCAACACTATAGGTATCCGCCATTGCATATCTACCAATATTTTTGTCTATTAATTTTATTTTTGGCAAGTTAGATGAGTAACTGTGGCATAACCAGTAGCGCCGGATATTTTCAAAATGTGATTCCGTAGGCGACTGTAATTTCATCCTTGAATTGTATTACGTGACCCCCAGCTTGCGCATCTAACATAATTGCTCTGCACTTGCCTACTGTATGCTTGCTAAACCGTGTAAGCTGCCCGAGGGAAAGCCATGATAGACATAAGTTATTGTTTTAAGTTATGTTACGTTATAAGTAAGGTCTTAAGCGCTACAGTAAGCGCTTAAGACCTTACTTATAATAGCAAAATATTCTTATTCATATAATAAGGAATGCAACTAATCGTCAAAATTGATCGAAACAATTAGCCATGAAAGCGTCGCAGAAAGACATACCTACAGACAAATTTTTGCTGTTATAATATTAGTAGGTATACCAAATAGGGGTATGGGTTTAATAATATAACTGCCACGCCCCTAACAGGTTAGCCCACTACCATCTTAGACTGCATCATCACTTCCCATCAGGTGAGATCGCAGTCAAGGACCAACTTGTAGTGGATAGAATTTTTTTATGGTTATGGATATTGAGCTAATTTGGTATTTTCGGAGAAAATTACCAAATATAATATACTTCATCATTTACTTTCCTCCAATACTTTTAAACTTATAACCGTCTGCCCAAGGTAGCAGGTAGAGAAATCCTTTATGATGAGGTTGAGTACCTATTCGCTTTTAAAGCAGCTATATGGTTCCAAAAAATATATTTTGTGATTGTTAAAAATCAAACTTCACTCCAGTGATTTAAAACAGTTCTACAAAAAATAACGCCATTTTGTTCAACCCTGAGAATCTAGCGGTCGGCAATTAAAACGAGTTTAAAATCTCGTTCCGCTGACAAATTGCAATAAATAAGAATACTTAAATCTGCACGGCGATTTAGACTGAAACGGGAGTAATATGTGATCTTTAGAGTATGTTTTATTACCTAGGACGTAGAGTTCAGATTATTTCACCTATCATTAAAGCAGAAACTTGTTAAGCAGTTGCAGTATGAGCCATTACCGCATCCTTAACGGATAGGTGCGGTGACAATTATATACATCTTAGAAGAGAACCCTATTAATAATAAGTTATACTCTGGAGATAAGTAGCTTTAAGAGGCTAATATTCCCACGCAACAATGTTTTAAGCCAAATAATTAATATAAGAAGAATATTGATGTATCCAATTTAAATATGAAATTTGTCATCGATAGCCGTCTTAAATTCCCACATTCTATATATTGATACTCTTATGCAAAGTCAATACAAAAGTTACTATTAAATATAATAATTGTTCTATACTAATCTAAGTATATTACCTAATACTATTAATGAAAAATTTTGGATGGATGGATGGATGGATGTATCAATCACCCCAGAACGACTGAACTGATCTGGATGAAATAATTTAAATAATAAATAAATAAATTAAGTCAATATAAATAATTTTGCAGTTACGAGCCGGAAAGTTAATGAGATAAATTATTATTTATCGAGTGAGATTTTCATCAAAACGTTGATTTCACATTTTGAGAACAAGAAGCCAATTTATTTTTATAAATATCTTAATCGACATCGAAATGTTTAACATAGCAGGCCAATCATTATAGCATTATGATAAAATTGTACTTAATAAGACGCATACGAGGACCAGTTTTCATAATTTCTCATTCTTTCTTTTCACCCATCAATTTCGCATTGTCGGCTCAAGAAAGGTAGCCGAACTGTATCAAAATGCGTACATAAATCAAATTGACCTCGAAATATTTTGCTTTCGTCAAAGGGGATTGTCCAAAATGTATGAGCCGCAGGTCCGGTTAATGTGCGTTTAAGGTGCATTCACTATGAGCAAGGTATAAAAATGATAAAATAATAATAAGTCCTACTTACTTACAGTAAAACTGTAACTGGTTACTGGACGATTTCTGTAGATTTAGATTTTTGGAAATTATGGATTAGTAATTTGAAGGAAACTCTATTTATTTCGATTCAAAGCCTTAAATTTTTTGTTGTTTATCTGTATGTTAAACGTGCAAAAGGCGTTATTTGTGTATTAAACTAATATAATTTAACATAAAAAATTATTTTTAAACAACCGACTTCAAACTCCCGCGCCAACTTTACAACAACAAGCACACGCTATACAAAGTACTTATTTTATTGTTGATATTTTAAAAACCGCTCGACCGATTTCGATAAAATTTATATGGGACCACTTGGAAAGTATGCCCTTTCAAATCAAAAAAGAATCATCCAAATCGGTCTACCCAGTCAAAAGTTTTGAGGTAACAAACATTTAAAAAAAATACAGTCGAATTGAGAATTTCTTCCTTTTTTTGAAGTCGGTTGAAAATACAAAAAGCAGAATAAGAATAGATATGATTTACAAGGTAGCAATTAAAATGGCGACTGACATATTATTACACTGAAAAGTATTGTTGAGTGTTCTATGTTAAACATTTTCTAAAATGGCGGCATATCAAAAATCTTGCAAAATTGTGATATTTTTATGCTTAGGAATTTGCTCTATGAAACTTATACTAATGTAAATTTCACTAACTAAGAAATCATGTCGTAGTTTTTCCACGAACCAGCCACGTGAGTTTTTTTCTATGTTTTGTACAGTATATAAAACTAACCAAAGGCCGAAATTGGGACGTCTCCTTTCGGCCATTACCGGGCACCTCGGGCGCAAAAGAAGCAATTCGGGTCAGTTTTTTGGCCTTTTCCACGTCAAGTCCCGTAAGATTTGCGCACGAGTCGATTGTAATTGTACTTGCGCACTCATTGTTCTCCCGCCAGATAAAAAGAAACATGGCCGCGGGTTTAATTAAAATTTTGTTCCGAGAAGGCGAATTTGGCTCGGTTTTTGTGAAACATTTTGTTACATATTCATACATTAATGAAACGAAATTTTTGGTGGTCCAACCGCTCGCTACTTTCGCGAATGTTGATGTGGGAAATAACAAATTAACGGTTGTACTTAAAGGAACTGTTATCTTAAATCTAGAGCGTTTTCGAAGACATCGATTGTTCTCTGTCGAATTGCCATCACTATTTGCGTTTACTTTCAATTACAGTGTAAAGGATTATTTGAATGATAATAAGGCATGGGTATGAATTGTTCCAGCGGCTAATTATGTATTAATTGTTTAAATTATAAATCTAATTAAATAATTTACGATATTTGTGAGATGTTTGTTTGTTTGTTTAAATTCTATATTGCACATAATTAAAACAATGTACAAAGGCGAACTTAATACCTAGAGGTATTCTCTTCCAGTTAACCTTTGGTAGTGGGGACAGGGTTGAGAGCACAATGCGTACAATATAAAGAGAAAAAGTTGGGGTAAGAAGAAACATATTATGGTGACATATATGGTAACATATATATGGTGATACTAAAAATAACCCGTCTGAGTTTGTTGTGGGCTCTTCTCAGACCAGGGTGCTTTTGGCACCCTCGTAACTTTAGTTAATTAGTTAATTATCACCATCACGTCTTATACTTTGTAAACGTAACGTTAAGAAAGTGTACTTTGTAGGTACCTATTTCGATTAGTTGGTACGAGTTTGAGTTCAATTCACTTCAAGAGGCATATTATTCCATTCCTTTAAATTAATAGTTAACTTCAGACCAAAGAACCCATATACTTCATAAGTTAATCAATAAATTCAATTGATCATTGGCTGATTGATGATGATGAATAAAATTACGACTGATTTTAATCTGTACCACCGACTAAAAACTAACAGTCTGAACTGAAACAATATAATTCGACTGGAATTAGATGATTTCCGCGACTTCCTCCGCGTGGACTGTTTTTTCGATTCCCGCGGAAACTCCTTAACTTTTCGGGATAAAAAGTAGCCTATGTCTTTCCCCGGGATATAACCTATCCCTGTACCAAATTACATTAAAAATCGGTTGAATAGGTGGGCCAGACAGTCAAACAGACTCACTTTCGCATTTATAATATTAGGATGGATAGTATGAATAATAAACCCGTTTATCAAAATACAGTGGCGCCATTCTTTTCAAATGTGACAGCTGCTAGTCTGGCCCAAAATATAATAATTATTATTTGATTCAATTAAATTCATTCGTCACTACTATAACTACAGTAGCGTTAACTGTCAACGATTGACAGCTAATGCGATATAATTACACGGCATCACACTAACAAATCACCTAACAGCATCATAATGAGACATTACAATTAGTTTTCTGTTTATACAAATTGTCGGTAGTGACAGTGTGGCTCGGGGCTGCGTTGGTGAACGGTAAGCATTATCAAAGTTTAGACATCATACAGTGGGAAATTTATAGCCTCGGCCTGGCTGGACACCAACTACACTTGTATGGTTGGTTGGTGTTATAAGTGGGTATAAATAGTGTGTCTGGCCAAGGCTCTAAAGCTAACACATACTCAACCGATAAACATACATTATTAGAATAAGGTGTCTTGTTAGAAGTTTCACTCGTCTTGCGTCCACCTTGCAACCGCTTGCTTCTACCAAAAGTAGTTAGGTAAAACTAGTAGTAGCTCTAGTAGAAAATGCAAGAAATCTGACTATTAATCAACACTATAGGTATCCGCCATTGCATATCTACCAATATTTTTGTCTATTAATTTTATTTTTGGCAAGTTAGATGAGTAACTGTGGCATAACCAGTAGCGCCGGATATTTTCAAAATGTGATTCCGTAGGCGACTGTAATTTCATCCTTGAATTGTATTACGTGACCCCCAGCTTGCGCATCTAACATAATTGCTCTGCACTTGCCTACTGTATGCTTGCTAAACCGTGTAAGCTGCCCGAGGGAAAGCCATGATAGACATAAGTTATTGTTTTAAGTTATGTTACGTTATAAGTAAGGTCTTAAGCGCTTACTGTATTAAGGATACTTTATTTATTGCTCTAACTTATAATTATTATACTGTACATTCAAATTAATTACTTAATACTTAAGAACGCACTTCTGACTTCTTGGAGTGAAGCTTTTGAAGTGAGCTCTAACAATTTAGGAAAACATCGTGAGGAAACCTGTACTGCATGCTGGATATGTCTCCACTCTCTCTCTGATCATAAAATACATCAATGGTCTCTGTGAGAAGTCTGTCTATCCGCACTGTGCCAGCGTGGTGGTCTCATTCTGAGACTCGTGGCGATGAGTTGAGACAGTGATTACGAAATCTTTAGGACTATTTTTAGTAAAAATATAAAGGTTCTACGCTATATGTACGTTTGTAGAAAAACCTATAATTGAAGTGGAACTTCTTAAGAATCGTTGTGATTAGAAAAAGAGACAAACATTCATAATAGGATTTAGCCTGCGAGAGAATGAGATAGAAAACAAGTTATAATTATATCGTAGGCTTTCTTTTCTGAAGTTCATTTCTGCCGTGTGTGAATTGCACACACACACTTTTTATTAAATTTTGATGTAAAAAGCCTATAATATGCAAACATTACTGATGATACTGTCACATTGATTTATCAGTTAGTCAGTTTATATTATCTTTAGAGTATAATAATCTCCTTCAATCATGCCGCAACGGAGCAACGGATGGAGGTGATTTTTGGCATGGGTTTAGTTGAGGACCTGGAGAGTGACATAGGCTACTTTTTATCCTGGAAAGTCTAGGAGTTCCCGCGGTAATTAAAAAAACTTAAACCACGCGGACAAAGTCGCGGGAATCAGCTAGTACTAGTATAAAACTACAATGCTCATAAACGGGATTGTTGTCGACATTTAACCGACAATGGCCGTAAAAAATCCACTTTATTCGTCCCGGTGCTTGGTGTTTATGGTCGATTAATTTCCAGTCGCAGTTAGTTTGGTCTAAAGTCATTTTACTTTAGTACTATTCTTAGTTTTATGGAATATATTTATAGTGTAGGAGCTGTTCAGGTGACTATTTGATTTATTTGGATATGATATTTAAACAAGAAAAGAAGGCAAACAATTGTTTTTTTTGTCTAAAGAAAGATGCATTATACTATTAATATATTATAAACTAGCGGTCCGCCTCGGCTACGCACGGGTGCAATTCAGATTTGTAATTTTATCGTGAAAAAAGAAACAAAGTAAACAATTTACAGATGAGGTTTACATTGTCAATGTTACATAATTTCTATTAAATTATAGGCACCCGTCGGTATCCGTTTGTTCCCCAGGTGGCACGCGATTTTTGACGACCTCCGTGGCGCAGTGTGTAGCGCTGTTGCCTTTACGTGCGGAGGTCCCGGGTTCGATCCCCGGCAGGGTCAATTTGGGAATTTATAGTTTCTGAATTTTCCCTGGTCTGGCCTGGTGGGAGGCTTCGGCCGTGGCTAGTTACCACCCTACCGGCAAAGACGTGCCGCCAAGCGATTGAGCGTTCCGGTACGATGCCGTGTAGAAACCGAATAGGGATGGGTTTAATGTAACTGCCATGCCCCTAACAGGTTAGCCCGCTACCATCTTAGACTGCATCATCACTTACCATCAGGTGAGATCGCAGTCAAGGGCTAACTTGTAGTGGATAAAAAAAAAAAAAAAAACGTATTCTCTCTGACTTGCAAGACGATTGTCATTTTCAAATGAAGATTCTCCAATACGACGTATTTTCACTGCTTTCGCCTGGAAACTATATTTAGAAAGTTGAGGCCTTGATCTTTTAGGCTTTTTGCAGTCTGTCTACAGCAGTTAGATATTAAAATGTAAAAAAAAATGTTGGTAAGTTTTCTTGTATTTATTATGTTTGTCTTGACAAATATGACATAAAACACAGTCTGACTAATAGACGAATAGAGGTTTAACGTAAAAAGGTGAATTTTTTCTGACTTTATTCACATTATTGCAATTTTCATAGGGATCTCAAATTTTTTGAAAATAAAATAGGTATAGCCTATGTTACTCGCTGATAAAGTAGCTTTCCATAGGTGAAAGAATTTTTAAAATAGGTTGAGTAGTTTTTGAGTTTATCCATTACAAACAAACAAACAAATCTTTCCTCTTTATAATATTAGTTTAGATTTTCTTATAACTATCAATAATTTTCTCTAGATTGCCCGATACTTTTTCGCGTATGCTTTTTCAAAATCTAGGAAATTTCAGAATTCCAGCCAATCTGTACCAATTTTTGTCAACATCGGTTAAGTAGATAGAAAGTGAAAAGGAGCGACAAACAGACAAGAATACTCGCATTTGTTATAGGTATGAAGTATGGATTATTTTAACGTTTAAACTATCGTGAGAGATATTCATTATAAATATACATAACCGTTTTTATGTCGGAAAAGTGCCCGACTAGTTTCGAACCCGTACGGGCCCGGGGCCCTTATTCATGAGCCTGTTCGCGCGACGCGGTCGCTGCTCGACTGCGGCTCGCATGTCGTGCAGCTAAGTATGGATTAGCCTCGCTGGGACATCGTCTGGATTTGGATAATGAGGACTTCAGCTCGTATCCGGGGTCGAGCTAAAAAAGTTACTCGAAGAGCTTGTCAAGCCGTTGGTCCTATACCAGTTGAAGTGCCCTACCGGAATAATCAAATTAATGGATCTAAAGTCGGGAGAATCTCACAAATCACAAAAGAGGGAAATATTAGTTATAGTTTTGATATTATGTAGAAAATCTCAGACTAATTATTGTCAACTGACCACAAGTTTTAATCATAAATAATTGCATCGAATAGAATTTATTATTACTACTGGGATGACCGAAAGCTGAAACTTGTTCTAGCTGTCTCTTGGACTATAAGTGGTAATGTATTGTTATAGTCTAAGAGGTTATGATACCAACTAATTATCGTCGTTAAATTCTTGATCATCTGATAGCACCGGTCGGACTTGTCAACAGAATTCTGACCCAAGATAATATTCCTGAATAGAATTTGTAAGAATAATATATTTTTATAACTAACTCACAGAGAGGGAATAGTGTTTGGTAGTTATGTGTGTTTGTTTATCAGTCCATCAGTTCCCTCGTAGTTGCCAAATTATGTCATACACTTAAAATATTTAGTCAAATGAGGTGTCTTTGGTAATAATAATTGAAAAATCCAAAATAGCATTGACTGGGTATAATGAGTAATTTGCGAATTATGGGGGAACTTTAATTAAACTTTTCCGTGTTTGGGATAATGTAAGTTATTAGCTGGCTCATTTTTTGCATTCTTGGCAAAGGATCAACCTGGCTGTTCAACAAGGAGAATGCTGGCTGCATTCCTGCCACCATTCCACGCGGGCATGATTTATATTATAGTAATTAAGTTAGGCTAGTGTATTGTTTTCAATAAATACGTAAAATATAAATAGTAATTACCTTAGTATCCTATTTAGCTTTTATTTTAGCCGTGAAAAAGTTATTTTACAGCTTAATTAGTTATTAAACTTTAAAAAGGAATGCGAATTGTATTAACAGTGTTAATTTCAATTTTACCGTTGAGTACCGCATGGTCATAACACCATAACACCATACCACACATGCCATTGAGAGATTTGTGAACACCGCGCTCTCAACAAAGATCCCACAGGGGAGGCAATAAAATTTCATTAAAACAAAGTAAATAACGCAAATGCCGCGCGTTCCTCTGCCTTTTAATTTATGCGACAAAAGCGAGCTTATGCGGCAAGGAAATTACTCAAACTGGCATCGAGCATTCATCTTTGAGCAAAATAAAATGCCCGAGCATTTGTATAAGCGATAGGCTTTTGCTAACGATCCTTAGTCTTTGGGAGTTCCAACTTGGCGGAGGAAAGGTAATAAAAAAATGCATGTCGTGATCGTGTGTTCGACTGGCAACATTTATTTATTATTTATAGAATGGCAATACTGATTTCATGTTGGTATTGCACTATTAATGAATTCAGAGTTGGTAGAGGGTAGGCGAAAAAGACATTGTGTATAAATACGGGCGTCATTCTGTAAACAGGAAGTTGAGTATCGCTCGCCATCAGAGGTGCACGGCTGTGCTGTGTACATTCTTATATATCATAATATATACAGTGTTATACTTTTGTGTATAGAGTGAGTTGAGACGTGGTGTTGGAAAGTAAAGTGTGTGCGAGATGATAGCTGAAATGCCAGTAAGTCCTTTGTTGTATCGTTCCAATTTATTATTTATTTATTATTTAATCTCTGATGCATTTTAAGAGTAATCTTTAACACATGTGTTAGTGTGCTATTTCAGGATTTCTATAAGGTACATTGTGGGTAGCGAAGTTGTTCGCTACTACCCAAAAATATGCCCGTTCTATGCCCACGTGTAGTTTTATGAACTTCCAAATAAAGATCCGTAGTTAGTCAATCGGTCTTAGGTTGTATCTAGTCATGGAATATATAGACCTTAACGGGAATTCGTGACAACTTCAGAAGTGGGATGAACCCAAGAAAACAATATTTTTTTAACACGAGAAAAATATTGTTCACTAAGTAGTTATATTGTGACACAATTCTCTGTGTCGTACCTTCAAAACTTTTAAACAAAGAGTATTCCGTTTACTAAGTTCAAAAGAGATTGACTACTTTAATCAAAGTTAGCATGTACTTGAGATCCATTCTTGCTATGCTATAAAGATAACGTGCAGCGAAGAACTTTTGGATATTGCTAAATCTGTTTTGACACCTATTGTGTGGGTACATTGAATTACATTAGTTCTGGGTGAACTCTTAGATTTGCTATTTTGGCTATAATATTATGTTGTATTCCATTTGAGTAGAGGTTAAATCGAGTGTTTGGTAATGATCTCGTGCGATAATAATTGACATTGTATCAAGGCAATTAATATTTGAATTACATTTATATTTCGTATTTAGTTACCCACAAATTGGAAAAGAGTTTGCTGTAAACTTTAATATTACGTCATCACGACGTTAAGACTGTGAAGTCTCATCTGAATGAATTGCCAACTCAAACCAGCTTGGCGACTGGCTTCAATCGAGGAGGATGATCCCCGAATTACGATTTTGTAAGCAGTTTACTTTAGTGTCGAAGTAATTCTGATTCTAAGGTATTTAGTTTAGATAAAACACATCGATAGAAATTTCAGTGAATTGAGTTTTGAATATAGTGTCCATAGTATTTATTTATGATAGATGATGTAAAAATGTCATGTCCTGGACATGAGTCCAAGAAATTTTGTGTTATTTAGCTATAATCAACAAATAAAGCGTCAAGCGAGAATTTCGCCAGTATGAGAGTTGACATACTGGAATAAATTTCACTAGCACCGGCCGTCTGAGCAGCCATTTTAGATGATTAAATGCGATACCATACAGCTTGGTTATTACTACTGGTTAACCTGAGGTACTCCTAGAGATATGAAATAGGTAAATAATTATCAGTTCTAATTAACTCAAGTATTTGTGAATTATTCTCTGGACCATTACTTTGGATGAACGTTACCTAAAGTTTTATTTAGTGTAAATGTAGTTAAATGATTATTGAATTTAAAAGCAGCCTCGTGCCTTCAGACTAGTGTACTGAATGAGATTGTAGTTTTTTTTTACGCACTGTTTAAGTTTCGAATTTTGATTTTACAAGGTTTTTAATTTTTAATTTAGTTTTTAATTTGAAATTTCTATTAACCAGGCATAGATTAGATTACTGGTTATTCACGAAGAGAATTCATGGAGTGAATAATAGTAATAAAAAAAAAAAAGAGAAGTGAATATGTCAAATAAGATACCCTCATGTCAATACTAGGATGCAAAGCAATTTATCGAACTCTGATTAGTTTCATGTGTGATTTATAAGAAATACGATAAAAGTATGATTTAGTTTTAAATTCTCGATATAAAAGTATACTTACTGGTATACTTATTTTATGTGATCTAAATAGTTTAGTCTGGTAGTACTAGACTCGATCAAAACAGGTGTCTTAGGAATTTGTAGTGTTTAAAAAGTAATTTTTTTGAGTGGCAGGGCAACTATTTATATTAGTGCCGCGAGTGAACTTAAATTACATTAGTGAAGTACATTGGCCAGACATGTAATTTATGATAAGTTTATTTAAGCACTTGCTTAAAATCATTTGCCCTTTTATTAGTGATTTGTTCGATGGTAGTTGTACCTATGCTGAAAGAATAATAGTGGTTTTACTGACCAAGTCCATTTGCAACTCTTAATATGTGCTATTATCACAGCATATGTATTTTAGTACTGTATTGTATATCAGCTATTGATATCATTATCATTTGTAGTTTAAAAAAAAAGGGGAACCTCTTTCTATCGCATTACAGGTTGATTGACATCAGGGGTTCCGCTTTCATGTACGGAAGCCTTAGTGTCTCTTGACAGATTTGTCAGTGATTGAGGTTAATAATGAAGGATTTTGGAAGAATACAAGATAGAGACGTTAGAATATCTTAGATTTCAAGTTGAAATTGACGATTTTGCGTAGCTGGTATTGTGGGAGTAAGAATAAAGATATTGAATGATGGTCAGAGAGCTCGTATACGTTTGGAGTAGTCATGAGTGTGTCTACTCACTATTATAGAGTGGCCAAGTGTGTCGATATTTTAGGGTGGCCATGTGAGTCACCATTTTAGAATGACTATGTATGTCATTTGGGCCATGTGAGTCCATAGAATGTAACCAAGTGTGTTACTAGAGTGGAACAAGTGTTTCCATAAGTTGTGACCTAGGTGGCCATGTGAGTCACCATTTTAGAATGACCATGTGTGTCATTTGGGCCATGTGAGTCCATAGAATGTAACCAAGTGTGTTACTAGAGTGGAACAAGTGTTTCCATAAGTTGTGACCTAATGAGCCGGTAGGTTGTGAACAAGTGTGTTACTGTTTTTGACAGTATGTTATCTAACTGCTCGTGAAAGATCTAATGTATTTTATTTACTTAATTTTACGTACATATCAAACTAAAGGGATGTACATAATGAAAGCAAGTTTTCTAGTCCAGAATTATTAGCTGCTTTAGTAGATTACTGTACAAGTAACTCGTTCTATCTAGAACTACCATGGCATTTTATTCATTTTTCATAGTTCCTGTGTGCCTTTAAATGTTTTTGATCAGGGGAAGTTCTACATTTTTAAATTTTGAATGATTTTAGATAGATTTCGGTTATTTTAAACGACTAAGATCAATTTTTACAAGTAGTATAACTGTACCTAATGGTACAGCCGCAAAAATTTATTGTATTTGTATGGACTTTAAAATGGATTAATTAGTGATCCCGATGTAAGGCGACCGATCCTCGACGTGTTTCGGATGTATATAATCTGAATGCGCCGAAATACGAATGAATTAAAGTTATTTCAAAAAAAAACTATGATGATCAAACGAACTTGCAAATTGAAATTAGATCGATAATATATGAGTACGCTTCATTTGAAGATATACAACAACATAGTTATTATATGTACACTATTTATAATAACGTACCAGATCGATGTCGATGTGGTTTAGGAAATGATGCATTTAATAGCCTTATTGTCATTGGTTCAACTTATCAGTTGGTCACTCACCCATTCGTTATATTTGACAGATTTGTGTTTCTCAAATATATGACTCACTTGTAGACTATGCTTAGTAGTTTAAAAAGTTAACAAGCAAGGAATGCATAAAGTAAATTGAAACAAAGGTTCCAAGTTTGTTGTTGTCAATAGATCTTTCACTCGTTTGTTTACACTATTTTATGGCTTTCAACATAATGCGGTCCGATGTTCGGAATGCGTTAAGAATTAAATACGGAAGGATATATACTTCAGCTTGTAACGGTGAAGGTTGTAGTAATTTTGAAATTCTAGATATCGGAAAAATAATAATTCCAAAAATAGTTCAAACGTGTTTCGTCAATACTAATTAGCATTCCAGTGATTCAGTTTGACCAAGTTAGTTCATTAAATGTTAAATTGAATTTAATAAAAAGATTAAAATTTTTGGAACATTTACTAATCACAAAGAAAGATAAATAAATAAATATAAGGGCTGAACATTTGAGGCTCGAAGTTAAGTAGCTTGCTAGAAACTACAGTCACGACACGAGAAGCCCGTTCAATAAAGTAATAAAATTGTAAAAATGCGCCATTCTCGAAGTCACATTGGGTTTTCTTTCTATATATTTATCTGAGTGATTTGAAATAATGAACTGGATGATAAAATTTAACAGACTATTATTTGAATTGAAAATGAAATCGCGCAATTAATTATCTTTTGCCGTCCAAAATCTCGAGAGTATAATATGATGTAAAAATTATATTTTCTAGAGAGTGACTAGTGCGTGCTTGCTTACTCTAATTTTATCTCCATATTGCTTTTCTCAAATTTATTGAATAATGTCGTGTGATGCACGGGCGTTGTGGATCCGCAAGCTCGTCACGAAGGTATACCCTCACCTAGCGGCTCCGGCCTACAACCGTCAGTTAATTTGTAAATACTTACTTTAATTATTAAGAGACGCAGAAAAGTAAAGCAAAAAGTATTAAAAAACAGAATGAATAAAACACTCAGTATATATACTATATTATGTTACTGACGTAATATATTATAACTTGGTGTAACGTTTTTATTTATAATTGGTTTGATTTTTGTTCATATGTTGAGGTAATGATTCTGAAAAAAAAAAGACAAAAGAGGTTTTGAGTATTAAATTCAAATTTCTGAATTTGGGGTTTTCATCTAGTTTTTTTTATTATTTAGTTTTGTATCAAGCTTTGGATTTACAGCAACATTTGAATTTTGTATTTTAATTTGAAATTGCTATTGAGTAAAGTTAATTTAAAATAATTATATGATAGCGATTTAGTATTGTACAATAATTGCAAGCCGATTCTACTTCAATTCATACAAAAGTTTTGCATTTCAAAGAAGCCTTTGATGAAGAGTTAGATTTAGTTTTGGACTAAGGTTTAGTTTTGGACTTTTTGTTTGGTTTTCAATGATGATTGTAGTCAAAGTTCAGGTATTTGACCCAGTTCAAAGCATTGGGTAAGATTCTAAGTATTTCACAAGTTAAAGATTGTCTTGGACAACATAACCTGAACTGATTCGGTTGAATTTTGTGGTGCTGTCTTTTTTTGATGGGTTTATTCAGAGGTTAACACGGAAAGGAAAGGTTAGGAAAAGAAGGGAATAAACTAAAACAACTTGTGTTTTGAGGCGTGTTTAATAGAATTGAACTCTATTTGTTAAAATTTTTGAATAAGCTACGAAAAATTTCATTTCATTTATTAAAAACGTTGACTGTTACATAGTTGAAGATTTTAAAATAGTAATAATTTAACATAGTGGGAACAGTCTACCGCCAACAGGTATACGATGTCAGGAATTTAGAGCAGATAATTTAACATAGACTTAATTTGATTCAAACGATTAGTAAAGATTAGTTAATGGTACAGCAGATCCAACTGAATTGAAGAATTGATAGATTAGTAATCCTGATTAATGTTTGCATTGGATGCGGTTGTAGATTTTATTGTGAACTCTGGGGTAGTGTGTGATACTTATTTCTTGTCAAGTCCTAAAATTTTAATAAAATCAGCTTTCCTTTACGTTCTGATAAATTTTTCGATTTCATAAAGTTTTTTTAAAAAAAGCAGGCATGACACGTCATGTATGACACATGATAGGTGGAGCTCAGGATGATGGACCTGTTGGTCTGTTACAGATTGTAATCAGAGTTTAGATATTTACTTAGCTTTAGATTCAGCGTCAGATGCTTGTAAGGTATAAATAACTGAAACGGTATAAGAAATAAAATAAATATTGGGTATTTCATTAAATTTGAATTCAGTTTTAGACTTTTGCTTACAGTATATGTAACATACTGTTTAGATTATGTTTTAGACTGTAACTGTTCCAGACTTTGATTAAGTTTCAGATTAGATTTTTATTCAGCTTTAGATAATTAATCCTTTAATTGTCTAACTTTATTCTATATGAGTTTTAGATTTAAATTGCGATATTTTTATTTCTGTTGTGAAATTTCGACTCAGCGATATCAATCAGTTTAATTGCACTTCACACACACTTCACAAATCTCAAGATCAAAAGCTCGATAGTTTTGGATTTCAGATCGGTTTGAGGTTTTAAGTTTGATATTACTAAATTAAAAAAATGTAGGTTTCCTTTTTGTTATCCTTTTTAATTCTCCCGAATGTCGTGATTTACTAAAACTAAATGTCATCGTGCAAGTATGAATGGATGAAGATGTTTTGTTGTACACTACAGATTGTTGCATGGAGTGAAGCGAACTAAGCTTAGCAAAGCAAATGTTTGGTGGTTGTGCACCGGGAGGTTGCACAATGTCGGATTGCCGAATGTCGTGATCGTGTGTTCGACTGGCAACATTTATTTATTATTTATAGAATGGCAATACTGATTTCATGTTGGTATTGCACTATTAATGAATTCAGAGTTGGTAGAGGGTAGGCGAAAAAGACATTGTGTATAAATACGGGCGTCATTCTGTAAACAGGAAGTTGAGTATCGCTCGCCATCAGAGGTGCACGGCTGTGCTGTGTACATTCTTATATATCATAATATATACAGTGTTATACTTTTGTGTATAGAGTGAGTTGAGACGTGGTGTTGGAAAGTAAAGTGTGTGCGAGATGATAGCTGAAATGCCAGTAAGTCCTTTGTTGTATCGTTCCAATTTATTATTTATTTATTATTTAATCTCTGATGCATTTTAAGAGTAATCTTTAACACATGTGTTAGTGTGCTATTTCAGGATTTCTATAAGGTACATTGTGGGTAGCGAAGTTGTTCGCTACTACCCAAAAATATGCCCGTTCTATGCCCACGTGTAGTTTTATGAACTTCCAAATAAAGATCCGTAGTTAGTCAATCGGTCTTAGGTTGTATCTAGTCATGGAATATATAGACCTTAACGGGAATTCGTGACATGCAATTTCGTGGAATCCAGAGCGAAGCTGTCCCTACGTTAGCAACTATAGTTAGGTAGGTACTCGCTGATTAGCCCATTATGAATTGAATCAGGTACTAAAATTCTACATCAATGATTGAATCTGGGGACACGGGAGTGTCCCCGCCAAAGACGAGCCAAAGGAAACGGGGCACTACCTACCTTTTCTCGAAGCGTTTCGTCGAATTTTCGAACCGTCATAGCTTCGGTCCGAATGACGCTAAAAAGCTGAAATTTTCAGGATAAGATGTTGTTGGGGGACTTACCGAATATACCAAGTTTCAATTTTTTAGCATTTATAGTTTCAGTTTATTGATTACCTAAAATACGTCGATTTCGTACTCACTCACTGATGATCATCAACTGAAAAAAGGTACTTCCTGAAGTGCTAGAAGACTGAAATTTGGTATGTAGGCTAGAATATGCATATAAACAACAGGAAAATTAAGAAATCTGAATCTTTTCATCTCCAACCCCTCGTATAGGGGGTGCAAATCTGACAGCATTTCCTTGTATTATAGAACAGTCATAATAACTTCGGTACGGAACATGGTAGAAAGCTGTAATTTTCAGGATAACATGTCGTTGACAGATTTATTAAACTTACCAAGTATCAATCATCTAGCATTTATGGTTTCAGATTTATTGGTACTTGAAATACGTAGTTTAGGTTTTTTTTTTTCACTTTTACGAAATCAGTTCTATAAAATCAAAATCTCTAGGACTCTAGGGTATCCAATATTCCAATAGTCCTAGAAAGCTGAAATTTGCTATGTATGTAATTTGGAATTGTATATTAACAACGGAAAAATTAAGAAATCGGTACTTTTCCCTTCCAATGCATCGCATATTAGCTGTACAGTCTGTACTTAATACAGTCTGTACTTAATTAAAGAAATATATGCAAAATGCAGTATACATACATAATACTGCATTTAAATATAAATTAAAATAAATAAAAAAATCATGAATCGTATTCATACAAAAATTATGCCCCTATGTAGCAGGATTTGAAATCGCGACCTCTGCCGCAGCAGTCAAGGTCCGTAACCACTCGGCCAAAAATCACGTATTCTTGTCAGTCTGCTATCGTTGAATACAATCGGCTAATATTTAAGTACCGCCCTGATTTACCTCTTATTACATGTGGCAAATCAACAAAGAAAAGAAACAACGATAGGGAGTGGGCCATGAAACAAGGATTAGCTGAAGTACAGGAAAATCAGCTAAAAAAAATCAAAAAATCTAGGGCGCCTGCCAAAAATAAATGAAATCCCACCAAAAACATTTCATGTAAAATTGGTTGCCAAAGACTCACAAGTGCATAATGCTTTCACTGTTAAAAAGTTATGAGATCTCTAATTAGAGCCAAGCCCGAAGGTGAGCTCCTCTTTGTGCTGCGCATCATAACCCACGGAGTCTGTCTCAAGTTCAAAGTACATAGTTCTAAATGCTCTTTACTGTGTACCAAACTAATAATATTAAATAATATGTAAGTCTATATATAAAACTTGTCCCTAGAACCTCTACATCTTGGTAAAAAGGTACGGCTTGGCCGTTTCGTATATGTCGCCCTAACTATTCCTTAATGACTTAAATGTTATGTCAGGAAATGTTCGAATAATATTAAACGGCCAAGCCATACCTTTTTACCAAGATGTAGAGGTTCTAGGGACAAGTTTTATATATAGACTTACATGTTATTTAATATTATTAGTTTGGTACACAGTAAAGAGCATTTAGAACTATGTACTTTGAACTTGAGACAGACTCCGTGGGTTATGATGCGCAGCACAAAGAGGAGCTCACCTTCGGGCTTGGCTCTAATTAGAGATCTCATAACTTTTTAACAGTGAAAGCATTATGCACTTGTGAGTCTTTGGCAACCAATTTTACATGAAATGTTTTTGGTGGGATCATTGTTTACTGAAATAAAAATGGAGTATTTTAACTGTCGTAGACGTCTACTAGTTGAAGGTTGATGTCCTTTGACCATGGACTTATGTCATACGTCAAATCGTCAAACTATGGAATGAAATGTTGAAATGAAACTATGATCTTTTATATAGAAATGAAATGTTTTTTATTTCGTAAGTATAATAATGGACAATAGTTGATGCCTCTTATGATATATCGGGACTCTACCATCGGTTTGAAAAGCAGATTCTACTGCGAAGAACCGACAAGAAACTTATACGTATATACTCGTACGTATACGAAACCTAACGTAGAAACCAAGTTTTCTAACGCTGCGTTTTCCATATGGTAGAGGCCAATGGGTTCTTCGGACTACCTAAGTATATGCCATTGCCACTTCCGGAGCGAAGTCCTGGGCAGTCACTATAGTCTATCCGCGTTAAGAAAATAGTAACTCATCACTGTTGGCAGGTTGCCACGAGAGACCAATGAGATTGTAAGAAAGCAGAAAGTTTTTTTGAATTATAGCAACATAATTGGTCGGGGACGTGGCTTAGCCTGCCGACAGTGATGAGTTACTATTTTCTTAACGCGGACACACTATAGTCCATACTTATATTATAAATACACTTTAACGTCCCATCTTTTCAACCGATAAATACCAAATTTCATCAAAATCGGTTAAGTTGCACTACACTTGCACACATAAGTTGCACTTTTTACCCCGGAAAATTCCACGTGGACGTGACCTGAAGGTTTCTATAAACCAATCGACTCATGAAGTTAGGGCCTAAATATAAAGCTTTACCGTTTACCTCTTAACAATCATGCATTGCGTATTGTACGAAAAGGGGACGCGGAACTAAGCCCTTACTGAAATCGTAGGCTTCGAATAGGCTCCGAACAGGCTTTATTTTCAATAAGCGTGCAATAAAACCACAAAAGAGCACAATGGCCGCCGTCAAGTGCTTGTCGCGTAGATTTATAGCTCGTCACTTAACAATAAATAGTGATTTTCGCGTTCCAGCACACATAGACGCAGAATGTAAAGGTTTACGTACCGAAGTTACTCCTGATTTAAACATATAGGTACTTACCTCTTCTGTAGGCCGTAGAAAAAATAAAAAAAGATAATAAGAAAAAGATAAATAGTATTTTAACTATTTATCTATGTAATTACTAGATGATTTCCGCGACTTGGTCCGCGTGGATTAAGTTTTTTTGATTCCCGAGGAAACTTTTTGATTTTCCGGGATAAAAAGTAGCCTATGTCCTTTCTCGGGATACAGTCTACCCCTGTACCAAATTTCATCAAAATTGGTTGAGCAGTTGGGCCGTGAAAGCGTAGCAGACATACAAACACACTTTCGCATTAAAAATATTAGTATGGGTTCTTGGTTTCAAAGTATTCTGGGTACCTGCTGATTTTACTCTGACCCTTCACAATACTAAACCAAGCTCGGTTACATTCTATGTCCGTTGTCCCGCAAGCACGTCCACTATTGTCCCACATATAAGGCTTTGATATTTTTATACGATAGAAAGGTACTAGGTCTCTTACATAGAATTAAGAACAGATAACTATAGAAGTGGCAAAATAGAGCGTGAACGGTTCAAATGTGCAGACGTCCAGTGAAACATCAATGCAATGGTCGAGATAGGTATATTTGCATAGCGGTATAGCATAGTAAACGTTTATTATAAACTAGATCATTCCCGCGACTTCATCCGCGTGGTTAAGGATTTTTGATTCCCGCAGGAACTCTTTAATTTTCCGGGATAAAAAGTAGCCTATATCCTTCCCCGGGATACAAACTATCCCTATACCTATATACTAAATTTCATCAAAATCGGTTGAACAGATGGGCTGTGAAAGCGTAGCATACAGACAGACAGACAGACGGAAAGACCCTACTTTCCCATTTATAATATTAGTATGGATTATTTTGATCAGTATGAGCTTAAAAATCGTTTAAAAAGTTTTCAAAATCAACGATACGTTGTGTACAGACAAAATTTTTTTTTTAATACATAGGCGAGCGCTTGGCTTGCTTGCGAGTGGTGATGCAGCCTAAGGTGGAGCGCGCTTGCCTAGAAGATGCCTATTCACTCTTGATTTGAAGGTACCTACATTAAAAGAGGAGGGGAAAACGGAAGCCGGGAGGGCATTCCATATCCTAGCGGTTCGAATTAGAAACGAGGAAGCAAATCGCTTCGTACGAGTCCGCGGAATTTCGACTGCGTAAGGGTGCAGACCTTGTCGATGCCGTTTCGATAATATAAAGGTGACGGAGGAACCAGATCGAATAGCTATTGAGCACACTCTCCGAAATATATCCTGTAGAATACCGATAGACAGGCAACTTTGCGCCGATGTTCTAAGCTATGCAGCTTTGAACTGACCAGCGCTTTGTTACCAATAAGTCTCCTAGCACGACGATCCACCGAATCCAATGCATCAAGCTGGTACTTGGCAGAGCCATCCCATAAATGGCTGCAGTACTCCATGCACGATTGAACTTGTGCTTGGTACAGAATAAGAAGCTGTTCCGCTGTTAAGTTGGCGTGAAGTACCGCTTGACTTTGTTAAAAGCCAAATATGTCCTATATGTTCTAGTAAACATGCTGCTAGTCTGCCTGGATTTAGACTTTTGAAAAATTCCTCGAGGTTTCTTATGTCCTTTGTCAGGATGCAAGCTCTTTTTTTACCAAATCTCAAGATCGGTTCAGAGGTTTGACCACAGAATAGGTAAAGTTTACCAATGAGAATCTAAAAAAAACATTCAACAGCACTTTTGCATTTCGAATTCTAGGGTCTCATTGTAAGTACAAAGCTAACTGTGAGATGTATTACCTTCTAGCATTGGAAGACAGAGATCGCTTTATATCATGTTTTATGGCGCATTTGTGCCAATTTATCGATTTGTTAGTTGATTCGAGGTCTCCACTAATATTTATTGCTGATAACAACAATCTAATCAACATCAATATTTTAATATACTTATTACCTTCTTGCCTTAGCGGTTTGAATAAAATATTTTCTTACAAGCAAAAGGTCTCGTTTTAGAATTTTCCCCGGTAACAAACGAGAATTTGACAAAAAATTACTCAATACGTATATGCGTAAAATAATATCTTACATATAGATTTTTTTTTAATCACTAAAAGTTAGCCCTTGGTTGCGATCTCACCTGATGGTAAGTGAAAAGGCAGTCTAAGATGGTAGCGGGCTAAGCATGGCAGTTATATTAAACCCATACCCCTATTCGGTTTCTACACGACATCGTACCGGAACGCTAAATCACTTGGCGGCACGTCTTTGCCGGCAGGGTGGTTACTAGCCACGGCCGAAGCCTCCCACCAGGGACCTCCCACCAGCCACCAGGATAAAATAGTAATAGACATAGATGATACAGTAAGTACATCTTAGGGCATTGATTGACTGCCGTCAGTGGCCGAAATCTGACTCGAAATGAGAGAGATTAGGATCAATACCAACGTTCGTTCTTACTTTCCGAGCTTTGTATATCCATACTAATATTATAAATGCGAAAGTGTGTCTGTCTGTCTGCTACGCTTTCACGGCCCAACTACTCAACCGATTTTGATGAAATTTGGTACAGGGATAGGTTATATCCCGGGAAAGGACTAAAAGAACATAGGCAACTTTTTATCCCGGAAAATGAAGGAGTTCTAGCGTTAATCAAAAAACTTAATCCACGCAGACGAAGTCACGGGCATCATCTACTAATAGATAAATATTATAATTATTTTTGTTGTATTTTTATGGTGTATAATTCACTTCATAAATATTCTTATATTATATTCTTATATTTATATATATATATATTCGTTAGTCTGTTCGTTAGTCTCGCTAAAACTCAGAAACGGCTGGACTGATTTTGATGGAATTTTATGTGTGTGTTTGCCGGTGAGTGGTGCTGCAATCGGGTTCTAGATTCAGGGCAGGACAACGTCTGCCACGCCTGCTCACTAGTAATAATATATAAAAATATAATTTTACCCAAAATACGCATTTCTATAATAGTACCAGATAGGTTGCGTCCCGGGGAAGCACATAGGCTACTTTTTATCCCGGAAAATTGAAGAGTTCCCGCGGGAATCAAAAAACATCAATCCACGCGGACGAAGTCGCGGGCATCATCTGGTTATGTAATACTTGCTGATGCCCACGACGTCGTCCGCGTGAAATAAGTTCTTTAGCAAAAGTAGCCTATGTCACTCTCCAGGTGTTCTCGACTATACCCATGCAAAAAATCACGTCAATCCGTTGCTGCGTTACGGCGTGATTGAAGAACAAACCAACAAACAAACACACTTTCGCATTTATAATATTAGTATGACTCCGTAGGTTACTCTTCTAGGTTTGGGATATAACTAAATTCCTTTCGCAGAATACAATCTACCCCCCCAACTAATTTGGTCAAGATTGTTTGAACAGATGGGCCTTGAAAACGCATCAGACGGACACATTAAAACAAAAAAACACTTTTTCGCATTAAAATTATTTGAATCCTATCTAAACAAAATAAATCAAACTAAGTACCTATTTGAATTTTATCTTGATTTAGTACCTACGACTAGCTACCCAATTGAAACAATGAAACGAAGCAGGCATACTGTCGTTTTTATGATCAAAATAACACGATCCTGCGATTTTATTGCAACGCAATTACCTATTGTACTTACGCCAATTATTCGACTATCTAAAACTTGTTAAGCCGTAAAATTGTGAAATTCCATTCGAATGAAACAATAAAATGGCGGACGGTTTGGGTTTAGACGTTGTAAAAGCGATTGTTCTGTTTATTTATCGAAATGCTTTGTAAGAGTTAATACTACCACCGTCTAATTAATTCTTACCAGTCAACTGATGGAGACGTCTAAAATAATTCCAATAAAGATTACTTTTTTTGCAACTTTATAACCGTCTGTTGGGTCTGTCTGTCAATGATGGGAATATCCAGAAACTTCTCGTCTTTCAATACTCCCATCACCATCTCCCATGGCAGATAAGATAATGCATGATCAGACTTGAAAGAAGTTGAAAAAGAAGCTCATCTCTATTGGACAGAGCAACGCAGGGTGACAGTAGAGTGACGGGGGAGGGTATCTCCAAGCTGGCAAAATTTTCGATACAAAATTCTGTCATTCTACCACAAAATTGGTATGCTGCTTAAAGGTCTATGTGTCACCGTAAGATTGTAAAAACCGTTAGATTATAATGTAACTCGCGAAATTGTAAACTGTCGAATGATTACAATACAACGGATTATTTTTCGGTTAATTGTAATCTGTTAGGTTTATTAACCCGATAGAACCTAAGTGCCCTAAGGGCACTACTTGATTATTTATGTCGAACCCTAACCTAGCCTACAAGAAAGAGACAAGAAAACGTAAATACAATGAATATTTCAAAAATTGACACTTAAAACATTGAACGGTTCACAATCTTTCGACTGTTTACAATCTATCGAAAAAAAAAGCGTTAGATTACAATCTTACGGTGACATATACGAAGATGTAGGTGTGGAGTCTGGTCTGCCATGTGTATTGTCGTTGGTCCACTGTAAGAAAATAACTAACGCTGTGATACTGATAAGGTACAAGTTATAATTTATTAATATCTATACCTATCTACAATAAAACTAACTAACTGGATTACTGGATTTCAGGGCGAGTCGACTGGACGGTGTAAAAAATTGGTATTTCATATTCATCGTTTAGGTGGCGTGTAAAGGGTTTGATGATTATGTAAGCATTATACTTGAGATCCCTTCTTGTCAGGTCATAATGAAAAGTTATTCATGTCATAATGGAATCGGAGTATTAATTGCAAACAGTGGCACCTTCGATAAATTGTTCATTTAACAATTAGTTCCCTAATGGTGTCTAGTTTTCTTGTTTTTTTAATGTAACAATTTTACATGCAGCAGTAAGCAGCACTTATATTGCTGTATGACTTGCACGCCACTTGTAGTTATAGCAAAGAATAGGTAATAGTAGTAAGTTATAGGTAGTCAACTAAATCGAGATAAAAAACTACAAAAAAGAAAATCACTGTTCCCCTTGTCAATCTATTACCGTTGGATAGGTATTAAATCAATAGTGAAATAGCTCATTCGCTTCATTAAGGATAAAGTAATTAGTCAATTAAAATAGTTACCTTACTTTAGCTCATAAATCAGACAATTATTGTATTTGAGCTGCCTTTCTAGGTTGGTCTATGAATTGTGCGTTGGGTATCAAAGACTTAAATTCCATAACCGCCGGTTTAGATTTCTTCTTCCATGTTTCAAGTTCTGCGTCCAGGTTTTGTGTATATGATTTTGAACGTTGAGCGCGACGGTCTACCACTACGGATGGATATCCTGGGCGTTAAACAAAATAATATAAGATTCGCGAAACACTTTTGTATTTTATGCTTGACTGTACATACACAGTACACACCTCAGTATTTAACTGCCGGTCCAGTTCACCACCGAGAAGGAGCAGCTCGACCATTCGGCCGAGATTCTTTTGGTTAAGATGATCCCCAGGTCAATGTTTGGACTAATGGAAATACGTCGATCCGTTGCTCTGTTTCGGCGTTATTGACAAACCAACAAACAAACACACTTTCGCATTTTTATTAGTATGAGAGCTACCACAGAAAGCATTTTTTTACAGACTAGAAGTAAAAAATTCTGTTGAACAAATATTCAATTTGATATCAAAACCAGCTAAATAAGAACAAAAGTGAATGGTTCCATTTGTGTAATAAAGGGGACAAATGAAACCGCACACTTAACTCTATCTTTGTTAAGACGATGCTGAGACAAAGTGGTAATGTTAGGATTAGAGCTCACAAAAGTTTGTGAGTTGATTTAATAATATTTAATGTTAATAACAATAATTTATCGCTAATTGGCGCTTGAAAGATATTAAGGTGGCATGTTAATAGAAACACGTGATTATATAGTTAAAACAAACATACATACATAGACTGATGAACACATAACCCTGTGCGTTCCGCAGTCGGGTAAAAAGGAAACAAATTGTTGACATATATAGAAGAATTGTTAATTGCTAACTTCCTCGTAGTTTTTTATTGTGAAATATTGTTCATTAAATTAGGTAATAAATCAAACATTTTATGACCACAATACACTATCTTATGTACTATGCAATTCCATTTAAAATGTTTATATTCTTTTTTAAATCCCTCTCAACGATTAAAACTCTTCTTTAAGAATACCACACTCCAATAGGTCACACCAAGAAGGTAGTCAGTATGTAATTAATATTTCCTTGTTATTGTATTTACGCGGCAGTGTGGACTATGCGCTAAAAGTATGAAAAGCAGGCATAGCCTGGTATCGCAATATTGGAATAATCCCCGAACAGGTAATAGTATCCCGGGAGAACTGAGAACTGCGAGATAAAGAAAATATCAAGACTATTATAGCCCGTCGCACGCACGTCGCTCCGATGTTGGACACAGTATGGATACGCTCATTTATAATTTAGCAAATTTATTATGTTGAAAATATTTCGGCCCGTTTTGTCTTGTTGTTCCCATATTGTATAACTAAATGATTCCCGCGACTTCGTCAGTGTGGATTTATGTTTTTTGATTCCCGCGGGAACTCTTCAATTTTCTGGGAAAAAGTAGCATATGTCCTTCCCTGAGATACAATCTGTCCTTGTACCAAATTTCATCAAAATCGGTTGAACAGATATATTTTTTTGATTGCCGCGGGAACTCTTAAATTTTCCGGGATAAATAGTCCTATGTCCTTCCCCGGGATGTAACCTATCTCTGTACCAAAGGGAAACGCCCAGTTGACTAAGGGGTTTTGGCCAAGGTGCAGTCATCAATGAAACAAATTGTATGCATAAGGATTGAAATCGTAGATTAAGAAACAAAAACTATTTTGAACGTAAAACTCGGACGAACTTCTATAGAGCATGTATAAAACAATTCAAGTTACAATAAAACAAACATGTAGTTTTCGATTTTTTATTAATTTTCACGTAAATTCATAACTAGAGCGTCGTCTACGAACTGGGCTGGGGGATTAATGTTAGCCTGATAAATCTTGCCCAGCCCAAGAACCACATAGTCATCAAATGGGCACAACAGCCTACTGTCCTTCGACCAGCTATACGTAGTCCAAAGTAAAGCCAGGGTCGTCATCGGGAGCATCGGCAGAGTCCATAATTGCAGCAAAGTAGTCAGGTGTAAAATACAGCAAACCGAGGAAGAAAATCACGATTACGAAACACAACAGTAGCAAACATAGAATAATTAAACCTCTAGAAACAATGCCAGCGTGTAACCGAAAGGGATAGGTAATAATAGGGAAAACGCTGCAATGCACCAAACACATAATGTGCTTTATGAACAAAACAAACTAAACCCATGACACGCAGAAAGGGATAGAAGAAATCATATTTTGTTCTCATTCTATCTTGTGTAACATCTCAACACTGAATTTCTTTCATGTGGTAGTGAAAAGGAGATATGGCTTGGTCTATATTACTTTCTCTGTCTACGGTAGCAACCGATGAACGCGAATAAAGAGAATAGAGATAAAACAATAAGTCAATGTCAATACTGTCTATGGCCATAGATATGTATGCCGTGAGCCAATGATGATAAATCGATGTTACGTACATCGATTTATATCGATGTGTACATTCACTGAATCAGTTCAATTGATTGATCTAGCATGTCAATGTTTATTTATATAATATTTTATATAATAAGGTTTTTATAAGATAGCAATAAAACCATTAAAAAACCAAAAGCGAAAAAGCTTCGCTTTAATTATTTTTCTGAAAATATCGATCTCGGATTATCGATTTTTGGTATATCGACTTTACGAAATGATATTGCACTCCCTACATTGTCAAGATTGACATTACGAGCCACGGCCCACGGAAGTGGTTTGAAAATAAAGAATGTCGACTGAGTTTCTCTTTTAAACTAACTAATTATTTCTGAGTGCTACGTACAAATAGGTAACTGGAATATACTAGTTATTAAATATGTCTTTTTATGATATTCATTACATTGCTGGCTGCTCCTTGGCCAAAAATGGGCGTTTCCCTTTCATCAAAACCGGTTGAGTAGTTGGGCTGTGAAAGCGTAGCAAACAGACAGACAGACAGACAGACACACTTTCGCATTTATAATATTAGTATGGATATGTAGCACAGATGTGGACTTTGCAGAAAGTTGAAAAGAATAAAGTTCATACTCTTGAGATGAGGAGATTGAAGCCGTCGTCGTTGTCTCAACCTATAGACGTCCACTGCTGGACGAAGGTCTCCTGCATGGATCGCCACAGAACACGGTCTTGTGCCGCTTGTTTCCAGCGGCTCGCAGCTGCACGCTTGAGATCATTCGTCCACCTAGTGGGGGGTCGTCCAACGCTGCGTTTCCCGGTGCGAGGCCGCCATTCGAGCACTTTGGGACCCCAACGCCTATCTGTTCTACAAACAATGTGCCCCGCCCATTGCCACTTAAGCTTGGCGACTCCTCGAGCTATGTCGGTTACTCTGGTTCGCCTACGGATCTCCTCATTTCTCATATGATAAATGATAGGATAGGATACTCCGAGCATAGCTCTCTCCATCGCCCGCTGAGTGACCCTGAGCTTTCTTATGGGGCCCATAGTTAGTGACCATGTTTCAGAGCCGTAAGTCATCACTGGCAACACGCACTGTTCGAAAACTTTCGTCTTCAGACACTGAGGGATTTTGGACGAGAAGATGTCGCGGAGTTTCCCGAACGCTGTCCATCCGAGTTGGATTCGGCGGTTGACCTCCTTCTCGAAATTGGACCTACCTAACTGGACTGTATGCCCCAGGTATATGTACTCATTAACAATTTCGAGTGCAGTGTTATCAACTAACACTGGGTGGGGCTGAACATGTGCATTGGACATGATCTTCGTCTTACTCATGTTCATTTTTAGGCCCACCTGTTGAACTCTGCTGAGGTCATTGAGCATTGTGTTAAGGTCTTCCAGAGTTTCTGCCATAACAACTATATCGTCGGCAAACCGCAGGTGTGTGATGTACTCGCCGTTGATTTTGATACCGAGTCCGTTCCACTCCAGAAGCTTAAAGACGTCTTCCGACACAGCGGTAAACAGCTTCGGAGAGATAACATCTCCCTGACGCACTCCTCGCTGCAATCGGATAGGTCTCGTAGTCTGGTCTTGTATACGGACTGACATAGTGGCGTTTTCGTACAAGCACTTCAACACCTGTATGTACCGGCAGTCAAATTTTCATCTCTGTAGAGACCTCAACACTGCCCAAGTTTCCACCGAATCGAAGGCTTTCTCATAGTCCACAAACGCCAAGCAAAGAGGCCGGTTATACTCTTCTGTCTTCTGTATAATCTGCCGCAGCGTATGTATGTGGTCTATGGTACTGAAACCTTTTCGGAACCCGGCTTGTTCGGGAGGCTGGAAGTCGTCGAACCTACGAGTTTAAATTTCAACAATATTAAAACAATACGGATTTAAGCGATGGCAATACGCCCCCTGGGCATTAAAAACATCTGCTATTGTAAGTAAATGGTGGCATTTGTATTCCAATACATTTCACGGCATGAAAGTGACTCCATTGAGCGCATTATTGTGTAGGTCTGTTTGTCATAGATATGCCCTCTAGTACTACGGCGAGAAAGGTCGCCCATGCGTTGCTGCCTTTGCGATATTTAAGGAAGCAGTGGACGATTCCTTCCTGACTGTACCAAACTGTCGGCCAGCAAAAAGTGTCGAATGCTCGTGAGGCGAATAACTTCAAAGGCGATGAGTACTCCGGCTCTGCCAAGTGTATTAATAGTGAACGCAACATGAACGTAGTGTGTGCCATAATCTAATTTGGTATCTGTAATACCTTTCTCATCTGTATCATAAATTAGACGTCATATCCTCACTATTCTCATGTTCACGCTCGGCTGTACCTTTTGTAGTTCGCACGGAGTGGCTGTCATACGGCGGGTCTTAGCGAATTAACACCGAAGTGAAGGTGCAACACAGCTGTACTGCATTTCGTACCACTGAACGTAACATGAGCTCAGTGTGTATCCAGCTCAAATCCCATCCCTATAATTACTATGAATGAATCTTTAAAGTTCGAATAGATCTCTTGTAGCTATGTGCGTTTGAGCTTTTAACCTAAATTGGCCCTTGACTGCGACATCACTAAGGATTATGTAGTCTAAGATGAAAGCGGGCTAACTTGATTTGACGGTTTAATTGAACCCTTAACTCGTATCCATACATATATACACACATAGTACATACTGGTATCGGTACTACGTGATCAAACTGGCCATAGCTGAAACCTTCTACCAGACATGTATCTCGTGGACAATCCCAAAATTCTGGAGTCCCTAGAGCACCGAAGAGACGTTAGTTCTCTTTAAGTGTTCTATCGTCGCTACAATGGGGAGTGCTCTGAATCTAATACCACCTTCCGTGTTCTCCAGTCACACTCTTCTTCGCAGAAACAAATTTCATCCTCACCACCTGGATGCCTGATCTTCTTCCACCTTCCGTTATTCTATGTCATTTCTGCCACGTACCTGCAAATTGTGGAACCAACTTCCATCTTCTGTGTTCCTTAATGGGCCCTTCAAAGGGCGGATATACAAATTTCTCCAAAGCCACGCATTGGCGGTTCCTCTGGTGCTGCAAATGTTCATGGGCGGCGGTAATCACTTACCATCAGGCCTGCTCGCTACATTTTTTTTTAAATGTAGGTTTTTCACTTTCTTCTTTAAATAAAGTTTTCCTTATTGACCCTCCTGGAAATCAAATCCAGGATCTCTCGTTTTAGTCACTCGAAACTAAATTTTATTTTATTCTGTAAGTAGGTACTTTTATTTGTGGGCACTTAAAATTTAAAACAAACACTGTACCAAATAGGTTATAATATTTTAAATAGGTAATAAAAAGTGTGATAGTAACAAGCGTATAAAAACAGCCGAAATTAGAACCTCATACTTCTAAAAGCAATCGAAACCATCTCGTTATGCATATTGTGTTATACAACAGAACATTCAAATCATTATACTTATAATTAGGTCTCATGCTGCGCGTGTGATTGAAAAATCTTTCCCGGTCAGTGTGCACTAGCCTTAAAATATGATTCGTTTGTTTGAAACAACGTTTTAAACTGTTCAAAGCACACATTGTTACGCCTTAAGTATTGAATAATGGATATTATTAATTTTAAATTCGAAAACAGATTAAGGATTTTATCTTTGGGATTTTTACCACAGAGTAAAATAAAATATACCTGAATGGAACAGTATAATTATTAATTACCAGTTGTACCGAAGTTAATGCCTTTAAAGGCATTTCTGTATGGATTGTAGAGCACACCCACGTATGGTCTGTAAGCACACCAGGAAGTCGCTTATTTTTAACGAAAGAAATTTGACGACTAAGAAAAAATTAAAGGATTGTGAAATTTTTTTAATACGCATTTGTTATCAAATAAAATATTGAAGCAAAAATATCAAACCACCCAGTTTCTATTTAGAGCTACGGAGTAACAAGAATTCGATCAAGAAAATTATGATAAAAGAAAAATACCTATACATAGCAAAATAATTTTTTTTTTTTTAATTTTAAAAATATATGTTGGTACCTAATTTGTAGGTCTGGAACTGGATGCATAAAATGAGAAGTAAATATCACTATAATGATACAAAATGTAATGGTTCATAAATAAGTCCGTAGCTACTCAAAATTATGCAGGTTTCATTAAGAAACTTCCATTTTCGTAAACACAATAACAATAAAACAATGCAGCTAATCACGCACACAGGGAAACTTGAAACCTGCATAAATATGAAGACGGCAAACGGCAGGTGGACCCACTGATTCCTCGCAGATAATTTGCCTAACTGGTTCTTACTCTGACATATTGCCTTACCAACATCACTATCATCATCAACAATTTTCGTTGAAATTAAATCCATTGCTGAATCTGATACTACCGTTACAAAATTCTCGAAGACAACCAGCCAATGTATAGTTTATGTGAAGAGTTGTTGGGTAAACTAGTTGGTTTTACAATATGACATGTTCTGGTCAGTAGCCCCCATCCATACGGTTGATAAGAGTCCCTTATTGCGACATTTAATTATTATGGGTACATTTCAAAGAATATCGTCGAGTCTTTGTTTACAAAATGTAAATTAAATTGTTTTTGTAAAAAAGTGCACATAAAACCACGTATGGTGGTGTAACACAGTGAAGGTAATTACGGCCGAAACGCTACGTTTTTCTCATTAATGACTTACTTAATTAACGTCACTTCTAAAAGACAAATACCTCATATGTCAAATTATGATTATAATAGTAGATTATTCACCACGGGGGTAATGCGATGTATTATGTCACGGGCGCCGGGATAAATCCCAAGCGGAACGAGGGATTTTAGAGTAACTCCCGAGCGTAGCGAGGGTGTTGCATCTAGAATCCTGAGAGTAGCGCGGGAATTAGGGGCGCCCAAGATTAATACAGCATTACCCCTACGGTGAATACTCTACTTTGCACACCTCGCGATACAACCACTTCTTTCAGCTGGCGTGGCCTACTCGATTTGACAAAGAAATGTCGTCAGTGCGAATCTAGTGGGCCACGGCTTCGGTTTTCGAAAATCGAGTTGGCCGCGCCTGCTGAGAACACATTCTGTTTACCGAAATTAGACTTTATGGATATAGCAATAAGAATTATGAATAAAACCTCTTTGGAATGAATAGAATTTCCTTCAGATCTTGCTTCAGATGCGCGATAATTCTAAATTCAAATCACATTATAACCCTAGGGAATAATGGATTTCAGTACAACATTATAACCCTAGGGATTTAATGTCTTACTTTAACCTTAGATAACAGGCCATGTAATTGGGCGTTGTTGAGCGAGTGGTGTGAAAAATTTTATATCTATTTGAGTCTATGCTTTTTATCTTTCATTATAATTTGTATTCTAATTTCTTATTTGTGACATTAAAGGTAGTTCAATAATAATTTATATTTTAACTGATTTTGACATTTAAAATATTTTCTCTAATGTAATGGTTCTAAGCAGTGTAAATTTTTTTATCTACTCCAGCATCGAAAAGTTCCAATTTCGAATTTGACAACTATATCGAATTGAACCCTCTTTCGTGTTTGCTTCTCATAACGATACAGTTCGTTGTATGGGAGCTGTATCGTTATGAGTCGTAGCTGTATCGATATGGTTATCTTCATAAATAGGATACCTATAGCTTAGCGGCTCTGGGTTCTGGCACTTTTGGTTTTTATTAATTTATAAAGTAAAAAATTATAAAGACGTCCTTGTCGTAGATAAAATCTTGTATTACGTAAATAAATTACGTACAGTTGCACGTAATTAGTCATTTTATTTCTCGTACTATCCTATTTTGATACTCGGCAAGCCTCGTATCAAATACAGTTGCATAAATAGCTATAATTATTCAAGTTTAGTTACAAAATATAGATAAATGTTTTCTGTAGAAATTTTTATACAATCGATATTTACAATATAATAAGTGAGTAATTAGAATTGTTGTAACCAGAAGAAATTTGTGCGTTAGGGTTAGCTGACTGAATATGCGGTTCTAATTTTAAGTATAAACATCTTGTGTCTTCTCATATTCTCATAAATAAATAAATTAATTTAGATTAAAAATATAGAACTCAATCAATTGTTTCTCATTTCCAGGAAAATGCGTTAAAGTACGAGTACAATGCCTAGCAAAATCTTGCAGTTTGTACAATAAATAGATTCCACGGTCCAATAAAGTGTTAACTGCAACGACCTCAATTTACATAGACGGGCCCTGTCGAACAAAGAATGTGGACTTATGTTTAACAACGCCATCTAGTCTGAAAAGCGGAAACTTGCTTGCAACATATGCGCCATCTTGAAAACGTATGACTCGGTCATAGATTAGTACAGATGCGCTTGTCGAAAATAATACCTACATGAGTGTACTCTCTGAGGTAAACGATAAATGTTAGTATGACGTTGTTATTTTTACCACGTTTTTGTTACCAGTTTCCTGGAAGCTTGTGAGAAGGTTCTTAGATATATTTAAAGGTCAAAGTCCAAACAATGGGGCGCTGCAGTTCGTCGTGGGTTTTTTTAATTTAATTATTTGTTAATTGTTGATACTGAAGTTTTGTCGAAAAATTGACAGAAATAAAGTCATTTTTAGGGTTGCGTACCAAAATGATAAGAAAACAACCCTTGTGGTGCGACATAACTGTCCGTCACACTTAGCATAATTCGGTAACTACTAATGCAAAAAACTTGAAATTTAAAATAATAACAGCTAAAACAGTTTAAAATAATCCTCGCCAAACCTTATTGCAAATGAAAGAATTCAAAAATAATTATTAGTACTATTATAATAAAAAGGGGTTGGAATGGGAGAGGTGAAAGAGTACTAATGGATCGAGTCACAGAAAAATACTTCATTTGAAATTATTTTATTTTATACATTTCTAAGTATGCTACTTGCCATCAAAAGAAATATTAAAGCTATTTTGAGATAAATCACTTACACAGTGTGCATTTAAAAATACGATTAAGTAATAAACACTTGTAAGTAGGTAGCTGTACATAATAGGTACTGAACAACTTTTGTTCAACGAAATAATAAAATTCTGAATTTTGAATTAACTATTTATTTTTCATCAAATATCAATCAATCAAATCAAAAATAATAATATATAATATATAATATATAATATAAATATTATAAATGCGAAATTTGGTTGGATGGATGTATGGATGTTTGTTACTCAATCACGCCCCAACGGCTGAACGGATCGGGCTGAAATTTGGCACAGAGATAGATTATAGTCTGGAATAGCACATAGGCTACTTTTTATCCCGGAAAATTAAGGAGTTCCCGCGGGAATCAAAAATCCTCAAACCACGCAGACGAAGTCGCGGGCATTCGCTAGTACAAAATAAAAATTATCAACTTTAATAAATAAAAACCCTTTATTTATTGAAGTTGGTTAAACATTAAACTCACGTCAATAACTAATTTTATCAGATTATTACAATAGCATAATATTGCGTCTCGGAAGGTATTAATGCCTACTGTCCGTTCTGCCCATCTATGCATTAACTAATCTTGGTTGCATTTTTTTTATCGTACTGGACTGGACTATTCTAGGGCTGGAACCCAAAGCCGTAAGGCCAGTTAGTAAAAAAAAAATATCATACAGTTTGCCGCGGAAATTAAATGATTGCGAAATGGATAGAAACATTAAATAGGAAGATTAAATAACGTTTTCTTGGAAATGTATAATTGTGAATTGAAACACTGACCTTAAAATAAAAATAATACAGTGCCAAACTAATAAGACTTTAGATGTTAACTTAGTAACAAATTATCTACACGATGAGCGACCGTGATCGCGCTACGACGGGGACAAAGACAGGCTTATGACAGGTTATAGGAGCGCGCTCTCATAGTTGGTCGCCCGCCATTTTTCTATGAAAGGGCCCATCTAGTACTTACATATATATCGATGGTTAACTGAGTAGTCGTAGCTTCACATAAGAGGTTGAAAAGGTTAATCTAGTGTTGAAGTAAATAATTAGTAAGATAAATTATTAATTACATTATTTTATTGTAAAAGTAATGCAACAAATTAAAACGTTAGCCATAAGGTATAAAACAATGGGCGAGTTAAGCGTAGGGCAGCTGAGGGCAGCCAATATTGTAGACAATGGCCAATTAACGCTACCTGTAATTAAACCAGACGGCCATTTTAAAGAACCTTAATGATTTCTATAGAGCTGTTGTTACCTTATCCACTGATGAATTGGAAAAATGTCGCTATGAACATGATCTTACTTCTTACTAATATTATAAACTAGCTGATGCCCGCGACTTCGTCCGCGTGGATTGAGGTTTTTTGGTTCCCGCGGGAACTCTTTAATTTTCCGGGATAATAAGTAGCCCATGTGTCCACAAAACCTCGATCCACGCGTACGAAGTCGCGGGCATCAGCTAGTACACCCATACATCCATCCATCCAAACTTTCGCATTTATAATATTTATATTGATTGATGGATGTATGGATGTTTGTTACTCAATCACGCCCCAACAGCTTAACGGATCTGGCTGAAATTTGGCACAGAGATAGATTACAGTCTGGAATAGCACATAGGCTACTTTAAATCCCGGAAAATTAAAGAGTTCCCGCGGGAACCACAAAACCTCGATCCACGCGTACGAAGTCGCGGGCATCAGCTAGTATGATATAAGATGTTACACCCCATAAGAGCACGATTACCATGGGTTACTTTCGATATTCTATTAAAAAAAAGTGTATGTGTGCAAGCGGCAGAAGTGAAACTTCAGAAAAGTATACAAATATAGCTTGTATTCTATCTCATTCTATCGCAGGCTAAATCCTATTACGAATATGTTTGTTTGTCTATGTTTAGTGTCGCTTTTTCGTTTCATCGAATTTTCAAATCACAAAGAGTCTAAAGAAATTTCACTTCAACGAAAAATGAAAAAAAAACCACAAAATTTTGTGCTCAGGCTCTGCGATCTTCTTGAAAGCGTTCAAAAGGTTCAACGCTGACTAAAATAACACTTTTTTGTCACTACGATTTTCCAGGCAAGTTCCCTGGGTTTTAGCGTCGCTAAAAATAGCTATATTTTAAAAACCATGACTAAAATTATTGAAGACGAGTATCAGGTATCACATGGTAAGTCCCTGATGGAAATTTGGGCCCAGTCGGTCTAAAGCTTCCGAGCTTAAAACAGTAACATAATAATTGAAACAATAACAAAAAGCGGGGGTATAAACAACTCTACATTAATATTTCTCATCAATAGCCCGATAGTACCAACCGCCCACGTCCGCGAGGTATTGTTTCAATCGAACCGAGTTATTGTAGATAATACCTTATTTATTATTAAAGGGCCTCTTTCCAGACATTAAAACAATGCTGGTGAATTTCCTACTATTGTTATTTGTCCCAATCGGTGATTTTTTACAGCTCTTATACGACCTGTATGTTTGGACGACCTACTTTTCTATACCTACTGGCCTAAGTCTAGATTAGTTCGAAGGCTGCGCGTAAAAAGCGAAACACCCATTGCAATAGCTTCTTTGAACATGAGTCACTAATGCATCTCGGCAGTACCTACCAGAGACTCTAGAAGGAATAAGTAAAGTTACCATAAGCAAAACTCTCCTGCATGCCCGCGGAACTAAATAAAAACCTAATTGTTATTCTGTTTACAACGGTGGTTTACAACTAAAACTCTCATACATTTATTAGTTACTAGCGGATGCTCGCGACTTCGTCCGCGTGGTTTTTTTTAAATTCCCCCGGGAATTCCTTTATTTTCCGGGATAAAAAGTAGCCTATGTTACTTTCCAGGTCCTCAACTATACCCATGCCAAAAATCACGTCGATCCGTTGCTCCGTTCCGGCGTGATTTAGAGGACAAACCAACAAACAAAGTGACTTTCGCATTTATAATATTAAGTATGATTTACAATTTTTTTGACAACCAACAAACCAATAAACCAACAAACCAGCAAACCAACAAACAAACACACTTTCGCATTTATAATATTAGTATGATTGTAATCTTTAAATCTTTTGTTTCTTCCTGGTACTTGTTTATAGGATGAATATTCGGAACCATTGGTAGATTGAAGATTCACTTGAAGATTCGAAAACACAAGAAAATATTTTTTCTGCATTTTTTTTTATTCCACCCCAAGTTAGCCCTTGACTGCGATCTCACCTGATGGTAAGTGATAATGCAATCTAAGATGGTATATAACCTGTAAGGGGTATGGCAGTTATATTAAACCCATACCCCTATTAGTCGGTTTCTACACGACATCGCATCAGAATGCTAAATCGCCTGGCATCGTTGGCGGTACATCTTTGCTGTTAGGGTGGTAACTAGCCACGACCAAAGCCTCCCACCAGACTAAAGTCCATTTTCTTGTCTCTCTTGCCTATCGAAAAAGTTGTTGTCTTTACTTCCCATAAGCAATTGGATTTTATTAGGAAATCAAAGTCATTAAGGCCGGTTTTATTATAATCAGGTTAATTAAGTATTACCATAGCGTTGCATGTTCAAAATGGGTTTCAGATAGAGACAGTTCGGTTTGAAACAAGTTAATGCATCCGGGAAGCTTACCCTTCTATGTTTTCACTTGTGTAGCTGTCGATAGGCTTGTAGTTTCGAAATAATTAGCCTGACTTACGCTTTTAATATCAGTTTATAGTCAGATCAAGCCGAAGTTAACTGCACAACTTATTTGTACTACTTCCATATTCTGTAGTTGTGCATAGCTTATACGTGTAACTTATTAGCTAATGCATTTATTTAATACAGGGATTTGACTAAAACAAAATTAAGTATATGAATTTTTTATAGATATCTGTCCCGTTATAAAATATATACTTAGTCTAGTCATTCAGACTTAAAGTCTGATTTAAGTTTCTTTATGGTTAATATATCTCGCACAGGGATATCCTTTATTACATCTTAGTTTACATCTGTTCGGGAAACGTCAGAAGATATTCCATACATATTGCCATCCATCTATAAACGCTTTATTGACTGAATTGATAGATTGATCTTCGTGAAATTAAGACTTTTATTCAATAATGAAAGTATCAAACTATAGCTATCAATCTACGTTGATAGAAGCCTTGGTAACTTACCAGTGCTGGTAACATAAGGTATGTCAATTTATCGAACAATAACATCGACATTCGACACAAACATGATTTCCTGCGGAAGGCAGATAATGTTTTAATTGGCGTGAAAACTCAATAATTGGAGATAAAAATCAGCAGGTAGGTACCAATTACTGCACTAGCGGTGTGGTACTACGCATCCGCGGTCGCCACTCGATGGACTCGTCCGGTATGATGAGTGATGTGATAAACGAAACTCGATAAATTATTTTACTATATCGAGTTATTTTTTTTTATTATTTTAACATATATAGTTCCTTGTAAAAATACATTTATGTTAACAAGGAACTATGTTTTTTTTTAAATGTATTTTGAACAAGAAAATAGAAAGAGACCAATAAAAGCAAGGAATCTCAGCTCATTTAAAATATATTCAATTAATTAATAATATTAACTCAAATTTAGTATGTAGTAGCGTTCCAGATGCAAATTCTATACCCGTATTCACGCGATCATATATACACACGACGCTGAATATTTTGTATATTTCAATTAAATAAATACAATAGCTAATAAATTAAAAAAAAAATTAAAACTGTTTCACGTAATAATAAAAGGTCTTACAAAAAAAATCATGATGCATATTTATCTATCTAGGTGTATCTTAAAAGTACCGATTTATCTTTAGATATAGTTCGTTTAATTTATAATGTCGAATATTTATATTTAAAATAAATAAATGGTTGTCTATTTATCGATATCGTTATGTCCCATCCCTAGCATTTCACATGCGGTTTTCAACGTGCACGGCTCTGGCTCTAACAACTCATTAGTCTGCCCGCGATCACCGGCCTTTATTTGTGGTTGCATGCCGAGGTTAATTGTTTTAATTTGACCTCATCCACTTTTTGAATTTTGTCGACAGATTATTTTCTCATCACTATTTGTATATAAAAAAGCTAATTTTTTATAGAACTAGTTTTGTAGCATGCTGTCACAATTTTTCTTCAGATTAAATTTTAAATTAAAAACATTAATAATATTTTGATTGTTCTCATTAATTATACGTAGGAAGTAGAACACATATTATTTGCTTAACGCATATTAAATGATAAATAATTTAAATAATGGCTATGATATCTATAATGATTTTAGAATAAGAGTTTTATTTGATTTTCTGTTTGCTTGGCGGCAAGTCTTTGCCGGTATAGGGTGGTACTGGTAACTAGCCACGGGCCACGTCCGAAGCCTCCCACCAGGACACGCCAACAGGCCATAGAAAATTATAAATTCCGGAATGAACCCGGGACCTCCCACTTTAAAAGTACAGCGCTCAACACTGCGCCAGGGAAGTCGTCAAGTGATTCGGTAATGAAAGCGTAGCAGCTATATACAGACAGGCAAACAGACAAACTTTCGCATTTATAATATTAGTATGGAATAAATAACTTTATGGTGGTATTTTTTTTTTTTTTGTATATAGATAAGTGATAACAATATATACTGCCATCGATTCTATCCACACACACAAACACACAAAAAGCTTCTGAAGCCAGAATATGTTATGTGAAACAAAAGACAAAATCTTTTTTTTCGGGCCAATTAAAGAAACATTACAAAAATGTTGCGGCACAACAGCGAAATCGGCATTTTATCGTTTCGGCGAGGGCTGCGGATGACACGCTCAGTTCAATATACAAAATATTCAGCGTCGTGTGTAGATATGATCGCGTGAATACGGGTATCGAATTTGCATCTGGAACGCTACTACTTGTTACAAAGTCACGAAATCGAAAACCCTGCTTCAATCGAGTTCGAGTTCAAATAAAAAGAAAATTCAAGTTACATGACTCTTTGTAGCTACTATTTACCAATGCATTCAATAACTACTTTATAAATACATTAATTTAGTAAATATTAATGCTAGTCCTGGGAATTTGGAGTTGACAAACCTATACTAATATTATAAATGCGAAAGTTTCGATGGATTGATGGATGTTTGTTACTCAACCACGCCAGAACGGCTGAACGGATGATAACGGTCACTTATAATACGTAAAGACTCTACCACTGGTTCGGAAAGCTATTCTACTGAGAGCTGGCAAGAAACTCTTTCTCAAACAGATTTTTTTTACAAGAAGTAGGTAAACAATACAACATTTATGTTACGTTAAAAGTATTACACTAACTTGTGGGCTACTGGATGCTTTACCGTTTAACTTTGTCCTCGAACCTCGACTTAGCAAATGCTGTGTGAGAAGTTAGTCAAAAAACCGGCCAAGTGCGAGTCGGACTCGCGCACCGAGGGTTCCGTACAAACATGTAGTAAGTTTTAAATTATTACAAAAACTACTTAATAGATCTCGTTAAAACCAATTTTCGTTGGAAGTTAGTCAAAAAACCGGCCAAGTGCGAGTCGGACTCGCGCACCGAGGGTTCCGTACAAACATGTAGTAAGTTTTAAATTATTACAAAAACTACTTAATAGATCTCGTTAAAACCAATTTTCGTTGGAAGTTTGCATGGTAATGTACATCATATTTTTTTTTTAGTTTTATCATTCACTTATTTTAGGAGTTACAGGGGGGGGGGGGGGACACATTTTACCACTTTGGAAGTGTCTCTCGCGCAAACTATTCAGTTTAGAAAAAAATTATACTACAAACCTCAATATCATTTTTGAAGACCTATCCATAGATACCACACACGTATGGGTTAGATGAAAAAAAAAATTTTGAGTTTCAGTTCTAAGTATGGGGAACCCCCAAAATTTACTGTTTTTTTCTATTTTTGTAAGAAAATCTTAATGCAGTTCACAGAATACATCTACTTACCAAGTTTCAACAGCATAGTTCTTATAGTTTCGGAAAAAAGTGGCTGTGACATACGGACGGACAGACAGACAGACAGAAATGACGAATCTATAAGGGTTCCGTTTTTGCCAAATTTGCCTACGGAACCCTAAAACGAACTCATGGTAGTTACCTCCAAACGTCCACTAACATTCGAAGCTCGCGTGAACGATGCGATCGTCCTCCCCCAAATCGAATACATTATCTCACCGGTATTCGTGGTCGTGTAATTTGTATTCGAGCGTCCCGCGAGCTGGCGATATGGTAACGCGGTCGATTTGACTAAACAAGGGCTTAACTTCATTTTATAATCCTGGATAAATAAAACTTTTGTGTTTTTAAGTACTTAACTAAAATTGGTAAGTAGATGATAGGGTTGATGATTAAGATAGCATGGTTCAACTTCCATCCTTCTTCCATCCTTCCGACTTCCATGCTTCCATCAATCCGTCCATCCATCCAAACTACACACCTTCCTACACAGTACACAGTCTTTATGAACATCAAAATACAAAGTATGAAACGTAATGGTGATAATTAACGACGGTATCCAAGGGCCCCAAACGCATCTGAGAAGAGCTTACATGTACAAACAGCCGGGGTTTTTTTAAAATTTTCACCATCTCACAAAATGTCGATGACCTATCCTAGACCTAATCCTTTACGTATACCTATCCAAACTTTGGGTCTACGGGGTGGAGTTGAGGTAAGGCACGGTTTTTTTTTTTAACACACTATTAGGTAGGTAGGTATAAATGTGAAAGTTTGGATATTGTATGTAAGTTTATGTGTTTGGTTGTTTGTTAATCTTTCTCGCTACAACGACTGTACCAATTTGGCTGAAATTTGGAATGTAGTTATCATATTATACTCTGAGCTAAGGCTACATTTTGTTCCGGATAATTAAAGAGTTTCTGCAGCAGTCAAAAAACCTTAATCGAACGGACGAAGTCGCAGTCATCATCTAGTACCTTACTAATACATGGCAACACCCCTCTCTATTGCAATAGTAATTTTCTAATTTAACTAGGTATATTACAAATCCACTAATGTTCAGATTCCATTGACATCCTATGAAAAACGCAATATTATTTACTTACTTACAACTTAATTTGCAGTTCCTTCTCCAAAAGTATAAATATAGTGAGCTTTAAAAACAGCACATTATGGTTGCGAATTATAACTTCTAAGCTATCAATTGCATAAATAAATAAATAAATAAATAAATAAAAGTTTATTGACCAAATTATAACCACTACAATAGATACTACGTATATGTAACTAAATTTTTACAAATACAAATTAAACAATAAAAATAAAAATAAAAACTACGTTTGGTCAATGGGCCACCTCCTCAGCCCGTGCCACAGCATGAGAGATAGGTATATACCTACCAAACATACTGCAACGCTGATTTTCAGGAGGAGCCCAAGGATCAAGACGTCACGGACCATCACTTACACCTAATAAAATTTAAAATGAAAATAAAAATAAAAAATTACTTAATTTAACTTAAAATAACATCAGTGTGTATCATTCATTATTTATGGTACCAATTTTCTACTTTCACGGTGGTATCTGTGTCTTTGATCTGTGTGTAGTCTGTGGTGATTCTATAAAATTGTCATTGTCATTGTAGATTTGAAAAAACACAAGTCACTTACAACCTTCCTGCCACGCCCTACGACGTAAGCAAGCTTATTTAACAAATGTGTCGTGTAAAAGCGAACTTTGCTTAATTATTTTAACAACAGCCATCACGATAATATTGTTTGATTGTATCACAAATAACAATGAACAGACACAAAGGACAAATGGAGCTCGCAGACATCATGCAGACAATCTATACCACTGGACCATACCTATTGGCCATACCGATGAGGTTAGACTATTATCATTTCAGACTATTAGATTAAATAAACTCTGGTTACGTAAGAAAATATAATAAGTTAACGCAACGTAACCTCAAAGCTAAGTTTGACATCCCAAACAGGGCAATGAGTAATAATTAATAATATTATATTTTGAGTTTGAGTTAATACTAATACTAAATTACTAATACTAGGTAATCTTACAAAATACAAATACATACTAATAATACCCATACTAACACTAATTCCAAAACTTAACTATTAATAACCGTACATATTGTTTTGACATACTACTAATCTAATATCATACTATATACCTTACATGTACTTATGATTTGCTTAGGATATGAAATAAATAAATCATTTATCAATTTATGCTATTTGTGTTGCAAGAATATATGCTTTATACCTTGCTTTAAAAGCATTTACTGTTTTTAGGCCACGTAATGGCGGTGGTAAAGAATTCCAGCATTTACTCGCTGCAAATCTGAAACTTCCCCTGAAAGCAGCTGTCCTATGATGGGGCGTGGCCATATTACGCCTACATGACGCCCGAGTGTAAAATGGATTGTGCTCCCCCTGCCACTTAAGTTTTACATACAAATATTTTGGCTTCCCTGTCAATACAACACCAAATAGAAGGGAAGCAAAATGCAAATCACGTCGAGAAGTCATATTTAATAGCTTGGCCTGATTTATATGAGGGCTGATATGCGATCTTGGTGCTATTGGAAAACAGAAACGCATACACGCATTCTGTACACGCTGTATCAGCTTTTTAGATCGACCTAGCAGGCAAGGTCCATAAACTGCATCTGCATAATTTAACTTCGACAGCACCAAAGACTCGCATAGCTGCATTCTCATTTCTACACTAAGGTAAGCACGAATCCGATATAATATTTTTAATCTATAGAAGCACTGCCTAGTTACTTCAAGTAAATACTTTTCAAAATGCAATTGAGGCTCAAATATGATACCAAGATTTCGTGCTTCATAAACCCTCTCTATATCATTATTGTTTATTTTAAGTTTAGGTTGCTGTGTATAAATTTTTTGTATAGTCTTCTTTGTACCCAGAATCATATATTTGGATTTATTTGGATTAAGAATCAGGGAGTTTGTATTTGACCACTGCACAATTCGATTTAAATCTTCATTTATTTTATTTTCAGCTTCTAAAGCTTCCTGAGGACTATATGAATAATATAGCTGCAGATCATCTGCATACAAGTGATATTTACAATGCAAGATTTTGGAAGTGACATCTGCACTATACACTGAAAAGAGCAATGGGCCGAGGACTGACCCTTGAGGTACGCCTCTTGTCACCGGCAATATGGAAGATAACTTTTGGCTGCCATCATTCTTAGCCACTTTAACATACTGTGCTCTTTTACTGAGGTAACTATGGAACCACTTTACTGCCTCAATATTGAAACCATAAAATGAGAGTTTAGATAACAAGAGATCAACACTTATGGAATCAAAAGCACGGGAAAAATCCAGCAGGACAAGAATAGTACCCTTGCCCTGATCCTGTGCTACTAAGATGTTGTCCACCACATCAATAACTGCAGTTGTTGTGCTATGGCTTTTACGGAAACCAGATTGATATGTCGGTATTATACCATTTCCCTCTACATATTCGGTCATCTGAGCGCCTACTACCTTTTCCAATACCTTTGAGAGGCATGGTAGGATACTAATTGGCCTCAGTTCTTTTACACTAGAGGGGCTGTCAACCTTAGGTAGCGGAGTAACAATAGCAGTTTTCCATAAGTCTGGGAATACTGAGCTTTTTATAGATTGGTTGATTATCTGTGTAATAGTGTAAAGACTCTCGGGCAATGTCAATAGAAGCATTTGCAGAGATATCTCATCAACACCTTGAGCATTTGATTTTAGGCTTCTTAGAATTTTACCAACTTCAACTTCATTAGTCTGCTTAAGAGCAAAGGTTGACGACCCAAGCCTATTAAATTCATAATATGTCAGGTCTGACAAGTTATGGGTATTATTGACTGGAATGTCCAGAAAATGCTTGTTGATCATGTCAGGGTTACAGAGAAAATCGGGAAGGTCTTGGTGCTTTTTCTTGTCAGCTATTACCGTCCTTTTTAGATTTTTCCAAAGTATTTTAGGGTCTTTTATGAAGTAGTTAATATGACTATTGTAATATGCAACTTTTTCCGCCTGTAAAGCATCCAAAACTAAATGTTTATATTCTAGATAATTTTCTTTATGTTTATCTAGTTTACTCTTTTTATATCTTTTGTGACTTTCGTTTCTAAGCTTTATCATGATTTTAACAGTGTATGTTATCCAAGGGTAAGAATCCTCCCTGATTTGAATTTTCTTAATCGGGGCATGAATATCAAATAGTTTTACTATAGACCTATGAAACAAATCAACCATCTCATTTACATCAACAAGATTATTTATTTCTTGCCATGGAAGGTTTTTTAAATCTCTATTGAAATTTTCTAAAATAATATCCTTAATTGGCCTAGTCATAATAAAGCGCGACATTTTCTTCTCCTTTTTAAAATTAAATGTTGCTGTAACAATTGCATGTGCACCAAGATCTGGTATATAGTCTACACTTACATCACGAACCGGGGCATCTGTACATATTAAGTCAATGAGCGTTTCGCTGTGGCTTGTGTAATGCGTAGGCTGTGTGATTATTTGGTTAAGATTTATATATTGCAAGAATTCGGAGAGCAGTTTAGTCTTATTGTCACCTGGATCCAAATAATTAATATTGAAATCACCAAGCAATACTATAGAGTCAGCGTCAGAGAAAGATGATACCGATTGAGTCATGGCATCAAAAAACACATTGACATCAAGCCACGGCGGTCGGTAGGCGGTTCCTACAACTAACTTCTTAGTATTGACTCTCATGCTTATCCACATTTGTTCGACAGAAGGTACGTGCGGGTGCGGACACAGGCGCGTGTTGAGCTCGCGCCGCACGTAGAAGCCCACGCCGCCGCCACGGCCGCCGCAAACGTCGGCGGGCCGCGGCGAGTGCTTGAGCCGGTAGCCCGGCAGCGTCGGCGCGCGCGCTTCCTCACCCGCCCGCAGCCACGTTTCATTAATGGCTACTATATCAGCCGCCGCATCGGCCATAGCCATAATAAATTCATCGTGTCGAGTGCCGAGTGAGCCCGCGTTAAACAAAGCCAATTTCATGAATTTAGTCTTGAACATTATTTATAATGTTTATTAGTATTTCTTCTATCATAAAAGTTTGCATGGTAGTGAATACAAAATCATCACTAATACAAATACAATAATAATCATCATACAAAATCATGACTAATTTATATAAGATTTTGCATATTAAATTACTGCTTACATAATATAACTTGATAAAATATGTGTAGTTTGAAACATGGTGTAGGCACAATATGTAAGGCATCTTGTCTACACGTCTTCCAAAATGACAGTCACCGCTCATGACCTGTTGCATAATGTGTAAACGGTACTTTGTAGTGTTATTAACATACCAAGAAATTATGCTTAAAACAATAACTGTATCAGCCAGCATAGAATTATACAATTTAATAATACAAATATTATTTAAATAATGTTCCATCTTAAATAATGTTTTTATTTGCAATAAACATGCCAATAATAATATGTGGCTATGGACTAGTCTTAAAATTTTGAAGTATAACAAAACTTTAGCACTCTTACATCTATTCAAAACAATAGTACACTCATTGCACCCTATCAGACAATAATATAAATATAAATGTACACAAAATATCATTAGTTGTGTAATATTGGTTATTCCTTTATGATAACTATTTATGTTACTATGTAGCCTGGATAATAATACTTGTAGCAATCTAAAATTATTATAATTTTTAATCCACCTCAAATTACTTGAATTCAAAAAGAAGCATTTTTATTCATTAGTCTTTCTAAATCGGCTTCTGTGCGCACACGGTGAGCAGAGGCTTTATCCGTCTGTCGTATATAAATACGCCCCCCTTTAGTCCAGACAAACCTCCAGTTACGGTTTCGTCCTTCCTCGCGGGCTTTGTAGAACAACTGATTGTTAGCCCGTGTTAGATGCTCGTTTACGTAGAACCGATGAGGATCTCCGTCGACTATACCCGAGGAATCCGCACCACGGCGGACACGGGCCGCTCGCAGAAGCTCGTCGCGCACAGCACGTCGAGCTAGACGCACGACGACCGGCCGTGACCGCGGCTTCCCCTGCACTCCATCGCCTTGGCTAGTGTCCGTCAATGAGGGTCGTCTGGGCCCCGTGCGCTCCGCGGAAACGATATCCCGAGCATCAAGTTCTACTCCCAGCTTCTTTCCCAATAAACAGGATAGACTAAGCAGATTTTCGCCTGGGGTTTCATGTAAACCGGATATTTTCACGTCGTTCATGAGGAGCTCCTGATCTCTGTCATTTAACTGAGATTGCAGTTGAGAAATCGTAGATAGAACGCTGCCATCTTCGCTCGACTCTCGGGATGTAGATTGCTCCTCCAGACGGGATAACCTAAACTCAATACTATCCACTCGACTATTGTACTCAGAAAGTGTAACATTCAATTGGGCTATCTCTGACCTAAAAGAGGCCATTTCACTTCGGAGAAGCCTGAGCTCAGACACAATGCAATTTGTCGAGTCATCATGCATACTAGCATTTTCTGCTGTTGCTGAAACCGCTGCAATTGATGGGTTAGGAGTGTCTGAAATTTTTGGGGCAGGAGTGGTCACAGTAGCAGTCACTTTGCTTTGCTTGTTTTTTCCCTTAAGGCATGTATGACACGACCACTTAGTGGGTACTGGGCCATTGGGACTCAACTTTACGCAGTCTCGATGGAATAGTGAACCGCATTTGTTGCACTTAACGCCCTCTGCTGCACTGACGAAGCGACCACACTGCGTGCATTTGCTTGTCATATTTACAGAGTCGAGTAATTATTTATAAGAAGTAATTAATAAACTGTTCAATTAATTATCAAACTAATTTTTTTTTATGTTCCTATTTGCACATAAGAAACAATAATCACTTCTAACATATAAAAGAAAGTATATTTACACAATCAGTATTATTGTTTGTATTGAGGGTAGGTGCACGAACAACAAAACAGCTGATAATTTATAATCCCGCACAGTTGTTTATTATGGTTCACAATCCCCTTACAAACACTGGTGCACTTCAATTGAATACTATTAGATTATTTAGTTTAGATTTACAGTCTAAACAATGTTTAATTTATTTTTGATTTCAAAAAAACTATACACTGAATAGTTGACAGTGACGTCCGTGACGTGAGTCCTCCAATATAAACTATTGTCAGATTCAACACCCCAGTAGCTGCTTCCTTTGTGTACTTTTTGATTGAATATCGAATGGATAATCGTAAAGCTGAAGCGGTGGCGAATACGGGGAATCGATTTTAAATTGCCATTCAGTGACGGAGAATCGTTATGGAAATCGATCATAGAACCTGTGCCGTTTGTAAAGGGTTTGATATTGTTGTAAACGTTTTATTGTTATTAAATTTCGTTTCAACAAAGAAACTAGCCACATTAACTTCAATCACAATAGCGATAGACAGATAGATAAAGGAAAGTTATAACTTGCCTTTACCCAAGTTTTTGTTAACCTCCTCAGGCGCAGTGTTTAGCGCTGTGGTCTTAGTAGGAGGTTCTAGTTGCGGGTTTGAGGAAAATTTGAGGATTTATAAAGACTTGTTTCCGTTCTGGTTTAGTGGTAGGTATGCTTCAAAGTTGCAAGGCCAAGGGAATAGCGTTCCGGCTCGATGCCGTGTATAGAAAACGATTAGAGATATCGATTTCATATTATACCTACATATACCTACCCCTAAAAGTTAGCTCGCTACCATTTTGGACTGAATCATTACTTCATCAGTTGAGAAGTGATAATTCAGTCCAAGATCCTTCATCATCGCAATCAAGGGCTAACTTGTATTAATAAAAATTAACTAAGAAACTTACCACATTTAAAATGTATAGGTATCAAATCACTTTTCGATTTGTTTTCACTCGTTTAAAATATTTAAGCACAAGAATATTTGATAATGCCTACTACCTACCTACTAATAAGTTCTACTATATGGTGAGGTCTTTTATCTGTAACGACCACAGAGGTTAATAAAATAACCTTTTTTATTGAATTAATTTAATTAAACACCTAAATGCCCACACTTTTAGTTCCAATGTAATATTCTATAACACAATTATCTATATTTCTTTATTAATTATGCTAACGTTAGCATTCATTAGACTGTTAATTGAGAAATTAGTTTTAATACACTTTTATAACTTAGCGGGGTATCTAATTTTAATTTTATTTGTGTAAAGTGTTTTTACACCCGCGGTGAGTTTTGATAACGGATGTAGAGTTAGGTACTTATACCTATCATTATCGATCGACCTATGAGATTTTAAATCCAAACGATTATTGTTTTTATATCTTAATTGGATTTTCACGTGACTTTTGTGAAAGGTTAAACAACATCTAAGTAGGTTTGAATTAAAAATATAACATATAAATTTCAACACTTTATTTCTTCTTCTACAATGCATAATGGAAACTGAAAAGTACTGCACGAAATTAATTCTTACTTTAATCGAAGTAACCTAACCCAAAATTCACAATCTTTCTGGATATCTATAACTTTATTATCATCTAGATTTTTTTTTGTTATTTGTACTCCATCTGCGATCAGTTTAAAGTTTAACTATAAGCAGATGTTTTTGAGAGCGTCAAGAGTTGAGAGAAGGTCACTCCTTTGAGAAACATCTCTCATTAAGCTTTTGCTGGCTTAATTGTTCACGGGACAGTTCTTCAACTGTCGATCTTTTTAATCTAGTGATACTGCTGCATGTGGTAAGGGAGACTGCCAGACTATTCACATAGCCTGGCAGTCTCACTTACCATCTAGATATAGTTAGGAACGATTAGTTAAACAAATTATAATTTGTTAAAAACAAAATTAATGGTATGTTTTTCACGTGAGCCCCCCGCTATGTTGATATCAATTTAGATAGGTATTTAAAACAAAATATCCAGCATATCTTTTATAATTTATGCAGTTTTTATAAGTTATACGGTTTTAATTGACTAACTTAAACTTATTCTCATATAAATTATTCACATACTAGCTGATGCCCGCGACTTCGTACGCGTGGATCGAGATTTTGTTGTTCCCGCGCGAACTCTTGAATCAGACTATAATCAATCTCTGTGCCAAATTTCATCCAGATCCGTTCAGCCGTTCTGGCGTGATTGAGTAACAAACATCCATTTGAGGTTTTTTGGTTCCCGCGGGAACTCTTTAATTTTCCGGGATAAAAAGTAGCCTATGTGCTATTCCAGACTATAATCTATCTCTGTGCCAAATTTCAGCCAGATCCGTTCAGCCGTTGGGGCGTGATTGAGTAACAAACATCCATCCATACATCCATCCAAACTTTCGCATTTATAATATTTATATTATTTGATATTTGATTGATGGGCTTTAAAACCGTTTGTGGAGGGAACTACATAAAACTATTACCTACTGTTACTAATTACTATACCTACTTCTTTAATTAATTATTTATCCATGCAAGCATGTAAGCACCCTGGTCTGTGTCCTTCCAGTTCTTCGAACTACTTATGTGTATTTATGTGTATCCATTGCAGCTTAAACCTATCACCTACTACGTCCGCGTGGATCGGGGTTTGCCAATTAATTTCCTGATTCGTTCAATTCGGTTCGGACGTGAATGAGTAACAAACATCAATCCATCCATCCATTCAAACTTTCGCATTTATAATATTTATATTATATTACCTATTGGGGGTTAAACCTAGCGAATCTACAAAAAATAGTTGGTTGCTCTGGTTGCGCTATGCATGCATGCGATAGCTCCTCATTTCTGATTTGATCACGCATAGCATACCTATTTTCATCGCAAGCTGATTCATTCGTTCTTTTCAATATTTATTATCATTTTCCAGCTGATACGTCCCTTTAAAATTATCACCAAATGTCTCCGCCGGTGTTCACGTAATATATGGAAATATAATTCCGTATATTACGGGACTCTATGGTAAAGGTTCCCACGTGTAAAGTACTAGAGTCACTATTATGTTAATGGTAATTAAGTAAAATCGTTCTTGTGAAAGAAAGTGTACTTTAGCTATGCAGGTGGTGGACGACAATTTAACGTTTGGATTTATAAATTGGAATGTTTGTTTTATTTTGATTTTGTGCCATTGATATACGACCAGCTCCCTAGCGTAGTGATGAACGGTGTGTAAGAGCATCATAAGAGTAAGATTCACGGCAGTTCAGGAATTTATAATTATAAATAACTGGCTGATGCCCGCAACTTCGTCCGCGTGGATTGATGATTTTTGGTTCCCGTGGGAATTCTTATTTACTTATACTTATTTTCCGGAACAAAAAGTAGCCTATGTGTTATTCTAGACTAATCTATCTGTGTGCCAAATTTCATCCAGATCCGTTCAAACATTCAGGCGTGATTGAGAAACAAACATCCATCCATCTATTCATCCATACATCCATCCATCCATCCATCTAAACTTTCGCATTTATGACATTAGTATACAAGTATAGACTATAAGTACATAGTCTCAGTTCTGCTCTACTCCGAATTAGAGCAGAACAAAGACTATGTGTTTGGCTAGTAACCGACGTACTGCTAAGTGATTTGCGTTCAGGTACGACGCTGCGTACACTTGCCTATTCTGGTGTACCTATAGGTACCCACTGATTAGGGGTATCGGTTTCTTAATATAACAGCCATACCCTTTCGGTTAGACTTCTATCGTCTTATTCTACAATATCGTGGCTTACCAACACATGGGAATGAGATCACAGACCACAGTTAAGGGCTAATTATACACATAAATTGAAGAAATTTAATAAAATAAGTAAACATTTACTTTTTACAGGATTTGTGAGTTGGGCAATTTGTAAATTTCCAAAATTAAAAAAGGTTTACATTTTAAAAGTTTACAAAATATATTATCTATGTTCCTTTATTCAGTGATAGTCACATATTGTTCAGAGCGTGTCTTCGTTTTCTATGTCGACGTTCAGCACCTTAATCAATGATCAATGATACGTTTCGAATGAGATTAAATTTCCTGAATATCTGATCAAGATAATGGGTTGTAGAGAAATTATGATCATCTTGTTTCTTAAGATTTTATGAACATCAAAGAGTAGAACCTTCTTTGTATATTAATAGTTAAATAGAAGATACATACTCAAAAAATAATGATTACAGAATTATACTAATATTACTGCCATGCCCCGAACAGGTTAGCCCGCTACCATCTTCGCTTACCATCAGGAGAGATCGCAGGCAAGGGCTAACTTGTAGTGGTTTAAAAAAAACTTAAAGAATTACCATATATTTTTGTCTCTTGGTATGTCACGGAGGTATTTATATAATTACAAGATGATGCCTGCGACTTCGTCCGTCGGTAAAGATTTCGGTCCGCGGGAACTTTAATTTTTTGGCATAAAAAGTAGACTACGTCCTTCCCCGGGATACAGCCCACTCCTGTATCAAATTTCATCAAAATCGTTTGAGCAGATGGGTCGTGAAAGCGTAGCAGACAGACAGACACACTTACGCATTTATAATACTAGATAATGCCCGCGACTTCGTCCGCATGGATTAAGGTTTTTGATTCTGGCGGAAACTCTTGTATTTTACGGGATAACAAGTGAATATAATTAAAATTATAAAAAATACGACTACTCTGCCGTAGATACACGAACTCTGAAAACATGACACTCCTTTTGTGGGCAGTCGTGTGATAAAAAATCCCCCCCGAATGGAAGTAGGTACGGCTACCACTGCTACTACGTAACGATACCACAGTCATTAATTACCTATTCACATTTTTATTAAATGATTTTTTTTTGTGAATCACTGGATATTGAACGATAGTGTTATATATTTTTTAGAAACTACTCATCCTTTTCTAGGTGATCATTATATAGTTAATCTTATTTTAGATATTTTTTTCAACTTTAGTCTTTATTGCAGAACCATGGTCATCCCATCAATTTTTTTTTTAATTCTAGCCTATGTCACCCGGAATAAGCTAGGGATTCTAACGATACCTCATTTATCAAAATCGGTTCAGGCGTATAGAAGTTATGGTGGAATATACAAACTCACATATATACATAGGCACATACATACATACATAAATACATACATACATACATACATACATGAACCCTGAAAACAATATATTATGTACTACTTTTTTCAGGCAGTCGTATAAAAAGAGGACTATGCCCTTCCCCGGGATACTTCCTATCAAATAACATCAAAATCGGTTGAAAAGATGGGTCGTGAAAGCGTAGCAGACAGACAGACACACTTTCGCGTATGTAATATTAGTATGGATTAGTACAGTATGGATTACTGTCCCGAGTAACTAAACAAGTGGGTACTTACATAAGACTACCTACTTGTAGTCTTTTAGGTTTTTTGAAGGTGAAAAGAAACCATCGCAATAAGGATTTCTGCTAAACACTGACACGTAAAGAGATTAAATAGAATATTCCAGTGGCTTCCTTACCCGCTCAATCTTACCCGGTGATTGATGAACGAGTGAGCGGAATGGCCGAATGGAATCGATTCAGTAATGGCCGACATTTGCATCTGTATGGGCGAGATGGGTGTCTTTTACTGATCTAAACGATTCTTTAATGCTACTGGTTTTCTATCTGTAGTTCTGAAATATCTTAGATATAAGATTAGTAGGTACTTACTCATAATTTTATTTTTAAATTACTTTTCTGTTTCTTTTTTTTTTTTTTGTATTTCTCCACGGCTGGGCCAGTTTCAACTATTTTTTAAAGAAAGGGATAGCATCAACGACCTCTATTTACATAGACGGTCCCTGTCAAACAAATAATGTGGAAGTTTATTTTACTAACACCATCTAGTCTGAAAAGCGGAACAGCGCTATGGCGGGGACAAGACAGGGCTATTATACAGGTTAGGAGCGTGCTCTAAAGGTTGGCCGCCCAATTTTTTCTATGAAAGGGCCCCTCTTGTATATCTACTTAATATATATCGATGGATAGCATAGCTTAATTTCCGTAGATTGACAAAAGATAGCTATACCTACCTAACTTTTATACCTATTATTCTGGAAAAAGAGTGTTCCAACTAAATCCTTAAACCACGCGGACACTGGCTAAACCCCTGGGGAAATTTTGAAAAAAGTATACCATAGATAGTATAATAAACAGGTAAACTTACTTTTATGATGTTAGATCTTATTGACATACATTCTTATTCATATTTTTGGTTATTAATCGGACCCATTCAAAACAAATAACAAAACTTTTCTAAATAGCTGATAATAAAATCAATAATGACAATACCACCAGGGTGGTAAGCATATTATTATTATTTTATTAATTATTAATTTATTCAATGAATTTTAAGTCCGTGAAATTATTATTGTTATAGTCCCAGAGCTGCGGATTTTGTTCAGTAATAAAACACAATGATACAGAAATACAAACTGTAACTTGTATGAACTTAGAACTTACCAATAAAACTTTTATGTCTACAGCGGTGATCTTCTTTCTCCCATTCGGATAATTTAGGGTTTGAATCAAAGTAACACCCTTGTTGTAAATACTCTAATGTGAATTATAAACAAAAGGAACAAAAACGCGAAGAAAACTGCATGCTTGAGTGTTCGTGTAATTTTTTTATTGCTGAGTTGGAGATTTATAGGATAACTTTATCATGTAAACTGCTTACACTGGATCGCATGGATCCGACACATGTTCTCATGTATATCAACATAATATTAAACTTTAGGGTACCAAAGCGCTTGAATAGGGAACTCGCATCGAAACTCCACTAGTAGGCCCACCACCGTCACCACCACTGCAGCCCATTAACGTCCCATTGCTGGGCACAGGCTTCCACTCTCGTAGGAGAAAGGGAACTAGGTAGACGGGCGACATTAAACGTGTCACGGGGGATAACTGAATGCAGCGCAAGACCATGGCGTGTGAAGAAACGTAAAAGAGACGTATGTATCCAGCAATGGACATTTTATCGACGATGAGAAAACACTTTATAGAACATTGTGACATGGTGATAGTAAAAAAAAACCCGGCTGAGTTTGTTGTGGGCTCATCTCAGACAAGGGCGCGTTTGGAACCCGCGTATCTTTAGTTTTAAGACATCGCAGTTAATTATCACCATCACGTCTTATACTTTGTAAGCATGACGTTCAGAATGTGTACTTTGTAGGTACCTATCATACTAATATTATTAATGCGAAAGTGTGTTTGTTTGTTGGTTTATCTGTCAATCACGCCGGAACGGAGCAACGGATTGACATAATTTTTAGCATGGGTATAGTTGAGGACCTGAAGAGTGACATAGGCTTTATCCCGGAAAATTAAAGAGTTCTCGAGGGACTCAAAAAAAAACTAAAAACATGAGGACGAATTCGCGGGCATCAGCTAGTTTTGAATAAATATATGTTTTGAGTTTGAGTTTGAACATTTTTACCAACTCTAGAACTATATTCAAAGTTAATGTCAATAATATGAAGGCCACACAGCGTGGTATCTACGGCAATATCCGTGTAATGTTTGGGATGATTGCCGGACGTGACAGACTGACATACGGCATGCCATTGTCTCTACATACGCATTGTGAAATTGCATGTTTGTATTACTGACCGTACGCGACTGAATTACGCAGTTCGATTGGATTACGAAAGGATTGTGTGGATCGGATATATTGCCTTTTTTTATTCGAAAAAAAGTTAGTTCTTGACATACCAGGGGGGTTATCAACACTTAAAGCAATATTATTTTAATTTTGTTGACGCTTTTGTTTATGGAATATAATCATTATTTTAGGGACGTCAAGGTATGTTATATAAAGTTTATGGAATATAATCATTATTTTAGGGACGTTAAGGTATGCCATATAAATCTGACATTTCTAAACAATACTGTTTTATGCGACGCAGTATGCCACTGACGTAGTTTGATTGCGTGACAATCGTAATCAGTTCTATTTTTCTGATACTTTCTCAGTGTTAGATAGAAAGAACCGCAACGATAAGAATACCTTAAACTCAACCAATCACAAATCAAAACGTTTTCTAATAATAATTGTGATGTAAATGTGATGTGTATGTGATGGGAATAAAGTGATGGCGCAGGCTTAGATGGAAGCGGAAACTGCTGGATTCGTTTACTGACCAGGTCTTGTATGGTATATGAACCTAAGTGAACTTTCAGGCTGCACCAGTATACATAAAATTGGTTGATAAGGAATATTAAGGTTTAGGCTGTGAAATGTATTTTGACCGTTTTAATTTTCTAAATCTACATTAATCTAACGTCCCCCTGTATCTGTAATAACGGGCTATTACGCCCGGCTCCCGATGTTACGGGCAACGAAAATTGACCGTTTGATCAGCAAATCATTCAATTCCATTCATTTCTATTGCTATAATTTTGTGTGCGATCGATCTGGAATCGATCTTTGTTGGATAAGTCATGAAAATACACCCTATGAAAAGGTTCAGACGGCCACTAAATATTTCAATACAGTACCTACATAGGTACCCATGTTTACTCACACACTTGTGCACTGCATTATAATATTAATTGGCGACCTCTCTGGCGCAGTGTTGAGCGCTGTTGTCTTAACGTGGGAGGTTCCGGGTTCAATTCCTGGCTGGGTCAATTTGGAGAATTAATAATTTCTAAATTTACTCTGGTCTGGCCTGGCGAGAGGCTTTGGCTGTGGCTAGTTACCACCCTACCGACAAAGACGTACCGCCGAGCCGAGCGATTTAGCGTCCCGGTACGATGCCGTGTAGAAACGGAGTAGGGGTATGGGTTTAATATAACTGCCATACCCTTAACAGATTAGCCCGCTACCATCTTGGACTGCATCATCACTTACCATCAGTTGAGATCGCAGTCAAGTAGAATAAAAAGAATCGTCTGCTCAGCTGGCTAATCTCTGTGAAGACGAGCTCCGTGGCCCAAATTTGCGAAATAATATTATTTTATTACTATTACATGTTCCGTCCATTTAACCTATGAACACCTATGAACCAATATCTTACCGATAACTACACTGTACAAAATAATATTCTACACGTCGAGTAATCTTGAGGTCAAAGTGTGTTTCTGGTCATAGGACTCAACTAGCACCAGAAGACATGAGTTCGAGTGATACTAAGTATGCCTCCAGCTTTATTGTTTCATAGACGCACAAAGTCTCTCGGCTGCGTGATGTAACAACAGGTTGTGTTTATTTGTCAGTTGTTCGCTGCACAATAACCGCTACCTGCGTGCATTTCTTGCCGCTAGATAATGATATGGAGGGGTTATAGCCTCCCGTTTCATTGAAGTAATACTTTATTAGCTGCAACTTGGAAGTCAACCCCACGATTGTGTAAGGAAATCGTAATCGTAATCGTTTGTCAAACGGATAAGGAGTTCATAGATGCCTGCACGTCAAAAAGCACATGTATGAACTCCTTAAACCGTTCGAGTATTACGTTTTAAATCGTCAAATGATTAAAATTTGCTCAGACAATTGAGCTTCTGATCTGTTTTCGGATGGAAGTAAAACGTTACTTTTGCCTAAGATAGCCATTAAACAGAAAGATTCCACCAACTTTTGTTAACTCTAAACTCATTAGGTAAAACATTGATTAGGTTAATAAACAGTTATATTATAAAACCCAACTACGATTTGAACTCTGTCCAAGGTGTTACAAAAAAAAAAAAAGAACTGACAACGCACCTCGCTAAAGTATGCTACTTTAGACAAGCTTTTTGCTAGAGTAAACTGTGTGTTGATGGTTTCTGTCAACATTTGTATACATTGATGCGTTGGCATGTTGTAATGTCAATTTAATGCACTTCTCTACTTTGTGTTACGTGGCTGTTAATATAAGCCAGATTCTCCAACCAGAGGAAGAAGTATTATCACAAAATGTTAAAATTTTACTAAACATAAATTAGAAATATAGCCGAGAAAGTAGATCTGCGCAGTTCAAACACCAAAAGATATTTAATTAACTCCAAATATGATAAAGCGACTGATTTATCAGGTGTTATTTACGTCCTTAATAAATATTAAGGACGAGTGGCCTAGTTGTGACAACGCATATCAGTCGATTGCGATTAATAAGCATCGTTGACCCAAGTCCGTAACTGGATGGGTGACCGAATTTAGTCGTATGCGGATTGCGGAAGGACATGGGAACCCACCGCATTATTATCTCACGAAAACTCCTACCAATATTCGATTAATGGGAAGGGGTCACGACCCTCAGTAATGAGGAATACGACGCAGAGAGAGAGATTTACGTAACCAGTCGTTTAAATCCTATTTCCTTCCGAGGTAGTGAGTTAGACATATTAGAGGCCATGCCTCTAATAATATGTTTAACTCACTACCTGCAGTTGTAACAGCTCTTTATAAATAATCGATTGCAATTAGATTGTCAATGGGCAAGTGTCGCCGGACCCGTTCCGTTCCGTCGCGGCGGTGGTTAAGAAACGTTACCGCAATAATCTATCCAGTAATTATTGACTAGTTTTCCACTATTTATATACTTTCTTTAATCCACGGGGCAATGTCCTTTTGAGGAATATGATTGACTACATTCCCCGCCCCTGATTCGCTTGGGTGTAGAAAACTCACATTTCCAGACCCAGCCAGCCAGAGGGTGAATTACAGATGTCACAGCTTAAAAAATAAGTATTAAGTCATTAAAAACCTCTAAAAAACAAGAATCAATCGGCCACCGTATTAAATATTGTGTAGGAATGATATTCCGAACCAGTGGTAGATTCACTCGACGATTTAAAAGCACTTTTAATAAGTTTATTTGAATAAAAAAATATGAGTTTGAGTTTGACGTGTTATTATTTTTCGTATTCTTCTCAGCAAATCATTCTATGTAATTGATAAGTAATATCAAAAATTACTAGTCTTTGGGAGTCCGCCATTTTCGATTTAGCATGTCGTCACTTAGCTTATCATGCATTGGGTCTGATTCTGTAGTAGGTACACAAACTCTAAACTAAAATCCATACTTCCATACTTAATATTATAAATGCGAAAGTGTGTCTGTCTGTCTGTCCGTCTGTCTGTCTGTCTGCTACGCTTTCACGGCCCAACTACTCAACCGATTTTGATGAAATTTGGTACATAGATAGGTTACGTCCCGGGGAAGGACATAGGCTACTTTTTATCCCGGAAGATTGAAGAGTTTCCGCGGGAATCAAAAAAAATTATCTGTTCAACCGATTTTGATGAAATTTGGTAAGTACAGGGATAGGTTGTATCCCGTGGAAGGGCATAGGTTACTTTTTATCCCGGAAAATTGAAGAGCTCCGCGGGAATCAAAAAACATAAATCCACGCGGACGAAGTCGCGGGCATCATCCAGTGAGGAAATAAATGTAGGTACAATTGATGTTACAACGATGAATGAGGGTATTATTTCAGACTGAGCTGCCGGGAAAAGTTAGTTTTACAATATTTATTGACTGGAGTAACAGATGAGGCTCTATAGCCCATACATATTGTAACGGTATAAAGTATTTACGCTTATAGTTGGTCATTAAAGAGACGCCACCGCTATTCACTTTACTACCTATAATGATGACTCCTTTCGAGCTCTGATGACCTCATGATTAGATCAGTTAGGGTGCTCAAGAGTAAGTTTTGAAAAAGGATTGAGTTAGGTAGATAAAGGTGCCTGTTTTCAACCGACTTCAATTCTCTCTGGAGGTTCTCAATTCGACTGTTTTTTTTTATGTCTGTTACCTCAGAACTTTTGACTGGGTGGACCGATTTGGGTGATTCTTTTTTATTTGAAAGGACATACTTCCCAAGTGTGTGTTTTTAAAATATCAACAATAAAATAAGTACTTTGTATAGCGTGTGCTTGTTGTTGCAAAGTTGGCGCGGGAGTTTGAAGTCGGTTGTTTAAAAAGAAATTTTTATATTTTATTATTTAAGTAGGTATTCTCAAAGGTTTGTGAAGTCGCCATGGTTTGGTGTATTATCTTAACCTCAAGAGGTGTTTCGTGCACAGTATCGAGCCGGCGCGGCGGAAGACCGCGGCACGAGAATCCTTGCAAGAGACCTATGTCCAGCAGTGGACATCTATCGGTTGATGACGATGACTGCGATCTCATCTGATGGTAAGTTCTGATGCGGTCTAAGATGGCAGCGGGATAACCTGTTAAGGGCATGGGCGTTATATAAAACCCATGTTTGGTTTCTACACGGCATCGTACCAGAACGCTAAATCGCTTGGCGGCACGGTAGGGTGGTAACTAGCCACGGCCGATGCCTCCCAGTTGGCATGATGATGATGATGATGGTCCCTAACAGGTTAACCCGCTAGCATCTCACGACCAGGTTAGAGCAGTCAAAGGCTAAAACTAGAACTTTTCATACTGCTGCTCTGAAAAGTGATCGGTAGCTTTAATTCAACCACTAGCTTGATCATAATTGATTGTATAGTTTATATATTACTAGATGATTCCCGCGACTTCGTCCGCGTGGACCAAATTTTTTCGATTCCCGCGGGAACTCTTAAATTTTCCGGGATAAAAAGTAGCTTATATCCTTCCCCGGGATACAACCTACCCCTGTACCAAATTTCATTAAAATCGGTTGAACATATAATTTTTTTTATTTCCACTGGAACCTTTGAATTTTCCGGGATAAAAAGTAGCCTATGTCCTTCCCCGGGATACAACCTATCCCTGTACCAAATTTCATCAAAATCGGTTGAACAGATGGGCCGTGAAAGCGTAGCAGACAGACATACAGACAGACAGACAGACAGACACACTTTCGCATTTATAATATTAGTATGGATTATACCGATAGATGCAGCTAAAATAGTGGTTTCTAAGTAATCCTTTGTATGCGGTTGGTGCGGCAATACATACATAATAAGCGCGATTAGCTAAGACGAGCCTCGGGCAACGGTAGCCGGGATGTGCCAATCTTTTTCTTTTAGTGCACCGGTTATATGCTGCTGTGGATTGTACAGATTTTGCGATAAAATTATTAGTCTTAAATATCAATTTTTTCATGGAACTCTTGAAATTTTGCTCCTCATGTATGTATATGTCACCGTAAGATTGTAAAAACCGTTAGATTATAATCTAACTCGCGAAATTGTAAACTGTCGAATGATTACAATATAACGGATTATTTTTCGGTAGATTGTAATCTGTTAGGTTTATTAACCCGATAGAACCTAAGTTCCCGGCCTGTGGCCGGGCACTACTTAATTATTTTTGTCGTACCTAACCTACAAGAAAGAGACAAGAAAATGTAAATACAATGAATATTTCAAAAATTTACACTTAAAACATTGAACGGTTCACAATCTTTCGACTGTTTACAATCTATCGAAAACAAAAAAAGCGTTAGATTACAATCTTACGGTTTTTACAATCTTACGGTGACATAATATATATACTTGTGTACTCCAAAAATGCTAAAATCCTACAAAGTTTAGCTACAGGGATAATCTGGTTTTGAGCACAACAAGTAATGCAGGCTGTCTATAAAATACACACACATTAATTAAATTTTATTTTTGACACCTCATTTGTCCAATCATCTCTCATTAGTTTTAGGTTAGGGAGCTACGGTGGAACATACATAAATATAAACATCCATAAATACATAGACGGCTAAAATCATAACCCTTCCTTTTGGCTTTGACGTAATCCGGTAAAAATATATAAAGAAAAATCAAAACTTTTCCGCCTGATGGCATTTTCGCATACCAATTTAGTTCGAGCCTATTACAATGTCCTCTTGTACTTGTACTGTGAGATTGCTGCTTAGCGGTAAGATCGCCTTATTGTACTTATAGTTTACGTTTCCTTGTATCTTGTTTCCTTTGTGTTTTTGTGGTGTACAATAAATTATATACATGTACATACATACATTGTCCTCTCACATATTCATTTTCATATTCATTTCATATTCATTTATTTATTTTGCATTCCAATATAGTTCATAAAGACGTATAATTTACATAATGTCAATTGATTAGCTGTTCTTAATACAATATTGGAACCCCGGTGGGGCACAGCAAAAATCAGTACATCGTGTCCTGCCTCACAAAAAGTAACAAAATTAAGGAAAATATAGGTAGCTACTAGCTAATAATAATACGAGAATCGCCCTTATATGATGTGAAAAGATTAGTGTCGTTTCAGAAAGAAAATTCTCCTGAGAAAAGGTGGGAAACTCAGCAAAGACTCGTTTCTTTGTTAAAAATAGACCGCCCCATGTAAACCCACTTTTAATGGTGCTAGTACGTAATCTACTATTAAAGGGAGTCAACGCACCCGTATAGCTATGGCATGTAATATTAACAACAGCTACTGTTTTCCAACTAGTCCTAAACCGGCCGGGCGACATGCAGGACATACTGCGAGCTGCCATTACCACCATAACCGCTTTCGCAGAGCTGATCATTACCACCATAACCGCTTTTATAGAACTGATACTATTAGAGTAATCGATAGGCATAATAAACCATTCCGAAGAAGGGATTTACAAGAGTTACTCTTGTATGCTCGTCTTTTCTAAGGTAAACGCACACCTGCAGAGTGGATTGAAGTAGCGCCTTGTTTTATAACAACTCAAGTTTAACTTTGCTAAAGTTTTCTTTGTCTACTTTGCCATAGTGGAGACGCTCGGCTCACCCTGGAAATTTTGACTATTTCGTGTTTTGTTTTCATTGCCCCAATTTCAAGCTACTGAAATTAAGTTATTGGAGTGAAAATTTCTTTAGCCGCGTTGAGCACTTTTTGGTAGGGGGTTAACTTGATGGATTCGCGTCACCGACACCTCGCTCCGACATGCTCGCGTTGTTAGAAGACAAAAGTTCCTAAATATAAATATACTATGTAGAAGTAGTTACGTCATTTGGTCTGACTCCTAACAGTTTGTTACGCCATAATGACTGAACCGATTTTGCTAAAATTTGGAACGTAGATAGCTTATACCCTGAATTATCAATATTACAGAAAATTAAAGAGTTCCCGGATGAAACAATAAACTTTAATGCATTAGTAAAGTCACGGGCATCAGCTGGTATAGGTATAATAAATAATAATTTATGGAAATGCCCTCCCGGCTGTGACCATTTTAATAATATTTACGAGGTATTAACAGAGTCGCTTATTTATTGCGTACCAGTACTTACACTAATGCAACAACAACTCATTCCAGTAGCTGTTTGAAATTATCCCGGTTATATTGGGAAAGCCAGTATGCGTGACTGCTAAGTTATAACACTCTCTTTCTCTCTGTGCTGTGTATTCCTCATTGCTGAGAGTCGTGACCCCTATCTAGTAATTACATAATGGCAGGCGTTTTTTGGACTGTTATACATCATTTTCAAAGTCATCATCATCATCGTACGATCCCAGGTAACTTGACAAAACGTAGTTCTCTTTTTACTTTGATGTTTTTCTGGTGCGTAACGTGTTTTTGCTCTCAAGCGTGTAAAAATATTGGAAAATTAGTTGCTAAAATATTCTAATATAATAAATTGCATACTATTAGTATATTGTGATTGGTTATTACTTATAACAGCGTAGGATACACTGGAGGTTTAGTGACAAGATCACGCCTACGACCGATTTGCATAATAGAATCATTACTTTATGTAACTATATCATAAATTCTTAACGTATACCTATAATTATTAAATTGTTAGTTACTGACTAATTGAAGGAAAGCGTGTATATTAATTATTAATGGAATAGTAGGTAGGTACATTTCCTTTTGTCGATGTTATTCCGTTTTAATATACCTATATTAAAACTATAAACACATAGTTAATATTATGATTAAAATTAACCAGCTGATGCCCGCGACTTCGTCCGCTTTAAATATCTTTATTAAGTCCCACGGGAACTCCCTGATTTTAGAAGGTATAAAAGGTAGCCTATGTCACTCTACAGGTCTTCAACTATACCCATGCAAAAAATCACGTTGATCCGATGCTCTATTGCAGCGTGATTGAAGGACAAACCAATAAACCAACAAACAAACACACTTTCGCATTCATAATGTACCTATTAGTAGTCAGTATGAAAGTACCATTAATTAATGCGAAAACCATTCTGTCTTTAAACTGTAAGTTGTAACCATTTCGAAGAGCGCGATAGCTTGTGACAGGGTCAGTATAATGCGGATGCATGTCTAGCAGTGTGATCGATACCTAAAGTACCACAGAATAAAATAAACAGTTAGTTAACTGCTACCTGTGTGGGCAAAATACAATTTATGTGTACGTAATACACGTATAGATTGTATCGAAGTGGGCCGCGCAAAAATGCCTATAATCAAAAAATTGCCCAACTAAATAATTACTATATAAGCTCCGGCTGTCATAATTTATTGTGTTGGTCACAATACTGGCCGGCATTGTCGTAATTTCCTTGTTAGGGCGTGGCCAGATAAAGCGTTTTAATTAAATAAATATTATGATAGGTACTTACCAAATGACCCGTGGAGGCTTTGCACGAACAATCTCAGGTTATGTTCTACAACCTTTCTTGATTTTTACTTTTGTAAAGCTATTGCACAAACTTACAGAAACATACGATCAATTTTATATTAATATATTGAATCGCTTAGTAAGTATCATTAGAATTGAATTACTCATTTAGGTTTCAGTTTAAAAATGTCACTTACCTAATACCTACTAAACAGTTTACTTAAAAAGTTTTATTTTTTTGTTAATTTATGTCTGTTAAGTGATTGCAAATTTTCACAACCATACATATACTATCACCTACTGACAAATGTCACATGTACAAACTTATCAAGGAATTAAAAAGAGCTGTCTATAAAAATAGACAGACATGCTGGATGGTAACATTTTTACTTAAATATAATAATAAGAAAAGCCTTATTTAAAACTAGCGAATGCCCGCGACTTCGTCTGCGTGGTTTGAGTTTTTTTGGTTCCCGCGGGAATTAATTTTCCGGGATAAAAAGCCTAATTTCCGGGATAAATTCCGCGTAGCCTATGTGCCATACAACCAATGAGGGCCACCGCGTTTAAATTCGCCGCTAGGGGCGCTAGTGTAGAGTGAGGTCTTCGAAATGTCAATTAACACTGGGTTTTTATCGCAAGTCTAATTATTTAGATAATTGTTGTGAATATTTGGCAATAACCTATTAACTATGGAAGATGTAAGATACGTGTCGATAAATGCCAGTGTTCGTACTTTGAAAGCGGAGCTAAGAAAAAGAGGCGCAAAAATAAGCGGACTGAAAGAACAGCTAATTCATAGGTTAGTATTTCCCAGGTTCCTGTATGTTTACTATTTACAAAAGGGTTTTTTTTCAGAAATATGCTTGTTTACCGAATTTACAGCCTTACTTAAGGACCTTACTCACAAGTGGCGCCAACTAGTCAGCATAAAAACGGTAGCCCTCATTGACTGAGCATAGCGTGCCCCCTCACCAGCCAAACGTTAGCAGTACCTATCAGTACTAACGCTACGTTTTGTGCCTATACCCGCCCTCAGTCCGTATTCGACAGTGCTCGGACATTGATCGAGTAAAAAACTAAAAATAGGCCTCTCTGTACCATTAAATGCCGTGGAAAGAGAAGCAATACCTCCAGCTATGTAATGGATGGGATAACATTTCATATTATGTAAGTATAGTTTTGTAATAATAAATAAAAACCGGCCAAGTGCGAGTCGGACTCGCGCACCGAGGGTTCCGTACTCAAGAAGTAGGTATAATTACCTTTGTTAATGAACCGCAAAACTAACTTTATTTGTAGAGGTTTACTGTTAATATCAAAAAATTACGTTTGTTGTATGGGAGCCCCCCTTTAATATTTACTTTATTGATATTTAATTATTTATTTTGAAAGGTAATATACAAGTTAATATTCTGTGAAAATTTGAACCGTCTACCTGTTACCGTTTTTAATATTGAGCAAAAAAATACGAAAAAAACACGTTTATTGTATGGGGACCCCCCTTAATATATATATTTTTTTAATTTTTAGTATTTGTTGTTATAGCGGCAACGGAAATACATCATTTGTAAAAATTTCAGCTTTCTAGCTATCACAGTCTATGAGATACAGCCTGGAGACAGACAGACAGACAGACAGACAGCGGAGTCTTAGTAATAGGGTCCCGTTTTTTCCCGTACCCTAAAAATCATCAATACGCAAAAAAATAAAAATATTTACAAAAATGAAAAAGAACCCGTTGATGTCTTTCAGTTTTTCTTTGTCTTTCACATGTAGTTCTACATATCTCCGTCTCTTTCACGCATAGCCCAGTGCCGCCCGTGCAACTATCGATAAATTATATCGATAGCCTTAGACGACTTGAATGCCAATAAATTAATTTATTGAGTAAAAACTTATATTTCATTAAATTCCGAACAATTCTGAAGTACAAGAACAGGTTAGAGGTTTATTATTTATTTGATTAAAAGTTGTCGTTGAAAACTTAAGTTCTTTAGTATAGAAATTGGGCACTTGGGCAATTTAAAAAAAAAATTATATATCAGATGATTATCTATAATCATACATATCGTTGTATTTTGCTGTTTGAATAAAATTATTTGTATTGATTTTCCAATAGGTACTGGTAATTTTCATCGATACATTTTTGTCGCGCAGCGGGGCAGCCCAAGTGCCGCGGTAACATATATCTACTTTGTACTTATAACTGTGTAAAGTTGACCTTGAGCCAGCAAATAAGAAATGCTTTTATTACCTCGTCCCCCACCTGAAAGTGGTGAGATGTGTTTCAAAGCGAAAATGTGGCTATTAGTTCTCAATAGGTTTACTACTCGGTGCTATGTGCTATTCCAGACTATAATCTTTCTCTGTGCCAAATTTCAGCCAGATCCGTTCAGCTGTTGGGGCGTGATTGATTAACAAACATCCATACATCCATCCATACATCCATCCAAACTTTCGCATTTATAATATTAGTAAGAAGTTAGATAACACTTTCACTGTTCAATATTTTAATGTGGCGCTACCCTATTGTATAGGATTAAAATCCAATAAGCGCTCTGCTATGCAAATCAATCGCTACATAAAGTTATGGCTTTGTCAAACTAGTCACAATGCAGGAAACCTAGGTCTGGGGAATAAACTAGGTACAGGATGTTCTTTTAACAATCACTACTATAGCCCATTAACGTCCCACTGCTGGGAACAGGCCTCCACTCTCATAGGAGAGAGGGAATTAGAGCTTAGACCCACCACGCTGCTCCAATGCGGGTTGGCGGGCTTTAACGATTATTATGATAATAATCGTTAGTGATATTAACCGGGACCGGCAGCTGAACGTGCTCTCCGAGGCACGGGGTTGAAACACCGCCAACTTCCAACTCCGGGCTGGCACTGAGAATTTCTTAATTGAAAAACCCAATACCTATCAATTTTTATGCCCGACCGGGAATCGAACCCAGGACTTCGTGATCCGCAGTCGACTACGCTAACCGCTAGACCAACGAGGCAGTTCTTTTAACAATGGTCTTACTAAATACTTTAAATATTAAAGATAGATAAATTACCTAATTCGAAGAGACCTTGGCTACAGATTAAAAAATAATTACTTTCCTATGGCGACGATTTTAGAAACGAGAAAAAGACTTTTGAATTAGATTTTTAAAATGTCATTCCTTCAAAAACAATGATTCCTTTTTGGACACAAAAATTTAAATTCAGTGATCAAAATCTATTTCAAACCTCTGAAATACAGATTGAGTCAGGTTACATAAACTTTGTTTTAATTTTGAAAATCATTATTAAGCAGAACGTGTAGTATTTGTGTCACTGACCGCTCTAAATTTAGCATTCTGTATTTTATGAGGAATCGGGTATGGACACTTGTTACGGCTGTAAAATAAATCATGATTTATATTGACATGCTGTTGTTAGACTTAATCGATCAACTGTGTAATTTCAAGTGGTTAACAATTAAGGTGTTTTGACCAATAAATAATTTTTATTTAGGTACACAACAAGTAATAAGCTTTAATAAGTAAAACATTTGAGGAAATCTGTTTGCCCAAGAGTTTTTCTACCTACATAATGTTCTCAAAGGTTTGTGAAGTCTGCCAATACGCACTTGGCGAGCGTAGCGGACTATGGCCATGCGCTTTTCATTCTGTGAGTATACTTGTGCTAACTACTTAGTGGGCCGGCACTAGGTTGAAATGATGAGTGATGAAATACCCTAAATACCTGACGTGGCGTCACAAGAACATGGTATTTACAAGATATTTCTATTACCTTACGTAGAACTCTGTGATTTTCTTACGTCTGTGGTAATAAGTAACAGCAGTAGCCGCGAGCTACGAAGCTATTTCAAAGCACTTTACTGTCTTTATTGCCCTGAGGTATAAACTGCGTTCGGTAGCTTGCGTGAAATGGAACGGATTGTCTTACACGCAAATCATGCTGTTATACGCAGCTTATACGTCTAGTACTCCTTTGTGATTGATAAGTTACATAGGTGGGTTCATGTCTGTCCATTTTATGTTTAACTAGGCCGGGGCGGGAAAGCTCTACCTTGATTGTTTGTTGATTGCCATCGATAATTTAAGTAAAAGTTTTAAGTAGATCTAACGGACTTTGCAGATTTACTACTAGATAAAGTTCAGCAAAAAAAGCTTATATTTTTTTCAGAAATATTTGTGAGTAATAAATTTTTGTTTTATAATAAAAAAATCTCCTAGGCCCACTCGCACTAGGACTCGTACTAAATTGGTTTAGTTAATTTTTTTAATGCTGTCACTTTTTGGCAACTGCAAAATGCTTTTGCGAAAAATGACAGCATTACAATGACACTTATAAAAGCCATGTAACAAAATAAGAAGAAGAAGACAGCATTACAAACTACCTAAAGTATCTTTCTGCAAGCGGCCCTTAAAAATCATATTTTGAATTTAAATTGGATTTTGTTATCAGATTAAACAATAAAAATGGACTTGCAAATATTGCATATTAAATTTTACACCTGGTGACCAGGAAATGCGTATTTTCTTCTATTGTTATCTACAAGAAAGTCTACTAGTCCAGGAGCTACATTCTACAATAAATCAGCGCTTGAAACTCCGCTGCACCTACTTACACGACAAATCCTAGTGGAAATTCCGCGTCGTCATTTTTGCGTAGCAAGAGTTTCCAAAATTCCGCAACTGTAGAATCACTGCCGCTTGAAAATGCATACGGGTGGGATGGCATCTGGCTCGGTAGGTGATAATAATTGACTAAGACACATTAGAGCAGAATTTCCGCACGCATTTTTTCGCTCAAGATAGTCCGCTAGATTAGCCCCTGGACTTAATAACATAATTACATTGAGTATAAAAATACTGCGATACGTTAATGGCCTTTTTGTTTTGGAGCCCACACCCTCATTCAAGAGCAATAGCCGCGGGTGCCAGATCCAAAATACCAATAATTTAGTAAATTTATTCGCTCCATAGCTCTTTTGTTCACTCGTAATGAGCGGTTACCGATTTAAAATCACATTGCCTTTATACAGTCCGGTGTAAATTTAGGGCTGTGTACACACGTGTATTTTTTGCAGTAACTACCAACATACCAATCTTTATTGCTGTCTCTAGTGGGGACTTCATAATAAAAATATTATATCAATAAATAATTTATATCAAATATATATTATTTAATTATTGATTATTGAATAGTCGTATCTCCCAAAAGACGTTATTATCCACGTCTTCTGCTAGTTTTATGTTTGATAAGTACCCATTTTAAAATAATATTATATTTATTAAAGAGCATAATATAAAAAAGCAGTATAAAAGTGGGTCCAATTTTGATGACGTCGTCCTATATGAATTGAAAACTGCCTTCTTGTCAAATATTTAGGTACCTAAAGCTGCGCTTTCAAGCACTTTCAGGCCGTGCCTATCTATTCGTTCGAGTATGTGCAATTTAAGTGAGTAACCTAAAATCCCCTTTGGAAACCAGCCTTAATACATTTATCGGGCAATTTAAATTATTATAACGTGCGAGTATACAGTAATTTGCGGGCAGGGCGTATTGTGTAATGGGCCGAGAGTACAGATTGTTGGTTTGACGTGTGCCCAACGTGTAAAGGTCTGTTTATAATGAAACCTTTTAGATAACGGATACCATGAGCCTGTGTTCACAGCTGGATACAAGCCCTTTGGACGCGTCCACAATAGAAATGATGCCAACTCGATGAAATCAGCAACTCTTTATTAAACGTCAAAACGTGCCTTATGAGAGTTTGTATGAAATACATAATGGTGATATATAAATTTAGATACATTTTTTTGGAAATCGATTTTTTAAAAAGGTCAATCATAAAATAAAAGAGGACGTTGATATAAGGTCTTTTGGAAGACCCTCAGTAAGTTTTTTTTTTTTGGCAGTCATCATCTCAATTTTGGACAGAGGCGTTTTGGAATACGCACCACTCATATCATAAGTCTATGGCACCACTACAGTCTTCCACGTTCCTTATCCACAGTGGCATCTTATTAAGTTTGTAAGACCATGGGACTGGCTTTCGTCCCTCACTACACTTACCAGTAAGTACCCCGTGCGTGTAAACTCCAGAGGCAACCTAAAACGTAACTCGACAAGTCGAGGGTCAATCATACGCTTTTTATCTCGATAGATTGTAAACTGTCGACAGATTTTGTCGTTCAATGTTCTGAGTGTCCGTTTTTGAAATATTCATTGTATTTACGTTTTCTTGTCTCATTGTCGTAGGTTAGGTTAGGTTACACATAATGCGGCCGGGCACTTAGGTTCTATCGAGTTAATATACCTAACAAAATACAATTACAATCTACCGAAAAATAAAGCGTCAAATGGTAATCTTTCAACAGTTTAGTCTCGCTAGACAGATTACAATCTGACGGTTTTCACAATCGTACGGTGACATATTATATATATAGTTGCAGTTTTATCATAATCATATTTGTAGGTCTTAGTACCCACTTCAAAAATTTCAAACATCACTTTCGCATAACTATGTATGTATTGCATGAATAATTATGTTATTACCCGTGACTCCGTCAATGAAAATTTTATTCGGCTTCTATTTATAATCGGATCTGAATTACTGATCTGTAGCGCGACGCAAGCATCGATATATATGTAGGTACTAGATGGGCCCTTTCATAGAAAAGGGTCGGGCGTCCGACTTTGAGAGCGCGTTCCTAACCAGTCTTTGTCCCCATCGTAGCGTAGTCACGGTCGCTCGTCGTGTAGATAATTTGTTATTCTTAAGTTAACATCTAAAGTCTTATTAGTTTGGCACTATAAAATTTTTATTTTAGGGTAAGTGTTTCAATTCACAAATATAAATTTCCAAAAAAAACGTTATTTAATATCCCTATTTAATATTTCTATCCATTACGCAATCATTTAAAAACTGTAACTGTATGATATTTTTTTACTAACTGGCTTGCTGTCCTTACGGCTTCTATGGCTATGACATTGTGGCGAAGTCCCACGAGACCTACTGAACCCTCGGGAATTTCCGTTCCGACTCGCTTTCGGTCGGGATTCTCCCAGGCGTTCCAATGAGTGAATTCTGAACCCCGACGACGGGAGGCCGCGTACACGCATCTCATGTCCGGCTAATTCACTCAATTCAATCAATTAATTATTATATTTGTTATATCGTACATAGTCCGTAATTAGTGTTTTAAATCGTTTATCATAATATATCAATAGACTTTGTAACTAAATAAATAATCAACTTTCATAATATAATATTCGTAAATTACATTGGGTTTGTTTAACTTCAATCCTAACATTCCCATAACTGGTGACACCCGACGTTCCCATAAGTGGTGAACCGGCGACGCGTCCCGAACTCTCAAGTGCTTGCATATTTCGAACATTCTTTGTGTGCATAGTGACGAACTTGTTTTATTCCGAAAATAGATTCAGTGTAACAAAAGTTTTTATTTTAAACAATGGCATCGCAATCCAAGAGTAGCCTCAAACAGCTGGCTACGCATGCGTATAATAATGTGATTGGTACTGCGCCGCAAGTTCATCAGCTGTCCACGTCGAATGATGAAATTAGCGAACTCAAGCAATCAATCGCTAATTTGTCGCGCCAAATCGACGCACTTACATCGTCATCGCGATCCCGTTCGAGATCGAATAGCAGTACGAGATGGCGCCGACGTTCCCGTAGCAGATCCAATGATTCTGCGACTGATGCCCACTGCTGGTATCACCGCAAGTTCCAGAGCAAAGCTACTAAGTGCCGTGAGCCGTGCACTTACTCGTCGGAAAACGAAAAACGCAGTCATTGATGGCGGCTAACGATGACTGTCGTGACGTCACACCGAGTCGCGTATTTGTAACGGACAAACACTCTAACGTTAAGTTCTTAATAGACACTGGTGCTGATTTGTGTGTGTTCCCAATTAGAAATATAAGTTCTTATAAGACAATTGTTAAGAAGACTGACTATAAACTTTTTGCCGCTAATGGTACAGTGATTAATACATATGGAACAATAAACTTAAATTTAAACTTCGGGTTGCGGCGAGATTTTCGCTGGCGTTTTGTAATAGCCGACGTAACCCGACCGATCATAGGCATAGATTTTTTATCATATTATAACCTACTTGTAGATGTAAGGAACCACCGATTAGTTGATAATACGACTACGCTTATTGTAAATGCTAAACCCGTGTTATCTTCCTTAGAGTGCGAAATTAAGACTGTTACAGGTAATTCTCGTTATCATCAGTTACTCAAACAGTTTCCTGAGGTCACGCGACCCTCTGGCGAGCCAATGGTGCGCGAAGTCAAGCATCAAACGCTCCACTACATACGCACTACGCCCGGTCCACCGGTGTACAGTCGACCTCGCAGATTGGCACCGGACCGACTACGCCGAGCTAAGCGTGAGTTTGAGGATATGGTAAGAGCAGGTATTGCACGTAGATCCGATAGTCCGTGGGCAGCGCCTCTCCATCTAGTACCTAAAAAAGACGGTACTGATCGACCTTGCGGAGACTACAGAGGTATCAACGCTCGAACAGTACCCGATCGATACCCAGTACGCCACATCGCAGATTTTTCCCATAATCTACATGGCTGTACTGTGTTCAGCAAAATTGATTTGGTACGTGCTTACCATTTGATTCCAGTCAACCCTGCGGATGTACCCAAAACTGCCATAACTACGCCGTTCGGATTATTCGAGTTTCCGTTTATGAGTTTTGGTCTTAGAAACGCCGCGCAATCGTTTCAGCGGTTTATGGACGAAATCTTAAGGGACCTGGATTTTGCTTTTCCGTATATAGATGACATATTGATTGCGTCACGCGACCACACCGATCACGAATGTCATCTCAAACAGGTTCTAGAGCGCCTTCGAGATCATGGTGCTGTTTTAAACTCCGCTAAAAGCGTATTTGGTGTTCCGGAAGTCGAGATCCTCGGCTACTTAGTTACGGCAAACGGCACGAGTCCTACGCCAGAAAAGGTAAGTAGCATCCAGAACTTCACGCAGCCCAAGACCTTGAAAGAATTAAGGAGATTTCTCGGTATGATTAACTTTTATAGAAGGTACCTACCGAACGCTGCGAAAATCCAAGCACCTTTACACCAACTACTTAGCGGCACGGATACCAAGCCAAACACTCCAATCACTTGGACGGTTGAGCTGGAACAGGCTTTCAACGAATGCAAAAAGAGCCTCGTCGATGCAACACTGCTTGCTCATCCCGATCCTACAGCGGATCTGATGTTGGTCTGTGATGCGTCCGATATCGCCATCGGCGCCGTATTGCAGCAGAAAGTTGAAGGTAATTGTCAACCCCTTGCTTTCTTCTCCAAGAAACTGACCTCAGCTCAACGTAAGTATAGCCCTTTCGATCGAGAGCTACTCGCCATTTACGAAGCCGTGAAATATTTTCGTTTCATGGTCGAGCTGAAGCCGTTCACGATCTGGACAGACCACAAGCCTATTGTTGCTGCGTTTCGTAAAGCGTCTGAAAAATGCTCTCCACGTCAGTTCCGATATTTCGATTTCGTATCACAATTCTCGACCGACGTGCGACACATTTCCGGAGAGGAAAACGTCGTTGCCGATGCGCTCTCTCGGATTGAATCTGTTACTGATAGCATTAATTTAGATAAACTCGCTTCTTCACAAGAGACGGACTCCGAATTGAGACATCTTTTGCACGCTTCTTCTTCGCTGGATTTACAGAAAATAAGAATTTCTGCCTCTAGTGCATGCAAAGCGTATAGCGATGTTTCTGGTCCAAAACCACGTACGTATCTTTCACCTGTTACTTCAGAACCGCCTGCCACCAAGCCTGATACAGTTACTCGCTCTGGCAGACGGGTTAGATTCCTTCGTATGTGAGTAAACTCACATATCATAAGTATGTAGAACCATTTTTGGAGAATGCATTGAGCTATTAATATTGTACGTAAACTTCTAATATCGCACTGTATCGTTTATTTTTTGTAAACATGTCATAGTTAAATATCTAATTAAGTTTTATGTTTAATTTTAATTATAATACTTACTTTTGTAACGAGTGAAACGAATTGTGTAAAAGAACGAATTCTTTATTCGTCATGATCGACCTAAAGGTCTCCGGGGGGGCTGATGTGGCGAAGTCCCACGAGACCTACTGAACCCTCGGGAATTTCCGTTCCGACTCGCTTTCGGTCGGGATTCTCCCAGGCGTTCCAATGAGTGAATTCTGAACCCCGACGACGGGAGGCCGCGTACACGCATCTCATGTCCGGCTAATTCACTCAATTCAATCAATTAATTATTATATTTGTTATATCGTACATAGTCCGTAATTAGTGTTTTAAATCGTTTATCATAATATATCAATAGACTTTGTAACTAAATAAATAATCAACTTTCATAATATAATATTCGTAAATTACATTGGGTTTGTTTAACTTCAATCCTAACATTCCCATAACATATTATATTATCTATGACCGAGATAATCAAGCTTTGATTCAAGATGGGGCATATGTTGCAAGAAAGTTCCCGCTTTTCAGACTAGATGGCGTTGATGGCGTTACTAAAAATACGCCCCCACCTTCTTTGTTTGACAGGGTCCGTCTATGTAAATTGAGATCGTTGGACGCAAGTTACCAGTGGCGCCATCTAGTTTAATGAGATACAAGTTTAGGACTTGACATAGTCCCACAAATTATCTGGCTCGGTGGCCAAAATTGGAACTAACCTTTAGGTCTGTTTAGTTTTTTAATATAATTTTCATATTTTATATTTAGTAGCGACGCTGGCACCGGGTCAGACGATTGTGGGACTATAATATACGTGTCGAAAATGATAACCTTTTTTTGAATCGGTTAAAAATAGAAACTGACTGTTTTTCCTTTATATATGTTAGACCAGATGATGCCCGTGACTATATCCGCGTGGAACAAGATTTTCTAAGAATCCCTTGGAAATCAGCTGTATTTTTCCGGGTTAAAAAAGTCTGTACTTATTCTTCTCCCCGGAGAAGCCTTTTTCTGAACAAAATTTCGTCAAAATCGGTTGGTCGGTGAAAGTGTAGCAGACAAACAAACACAACAAATAAAGAAGAAATTTTGTATTTAGTTTTATCATAGTTTGTCACCTTCTGTCTAATATTGAAAAAATATTATAAATTGAATGTGGTTGAACAGTAAATTAATTATTTTCAAAACAATGTTTCCTGAGAAAATATCCTAGACGTGATGCCTAGGATATTTTAAAAAAAGACACCAAAAGAGACAAACGTATATATATAGGATTTAGCCTGCGAGAGAATGAGATAGAATACAAGTTATATTTATCTCATTTTCTCGTTGGCTACTTTTCTGAAGTTTCACTTCTGCCGTGTGCGAATTGCACACACTGCACACACGTTTTTTTTTAAAATTCTTTATCTTTAGAAAGTATGATCCAGTGTAAGTGCAACCTAAATCAGCTAATTATACATTGTGAAGTCAATCCAATTTTCCCACAATGCCAGGAAAGAGAATGGCCGCGCGTGACATACTTTACATAAGCTCCCATTAATCATTGCGTGAAAAAATTAAATATTGACAGCGTATAAGCAAATTTCAGCTCCTTTTACTCGCCGACATAATGAGACGTTAAGAATCTGGGTTTGAAGATAAGGCAGACAAAAAATATTAAGGCAATTGCACTTCAGGACACCACGCGTTGAATTTTTTTATAAATTATAAGTTAGCGCTTGACTGCGATCGCAACTGGTGGTGGTGGTCTAAGATGCTAGCGGGCTAACCTGTTATAGGGGTATGCTAGTCATAATAATATAAGCCACATACGCATCGACGAACTCCCTGGCGCGGTATTGCGGGCTATTGTTTTAAATTATACATAAATTATGCTTTGTGTGGGCCGCCCCTCGTTGACTGCCTCACGTTGGCTGCCTCGCGGTTAGCATGTTCGACTGCAGCTGAAGAGGGCCCAGGTTCGAGTTCCGGGTCGGGCCGTTATTAAGTATGGGGGTTTTCTGGCTAGAAATTCTCAGTACTAGCCCGGAGTGAGGAAGTTGACGGTGTTTAACCGCCGTGCCTCGGTGAGCACGTTAAGTCGTCGGTCCCGGTTATTATCATCCACATGATAATAGTCGTCAAAGCTCGTAAACCCGCATTGGAGCAGCGTGGTGGGTCTAAACTCTAAATCCCTCTCTCCTATGAGAGTGGAGGCCTGTGCCCAGCAGTGGGACGTTAATGGGCTGTAATGGTGGGCCGCCCATACAAAGCATAATTTAGTTACTTAATATTAGAGACTGATTTTTCCTCTGAACTACTAAATAATATTTAAATGTTTGAACATAACAAAATTATGACATTTAAATAATATAATACCTACCAGTAAACAAGAAAATTTGTGTAAGACTGTGACTAGTTAACTCCCTATAACGTCATCACTAAATAACAATAGCTATCCTGTAATAACCATCGGTATTTGAGGGCTTTACATAAATCGCAATTATGGAACAATATCGTTATAGTGTAGGAGACGGTAGTAAAACATCGTGCGAGTTTAATATCGTGTGTTCCTATTGTAATTTAAAAGCAGGCTTTGCCTACTTTCAACTAGTTGGATTGACGACATCAAGCGAGTCACAGGGAGTCGTTAGATCCAGGCGGCGTAAGACCGCAGCGTTTTGAAGTACCTTCAAGAAACCTCTATCTAGCCGTGGACGTCTATCAGTTGACAACAACGTATCGTATCTTTAGAAGGCTCATTTTTATTATAACAAGTTAACACTATTAAGTGTAAAAATCTGATTGTAATTTGAGAAAGAAAAGTGAAAACAAAATTATTACAATTTGAAGAAATACTGTAAACAGCGTTACTCCACTTAACTATTTTATTAGGTGCTAGAACGGTTTCTCATCACGGTCTCTTTGGTCTACCAAAATCTTCACCTGTGAAACCTTCTGTGATTACTATTCTTTATATCCATTCTAATTGCTGTCTGTAGATAAATACATCAATGTACTTACCTGTATAGTAATTTGTATATCAAAACAGAACGATTGTCTCCTACACTATAAACTTTTACAGTACAAGATCATTATATTAATAGTTAAAACTACGGTGTTAATCGTCGGATTCCCATCATAAAAACGTATATTGATGGTAATACCGTGAACCTGCATATCAAATGTCATATTATGGGGTATTAAGGGGAAACTAAAGAAACATAATAATAATAATTTCTGATACTAAATTAATTTACAAATTTTGGAAAGCTCTGTGACGGAATAGAGCAATTTATTAATATGAAAAAAGAAATCTTTTTTAATAAAAACACTTCAATTCGGAAATTTAACCTTATATTTTTCTAGTTTTTTAGAAAATCACTTTAATTCGGAAATTCGGAAACTTAGCCCAATATTTTGTAAGCAGATCAAAAGATTGTGGTGCTTTTTATGGAGCTGCTTAAGCTACTGCGGCACGACAAAACGTGTTTCCCTGCGACGCGGTTAACGTTTTATCCCGTCCTGTCCGTAGTCTGTGATTTCACTTCTAAAAAAATACTCACTGCATATCTATAGAATAATAATTAATTATTAACTTAGGTAATTTTATACTAACGTCAATTTGGTAAATGTTATACCATGGGTTTTCCACCAAAGGGATATTTACTGTATTAAAAAAGTATGAATGAAAATGTATCAGCACCGAGTAAATTTTTAGTAGTCAGGGCATTAGTATCGATTTCAAGTGGCAACACAAAAAATATGTAGCCAAATTCTTAATGCCCCACCTCATAAATGGGCGGTGGTATTCGATTTTTTTCGCTGATTGTAACGAATATTGGGCTACGTACGCAGTTTAGCCTGAAGCCAAATCTGCTCGGTCAGGCCTCGTGCGGCGAATACAAATGTTTATTATGGAAGAGTAGCGCGCATTGTAGGGCCCCGGGCTACTCCACTGAAGGAGTCGTGGTTGCTCAGAACTGCAACTAGAATAGAGTCGCATTTTTGTAAAACATTTCATTTGAATCTAACACAATACACACTAAAACAAGAGTTTAATACCCATAAATTAGTGTGTGTTATACAATTTTTAACTACATAATATTATAGAGTCGCAGTTTTGTAAAAGTAATTATTTGGAACGTAAAACATGATTTAATGACGATTTTCATCTAGGTGGTAAGTATATAATGATTTATTTCATTAATTATAGGTCACGAATATTTGGTCAGCATAATTTAAAGTAAAGTAAAATAAAGTAAAGAATATTAGATTTTGTAATGAGCCCGTTATAATTTTTCGAAACGTTATATTAAGACTATTGACATTATCATCTATAAAGTTTTGTGTATAGGTTTCTTACCCGTTTGAAATCGCAGAAAAAGCTAATCTCTAATATATATAAAATTCTCGTGTCACAATGTTAGTACCATACTCCTCCGATACGGCTTGACAGATTTTTATGAAATTTAATATTCATATTCAGTAGGTCTGAGAATCGGCTACTATCTATTTTTCATCATATCTATCATACCTCCACGCGGACGGAATCGCGGGCATCATCTAGTTATTTATAAATTGTAATAGTTAAAATTGCCGTATAGGTTTTGAACACGATATTTTTAAAAGTTTTCGTTTGCAAGCTACTCTGTACAGTCCTATGTCCATCTGTCGTATTACGCTTTAGCCCGGCATTGTCTGCGGCACAAATATGATCAAATTATAACGACGGCGGCCCGGGGCGATCGCTCCCGACCAAGTGCGAACAATCGCGACCGGGACGTGTATTATAACCCTATTATCTTGCCGTCTTATCGAGTTGCTCAGGTAATTTTGTTGCACACTGCAATTGTGATTTGTAAGTAGTGCAATGTAGCTGACAATTGAGATCGGTATTTTAAAATCGACTCGTATAATGATTTATCTTGCCTTTGTCCCATTTCATTCCGAGTCCTTTCAAAATATCAAAATGACAAAGTATGTTTCTATACAAAATGGGCATTTCTTTTGGACTATTTTTTTCTGTCCTAATGTACGTAATATTTTTGCGCTAAAATAGTGGACCTTTTGTGGAATTATGTCTAGGCAAGGAAACCTAATACTGCATACCTAAATTCCTCGGGGGAATTAAAGGAATCGATGCAGGATGTTATATTATCACTAGATGATGCCCGACGATTCATACAGGTAGATTGAGTTTTTTGAAGAATCCAAAAACACACATCCAGGATACAACCTAAGTACCTCTATACCAAATTTCGTCAAAATCGGTGGAATAAACTGTAAAAGTATGTATACTCGCCTAACTTATGAAGTATAGATCATCATCAGAGGTGCAATCATGTAAGGATTGCCGATCAAATCGTATAAGTTCGGCTTCAAAGTAAAATAAACCATATAACATTGAATTAGAGGTCAATTTCGTGAATCCATTCTTATACGTTTAGGCTATCGTACATACCTAAACGTATGAGAATGGATACACGAAATAGAGCTCTAATTCAATACTGTTATGGTTTATTTTACTTTGAAGCCGAACTCATACGATTTAATCGCCAATTCTTACATGATTGGGTGGCAGATCATATACTTACCATTTGGCTTCTCAGCATATTTCGTGATTAGAAAATTGATTCTAATAACTCGTATCGCGATTTTATCACATGAAACGATAAAGGTACCTATTTCTAGGTTTTAATGACTGAAAACTATGATCGCGTTTTGCGCAACCAATCGTGATCGGTATCGTAATGGAAAACTCGAGTAAGTCCCAATATGTTTTATGCATGACTGCTTTTTATTTCTCTGTTATTATCAGGCAATGATATTATAGTTTAACAACTATTACAGTTCGATAGCGGTCGTATAATACTAAGTATTATATAAGTAGTATGTAGTACAGGTTATTATTGCTTGTTTTCCAAACATTACACGATAGATCAGAAAACCAAGACAGTTCATGCACAGGATACACATGTTTGTTGGTTTGTCCTTCAACCACGCTACGGGCCTAATTGTAATTGTAATTTAGTTGAAAACATAATAATGTCACAGGTTACTCGGACAATTAAAGAATTTCCACGCAGGGGATTATTAAATCCAAAATTCACGTGTATTTAATCCCGGGCATCATCGAGTTCTAATAAGAATACTCTAATATTGTACGAAACATAATATTATTAAAAGTGCGCGCAATTACGAAACGGAACGCAAATAACATAACACAACAAGACTGTTTTTGCTACTATAAGTCTTGCACTTTCAGACTGTCTGAACTATACGGTGGTTAAACTGCGTCATAGTTTAAGAAATTTTCGCCTTAACAAATTAATTGGCGCAGTTAACTTAATTATATCAACTCAATAAATAATTAGTATAAAGGAATCCTCATAAAAAAAAGTGGTACCATTAGCTCACAATAGAGGTTTTTTCGAGCAAAGAATGAGGCTGTTATGAGTCCACGTAGATTACGTAGCATTCCTAGTACCTTTCAATAGTTGGTAGTAGTTTTTATATCGTCATGTTAGGGCCTAATTAACAGTTTAATTAAATTAATGAGTAATGAAGTATGACATACCGTAACATGAAAGTTATTATTTTGTAATTATTATGTTACGTGACAATATTAGTAACAAGACTTACTATTATGTTAGCTGGTACCTAAGTACAGCTACCGAATTACCAAGAAACAAAGAACACCACAAGTTAGCCCTTGACTGCGATCTCAGATGGTAAGCGATGATGCCATAGCGGGCTCACCTGTGGCAGTTATACTAATCAAATCTTACACACGTTTTTATATATGGCATCGTACCGGAACGTTGAATTGCTTGGCGGTACGTCTTTGCTGGTAGGGTGGTAACTAGCCACAGCCGAACCCAACCACAACACAAAACTTATTAACATATCTTTCAAATTGTATTGGCCGTCACATTAAAAAAGTATACTAACTGTTGAGTCGGGACTATTAAATAATTGACGAATTGCTTAGTCACGAAGTTTGGGTCCAGCGCCCCACAGGATAGTATAATAAGTCTTTTAATAAAAGCAACTGCTGAGTTTCTTGCCGGCTCTTCTCAGTAGAATCCGCTATCCGAACCGGTGGTAGGGTCAAAACATGATGTAATAATAAGAGACACCTTGCAATGAATAAATTGAGTAATGAAAAGTGGAAACGTGCGAAGCCGAGGATCAAATCTCTGATCATCTGAAAAGGAGTCTGAAAGTTTTAACCACTAGGCTATCACCGCTCTACTCTAACTACTATAAAAAAAGACGTGTGGCACTCGGAGACTGCCGCGGTAAAGCTATTGCATAGCATTTTTTATCAACTTGCTATGACTACTTGTGTTGTTGACTTCAAGTTGTTGAAAATATAAAGGCGAAATATTTTTATGAAAAGATGATTTTGGTTGCTATGACTACTTGTGTTGTTGACTTCAAGTTGTTGAAAATATAAAGGCGAAATAATTTTAAAGAATTATGTTTTCAATAGTCCGGGTGCCAAGGGGAATCAAAAAACCTCTATTAGAGGTTTTTTGATTCCCCTTGGACACCCGGACAACTTGAAGTCAGCAACAAAAGTAGTCATAGCAACCAAAATCATCTTTTCATAAAAATAGTCTTTTTATTTTCAACAACTTGAAGTCAACAACACAAGTAGTCATAGCAACCAGTGTTAGGTTTTTTTCGTTACGGAATTTCTGGATTCGGTCTCCACGCTCAAGGCCCGCGATAGAAGCTATGCAATAGCTTAATAAAATTAATAATAAATGTACTAACTAAGCTATGTCTATTTAATACAACGGTAGTCATTACTTTTAAATATTAGATTTAGTCAATTCGTTACCCGCCTACTCGAATGATACAAATTAATGTTTATCCGACAATTTAAAGAAAGAGGTCGTGAGTTTATAACCGGCCTTCGCATCATTTCGTTTACGCGCGATGTCTCACTTTAATGTGGGAACGAGGCGATTGGGCAGCTCTAATAGAAAAATAAGGAGCAACGCTCACTGCCGCAAAATACTATTTACTTTTTTTTAATCCACTACAAGTTAATCCTTGACTAGTATTTCACCTGATGGTAAGTGATGATGCGGTCTAAGATAGGAACGGGCTAACCTTTTAAGGGCATGGCAGTTATATTAAATCCCTAATCAGTTTTTACACGGCTTCGTACCGGAACGCTAAATCACTTGGCTAAACTAGCTGATTCCCGTGACACCGATTACGTGTGCATTAAGTTTTTTTTTTATTTCCTGCAGGCAATCCTTAATTTTTCAGGGAAAAGTGGCCTAATTGTGTCCTTCCCGGTACACATCCCATGTTTGTACTCTGTACCCCTGAAAATCAGTTTAAAAATTGGGCTTACTTACCATATTTGTAACAATTAATTTAGCTATGAATGAATAGCTCTTACTTAGCTAATGCTTACCAAGCCTTTCAAAATTGATCACATCAGAATACGGTATTTTATAGATCTTTAGTGATTAAAAATCAAAAAGGACACCAATACAATTTTATTCCGGTTTTTGGGTGTTTGATAACAATCGTGCGTTTTGACTGAGTAGGTAATTATTTTACTGACATTTGCAAATTCTCACGCGAAACTGACAAGGTGACGGGCGACCCACATTAGCTCAATAATTATGTTATTTTTTCGCAAAAGCGCCTTAAGTACAGTCGTGACTTACGGTTATTTGCGTAAATTTAAAACTTCGCTGAAATAGTTTGGAGCAGTAAAAGGAAAATGTGACGTAACGGTATTAAAATAACCTTTGAGAGAAAGTTTCGCGTCAGTGTCCGTTCGGCTTTATGCCATAACCGGGCCGACCGCTTGACAATGATGTATTGTGGTTGGGAGTCAAAGGTTCGATTCTATTAACATTTTATAATTTGTTTATCCATGATGTGTCGATTTTGTTGGCGTGTTGGTCAATGTTGGTACAAAAAAGAGAAAGTAAGAGCCTTTGCAAATATAAAGTATAGTTGCAAATATCTAGAGTAAGAACGATAAATGAATCCTAGACGATAGCCTATTTTAAAGTTGTACTAGTTGAAGCCCGCGACTTCATCCGCGTGGATTGTGGTTCTTGGTTCCCACAGGAACTGTTGGCAGGTGGCAATCCACGGGGACGAAGTCACGGGCTAGTTCGATATAATTTTCTATTTGGTCCAACATTGGTTGCCGCTTCAACTTTGCCCCATCCCAACCCGTTGGCCGATGAACAATCAATTTGTCAAGAAATTGAGTGGAGTCTATTTGTTTTTTATAATGACAGTGAAATGCGGGTTTTGACACGGCCTCAAATTATAGCTCACATCTAAGATGAATATTAAAATAATTGATTATTGTAACATACAATCATTATTCATTATAAATATAGAGGTCAAGATAAAATTTAAAAGACCATTTACCGATTTAGGGTTAATAGAATTTGAATGGCTAATAATCAGCTAATGATTGGATTTATTTGACCGTATAGGTTTTCGCAATTTGGAAAAAGGAGGCAAAAGTACCCAATACCCATTACATGATATTGTCCCACAAACTTATCTGGCCCGGTGGCCAAAATTGGAACTACTTTTATACCTGCTTTTACTTTATTTTTCATAGAGAGAGACCTACTGGCGGCGCTGTCACCGGGTCTGTTAAGTTTGTAGGGCCATATTTTGATAGATTTTGTACTATCAAAATATATTTATATTTATATTATATTTATATTTAACAAACTGACAAAATTATTAGTTAGTCAGAGTTGATTTGGCGATAGAAAACTCAGAACTTTGGCTATTCGTCCGAGTCCGTCAAACTTATCGGACCCGATGTCGTTAGTTTAAATCAAAAACAATGGTACATTACTGCAGCGGCCAGCAAAATAGGCATTGAAGGACGAACGTGTAAATACACATACGTAAGTCCATCAATGCCTAGTTGTGGCCAAGGCTTGTATAGTACTTTTCTAAAATAATGCGCGGAAATTAAAACTAAGTAGTACCTAGACAAAACTTCGATTTCGATTTTCTTTCACTCTTCCATTGAACAAAATTTATAGGTTTTCAAATATTTTTCTTTCGATTTTTTCGGTAACAAATTTTCTATTAGGGCTCTCGCATGTATTTAGTCAGTACAGCAATTTCGATTTATCTCGAAGAAGGTTGTCAAAATAATGCTCAAATTTCCAAGCATGTTTGAGAAAATATTATATTTTTGTTCAAAAATTATAACACTCAAAATGATAATCCAGCAATATATTTAATGGTTCCATTAAAATCAAAGTAATTAGCGGCAGCGGGCCCGAGCCCCCGACCGGCAGCAATATTTACCCGCACATTTACATGCAACATTACAATAAATCACTCGATTCACTTTTCTAAATTGATATTGTAATCCGTTCCGTTTTGTTCTTGTTGCACGGAATAAATGAAGACGTCGCCCGTGATGCGGCTTCGTTAAATTGCTACCTCCTCTTGTTAGAAAGCTGTGGAGTCGCTAATGGTATTCATTTTATTATTTTAAATACTGCGCTCAACTTATTAAATATCTACTACATTACTTAGAATTACAAGATAACTAAATTATCAGCTTTAAATCATGCAACATTACAATAAATCACTCGATTCACTTTTCTAAATTGATATTGTAATCCGTTCCGTTTTGTTCTTGTTGCACGGAATAAAAGAAGATGTCGCCCGTCATGCGACTTCGTTAAATTGCTATCTCCTCTTGTTAGAAAGCCGTGGAGCCGCTAATAGTTTTTTAAAATTTTTAAGTATATCATTGTAAAATTTAAATTGTATTGTGACTTTATATGAACACTAGCTTTTGCCCACATCTTCGCTCATATCAGGTTCGATTTTTATACGATTTTTATACGAATTTTCGGATGCTTACGTCATAATATATATATTATGTATGTAAATTTCAGTCCAATCCGTCCAGTGGTTGAGCTGTGTGTTGATAGATTAGCCAGTCAGTCCATCAGACCGTCACCTTTTCCTTTTATATATTTAGAAATTTTTGAAAAAGATTAAAATTATCAACTAACCTACAAATTTTATAAATTCGAGTTTGTTTGTTTCTCGGCTTGACAAAAATCAAGCGACGTAGGACCATTGAGATAATAATAATACATCTTCAATTAAATCACATCAAATTAGCATTTATTTTCGACTCCACGCCTTTCCAAATCCCCACTTATCGCATACCGATACAAAATGGAGAATCACGATGAACAGAAGCTGACTTATGTCCCGGTCTCATTCTGTGATATGTTCATCTCAACAATAAATATCCGAGTCCAATTAACGGTGGCGAACCGCCCAACTGGGTTATGACATATCAACCTTATCATGATACCGCATGATATGATAGTGTTGTTTTATATCGGCATACTGATTCTGGAACTCCAAGTATAGTTAAGCATGGCGTGAAAATTGTTTGAGGTTCTGTATTAGTTTAGTCTGTTCGATATGACTTTTTAAGGCAAACTATAACTAAGGCCCCTAATACATTGAAGGCTGAATTATTGTTAATGATGGAAGGATAGATTATTCCAAAAGCAAAATTTTAGCATATTGTTGTATTCAATATGGAGGGTAACTAAACCGTACGAATTTCAGCTTCGGGTTAGCTAGGCAACCATTTTAATTATTATCTTTACTATAAAAATATTATGGTACCAACTAATTTTCCGTATCTACTGAGTTTAGATTAAGCAATATCAAAATAATACTAATTAATAGTACCAATAACCTACTTACCGATTTTGCACTCAGCGTAAATACAGAAAGGACAAAACTTTTGCGCGAAGTTACAATATCGGAGGGAAAGAACGATTTTGTCCTGTCGCCCTAGTGTATGTGGCTCAATTTATAAGTGAGTTACGCGGACTGCGTTTGCCCTCTTAGACAACAGGCACTTATTGTACCTTGAGAGGAAACGTACATTTAACAGTAGGTACCTATGTAAAAAATAAAACGCTTCTAAGTCGATGCTTGCTCAAACACAATAAAATCTAAAAAACAGTTCAATGTTCCCCACCTTTTGCTAGTTTTTAATTTTATGCAACAGAGATCCAACGTGAGAACTCATCTGCATATTACACACGAGTAGAATAAATTGTTTTGCGAATCGATTAACTTCTCAATCTCGGATCGATTCTGTATCGATTCCTTTTTTTTTGGCCTCCCTGTTAATACTTTCCGCTTGGTATGTCTTTATGACTTATAAATAAAATTTACAGTTGTGTTAGATTGTTATCTTAACATAATATTAAAGTATATTAACTGATATTATTTTAAAGTCACTTAGAAATTTATTTATGCAATATCCTTACAGACCCAGCTGAAAAACCTGACTTTATAAATTTACATTGGCAAAATTTATTTTATTTTAATCAAACTAATATTATAAATGCGAAAGTGTGTTTGCTTGTTGGTTTATTGGTTCGTTGGTATGTCCTTCAATCACGCCGCAAAGGATCGACGTGATTTTTTGCATAACCTATAGTTGCGGATCTGGAGAGTGACATACGGCCGGTTTCTGAATTGAGAATTTCATGTTGAGTCTGTCTCATAGACTACTTAAGGACTAATTAAGTAAATTTTTGTTTCTGAATTGATATTGGGCCGATTTCTGAATTAAGCATTCTAGCAAAATCAGCAAGCTCCAACTCTCAAACCTTAGGTACACAATATCAATTCAGAAACAAAAATTTTCTTAACTAGTCCTTAAGTAGTCTTTGAGACAGACTCAACATGAAATTCTCAATTCAGAAACCGGTCGTAAGGCTACTTTTTATCCCGGGAAATTCAAAATTTCCCGTGGGTATTTAAAAAAACTTATTTCACGCGGACGAAGTCGCGGGCATCAGCTAGTTTGTAATAAAAAAAAACTAATCAATACACCTCCTAAAAAGTCAGTGAACGGTAGTTATTGAAATACTCTGTTATCTATAATAATAAAGCTCGACACAGAAATCAAAAAACATTATCGAAATTAATTCAGCATTGGGTACCTACAACTATGTCAAAAAATGCCTTTTATTATATCAACCAATGAGATTTAGGTACCTAAACGGTAGAGTTGATATTGGAAATAGTTTACAAAAGCATTGACATTCATTTTGAATTCTATAGCTACTATACTTAAAGCTACAGTCGCAAATTTCTTTTGCAAAAGCAAATTGGAAAACTATAAGCCAAATATGACCAAGTCTCGTCGATCCAATTTTTAATGGAAAAAATGAGAAATAGAAAGCAGTAATTTACGAACGCGATGACGAATGAAAAAGATATAAAAATCCTAAGAGAACATGCACATATGCGAGGATTGTGTGCATTGCGTCAGATCTGTCAGCAAATTTTTAACAAACCGTTTAAATGCGCGTCCAGCCGAATTTTCAATCAATAATCTGTCTCTCGGTCTCAATCAAAAAGATTCCTTCTACTTGATCTTGTCCTATCTCTATTTTACAAATTTAAATATCTTTGACAGTTTTCATAGTTCCTAATCAATCATTGTTCGACACAATAATAATATTGATGAATGGAATAAGTACAAGAATTCGTTTCTATTTACGGCCAATTTTTAAATTCATTTGAAATGACTAATACTGCAAGTTTGCAAATGAAGCGAGAAAATAAGCTTGAGCCTTTTTATTCTATCTTGGAAATGAATGGATCATGTCAGTTACATAATTTGTGGTCTAAGTCATGGGAGGAAATATTTTTATTTAATATTTTTTATTTTTTATTAGCTGGCAATTTATTCCTTGAATGCGATCTCATCTGGTAACCTAGTTTACAGCAAATAAACGGGATTAGATTTGAGTCAGGTAACCAAGCTCCCACTTTTAAGACCTAACCAATCACCACTGCGCCCATGGTGGTACTGGTGAACTGGTGAGTCATGCCGTGTGACGTCAGTTTAATAACATGTTTTTAAATTGATTAAACTTTGTTTAAAAAAATGTTATTTTGTTGTAGAGCAGTTAAACCAACCTGACATTTGCTCAGACACAATTTTTGTTAATAAGATATGGGTAATAAGTGAGAGAAATGTAAAATCTCAAGTTTACAGACCCGGTGACTTAAGATGAACGTTGTCAATGAATCAGTCGGCTTATCAGTATAGATGTATTCAAGACAGAAAGTTTACCAAACAGCATGGGTGACAAAGTATTAGGGATAGTAAGGGATTCCTGTACAGATGTTGTAAGAAGGAATAAAAAAGAAGTCATGGTTACGAACTCAAGACGCTTAATCTTGTGACTTGGATGCTGCATGAACAAGCTAACAACCACTCTGTCATCACATAGATCTGGTTGTAGGTATGCAGGTCGTTGCACCGTCGTTTGGCAATACGCGACATTTCCAACGGTAGGCGGTTTGGATTTACGCATTTTAATTGGAGAAGAACTAGAATCTAGTAAGTTTATTACAAAACTATCAAGATTGTGTATCCTTGCTATAATTTGTTTGTGACACAACACATATGAATTATGTTATACTTTGAATGGTTTAATGAAAGGTTTTCGTCGAACCGGAATTCACTTTAATGAGCTACATGAGTCACTTTTTTAACTTTTGAGTTAAAATTCTTTTTCCTTATATCTTTGATCAGAATGGCTATTGCGATCTTCGATTTTGAAAATAGCTCTTGTATCACTACTTGACAGCAAGTTTGATTGCAGTCAAGTGCTAGCCTATAAATTAAAAAAAATACGGTGTTTAACTTATGTCTTTGCCTGTAGGGTGGTTACTAGCCACAGCCGAAGCCTACCACTATACCAGAATTTCAACTTCCCAGTTTTCCAAAATCAAGGGATTGAACCCGGAGAACGTTGCCGGAGATTGAGCCAGGGATCTTCCACTTGTAAGACCGCAACGCTGACCACTGCGCCGAAGGAATTATAAAAACATACGGCCGGTTTCTGAATTGAGAATTTCATGTTGAGTCTGTCTCAAAGACTACTTAAGGACTAATTAAGCAAATTTTTGTGTCTGAATTGATATTGGGCCGGTTTCTGAAATAAGCATTCAAGCAAAAACAGCAAGCTCCAACTCTCTAACCTTACACAATATCGATTCAGAAACAAAAATTTGCTTAATTAGTCCTTAAGTACCTAGTCTTTGAGACAGACTCAACATGAAATTCTCAATTCAGAAACCGGCCGTTATACTACTCTCAAAATCAAAATTTGGCATTGCGCTGCCATGCACTCTGTATATCCAACACGCAACAAAAATAAATGCACAACGAACCTTAGCTTTCCCATCGCATGACTTAAGACAATACAATACCAACACGGGTTCTTTTGCTTTTCTTCTTTTACTTTTTACTTTTAAAAGCTTTCAATCAAGCGGCGTTTTGAAAGAACAATATCTCTTGGCTACTCACGAACCCAATCAGCGGACACTCGGCTCGGGAGATAAATAAAATTTATGCATGATACAATTTAAAAGTGGCTCTGTTTTGTGTTCAGCTGACACGTATGGGGCGTTATTTTGACTGTTACTGTTATCCTACACTTACAGAAACATTAAGTTTTTGGGTTAAACTATGATCTTAATTTAATTATTTCAAAAGAGCAACCACCAAGTTTCTTGCTACTTCTTCTCGATAGAACTGGTATTCCGAAACAGTGGTAGATTCAATCGACGATTCTTGTAAAAGCACTTGTAAAAGTTTATTTGAATAAAAAACATTTGAGTTTGTGGTTGTAATAATAAGACAGAAATTAATAAAGGAAAATTGTTCCTAATGTAGTGGTTAAGATCCTAGTTGGTGATCCTTGGAAACACACCTCTAACTTTTTGTAGCTAAGTACGTACTACATGTGAATCATTCAATATCACTTGTTAGGTATATTGTAACTGTGAAGGTCAACATCGTCAAGAAACCTGCATGCCTGCAAGATAGTGAGGTCTGACAATTCGAACTTGGCCAGTGTGGTGGACTGTGGTCAGAGCACTTTTCATTCTAATAGGACACCCGTATTTAGCAGTGGGCCGGAGATGTGTTGGTGAATGTCGACGATTCTCTTAGAAAGGGTCCTATCGAACCGCCCACACAATGCGAACTGAGTTGTGAAAACAGTTTTAAAATAAGTATACTTATTTCATTTCAAAACGACTGTCTACCGACTCAATAATGTATAATTTAACGAATATAACAGTTATTTAAAAGTGGGCAACATTGTAAGGAAAAAATACAGGAAAACAAAATATAAAAGAGCATAAATTGCATAAGAGTTCTGCTTTGGAATTTGCATTTCGGCTACCGCCTGTATAAAAGGTCGCACGCACAAACTAAGTTTGATAATGACTCAGAAACAACACCCGAATTTTAAGGCCGTGATCATAAAGCAGCAAACCTTTTATTTTTGTATTTTTTCGTATACATGTATAAGAGAGTTAAGTTACGGATGAAACTACAGACTAACTCACTACTATGACAGACACTAACTACACAGACACTACTACTACTACTACTACACAGGTGGACAGACACAGACAGACAGAGAGAGATAGATAACAGAGAGAGACAGATACCTATGTTTTAAAGAAGCGGTGACAGCTTAGTGGTTTAGACACCCGACCTAGACCGGGGTCGCGGGCTCGATCCCAGGGCACGCACTTGTAACTTTTCAGAGCTATGTGCGTTTTAAGAAATTAAATATCACTTCTTCATGTTGTTCATAATGTTCTTGAAGGTGTGTGAAGTCTGTCTGCAGGAGTTTTGTGATTTCTTCTTCTCCTTAAAAGGTTGATGGACAGCCAAGGGGAACCAGTCACCGCCGGGGAATCTCTGCATCGTTTTCCTCATTGCTGAGGGTCGTGACCCTTTTTCCATCTACAGTTTTCTTAGTAATATAATCTGATAGAGATTCTTAGGCATAAATCAGTTACAACATGATGAAATTAAAGGAGAATAATTAAAACAAATATATTTTATTTTTTAAATATAAATAGTTGTAACTTGTAAGTAACACCAGTGGTCCTACATAAAATAGGTTAACATATTTTCATTTCATAAACATTAATCATCCAATATGCATACGCCCTTACAACTTATCGCGTATCCGCAGGTAGAAAAGTGTTAAATCGAGGCGATTATTTTGATTGCCTCCGGCGCCGCCGACTTAGGAATCCTATGGAGCAATTGCGATCCAAATCGATATCATTAGCCGATCTCTTCAAGTTCCGTTGATTTTAGAAAAACCTGAATAAAATCCTTATTAAAACTGATTAAATTAATTATTAAAATCTGCGTAGATCAAATAAATATTATAAATGCGAAAGTTTGGATGGATGGATGTATGGATGGATGTTTGTTACCTACTCAATCAGGCCCCAACGGCTGAACAGATCTGGCTGAATTTTTGCACAGAGATAGATTATGGTCTGGAATAGCACAGAGGCTACTTTTTATCCCGAAAAATTAAGGAGTTCCCGCGGGAACCAAAAAACCTTAAACCACGCAGACGAAGTCGCGGGCATTCGCTAGTTAGTTATATTTCTTGAAAATGCTTTACCTAATATTAAAGCCTATCTTCTTACCTGCAACCTGTCTCTAGTAACACCATATATTTACATAGAATGGATTGGGACTGGGATGGATTAAGTTTTTTTTATGCCCGAGGGAACTCTCTAATTTTCCGGAATAAAAAGTAGCCTATGTCCTTCCCCCTAAGACCGGTAAGAGACCTCGGGGAAATAGCCCGATGCGTTGGTCAGATCAAATCCGCACCGCTCTCGATAGGAAGGTCCATGAAGCCCTGCATGTCGCAGAAAACCGAGGAATATGGCGCGACATCGTTCGTAGAAGGATTATTGGTGGAAGGGGTCACGACCCTCAGTAATTGGGGAATACGACGCAAGGAGGAGGATGCCCTTCCCCGGGATACCACCTATCTCTATTTTACCATATTTCATCAAAATCAGTTGATAAGATGGCCCGTGAAAGCGTAGCAGACAGACAGACAAACACTTTCGCATTTTTTAATATTAGTATGTAGTATGGATTCGGATCCAGTATTTCGTTTGGCTTAATTGTATCGGTTTATATATCCTTTGCGACGATACCGATGCCGAGTTAAAAATTGCATTTTAAATTTAATTGCTTCTCCAGATCATTCCACGCGATTGCGGTTGCTGCTCCATTAGTAACTGACTGACTCGTTGGGAACCCCTTTTGTCTTGCAGTCGATAAAAAGGCTACTTTTTTGTCTTCGCTAAAAGGTGTCGCGTGTATGTAGGTTTGTCAATGTCGGGTTTTTTTTAAATTCCAGTACAAGCTAGCCCTTGACTGCAATCTCACCTGATGAAGTGATGATGCAGACTTAGATGGTAGCAGGCTAACATGTTAGGGGTACCTAACTATGGCATTAATATTAAACCCATACCACTAAACAGACTCTACACGGCATTGTATACTATTATAAATGCGAAAGTGTGTCTGTCTGTCTGCTACGCTTTCACGGCTCATCCGTTCAACCGATTTTGATAAAATATGGTACTGGCGTAGGTTGTATCCCGGGAGAGGACATAGACTACTTTTTATCACGGAAAATGAAAAAGTTCCCCTGGTAATCAAAAATCGTAATACACGCGTATAAAGTCGCGCGAATCATCTAGTTATCTACTAAATTAGTGTGTCAGTGATGTATTAAATAAGTAATACCGGTCGATAAAGGTTCCCCAGAGAGGAGCTGGGGTCGAAAGGAACCGGGGCATAGACAATAGGGACAAATTACCGCCGGCCAATTTAGCCGCTGATCCCCTATTGTTTCCGTACGTCTAATATACTGTACGTAAAATTCTTAAGACTTTTTTTATGCTTCGGTCCTATATTTCATATATATTTAACATGGTTTTAAATAAGAGTTTCTAGACTTTGTCATTGAATAGGAAGTAAGGCCAAGGTAAGCAAAGTAATATAGGTACTGTACTTAAAAGTTTTAATTTAATATTATAAATGTGAAAGTGCTTCGTCTTCCTGTCTGCTACACTTTCACGGAGCATTAGCTGTTTACCCGATTTGAACGAAATTAGGTAGAGAAATAGATTGCATCCAGGGGCAAACATAGGATACTTTAATTTCGAAAAATCAAATGCAATTTGTCAAAAAATTTAATCCACGCGGATGAATTACCATCTAGTTAAATCTGATTCTGATTTACTCCACAGTGATTGAATTTTGAAACCTTTCTTGAGACACAGACAGATAGAACAAATAATTTAGCATATCAATGTATCAGTTAGAAACGTTAACACTCCAATTACAGACCATTAACAGTAGTATTACTGACATTTTACCGTTTCCAATTTCACATAACGCAATAACTTTAATATGATAATAACGAGCAATGTACATGCTTGTCAAGTAAACAAAATGACACGACTTTCTATGCGGAAACCTAGCTCGGTGTTATTGAAAATACGTGGTCGGTCGATCCATCATGGCGGCGCTTCGTTGGACGTCGTTCAAGAGTATATTGGCCCGCTGTTCTGTAAGATGCATGGTGTGCTCGTAACGCTTAGACATATAAATCATGTCTAAATATCTTGGTACCTCGTGTGGTGCAAAATGTAATTTTGTACTTTGATAAAGGGTTCATTTTAAGACAATTTTCATTAGTTCATTCTATTCTTTTTATATTTAAATCGAATCTATAAAACGATTGAACGGGTAATGTGGACTATTGTATTTATTTAAAGGATAACGCAGTCAAAATAAGCACCTTTATCAATGAATTTATTTTTAACGGTTTCTAAGTGGTAACCATACTTTATCCGTCGAGCAACTAGTACTGAATAGTAAAAGAGGCTGGTAATACCAACATAATGACATCTAGATTATTTCATTAGTTGAATAGATGTATTAATGGGCCATACTTAAGGACATAGGAGAGGACATTACAGTCAACAATCAAGATTATTTAATCGCGATATACGGTAGGTGCTGCACTTGTCGCCAATTCGTTCGCATCAACGCGCGTCTATTTAGTGGATGATTGTTCTATAATAGTAAATTAACGTTGATTTGAAGCGGAACTATATGCTATCGGCCGGTTTCTGAATTGAGAATTTCATGTTGAGTCTGTCTCAAAGACTACTTAAGGACTAATCAAGCAAATTTTTGTTTGCCCCTATTCTATAACGGGTTACCTACTATGAAATAAAAATAACATTAATTCATAGCAAACCTTCAATGGATAAATGGCTTTAATTTTTTAATAGCCACTGAGTCAGAGAATACGGCAGATGGCACTGCTCTCCTAAAACCTTAGCTAGACAGTAAGCTACTGCCAACATCTGCCACTTAACAAATAAGTCGAAGGCATTTTTATGTTTTAATAAAGTTTTTAAAAGGTATCTTTACGTACAATTTGCCTAAGTACTAAGGTATCTCATGTAATAAACTAAAATTAACTACAATAAATATAAATATAGCTCATATCTCCCGTCCCTCCTCGCTAAGTACCACAATTAATGCACAGGATATTGAGCGCTTATCTATCGTCGTTATAATCCGGGATTACGTCTGTCCAGATCCAGTTCTTGTGAGTACCGTGTTTACAAGTTGTTTGCTTGTTAGATAGTTAAAAAACATAGAATATACTACTTAGTAGGTTTATTTTTATGTTAATATTAAGTCATTCACCAGCCTATCTGGGTTATCTGTTGGACAAAGACCGTTTCTAGAACGTAACTCCACACAAGACTCTCCGCCTCCTTCATCCACCAACTTTCGGCTATTTTTTGTTTCAGCAGCCTCCAATGCAACTATAGTCTCCATTAATAAAATATGTCTACCTTTCAGGCGTGTCAAGTCCGCGAATGAATTCGTGGGTAGGACAATAATCTAGAGTTAAACTTTATCAATTACACATACTTACTTACAATAGATGATACCACTGGAATCTTACGTAGGAATCTCCAAGTAACTTACATTGAACAGAGCCTGAATCACGCTAGCTAAGTTCTCACTACGGAACATTAACTAGAAATTCCAAGATACAATAATCGGACCAGCTGACAAGTCCTGAGGTAGGTCACGATAACCGTCCAGAAGAAGATCTTGTTATTGTTACGTTCGAGTGAAAATCACCTGCTCTCCTCTAATTATTTAATTGGATTTTATTAATATAAGCTCAAAAGATAACAATAATAATTGATTTTCTTGTAATAAAACTACCTAATTTAAACGATTACAGAATTAACTATTCTGCATATTATTATAGTCAAACCACTATGCTACTCAATTACCTATTAATAAATAATTAGAAAACATGCGTACCCTTTGTTCAAAGAAAAACAAACACATTTCACCCATTCCAATCAGTGCCACATCACCGTTAAAAGAAACGTCTCGACAACGAATGGGTGTCAGCCCTGTTTGCATGGACACACTACTCTCTTGTTCATCGAACACAAAACTAAATGTCGAGCATGTATTCGAACAAGCTCGGTTACCTTCTAAAAAGGAGAGCGAATGCAACGCTTAATTTGAAAGTCCTATAATTTCTATCCAAAATTTATTTTTAGGCATGAATTAAAAATAGTTTCTGATCTTCTGTTAATTAAAAAAGCTTAGAAATTTCAATGACATTGTGTTGAAAATAAATATTTGGCATCTGGAAGAAATCTCCTCAAGATATAAGTTGTCCTTGTGCATGTCCTTTCAATGTTTATGTTTTATTTATAAGGTCCTGTTACTAAATAAATACAAAAATAAATTAAATAAATGAGGTGTGTCTTTGACGTAAATCAAAATAACGAGATTTGTAGAAGAGCCAGGAAAACCGAAATATCTTTATGAGTAATTTGAAGATGAAGTGCCAGCCTATCAGAATATCAACTTTATTACATGTTGGTACCCAAGGCTCTGGTATGTCCCTGGTAGCATCTATGCACCAGGAAGTGACCTCCGCAATGTACACCAGACCTCTTACTATATGGTCACTAAACAAGTCGCAGTGCTCCGCCGGACACAAGCGGCACAAAGCATGGACTCTGTAAATCCCTTAAAAACACATATTTTCAGCTGTGGACTATGGAAGTGATAACAAGCTGCAGGAGGATCAAAAGCATGAGAAAAATTGCTTGTAGTTAGTAGGTTAATTCACAGTTTACCAAACACGATATCCGTATGTATTATGTAAAACAGCACGACACCCAATTAAGGGGGGTGGAAGAGCAAATTTTTCACCACGCCGCCAACCCTATTTGGTTAACGCGTTCGTCAAAGAGATACTCTTAAGTTGCACTCATACAAACGCCGATCAAGTGCGGATTCTTAACACTCCTCTCACTTTATAAGGTACCGACTTAAATTAGGGTTTGCAATTGTACTATACAAGTTTACGTCGTTAAGACTTGTTCCTTACATTGTCAATCGCCTCGATTTATCAGGTTGTTATGTTTGTTTTAAATAGTGTTTATGTCGTGCGAGGTGCAAGTCGACACAGACTCTTCAGCTAACAGATACGACTTTCCTAGATTTACATAGTTTTATGCATAAGATAAATTGTAAAATAGAAGCCTGAATAATTGAAGAAAAAGTCTCAAGAGGTGGAATCTTGAATGATATTTAAACGTACCGACTGAGAGAGAGTTTATATTGAGATTACGCTGATTATTCAAGTTTATTTTTTTTCTAAAAAAAACAGATAATCTAAAAGTAGCCTGGCTTTGAGAAATAGGTCTGCCAAGCTAGCGTCCGGTGTGAAAAATACCAGGTAATTATTGTGCATTAGTCATGTCTGTCTTCACTTTATACTTAGATCATCAAGATAGAATATAAGCTCATGTTGATGACGAGCAATCAAAAAATTTGTGGTTTTAATTAGGGACTTAAAATAGTAGTTGGGTTATAAATTTACAATATCTGGACGGACGATCTTCCTTCCAACAATTCAGGAAAATTGTGTCCATCAAAATTTTCTGTTTCCATCGAGATCGCAAGAGCGACGAGAGGAGATCGCAAGAGCTTCGAGAGGAGATTGTAAGAGCTGCTGTGAAGGCCCAATTATTATAACCACGACCACTCTGCCAAGAGTGAATGAATGAGAAGAGAGAGAGAGGTGTTTCCTTAAAATGGAATTACTATCCATCTTAATGCGAAAAAAAATTATAAATGCGAGAGTGTGTCTTGTCTGTCTGTCAACTAAACTGTCACGGCCCATCTGTTCAACCGATTTTGATGAAATTTGGTACAGGGATAGGTTATATCCCGGGTAAGGACATAAGCTACTTTATATCCCGGAAAATTAAAGAGTTCCCCCGGTAATCAAACAAACGCGGACGAAGTCGCGGGCAGCATCTAGTAAAAACATAAATGGGGCTACATAACTTTATGAAATCGCATTTAAAATTATAATCCATAAATATTAATTTATGAAATTCTAAATTGAGCGCGTCAAAAATCGACCTGCAGTTTAGGTATTTATGGAAGGGGTCACTGCATTTAAAATACAAGCCATATAATTTATTCAGAAAATTCTAAATGAACCGCGTCAAATTGACCTGCAGTCTACTTCTTGATTACAACTTGGCCCAAGAATTCATTGCATTTAAAATAATAATCCCCAACCCGTTCGCAGCTATCAAGTAAGAATCTAGATCTTAAACGGTGTTATTGCGGACGCGTATGAGCGATACATCGTTTGAGATACATCCCATCCACAGAATACAAACTATTACGTACCTACGTTGAGTAAGTATGACAATATTATAATGATTGAATAGCCGCTAAATGTTACAATGCTCCCTGTTAAGACCTATATGGCGTATGTAGTGGTGAGCGGTATCATCTTATAAGTAAGAAGTCTCCGGTTTGATTCCCAGTTATAGCGAATTGAAACTATATAATTTTAAAATTATTTTATTATTCTAAAATACATGTGTCAAAATTTTTCAATTTTCGTCATTTCAATGGGAGGAAATAGGGGTTGTAACTTTGTATGAAGGTCCTTCATTTCTCAAGTTATAGCTATGAAACTTAGCATTTGGGCTCTTGGTTCAATGTTATGAAGAAGTACGTGTTTCAAAATTTTTGAAACTTCCCATAGGGTGAAATAGGGGATGAAAGTTTGTATGAACATTTTTCAAATTATATCAACGAAACTTGGTATTTTGGCATTCGGTAACAAATAAAGAAGGTCATGATTCGCAGTTTTTCAAAATTCCACCCCCAAAGGGTTGAAAGTTTGTATGAAATTTCTTCATTTTTCAAGTTATAGCCATGAAACTTAGCACTTGGAGTTCCAGTCAATGTGAAGAAGTACATTCTCGTGATGCCGCCGACAGAATTTGCTGGAGAGAAATCGTAAGAGCTGCCGTGAAAGACGAGTCACAACATGCTACTTTATCATCAGGTGAGATCGCAGTCAAGGCCTAACTTATAGTGGAATAAAAAATAAAATTAGGAATAGATTTCTCATCTAGCTTCTTGCTATTCTGATTAGAGGCTTACTATCTCCTGCTATCTTAGAATTACGCAAACAAATCTCCATTTTAAAATCGACGCAAAATATATGCCCACAGGCGAAATCTACATAATGTATAATGATTGTAAAAGGTATTTTACATAAGCCCTTATTTTCAAAGGAAATGTTATCTGTCCAGCTATCACGCTATCATTCATTCTAACAAGCTTTCCTGTACGCTGTCCCACAAAACTTTTCATACAAAAACAACCTTTATTATATGTGTAATAACGATTATGAAGCAAATGTTGCAGGTTGTACAGCATATGTGGGAAATGCCTGGTTGAAGCGTAAATATGAAACTAGTTTGTGTGTAATTGTTCAGGAAGGGAGAGGTTAGGTTATTTAATAGGTATTAACTTGGTCTGAGCTCAATAAATACGTAGAAAGGGCTTTGTGTAATAAACAAAAGTTGTGTACGACTTCCTTTAGTACGAATGAGTGTAGGCTTAGATCATTTAGAAACTTCAAATCTATACTAATATTATAAATGCGAAAGTTTGGATGGATGGTTGTTATTCAATCACGCCAGAACGGCTGAACGGATCTAATTTGGCACAGAGATAGATTATAGTCTGGAATAACACATATAGGCTACTTTTCATCTTGGAAAATTAAAGAATTCCCGCGGGAACCGAAAAACCTCAATCCACGCGGACGAAGTCGCGGACATCAGCTAGTAAGAAATAATTGCAGGGAGAATAATATTTTGAACACTGATGTGTATTTCATGTTATTTCCTCAAAAACTTTTCTTCTTCTCGATTTTTCGATTTCGAATTTGTGGTCGTGCTTAACTACCTTGGTATGTTTTTTTCTCCGAATTCACCTATGAGTTACCTCTAAGAGTCTGCCAATTGAAATTAGCTATTTATGCAACTGTATCGTAATGAGGGTCATTTTAATTCGAGTGCTGTTTTTTGATACAAGGCTTGCCGAGTATCAAAATAGGATAGTACGAGAATTAAAATGACTAATTACGTACAGTTGCATACAAGATTTTATCTACGACAATGACGTCTTTATAATTTTTTACTTTATAAATTAATAAAAACCAAAAGTGCCAGAACCCAGAGCCGCTAAGCTATAGGTATCCTATTTATGAAGATAACCATATCGATACAGATACGACTCATAACGATACAGCTCCCATACAACGAACTGAATCGTTATAAGAAGCAAACACGAAAGAGGGTTCAATTCGATATAGTTGTCAAATTCGAAATTGGAACTTTTCGATGCTGGAATAGATAAAATAATAAATAACATAAAATAAAGAAAGACTACAGTGTGGTAAAAAATACTTACAACAATTTTGATGGAGCTTAAAAATAATGACCATGCAAAAGTATGCAATATTGTTTTTTTTGCAGCAGTGTCATATGATAAGTAACAGTGACAGTGGTCACAATATATACGAGACTCGAACTGAAAACTTCTTAAGACAGGACGGTACGAGCTACAGGACTTCGCCATAGAGGTCTTAAATTAAGCCAAGACTTTCAAAGTAGGTTTCTACTTTATTTTAATTAGGCCGCATGCCGTACCTGCATCGAATGTCCGACGTACGCTAAATTCGTGAATAATAGACATGGCGTATGTAAATAGTGTTTAGATCTACATACATCGATCTCAGACGCTGTCCGATACTGTAGAAAAGACACGATTTTGTGCTTGTCCAGTGTTTCCGATACATTTTTACATTTTCAACTATCAATTTCACATTGTCTTTGTTAAATCCAAACAGAAAACTCTAGTATTAATTATTGAGTAGTTTCTCAAAAAAATCAATCAACATACACACTTTTGCATTTATAATTTTACTTGGATTGTATCTAGTGCTGTGTAGTTGTTTATTATTATTATTTATGTATCAAGTGCGGTGATATCGTACCTATCCGCCTAATTGGTTGATAACAAATATATTACCGGTGGGGCTAATTAGGTATCTCCTTTTACTGTATTTTTTATGAAATCCATAACAAATAAATTATTTTGAAATCAAACTATCTTGTGGGCTATTTTTTTAAACAGGATATTCATTTTGCATTACAAATCAAATTATTGGTTCAAAAAGTCGGAGCAAATGGAAAACGCGTATAAAGTAAGCAGAATGTGGGAATGTCCCCGGTTAGATCTTCTCAACTAGTTTGGTATACGGCACGGTTGGCCAGTTTTTGCGCAGGTTCATCCGAGATACGCCTTTGTTATCTCTCTTCCTAGTTCGTTACACTGATAGCGTGCATGTTAATAGGTTTGCAACATTATTTAAGGACTAGTATATTGCTCTTTTATGCGAGAAATGGAAGATATAAGATAATGTGGCTAATTCTGTATAAAACGATCTCTAAACTAAACTAAAATGCCAGATTTAAATCTAGTTCTGTCTCTTTCCGCTGGAAGTATTATGAAAGGGTTAGCAATATTTTGACTGCCTCGTTGGTCTAGTGGTTAGCATGTTTGACTGCGGCCGACGAGGTCCCGGGTTTGAGTCCCGGGTCGGGCCATAATAAAGTATTGGGTTTGTCCGACCAGAAATTCTCTGTACTAGCCCGGAGTTAGAAAGTTGGTGGTGTTACACCCCCGTGCCTCGGAGAGCACGTTAAGCCGTTGGTCCCGTTATTATCACTAACATGATAATAGTCGTTAAAGCCCGCCAACCCGCATTGGAGCAGCGTGGTGGGTATAAGTTCTAATTCCCTCTCTCCTAAGAGAGTGGAGACCTGTGCCCAGCAGTGGGACGATAATGGGCTGTAGTGGTGGTGGTGGTGGTAGCAATATTTTTAATGCAGTCATTTTAGTTTAGTTTAGAGATTGTGCACTACAGAATCAGCCCCTTTGAACTTGATGAGACACAATTTTCGTCTTTCCATTTCAAGCAATAATCTTGAGGATAATCTTGGCATGCCTGCCAGGTCTCCTCCATAATGTTCTCAAATATACCAAAATAATAGGCAGGTGATGGATTGAGAAAAAAAAATTTTTTGGTATGATCCCGCCTAGAAATCCAAGTTTTCATCATAATTGCATCAACGCCAAATGTGCTTGATTTCCCAATTGTCCAAATCGCTGTAGAAATTGCAAACTATACCTACTTATAAAACATTATGTTCATATGTAGTAACTAGTAACATAGCGTGGTGAGGTAGCACAACAAAGTTAATTATTGTCTAATACAGTAGCTGGCAATTGCCAATAGGCAGGTTGGTACGAAATAATAAATAATTCCAGTTACATAACAGGTTTCATTAAGACGGCACTAAATCAGGCTGGCTGAGAGGCGCCCGCGCAACCATCTCATATTGTAACGACAGCAAAAAAAAATTAAAATCGATACTTATATATATTATAAACCCGAGAGTGTGTCTGTCTATGTGCTACGCTTTAACGGCACATCTTTTCAACCGATATTGATGAAATTTGCTACAAAGATAGGTTGTATCAGGAGGACATATGCTACTGGAAAATTCATAACCTAAAAATCCTCCTGTAATCCAGGAAAATTAAGGAGTTTCCGCAGGAATACAAAAAACTTAATCCACGGCGACAAAGATATGGGCATCATCTATAATCATTATCTATTATTATGAGCTCATAATCATTTCAGTTACCCATAGAGTCTTCTTTGACCTCTCAGAATGAGCAGGGCTAAGCAAGTGATATAAAGATTGATTTAGTAAATTTTTTTGATGCTGCCACTTTTTGGCGACTGCATTATGCGCTATCCAAAAAGTAACAGCATTACTAAACTTAAAATATGTCCTAGTGCAAGCGGCCCTTAATTGCATAAAATGCACAATTAAGTTAGAAGTGCGTGCCTGAGCATCGAACCCACCCGAACCCACCAGAACACCCGAAGCCGACATCTAAACCACTAAGCTACCCCTTACTAAAGGGTGTCCCATAAGTAAAGAGACAAAACTGAGTGTTCATATCGGCCAAGAAAAAGGTTTCACAAAAAAAAAATAACTGTTGCCATGGTAACCACCCGTAACAAATCTGTCAAATTCGCGTGGTTTTGCAAATATTGTCGATGTTTTTCTAACATGAAGCGAACCGAACGAGAATCGTTTGCAAAAAGAGTAATTCAGTACTATCTGAATAATGGGAAATCCGAGGCAGTTCGTCATTTTTCTCAAGAAGGGGCTATAAGAACAAGTATCTACAGGATAATTAAACGGTATGAAGACTCAGGAGAGACTGATTTTAAGAAGATTCCGGGAAGGCAACGTACCATAGCAACTGATCGAAACATAGATAAGGTAAAAAAGGTTTTTAAAGAAGCACCTTCAACATCTGTGGGGACTGCGGCAGACAAATTGAAAATATCTAAGTCAAGCATATCCAGAATTAAAGTTCAAGATCTGGGCATGAAGGCTTTTGTGAAATTGTCCGCTCCAAAGTACGTGAAAGACCAAGAAGTGCGTGCTAAGCGAGGTTGCCGTCGAGTTTACCAAAAAACTTTGAAAAAAATTCTCATAATTGATGATGAAACTTATGTACCGGTTGACCCCTCTGATATTCCTGGGAAGCAATATTTCCACGCTACCAGTCGTGGTGAGGTGGATTACAGCGAAAAAGTTAAAACAAAGTCTAAATTTTTCAAGAAGTATCTGGTTTGGCAAGCTATAGACGAAAACGGCAATGTTTCCGAACCATTTATCTGTACACGGTCTATGAACGCAAAAGTTTATCTTCGAGAGTGTATTATGAAGCGATTAATACCGTTTATAGACAAGTATTATCAGAGGGAAGACGTTGTATTCTGGCCGGATATGGCTTCGTGTCATTACGAGTCTGAAGTCACTCAATATTTGCAATCTATGGGCGTCGAATTCATATCGAAACAAAACAATGCTCCAAATGTTCCTCAAGCTCGAGGTATCGAAATGTTTTGGGCTCTGTGTAAAAAGGAATACAAAAAGTATTCAGAAAAATCAAAAACGTTGACATCTTTCAAACAAAGATGGGCTAGATTGGCCAAACGGGTGGCAACAACTTCTGGAAAAGCAGTCATGAGACGTGCAAGCATTAATTTGAGAAAAATCGGCTATAAAGGCATCGCAGGAGCAAATTTGATATAGATTGTATTTTTATTATTATTTTGTATAATTTATAATGACACACATAACAGTTGACATACAATTTTTCATTAAAAAAAATTTTCATTGACTTGTCTCTTTACTTCTGGGACACCCCAGTACATCTAATAAATAATTAAAACTGTGCGACATTTTATGTCTTTCTAGATAAGATCTCTCAAGATATTTCTCCGATAAATAAAAGCTTATCTAAGTATACAAGCTCTTACGTCGTTAAAACTTTTGTGAAAGTACTTTGTAACGTGTAAAATACACTTCTCTGTGAATTACTAAATACTTGGTTAATTGTTTTGCTCCCTCTTACAAACAGCTAACTTCCTTTATTGCTAATAGTGTAAGAGGCAGCTGCAACATTTGTTGACATGACAAATTACCTCATATAACGCTCTATGTTACTTTTTATGACAGTTTAATAGTCAAGTATTACCTATAAATTCACGAAAGAGCACGAAATATGTTTCAGATCTTTCTTAACTGCCATTGAGATTTTAAAAGTGGATAAATCGAGATTTGTAACCTTTGACCAGCGAATACAATAATTATTTTAAATCTTATAATCTACAATAATTTGAATTAATCCGGTAACCTTAAATAAAATCAATCGTAATAATAATTATTATTTTCTCTGCGAGTGAAGATTTCTTCCTTATTCAATCACTACCATCTCTATCAGGTGATCATGGTATGTACTTATTTAATAATTATGTATGGATGACACAGACGTACTAAATTTGACTGATCTGCACAGATTTTTGCCTTAAACCATCCTAGTCTTTAACCGATAGACGTTGAGCTATGTTCGTTACTATAGTTCTACTGCAGATCACCTCATTTCTGTTTTGATTACGTAGATAAACTTCGAGCAAAACACTTAGTACTATTACCTATTCTGTGAAAATACTCTCTGTCTGTCACTGAGTGACTCTGAGCTTTGTTATGAGGCCTACATTTTTACAAGGTAATGTCATGGTTGTAATATGGTCATGTCACAGTAGATTAAACAGCCGTCTCTCATACTATAAAATTACTCAGCGTAAAATATTCCCTGTGTGAACTCCAACTAAGTAAGGGGAAAATTTATTATTATAACCATATTAAAATCAATGCAAAGATGTCTTAGGCTTCGCGAGAAACCTCTTTATGTTATATTTAGATCATTTATTGTCGGGACACTTTGATGTTTTATTGAAGCTTTCTATTAAAGATTTTATGGCTTATTATACAGCTATAATTAAATTATTTTATGTACTGTAAATTGTGTATAAAGATTTTAATTTTCTGATATTCGTTTTACTATTAGCGATTCAATTGCCACTAGCCAAACGAAGGAGGCCATAATTTTGAAATAATAATCCATACCTACTAATATTATAAATAGGAAAGTGTGTCTGTCTATTTGTCTGTCTGCTACGCATTCACGGCCCACCTTTTCAATTTTGGTTAAATTTGGTGAAACCGATTTTGGTACAGGGATAGGTTGTATGCCGGTCAAGGACCTAGGCTATCCCGGAAAATTAAAGAGTTCCAGCGGGAATTGAAAAAACTTAATTCTAAACTACTAGACTAACTATTATTATTAACTAGATGATGCCCGCGACTTCGTCCGTGTGAACAAAGTTTTTCCGATTCCCGCGGGAACTCCGTAATTTTCCGGGATAAAATAAGCTCATGCACTTCCCCGAGATCTAACCTATCCCTGTACCAAATTTCAGCAAAATCGGTTGAACAGATGGGCCGTGAAAGCGTAGCAGAGAGATAGACAGACAGACGGACAGAAAGACACACTTTCGCATTTACAATATTAGTATGGATTCGAAAGTGTTTCTGTCTGTCACCTGACGGAAAATAGTAAAAAAATAGGCTACATCTAAGAGGTGGATGTATAGGTACTTTTGATTCTGGAATTTAATTAATAATTCAATAATAATGATATATATTTTAAGAAACATATGTATTGATTTTGCTGTCTGTACAAAAAGTGTAATCTTTTTAGCTATTTGTGTAGTACAGTGAGTGGAAATGGTTATTAAAAGAAAACGCCTTCACGGTCTATTTAATGCTGCATCTAGTATGTCCTACCTACTAAAGTGGCTTCGTATATGAAAACTGTTATGCCCCTTTTTTTAACACAGTATATTTTAAATATTGTTTAATGTTACGTACCTTGCCGTGCCTAAAATAAGGATTATAATTCTAAAACAAGATCGTCAACAATATTAAAATAATACGACAATAAGCAATGGTAGTAGGTATGCCCCTAGATCTTTTATGTATACCGGTTGGGTGATACTATGATCACCTATGATATCAGAATACTTGAATAAAATTAATATAAAATGCCTAAAGAATAGTGTTGTAGTGAGTAGCGTAACAAAAACAATAAATTATACGACGGAATGTGATGCTTGTGACCCTCACGCGACCCGAGATAAAGGGTTAATCTACGGGGGTTGCCCTATAAATCATGTTACATTTGAAGTTGTTAGGGCTGTCGACGCAAAGTATTTTTCTAATGCAGTTTTAGCTGTACCTATTAAACAGAAAGAATATTTTATTTTACTTTTGTGAAAAGTATTATACATTTTTATGTTTCCGTAAAATTAATGCATTAAAATAGTGCAACGATTACCAAGACTTTCCACATGGAAAATAATACAACAAGGCTATTCCCATACGAGACGTGCAATTGTATAGGGGTTTTTGCATTCTTAATGGCTAATTATAATATATGTAAAATACAAGGAACATTAATTTTATGTTATTTCATTAAAATCGAATCATGCATCATCTCAAAAACTCATGCATCGAATCTCAAAATTTTCCACATGAAAATTAATATAGTATGGCTATTTCAATACGAGATACAGTCAACAGTTTTACTCTGATATTACTCTCATTTCAATCACCTGTTATATAATAACAAAATTTTAAAACAAGAATTATCTATTTTTGGCAGCCCTATAGTTAAATAGTAGGATAATAACTCATTCAGTTGACACAGATGGCGTTGTTGTACATCAAAATGGCCGCCAATTACTGTCCGCCATGATTTATTCGCGTCAACTTAATTTATGCCAATGATACTAGCTACTTTAGGTTGAGAAATATTGATTTTTGCAAAATAAAATTTTTGCATAAAAAAATTATATGTGAGATTATAATAGCAGAAAACGATGAACCCGGATATTTTTTTTAATAAAAAATCATAGCGAAATAGTATTCTAATCATTCATATTATTAGGCAGGTACCTATGCGTGATCCCTACCAACATCCATAATAATATTATTAAAATGCGAAAGTGTGTCTGTCTATCTGTCTGCTACGCTTTTGATGAAATTTGGTACAGAGATAGGCTATATCTCGGGGAAGGACATAGGCTACTTTTTATCCCGAAAAATTAAGGTGTTTCCGCGGGAATTGAAAAAACTTAGTCCACGCGGATGAAGTCGCGGGAATCGTCTAGTACCTACTTGCATATTTTTCCGTGATTGTATAATGTTATCTTTATTTTTACGATTTATGAAAAATATTTGCTTAAAATATTTTATTATGATTAATCGGTTAACTATTTGCATGTAACTATTAATAAGCTAAGGCAGTAATTTCTCATCAGTAAATTTATTTCCTAATTTTTCAAACTCAACGACTGTGACAACTATGACGTATAAAATTGACGTCCTCCGTGGCGCAGTGTGTAGCGCTGTTGGTCCCGGGTTCGATCCCCAGCAGGGTCAATTTGGGAATTTATAATTTCTGAATTTTCCCTGGTCTGGCCATGCCCCTAACAGGTTAGCCCGCTACCATCTTAGATTGCATCATCACTTACCATCAGGTGAGATCGCAGTCAAGGGCTAACTTGTAGTGGATAAAAAAATATTGCTATTTTTCTAGGTAGCTAGAACCTTTCTATTAAATTGTTAAACGAAGTAACAGAAAAAATGAAACATGAATTCATAACTAGCTGATTCCCGTGACTTCGTCCACGTGGAATGAGTTACTTAATTCCCACAGGAACTCCTTAATTTTCCGGGATTAAAAGGTGCCTATATCACTCTCCAGGTCCTCAAATATACCCATGCAAAAATGTCGTCGATGTGTTGCTCTGTTGTGGCGTTATTTAAGGGCAAACCACAAGCAAACACACTTTCGTATGATGACCTACAAACGGGCCAGCCGGGCCAAAAGCCGCTGAAAGTCTATGTAACGTAGAGTGAGTAGACTATGGTGGCTTTAGGACAAAATAACACTACAGATATCCGCAAAGTAAACACGTTTAATCCTGTCACTGTAGCCTGTGCAGCTTCCTATTAAAGTACCGTTAGGCCATATTCTAAGTAGGGGCCAGCTAGTTATCCTTATTATATTATCTAGTAAAAGCAATAATTGAAAGGTAGATAAGGAAAATTCAGAACATTTAAAGGCACACAGTTTTAGATGTCTCGATACCTAATATTGTTATGATGCGACCTCAGAGGATACGCCACAACATATAATTTAATATAAAAAATACTTTTTAAACAACCGACTTCATTAACTCCCGCGCCAACTTTACAACAACAAGCACACGCTATACTATAGTACTTATTTTATTGTTGATATTTTAAAAACCGCTCAACCGATTTCGATAAAATTTATATGAGACCACATGGGAAGTACGTTCTTTCAAATAAAAAAAGAATCATCCAAATCGGTCTACCCAGTCAAAAGTTCTGAGGTAACAAACATAAAAAAAAAAAAAATGTAGTCGAATTGAGAACCTCCTCCTCTTTTTAAAGTCGGTTGAAAACAAGCTCAATTCGCAAAACAAGCCCTCTGTCGGCGCGTATTTGTCAAAACAACCGCTTATAGAGGGCTTAACCCTTCACTGATATCAATTAATCGGCTCAATTTATGAATTATTGCGCGGGGTCCCCAACACGGCATATCCGATGAGATGGGTGCATAATTGTGGATTAAGAGTGATGTACAATGTTTATGTTTAAATGGCTGTGACAGATGATTTATTGCAATCAAAAATTCTTTCCAAAAAACCGACTTCCAACGCCACTGTAAAGTAGGTACAAAATAATTTTGATTTCTACCCACTATGTTGAAGTCGGGCGGGCATAACAAGGCTAAGCAAAGTTGACGCATCAGACTCGCCCGACTTCAACATAGTGGGTAGAAATCAAAATTATTTTGTACTTTACAGTGACGTTGGAAGTCGGTTTTTTGGAAAGAATTTTTATTTTTAATTTTTTTGTGTCAGGGTTGAGGATTTTGAGTCCGAATTTCTTATGGGACCACGTCGAGAGCTTTATTTCACGACTGATAGAAAAAAAATTCAAATCGGACGTAATAAGTAAGAGCTATTTTAAATTTTGAATTAGGTATCTACTTTTTAATCAAAAAGGCAACTCAGAAATAGGCAATTTAAGTACATAGCGGGCGACAAAAAATTAGATAATATTAGCACTATAGTTATAATATGTACTTAAGTTAATTTTCCCTGGAAAATTTCCACGTGGTTCAAAAATAAACTAAATTCACGCGAACTAATGCTAGTCATGAATAAAACTGAACTTTCCATAACAATAATTATCATAAAACTAGCTGATGCCCGCGACTTCGTCCGCGTGGTTTAAGTATTTTTGATTCCCGCGGGAACTCCCTAATTTTCTGGGATAAAAAGTAGCCTATGTCACTCTCCAGGTCCTCAACTATACCCATGCCAAAAATCACGTCGATCCGTTGCTCCGTTGCGGCGTGATTAAAGGACAAACCAACAAACAAACACATTTCGCATTTATAATATTATAGTATGATTAAATAGAATCATAATATTATAATTCAAACACCATATTGTAATCTTGAATCGTACAGCTACAGTTCAGCTATCCCCAAGGATTGCGACGTTTTATTGAATAATTGAGAGGCAAACTTTATTAAAATCAAAACTGAATTAAAACAGGCAAATTAGACATAATGCGTTTTAATGCTTTTCAAATGGGGTCACAAAATCACTGTTTAATAATGCATTTCATCACGAGGGTGATTTTGGATCACTTGAAATCTGACTGTATAATTTGAGGTTTAAAGTTTATTTTACATTGCATGGTTATGGAAGTTAAATCCCATGATAGATGACTCGTCTTTTGACATGTGCTTTCATTGTAGATTAGGATCTACGATGCTGATTTGGATCTGAGATTTTGTCAGAACAACTGTGAGATACCTACTTAAGCTGTTTGTTTTGTTCCCTTTTTTGTGTTCAACATCTACAGGAGCCTTGTTGACTAGTACAAAAAGAATATCAATATGCTTGTTATTGACCAACTCTTTTTATTTTGCACTAGCTGATGCCCGCAACTAGGTCCGCGTGGTTTAAGTCTTGAGTCCCGTGGAAACTCAATAATTTTCCGGGATGAAAAGCTATAGATAGCCTGTGTCACTCTCCAGGTCCTCAACTATAACCCATGCCAAAAACCACGTCGATCCGTTGATCCGTTGCGGCGTGATTGAAGGATAAAGTTAAAGGTTTAAGTTTAAGTATTAAGCACAAACTAAAAAACTATTACCTTAACATACAAATTGAGGCAGCGAAACACACTTATGGTAATTATTAATTATTAAACTAATATAATTTATTTATGTTTTCTACCCCAAAAGATTTTCCTTTATTTAATTTTATTTTTTTATTTTTTATGATTATATTAATTCTGTTAAATTTGTAATTAGTAAAAAAAAATATACTTATGTCCAATGTCTTTATCTGTGTTGTCTTGTAATATAATAATTGCATATTTCATTATTCAGGAGGGAACATGTAGTGTCACAAGTTTAGTATCATTTTCAATTTTTCTTTTTTTTCGTGGTAGTTAATAATTTATTTACAGTGTTAGATATAAGCATTATAGCGTGTAGGGCGGCGCACTTAATAAATTTTTTTTTTTAATACTTTCGTCAGGAGCAAACTGAAAATCAGCGCTGGGTAGACAATGCCCAGCACTAGGCTGAGTTTGCGACCTATTGTGTTGTTGCTAGGCCTTTTAGTAGTTTTTTTATAAATTTTTCTTGTTAAGTCTGCAACAATGTAACGCAATAAAGGATTTATTTATTATTATTATTATTATTATTTATTATAAACCAAAAATAGAAATACATTTTTTATCCCGGAAAATTGAGGAGTTCCCGTGGGAATTAAAAAAAACTTATTCCACGCATACGAAACCGCGGGCATCAGCTAGTATTAAATAATAATGGTAAAATCGTTACTTTTAAGCAAGCAGAGCAAGTTAACCAGAATGCAACAATATGGAAAAGCAAGAAAACGATGGAGTCCAGTTGAAACTGATTTTTGGAATTCAGCCCATAGACTGGTCAGCTATCATCAGGTAGAAGACAAAGTGCGGTGTAATTGGCGATTGACAAGTGACAGCTTCTTGATTGACAAGTAGAGTTATAGAGCTAAGAAGTAACAGAAGTAGCGCCATTTAGTTTAGTTTTTGTGTTAGAAAATGAGTTGCAGAAATTTTTCACTCGTGTTTGGTATTTTTTCATCAGTTACTCGATTCACTATTTTATATTTTTTTCGTAGTTTGAAAGCCTATTTTATGTACAGTAGCATTAAACCTCTCTTCTGCATGATTGACCGAAAATCCAAACTAATCATTATAATACAATACCTGACTACATTTCAGTAAGCTGAACCTGGGATCTAACAGTGAATAACATCTGTACAATAGTGAAAAATTTATGCACATGCTTACGATTTTATGACATTAGGAGGCTTAGAAAATTCTTGCTACATTTCTCCGACAGTTCTATGATATTTTAGCTCTTTAACGTCATCGCTAATATGGTTGTATCGTTATACTCAGTCTGTGCATCAAACGGAATCTCTTAGTATGGGAAAATAATAGCAAATGCAATTTCAAGATTAAACTAGCTGAACCAGAGTTGAATACGACGTCCAACTGATGAATAGCTTACTTGGGTTCTTGCTTTCAGTTTTATATAGGGACTATAATAGCTTGTTTGAATCTTGGCGTTATTTGCTAAAAAGCATTTTTAATTTGCTCTTTTCTAAGAGCATATTTACAACTAGCTGATGCCCGGTACTGCGTCTGCGTGGAATAAGTTTTTTAATTTCCACGGTAACTTATTAATTTCCCGGGATAAAAGCAACCTATGTCACTCTCCAGTGCGTCTGCGTGGAATAAGTTTTTTAATTTCCACGGTAACTTATTAATTTCCCGAGATAAAAGCAACCTATGTCACTCTCCAGGCCCTCAACTATATCTAAATATAAATAACTGTGATAAAATAAATGCGAAAGTGTGTTTGTTTGTTGGTTTATTGGTTTTTCCTTCAATCACGCCACAACAGAGCAACAGATTGCCGTGATGTTTAGCATAGGTATAGTTGAAGAACTGGAGAGTGACATAGGCTACTTTTTATCCCGAAAAATTAAGTAGTTCCCGTAGTAATAAAAAAACTTATTCCACGCGGATGAAATCTTTTTTTTTTTTATCCACTACAAGTTAGCCCTTGACTGCGATCTCACCTGATGGTAAGTGATGATGCAGTCTAAGATGGTAACGGGCTAACCTGTTAGGGGCATGGCAGTTATATTGAACTCATACCCCTATTCGGTTTCTACACGGCATCGTACCGGAACGCTACATTGCTTGGCGGCACGTCTTTGCCGGTAGGGTGGTAACTAGCCACGGCCGAAGCCTCCCACCAGGCCAGACCAGGGAAAATTCAGAAATTATAAATTCCCAAATTGACCCTGCCGGGGATCGAACCCGGGACCTCCGCACGTTAAGACAACAGCGCTACACACTGCGCCATGGAGGTCGTCAGAAATCAGCTAGTTTTTCTTGAATCTAAAAGCTTTGAAACGTTAAACAAAGCGAATAGAAACTAAATCAGCTTACACAATCTACATCGCATAAAAAGACTTGAACGCAGAGGCAGACCAACTAAGAAGTAGAGTAATCTCAAACAAAAAGCTACAAAAACCTCAACCGATCTAGAAACCAGTTGCGTTACGATTTACTACTCAACAAGTCAACTCATCTGAACGGGCTAGCCTATTTACGCAACCCCCTTGTCATACTGCCATATACCCCTAATAGGTTAGCCCACTACCATCTTAGACTGCATTATCACTTACCATCGGATGAGATCGCACCAACGGCTAACTTGTAGTGGAATAAAAAAAAAATACAAGACGCAATAAATATTTTCATGAATTTCATTTTTCATAAATCTAAAAGCTTGAAAACGTTAAACAAAAAGAATAGCTAAACTAAATGAGCTTACACAATCTACATCGCATAAAAAGATTTGAACGCAGACCAACTAAGAAGTAGCGTAATCTCAAACAAAAAGCTACAAAAACCTCAACCGATCTAGAAACCAGTTGCGTTACGATTTACTACTCAACAAGTCAACTCATCTGAACGGGCCAGCCTATTTACGCAACTCCCTTGTCGTTGCAAAGTTCTGTTGTGACTAATTAATTTCCTGCAGATTTTAAGAAAGTGAAAACCGCTTTAGCCACACCTCGGGGAGCGTTCGCATTGTTTCACGTCATAAACATAATATAATAATTTTTGTTTGTTGGTTTCTTTTGTCCTTCACCACTACAGCCCATTAACGTCCCACTGCTGGGCACAGGACTTCACCTCATAGGAGAGGGAATTAGAGCTTAACCCACCACGCTGCTCCAATGCAGGTTGGCGGGCTTTAACGACTATTATCATGTTAGTGATAATAACGGGGACCGACGGCTTTACGGAGGCACGGGTATGAAATACCGCCAACTTCCTGACTCCGGGCTAGTACCTATTGAGAATTTCTAGTCAAAATAACCCAACACTTAATTATGGCCCTACCCGGGCTTCGAACCCGGGACCTCGTCGGGCGCAGTCGAACATGTTAACCTCCTAGAGGTTAACATGTTCGACTGCGCCCGACAAGTTTGTCCTTTAATTACGCTACAACAGAGCAATGGATCGATGTGTTTTACGTGAAATAAATAGATCATTTATCATTTATCAAACACTTGTAGGACCAATTTGATGAATAGTCGTTGCAAAAATGAAATATTTTCATTGTTATTCTGAGTTTACTTTATTAAAAAAGACGTCCTTATCAATGGAAACATGCAAACACATGTGTAGAACTACTTAATAGTCTGCATCGCCTACTTTAGATGCTAATTACGTATAACTAGACTGTTTCCTATAGTCCGATACTTTAAGCTGATTGCTAAACAAAATTATTGCGCCGTAGGTGTTGATTATAATAGTGATATGGAAAGTGTTTTGTTATTGAGCAAACTAATACTGTAACTATACGTATACTACTATTCAGAAAATTATAATAATAAAATAATAGTAAAATAATATTAAAACGATAATAGAATAACAATGTACATTATCATCTAATGAGGCGCGATTTGGAACTTACAATACCCGTGCCTTTAGTTTTCTTGTTTTTACTTTGAAATATAATATAACCAGCTAATGCCCGCGACTTGATCAGCGTGGTTTTCAGTTTTTTGATTCCCGCGGGACTTCCTTAATTTTTCGGGATAAAAAGTAGCCTTTGTCACTCTCCAGGTCCCCAACTATACAAATCACGTCAATCCGTTGCTCCGTTCCACAACGGAACCCCACGGTGATTGAAGGACAAACCAACAAGCCAACAAACCAACAAACAAACACACTTTCGCATTTAATATATTTTTAGTAAAATTAGTAAATGAATTAGTAATTAGTATTAGTATTTAGTATGAAGTACACGCGAGTTGAATGCAGAGTAAATGTATGTAAACCATACATTTATATCACTCTCAATTCAATTAATCTACAATTCAACTTAAACTCTCAATCAATCAATTTACTCTGCATTCAACTCGCGCGCGAGCTAAGTTATGATATTATTCTTACACCAACATTTCTTTATTTATGACTTTCGAAGTTTCGAAATTGGAATTATAAAACATCTATCATACAGGTTTTCTCACGATGATTTCCTTCGCAAGTTACATTTATTAAAACGCACATTTTTTGAAAAGTGTGTGCCCGGGGATCGAACCCGTAGGTCGGGTGTCTTAACCATTAGGCTATCATTAGGATACCATAAGTGCAATATGTGGTGACCAGAATGCGTGGCTGTTAGTTATTGACGCTATCATGGATGCACAAATAAAAATGGGGATTATGGTTGTCTGATTAAGTATGAGAACAATCGACTGTACGTAAGTTGACCCAAAAAGGCGGTCGTCTGCGCAGGTAGGTACATTGTACTACAGGGCCGAGCGAAGCATGCGCGGGGAGCGAGAGTATGGTAACGCGCGGCCCCTCGCGGCGCACCTCTTCTTCTACTTCTTCTCTCACTGGCACACTTAAGCAAGGGTGTCCGTTGTACGTGAGCCCTCTGGTGCGACTCCCTACCGGATCATTCCAGCTAACCGAGCTGACTCCAGAATCCAAGCAGGCCGCCCAGGTCGGCGAGGACTTCCGGGAGTGTTGCTGGGGAGCCAATGTAGGCTTCTCGTTGAATGGATACAGCACTACACTCGAGTAGTACGTGTCTTGGTGTCTCCTCGCTCTCCATGCAGGCTCTGCACAGAGGGCTGTCGGTTATACCTAGAACATATAAGTGTTTGTTAAGTGGACAGTGTCCTGTTATCATGCCTACAGCCGTCCTGAGTTTAGCTCTGTTTAGATTCAGTAGTTTCTTAGTTTAGGCGTTGATTTGGGCTGGGTATGGCTAGCCAAACAAAAGAGGCTTCTTTGGTTTGGCTACAATTGGTGGTGTTTGCATGTGTACCTACTGTTTGTTGTTTTAACCAAGTCTTGTACTCAATGAATGGTATTGGAACGATCGGTTCAGGTATCCCATTACTTTTATTACAGGTCCCCTGCGGCGCACCTCATACCGCACTTCGTTAGTCACCCGAAATGTGTTACTATGCAGAGTTCAACTTACGCGGCGGCTATTAAATTCTTACGTGAATTCCCTCCTTCACTCTTTGAACACGCTTTGTCAGCGCTCTAAATATCTAGAAAGATATCATTTGCCAATAATTACCAACTGCTTGCACATTTTAAGAACAATCCTTTAGCGCCTCTGCCAAACGATTTTGCTACCTAATTCTAACCACCATAAAGTAGACCTGATATTTTGTTCGTGGCAAAATTAGGATTGTCGATCTGTAATGAGGACGGTCCTCATCCATCAGTCGGCGGCAATTATAAGAGATCACGCATTTGTTCAAGCGTTGGCAACCTTATTTGCCGTCATGGTTTTTTAAAGCTTTGCCTATACTATATTTCATACTAATATTATAAATGCGAAAGTGTGTTTTGTATGTTGGTTTGTTCTTCAATTACGTAATTGAAGAACAAACCAACGTGACGTGATTGACGTGATTTTTTACATGGATATAGTTGAGGACCTGACGTAGTGACATAGGCTACTTTTTATCCCGGAAATTTAAAGAGTTCACGCGGGAATCAAAAAAACTTAAACCACGCGGACGAAGTCGCGGGCATCAGCTAGTAGTATGTACTATATAATATAGTGTACTTGCTTACCTACTAATAATATTATTAAATTAATTATTTAATTCAATATTGGGTTTCTCTGGCAAGGAATTCACAGTATTAGCCCGGAGTTGGAAATTAACGGTGTTCCACCCTTGTGCCTCGGAGAGCACGTAAAGTCGTCGGTTCTGCGCCTTGTCTCTCTTCGGTCGTGTCGGATTTTCCGTCCAGGCTTTGAGAGTAAAGGAACAGAGAGTGCATCTTTGTTTGCACTATAATATCTCCCGCGCAGATAGCTTATCTTTAAGGAGATTGGCCGCCGTGGCCGAAATTTGGTCGGGAGGCCATATTTATTATTATTATCAAAATTAACTGAATCTGTTATTAAATGCCAAACCACATTAAGATTTCTAAACGTTCACGAATGTGCTCTTGCATAGTTAATCATTTTGTACGTTTTGATATCAATAACGCAATATATCTTGTAGGCTTTAAAGCAGTCACTGAACAAGATTACAATGGAGATAAAATTCGACTAACGTACAAGCCGTGACTTTTAACCCCCAGGCTGTGGCTACGTTCACGAGCGGCGCGATTTAAATAGCGGAAAGCAAGGGATTAGATTGACTTTTTATATAATGTCCACCAATCACCAGGTAAATAATATGAGCTTTGATTTTGCCTTAGTTTTCAGTACTTTAATTATAAATAATTACTTATTAGAATTTTCAAATTGATTTGCTTCCTATAGTTTTTATTTTTTCAATCAGTATTTATTGATTAAAACTAACCAACTAAACTAAACTAACCTAACCTAACCTTTCAAATAGATGTAAACAACACAGACGATTTGTTTTGCTACCAAGTTTATAATGTAAAAATCAGTTACAAGTAAAATATTGATAATATGTATGTGGTATTCTCATACTAATTATTATTAGAAGAATCAATAAAGCAAACTTTCTATTTTAAACGTAAACAAAACTGTATTTAAAATTCAAAAAAATGTCCACCACAACAAGGCAATGCTTGAAAATACCTAAAGAGTTATGAGGGAACCAAAACTATCTTGTAGACAGGGCTTTTCTGATAGTACAACGCTTCTTTTTTTAGGGTTCCGTACCCAAAGGGTAAAAACGGGACCCTATTACTAAGACTCCGCTGTCTGTCTGTCTGTCTGTCTCCAGGCTGTATCTCATAGACCGTGATAGCTAGAAAGCTGAAATTTTTTCAAATGATGTATTTCCGTTGCCGCTATAACAACAAATACTAAAAATTAAAAAAAATATATATATAATAAGGGGGGTCCCCATACAATAAACGTGTTTATTTCGTATTTTTTTGCTCAATATTAAATCGGTAACAGGTAGACGGTTCAAATTTTCACAGAATATTAACTTGTATATTAGCTTTCAAAATAAATAATTAAATATCAATAAAGTAAATATTAAAGGGGGGCTCCCATACAACAAACGTAATTTTTTGATATTAACAGTAAACCTCTACAAACAAAGTTAGTTTTGCGGTTCATTAACAAAGGTAATTATACCTACTTCTTGAGTACGGAACCCTCGGTGCGCGAGTCCGACTCGCACTTGGCCGGTTTTTTAATGTATACTGAGTCTAATAGTTGGAACCACAATATTCATGATGATACGCAAGAAAATAACGTCCAATTGGTGATTTGAATAAGGTTGGTTTTGGATTGAAGTTATAAAATAATTTAGATGTACACACTTGGATTGGTTGTTTGAGCGTGAGAAGAATAAAATAGTTTTTATTTGATAAAAAAGTGTCTCCGTAGTGTAGCGAAGATTTAAGAATACCCGATAGTCATTACCTTCGCGTAATCGATACATTGAATATTAATGAGCATTCGAAATATTCGGGGGAATGATTGATTTATTCAGCGGGACCTTTTATTATTGTTAGGGTAATCAATTCTATCACCAAGCTTTAGTGTAAAAGTATATAAATAAGTATAAATGATAGTAAATCTGTTATCTCACGCTTAGGTTTTACGAACTTATAAATAATTAATGTACGGTTATAACAGATGCACACACCTGCTTCGTTTTGGACATTACCGGTGGATTAAATATTTAAACATGAGCATTGATTATAGTAATTTATGTTACGACAGTTTTGGTCATCAAAATTTTAGGCTGTTAGGTTATATTATAGGTATTTCTTTTTAATGACATAAAATGTTATGAGTAAGTATTTATTTCAAACTAGATGATGCCCGCGACTACTTCCGGGATAAAAAGTAGCCTATGTGTTATTCCAGACTGTAATCAATTTCTTTTCCAAATTTCGTCGAGATTCATTCAGCCGTTCTGGCGTGATTGAGTAACTTACATTCATTCATCCATCAAAACTTTCGTATTTATAATATTAGTTTAGATTTAGGTATCTGTTTTGATATCTGCATGTGAAATTTTAGTGGAATTTTAGCAGACTTTCAAGTTCTTTGTCGGCTTTTTAAAAACTGTTTGGTCAATCTTGAAAAATCGTGTATTTACCTAAGCACCTGCTTCTAACAAGACCTGACTTAGAAAGTAAAACTTTAGTTAGCTTTAAAGTTAAAAGTATCCTTACTTTTAAAAATAATCTTGTTTTCGGAAAGCCAGCGAAGAAATTGATAAAACAATCGATGTCATAAAAGAAATACTCTAATCGTTTCCAAGTTTGTGTATTGTCAAAGCGTGTTCACCCCCCCGATCGCGAACAATCGAAGGCATTACTCAAAGAAGGTGATCTGTCAACGGTTTAATGGCACCGAAACATTTTCCCAACAAAAAAAGAGGAAACACACGTCCCTACACGCCACTACCGCTTCCGAGCGACAACAAAAAAAAAGTAACAAACCGTGCGCGAAGAAATCTTCTACTAAGTTGCCGACTTTTGGTGCCTCCACCCTACGATTCCTTCACATTTAAAATTGAACCAATTGTCATGTTATAAGGTTTAAATTTGTGTAACGTTAAGTCGGTGGTTAGGGTATTTGGACAAGTACCTCTATAAAGGAAACCATTATTTTCGAGGGGTTATACTCAAGGCATTTGTATCGCGTATTTGAAGAAGTTCGACAGTTTGTTTTCGAGTGCATTTCGTCATTAATCAATGTTTTGTTCGAGTTGCTACTCCAGTTTTATATTATTTTTGTTTTACCTGTTTTCCCTGAGGTCTTTTTAGTTTGACAGCCCGATGGTAATTGATTGTTTCGCGGGGAATTTTCTCTATCGCCCCAAATGAATTTTTAAAGATTGGTTTATTTTGCACAGTTACGTGTATTTTTATGGAATAACAACACCGTTGCATATTATTTCATCCACGATCAACGTCACCAAAAGTCAAATCTCTAAACTAAATTATTTAACAGGTATAAAACCTGTCCTTTTTAATTTAGCGTGCTGTCATTTATAATAATGAAGTAGGTATTGAGAATTAATAAATATAGAATTGTTAGGATTAATACAACTAAATATACTACATTGGCCTTCTAAAATGCGTAAAATAAGTAAGTACCTACCTATGCTAATTTAAAAAAAAAATGTTTTAATTGAAGACATGCAAAGTATGGTAATAAAAGGCAAAATAATAATTCGTTATCAATTCGGCTAAATTATTATTATTAGTTTTAATCGTCGTTAATCTTTACTTTATCTTACTAATACTTTTTAAAGTAAAGGTTGGGAAGTTTAAGTTACATGAGCTTAAAATAACTTTAGCAATGATTAAATTGAACAGAATCAGTAAGAATAACAAGTTTCATTTTTCAGCATTTTTATGCAGATTCCAATAATACTTCATAACATAATTTCACTTAAAAATGAGATCAAGTGAGTGTCATGGCGTCGTATTCAGTAGCGAAGGGGCCAATCTATCCAATTTATAGCCCTCTAGATATTTAACGTGATCGGGAAGCCGATATGGGCCACTAATAGGGATCTTATCCAATTTGTATCGGCAATAAAAAATAATTATTTCGTATACTTGAGTGCATTTCCTACTGTTTTATCGCTGCTTGCTGTAGGTTGTGTCATTTACGAATAATAATTATTACGTTCAAATTCATTCGAAAGATTTTTTATTAAAAATGACCCTAACAAGTGCTTTTGAATCGTCAAATGAACGTGCAGCAGGCCGATTCTGAATTATCGATTGGATGACTTAATTGTGGCTTGATTCGGTTTATTATCGTACGATAACACATACTTTTATTGAAGTTCTTGACAAAAAAACAAAAAAATCGATTTGAACTTGACAGATAGACAGCTAAACTTCGACTTTCTTTAAACCATTTTCAAACCAAACTACTTAAATTGACAGGGTTCAATGTAGTGGCAGTGAATATTAAGAAAGGGACAGCAATAAAATAAGTGCTGTCATTTTAGTTTAGAGATTCAGCCACAATATCTCTATCTATATCGTATCCATCATTGCTGAGGGTCGTGTCCAATTACCATCCCCTTACCAGGGTTTGACTATCCAACTACCAGTCTCAGAACGAAATAAACTGAGAACAGTCCTTGCGCATATTATAATGTACCTATACTTATTTATCTAAACTAATATAAAAAAGAGAAAAGATTTGTTTGATTGTTTGTTTGTAATGGATAAGCTCAAAAACTACTCAACCGATTTTAAAAATTGTTTCACCTATTACACCTATAGAAAGCTACTTTATCAGCGAGTAACATAGGGTACCCGTGTGAAGCAGGGGCATATCGCTACTTAATCATAATACCTACAACTTACTGCTGCAGAGTCGTTTCATTACAAGTGAACTCCTTAGTATAGATTTTGCATTGAAATCTATACTAAGGAGTTCCTTAAGTAATGACTAAGCAACACTGAGGCCGGTAGCTTATAATAATACTGGTTTAGTACTTATTTATACTAGAATTTTCCTTTATAGAGTTCCAATGAATAAGAGTCGAAAACATCCCAAGTTATTAGAGCGCGGACACCGCTTTGAGCTGCGCCTGGTATTGAGAGATTTTCTATATCCGCCGCTTCCCTTTATGCTACGTGCAATTTTATCCTCACTGCCGTTATGAAATGGCGTAATGAATGAACTAGGGTGGATATACCTTAAACTTACATTTTTTATTATACGTGATGTACTTAATCAGCGTGGAATTTAAGTATTTGTAAATACTAATAAAAAGTATAAAGTTTATCTCCATGCCCGGGATGCAACCTATTTTGCACCTCTCTCTCTTTTTGCGTCGTATTCTTCATTACTGAGGGTCGTGACCCCTTTCCATAAATTACGTCTTAATGGCAGAGGTTTTCTTGGGATAATAATGCAGTGGGTTCTCAGGTCCTTTCGCAATTTTGCACCAAATTTCGTCAAAATCAACTGAACAGATATTTATATAATATTATAGTTATATTTATAATATATGTTATAACTGATTGCTTTGTTATTGATGCTGACAACATAAGGCTAGGCTAGGGGCAGCTGGAAGCTGACACCGATAACAATCTTGTTAATAACTAAGCAATGATGAGGTCTAAGTTGGAAATTGGGAACGCGTATATGCTTAGAAGGGGCCTATATATTCTTGCTAAGAAAACTTCTATTAAAGATCAACGTGGCAAGAAAAATGAACGCCGAAAGGGCATTCGCACTACCTCAGCACCTCAGCATTCGTACCAGAAACGCGTTGATTGGAACTCGACTACAATGTAATTATGTGTGTTTTCGTTTCATCGCTGTTCTGTGGTGGTAGAACGGTGAAGATCCATAAGCAGGAAACTTGCGTCGGTGCTGGCTGACCCGTTGTACTAGGTGAGCGACAAACGCGGCAACGCGACGTCATGCGACAATAACAAACAGACTCTTCATTGATCTACGATGTCGTGTAGATAGAGCTGATACGTTTGTTCATTTTCTATGGCGTCGTATCGCGTCGCGTCGCGTGGCGTCTCTCACCTAGGACAACGGGTCAGCAATTTGGGCAGCGTATGTGATTATAATTGCATAACATCTTGGTGTTTTCTTTATGTAGGTAGGTACAAAAATCATTATGAGTCATATCCACGCAAATTAAACATCTGATCGGACATCATTTTCCTGGCTGCTTTAAGAAAATGCAGCTGACTGAGAATCCCGTGTAACTTCATCTATTAATATCTTATTTTTATTAACATCGAGCCATTTCGGCTCTTTGATACCGTCTTGGCCAATTACTAAGATGCTCTCAGAGGGAGCTTCATAGAAATTTAATCAAAATCTTGCATAGTGTAAAGTGATTGAACGCCTGTGGACGGTAGCCGGAAATTGATTATTACTGACTACGTAGAGAATAGGAGTTAGTATATTATAATGTAATTTTGCTACGTAATAAGTATAACGTTATTCAAGAAACTCCAATGTTTTGTGTAACAAGTGGATAATAATATCCCGCGGCCTTTTTGTCTGCCAGACAAACTTTTTTTATTATCTACTAGATGATTCCCGCGACTTCGTCTGCGTGGATTAAGATTTTTTAATTCCCGGGGGAACTCTTTAATTTTCCGGGATAAGAAGCCTACGTCCTTCCCCGGGTTCCTTATACCAAATTTCATCAAAATCGGTTGAACATATGGGCCGTGAAAGCGTAACGGACTGACGGACAGACACAGTTTCGCATTTATAATAACTACTATGCTAGCTGATGCCGGCGACTTTATCCGCGTAAATTAAGGTTTTTTGGTTCCCGCGGGAACTCTTTAATCTTCTGGGATAAAAAGCACCTGACCTATCTGTTATTGCAGACTATAATCTATCTCTGTGCCAAATTTCAACCAGATCCGTTCAGCTATATAAGCGTGATTAAGTAACAAACATCCATCCATCCATCCATCCATACATACATCCGTCCAAACTTTCGCATTTATAATAATAAGTATGTAACTAAGGACAGTATGAATACCTACCAATTGCCTTACGACCTAATTAGTATTAACCCAAAAGCTAAGCAACAGCCATTGTTTAAGATTCGTGAGGATTACACGTTATTTATCGTCCTCCACAGTCGATACCAAAAGAGTCAAAAAGTATCGATTTCAAGTACAAGGACTACTGGAGCTCTTGTCTATAGTTTGTACTGGCGTCATGTAGACAAGCCTTGTAATATGAAACTGTTTATGTTTTACGAGTTGTGGAAAAATAAGGGCGGATAATTTTACGAACTACAAAATAAAATGTCAGTCTCCAGTTTTGGAGTTTACATAAGCAATCCTAAGAAATCCTTACTTCTTTGCAGAGATTATAAATGCGTCTTAATATTATTTATGCGTCTGTATATCAGTTTGCCTATTTGATATTATTTGGTACGGAAATAGTTTGCATAGTACTACAAACGGATGTAGGCTTTTGTCTCGCAAATTCAAATCATTCCCGAGCGATTTCCACAAAAACTTCTAAACTAAGTGGGCGTCCACACACTTAGTTTAGAAGTTTTTGTGTCATACACAATAAATGGACATAACAACAAAATGTTGTATTTTCCATTTATATAGGTAGAATGATCTTAGAGCTTATAAACTATATCTGTTCATAGGTATATATTATAGAACATCATTGATTTTCCATAGAATAAGTGACAAGATTTTGTGAAGGATTTTTTAATAGAATAAAATTCATAGGTTTGTCTAATAGCGGTAACCAAGTAGTAAGTAGGCTGGAAAATAACCACAACAGAAGGAGAAATTTACTATTTTTCAGGTTTTCGGAAAAACCTCCTTACGTAGATACAAATAAAGCTCTAAAGAAGGTGCGGTGACAAGCTCGTCATTATGATCGCGCGATTCTCTCCCCGTACGTGTTTCATAAGAACAACGCGTAACTTCATCTGGCCCGCCAATAAATCGAAATGTACTCCATATTAATTAGCTTGCGTGTGCGCCACGCTACTGTATCGACAATTTATTGTTAGTATTAAAGGACATAAAATAATTTATGAAAAATGCTTTCGCTTGTTTCGAGCCAGACTTCGCGTGCTAGGCCACATTATAAATCTATGGGATTTTGTTTTATTCAAATGGGTAGAATTCTAGCGTTGAATTATGCTGATGTCTTATGTTCCCTGTTAGTTAACGTCTGTGAAGGTATGGGATAGTTGTTTCTGGTATGCTGGTAATGTTCTGAATATTTTAGATATTATTTAAATAACATACCTAAATACTGCGTTTACATCAAGTCCATTTTCATTTTAGAATTTTAACATAAACACAGTTTAAAAAAAAACTGATAAAAATAACTATACAGAAGATCCAATACGTTGGTTTTCCAAATCAAATACATTATGTGGAGGCATGTGTATTATGTACTGTGGACCCACTATTATATCGAAGCATTTTGAAAAATACAAAATATCACAGCTACTTGACTGCAATAGCTTATACTATGACGAAATAGTTTCACGTTCTTTTGAACTAGATTTTGATAGAATTTTGTATTGAGATAGGTTGCAATACGGGGAAGGCTACTTTTAATCCCGGAAAATCCAGGGAGTTTCTGCGGGTATATAAGTACCTACTTAATCCACGCGGATGCAGTCGCAGGCATAATCTTGCAATTTAATAAACTTACTCTGTGTTATTATTATTGGTGGTGGATACGAAGTTTATTTTTAGTGACCATTAAAATAACCGGATGTAACAAATCATCTTTCCTGTGTAAACACAAAATGTTTATCTAAAATCGCGTGATCGCAACTGGCTCCCGTTTTGCCCAGGGACAGTGTTAAGCACCTATGTAAATTATTGTAAATGGATACTCGATTGTTATGAGATTTATTTGTACACCATAAGTCATGGTGGAGTGGTTCCTAGCCATAATTTAAGTAAAATAATCGTGCGCTTTCCGTTCTATGCTAACTCAACTACGTCACGAGACGTAACGCTTTTATGTCGATACTAGATAGTACCTGCGAATTCGTCCGGTCCGAATCCGTTCGTCAAGTAAAGTCACAAGGTAATTAAAAATTAGCTATAACTAATCAACGGAATTCCCTTCTTTAGTAAACAGATCTGCTTGAGAATTCCGAGAATCGATATGTCACCGTAAGATTGTAATCTAACGCTTTTTTTTCGGTAGATTGTAAACAGTCGAAAGATTGTGAACCATTCAATTTTCTAAGTGTCAATTTTTGAAATATTCATTGTATTTTCGTTTTCTTGTCTCTTTCTTGTAGGTTAGGTTAGGGTTCGACATAAATAATCAGGTAGTGCCTTTACTTAGGTTCTATCGGGTTAATAAACCTAACAGATTACAATCTACCGAAAAATAATGCGTTATATTGTAATCATTCGACAGTTTACAATTTCGCGAGTTAGATTATAATCTAACGGTTTTTACAATCTTACGGTGACAGATATACGTATCATTCATGATCACAAACAAACAAAAGCTACGAATTCAGCCCCCCGATTGTGTAAGAAATTCGTAAACGTAGACGTTTGTCAAACGTATAATTTGAACTATATAAGGGGTTCATAGATGCCTGCATGTCAAAAGTATGTATGACGACCTCCGTGGCGCAGTGTGTAGCGCTGTTGCCTTAACGTGCGGAGGTCCCGGGTTCGATCCCCGGCTGGGTCAATTTGGTAATTTATAATTTCTGAATTTTCCCTGGTCGGGCCTGGTGGGAGGCTTCGGCCGTGGCTAGTTACCACCCTACCGGCAAATACGTGCCGCCAAGCGATTTAGCGTTCGAGTACGATGCCGTGTAGAAACCGAATAGGGGTATGGGTTTAATATAACTGCCATGCGCCTAACAGGTTAGCCCGCTACCATCTTAGACTACATCATCACTTACCATCAGGTGAGATCGCAGTCAAGGGCTAACTTGTAGTGGATACAAAAAAAAAAACTCCTGCGTATGGGTAAGTTCGTTTTAAGCTCATAAATGATTACGATTTTCTTAGACAATTGGGCCTCATACCATATCATATTATATTTCATATTGTCATGTTGTCATATTCATACTTCATATTGTCATATTGTCATTTGTCATTATTTCATATTGTGATATTGGGACATAGATACCTCCTAGATACGGCCATTAAGAGAACCGTATGGTGATATTTTGCATTTTTCCTTAAAATGCGATAATTATTTATTTCGCATAGCTGGATGTACAAAGAACCCCATGAAAACAACATATACTGTGAGACTATGACCCATAACATGTTTGTATGAATTGCGAAATTAAGTCCATTCCACATTTAGCACGTTCCTGCACTGAAAAGGAAAAAATAAGGACTGGCAATACAGGCGCGTAGGACAGAGTGGGCGCGTGTCAGGCATCCTGACGTTATTATGGATAAATTATGTAAATAATTTGATGATGCAGACAGACAGACACACTTTCACATTTATAACATCAGCATGGATTAGATCGGAAATATAGTAGGTACTAGGTATCGGGTAATGTTCGATACAACTACCAGTTATTATGCAAAAGCTCTCGGCGTTATTAAAACCCTTACCCATGGCTCGGGTATTATAATACCTACTAGCTGATGCCCGTGACTTCGTACGCGTGGATTGAGGTTTTTTGGTTCCCGCGGGAACTCTTTTATTTTCCGGGATAAAAAGTAGGTATAGCCTATGTGCTATTCCAGACTATAATCTATCTCTGTGCCAAATTTCATCCAGATCCGTTCCGTTTTTTTTAATCCCGCGGGAACTTCTCAATTTTCCGGGATAAAAGTTACCTATGACCTTCCTCCGGAACCTATAAAAGTACCAAATTTTATCAAAATCGGTTGAAAAGATGGGCCGTCAAAGCGTAGCAGACAGTTAAACTTGTGTGTTTTTTATCCGCTAAAGGTAGTCCTTGACTGTGACCTCAGCTGGTGGTTAGTGAGTGGCGGGCGCCTGTTAGGGGTAATATTTTCCGGTGGAACGGCAATCCAACACAAGAGGAGTGAGACTGTTATTTTACACCTATAGGTACGTGCTCCGTGCGCGGAGGTGTATTATCTGTGAGACTGTTGAAAATTGGTGAAAAAATTATCAACTTTTGGCTCGAACCCAGGTACACATTTACCGTAGCCGAATAAGCTAGATCCCCAAGGGCATCGCTTAAAACAATATTATTTTAATATACTTGACGCTCTCGTTTCAAAATTATAAATATTATTTTGGAGAAGTCAAGACAAGACTTTGAGCGACGGTAGGTAGGTAACTACTATGCTCCCAGACCAACAAAGGTTCAACTAACTAAATGTATAAATGCATACTATTCGTTTCCTTTAAAGTCTAGCTACTTTGTCTAGCTACAAACTCTATAAAGCAAAACAAAAGCCGTATCAAGATCCGATAAGATCGAAATCAGATTGGCTACAATTTTCCCCGTGAATAATTACTTCGCACGGCGTTGTCAGCCAACGTATAGCCAACGTATAAGCAAAGTTATAAATACTGTTGGTGTTTATGTTAATTGGAGTGGACCATGCCACTGTGTGGGGACCGGTGGAACCGTATCGGCTAACTAGTGGCTAAAGAAATGTGAAGCGAAGAAAGAAATTTTGGATTTGCAATCTTATCTTATCGTATCTTACTAATATTATTAATGCGAAAGTTTGGATGGATGAATGGATGTTTGTAACACAATCACGCCCCAACGGCTGAACGGATCTGGCTGAAATTCGGCACCGTGATAGATTATAGTCTGGAATAGCACATAGGCTATCCCGGAAAGTTAAGGAGTTCCCGCGGGAACCATAAAACCTCAAACCACGCGGACGAAGTCGCGGGCATGAGCTAGTATTATATTATTTTAGGAAATAATTGAGTATTTGATTATTATTTAAATATATTATTTTATAGTGATTATTAAATAGAGGATCTCCTAAAAGCCCTAATATCTACGTCCTCTGCTAGTTATGTTGATTATTCATTTTAAACTATCGATTAAATTAAAAAAGTGCGTCGAGCTGTGATGACGTCACTATTCAGTATTTCATACAAAATCCCATACCATGCGTTTTGATGTTTAAAAAACGTTGCTGATTTGACTACCTAGTTGTCGAATACCCAATTGTACTGAATATACCTATTAATATGATAATTTTTTGTATGCCACATTTTGTGAAATTTTGTCTATCTGCCTGTTTTACTGTCCGTTTGACAGTCCGTATGTTTGTTTCCTTTTCACAGTAATTTATCAGAAAAACAGACGTTTGTCTGAAATTTGGTTCAGTAGGCCTCTTGCACCCCTGGGTCGGACAAAAGCTACTGAAGGATTTATACAGTTTCTCAAGGTTTGTTTATACCTATATAATATAATATATTTTAATGCCATCACAGCCTGAGATGTTTCTAAGCCACGTTAGACTTCTTGGATCATCTAATCTTATCTCTAGTGTCACAAAAAGAGGTAAACCGACGGCACTACAAAGTTAAAATGGCGACACTTAGTTCACGAGAAAATGAAAACACCTAGGTACTTATTACATGGCATGTTTTGCGTATTTTTATTTTTTTCTTTAAATTTTTGCCAAATACTCATGAAAATTAAACGTCTTTAATTAGTTTTAACGAATAGTCAATATCCTGATTACCACAAAGTGACACTGGGCTCTTCCCGGGGTAAATCCTCGACCTCGCAAGACTAATGTTCGCGCCGGGTCCCGTTTGCATTGTGCTTTATTTGTATTTGCTAATGGATACAATCTCTAATTACACGCAACGCCTTGGATTGGATAGGGTTGCTAATTTAATCCTATAAAGCAGATATTTTAGGAAAACAGGAAATTCAGTCTTGTTGACTAGTTGAACTATAAGCCATAAAAAATATTTTAAATTCATATTAAAAATATCTTAAAATCTCTCAACTTAGTATCTTTGTATCTCTGTTTTTGAACTTTCCAATCTTAAAATATCATTTTATTTACTTACCTTAATGTAAACTTTTTAATAATATTTTAATGCAGTTATGTTTAAGTTTTATATTAATATTTTTATGCGTTTTTAACATTTCATTTTTACCGAGCAAGGATTTTTCACAGCAGGATATCACACGAAATGACCAATTTTTTTAAAATTGAAATGTGTATTTTCAAAGTGTACAACTTCCTGGAAAGTGCCAACCCTTGGCAACATCTAGGCGTTAAGTCCTGCAGGTGGTGTCCTCCCTAATTAGGAGTAGCGAGGTGTCGGGAAGCCTGTCCGTGGCTTGTAGGTGTAGGTTCAGCTTGGGTCCTTTGTCTCACGGGAACCAGCACTGTTCATTGTACATTCTTAATTAGTGTCTTTGAACACCTTCTGGAATTCCGTTGGAAGGTACAGAAATTGTTACGGGCTTAGAAAATAGAGAGGCTAGTATAAAACTGCTGAACTGTACTGACTTTGTCGTTGCAACAAGACAAATACTAATGATGTATTTCATCGCTGCGTCAGCGCTAAAATTGAGGTTATAATTTATAAGAACATGATTATTCTTCATAATATTTCTAAATATATTTTTGAATGAGCCGGAACGAACTGTGCCTACTAGAATTTGAAATTTTGCTTACGTATGTTACGTAAGTATTTCTTTTACATAGTTACACCCATAGATTTAGGATTGGTGTCCGCTGCGCTGCAAGCAATCCTAATCTATAGTTACACCACAGTCTAAGGAATGGGTACGTACTTGGTAATTACTAAGAAAGGATCTTGAGAAGTTCTTACGTGATGTTCAAAAACCTAAATCTATGGGGGCGAAGTCGTAAGAATTAGGTAGGTAGTATTTTATAAGCTTCCCTCGTGAATTGTTTTAATAAAGTTGAAAATCTCATTGAAATCGAACAAGACTGGTATCAAGACTGGTAGAGACTAATAATCTGTAGCTTCATGCGACTTAAATCACCACGTCATTTTATGCTAGGAGAAATTAGAGGCGATTTATTAAAAGTAAGACCTAGTAAATGATCGAAGTCTAGTTAGTAGACCCTACTCAAAGTAGGGTGACTACGAAGATACTATAAAGAGTCATACTTCAAGCAATAATGGTAAGCAATAATAGTGAAACGGCCACTTAATCCTATTAAGCTTTAATAGGAACTTTTTTTTTTATCCACTACAAGTTAGCCCTTGACTGCGATCTCACCTGATGGTAAGTGAAGATGCAGTCGATGGTAGCGGGATAACCTGTTAGGGGCATGGCAGTTATATTTTAACCCAAATCCCTATTCGGTTTCTACACGGCATCGTACCGGAACGCTAAATCGCTTTGGCGGTACGTCTTTGCCGGTAGGGTGGTAAATAGCCACGGCCGAAGCCTCCCACCAGGCCAGACCAGGGAAAATTCAGAAATTATAAATTCCCAAATTGACCCTGCCGGGGATCGAACCCGGGACCTCCGCACGTTAAGGCAACAGCGCTACACACTGCGCCACGGAGGTTGTCAAAATCGTCGTCAGCTCTATCACTAAGCAAAGTAAATACGCAAAGTGATAGATATCGACCATTAGAAACTTTAACTACACAAGATATAAATTGCTTACATATGTTTGAATGCCGTGAAATTATACATCGCATTGGCTGTTACACTGAATTGACTGTGTAGGGGTAAATTAACTGTTCTGTATCTATCAATAATAATGAAAAATCTTCATCATTGTCATGATCAACATATCGCTGGTCCATTGCCGAGGACGAGTCTCCCCTCAGGCCTCAGAATTAGAAGGATTTTGGCTACCGTCCACCACGCTGGCCTCCTGCGGATTGGCAGACTTCACACACCTTTGAGAACATTATAAACATCTCATAAGTGGGTTTCCTCATGATGTTTCCTAGTGATATTGAATTGCCATAAACAAACATATACCTAACTCCGAAAAGTTAGAAGTCCGTGCCGGAGGATTGAACTCCTTAACGCCCGAATAGAAAGCCTCCTCTAAACCACTAAGCTATCACCACCAAGAACTTACTTGATAGAATCATCATGGACATCACTTTTCGCATTCGAAATGAAAGGTATTTAACACTTAAACCAGGCTCTCAAGACATCGAACCTATGTTCCATACAGACATAAAACCACGCAATCACGCCGATTGTGACTTCCATATTTTTTATAATGACCAATTTTAATGAAATTTTTAGCCATCCAATTCTAGAGTAAATCGATTGCATTAGTAATGTAATACAAACAAATATTTTTTGATATTATCTCAACAATTATAATGAAAATGTACACTAATAGTTGCTTTTGTATTTGTATACGTAAAATTAATAGAATGTCTCATAGTAGGTACTTATTACTTAAACGAACTTGATTGACCCTTGTTATGGTCATAGCTTCGCCTCGTAACTAATTTCTATTTAATCTGTAGAATTACATATTAGGACGTCGTCTCGTGCGCACACCATGACGGATTTTTTATGTTCTATTGTTTTTCAAATGGCCGCTCGTGATTGGCTGAGAAAACCGCGGGAGGCGCCATCTTTGATGCCATTGGCCGTTGTCAAACGAATGCAAAATAGTGATGGCTGGCTAGATTGGTGTAACAAGATGTATTGTTGCATAAATTAACTAGAATACACGTAAAATGATTTTTATTGGACCTGTTCTGGGGGAATTAACATTTTTTAGATAAATAGCGGATTTGTGGTTTATTATGAAGCGGTTTTTTCGTAAATGTATAATTCAGTAAGCGATATAAATAGCCTCCTCGGAGTTCGGAGTACGATGAATATTCCATGGATTAATTTTTATGATGATACTTTATCTTCTGAAATTGATACGTTGTTAACAGCATTAATTTGTTACTAACAGATATTAGCTTTAAGATGTTCTTATGATATTAAAATTTGATGAAATGCGAAAGTGTGTTTGTTTGTTTTTCATCACCTCGCATCGCAACCAACAGATGGTTTGTTCTTCAATCACGTCACAACAGAGCAACGGATCGACGTGATTTTTTGCATTTTTTTGCTTAGTCGAGGATCTGGAGAGTGACATGAGCTACTTTTTATTCTTAAAATTAAGTAGTACCTACTCAGGGGAAATGAAAAAACTTTTCCCTCGCGGACGAAGTCGCAGGCATCAGCTTGTTTACTTTAAGCCTTATCGTATTATCAACGGGTCAGAGTTCTGCATTTCGCGTTCACTGATCCTACTATCTATGCGACTACTTAAAGTTCTAATAAACACAAATGTAGCAGACCTCAAGGATCACATAGCAACTTTTCAATAAAAGTAAACTCAGAATCTCCATATCAATGGCTATGGATTCGATACTAGGTAGGTATTAATACGCTTAGCTACGGTTGCATGCATAAAAAAAAGCATTACAATAATTTATTACCGCAAAACTCCCAACTTACCGGCACAAATTACTAAATAATAACACACTAGTTAGTGTGGTGAGCTAGGGCTGCTACTCGAAAATAATTAGTCCCTAACACAGAGGTGGACTAAGACCTCAAAAGGGTGATAAGTTCTTTTGCAAAATAGTCAATACAAAATATTTTACATAAATTAGACTCAGTTTGCAGTAAGAAGCCCCTGTGTATAGTTTTTGTAAATTGTATGAAATAGTTGAGCACTTGCGCTTAGATTTAATCAAATTAAAATAAATCTGTTTTGTAAAACTCCTTGGTTTAAATAAGTTTTATCGAACGCACAGTTTTAGGCGTGGTATTGGGGGCCCGCTTAAACTTGTCTTAGATATGAGATTTGGAGGATTTAGATCAATGTTAGACAAGGCTCAAAGCCGTGGGGCTTTTCGGTAAAAGTAAGAAGTACCTAACCCCCGTGCAATGGGGAGGCGCGGTGGTATCCATGAAGAAATTCCCACGTAAAAAAGGCTCAATCCTGCTAATAAAATAATTATTGAGATAAATCCCTTTTATTAAGATGACAACCCTAGTGATCAACACACTAGCAACACATACGTCCGTCTATCCGTTGCTGTCAATATATCATATCTGCTGGACGTACATTAGCCGTGCGTACGTCGGCCATCTTTTATTTCATGCCTGCACGTGGGAACTGCCCATCAGTATGGGAGAATTAAATGCAAATACATTTTACGAATAAATAATTCAAATATTGATTGAATGGAGTATTTAGGATAAATGATACATAAAATCAATCGACATTATTTATTCACGCTTTATTTATGCAATAAAAGACAAAAGCAAACTGTCTTAATCATGATTTATCATGGTTTAATATTATTGTTTGTCCCTAATTTTTACTCGATAAATTGGTGATATCTCTTCGATTGCAAGGTCACATTATTTTATACTTCTTAGACACTGACTGCCTCGTTGATCTAGTGGTTAGCAGGTTCGCCTGCGGCTGACGAGGTCCTGGGTTCGAGTCCCGGGTCGGGCCATAATTAAGTATTGAGTTTTTCCGACTAGAAATTCTCAGTACTAGCCCGGAGTTAGGAAGTTGGAGGTGTTTCACCCCCGTGCCTTGGAGAGCACGTTAAGCCGTCGGTCCCGGTTATTAACACTAACATGATAATAGTCGTTAAAGCCCGCCAACCCGCATTGGAGCAGCGTGGTGGGTCTAAGCTCTAATTCCCGCTCTCTTACGAGAGTGGAGGCCTGTGCCCAGCAATGGGACGTTAATGGGCTGTAGTGGTGTACCTGGTGGAAACACTGACGTGGATTTGCGCGTCTAAATTAAATTATCGTCAAAATCCTGGAAGCCGGATATTATTTCTCAGAAGAGTAAAAATAAAATTAACTAAATAAAACTCACTGAAATACAAAAATCAAACACTTACTTATTACCAGTACTAATTAGACAACTACAAAATTGATGTGCGGTATGTAACTGAGTTTTCTACATATTATAATACCTACTTAATACTTGCATCGGTGGGAACCTCCCCATTTGTCCAAGATGAATCGGAAATATGGCATAAATAATATTTCTAGCTATCTATTATATTATGTTGTAGTCAAGGAAAATTCTAGTTAATTGTTAGGCGGATTAACTAAGTTGTTCGAAAGCCTCTGCGATTAGAACCTACGACCCTAAAACCATAACTTGCAGTACCTAACAACTTACTTCACGGCTTAATTATTATTAATCATCAATAGGCTTAGCGGTTATCAAGTTAATATTATTAATATTTGTAGGAAACTAAAGGCATTGAACCTGCACTTTATGAGAACCTTCCGGTAGTAAATGAATACATTGGTTAGAGAATAATATAACAATGAAATACAGTTTCTTTAATTCATATCTATTATGAATACGTATCTTAAAATAAATTTTTCCTAAAGTACCGGAACCGAACGATCTAAGCCGGGTCTTTTTTAATCTAAGTTTTAATTTTTTTAAAATCAAATAATAGGCTTGCGTTTGACTACAATCATTCATAATACAAAGCGATGCTGAGGTCTAGGCTGGAGCGCGCTTGCCTAGAAGATGCCTAATCACTTTTGCCAAGGTAGCTACTTAAGTTAAACGTGTCAGGGAATACATACAAAAATAAAACGTAAGTCTTTATAGCAGTTGCTTTAAAGACCTATTTGTACAACAGACGTGTTTACACGTCGTGAACTTACCTTACTAAACGTTTGCATAATATTTGCAATTGTTTGACAACAGTTTCAATCGTAGACGTCACGTCTAAATAGTACGGTTGTCCTATCAATATGAGGAGAATTTAGGCCACAACCCACCACGGTGGTCCAGTGCAGATGTGGATGCTTCAAACACCTTTGAGAACATTGTAGGAACTGTATGTATTTTCCTTCAGACAGACGGACAGACAATAAGACAAACAGACACATATTCGCTTTTAGAAGACTTGAGAATGAGCAGCATTTAATAAAGCATCTATACTAATAATATTATTAATGCGAAAATTTGGATGGATGGATGTATGGATGGATGGATGTTTGTTACTCAATCACGCCAGAACGGCTTAACGGATCTGTATGAAATTTGGCACAGAGAAAGATTATAGTCTGGAATAACACATACGTTTTATCCCGGAAAATTACCTAAAGAGTGTCCGCGGGAACCAATACACATCCATCCACGCGCACGAAATCGCGGGCATCAGCTATAAGGCTAGGAATGCTAAGAACCCGTGTTATGTAGAATCGTTTATTGTATGATAAAATAAAATAAATTATGGATTATGCAGCGTTAAGTTCCTCTTAAGACAAGCATCTCAACTTTCACCAAACATTTCTTAGCGCTAATACGAATCCAAAATAATAAATCACACCTTATATCAAGTAACCATTACATAAATCACCACGCCACCTTATCTGGCTAGGAAACACCTAGGGTCAATCGCGGGACCTAGGATACCTGACGCCTGTAATTATTGACAATTCAATTTTCAGTTTTATCTGATCGAGTCAAACTCGGGTTAAGCATTTGCGTGGTGTATTTTGTCGATTAAAATTAACTCGTTTAAAATTGCTTGGCGGTTCTTGTAGATTTGTTTAATGTTAGGTATATCGGTAAAGTTTGTTAAGTTTTATGATAGGTTAGGTTATCCAGGTTTTTTTATAAGTTAGTTATCTTGCAATATTATGTGTTGGTCAGTGATGAAGCAATCTAAACACGAAGGAGCTAACCCGGAAGGGGTATGAGAGTAATTTACGTAGAGTCCGACCAACTTATCTGACCCGGTGACAGCGTCGCTAGTATCTATGAAAAATATGAAAAATAATTTCCAAAAAACCGACTTCTAAAGCCACTGTAAAGTATAAAATAATTTTGATTTCTACACACTATGTTGAAGTCAGGCGCAGATAGGAAAAGTTGACGCGTCAGGCTCGCCCGACTTCAACATAGTAAAATTTTTATTTTAAACTTTTTAGTGTACTCTTAATCCCTACGGCTTAGGAGTGCAGCATCAGAGTTGAGGAGTTGGGACTTGGGTTTAAGTATGAAGTCGTTGCTTAACACCTACAATATAAATTCACCATAAAAAAATCCTAAATCGCTATTTTTAAAGCTGTACCCTGCAGCATCAGGTTTGAGGAGTTGGAGTCAGAATTTTTTATGGGACCACCTCGCGAGCTTCCTCTAACCACTGAAGAAAAAAATTTCAAATCGGTTTGGAAACCACGGAGATATGTGTTAATTAACATACATTTAAAAAAAAAACGCGCCGAATTGAGAACTTCCTCCTGTTTTGGAAGTCGGTTAAAAATAAGTTTGTAAGACTAAATGATTAAAGCAGTCGGTCTCTTTCCAATATCGTGCCGTAATGTGTATATCGTATCGTCATATAGCTGAAGACCAACATTTAACTTTTGGAAATCTATGCTTAATCTAGAATTTCTCTTATCAGTAGCAGGTAGGTAGGTATCGCAAGACGTCCAATGCATTATATTTGCGGGCACGCATCGTTTTTATAACGTAATGTGAGAGGAAACTATTTATTATATAAATAAAATAATTACACCGTCCGGCCGTCGCACGGGATGCTGTGAAATGTACCGATCACTCATGCTGAGAGGTGGAACGATTATATGCCACCGCAGACTTCAGACGATATAGACTTGATATCACAGAATCTATACTAATATTACAAATGCGAAAGTTTGGATGGATGTATGGATGGATGTTTGTTGATCAATCATGTCAGAACGGCTTTACGGATCTGAATGAAATTTGGCACGGAGATAGATTATGGAGTAACACATAGGCTACTTTAAATCCCGGAAAGTAAAAGAGATTCCGCGGAAACCGAAACATCTCAATCCACGCGGACGAAGTCGCGGGCATCAGCTAGTAGGTAATAGTTGTTGATATTTTATGGTGTTCAAAATGGCTCCCTGTAAAAACCACATACATCTTCATGATCAACACATCAATGCCTTGCTGAGCTCGGGTTCTCTATCAGAATGAGAAAGTTTTAGGTCATAGTCCGCTACAGCCGAATTCACGCATCTTTGAAAATATTATAGTAATCCTATTCTAATGTATAGGATTATTTTAAATGATGAGAAAGCTTGGGAATGAGTTGCTTTGATAGTTCCTAATTTGAAATATAAGTAAAGCTTTTGACTTTTGAACTCTGAGAACACTCAGGCATGCAGGTTGTTGAATTCTATGCCAAGTTAAGTGATATTGACGGCCTTCATGGTGCAGTGTTGAGCGTTGTCTTAAAGTGGGAGGTCCCTGGTTCCATTCCCGGCAGTGTCAATTTGGGAATTAATAATGACTGAATTTTCTCTGGTTTGTTCAGGTGGGAGACTTCGGCACTGGCTAGTTACCTCCCTACCGGCAAAGACATGCCGCCAAGCAATTTAGCGATCCGGTACGATGCCGTGTAGAAACTAACAAGGGGTACGGGTTTAATATAACTGCCCTACCCCTAACAGGTTAGCCCTTTACCATCTTAGACTGCATCATCGCTTACCATCAGGTGAGATCGCAGTCCAGGGCTAACTTGTAGTGGAATAATAAAAAAAGAATTAAAAAAAAGCCTCTTAAAATAATTTTAATAGAATCAACCAAGTTGCAGCATTTTGTCTCAAGTCTGCAAATCATCTAGCTCGTTTGTATATTGAACTAGACTAGCTGGATTAAGACTTTCAATTGCCTGTCTGTGTACCTTAGAATTTAATGGGCGATAGTAAATATATATTTAGTTGCTTATTTTGCTGTAAGTAAAAGCTCAGTTATTGAAGTTTATAGTTTAATGGGATCGATGTTGTACAGATTATGATCTAATTATGATATTAATTTTATCTTGAATTGTTATAAAGCACGAATGCGTAAAGGTTGATTTCATTACAATATTTCATCAAGTGAGATCTTTAACTGAAAAGATGCTAAGTAGCTATTTCTCCCATTTTTCATGATGGCTGTGGACATGAGCGAGGCTAGTCTACAGACTTCAAGGCGCTCAACGCGCTGGCTAAGCTGTGCTCAGCATTCAAGAAAAAAAATATTTTTTAGTGATTATTAAATAGAGGATCTCCCAAAATACGTAATATCCGCGTCCCCTATTAGTTTAATGTTGAATAACCATTTTAAACTATAAATTAAATTAATAAAAGTGCGCCGAACTTTGACGTCACAATTCAGTATTTCATACAAAATTCCAAAATAAGCGCGAGTTTCGACGTTTGAAAAAAATTACTGATTAGACTTGTTTCAAATACCAAATTTCTTTGAAGTATACAGTCCGGAGCGAAGTAATTCGCCTAAGAATTACAGAAATCGACATAGCTCTCAAGGCTAGCACGCTGAAGTGGCAGTACCTTCAAGTAGGTACCTATCATTAGTCGTAAGGTCATCAAGTGGAGACCTTATCTCGGCAAACGGAGCATAGGAGAGAGTAACTTGCATCCATGCCATGCATCCATTCATATCCATCAAATGGATGCAAAGGCCAACTAGAGACAATGTTGGTGCAATCTGAAAGATGCCTTTGTCCAACTGTGGATACCTACGTACTGGATGTGGCTCTTATTAGTTGAAACTCAACGACCGATAAAGAAAGCAAATTTCAACTGAGAAGAGCCGACAAGAAACTCAAGAATTACTCTTTTCAAAACTTTTTACATAGGTAGGTACATTCCAAATCGTTTGGTCTCCTTTCAAAGTGCATCATTTAAGACAACTTGTACGCTTGCGATATTATCAATATGTTAAAGATTTTTTTTTATTATATACCAACCACAACAGTCGTTATACGCGTAATTACCAAAAGCTTAGTATCGCTAAAACATTTTCTCAGCGAATATCGACATAGCGATATCTCGGCTAATGTAACAATGAATGAAGCGCGGGCGTCGCTCCGGGCTGCGTGCGCGCACCTGTATCTCGGTGCACGCGATCTAAGACCTCGTGCACAACGGAGATTTAAAATTCAGCAATACTCGTACCTACCTACATCTCAAAAATTGCTATAATATTTACACTTAAAAAATTGTAATATTTACTTTTTTTTGTCTATACCTATCATAATAATTTAGATGAATTATCTTAAGAAATGTAACACAGTAACAAAACAATAATACCTGATTGTCTTCGAAAACGCGGGCGCGGGTGTTCGTGTTTGTTCGGGCTAAATTCAAAAACTAATGTAAGTACAGATTTTCATGCGGGTTTTTTTACAATGGAAATAGGGATTATCTGAAAAGGTTATAAAGATTAATATAATAATAAGCCGCTGGCTAAATTACCTAGCTATCTGCTAACAATGTACAAATCTTACATCATCTGTACTCTCCTTAACATTGCATTGCGCGTCGCCTGTGATTACCTGCGAACGGCCTCCGTTTAACCGATTCCTTTTTTAAGTCTGGACGTTCCTGTTTCAAAAACTTGTGCCATTATTCCCGCGTCTTCCTCATTTTGAATTTGGAACGGACAATGGCGATTGCTTTTCGCGGGCACGTTTTTTTCTTGTAACGCCATCTTTGCGGCAAGTACCCAAATTAAGCCCGGCAAAGCCCGCTATACACGTAGCTTAAACAGAAACAAGCATAAAGGTCTGGCGTATCAAGCTTCAGCTAGTAGCTCGAGGGCTAGTAAGTTAATCATCGTCGTCGTCACCTGATAGTCTTCCACAGCTGAACATAAATAAATAAATAATCCTTGTAGGGAGTTCCACACAAAGCGGTGTTGCGCGGCTTGAATCTAACTGCACCATGCGACTCATTTAATGTCGTCTGTCCACCTAGCCATTATTATCCCAAGAAATTCCTACCATTATGTGATCACGACCCTCACTCATGAGGAATACAACGCAAAGAGAGAGTCCACCTAGTCTAGGGTCAGCAAAAGCAAGTGCGGTGTCATTTTTCCAACAACTTGCCTGGTGGGAGGCTTCGGCCGTGGCTAGTTAGCACCCTACCGGTAAAGACGTGCCGCCATGCGATTTAGCGTTGCGGTACGATGCCGTGTAGAAACCGAATAGGATGGTAGCGGGCTAACCTAACAGGTTAGCCCGCTACTATCTTAGGCTGCATCATCACTTACCATCAGGTGAGATCGCAGTCAAGGGCTAACTTGTAGAGGATAAAAAAAAACTTTTAGATTTTTTTTCTCTAGCGGAAAATATGAAGTCATTGTGCTGGCACTTTAGTTTAGTAACACTTATTGTAACTAAATTAGTTACTAGTTCTAATGAATCTATGATCTAATGAAATTGTATAGTAGGTACAATATGTTTAAGGGAAATATTAGTTTTATGGCCAATTGAACCCATATTTCTGCAATTTTTTTTTGTCAATTTAGTAGCACTTTACTTATTATATCATGCCTTTTATGGCCAGTTCAGATAAGGTATACCCAGTCAACGGATCCATAGAACAGATGCCGTTATTCAAGTGATTATTTATTGGAAATAGAGCCACAAAATCACTAGATTGGGTATACGTAATACAGCTGGGATAATGTGAATCAGCCGTTACGCTACTCTGTGGCCTGTACCCAAATTAGGCCAGTTAGGTCATGCAAGTGGTTTGTCACTGAGAAGACCAGTAGTCAGGGCAATTTCTTTTGTTGCAGCCTCTTTGCGGTTTCCTTGCATGGTGAAAGAAGTTGTTTTGGAAGTCAATTATTTTTTTGCGTTTCGTTTTGTATTTGGTGCTGACGAAATTGTCAAATTTTATAAAATTGCACATTGTTATTCGAAGCTGAAAATTGGAAAATTTTAATGGTACCTAATTTAGTCAGCATCGTGATTTGGAATATTATATATTTTTATGCATAAATTACTTCATTATTATAAAAAATTTACAAGACCGTTTTCTTAGTTATCAGGCCGTTTCAATTTCAATTCAATTTGATACTTAACATTTTATAAGTGCTTAGAGTATTTTAAATTTGTTTTTCCATTTCCAAAATAATATAATATCCATTGGTCTAAAATCTAAATCATACGTATATTAATCCAATAGGTATACTATTAGGTATACTATAATTATTAATTTATTGCTGAATATTATGGCAATGTTGCTAACAGAATCCGCTAGAAGGTGACTTCTATAGCCGCAACCAAATCGTTATCTATAGATAAATAATCTTTTCATCCCACCATCTCGGAAAGAGTATTTTTACGTTTCGATATCTGAATGCAAAAGCCGTTATTATCCTCTTGAGGATAAAGTAAATTGAATTTAGAACATCGTGTGCACGTTAGTAAATATCACTCGTCTATGAAGTCTGTGAATTCAAAACATCATTAAAACCTGTTTACTTCTACCTCTATGGTGCCGAATTTCCATACAACCGTTTTTAATTTGTTAAAAACTCACACTCGTAACCTTCTTGGTGTACTTTTTTAATTTGCTTTGCGCGCACCTGTTTCTTTCACGTCATATTGTTTAAAATTAAAACCTTCGATTAAAGACAAGAAAATTGAAAATAAGTGAAAAACCTAAAATGAGTGATTCTAGTGACGAAGAAGTTAATTTGACGCCAACAGAATTGACTGAAACTGTTAAAAATGCGGAAATGAGCTTTCTCCCTCAACAATCACGCGAGAAGTATTTCATTTCCTCGCTGAGGTGGGATGAAAAGTTACGTGTTGCACTCGAGTGAAAAGATTTTTCACCTCGTGCTCTTTTGATTCCCTCGCTGACGCTCAGGATTCTAATTTTTGAACCACTCGCTGCGCTTGTGATTCAATTTTAGAATCCTTCGCTTGCTCGGTCATCAAAATTGAGCACGCGGTTAAAAAGCAACTTTTCACTCTTGTATAACAAATAACTAGTCCCTGCCAAGAGAGTAAGAAAAACATTTTTTTTAATTTATAGGCTAGCGCTTGGCTGTATAATTAGACCTGCTGGCAAGTGATGATGCAACCTAAGGTGGAACGTGCTTGTCTTGATGGCTATTCATACTCGTGATCTGAAGGTAACTATAGTATATAGGTATAAAACGTTGAAAGGAAAACGAAAACCAGAAGGGCATTCTATATCCTTGAGGTTTTAAGTAGAAACAAGGCATAAATAGCTTCGTATATTATATCTGTTAAATTTTATAGCAATTTTTGCATACTTATTTACATTCGACGGCTAATGACAACGACATTGCTCTAGTATAAAGAAAGTACCAAGAAAAGTACTACGTCTTGCGGTTACGCTACATGATATTAACGAAGTAAATTAATTACAGAAATCAGAAGAAATACTGTACACAATGACTACAGACTAAATAGGTTAAAATTTGAAATATTACTCGTATTATCAACCGACTTCAAAAAAAGGAGGAGGTTCTCAATTCGACTGTTTTTTTTTTTTTTATTCTTTATGTTTGTTACCTCAGAACTTTTGACTGGGTAGACCGATTTGGATGATTCTTTTTTTATTTGAAAGAGCATACTTCCCGTGTGGTCCCATATAAATTTTATCGAAATCGGTCGAGCGGTTTTTAAAATATCAACAATAAAATAAGTACTTTGTATAGCGTGTGCTTGTTGTTGTAAAGTTGACGCGGGAGTTTGAAGTCGGTTGTTTAAAAAGTATTTTTTATATTAAATTATGTTTAAATGTAGACAACCGACGCCACACACGTGTGCCACAGGCAATAAATCCCTCAAGTTATATATCACTAAAATGATACTTTCCAATAAACTTATGACATCGGCTAACATAATTTTATAAATGTGGCGTTGGGCATTGCAAAAAAATAATCATACAGGAGCCGGCCATCTTGTTTTTGTTTTCATAAAGAGAGAACCCGTCCATCGCAGATACGAATCTCCCCCGCAATTTTTATAAACAATAGCCATTTTAATATCGAAATAAGTAAAAGACTATAGGCTATTGATAATACAAAAAATGCAATAATAAATTACCGGGCGGTGGGTAATAAACCGCGATTTGCTCCGGGCGACTGAGAGGGCTACCAGTGCCGTCGTAAGAATTAAAAAAAAAGCTACGCTTAATATCAAAGGAGGTGTACTTCGTTAATGCATTTGCCTCGCGGCCTCGCATCAGGCCGGACCTCGGACATTGTTTTCTGGAATGCAAGTATAAAAGCAGGTTTGCGTATATCTGTTACGGGCAAAGTTTGAAGGTTGGGCAAAGTTCACACTGCTCGGACCTGGCCCAATTTGCACAAAATACAGATTCATCACTACAGGCTATTAACATCCCACTGCTGGGCACAGGCCTCCACTCTCATAGGAGAGCGGGAATTAGAGCTTAGACCCACCACGCTGCTCCAATGCGGGTTGGCGGGCTTTAACGATAATTATCATGTTAGTGATAATAACCGGGACCGACGGCTTAACGTGCTCTCCGAGGCACGGGGGTGAAACACCGCCAACTTCCAACTCCGGGCTGGCACTGAGAATTTCTTAATTGAAAAACCCAATACCTAACTTTTATGCCTGACCGGGAATCGAACCCAGGACCTCGTGATCCGCAGTCGACTATGCTAACCACTAGACCAACGAGGTAGTTAAATACAGATTAACCCCTTCTAACTAATACGAAGGTATCAAATAGGTAGGCGATAGGTACTTGAAGATCCCAAAAAAAAAGTTACAATTAACAACTATTAATTCATCATGCGCTGATAAGCTTTAACTGATAACTGTATACTGTAAGTGTAGAGTAATTTTGATTGTAATAAATATTATTTTCATATTAATTTTATTATTTTATTATCAAAACACACCATAGTATGTACAAAACGATGAAGCGACTGACTGACATTATAATATCAACGTATACCTGAAACCTGTCTTAACTCTATCTAAATCTCCCTGCTAAGAAGATTACTACTATCAAAGGATTTGCGAGCGAAGCAGTAGCGGTTGACGGTTCATCTAGTATTTTTTACAGATGAAGGTGAGACGTTCTATGTGCGAAATTTCTGGCACATTACCTATTGTATTATTTGTGACTTTACCCAGAGTTTCCTTTCTGTACTCGGGAACTATAGAGTCTGTACCACTTTTAGACTTTATCTATAACATATCCAGTTACTTGTTACAATCATTTGTCTCTCGCTAGAGCCACCGTTTCGCAAATAACCCAGTGTCCATTTTGGCCTATTGTACTGCATTGATATAGACACTTTAGACGTTAGAACATAAATTTTGTGATTGTTGTTAAAATTAGATTTAGCGGATTATTGTATCTAGATTGCAAATAGGTAAAATTGTTACCAAAATGAATTAAGTAACTAACTTTATTTTCGAGTGGTATTGAATTTTTATAGACAAGAAAAACGATATTACAGCTTTGTATTTATTACAAAATTGAGGACCGAGCAGTATTTTACTATACAAAGATCTGCTTAGTTGAACGACGAATTGTCTTCATGTTTCTTAATTATCGTAATGAGACCTCTTTGAAGTTTGGCGGGCAAGCAATTTTGTTTAAGAAAGCTACAAAAATTGCAATCCGCAAATTATACGCTCTTTCTTCTGTTTCATCTTGTTTCCACAGTACCTAGTTTTTATCAGGATACTATTAACAATTGTTCACATTCAAAATTCTTGATCTATTTTAATTTTATTCGTTTAGATAGTAATTTCACAGATAGGTAGTTAGTCTCAGCCAATTAACGGCGTGTATACAGATACCCCCGTCCCCCACATCTATTTTATAACTGAGTCCATAGCGCGTATAGGAGCGACATTCACTCAGAGTTCTGTCTTCTTCGTCTATCTTCATCGATGCTTTCCTGTGGCCATTCGCAAACTGCTGTTTCATACGTGACTTTATAGAAAGCTTGTCCAGTTCCCACACAGGCCTCAGCCAATTAACGGCGTGTACTGTGGGCGCGCAATTTGTCACCGGCACTGGCACAATGCGCGTTACGGTCGCGCGCCCCCCGCTGCACGCATTTATACGCGCATAACGCGCGATGGGAGCACACCGGGTAAATTAAGCTAGGGAAATTTATCTACTTTTTAGTGCTACCCGGCCCGCAACAACGTACGAGTAATTATTTTTAGATGAGGTATTTGATTTTTCTGGAAAAATAGTAAATAACCGTCGCCACTCGCCATGCGTGGGATGTAATGCAACTTATCTCTGTGACAAATTTTGTCAAAATGCTTGAATAGATGGGCTGCAAAAATGGTACAGACAGTCCGACAGACACCCTATGGGATTAAAATTTAAGTACGGAGTATATTATCATCATTGGTTTAATTGCATCTACTGAACGTACTTGAGACATTTCCAGAGCGCTACAATACGTATAGACCTACTTTGCATACGTGGCATTGGCGTAGTTGTCTCAACTAACATCCACTGCTGAACCAAGGCCTCCTGCATGGATCTCCATAGGGTATTGTGGTGCTTGCTTCCAGCTTGAGATCTTCCCTCCATATAGACTAGATCTAGGTTCTTGGTACCTTGGAAACGAACGCCTATCGATTCTTCGAACTATGTGCCCACTGTCCACCCATTGCCACTTAAACTTACCGACTCTTCGAACTAGACCGCCACTCTCATATAATTTCTAGTTACTATCCCTAATCAGTTATTTAATCTATGCTAGTACACTTACAGTTGTTCGGCCATAGTAACAATAATATATTCCAGCTATAAAAAGTTATCTTCATTTAAATTGCAGGTCCCGTAGCCTGTGACAAATATTGAATGGCTGAAGAGAATCCAACATGATATGGGCGCAATTAGCCGAACCGCGCCACAAGTTCCCGCATGGCTCCTGCTAATAATAAACAACAATGCGTGTCCGTCCGTAGACCCCCTGCTGGTTTGCATTTCTGCCGCTGTGTTGGGATGAAATATTTTAACAGTGATTTGAACCGGATCGTCCTTTGTCTTTTCTCTGAGGAATAATGTGGTGCGATTAAAACAATTACGGTTAGCAATGTTTCGATTTGTTTTACGATATAATAATAACATGGACTTTATAGGTCCGATACGTATTCCGGTAGGATTAATTTTCATGAGATAATTGTTTGTACCTCCATATCTCGTGCTTTTAACAATAGATGAATAGAATGTTGAGAATAAAATATGAATTCGTTTTATTTGATTTTCATTTATTTATCACAATACAAGCTGCTGCCCGTGACTTCGTCCGTGTGGAATAAGCTTTTTTAATTCCGACGGGAACTCCTTAATAATTTCCGGAATAACCCTAGGTCCTAGGTCCAGGTCCTCAACTATACCCACGCAAAAAATCACGTCGACCCGTTGCTCTGTTGCTGCGTGATTGAAGGAAAAACCAATAAACAAGCACACTTTCGCATTTATTATATTAGTATAATTTTGTCGAGCTAAGCTAAGGTAGGTATATTATTTGATTTTCATGTAACATATTTGGTCGACCTAAGGTATATTTAAAAGTCTATTAAAGTTATGGTTATTATAAGTCCTATTACGCACTACGCAAGAAGATTCGAAGACTTCCTGACTGAAAAACCAACAGTGTTCATAAAGTTCAGGTTCGCACAAGATAGCCTCGTAAGTTTATGAAACTACCTATACATTCGGATTGTCCGCAGTACGTCTTAACCCTCAGTGTACTCCAACCTTATACAGTTCATGTACGCCTAACTAAGCAACAAACTATCGGTGATCCATAACACTTATTGTGTACTCTTTTGACAAACGTGCGCGTCGCTCGTTAATACGCGGCTGGCTACACGCCGATAATTCCTCTTTGTTTTATGTTGGTGTAGGGCCCACGCAGACGAAGCATAGGCGGAGACAAAGCGTGAATATCGTTATAAATCTCGTAACTAATATAAAACGAATAATCAATAACATCAAATCCCCAACTCAAACGCGAGCCGGTTCCCTGCTGTTCGCTCTGGCTGTCACTCCAAAAACGCGCGAAAACTCTCGGAACGTCAAATGTCAAACATATGCGCCATAGACTGGGATGATGTTTGCGTTCCGTTATACAATTTTTATCCGCCTAGTACTAAGTAATAGCCGAATTTCAACTATTCAAATTATTAATAGTTGAAATGCAGCAATTACTAGTTACTGGCCTATTATTCCATAATATCTCACAAGTGGATTTTGAACCACGTCATCAAATGTTCAAGCAACTTACAAAAAACTTAACTTTGTGAACCTGAAATGTATCGCATCTTAGAGATAAGTATCTATATTATTTTTCCAATGTAATATAAAATAATCGTCTCAATCAACAGACGTCCACTTCTGGACGAAGATCTCATATTATGTATAAAATATCTATCATATTATGTATAATTTGTAAATACATCTAAACTTATATCATTTGGAAAAAAAATCGAACAGTTTACCGCTTAGTCTGCAATAACCCTTATTCTTACACGGTTATTGTTCTAGGTTGTTTTGTTTTCGATCTTGGATTAAACGTAAATTGATACTTGTTTTAGATATCACGTTTTGTTCTCACATTGGTTTTATAAATTTCAAAATCTAAAAATACTTTATCTCGATAACCATCCAAGATTGAATTACTTTTTAATGTGTTAAAATTTTTGGATGCAATTTTACAACTTACATAATATTGACTTTTTTGAGAAAAATTATCATCATGATCACGTAAACGATGATACGTGATGATAACGTAAATTTTTTAATCAATCTTTCTCCTTCATTTTTGATTGCCCTATTTCGTACTCAGATAAACGCAATTATATATTAGGCATGATGACAACTTAATCAAATCAGCAAATCTTTAACAAACTTAAAACTAACCGTGGATTTAGGTCTTTTGGAAGACCCTTTATTTAATAATCAGAAATAATTTATTTTTTACACAGGCATCATCCGTATTACTTAAATAGGTACTCATACATATTTTGTCTAGTGGTAATAGCATCGACCTCTTACTCGGGGGTCGGGAGTTTCGAAGTAATGTGCGTTTTACAAGCAATTATTAAATGGCATTTACTTGAATGGCGAAGGAAACATCGTGTGGAAACTGCACAATCCGCCCTTGGCCAGCGTGGTGGGCAAACACAAAAACACTTCTCATTCTAAGAGGAGGCTCGTGCTCAGCTGTTGGTAAGCGATGGATATAATATCACCGTAAGATTGTAAAAACCGTTAGATTACAAAACTCGCGATATTGTAAACTGTCGAAAGATTACAATATAACGCATTATTTTTCGGTAGATTGTAATCTGTTAGGTATATTGATGATATTACAAGTCTTTTATTTTATTTTGGGTATAAAATTAGGTCTAATTGAGAGTTTATCATGTTCAACAGTAGCCGCAATGTAGAGATGGGTATACAATCTGTTTTTTCTATAAAATATTTCATAAGAGCAATAAAAATTACTTATCGACAATGAGTGCAGAACTGGATATCCAATTATTGGTACCTAATATAAAGATATACCAGGAAGAGCAAAAAAAATGTAAGAGATATCAGCTATTACCATACACTTCACATTGGTCTCACGTGCAATCGTCAGCCGATCGAAGCGATCAAGTCGCATTGTGCGATGAATAGAACGTCCACCTCTATTGTAAGTTAATGCTGCCACGAGAAGACGAACACACTGACACTTGGAATAACCAACATAATATCGAACAACATACGCTATAGAAAATATTATAATTCAGCAAGTAAAATTCAAATCGCATTATTCGATGAATAGAACGAAAGATTACTATTTAATAATGTAGTTTAATACCACGTTTTGTGGTTAACGGTGAAGCTTAACTGAGCTGTGCTTATTCATTTAACTATGATCAAAGTTGAAACTGGTGCTATGACGTATACATTTTTCACTTGATTTTTCGTAAAATTACAGGTCATCTTTACTGGCTAAGATGATTCTGCAACCCAAGCACACACGATATCAGTAATATTTAAAATGTTCAATATAAAAAAAACTGTTCTATAAAAAGCTTGCTGGACTATCAACGCCATTTCTCAGTGATACGCCATCACTCATTAGTGTTGATTAATTTTACACCTCGCAACTAACGTCAGTGGTATCCATGTTTATTTAATAGCAGAATAGTAGCCATGTTATATAATTCTTGAAATTCACGAGTCTAGGATCTTAGGCTTAAAATAATGTTAATGAAAGAACCGGAATTACTGTGTCGGATTATAGCGAAATATCTTCTAGTTTTTTCATGGACATCCGCAAAGTAACGCCTGCTTTTATCCAATATTTGTCCTATCCAAATCATGTTGGCGTGTCTCAAAGCCCGTGTGTTCACAAGTTGCCTCGCGAGAATGGTGATGCAGCCTCTACAGGAAGCCTTCAGCTTTTGTTCTCGGCTCAATGATAAAAACGTCAAGAATCTCGCCGCAACTATTGTTTTGCAAGAGCAATTTTTTATTTTATTTTATAATATCGTTTGTTATTGTTGCGTGCGGAGGATCGTAAGTGCGCGGCGTATAAAGTTATACCCGTACGTCCAACATTGTTCGCCTTTTTGCAAACTATGGTATGTGTATTTTTATTTATGACGATATTTTCTAGAGGTTTCGTTGGGAACGATGTCGATACGATACCAATTTTGTTGATTTTTCCTATACTTAATACATTTTCTATCATTGCCTTATTGTTGTGAGTCATCTCCCATTATTACGAGTAAGTTCATAATAGTAGAGGTTTTATTAATGTTGTGAATTTCTAAATACTTTCTCATACGAAACCATTATAGAGCTAAATTGATAATATTATTATTCTGATCTCTGAGGAATAGCATAGAGCAAGTTCAGCCCTCCAAACGAGATCACCATATTTTGTCGGATTTTGGTGAAGTCTTGTTTCTCATAAGCTGCCTCTCTGACTAGTGAAGGTTGGCAAACTACAGCATAGGTACTCCACTCTATGGTATATCTTGCGAAATGATACTTCTGTGTGGAAGTTTTTTTTTTAATCCCGGGGAAACTCCTTAATTTTCCGAGATAAAAACTCTCAAGTCCTCCTACACCCATACAAATAAATCGATTAGGGGTATGGGTCAAATATAACTGCCATGATGATATGCTGCCCCTAACAGGTCACTTGTGTGTGTGAGACCGCAGTTAAGCCCTAACTTATAATGGATTAAAAAAACGTATGTATGTAATTTCGATCCGATTTTCAGTCAAAATTCACCACATCGTGTACGTCCGGTAAAGAGAAGCTTATTGAAACAAGCCCATTTAAAAAAAAACGCAGCTTTCAAAGTATGGCGTTGATTAACCTTGTATTGTCGTATTAATTAACCGATAAAATTATTTCATTCATTAATGATGTGAAACAATATGCATGCTAAATGTGTTGCGGACGGAATTAATGATCATTAATGTGTTGATTCCGAGAAATGGCAACACTGAACACAAGTTGTAAAGGGAGTGCTGCCATAATTGGTGTGTCAAGATACACAATAATATTCTATTGTACTTAAACATACCTACATTCCTTTGTTACATAAAGATATATTAATCATAGATAATATTTTATCAAACTTTTAATGGTTGTTTGTACGAAATACATAGCTGTGACGTCTTCAAATTTCAACACACTTTTTCTTTAATTTATAATTTAAAATGGTTACCAAACTTAAAATTACTAACCGAAGATGTTAATTTTAGGTCTTTAGGAAGACCCTCTATTTAATAATCAGTAAGAAATAATTTTATTTTTGACAGCATCGTTTCTATCAAGACAAAGCTTTATGTAAATTCTACGAGTACCATATTAATAAACTAGGTGCCTAAGGACGTAGGACGAACGTCTATAATACTAACTAACAAAGGACCGTTAACTGAATAGTTAAACGAAAGTCAATCGATACTGACCAGTTCACTAGGTGACGTGGCCCGTGAGACTATTCAATTACTGGGAGAACTTAATTGCAACTTGATAAAGTTAGGTTCTAAGTGAACTATCTTCCCAACTTAGTTAACTGACCATTATCTCTGCCTTTGTGCCAGTAGCTTGCCTAATTGATGGAGCCTGGACTAGGGAATTGAGTGGATGTGATTTCTAATGATTTTCCAGTACTTTCTTTAGAATTCCGAGGCATTTTAGACCCGATTTTGCACGACACTATCGACATAATAATTTATTATACTGAGTACCTAATTATTACAATTATTTTACGTTAATTTTATCTAAATGTATTAAATTATTATACTCAATACCTACTTCTAAACTCATATTAGAAATACTAAAGTGTGTCAGATCTGTCTGTTATCTTTCCACAGCCCATCTGCTTCACTGATTTGGATGATATGATTTTGAGATAAGTATATTAATAATTTTAGATGATGCCCGCGACTTCGCCCGCGTCTATTCAGATTTTTTGATTACCGCTGGAACTCTTTAATTTTCCGGGATAAATAAAGCCTATGACCTTCCCTGGAATACAACCTACCTCTGTAGCAAATTTCTTCAAAATTGGTTGAACAGATGAACCGTGAAAGCGTAGAAGACAGACCATCGCATTTATAATATTAGTATGGATTACTATTCTTCCATCAGCTACTCAGTATAATTTATTATTTTAAGATTTTAGGAAATATTATTGATTCATTTATTTTTAAATCTTGTACTTTTTACTAAAAAATACCTTTAATATTATTGATCGCAACCAGCCATCCATCGTTACTCGGTCAACCTAGTTTTTGAAGCTTGTTACGTTAGCGATAGATGGCGCTGAACGGTATTAGCTCGCGGTATAAAGTTGACGTCTTAGCATGTAGATAGGCTCAAAGGTATGTTTGCATCGTTGGACCGACGCACGGAACCTAACGGTTCCGTTAATTTTTGAACGTTTCGTGGAATCAGAGATTCAACCGGAACGTAACAATAAGTCGATGTACTATGGGTTAATTCATAAGACAATAATCAGATGTAGTAAATACATGCGTATGTGTAGACCAAGAAAAGATTTAAATAGCGTTGTTATTAGATTGTAATTTGTATTTAATTTTATTTGGAAACTGTATTTTAATATTATATAACTAGCTGATGCCCGCGACTTCGTTTGTGTGGTTTAAGTTTTATTTGATTCCCGCGGGAAGTGGGAACTCCTTAAATTACCGGGATAAAAAGTAGCCTTTGTCACTCTCCAGGTTCTCAACTATACCCATATCAAAATCGATACCACGTCGATATTTTAGCGTGTATTTGTAGGTATGTGAATTATTACATGTTTAAGTACCTTAGTATGTAGCGCTGATATGTAGAGCAAAAATAAACTTTTTTAATTGCACTCGCCTCACACATATTTGGCAATACTTACCAAAAATAGCCAAAAACGAGTAATTACGAGTATGTCTCAGACTCGCTGTCTCGTATAATTGTATCCGTACAATTTTGTCTCACCTTGTGGATTGTAATCTGCTGAATCATTTTTTTTGGGGACAGGTTTCGTCATGGTAAAAGTAAAACAATACATTATTTATTGGTTTGATATATTTTATGTCTATATTACGTGCTATTATGAAAGTAAAATAGGACTACTAAGTGACCCGTTGTCCTATAAGTGAGCGACAAAAACAACACAACCAGTAGGACATAGGTTACTTTTTATCTCGGAAAAAAAAGAGTTCCAGCGGGAATAAAAGAACCTCATCCACTCGGACGAAGTCGTGGGAATCATCTAGTTATTAGATGAGTGAAAAGGGAAGTATCCATAGTAAGACAGCGCTCATACCCGGCCACTGTCGGTCCTTCTAATCGAGTTATTGTGCTGCACAATTCAGCAATCAGTGACCACCGCAGTACTTCACAGGTGCCGTAGTGTACCATTGTTGTGGCCATCGCTACCAACCCGAACTTTAGAACTATTAGCTTGTATCTTCATTTTCATTTTCCGTAAGCTAGCATATTTGGGTTCGGTTCATATTAATAAGATCTCGGACTTGCGATGCGGATTGGGCAAACAAGTGATTTCGCATTGCCTGGAGGTGAGAAATTGTGGGTGTTCCCCGTGCTTTGAAGAGCATTAATTAATACATTCGGACATGTCTTTAGTAATTACAGTTAGCTGATCGAAGGACGCTAAGCTAACGCAAGACAGTGTTAATACAACTAGGTACAACAAAATTTTGTAATTTTGCCTATAATCTACAACTCGTAAGTGCTAGTTGTAGCTAGTCTGAGCTCGGGGAAAATTTCTGAAAATATTATCATAATCTGTTAACGTTTTATAGAACATGAATATAATCAAATTTGTAGATTCACCTGCAGTTTGAGCTTCTTTGATAATATTTCTGTCAGTCAATCCATTTTACATGTGTGTATTATAGAGAAGGTCGATGTCCAGCCATGGACAAACATATTATTATTCTGATAATGATAGAGATGACTTATTAAAATACTAGATGCTGCCCGCGACTTCGTCCAAGTGGTTAAAGCTTTTTGATTCCGGCGGGAACTCCTTCATTTTCCGAGACAAAAAGTGCCTGTCCTGCCTGTGCAAAAATGTCATTTTCCAAGTCCTCAACTATACCATAAACCAACAAACAAACACACTTTCGCATTTGTAATATTAGTATGGATGGATAAATATTAGGTACGTACCATAGTAAGTCTTATATTTTAGGGTAGAGTTTCCAATCGCTAGTCTACGATGTACCTGGCTAAGCACTATGATAATAAATCTAATAGATATAATAAAATAAAATGATATGTTTCAATTGTCATTGTGCATTTATATCAGCTATAACTCTTTTATTACCATAAAGTTATTCGTAATTAATAAGATTCTATTCACGGACGGAGCGCAAAGATACACTTTATCTCATTTTAATGCTTCCTGATCGTAACTGATTCGGAAATCTTCATCTTATAACATTTTATGCTTGTCGTTAAAATAACCATACTATAGTAAAATGTGTTAAGCGTAAGGTATGAATATCGTTCAGAGTTCCGTATCGAAAAGATTTTGTTATTATTATATTATAAATTTTAACTTGTTTTCGTGTCTATTTGTCACTTCTGTACAGTGAAATCATTTTATTACACGAAAATAGACTACTTTTACTGGCCAAATTAAATCGTTCCTAAGTGGTATAAATACATTATATATTTTTAGGGTTCCGTACCTCAAAAGGAAAAAACGAAACCCATTATAGGATTACTTCGTTGTCCGTCCGTCTGTGTGTCAGGACCCTTTTTCTCAGGAACGCATGGAGGTATCAAGCTGAAATTCATATCAAATACTCAAGTCTACTGTCCCTTGGAGCTGTAAAAAAATCAAACTTCTAAGCCAACGCAATCAAAAGATACCGTTTATGCTGCAAATTTTCGACACTCGCAAGGGAATCGAAACCTACATACAGGGTACTTCCCGTGAACTTAGAATCTTGACATTTTGTACGAAGCAACGTCTTATAGGACAGATAAAGGAAAAATTGCGAAAAGTATAAATGTTAAGTTACATCATAATATAATAAAAATATTTTTATGCAAATTTTCGACAGTCGCACGGGAATCAATACCTACAGGGTACATCCTGTGAACTCAGAATCTTGAAATTTGGTACGAAGCAACGTCTTATAGCACAGATAAAGGAAAAATTGCGAAAAGCATACATTTTTAGTTACATCATTTATAATAAAAATATTTTAAATAATTTTACTACTACAAGTTTGTACGGAACCCTCGGTGCGCGAGTCCGACTCGCACTTGGCCGGTTTTTTTTAATTCAATTTTAGGTTTATTCGTCACATCATAATTCTAATTTTTCAATAAAGTTTAAAAATAAGGAAATAATTTTATGAATTTCATCACGTACAAAAGTTCTTTAAAATACCGAACCCTAACTTTTCTCATTAGAGATCAACATTGATAAGGTCGAAAGTCGAAATAATTAGGACTTTGATTGACATTATCACCGGACTCACATAAATTTTATACGAGACCACGAACATAAACATTTTTAATTAAGAAACAAGGCAGTTTCAAGTCGCGATTAATTGATTTTTAATATAAATATCAAAGCGCGTTTCTTTGATTTTCTTTAGATTTTTAGGGTATTTTGATGGAATTATTTTGGGATTATTGTATTTGAATATCTTAGCATACTAATATGGGAACTCGGTCATCTTTATAGGTAGGTATAGCCTGAGCTATGTAAGCAGTATGAAAGGTTGGTTCTGAACTATATATGGATCCTTATCTAAAGGAATTGATCAAGTCGATGAACCAAATCCCTACCTATGCCTACTAGTATAATAATAATCAATTAGCCTGTTTTCATCTACTATTGGGATAGACTTTCTTGAGAACATCCTACCTTCCTCACCTAACTCCAGTCCATCGGACTGGCCATAGATCTCTTTCTCTCTTCGTCGTATTCCTCATTGCTGAGGGTCGTGACCCGATTCCATTAATCACATAATGGCAGGGGTTTTCTTGGGATTAATGCTGTGGGTTCCCAGGTCTTTCCGCATACGACCCGGCTAGGATTATTATCAGATATTAGTGATAGCAACCGGGAAAATCCAGTTACCGACTTGGGTCAACGTTGCTTAACAATCGCAATCGACTGATTTGCGTTGTCGCAACTAGGCAACTTGTCCCTCACTAGGCCACTCTACTACGGGTCCTAGGTAGAGACTAGAGGTCGTCAAACTAGCACTTGCTAGCTTTCACTCGTCCCGCGCGCTTGTGAACATGGCGTTATAATGCCAGCTATAACCTTGACCCCTGACATTATCATTGTTTCTAAACCAAAGAAGAAAATATAACTCAAGTCATAAACTCATAATGCAGGCTTCGATTAGTGTTATTTTTATAAAAGTTTATACAACTAATGGCATCTCCATACAACTGTTAGTCGGCTACAAGATTGACAATGTCCGCGGCAAACGCAAAGGGCGGCTACAGGTGTAATCGCGCTTTCACCCGTCCCGCGCGCTTATGAACATGGCGTTATAATGCCAGCTATTCGCTTTACGAAAACGTAACACGTCAATGGACGGGAAATGCTTTTGAGTTCGCCTTTAATTAGCTTTGTTTAATATACTTCTTTGTATAATATGAACCCATTTTGTTAAATTCAATTTCTCGACCCCCGACGCAAGAAGAGAGGTATTAGGTATGAGTTTAGCGTGTGTATTTGTGTAACGGTATGTGGCATGGTAACTCCCAAACGGATGAACTCATATAGTTTTTTAAAGCTTAATCGAGAGTGTTCATCATTAGGAAGATCGTAAGCTCTTTTCCAGGTTATAAAGGGATGTGAGCAGCATTCAAAGGATTGATTCAATCTTGTTACTTCACAACACATAAACTTGTCTAATCTTCACGGATACATACATGCCTGAAGAAAATTGTTTTAGTTTTTTTTTTCTTTTTTTGTAAAAATGACTCTGCCACCTTTCTGAACGAAACACATTGTTGCTGTTGGTTTGAATGTCATTTTTGTTTTTTTTTGGGTATATGTACACTGTACAGGTAACATTTCTAGAAATCATTTAAAAGGTCTAACCTGGTCTAATATCAAGTTGGTAACTGCCATCCAACTCGTGAAGAAACTAAACCTGTGTTTAGTTTCTTCCATTATGTCACGGTAATTTTAGATGAATGTATAAATTATATTAAAATTGGAAAACGTATACACATAGAACATTTAAATTTTATGTATTTCATACTCTATACAAAATTGATAAAATATTGATCGAAAAACGTAAAAGGAACTACACAAACAACAATACAAAATATGAAGCGTCGGTCAACCCTTTTTGTCCAACAATACAAAAAGGCATATTGTCACCGTCACAAAAATTAAACAGGCCCTCATAAAAAACTTGATATAAAGGCGTTCGAAACCCTATCCAGAGAGGTGGACGTTAAACTCGAATCTAATCTCGCCTGTCATCGGCGGTAAGGAGAATAACGTGAGGAGCGGTTTATATAGCAGAGGCGAAAGCGGAAACGTGGCGAGGACGTAACGCAGAGATATTTCCTATAGACTATGTAGGTATGGTACGCAAGGGATGGGGAGGTGGCGTGGGACCATATATTCGCCATGCCATCTCCATCCATACTATATGCTATGCTGAAATTTAATCTGTTTGTAAGTTTTGTACCTTCCTTATGTGACATAAGAATAGTATGATTAAGATCGTGCCACAAATCACGTATGGATTATGCTTTACAGAAGGAAACTTGGCTAAGTCACTTCCACGAAGAAGCAATTTTGTCTGGTGGACAACTTCGACCATGGAAATAGTTACTAGCCTACCAATGCTGCCACCATGTCCGAAAACTTACTTGAGTCTTGGTATGAAAAAAATGGATGCTCATAGCATACCTACTTCCTTGCCATATAACCGCTATCGCCAAATTATTATGAACCGCGCCTTATAATATGAAGGCAGGCTAATGAGACAAAAGGGTTAATGAATATAACAATGGATCGGCAGTAAAATATTGGATTTATTTACGTGGGACAGGACCCGATGTTCTGATAACGTGCAGTGTTAAGGGGAAGTTGCTAATTAAAAAAATTTATACATTGTTGTTTATGTGTTATGTTACGAACTACTCGGTGGTTATGAAAAAAATAGAATAGAAAAAGTACTGACTGACATATCAACGTTACAGCTGAATCGCTGGGTTTATAATCTTGAGATTTTGCACGCAGGTTGATTCAACAATTTTGACCACCACTATCAAAATATTTTCCCACAAGGTACTTATATCTACTTATTTAGAAATCTTAATTCAAACAATGAACAACATGCAATTAAATTATTTAAAAAATAAAATTTCTTTAAACAATAAATTTTAATCTATATGAATATTAAAAGAAAGGATAAAAATGTATCAATCATCTTTATATTATCCATAATGCAAAAAAAATTGTTTATAATTTTTTCTCAAATCCGAATCACTTGTCCTTAACAAAACACCACAGACGCGACCACAATGATCAAATTTCGTTTTTATTGTTAATCCGGTCTAAATGAGTATACTCTGGACCCTCTAAACAACTGACCAACAAACAAAAAAAAGCATGCAAGAGATTTCATCAAGGATTCCCGTAAAAAGGCTTTAAACATTCTCGAAGTTTTAACAGTTTATTATAATTACATCGGATTGCGGTCTAATACAAATTTAACGAATTTTTTTGGACGAATACAAAATTTAAAATGATATATTTTGACTACTTCAGGTATTGGTACAAGATCTCTGAGTGGGAGGTCTAATTCTACTTCTTTGGGGTTACTGGTAACAGTTTTTATCAAAAAGACTAGTTAGCTAGCTAAAGACTTCCTTTTATTTTTCTTGTAAAGTTTACGTCATACACTATGACGAACTATCAACTAAAAAAAACTATATGAAAATCAAAGAGATTTACGGAATTTAAAAATTGGCCAAAACTACGCAGAAGAATTGCGAACGGATGTTGATGATGTTGCGGCAAGTTGACCAAATATGATTTACTAGCTTATGCCCGCGACTACGTCCGCGTGGAATGAGGTTTTTTGGTTCCCGCGGGAACTCCTTAATTTTCCGGGATAAAAAATAGCCTATGTGCTATTCCAGACTATATTCTATCTCTGTGCCAAATTTCAGCCAGATAGATCCGTTCAGCCGTTGGCGCGTGATTGAGTAACAAACATCCATACATCCATACATCCATACATCCATCCATCCAAACTTTCGCATTATTAATATTTATTTGATTTGATTTGATTTGATTTGATGATCGCTGCTAAAAAGAAAAGCATAAGTACTTATTTACCTTTTAGTTTCTTATGAATTGCATTTTTAAGTAAAGTTAGGGGCCAAATACAGATTTTAGAATCATGAATTTCAGTCATTGCTATAAAACTACTAGCACAACAATACGTAGGCTATAAAACAATTATTATTTCGCTACGTCAGCCTCTTCCTATCTTGAGTAATTAGCAATCAGCCCATTAGTCAATTAGCAATCGGCTTCTCTTGACGGATGGAATGTACAATCATTGTACACTAATCGAGAGTCGGCACATAGGGAATGCCACTATATTAGTGACTAGCTGATGCCCGCGACTGCGTCCGCGTGGTTTAAGTTTTTTGTCATTCCCGCGGGAACTCCTTAATTTTCCGGGATAAAAAGTAGCCTATGTCACTCTCCAGGTCCTCAACTATACCCATGCCAAAAATCACGTCAATCCGTTGCTCCGTTGCGGCGTGATTGAAGGACAAACCAACAAACCAACAAACCAACAAACAAAGTGATTTTCGCATTTATAATATTAGTATGATAGAAGTTTCTTCTTCCTTTTCACAACTTATCCATTCACTGGATCCAACTCGGCTGGGTCGCGTTCTGGAAGCTTTGAGAATTAAATAGTCAAAAATTAAGTAATCAAATCAGGAATAACGAGATCCTTAAAAGAACTAAAGTTTAAGTATATCCAACATAGCTCGACAGATTATGAAGCTAATTCAAAGAACCAATAGACTTTGGGGTCCCGGTCGCAAGGCGTTAGAATGGGACACTTCACACTACCCCTGTAGCGCAACGTTCATGGCAGACCCCTCATCAGGATTTGGATGGATGCACCAGTTTTACTATCTATCATGACCTGTCTGTCAGTCGTGATGCTGTTTTGTGTGGGGATACTAGATAGATTTAGTCATTTTTTTATGCTATGTTATATTATAATATATCAGTGTAGAATAAGGCTAATGACGTATAAAACACAGTCACAATCATCACAGTATCAAGTCTGAATGAATATCTAACTACACTTAACCCTGAATGAGCATTGACATCACAAAAAGGGGTACCAGGACTTAATGAGTTGTGTGAAGATAAAAACGCCGCTGCGGCACAGCACAAAGGCAGGACAAATAAAAGATCACGTCCAATGTGAAAAGCTTTGCGTATTGTTTTATATTAAAGTGAAACAACAATAGGTAGCCCTTTCAATGGCTGGTGCCGCCACAATGAGAAGTGTAAGGGTTGGTTTACATGGGGCGAAGGCTTTGTAGGGAAGTGATCACGATTCACGATACAAGATAGTGTTTTTTTACTGACACTTTTTATTTCTTATTTTCTACTTTTTCTTCTTCAAAACTCATAGTTTTTAGTCAACGATTAGGGGGTAAATATTACCTACCTACTCATCAAAATTGACTATGCTTTAAATGGTTTATTATTTATAATAGTTACAGCAGTTCTTAGGTAAATCTGTCAACAATCTCCACAGAATAATCCTTTATCGTAGAATATTTTTTCCATTTAAGAATAAAAATAAAATAAAAAAACCATTGGCAATTCAAATTCTGCAATTTATTACGTAAATATATCTGTATTGTTCTTAAATATTTAAATTTAATAGTTGAGATCCTGGAAAGCGATGTAGGCAACTTTTAATCACGAAAAAGACTTCATCGAGATTTTGTAACCTTAACCCATGCAGACGATAGTTGTCTATTATTATTTTTAAATAAAAATCAAAGACTGTGATTAGTCTAGTAGCATGTAGTGCTCCTCTTACCGTATCCTGAACATAAGTGGACAATAGTGGACAACGCTCAGCTTGTGAACATAATGTAAATGTGAAATACTACAGCACATTGTTCCGTCACTATACACACCAGTTCGCGAAACGCTGTGTTTTCATTACTGTCCCGGCTTGAAGTGATGATTTATATCTGGGATTATCACTCCAAGATTTGTTATCCTCATAATCAGGTAGTGGTCAATCGAAGGAAACTATTGTGGTCATGTGCTTGTATCTTTATTTCCGGACACTTATGTCTGATGTAACCAACCTGACGGGGTCCCTAAGCATCTACACCTCTCTCTACTTATAAAATTCAATATTTCTTTAAAATGGCACGTGATACATCTAGCAGTAAGACCCTCACAACATTGCTGTGTCCATAACAAACCAAGATCTTTTAGAGTTTCGGAAGCCTCGAATTCAATCAACCCAACGACTAAGTTATATACAGATTTTAGATGTAATTCAGTTAACTTAAAACAGGCATTAAGTAACGTGATCGCGAAGAGATAAATCTCTTCGGGATATTTACGAACTAACCCAAGTGGTAGCACCTTCCTTTTATAACCTTTTATAAATAAAAGGAAGATGCTTTGTATGGCATCATTTATATTTCTAAAAAATAAATGATGGCTGGCTGGCTCCTCCCCGCCACCAACGGTAGGCTTCTTCCCTCCTTCGGTACCCCAAGAGGCACATTAATACATGGACTAATACATCTCTAAGAATACCAAAAGTCAACAGCCCCCCCCCCCCTTTAACCACTTGGTCATCAATCGCGAAGGCCAGCGCAACGTATGTACGAGCATACTTTAGAGTGGTGCGTTCCACTTATGTCAGCGTATAGCTGGATAATTGCATTTTTAGAGTGGTGCACTCCCACATATACCTGTAATAGGTTTCAAGGATACACCAGACGCACTGCAGGGTCGTTCGTCGCAACGTAACAGAGCCACAGGCGTGATGCACCCTTCAATAATAGTATGTTATACCAAATACAACGCGGAACCACCATGGGTGATAGAATGTCGTTTGTGCGTAACATGGTTTTTAGCCAATGTGCCGCAGCATAGGTCGTGAAGCTATGCTTTTACAAGTAACATGGGTTGTGAATCCATGAAACTCTGAAGTGTCGAGGCTGAACAAGCGTAGTGCAAAATGTAGTAAGATATGAGGCGCAACGTACGCATAATCCAACCTTCGGCAATAATAAACAGCGTCCTTCCAACCATGGTCAGTTATCGTTCGAGTATTGTGAACGACATACGTAATTTAGATAAGTAGATCGCAAGGTAAAGTCAGACGTTTTGCGGAACGTAGAAGTATACTCGAACTGCACTGCGCTCAGAAAGCAAGCTCTCTGATTCAACAACAAGCCAATCCCATCTGAACGTCCAACTAGGTAGACATCCAGACAGAACCAGCCGTGCTGAGGCATCGCTGAAGCGAGACACCGTTACGCCCCACAGCCTGACCCGACCTGCGATAATAATTGTTTTAGTAATATACGTGTAAATATGTTGTAGTTATGATATGTATATAAATCCACCAGAGGCAGATAAGATTTCGTCGGATGCTCTCAAGCTAGATCCGCTAAGGATCCTCACATTAGACTGCATCCAACAACACAGTGCATTCAAACGATCTATTGCAAATATCAATATATTAATTTTATGTATCGCACCACGCGCAACACAACAAGATGTTGACAGTGCTCACTCCCTCCTACACCACCGCCATACCCACCCTTGGCGAGCGGTCGGAACGACGGGAAACTTCTCCGTAAGCTTGTAGTCGCGTGATCATATACACCCATACTATACTACCATTCTATTATCGTTTTAATATTACTTTACTATTATTTTATTATTATAATATAATATATATATATATATATTTTTTTTTTTTTTTTTTTTTTTTTTTTTTTTTTTTTTTTTTTTTTTTTTTTTTAAAATAATTACCTATTTTCCACTGAATAGTAAGATACGTATAGTTACATTCAACCCCCTAAATTCTGTGATGTGTGCAAATAGTTATGCTATGCAGCACGCAGAACAGAATTTACTATGCTAAAGAACTATTTGAAATATTTTATACCTACGCAAACCCCAGCGTCTACGATTTTATAACAGATGCAAACCTATCCTACCTTTGTGCCTTTTATAACCTACAATTTCCACGACTACTTTAGTTCCTGGTTTTCCTTCTACAATCGACGTATATTGTGATTACCAACTAATTTTCTCTGCTTACCCATGTCATAATCACACCAATAGCCTTCGCAGCATAGCTCCTACCTACCCTATCCTTCCTTTAATTCTCGCATCTTGCTCTTTCCATTCACCTTTTACATTCACACCTAATGTTGTTCTAAAGCTAAAATTGGTATTCCTTACTGTTTCCCTATTTCTTTACGTCTTAAAGTATTTAATCACGTCCCTTCATATAGACTTATCATTATACAAACATCGGCAACCCCCCGATGTTATGATTTTATGACGTAAATACAGCTTTTCGTTGACAAATTTAACACATTCATTACACTTCCAAACCTGCTAACCCTTTATCTCATATGTAACCATCACTTCTAACTATTCCATCTCTAATTATATTGCATCTTCATTTTAATTTATTAAACAAAATATGACCACGTAGGATCCTAGCTACTAGAAAATCATCGTCCACCCTCCGATGATATAATCTTATAACATAATTATGTGTCTTTACCATCAAACACGCCTAATTGCACCGCGTTCCTCTCACTAAGTCCAGAACTTGCTCCCTTTTTATGTTAAGCAGACCTGAGTATACGCGAACGCCCTCGCTTTTGTACTAACATACCTGAGTATACGCGAACACCCTCGTTATTGTTCTGACAGACCTGTGTATACGCGAACACCCTCGCTTTTGTTCTGGCATACCTGAGTATACGCGAACACCCTCGTTTTTGTTCTAACAGACCTGTGTATACGCGAACACCCTCGCTTTTGTTCTGACAGACTTGACTATACGCGAACACCCTCGCTTTTGTTCTGGCATACCTGAGTATGCGCGAACACCCTCGTTTTTGTTCTAACAGACCTGTGTATACGCGAACACCCTCGCTTTTGTTCTGACAGACTTGAGTATACGCGAACACCCTCGCTTTTGTTCTGGCATACCTGAGTATGCGCGAACACCCTCGCTTTTGTTCTAACAGATCTATGTATACGCGAACACCCTCGCTTTTGTTCTGGCATACCTGAGTATGCGCGAACACTCCAGCTTTTCCTTCGTCTTTCTCTGTGTGTCTCCATTTATTTCCTCTTTCAACTTCCAACCAAAATACATACATTCACGTTGTTAGCACCATCACCTTTGCTCTTTAGATTTATTACATTTTCCTATTTTCACTAAATCTCCTATTATAATTAATAATTTTATTATGCATATCATATTTTCCGTTTCACAATTTTTTTGCTTTACTTTTAATTTTAACCTAACTTGTCTACGTATATTTTCTATATTCGTGTTAATTAGTGCCTGAATCAAACATCTATCAATTGTTCAATTTTGTGCTTTTCTCGTTTAGACCTTCATTCAGTGTATAACCTATACTATCATGTTACGCATTATTATATGATTCTTTTTTCTTAGGGAAAACCTTACCCAAGTGTTATGATTTTTATGGCAATAAGTTCTAAACAATCTTCCTAACTCCTTTTAACTCGTTCCGTGTATAAAACCGTGGTTTCCACACTGTGGTGTATGTTGTCTTAATCCCAGAGCCTTATGACCTTCCTTTTATTTCCTACTGATGAATTGAGAACCATTATTATTAGTCGTAAATCGTAATAACTTCCATTTTAATGATATAATTAAAATGCTTTAGTTTTGTTAGACACTATTGATTGTCGTTTTTCGTAATGTAAATAATTTTATAAATTTACTAAAAGAGTCTTGTACTACTAGAATGTATGTAAATCCCAATGATCCTGCTGGTAATGGTCCGTACAAGACAGCCATAACAATTTCACCTACGTCATCTTTTATTATATTGACAAAATCCTACATATTTTACATTGTCATTTTTAGCAAGTTGACAAATATGACTTTTCCCAAAAGCCTTCACTTTACTTGTTAAATCTCCCCGAAACATTCTGTGGTTTATATATTTAATTATTTTGTAAGCACCTGGATGACCCATTTCTATAGAAGTTTGTTTAACAACCTCTTCTTGTTACCCATTTTGCAAATATATTCTATCTCCCAGGTTAGTTCTAAAATACAATATGTCATTATTTATATGATTTCTATTTTTATAACGGTTATTATGTCCACTAACAACATCTTGGTATTTCTATATCTTCCTTTTGCAATTGAGGCAAGTTCTTAAGCTTTGAATTAAGCACGTTATTTACTTTACTTAAGTAATAACTTCCTAGCAGAATAGATTTCTCTCCTTGCATTTTATTACAATCTGGCGGATATCAGGATAAGATATCAGCAACCAAATTATCCTTGCCTGATATACGAGTATATTCTATTTCAAATCAAATTGTTCTAAATATAATAGCCAACGTGTGACTCTACTATTAACCAATTTCCATGCTATTTCCAAATAATAAAGCTTTACGATCTGTTTTTATAACTACCTTTAAACCTCGCAAATACTACTAATTACTGCAAAGAACTATTGTTCTGCAGCTGTTCAGATCAACTAAGTCCCCTTCAAAGCTTTCACTATAAAACCGCACGACTAAAACTTCCCACAGCAATTTTTAATCCTCACGGTAATACATTGTATACATAGGCTTTCCGTTAAAACAAATGCTGTATACTTCCTACACTCATCACCAATAGGTATCTGGAAGTAAGCATTCTTCAAATCTTTTGTAATCGAACCGTTTACTCGTCTTACACATATTCCCTCTAATTATTATTCTTCGACGCTTAACAGACACACTCTCCCAATTTTTAAGTTGTACTTGTTATATCTCACATCTACATAGATACCACAACCCCCCGTCCATAAGACGTTTACACACTCTCTTCTTGTGTTGCTTAATACCAACTTCTACACATCCTCCTGTGTCGTTAGGTCTACTTGAACTCGAAAGCTTCCTCTGACTCTTTCCATTTCACGGACAACATATTGTAGGCTTTCGCCTACGACTATGTTAACCTATCTTATTTACTTTAACCGGGACCCATGAGATACTTGCTTTGAAACAAGTATCCTGGTCACGGCACCATATTGTAACCAACCTGACGGGGTCCCTAAGCATCTACACCTCTCTCTACTTATAAAATTCAATATTTCTTTAAAATGGCACGTGATACATCTAGCAGTAAGACCCTCACAACATTGCTGTGTCCATAACAAACCAAGATCTTTTAGAGTTTCGGAAGCCTCGAATTCAATCAACCCAACGACTAAGTTATATACAGATTTTAGATGTAATTCAGTTAACTTAAAACAGGCATTAAGTAACGTGATCGCGAAGAGATAAATCTCTTCGGGATATTTACGAACTAACCCAAGTGGTAGCACCTTCCTTTTATAACCTTTTATAAAGAAAAGGAAGATGCTTTGTATGGCATCATTTATATTTCTAAAAAATAAATGATGGCTGGCTGGCTCCTCCCCGCCACCAACGGTAGGCTTCTTCCCTCCTTCGGTACCCCAAGAGGCACATTAATACATGGACTAATACATCTCTAAGAATACCAAAAGTCAACAGCCCCCCCCCCCCTTTAACCACTTGGTCATCAATCGCGAAGGCCAGCGCAACGTATGTACGAGCATACTTTAGAGTGGTGCGTTCCACTTATGTCAGCGTATAGCTGGATAATTGCATTTTTAGAGTGGTGCACTCCCACATATACCTGTAATAGGTTTCAAGGATACACCAGACGCACTGCAGGGTCGTTCGTCGCAACGTAACAGAGCCACAGGCGTGATGCACCCTTCAATAATAGTATGTTATACCAAATACAACGCGGAACCACCATGGGTGATAGAATGTCGTTTGTGCGTAACATGGTTTTTAGCCAATGTGCCGCAGCATAGGTCGTGAAGCTATGCTTTTACAAGTAACATGGGTTGTGAATCCATGAAACTCTGAAGTGTCGAGGCTGAACAAGCGTAGTGCAAAATGTAGTAAGATATGAGGCGCAACGTACGCATAATCCAACCTTCGGCAATAATAAACAGCGTCCTTCCAACCATGGTCAGTTATCGTTCGAGTATTGTGAACGACATACGTAATTTAGATAAGTAGATCGCAAGGTAAAGTCAGACGTTTTGCGGAACGTAGAAGTATACTCGAACTGCACTGCGCTCAGAAAGCAAGCTCTCTGATTCAACAACAAGCCAATCCCATCTGAACGTCCAACTAGGTAGACATCCAGACAGAACCAGCCGTGCTGAGGCATCGCTGAAGCGAGACACCGTTACGCCCCACAGCCTGACCCGACCTGCGATAATAATTGTTTTAGTAATATACGTGTAAATATGTTGTAGTTATGATATGTATATAAATCCACCAGAGGCAGATAAGATTTCGTCGGATGCTCTCAAGCTAGATCCGCTAAGGATCCTCACATTAGACTGCATCCAACAACACAGTGCATTCAAACGATCTATTGCAAATATCAATATATTAATTTTATGTATCGCACCACGCGCAACACAACAAGATGTTGACAGTGCTCACTCCCTCCTACACCACCGCCATACCCACCCTTGGCGAGCGGTCGGAACGACGGGAAACTTCTCCGTAAGCTTGTAGTCGCGTGATCATATACACCCATACTATACTACCATTCTATTATCGTTTTAATATTACTTTACTATTATTTTATTATTATAATATAATATATATATATATATATATATATATTTTTTTTTTTTTTTTTTTTTTTTTTTTTTTTTTTTTTTTTTTTTTTTTTTTTTTTTTTTTTTTTTTTAAATAATTACCTATTTTCCACTGAATAGTAAGATACGTATAGTTACACTGAGCATAATTACCTATCGTCAAACCGTTACGTTAGTTCTGGTGGGAGACTTCTGTCGTGGCTAGTTACCGCCCTGACGGCAAAAACGTACCGCTAAGAGATTTAGTGTTCCGGTAGTATGCCGTGTCGAAGCCAACTAGGGGCCACTCTAACTGCCACACCCCTAACAGGTTAGCCCGCTACCATCTTAGATTGCATCATCACTTACCATCAGGTGAGATTGCAGCCAAAGGCTAACATGTAGTGGCGTAAAAAAAAAAAACAAAGCGCTGTTTTTTTTATTATTACTGTGACGGCTTGAAGAGACAATTTGGGTTATTGTTTTTTGAATTTCATGTTGAGTCTGTCTCAAAGAGTACTTAAGGACTAATAAAGCAAATTTTTGTTTCTGATTTGATATTAAGTAAGGTTTGAGAGTTGGAACTTGCTGTTGTTGACTCAACATGAAATTCTCAATTCAGAAACCGGCCGTATATCTGGGATTAACACTGTGAGATTTGTTATTTTCGTCATCATGTACCTACTCGTACTATCTTTCATTTAAAAATCAGCGATTAGTTGATGAAAACTTTCTTGGTTGTCTAGGTGACTTTCTGACAATCTTGCCTCCAAGAGGTTGAGGATCACATAATATGAGGATTACATAATATGAGTTTCAACGTTTGAAACTCATATTATGTAATCCAAAGGAGTAAAAACACAGCAGTATTCCATTAGGCCATAGTACATTCAAAGCTTTTTGACGCGACATTGAAGGATAAACCATTAAACCAGCAAACACACTTTCACATTTTAATATTAGTAAGGATTGATATCATGATTGTAAGGAAACAGTCCCATATCTTTTTTATAACAATCTTGCATAAATAGTAATCATAAAACCCTACACTCTATTGTATTAGTATACTGAGCGTATACACGTATAATTTGTATCCATGCAGAGCGTAGGTAAAAAGCATAAAAACTTGATATCCGCCGCACTTATTTACCGGCCACAGTACAGGAAAGGTTTATAAAAGCTAATACAAAACTTATCTGAGTAACAAACGTCGCTCAATAAAAGGTGCGATGAACCTCGACGGTAGTAACCCATATGAGAAATGTTGATGTTTAACACGTATTGCTATAGAGCGGATACTACCACTGTTTTAAAATGTAGTAGCCAATGTGGGATATTGCAATTATTAATGGGACGGGAAAAGATGCTAATTGACTTGAAGGATTGATTGTCAACTCACTATCTTTTCGAAGTAGGGGTTCGTTAGGTATCATACTTCATACTAATATTATAAATGCGAATGTGTGTTTGTTGATTTGTTGGTTTGACATTCAATCACGCCACAACGGAGCAACGAATTTTTGGAATTGTTTTGTAGTTGAGAACCTGGAAAGCGGAATAGGCTACTTTTTATCCCGGAAAATTAAAGAGTTCCCGCGGAAATCAAAAAACCTTGGACTAAGTCGCAGGCATCAGCTAGTCAAAACTATAATAAATGTATATATAATACGCAAATATTTTTGCGACTGTGGCAGGATGCAAAAAAAACAAGTATAATTATGTTTGTAATCATCTCGTACATTAAAAGAAAAGTTTTTGTACTTATTAGAAAGAAAATTTTAAGATATACAATAATAATAATAATAGTTCGAACTTCGAACAATTATTCCACTTTTGTGGATTTCAAATAAAGAGGAAAGCCTTTCCTAGCTAGTGTGATGAAAATATTACTTCCAAACAACAGCTCTGTTTAGATCCACGCGTGATCCTGTGAAGTACGCCGACTTTAGTCCGTAGCCGATAATATGGAGACAAATACAAATTGATAAACAAAAAGACATACATTTAATGTTCGTACTTATTTAATGCACTGGGGGGAGTTTATAGAACATAAGTATTTTATACGGATCGAATTTAAAAGCATTGATACGAGTACGATAGTGTAACTTCGAGTCGGGATATTTTTATTGTTTGATGCCTGTTTTGTAAGTGATTGGAATAAACGTGTTTCCATTTTTCTGTAGAATACATCATTATTCTGTTTGTACTAATTGGTGCACGTATTTCCTGAGTAAGTGTGCGTTTGGAAACGGAAAAATGGACGAAGATTCACCCAAGTTGCCTCCATACTGCCGAGCCATAATAATATCAAGTGAAATCAAACTGCCATTTTAAGTAATATTGCTTAAGCATTGCTTTAAGCGTTGACAGTAGGGGTGTTTGCGATTGCTGCACTGAAACAGTAATTTAACCGTAATAGCGCCCAAGAACTGTATTGGTAGATAATTGAGATCACTGCTAAAACTGCAAAAACTTCAATGTGCTTCATTGCTAAAACTGCAAAAACTTCACTGTGGTTCACTGCTAAAACAAACAACGTGAATTTAAGGGGAAAGTGGTTTAGGCACTATGTCTGAGAAATATACTTAGTATTGCTAAAAAAAATTCTCAAACAAAAATTAAGATTATCTTTAAGTACTATCAGATTGCATTTGCAACCAAATGGTGTTAGTAAATTATTTTTAATGCTTTTTTATCCAATTTAATTAGAGATAATAGGCTAACCATCCGCTATTACGGTATATTAAACACAAAATACTATTATTATCCACACTTAACAGTAACTAGTTTTGGCTGCAGCGTTGCCCACGTGAAATTAAAAATGTCTAGGTCTGCATGTTAGCCAAGGAGTAGGTAAGTACTTACGAGTATTTTTATTATCGTGCACACGTTTTTCGCTAGGTTAAGTATACCTGTTGGTCGAAGTGAATTGATGAATACATTTTTAGAGAAAGCTGTCAAAAATTACTTTTATAAAATTAAATTTAACTAAGAAATTATTATTATTATTAACTAGCTGATGCCCGCGACTTGGTCCGCGTGGTTTAAGTTTTTTATTATTCCCGCGGGAACACCTTAATTTTCCGGGATAAAAAGTAGCCTATGTCACTCTCCAGGTCCTCACCTATACAACAAAAAAAGAATTAGCGAAATTGGTCCAGCCGTTCAAGCGTGATGCCGTGATCAAGGACATAGGGATTCATTTTTAACCCCCGACGCAAAAAGAGAGGGGTGTTATAAGTTTAACGTGTCTGTCTGTGTATCTGTGTATCTGTCTGTGGCATCGTAGCTCCCAAACGGATGAACCGATTTTCGTTTAGTATTTTTTGTGTCATAGATAATTTTATCCCGAGTGTTCTTAGCCATGTTTCATGAAAATCTGTTCAGCCGTTTGAAGATCATCAGCTCTTTTCTAGTTGATGATTTCTTAATATGTTAATTCCATATAATTATTTCGGGGGTTGTTTTAAATTTGTGATTTATACTTGTTATATTATTAATATAACTTATTATATTATTAATTTATTTATTCATTTTACTAGATTTGTCTGTGACACTATTGACTAATAAACTGATTTTCTTTCTTTATTTCTTATTTCATTCCAATTAAAATAATTTTAATTTTAGAAGACTCTTGCGCATCCGTACTATAGTATAATGGCTTAGTTCTAAAAGTCACTAAGTCCATTTTTATCGATATTGAGATTGCCAGGTCAAAAAAATCTCTGTTTTTTTCTCTATAGACTGACTTAATTCTTTTTTCAATAAAATGACCCTAAGTAGGTTTTTGCCAATTCAAAACATCCCTAAATCCTGTCGAATAAGATCAGTAAGTAACTAAATCCAATCCTAATCCAAATTTAAACAACAAATACCTAAATCCATTGATTTTTTAGTTTAAAATCACTAAGTCCATGTGTTTTTAATCTATGTATTCTGGACACCCCAGAAGTCGTTTTTTTTCCACTGTTTGAAATTCTACCAAGTTTTTGGAGAAGTTAACTCTAAAAACTATTTTATTGTTTAAAATTTAATAATCTTGTGAAAAACGTAATGTGATTTGCAAAATGAACGATGATAAACTAAAACGGTAAGTAAGTTCTTCTGAAAATGAAGTGTGTCTGTCGTTTTTATTTAAATTTGTGTAATGTTTTGATTGTATAATTATTTTAACAAAAAGGTACTTTTTTGTACTTTAGGCTTATGGAAGAGAGTGGGCTATTGGATGCGACTTACGATGATTATGATTCGTCTGGCAGTGAATGGACTCCGGAAAATGAAACCACAAACAAAGGTTCAACCTACGACAACATTCATGTGGAAAACAGCCCGTTGGATTGGTATGTACAATAATTTTAAACCTACCCACATTTCGGTATATTATGTTATATATTTTATTAGTTCACAGATTGGCAGTGGTATTACGGAAAATAATAGTGAAAGAGATACTGATACATATTTAATTACCGTCAGAAACATAAACGAAAAACGAATCAAGTAAAATGAAAAAACGGGAAATATTGAATCAGACAACGACTTTGATGATAGTGTAGAGGAAATAGAAATTAATGATTTAGTAAATAGTGGAAATGAATGTCGAGCTGTTGAAAATATTAAAACGAGAAATATTTTAAATGAGATAACTGGTGAGTTTCATGAGGTAGAAGAAAATGATGAAGAAGTTGAAGAAGTAGTGAAAAAGCGTGGGAAAAAAAGAACACGTAAGCCACAAAACTGGAAGAAAAATTTAGCCAAAAATAAAAACGTCAAGAACCATGTTCAGCGCGAAATACCAAAATGTCGATGCAAGTGTAAAGAAAAACTATCAGAAAAAGAGGCTAACAGTATTTTCAACAAATTTATTAGTTTATCTTCTCATACCAATCAAAACATATATCTGCAAGATTGCCTTCAAGAAATTAATCCAGCTAGATTTCGTCCGACAAAGTCTCCGTCAAAGGCAAGACCGCGAAAGGTTTTTAAGTACCATGTTAGCCTGAAAAACAGAACTGTACTGTTATGCCAGCAAGCTTTTCTGGCCATACATGGCATTAAAAGAGAAAGGCTTCAGCGCAAAGTGCAACAAAAAGATAAAGACATTACCGACTTGAGAGGAATGCACAGTCATTCTACTTATAGCCAAGATGTTATACAGAAAGTTCACGAATTTATTGAAAGTATACCATCAAGAGAATCACACTACTCCAGAGAATCTAGTAGACATAAAAAATACATTGATTCAAATTTGTCTGTTGCTGAACTACACAGAAAATTCATACATGATAACCCTGAAACAAACATAAAGTACAGTAAGTTCAATGAGATTTTTAATAAAGATTTTAATATTGCTTTCGGACACCCTAGAAAAGACATTTGTGCGACCTGCGAAAAGATTAAAGTTCAGATTGATTTTGCGACAGTAAACAAAGTCCTCCAAACCGTTAATTCTTTGAAAATAGAAAAAGAACTTCATTTGCGAAAGGCTGAAGCGTTTTTGAAAGCAATCACAAAAACTGAAACTGAGAAGCAAAACAATAAACTATCGCTTTGCTTTGATTACCAGAAGAATCTGCCATTACCTGTTACCAATGTCTCTATAGAATATTATTCACGTCAGCTGTGGTTACACAATTTCGGTATTCACAATCTCTCTAACAACACGGCTTCCATGTATTTATATACTGAAAACTATGGACAAAAAGGACCAAATGAAGTCATAACAGCTTTGGCAGACTATATCGAGCACAACAAACTTCCAGAGCATACCCACCTGCACCTGTTTTGCGATAACTGTTTTAGCCAAAACAAAAATCGTTATCTGTTCGCTTTCCTGGATCAATTATGTGCCCACAATATCTTTCAAAAAGTAACAATTTTGTATCCGATTCCTGGACATAGCATGATGCCAATCGATCGAGATTTTGCATTAATAGAGAGAAAGCGCATTAGAACTGATAAAGTGTATACACCTGGCTATTACATAGATATGATAGAAAACTCACGCAACACAAAGAAATTCGAAGTTGTATTCTTAGAAAAGAATCTTAGAGATGAGGAAAATCCTGAAGATCGAGTATTAAAAGTTAAAAATTACAAAAGCCTGTATGAAACTCATATTAAACCATCAATTAATGGAATAGCAGTATGCAGACAAGTAAGATTTCAAAGATTTCGACACCCTGAGTTTAGTAACTCCATGACAGGACAAAACTTTAAAAAGATGACATTGTATCGTGTTGGCATGGGTGGTAAAATCACGGCAGATCTCAGCGACTGCTATCATGAGATGGTACCATTAAAACCAGCAAAAGTTCAGGATATTAAGAAACTCCTTGAATATGTCCCTGTTGAAAAACGTCGATTTTATGATGAGATACTGTTAGCAGCTACATCTTCAGAGAGACAGCAGGAAAATGAAGATAACGACACAGCAGCAGTAATTTACGAATAAATAGATTTAAAAGTATGTAGTAGGTAGTGTGTTTGTCTTTCTAAACTAAATATTTAAGATTTAATTTTGTATTAGAATTCAGTTTTGCTATTTTTGATTCTATATAAATGATTAGTTAAGAAAATATGTCACTAACTCCAAAGAATTTTGTTAAGAAATCTCTAACTCCACCGATTTTGCGATAACTCCTAAATTTTGAGTAAGTCATACTGCGCATAATAATTGAGAAATATATTTTTTTTAAACGTCTCTTTAAAGGTTACCAAATAAACAACTAACTAATTTTTTAAATTTTATTTTTATTGAACCACTCCTTTTAAAAACCAATTTTAGCGCTTCAAATGACATTATGTCAAAACAAGGAAAATGGACTTAGTGACTTTTAGAACTAAGCCATCCTAAAATATACGAAAATGTGTTTTTTTGTCGATTTTCCTTACAATAACGCCGGAATAGTGTAACGGATCGACTTGATTTCGACTTCTTTGTATCCCCGGAAACAAAATAGTTCCCGGGGATATTCTGCTAAATATTAGCCCTTGATTGCGATATCACCTAGATGATAAGTAATGATGCAGTTTCAGATGGTAGCGTGCTCACCTGTTAGGGATATGGCAATTATATTAAACCTAATTGGTTTCTACACGTCATACCCGAACTCAAAATTTATAATATTAGTATGGATCACAGAACAGGGAATCTGCTTATTCTGTGGTATGGATACTATGAAATTTATTTTAGTACCGCATAAGCATTTTCACTCACGTTTTTTATATAATACCAATTCTGTACAGACGTCGGCACAGGCTGTAGAATAACACGACAGGCTTAGCGTCGAGATTTCCCAATTATTTCTCGAGTCATCGATCACTGCAGTTGGTCGGTTAAATGGTCTAACCATTGTCGGTCTAGCAGACGGACGGATCAATGGACCGCGGCTAACTTCAAGCCGTGAACTATACAAATAGGCCCCTGACATGGGAATGCGATGTTTTATAAGATTGCTAATTTTGCTAGCTCTTTGATCACGCTTCGACTCGTGTTTCCATGCCACTTTTGTATTGTCAAGTGGCTTTTGCCCGGTCTTTAGGTACTTTAATCGCATTATATTCGTACTAGCTGATACCCGCGACTTCGTCCGCGTGGATTGAGGAGTTTTAGCTCCCGCGGGAACTCTTTAATTTTCCGGGATAAAAAGTACCCTATTATTTAATCCGGACTTCTTACTTTACGTTTGCAAAATTTCAAAGCAATCGGTTCAGTAGTTACGGCGTGAAAGCGGAACAAACAAACTCACTTTCCCATTTATAATATTAGTAAGGATTCGCTAGTAACTTAAATTACGACAGCTTGTCTTACTAAATTGTATAGCCTAAGTAATAATCAGGTAGGTAACCGTACCTTATTATTATACTAGCGCATAATATGACAATAAGTCTTAGTGAAGGAAAAACATTGAAAGAAATAAAATTTTGCAATGTTTTTCCTGCATCATCTTTGTCGGCTCAGCCGATAGATGTCCATAGCTGGACATCTAAGGAAGGTGTCCTGTAAGGATAACCACAGAACACATAATTGCTTGTTTTCTTAAAAGCTCGCTTGAGATCGTGCATCGACATCGTCTATAAAAGCTGCGTTTTTCGGTATGAAGCCACCATCCAAGCACAATGGGAAGTGCCCTTAAAAATCATATTATATAATAGTTGTAGGTAAGTAATTAAAGTTTTTCTTGGACGGTTTAATTAAGCAGTATTTTAACACTTAACTTGGAAGTTCAATATTTCAAATGATCGAAATATCAAATACCTTTTTCATGCAATTATAAGATTGTTCGCAGTATCAATAACTATCGAAGATCAGAACAATTATAGTTCCACTATTGACCTGAAATCATAACATATTAATCCCATAACGGTCTACATTTTCACACAAACCTAAGTTTGTTAAGCTTAGCACACACCTGCTAATATGTGATATATATATATATATATGAAGTAAATCTAATACCTTTAAATGAGCAATTCTTGTATATATATAATTATACAATCTGAATCTCGGAATTGGCTCGAACGATTTTTAATAAATAATCAATAATAATAATAAATAAATCCTTTATTTTCATGAAATTTAGTATCCACGGGGTTTCGGGGGAGATAAATCGATCTAAATAGGATTCATTTTTAGAAAATGTCGTTTTATCCGTGTTTTCAGGCAATGAAAAAAAAATATCACTAGGATGCGAAGGTAAATTTCGCCACTATCTATTATATTATAATAGCTCAGGTGGAAAACAGGTCGGTCACAGGATGGACACTTGGACTCGAACTGGGTCTAAACTAAAAGACCCAGTTCGAGTCCAAATGTCCTCCATTCCGATTAGTTTTTCCCTTTTTTTAATATAATATTTTATTTTTAATGTTTAGTTTTCAATTTAGTTTTTTTTATATATAATTTATTATTTCCAAAAGACACGATTTACCAAAAAAAAAATACCGAGCAAAGGTAATAAAAATAATATCGGTCACCCAGATATTATTTATAATTTAGGCAAAATAACTTTTACTTTTACACTAACTTTTGAATCGTCAAATTAAATATCCTACCAAGGAGAGCAAGCAATAAACTTAGCAGTTTAAAAAAAAACTAATTATGTACTAATGCTGAGACACCATTTGTTTTTTTAATTATTAAATCATTGTAATATCGTACTATTAGATCATATTATTATTACCCAGAAATATATCTATCTCATTAGTAAGTCATATGATTGTTTTGGTCTTTTCATAACATACAGTTCACTCTAAGATAAGAAAAAAACAAGCTACAAAAAGAATAACTATTGTATTATTTCAACTTTTACAGTCATAAATAAACGTAAAAGTAAATATATCTAATATCTATATACGTCTACAGAAACACAAGAAAATTTATTGGAATTACCCAACTACAATTTAATTTTATTCGTTACTTAACACTTATGATATGGATCACAAATTATAATTATTAATTTCCATGTAATCAACATGAAAAGACGGTCTGCACTAAGTGTAACAAAAAACCAGTTGGATTTTTTATACTCGATGCGTAGCGGCGCGGAACGCCTGTGTACTCCAGCCTTAATGACTGTGGAGCAGACACGTGCCTACAATTATTTTTATAACACGTAATGACATGTTATTACTGTATTACATGCCTCGATATCGGATTAATTGGAAACAAAATAATGTGGTTTTTATCATGTTGTAGTTATTTGTTATTTCGGACTGTTGTTATGTAGAGAATGGTTCCTGCAATAAGGTTGCAATTAAGTACGTACTTACTAAATTTTTTCTGCTGCTAGGAAAGTTAAATCGAGTGAAACTCTTCCAGAAACTGAACTGGTCTGTATGCCGCTTTAGAGTTTAAGAATGAAGTGATAAAAATGAATTCCTGATCATTCTTATATTACATTTTGGCAACTGGCTATAGTCCCACTTTGTTCACCACCTGCCCTAAGCTCTCCTGTTCTATAGCTCTGCCCTGCATATCGAACCACTGGACACGGTTTTTAGACCCGGATATTCGTTTTTTTTTTCTTGACTGCCTCGTTGGTCTAGTGGTTAGCATGTTTGACTGCGGCTGACGAGGTCCCGGGTTCGAGTCCCGGGTCGGGCCATAATAAGTGTTGGGTTTTACTGACTAGAAATTCTCAGCACTAGCCCGGAGTTAGGAAGTTGGCGGTGTTTCACCCCCGTGCCTCGGAGAGCACGTTAAGCCGTCGGTCCCGGTTATTATCACTAACATGATAATAGTCGTTAAAGCCCGCCAACCCGCATTGGAGCAGCGTGGTGGGTCTAAGCTCTAATTCCCTCTCTTCTATGAGAGTGGAGGCCTGTGCCCAGCAGTGTGACGTTAATGGGCTGTAGTGGATTCGTTTTCTTACATGCAGTTATTTCATCCACGTAAAACTATAAACAAAGCTTTTAAAGAGCGTTTTTTTAGCATTACTGAACATCAACCTATCTCTCCAAAAGACAGAAAAATATGTTTATAGAGCATACACAAGTTTTTGTGTGTGTTGCGCAGGCTGTTTATTAATTAGTTGCATGCATTAGGTACAGGTAGATACAAGCCTACCTACTCTTGATATGTTCTGACAATACATCAAAATACAAAAAGGGCGTAAAAAAATGATCGATCGAGTTTGATGAGTACCTATTATCATTTTAAATAATAATAATGCATACTCAAACAATTAAAGATTTCCATTGATTCAACTATGATTATTTTAGCTTTTGTTTTATATTATTGCCAGATCAAGCTTAAATGAAGTGTTCAAGTTCGCTAAGAAGGCTCTACAAATAAATAAAACGGTTAAAACTTTATGCATGTCTGGTAAAAACTAGTTATCAGGGTGGCAGATCAAACCTTATTTGAACCAAAATCAGGCGTAATTGATTATTATGTCCAGTGTTTTATATTGTTAACAGAAATTATACTTTTTATATATTTTATATTAAAATTTTTTCAGGTTATGGCAGCTATGTACCAGAAAACGCTGAATTGAATCCTTTACTAGATGGAGCTATGGTGGAAGATCTCAAGCGAGTAGCTGGAAGCCGTAGAAAAATAAGGAAAAGACGGGAGATCCATGCAGGCCACCTTCGTCCAGGATGTCTATTCGGTTGGATAGACAAAGACAACCACATTTTCTATTTGTGCCTATTAGTACAAAATTAAGGCTACAATTCTCAAGTTCGTTAACAAGGCTCTTCATATAAATAGAGCTGTTATTATTTATGTATGCCTGGTACAAACTAGCTAACCGTCTTGATGCTATCAGCAGGATGGCAAAGTAAACGCTATCTGATCGAGAATCAGGTGTAACTGTATAATGTTACTCTCACTGCCGGCACGGGTGCTAGTTTTTGCGATACAAGCACTCAAGATTCGGATCTTGTTTATCTTTTGATATAATTAAAATTTTACTTTTAATTAAACACATTGTTAAGTTAAATTTTCACTTACCTTATGCCAATTATCCATATTAATATTATAAATGCTAAAGTGTGTCTGTCTGTTACGGGTAAATTGGAACGGGTAAGGTATAGGGATAGTTTGTATCAAAATTTCTTTACAAATTTTATTATACTTATCTTTAAATATAAAATTCCCCTAAGGGGATGATATGCAGAAGTAGGTGTTTCATTTCACCATTTTTGAAAATTCGACCCCCAAAGGGGTGAAATAGGGGATGAATGTCCTTCATTTGTCAACATAATATTCAAGTTATAACTACGAAACTTGGTATTTTGGCTTTTGGTATAATATAAAGAAGTACGTGTGTAACAGTTTTTCAAAATTCCACCCCCAAACGGGTAAAATGGGGATTGTAAGTTGGTGTAAAAGGCCAGCGTTTTTCAAGTTAAATAGCCGTGAAACTTGATATTTGGGCTACCGGCTTAAATTATGAAATTAATAATTCACAGTTTATATAAATTCTATCCCAAAGGACGTTAAATAGTCCTTCAATCACGCCGCAACAGAGAAACGGATCGACGGGTTTTCTTTCATGGGTTGTTTTTATCCCGGATAATTAAGGAAGGTCTATGGGAATTAAAAACTTATGCCACGCGAACGAAATCGCGGGCGTCCGCTAGTGTTAAAATAAGTATAATAAAATATCTTCTAGTCCACAGAAATCGAAGCAAAAAGTCGAGAAAGCGGAAGTGAAGCCATAATCGCGTCAAATTAAATGGACATGAGAGCATCATTAATGTTTGCTTACATACTTAATTAAGTCCACTGTTTAATCTTATACTATATAAAATTTAACAGTATATTAAACATTAACACACCTTTATCATTACATAAAACTATTACATTTATTCGATCATTAATTATATTTTTACACAAAAACTTATATTTATTAAGACATCCCCTTCCCATAATAATGAGTACTCGCACCGTGCGAACGTCAGCTTTTTGTCCAATCAACAAGAATCATCACAACTATTACACACCTAGTTAACTTTATACAATAAAAACTGTAAGCACGTGCGGTGGACTGTTTGTTAAACATTAAATTGCTATTTGTAACCCTTATATGGTTTGACATAGGGTTTATTTTACGTAAACAAGCGGGTTCGTTTGAAAAGGTGCGAAAAATAACGCTAGTATTGACTAGGTTCACCAGCTGACCTTGTTTTGCCGGACATGTCTTACCTGTTGTAAAAAAAAGTTCAAAAAAAATTACAAAACAAATTGATATCCACCCTCTTATCTATAGTGGTAGGTACTGTTCCAAGTCTTCGCCGGAAGATATCATTATCCTGGTTTATGTTAACTCGCGAGTTTTCGTATTGAACATTATTCTGCAGGGCGACCGCGTAACTTTTGCATCAATCATTGATACATCGCAATCACCTCCGACTGGCTGAATTTATGGTATTCTTGCTGCGTCAATAGATTTCGTCCAACAGTGGAAGTGTGTTAACCAATCAGAGGTGATTGCGATGTATCAATGATTGATGCAGAAGATACGCGGTCGCCCTGCTGATTAGAGGGTCTCTCTTTAGATATTTTGGAATGGGTAATGTAGTTAAAAGTTAGGTTAAGGACACGCTACATAAGTTAAATAGCAGACAAATTATGTTCTGTAAAAGCAAACACTGTGACATAACTGAGTTTGAGTAAAATTCTTATATGTAGCGCTTCCATTTTGTATTATATGACTCACATTAGAGCGATAAGACAAAGTGTTTTTCTCCTCCGACGGATGTTTCGCGCACACGTTTCTTCCCGTCTAGTCCTCTGTCCTAGTGTATTTTCACTCTAACTATTAACTTCAATTTATAGAAAAATCTTAACTATATACATAAACAGCACAAGATTATAGGTTGTCACTGTTAAGTCCTGCGTTAAAAATTATTATTGTGGCAACCCTACCAATGGAACGTACCGTGTTAAATTACCCTGAAAATGTTATTTTGTTCGCAGCTAATTCGATGGCTAACGTCACGGTAGGTTGACCGTGTGTAACGCCCCTTAAACGATCGTGTGTTATCTGCTTAATTGAAATGTATGTAAACTTTAATGTGAATGGCGTGTTGAAAATTAATGGCTAATTAAGAAATTCACACCAATATTAAAAGGGGAGTTAATTCCCTGTTAAATTACAGTAAAATAAATGTTTGTCGAAAGTTTGCGATTAAATACTAACTGAAATATTTATACTATATTATATAGGCAGCCAACAGCAACTTATTTTATTTTAATTAGATCACTATCATTAAAATAAAATAAGTATAACAAATGCCGTAATAATAGGGAAAGAAAGAATAGACTTAATTAAATACATATCAACAAATTTGCCGGTTCCACAAATTAATTGTGATAGTATAATATATTTAGGTAAGTTTATAAACTTTCCTCATGTGTGAAGCAGTATTATAAAATCATAAAGACAGAATAATAATATATCATGTAAATAAAGTCTATTTTTAAGGATCTGAACTTACAATAATTATTATATGTTGTTTTAATGCATTCGGTATTGGGACTTTAACGAGATTTACATGACAATTCACAAGTATATTATTATAAGTAGATAAAATTAAAATCTAAATTAAAAACTAAAAACTAAACATTAAAAATATCATCTATCCCGCTGCAATGAGGCAGTGTGCCCAGAACGCTGGCTGCGTTACCCCGCTGAATAGCCAAACTTATATGTTGGCCGAGGTAACTGCCAGCCCTCCGGTCACCATGACAATACCTACTTTTATTATTGAGATGTAAGGCAAAAATTTATTTGACTTTCAAATAATTTATTATGTGTTAAGTTTTTGAAGTTTTCTTTTTACTTGCTTTAAGGTACTATAGAATCTTGGAATGTTATGTAAGTAGGTATTTATATATCATATATTCTGATAACAGTAGCACAGGTGCAGAGTTTAAACACTTGCTCATTCGGATTTAATTATATCCAACTATAGCTTTAACTAACTTGATATAGGAAGGGCTTATTTTTTAATACTAGGTTACTAAATTAACAGATAAGTACTATATTGTTTTCAATTATACGACCACTTACGGGCATCTAGACTCTTTTTTTTTTAAAATACATATGTAGATAGGCTAGCGCTTGGCTGCAACCAGACTTGCTTTTATTCTATTTTATTTTATTTTTATTTTTTGAATCAGATTTGACTCTTCTTTAATTTTAATGCATCTAGTTGATAAGATATTTTAATTATCGTTAGTATATGATAACTATTAAAAATAACGTTATAGTAGTGTAACACATATGTAACGTAATGATAGTCTTATCGTCACGTCTATCGATAGATGTAAATGTCGAGATTTATTTTAAACACCACTACACCGTTTTAGATGCATATATTTACAATTAAATAACGGTTTATTGAATTGCAAATCAGCTAATTAGTATTTTACAAGCTTTAACATCTTGTAAGGCTCTTTTCGCATTGCATTTCTCGATTCTCGAATTCTCAATCGGAAGTGATTTTTTTTTTTACTTTTCTAGCCATGAGAGGCTGCACACTAGATCCGGCTTTCAGATTCGGATTCGGAAAACGAAATTCGGATCTAGTGCGCAAATAATACTATGGCTACTTCGGATCGAAAATTCTCGAATTCATATCTGCTTCGGATGGAATGCAGTTCGGGAAGAGCCTTACAGCGCATTAGCTTTTTTAGTAGCCGAACTTAAAAGCAATTTTTTGTTATAAGTATGCATTATAACTATACATTACTATTTTATGTTCCAGTTTTATTAGATAAATTTATGCTGATACTGAATTCCTTAACAGTTAATTAGTTTTTACATCACTACCTGAATATATTCAGGTTCTCGGACTATTAAAATAGTTTTCACGCAATAAAAACAAGTTGTGGCTTTTTCTAATATTTGAGCTTAAAGCACCGATATGGCGGCTCAACCTTCGTGGACGTGCCGTCGCAAGATAATGCCCAGACCTCCGGATTATTCACTCTTCACTAGAATTTCTTAAAAATGCGAGTCAAAAAATCTTAGTGCGCGTCAACGTGCTAAACATACCCTACATGGAAAATCTTCCTAGACCCACAGAAAGTTAGTTTCTCCTTGTATTAAAGATTGGTCAATCATTTTGATGGCTACTACTACTGAGTTTGTTGTGGACGTCTTCTCAGATAAGTTTGAAACCCTCGTAGATTTATTTTTAAGTTGATGTTAATAATTGACTTGTAAAAAGTGCAAACTGATAGGATATTCTTTAGAGTTTAGAAATATAGATTCGTTTTGGTTCGATTTTAATCAGTTCTTGTGGTAAGGCTGGTCCTAACCCAGAGAACGATAGCGTTGCTCTAGGAATTTGAGTGTCCAAACTTAAAAGCGATTCATTGTTCCGATTACGGTCCGAATTTAGAACTCAGGTGACGTTATAAAATCGTATGTTTTTGACTTTCACCGTCAGTCTGCCATCGTCTTCCCACGATGGTAGTACTATAGTAGTTTGGTAGGCAACAATTAGACAATTGTCGGTCATTTTAACGACCAATAAAATCGGGTTTGAGCCTCTCATTAACCGCATTCTTCTGATACTTCCGCTTTTATAGTTTTACTAATCAACGCTTCGAGATTAATATGGGTCCTATACAGTATACGTAATGGCGTCGGTGTGTTGAGATTAACTTTATTGGCCCCGTGGATCAGACAATTGGTGGTATAGATAATTGAGTCTTGGATCGGCTTTTTTCTACTGAACATGTTCCCTTGTGTTTACTGTTAGGCCCATTATTATGGCATCTATCGTATGGAGCGACTAATTAAGATCAATGAAAGCTAAAAGCCGATTCACGACAAAATACTGCAATAAAATAATATAACTATGGCTATTTCATTATGACAAGCCATGATGATGAGAATATAGAACACCACGCTAGCCAAGTGCGAAAGAAGAACTTTCGAATATGCAGGTTTCCTAACGACGTTTTCCAACACCGTTAAGCAACTGGTATTAACCACCACCACTACATCATATTAACGTCCCACTGCTGGTCACAGGCCTCCACTCTCATAGGAGAAAGGGGAATTAGAGCTTAGACCCACCACGCTGCTCCAATGCGGGTTGGCGGCCTTTAACTCCAAAAATCTAGAAATGAACCCTGAGGTTCGAACTCCGGATCCATCGTTGTATTAACTATAATGTCCTCCCAACCGAATTTTGGCCCCGGCGGCCTATCTCCAGAGAGATAACCCATCTACGCGGGAGATATAATAGTGCACAAGTGTGTGCGCTCTGCGCAGGACCGACGGCTTAACGTGCTCTCCGAGGCTCTCTGTGTTAACTTTACTAATTTACTGACGAAATATCGAACACCTAGGATACCTGTATCCTGTATCCTAAAAAAAAAATTAAAAAAATATATATCAGAAACTGGAAATGGAAGGAACGTGTGTTCCATCCAATGTATCATTAAATCTGATATTTTATGATTTTGCTTTAATAATAAATGAGTTTTTAAATCTCCTTTGTCCAGCCGTGGGATGAAAAACGCAGTAGATTTTTATTAAAAAATCTACTCAAAAGTGTCAGACGGAAAATTAAAGCGAGTTTGAACAAGGCTTTATTCCCTCTATGATTCTGGAATCTGGTTTAGACTTGGCAACACTGATCTAGGACTCTATGGTGGGTAGTGAAGTGAACCAGCGGCATTGTTGTGTGACTATGTAATAAAAGTATAATTATTGGTCGATAAACAGCGGTTCCTTATAGCAGAAGGTAGATATTTGACAAGGTAATTTAAAATAACGTTATTATTATCTAGGTAATCAAACTCTCCATAAATTTAATTCACACCTCTATACGATATCAATATAAATAGACAGTATTATTTCGTCCGCCATATTAGAAATAGATATAAATAGGTGGGCCCTTTATCAAAAATGCTAATGTGATAGCTTCCCACATTCGTTTGGATTAAAAAGTTTGAAACACGTCCGGCAGCAATTAATTTGCGGCATTATAAAATTTGTTAAAGGTATATAATAGGTATCTCATATCGGTACCTGTTATTGATTGGTAAGGCCTTATTTATACAGAGATAAGTTTGGTATGCTTAGTGGCGAAAAGTCTTAATTACGGCATTAAAAATGACAGACAAAATATTAGTATTGTCTATTATCTCATTAAAATCCTATCTCTACTTCCAAAATAATAAATGCGATTAGATATATACCTAGTGTAAGCATAATTCCAGAAGTGGGCAATAAATTACGAGAGATTTAATGTAACAGTTAATTATAAAAACTTGGCCAAAGCATCACAACAACAATAAATTAATCATTTGATCAGACTGCAGTTGCTACTGCTAAGTTCTAAATCAAATTGCGATCTAAACACAAAAGTATTCAATAATCGCTGAGTCTGCCGGTAGGAGACTAACTTTCAAACGTCAAAGTATTCGTATTTAAGCAAATTATTCCAATATGGCGTATCCCCGCCAAAGAACGAACCGAGTGAAATACATCGAATGAGTCAAATATCAGCCTTATTAAACCTTCAACACTAAACAAATACACAATCTTTTATCTTTTCCAAAATATCAATTCAATTTTAAACGCAAAGCTGACACTAGTTAAATTTTTTTACCCATGTGGCATAAGACTTGGAGAATAACATATATTTTTTACGTATGGTATTCTTTACTCTCTTAATGTAAATGAGGCTTCAATTCAGCATGTGTAAAATTTATCATTGTTACGGTGCATCAAAATATTTTATTATAATATTTAGCGTGGGAACCTAATAAATTAGGATTTGAGTTGTTTTTATGAATATTTCTGTTTTTGGATTTATTTTCGTCATATTTTTAATGTCATCGAATAAAAATGCACTAAATTAATAGACAAAAAACATCACAGATGGTATTAAGGTGATCATAAATTTGATGACGTCAAAAGAGTCGCAGGGAGCTGCTGGGTAGATAGACCGTGGAGTGTTAACGAGACCTTTTCCCAGCCGTGGACGTCCACTGGCTTATTTATTATATTTTGTAAATCAATATTCTTAAAACTCGAAATATTCTAAAACATAATAATTATATCTATTATAAAAACTAGCTGATGCCCGCGACTTCGCGTGGTTTAAGTTTTTTGTTATTCCCGCGGGAACTCCTTAATTTTCCGGGACAAAAAGTAGCCTATGTCACTCTCCAGGTCCTCAACTATACCCATGCCAAAAATCACGTCAATCCGTTGCTCCGTTGCGGCGTGATTGAAGGACAAACCAACAAACCAACAAACAAAGTGACTTTCGCATTTATAATATTAGTATGAGTATGATTATGAAGTTGTTAAAGTTTTACATATCTTATACCTTTCTAGTTTCTATCATGTGGACTTGTTTGTAAGTTCATACAAGCTGTTCAATAATAAGCTTGTTAGACGAAAAGACAGACTCAAAGCGGATGAAAAACTGGTCCTAAACAATGTACAAACGATTGAAGGAAAGTAGACGTTCAAGTTAGCCGACCAAGGATATTTTAAACTTAAGAATGACACTAGAGAAGATAAAATAAAAGAAAATTTATTATTCTATATAGGTACTAATTTAGTAGATTGGTAATCATTACATTTCTATTGTACGCGTTGGATTTTAACTCTAGAGATACATTTTTTTACGAATTTTTTGCCTTTAAATTAAGAAACCTCTACTTAGTACTTCTTACTTTTGATCGTCTATTGCAAACAAATTTAATTCCATAATTCTGTAAGTTTTAGAAAAAATTTGAAGGTTAAGGTAACATTTAAAGTGTTAAATGTTACCTTAACATTCATAATATTATTTCAGATATTTTAGCAGTGCGGCATTGAGTATTTTAATAAACAATTAAAATACGTAAGAAGCCGCTAATGAATTAAAACGATGCAAACGGTGGCAGTGAGTAACAATAATTTTATTTATTTTTGTTAATGTTGCTTACCATGCCTCATTAGCTACTTGCTGCTCGTAGCGGATTAATCGTGAGCAAGTAATTGAAAAAATAGAGACCAGACCAAAGCCTACTGCACAATTGTATTATAACCGATCTGCCCCTTGGTAAATATCTTTGTAGCGGACACATAAAATGGTTATAGAATGCAACAATCGCGCGTTACAAGATCCGCAATTACAGTACCCTGCATAATTTGTAAACGGCGTGTCGGTTGACGATTGAAAAAGCTGAACTCTGTTGACATTAGAAACCAGTTGTTCAACAGTTGCGCTACCAAACGATACTTGTAGCAAAACTAGAGGATATTTATAAGAAGAAGAACCTAAACCAAGGTTTTGGTTGTTGATATAAATTTCAGGACAGGTTGAAGGGTGCTCATGAAATGAAAATATAAATTGCCACTTCCTCCGGACTTGTTTCTTAGTAATATGCTTCAGAAAATTCCCGACTGTAGAGTCGATAGAGTATGCAAAGATAACTGATATTTTTATCTATTATCAAATCAATCAATCAAATCAATCATCAATATCAAATTATAATAATAATAAATATTATAGATGCGAAAAATTGGATAGATGGATGTATGGATGGATGTTTGTTACTCAATCACGCCCCAATGGCTGAACGGATCTGGATGAAATTTGGCACAGAGATAGATTATAGTCTGGAATAACACATAGGCTAGGCATAGGCTCCCGCGGGAACCGAAAAACCTCAATCTACGCGGACGAAGTCGCGGGCATTAGTTAGTTCTACATAACTTCTTTGTAGAATTAAAAAAAACAGCCTGGTTGCTCCTGGTAGCGCAACCATTTCATACAGGCATGCAGGATATAAAGGCTGAGAATAACTCTGTCCTTTAAAGTCGGCACACGGGTGACGGTATGCCTTTTCGGGAGCGCCTAGTTTTTATCCCGACTTCACATGCGCTGGTCATTGTATTACAAATTGTAAGATTGTCCGCAAATGGAGGTTGGAAAGTAATTAGGTACGTGTACGAATAACTGGACGGACATGGTTTAGAAGTAATTGTGCGATTTATAGTACCTAACATGAACTTCACATTTTACACTCACATAAATTTATTTAAAAAAAAACTCGTTTTTCTGCGCTCTATATAATGACGCGTTTAATATATTATCATAGGTATTTTCTTGCAACAGTTATTAGAGATTGGATAACAAGGTCGTTATTGTTATTTCAGTTATGTAGGCATATTTTTCATTTGCCTTTGAAAATTGGGCTCTACTTAAGCAAAGCAAATTCTACTGAAATTACCTATCTATATACCTACTAATATCATAAATGAGAAAGTTTGGATGGATGGATGGAAGTTAGTTACTCAATCACGCAGCAACGACTGAACGGATCCGGATGAAATTTGGGACAGATATAGATTATAGTCTGGAATAACACATGCATATGTGTATTTTTTATCCCGTAAAATTAAAGAGTTCCCGCGGGAACCAAAAACCTCAATCCATGCGGACGGAGTCGCGGGCATCAGCTAGTAGCTACATAAATTTAATTTGTCAAAATGGCAAAAAATATATATACATAATTACTAAAGCTATTATTGGAAGAATTTCTTTTGTACAAACATCCGGAATAATGAGTTTGAAGTCATTATAAATATTAGCGCATAGTAAGATAAACGTGTACAATCCTATTACTTACTTTTCAAGTTGAGACGAGAAAATACGTTCAGAATACGTAATGAGGGAAAACAGACTTGGTTGCAGCCATTGCTCACCAGAGCCGAGAATCGAACGATCTTTACGGTTACGTCTTTACTTGTCTAGGCCGCACACTTGCGACAAATTTGTCTTGATATTTTTCGTCAGCTTCGAAATAACTCTAAATGAGCTATGTATTTTCTATAATATTAACTAAGCACATTTAGATTTAGGAATGTAGACAGACTAGAAGATTTTTGGGCTTGAAGGATAAACCAACAAACAAACACACTTTCGCATTTATAATATTAGTATGATATTTTGCCCACCGTCTGCCTTAGTTTCGAATCAGCTATCATATTAAGAGAAACCTATGCATAGTCAGTTTTGTAACAGATTATATACAAGTTTAAAGTATCTCTTCAAGCGTATCGTAGTATGTACTTATTATTAATTGTTTTTTGCACTATACCTATTTAGGTTTTATATAATTGAAGTTAAACATATTTAATAATTATTATAATTGTAAATATAGGTCTAATAGTAAGTGCATTGTAGCTCCTCGGTAAAAATAGACAAAAAAAAGAAGAAATTGTTAGTGAGGTATTGTGGTTGTAAATTTAAACAATTAAAGGCAATTTAAAGAATTACTAAATAAAACTGAATTTTGTATGCACATCAACTCAAATCGCGTCTTTACCCAGTTAAGGCTAGATAATAAGTCTACTCCTGGTGTTGCCTTATACAAACACACTCGTAGCTGTCAGAGGGGTTTTTACATAGTTAGTTTTAATGCAAGCCTCTATTTACCTTCACTTGGGCGTAAAAAATATCAGCAACATTCTTGGATTGGTTTTATACCTACCGGAAAATTCTAGAAAGATTTACCACATTTGTAAAGAAAATAATAGTGTTACACTTTTTATCAATATAGAATATATTTTATTACAACTACGTACTTATTTGTAAAATAACACCTTTGCCTTGAGATGGGTAACATTCTTGGATTGGTTTTATACCTACCGGAAAATTCTAGAAAGATTTACCACATTTGTAAAGAAAATAATAGTGTTACACTTTTTATCAATATAGAATATATTTTATTACAACTACGTACTTATTTGTAAAATAACACCTTTGCCTTGAGATGGGTGTAAAAAAGATTAAGTAATATTTTTGTATATTTACAGGTTTTGTACGTACTGAATAACTCTTGAAAGATTTGTAAGGAACACGTTTATCGAAATTAGAATCACAATATTGCAGCAAAAATTCTGTGTATCTACAGTAATGAGTAAGCAAAACCAGGTGAACTCTCAATTCCCAAACCCAATGGGATGGCAATTTGACATGACCGGAGATAGATCAGGTGGATGATCGATGGTTTTACTTGCCTCTCAGGTACGGGTTAATATTATCGTCAGTTTGTCAAATTTGTTTTTATTTAGCTGTTTTTATTAAGATTTTTTTGGTTTATAGATCAGTGCTTGTCTGCAATTAAAGTTGCCTGCAAGTGGTGATGCAGCCTAAGGTGAAACACGCTTGTCTAGATAACTTTTTGACCTGACCTAGGGAATTCGAACGCGGGACCCAAATAGGCCAGCTTCTAGAGCAACAAGTGACTGCCTAACTAACACGCCTATCATACCTAGCTTTATCTTTATTAAGAGGAAGTCTTTACTTAGCATCTAGCAATAAAGCGGCTGTAGCATAAGTAATTAATGATAACTAGATGATGCCCACGACTTCGTCCGCGTGGATAAAGTTTTATGATTCCCGCGGGAATCCCTTATTTTTCCGGGATAAAAAGTAGCCTATGTCCTTCCCCGGGATACAAACTACCCCTGTGCCAAATTTCATCAAAATCGGTTAAACGGTTGGGCCGCAAAAGCGTAGCAGACAGACAGACCGACAGACACACTTTCGCATTTTTAATATTAGTATATATTAGTATAGTATGGATACCAGAGATAATTTGTCTGTTTGCCTTTCCCCTTACAACTTGACCATCCGAAGCTCTTCCAAGTTATATTGTGCTTGAAATGTGCTTAAACTTACACAAGTTAGTGCTTTATTGCTTCAGAGGTAAATAAGAAGCCCTTTCGATTGGAACAATATTTTAGTGATAAAGTTGGTTTATACAACAAGGTATAAAATCATTAGTAAATTTTGTCTAAGTCGCTCAAAATAACTAATTCGGCAACATTAAGGGCAACGCGAATGAAAATCACTCATGATAGTTAAATTTTAAAATACCATAATTTCAATAATGGCAGACTTCAAAATCTTGAATTAGATTAATATTCATTAAATAGGTACCCATTTTTTTAGATGCTAAGTAGTTTGCTGAAAGTAAGATTGTTTGTTGGTTTGTCCTTCAATCACACCGCAACGGATTGCCATAATTTTATGTGCGGATAATCCAGGAGAGTGGCAAAGGCTTTTTGTCTCGGAAAATCAATGAGTTCCGACTAAAGTTCACAAAACCTCAATACAAGCGGATTAAGTTATGGCCATCATCTAGAACAAATAAGTACTTACATAAGTACCATTGATAAAATAAAAAAAATAAAAAATAGGTTTTATTTCCGTGAATTTAAAATCAGGCTTAAGACGGTCTTCGGTCTATGAGAAACTTAGGTTAGTACTGAAAACTTATTAATGGAGGATTATGACAGTATAATAGTAAAATTAATGTAAAACGCTTCTAAGCCTGCTTCTAATTAGGTAAGCGCAACGTAATAAAGATTTATCCCACTCTTAATAAGACTCTTATTAGAAAGGAAAGCATTTTTTAATCCACTACAAGTTGGCCCTTGACTGCGACCTCGACCTCACCTGATGGTAAGTGATCAGTCTAAGATATTAGCGGGCTAAGCTAAGATGTTAGGGGCATGGCAGTTAAATTAACCCCTACCCCTAATCGGTATTTACATGGCATCGTACCGAAACGCTAAATCGCTTCGCGGCATGTCTTTTCCGGTAGTGTGGAATTTGCATTGTGGTGACCAGGGCAAATTCAGAAATAATAATTCCCAAATTGACCATACCGGGGATCGAACCCGGGACCTCCGACGTTAAGACAACAGCGCTTAACACTGCGCCAGGGAGGTCTTTGAACAGTGGTTCAAATGATATTTGGTGGAACGAGGCAATGTGACCAAAACGCTGACTTATCACTACTTTTACCTTATTAATTAATCTCTATTTTTCATAATAATTAACTTAACAAAAGCTAGTAGATTATGCAAAAATGTAAGTGTGAACAAATCCTCAGAGAATATCTAAATCTACACAAAACATACCTAACCGTTTTGATGGCCGATACATAACTGATGACGTCGATCGTATGGTGCCATCAAAAAAAGTATTAAAAAATCATCTATTAAACTGATTAGATTCCTATAGGTAATTTATTGTCAAGCCAGTCGTAAGCACAATGCCCGCTAGAGCGAGACAGGCACAAGTTTAGAGTGGGACGGAGATAGTGGTCCTTGCAAGGTTGATTTCAGTTGCGTCCACGCAGACCTGTGGTCAGGTTGTTACGCACACATGTGTACACACCTTTACGAATTCGCGATGTCCGGAAAATAACGTATGCTTACTTACGGACTGAAAAAAAAACCTTTACGGATGAAGTCTTTACTTGCTTTAATATGACTGTATATAATAGTGTACATAGTTACATTTGATTATGAACTTGTAGTGTAGTGTTTATGTGAACAGTTATTATAAATAAACACAATTTTAGTGTCGTGGTTATATACATTACATTGTTAATGTGTTGGTTATTTTATTAACTGTGATGTGCAATTAGAATTTCACCGCGTGTTCAAAGGTGAATATTTTAAACACACTTATTTAATTTGGAACTTTTATAGGTGTACCACACTGGCGGCAGGCTTACAAACTAACATTAGTTAAAGATTTTTTTTTAACTTTAAAAATAATTATTGAAATATATAGATATAGGTAATAGAGTTAAATAACAATAGGTAAATAGGCACATAAATATTGCTTATCAGAGAAACTTAGTAACTAGTGCCTATATTTAATGCGGAACTTTCCCTGGCAAAAACTTTCATTTTATGATTTGAATGTTATTATTATTAATTTGAGTCATAAAAATTTCAAGTGCGATCAGCTCTAAATACATTAACTAACAAGAAATATAGATATTTTGGTTATTTATTCGATACTTTACGTTCCGTCGTTATAAAGATACGTATGACATAATATTTTTATCGTTAATTTTAAAAATTAAAAAGGATACCAATTGTTCATTAAATCCTGATAGAGGACAGGTTTAACCAATGGGTAATTATAATAAAGTGATAATAATTTAACCCATATTATAAAGGCATACTACGGGATACGGGAATATTTTATAGTTATGTGATAACATTATTTTCCTAACTTCGGTTAACATTTGTGAAAATTTCTTTACTAAAATCTTTTTATTTACCATTGCTACTGCAATAGTAAAACTTCTATATAGTAACCTAGAATACATTTTGTTTAATTAAAAGTCCATACATTATAATAACATTAAAATCTAAATTAAAAACTAAAAACTAAACATTAAAAATATCCTCTATGCCGCTGCAATGAGGCAGTGTGCCCAGAACGCTGACTGCGTTACCCCGTTGAATAGCCAAACTTATATGTTGGCAGAGGTAACTACCAGCCCTCCGGTCACCTGTGGACTCTGTGAGACGAGAAGATAGATCCTTAAAAAAGGATCTAGCATCTTCGACCCACGACCCCATGGTTTCAACACCAAAAGGCACAAAAATGAAATTATTTTCTATAATTTTATACTTGCGCCTCTTGGCTCTTTCTGTATTAGTGGCCATCGCCCCCGCTGCTATGGACGCCTGCAAGTGGGATACACATTTAATAATTAGGTTTTTTTCTATGAAGTCAATCATCCAGTGATAGGATGGCCAATCGGAACTCTATTTAATATGTTGGATCAGGCATTAGTTAAGTATCTCAGCGGTTTCGTCTTCTAAATAATAATAAATAAACTCTAGAATTTCAAGGACCTAAAATTTCGCTTCCGAGATTATAGAGTGAAATCATCACAGCCATATTCAGACAATTATATTCAGTTCAAAAGTTTTTATAGAAAATATTGGATGTAATTGAAAATAACACGCTTAGACAAATTATAATTGCGTTTGCGCTAACTTAATCCTCTAGTTTTGAGCTAACCGTGGAAAGTCTTAAGCAATAGTTAACCGAAAATAACGAAATAACAGTTACCCAAAGAAAACCCTAATAAATAATTATACCAATGATACTGTTCGAGATACTACAAGATTGTAAATATTTTTAAATAGGTAAGGAAATTGGAAAGCCTTCCTCGTATTAATTGAACAACATAATTTTATATTCTATTTACACAAGTCTCTCTCTGAAAGAAAACTTAAATCAAAGTTCAATGACCTTAATCATAGATATTATAATATTGTTTTAATGACTGTTCTGAATCAGGTAGTGCATCTTTTAAATGCTAATTTTAAGACCTGATGAGGGCTACAAATCTTACCTTTATAAATATATGTATATAAGTGTGACAGTTTGTATGTTTGTAAGTTTGAATGTTTTAAGGTATGGATCATAAGATGTATTTTGTTACTCCTTCACGCCACAATGACTAAACCTTTATTGACTAAAATTGGGGAAGGAGATATTTATAAACCCTGAATTAACATAGGTTACATAATATTCCGGAACATGACAGAGTTCCTGCGAAAATCAAAATTCTTAATCCACGCGGACGACAAAGTCTAGTAGTATTTTTAAGCAAAGCCTGGTTTATGCAAGTCGATATAATAAAATGGTTGACTTTTCTCCGTATCACCTGATACTCTGCGGCGTTGCCATGGTTACGCATGCCAGCATGCAGACAGGTTGTAACAAAAGCCTTTTGTGTTACAATAATTCATTATAATATTGATTTGCAAACTATTGCAGGAGCTGACCAAATATCATATTTCAATTTGAAAAAAACGACAGAAAGCGGATATGATTTGCAATATAAAAGCAATTTGGCGTATATTTAGCAGGAAAATGCTTATTTCTTTAGCAAGATTATATTTATATTTCTTTGATACTGAATCGATGCTCATATTATTTTAGTTTTAAAGCATTAAAACAGACTAGGGACAAAAAAATTGCCGAACAGAAAGTATACGCGTAATTAAATTCTTAAAAGGATCCACATACACAAGCGCGACATGACAAAACGTTATTTCCGTCAACCGTGAATGTTTCACGTAGACATTTTGTTCTTTCTGGGCCCTAGGGTGTTTACGCTCTAATAATATTATCGGATCTTAGGTGCATGGTAGGTAAGCTTGACGGAAACTTTTTTGGAGGTCGCATAATCAATAGCATTATTTTTGCAATTTGCATTACAGAACTCATTAAAATATCTTGATGTTAATTAAAATTCTCCGTTTGACTATAGTTTTTATATTATTATAATATTAAAGTACTGAATAGTACGTTGTCGATAAAATTGTTGACACTGATGACGCGTTGAAGTCTTTTCAATGAAAAGGTTGCGAGTGCACGTGCACGTAATTCTTACAAATTATTCGACCGATAACCTCGTGCATAACAACATACTAATATTAAAAAAGCGAAAGTGTGTTTGTTTGTTGGTTTGTCCTTCAATCATGCCGCAATAGAGCAACGCATCGACGTGAGTTTTGGCATGGGAGAGTGACATAAGCATCAGCTAGTCATACTTTTTTTTGCATTAGTTATATGGATTAAATCGAAAATATTTTCCAAAATAACTATACATTATAACTATACAAATTAAATAGATATAAATAGTTTTCCAAAACAGATGCTGAAAAACTGAGCTATTCGTTTTTCTTAGACAAATGCTTACGTACAAAGTATATGAATTCTCTTATGATTTGTGCATAGATTGTTTACGTTCACGGTCTACTCTATCTGTTCAACCGATTGTGACGAAACTTTATATCCCGGAAAAATTTCCTCCGGGAAATTTTAAAACCTAAATCTATGCAAATGAAGTCGCGGGCATTATCTAGCTCTTCTTTGTCAGACAGCCCAACAAAGAAAGGATTCCGACATATTGGTATTTTTGTAAAAATCAACGCCGCAAACGATATAGAAGAACGTAGATATGAAATCGATTATGGATATAGAAAAATTTTGCTATCTAAATGTTAAACAAAGTTGGATATTTGTAGGTATTTCAAGGCTTACAATAGCCTGTGTCAAACTTGCGTGTTATGGCAGTAAAAAAGAAAATTCCTTTTATTTTAAGACTTGTTTGAGTGCAAGGTTTTTTAAATTGTTTTTTAAACAGGTTAATGACTAAACAAGATTTGATCTTATCTCAAAATATAACAATAATATCGCCCTCGTAATAAATATGTCTCATACATTTTATTTTTTGTGTTAAAAATATTGAAATTTAAAAAATGTAATTAAAACTCATTTAGTTCTCAAATATTAACCAATCGATGTTTATATTTGTATACTTTAATCGAAGTATTTTTAATGTTTTAATATGATCACTATTGAAATGTTTTACTGAATTGCAAAGCTTTTTAAACGTTACAAAGTTTTCAAACATAAATTTTCGTGTTTTCTTTTAAATAACATTATAATCTATTTGATACAGATAATTTATATAAATATTTATTTAAATAATGATACCAAAAATTTATAATTTTCTCGAAAAGTTAAATAACTGTACATAATAAGAGAAAGTGTGAGAGAATGAAGGACTTTTTACAATTATTTCGATTTTTGCAACATACTTTCACGTTACATTACGAAAGTACACCAGTTTTTTGTAATTTAATACAAATAATTGAGTACAATTAAGTATATTTAAAAAGAAACAAGGAAACGATAATTTTTGGAACAATACCTACACGTCAACATGTATTTTTACTACTTAATTTTGAGGAGAAAAATTTCTTTGTGACAACAAAATTATATGACCGCAAATATTTTAATATATTATTCCGTCCGAGAAAGAGTATAACTTATCATATAAGTATTTATCTATACTTGTAGTAAGACGATAAGCTAACTTTTTTTAAGTTAAGTACTAAGTTTTCCTCATTGGCAACCTCACTGGCAACTAAGCAAGCATGCATAAGGTCTCATATTCGATTCTCAGTCGATGCAAAAAATAACGACGATCCGTTCTGTTGAGGCGTGTTGAAAAACAAACCAACAAACAAACAGTTTCGCATTTATACCTAATATTAGTATGATACGCCAGTATTTGCATAAAGAGAAGTAATCCCTGATGAAAGTATAAATTAGAGATCGCGTGCCGCCCCCGCGGTCCCAGTTTGCACGAAAGGTGTTCCTCTTTGACGCCACTCAACTTGTATTGTGAGATAACACTCGCATACTATACAAGCGCAATCGAGATCTATTTGAGAACTGATTTATGTGTCGGTTATTTCTATTGGTTACCATATTATGCTTGCTATAAGATATCAGAAGACAAGTCATGTTTGACTGCGGCTGACGAGGTTACAGGCTCGATTCCCAAGTTGTGCCATAATTAAGTTTAGGGTTTCTCTGACAAGTATTCCTCAGTACAAGCCCGGAGTTGGAAGTTTCCTGTGCCTGATCTCACTCCGGTAGTGTGGGATTTTCTGTCTCACCGGGTTATGAGAGAAAGGGATCTGTGTTGCGCACACACTTGTGCTCTATAATATTTCCCGCGCAGATGGCTCATCTGTATGCAGATTTGCCAATTTGCTATGAAAATTGTTTTTTTTTTTTCTTCAAAAATGCCACCACCGAATCTCTAGCAGGTACAAAAGTTGGGTGCATGCACGGCATGGCACGTGCAGTGCACGGGAAAGAAACCTTTTATTTCGGAAAAAAAAAAAGATTTTGTTTAATAGATCGAGTACAAATTAAAAACAAATCACACTTACTTTCATTTTCAACCGACTTCAAAAAAAGGAGGAGGTTCTTAATTCGACTGTATTTTTTTTATTTTTTTTTATGTTTGTTACCTCAGAACTTTTTACTGGGTGGACCGATTTGGATGATTCTTTTTTTATTTGAAAGAGCATACTTCCCATGTGGTCCCATATAAATTTTATCGAAATCGGTCAAGCGGTTTTTAAAATATAGCGTGTGCTTGTTGTTGTAAACTTGGCGCGGGAGTTTGAAGTCGGTTGTTTAAAAAGTATTTTTATATTAAATTATAATATTTAAGCCTCCATGTCGATAGACTTTCTAATAAGTCCGACAAAAACAACTCACCTGATTTTATATCGATATAAAGTCATAAAATAGTATGATGTTCATCATAACGTCATTTTATGTCTTCACATAGCAGTAGTACCTTGTATTTAATCACGTATTTTCACATTATTTTTTAGTCTTAAACTAACTAAATTGGACAAAAGTACTATTCATTAAAACCCCACAAGCCTCGGTAAAGCTAGGAAGAAAAATGCTCATAATAAAGCAAATACAGAATTTCATAACTTATCATGTAGTTTTCGCCGTTATTCATTAGCGATTCACATATAAATGCCTGGTGGGAGGCTTCGGCCGTGGCTAGTTACCACCCTACCGGCAAAGACGTGCCGCCAAGCGATTTAGCGTTCCGGTACGATGCCGTGTAGAAACCGAATAGGGGTATGGGTTTAATATAACTGCCATGCCCCTAACAGGTTAGCCCGCTACCATCTTAGACTGCATTATCCTTACCATCAGGTGAGATCGCAGTCAAGGGCTAACTTGTAGTGGATAAAAAAAAAATTGTATTTAAAGTAGGTAATTATATTCATTAATTTAGAAGTTATAAGAGTCAAGACGAACGGATAAATGGAGTCGCTTTGTGTACTTTATTTACATTATACATATAATATAACATTATAAGAGAAGACATAGAGACGATAGCCCGTTCTATAATAAACAATGGATCATAAACCGCTACCTACGTAAGGCTTTAATAAAAGGCCGCATGATAAGTTTAGTCCTTTTCTTTTTCATTAACGCTCTCACTGTTTGTAATGTTTTGTTTGCTTTTAGGGTACCGCGCTGCAACATGGAAATATCATTTTATTTGTCAAAGTAATTTAAGTGTTTTTTCATTATTTAATGCATATAATATGATGTATGATAACATGGATTATTACGCTTTTTTAAAATGTATTAATTATCTTCTTTACCTACAGTAAAAAGTAATATTCTGATTCATTAATTCACTGATTTACTCATCAACGTCCAGCCCAACCCATTGGACATGTTTCGGTGGATCTTTTATTGGTTCAAAACTTTTTGGATAAATAAAGCTAAAGTTTTAAATAATGGCAAGGGATTTACCAAAACATTTTGTCTCATATTTTCTAAGAAAACTTGATAGGCCTGTAGTAACAACTACTCTGAAATATCGCAGTAATCTTCTCTCTAACAGGTTTTCTGTATTCTGCTTATGGTCAGTTGGGTATGTAAAGTCGCTTCTTCTTTTTACTTCTAAGTACTTTTCAATGCGGTTTTACGCGCCATAATAATAATCATTACGTTTGTCTGGGAAAGTATGTAGTTGTCTAGTTATATACTTATGATGATGGTAATAGTACATTACTGCAGCGGCCAGCAAAACAGGCATTGAAGGACGAACGTGTAAATGTGGGCCGAGGCGAAAAAATTGTATATTCTACCTAGACAGTACCTTGACAGATCAAGGTACTGTCTAGGTAGAATATACAATTTTTGAAATTTTAAGTGGACTTTCCGGGGATTATGTTGGTTTGGAATAATGCTAACGAGGTCGAAGTTTTTTTGTATTGTGTATTTAATGGGAGGTCGATGGTCGGAATTGTTTTCGGATAAGGATTTCAATTTTCTTTCATTATTCCAGTGAACAAAATTTTCATAGGTTTTAAAAATTTTTATTTTAACGTTTTCTATAACGGCTCTTGCTGCTTCTTGAATTTCAGGCGGCGTTAAAGTAAAGTGTCTTTACTTGAACTCATTTTGACAAATACATTTCAAAATCAATGATTAACAACGAACAACAATATTTTTTCCCGCGATAAAGTGTTCATATTTTGTTTTTTTTTTTTCAATAAACAGCTTTCATTTAGTTCGAAATTTAAATAAAACCTTTGACAAGTTACCTCCTTGGTTGCCATGTTTCGGAGTAAAAGATTGTTCCATTTTTAAATTACACGACAGATATGAATTTACTATGTAATTTATTTGGCCGCTAAACATTAAGGTAGAATTTTAGTCATTCTATTTCAATGCCGTTAAACCACGACAGATATGGATTTTCATACAATTTTAGCCTACCGCTGCTCGCATGTATTTGGCCAGTACAGCAATTTCGATTTATCTCGAAGAAGGTTGTCAAAATAATGCTCAAATTTCCAAACATGTTTGAGAAAATAATATTTAACGCATTCATATATTTTTTACAGACTAGATTTATGTTAGCCTTCGTGCAAATTTTAATAAAAGCATTAATTACTTAATGGAGGTCGTTATCCCTACTTACATAATAATATTATAAATGGGACAGTGCTACGCGTACAACCCATCTGTTTGACTTATAATTGATTTTTAGTACTAATAGTAAAGGGACCCGCAAAAATCAAGAAACCTCAACCCACGCGGCCGAAGTCGCGGGCATCATCTAGAATCAATATATTCGAGATAACTTTACCTCATCAGACAGATTCATACACGGAACCTAACCTAAACGCGAGTGACACACGCTTTGAAATACTTATTATTCGTTTATTTTTATTGCAACCGGATCGTCCCCTGTTATCGAGGTTCTCATTCGTATTTAAAACGTACGGTATCACGCGATTGTGAGGAACCTAATGGAAACGTAAAAGGGATAATTATATGTATTTTTAATTACATGTCCTTAAGTTATCACGGCACGACGGAGGCTATTTGTTGGTAAAATGTTTTAGATAATAATATAATTTGTAAATGCTAAAGAGGCCTGTCTATTTGTGAGAGTATTGATACAACCAATTTGCATGTCGTATATTATACGATATACGAGCTGTACCTATTGCTGTCGATATATGAGTATCGGAATATAAAATTGTATCTTGCTGTACCTAATTGTTGATTAATATTATACTTTACCGAGCTACTACTTGCGATGAACTTTGGTAGTACTAAGCTTGCTTCGGTGCGGCTAGCACACCTTCATTTCTTTTAAACTTAGGCTATCTATGTATCTGTTACTGTAACAGCGTGAACTACGGTGAATCCAGGGATTTGCCGGTAAAATCTAAGATTGACCAAATCTTAATGGTAAGTTTAACCGCGGGATCTCTAATTTAATAAAAAGGAGCCTAAGTGCTATTCCAGACTATAATCTATCTCTGTGCCAAATTTCATCCAGATCCGTTAAGCTGTTCTGGCGTGATTGAGTAACAAACATCCATCCATCCAAACTTTCGCATATTATAATATTAGCATACATAGTCGGATCTGGAGTTTTCTTCTGAGTCGGAATTCGTAACCGATTTCTCTTTTCAAACTCTTTTCTTGGCCTGAGGTCGGCTATTCTATAAACAAAACTAAAGACAATGTCCTAACAGTACAACGTATGGAGAGTTTCAGGTCATAGCTATAGCTATTATCTTAGCTCAGACGGTTTGCACCACCTGCGTATAATATTCATCACAATAATGAAAGTAGACACTTTAATTGCAGATGCGTCGTAATGCATTATACCTACTTGTATCCTTTCACAATATCTTTATTGTGGTCGTCAAGTTGATGTTAGATTACCACATAACACAGCCTGGTCTGATGGGCAATTGTAATTGAGAACAAACAGTATTTTACTACCTTTAGCTACAAAGCTAAAGGTATAAAACCGTTTCTCATTTGAAACGGCAAAAAGCTTTTATACTTCGACCGCGTGGATGTTTTCTGTTTGTCTGTACTTACATTACGGCTAATCTTTGAATAAAAGTAGATATCTTATCCATGAAGGACATCTCGTATCACTTAATAATATTTTAGGACTCTATTACTAGTCACTACAACCTATAGTGCTACCTATATAGTAAATATACCTTAATTCGAAGTCGTAACAAACTGATAGACAGAAAGTAAACAAAACTGTTTTATTAGGTGCACATAGAGGTATGAAAATTAAAACCGAAATGACCACTTTTCATGTAGTCCCGAACCATTTTCCCAAATCGGCAGAATCTTTGTTAGGGTGTAAGCACACCACAGGCATACAAAAATTGTATTGTATTGTATTATTGTGCCCGTATTGTATAGGTAGCTCATGATGTAACGCCGCGTAGGTCTATGCATCTCCATTTCAAATTTTAAAGAGAATTTTGTAAATTATTTGTAAACCACACTATGTTCGAATACATGATACTATAACATTTATTTGTACATCTCAAAACTGTATTTGAAAATTGAATTGAACTGTATTTGAGAAGAGAAACTGAGAATTGATACATATTGCATACTTAATCAATTCAAAGTGCACGGTTTTTGCCTATAGATTTATCCCTGGTCGCTGGTCACCTAATCTTCTTGTTCAAAGATTTCCCTTATGCCAGTTTTCGCTTCATATCTAAAACGCACAACACTAGTGAAAGTGAAACTGCACGGAACATCTAGTATCCTATAAAGTAGTCGTTTACTGTTAAAATATGTCCCCGTATCCAGCATTGTTAGTTCACGAGATATAGCAACGGCTCTTAGCTTGCGTCATGCGTCCGATAGACGGCATAAAATATTGGATATATCGTATGCTTAAGATAAAAATTCCTTGGGAATGTCCGATAAATACCTATTAGTTAGTGAGTCGAATTGTTTACTGGTTCTTACTTAATGTGTGTCTCGGAATAAGCCATCATTTCTAAAAATAATATACAAGCGGTGTGATATCTTTGGGTACAGTCCCGTAGGTAAAACAAGTATAAATTTTTTTTTTTAAATACCCTCGACATATTGAAGCAACAGGATACCAATATTTATTTTTTTATTATCTTACAAGAAAATATAAATAACATTGAAATTAACATCATACATATTATTATTTTAATTTAATCTAAGAAATAAATTAAAATCTAAATTTAAAAAAATCTAATTAAATTATTATACCAATTTTAATTCCATCAACTAGAAAAGAGCTGATGAACTCCTGAATCGATTTTTTTTTAATTTTAGCTAAGAACATTCTCGATCAAGTGTGACCTGTAAAATAATTAAATTAAATCAAAATCAGTTCATCCGTTTGGAAGCTACGATGCCATAGACAGAAACACAGATACATAGCCAGATTCACACATTAAACTCCCGTCGGGGTTTAAAAGCATAGTAAAAAATGCTTTTTTGTCACGTACGATTTTCCCAAGCGTGGTCCTCGCATTTCATCTTCTTTTGTAGATTTTTTAAAAAATAAAGTATAGTTTTTGTAATAACAATTTACCGCTTTCTTTGAAAGCTCTAACAGGTCTAAAAAACCTTGCTTTAAAATGCTTACTGCGGAAAGGTTATTAGACCTGTTAAGAACTTAATTCTTACAGTAGTGGTGCAGGGCACTATTTTAAGGATATTACTAACTTTACAGTCGGTCTAACTTATTATTTAGCACACATACCCAATATCTCAATGCTTTTTAAGTAACAAGATATTTTAGTTGTAATTAATTGTGAAACGTTTAAGTATCCATTAATTAAAAACATTACTAACACACTTTCTCACACTAAGTAACAACATTCTCTGAAAAATAATCCGTTTAAATCCGTTTACGGATCTCTCGCAAGCATGATAAACAAACAAGTATTCTCGATTACGCATATCTCCATGGTAAAATATACACTACAGGACCCAGTAGAATAGAAAGCTGATAGTGTTTAAGACTTTGATTGAGACATAAAACCTTATAGGGAGCTCTAATGAAAATGTTGTGTAAGAAATACCTGATATATTTGGTGCAAAATATCACACTTTAACCGCTGCTTTGGGCTGTAGGGAAATTTATTTTACGATGTTATTACGCAGACTTGGGTGAATTTAGACATAGCAGTGCAAAAAAACCGGCCAAGTGCGAGTCGGACTCGCGCACCGAGGTTTCCGTACAAACATGTAGTAAGTTTTAAATTATTAAAAAACACGTTTATTGTATGGGGACCCCCCTTAATATATATATTTTTTTAATTTTTAGTATTTGTTGTTATAGCGGCAACGGAAATACATCATTTGTGAAAATTTCAGCTTCACGGTCTATGAGATACAGCCTGGAGACAGACAGACAGACAGACAGACAGACAGACAGACAGACAGCGGAGTCTTAGTAATAGGGTCCCGTTTTTACCCTTTGGGTACGGAACCCTAAAAAGATGTGTTTTGAAAATTTTAACGTAAGAATATAGAGAAAAGAATATAATAGAGAATATAGAATAAGATAAGAGCTGTTACTATAAAGGTATAGATTTAAAATGTTAAGCCTGAAAACAGACAAGGTACGGGACAGGATAGAACTTCGGCGTCGTAGCGGAACCTATTGCCTATTCTGTGGCGGAACGCCGTTTTTCCTGTCTGCGTCTGTGTATGTGTGTGGATTTGGATTTTTTTCCGTCGTGTAGAAACTCTTTAATTTTCAGCTAAAAAAATATTGTAGGTTCTACATCAAGATTGAAAACATTAGGTGCCCTATTCCGTTATGGTCATTCGAGTTTACACCGTAATTTTGAATTTTTGAATTTTGAATTTAATTATTTTTTAATAAAGTTACATTATGGCTTCTGGCAATTTGGTTTCCACAGTGACACTCTAATGATATTTAGCACAAACTGGTGCAAGAATCGTCAAAATCGGTCCACGCGTTCAGGCTGTAGCTGTCCTGCAAGGAACATACAAACATTTAAAGACTGATCACCCTGTGCGTTCCGCAGTCGGGTAAAAAAGTAACACATACTTTTGCATTTATATTTTGAATAATTAGTAGTTTTTTATAATGATTATTTTTTTTTTAATTTCAATCAGTTTATTTTAATAAAAATCGGCTTATTTTAGATAGATATAACTACCAAAAATAGAAGAATATTTCTCGGTTTTATTCAAAGTAGCAATTTATAGTTGATTGGTAAGTAGTAGATACCTTATTATACCTAACTGTTGTGTAAACAGTAAGCTAGTTCACAATCGAAGCGTTAGGTTAGGCCTGGAAGCGCGTTCCAGTTTTTAGATGATCTAGCCTAGCCCTATAAGGCAACTAGTGTTGTTGCAAAACCTAGTATTGTGAGTTGATACGTTGAGTGATGGCCCGAGCCGTAGGCTAGGTTGTAATGGAATTCTAATGTAATTACGCTAAGGCTCACGATGACGTACTTAAAGAATAGTGTGATAGATATTTTTTTATACTTACATATATTATAATAAAGTGCTTTAGAATTGTCATGTCAGTCTACCGCAGATCCTGAATGCCTGTTTTAATAGCTAGAAGGACGTTAGAATAAACATTCATGTTAATAGGTGGTCGGTGCCGACTGCCGAATTCAATATCATCATCATCATCATCACTACAGCCAACACCGCCAACTTCCAACTCCGGGCTGGCACTGAGAATTTCTTAATTGAAAAACCCAATACCTAACTTTTATGCCCGACCGGGAATCGAACCCAGGACCTCGTGATCCGCAGTCGACTATGCTAACCACTAGACCAACGAGGCAGAATTCAATATGTCACCCATGAAAAGCCTTTTTTATTTATGTTATCTTATACATCCACTACCACCACTACAGCTGAATACCTAGCTAAAGCCTATTAACGTCCCACTGCTGGGCACAGGCCTCCACTCTCATAGGCCTCCACTCTCATAGGAGAGAGGGAATTAGAGCTAAGACCCACCACGCTGCTCCAATGCGGGTTGGAGGGCTATCTATAGCGGGATACATACCTACTGGATAATATTAAAAATTATGAAGTAAACCACGAAAACTAACTTATAGGACGATAGATTTGATAATCCCTCAAATCGGTCCAGAAGTCTCTGCAGAGAAATCGGTGTACATTTATGTAGGTACCTATTCCTTGTTTGTGCGTGAAAGTGCCTAAAATTTTATATTTTTTTAAATATTACTACCCATTTACTACCTCCATAGGATTGACAACGAAGTTTACTTATTATTTTCTACTTAAACCCTTTTTAAAGTATTTAGATTAGGTATGTGGCTGAAAAAAAATCAAATTCTTTTCATTATTTTCCGAGAAAATCGCGAACTTTTATTGTACACACATACGAAGCGAGTAACTTCCTATTTGTAGGTCTTTGTAGCGTATCGTTTGTAAATGTAAGTTATATTGTAGACTACTTAAGTACGCTCCTTTTGTAAAAACTTACACATATAAATGCGGCCTTAAAACAATCGCATTCCATATTCTAGGTAGTTCACGCTATAAAGCGCTGGCGTTAACTTTCCCAACAATAATTCATTGGACGCAAAAGCAAAGACAGGTGCGTTGTGATAACATAAATTAGTATTAGATATAGTTAATAGATATTATTTTGATTTAGTATTAACTACCCGGGATTTATAGTTAATTGATTTCAACTGATTAGCGTTGCGGGATTAGTTACAAATTACTGTTATGCAAAGGCGGCTCGCTCAAAGGAGCGCTGGTGCAGTGAACTCCCACAAAATTTAAAAAAATACATAGGTACTAGGTATGTATAATAATCAAATAAACTTTGCTATAAACGTTATAAATATTTTTATATAAATCTATTCCCATTGTCATTTTAATCATGAATATCCATAAGTACCTACCTACCTACTTTACTACTTATTTCATCAATCAACACAAATTTAATACTTGGTATTTTTGTTAAAGTGGAGCGCTTAGAACAGCGCTCCTATAGACGAAAGTTTAGTACAACGCTCTTATTGAAATGTAATGAGAGTAAAAGAGAGCATTCGATGCGAGCGGCGCGTGAGACAAAATATTTGTATGAGAAATTTGGTAAATATGGAGCGGCGCTCCTGACACGAAGTACGCATGCGCGATATTACCCGACTAAATGACATGGCCTGTTGTCACGAAGAAAGAGTTAAAACTCGCGAGTATTTTTTTTATTCGTATTATGCCGGTAAGATGTAAACAAAACACAAAATACGAAAGTAAATTTATTTTGATTTCTTCGCGAGTGCGTCGGATCATTGTACAGTGGCTAGAAAATTTGTATTGTTGTTTTAAATAGTGTACAATGTACATATTGTGTTGTGTATTTATGTGAAAAAGACTGTGATTTATGTAAATAGTGTAGGCGATTAAAATGGAACAACATAACGTAATGACCGCCGATCATTTACAAATAATTGGTATGCATTTTCTTTTTTTTTAGTGAACTCCCAATATGATCTTTCACGAGCCGCCTCTGCTGTTATGGTCATACTCCCTTGTTAGTTGCGGTAAACTGATAGTTTTAGTTACCTACTTGTAATTACTTTAAGTTTGTTAAGTAAAAATTTTCAACTTGTAGCTAGCTTTAAGCTATTGATGTAAGACATAAGGCGTAATTGAGTTTTCGACAAATCCTTAGCAATCGTTAAATCACGCACGTAAGCAAAATACGTTGCATGTTTTGTAATTTAATGGATAAAACTTACTGGGAATGTGGATGTAGACGAAGTAACGTTAATACAATAGTTCCACCAAAAATGTAAGCCATATAGAGCAAATGTTTTGTGGCAGCCATCTTTTATCGGGCGAATACACACTACAGACAAAAAGTGTTGAAAGTCTACACGCAACTTTAACATTGAGCTGCACAAACTGACGCGATAGTACGACACGTGCTTACGATTAAAGGCTCAATTTTTTTATTTAAAAATAAAACGCTACTATATTTATTCATGTTTTCTTTTACGAAAAAGTTTTCTGTATGTAGTTTAGGAAATGTTAGTAGTCTGTGGTATAGCTATATGAATATTTTTTGTGTGTATATTATGTGTCACCGTAAGATTGTAAAAACCATAAGATTGTAATCTAACGCATTTTTTTTCGATAGATTGTAAACAGTCCAAAGATTGTGAACCGTTCAATGTTTTAAGTGTTAATTTTTGAAATATTCATTGTATTTACGTTTTCTTGTCTCTTTCTTGTAGGTTAGGTTAGGGTTCGACATAAATAATCAAGTAGTGCCCGGCCGCATCGGGTTAGTAAACCTAACAGATTACAATCTACCGAAAAATAATCCGTTATATTGTAATAATTCGACAGTTTACAATTTCGCGAGTTAGATTACAATCTAACGGTTTTTACAATCTTACGGTGACATATGCAAACTTATAATAGTCATATTATAACTTACAACAAACACTTGGCTTTAAATTTTAAACCTAGCTGCGTTAAACATGACAAAAATCAAGTTTATATTCAAATCAAGTAATAACTTAGTTGGACTTTTACAATAAAGCAGCGCCTCAAGCACTTAGAACACAATAAGACAATAACTTAAAGTTACCTACTAACATGACCTCATAATAATATATGATGTTGTTCAGGTCATCATTTACACATTTTGCTGATAATATCTAAACCTAGATATAGGTGAATACCTTGTACCTATATTATAATACTAGCTAATGCTCGCGACTTCGTCCGCGTGCATTGAGGTTTTTCGGTTCCCGCGCAAACTCTTTAATTTTCCGGGATAAAAAGTAGCCTATGTGTTATTCCAAAATTCTTATAATTTATCTCCGTGCCAAATTTCATCCCCTAACCTACTCGATGAGGGACACTACTTCTTTCGCATGGATTTAGGTTTTTAAAAACTAAATAATACCTAAATAACCGAATCAATACAAGCCCTAGTCCTTAGGAATTTAAGCTATGTTACGGTACTAAGGTTGAAAAAGACGTCGACCGCCCCGACCGACGCGACGTGACGTCTACCGACGCGAAAACGGCGTTTTACCGCGTTTCGTTTTTTCTTTGAATTTCGTTTGCATAAAGCTCTTCTGACCAATACCGCGTCTGTAGGTTTAGTGAGACGCCTTATTCCGTTTAAGCTGTATCAAACATCGTGACAATAGCAATCGTTGTGATTGACTGAAATTTCTAACCTTAAATATTTTAGCCAATACCGTAAAAGTATTAACCACACACACATACAAATTCTCGCCTTTAGAATATTACGGTGATGTGATAATTAAACGATTTTAATAACATCTTTTGGTAATATTTATGGTTAATTTTCTCACTGATAGTTATGATCGTGATTCGTGATCATCATAAATATAATTTTGTATAAGTCGGTATTATGTTCTATAGTGGTTATAATAGCCTATTGTGCTACAATACAACAATGAGGAAAATATTGTGTTTATCTGCGTACATGATTATTACCTATATACCTATTATGTATATCTATATTTTACTCAATTGTTTAATCTGTGGGAATCTTTAGATACAAGATACAATAAATAATATTCGTAACTTAATAAATGTACACAGGTATTTGATTTTATTGATATTGGTATAATGCAAATTATTGCATTAACTTTTTGAAGGCATCCTATGTTATTTATGTAGCTATTAGATAGGAATAATAATAATTGTTACCGGCTAATATAAATTATTATTCAATGCTAGCTCGTTTACCCTTAACTGGTTGCAGAGGTCAGATTGAAAATTGACCCCTGATAAAATTAGTAACCTGTGAAATTTTGATTCTAATTGAAAAGTAGACCATGCTTAAAAAAAATAAGAAACAAGCTACATGAGAATGAGATAATTAACATAACTTGTATTCTATCTCATTCTCTCGCAGGCTAAATCCTATTATGAGTATGATTATCTCTTTTTGGTGTCGCTTTTCCGTTTCATCGAATTTTCAAATCATAACGATTCTAAAGAAGTTTCACTCCAAAACTCAACAGTTAGGTTTTACGGTTTCTGCGAGAACCAGAGAAACCATAGATCATAGAGCTTATTAACATTTAATTTTCGACCTAGAACTGTTGCACGCACATTTACTCGTACATATACGTAACGTTTCAGTAAATGTCCGTCCATCACTGCCTTGGTGGACTGACGTTATATTTACACGCAGTAGGACGTCCAAACAATTAATATTACAATTGTAATGGATGAGCTCCATATTCCCGTGTAATTTACTGCTTGGGATACCCGTCAAGTATTGCCTACTTGCGAACAAATGACTTACTACAATAACTATTGTAGAGCGATAAAATAATGTCCATAGTTGGGTCCATTAGATGAGTTTAATATTATATGATGTAATAGCATTTCACACATTACTCTAACTTTAAATTGGTATAATGGATATTTTAACAGTGGGTATTTATGAGTATAACCAATAATAGAACAAAGATTCAATGCATTGTTCTAGAATTGAATATTGTATACACAGCAATCGCTTTTCTTGGCTTTTCTGGTAGGCACTATCACGTAAAACTTAGTGCTAGGTACCAGTTTAGCTGTAATACTTATGTATGATTTTCTCTGAAAATAATTTAACACAACTGTGGCCAATTCTGTATACTTAACATAATCTCTAAACTAAATGACAGCTTTAAATCTAGTTCTGTCCCTTTCTGCAGGGAGTATTATGAAAGCGTTAGCAATATTTTTATTGCTCTCAGTTTAGCTTAGAGATTGTGCACTGCAGAATCAGCCCCGATGTTTTTCTTTACTCACGCAATTACATATTGAATAACTAGCGAATGCCCGCGACTTCGTCTGCGTGGTTTGAGGTTTTTTGGTTTTCTCCGGGATTCTGGATCTCCGGGAACTCTTTAATTTTCCGGGATAAAAAGTGGCCTATGTGCTATTCCAGACTATAATATATCCCTGTGCCAAATTTCAGCCAGATCCGTTCAGCCGTTGGGGCGTGATTGAGTGACAAACATCCATACATCCATCCATCTATCCATACATCCATCCATACATCCATACATCCCAACAAAAACAAAACTAGCAGCTAAATAAAAACCTTACCTTCCCCCTACCTACTCTGCAAGGGCTTACGAAGATGAATTGGTTTTTCCCTTTGATAAACTATTTTTTAAGAATCGAACCTATTTTTCCGCATACCTTTACTGTGCATTAAAATTTATAACCAGCTCAAAACCGTTTCATAGAAACAAGCATTCACCAAAATTGAGATTCAAATATTTATTCGTAAGTGGTACCACAGTAGGTCGCCTCATTAGAGAGGTACGGTCCCTTTTAGGCCGTTACTGGCCGCTAGACAGGTGCGCGCATTAAAATGATTAAGCCATTGTTCTCACGGCTCGATACTTGTTCTTGCGTACAGATATATTGTTAAGCTATAACAAGTAAGTAGGTAACCCCGCAGCCTAAAGGGATACTTCATTCAGTCAGTCAATGGTGACATCTAGACATCAATCAAGCAATCGGCTTTGTATTCAGCGACCAACAAGTCAGTATAGTAACTTGTTACATTATTATACTTAAATGTATTGCTTATTATCTGAATATTTTTTAAGCTTTTGCATAGCTTCTATCGCGGGCCGTGAGGGTGGAGACCGAATCCAGAAATTCCGTAACGAAATTGAAAATCTAACACTTTGGTTGCTATGACTACTTGTGTTGTTGACTTCAAATTATTGAAAATAAAAAGACTATTTTTATGAAAAGATAATTTGGAATATAAAGGCGAAATAATTTTAAAGAATTATGAACATAATCCTGAACATAATTCTTTAAAATTATTTCGCCTTTATATTCCAAATCATCTTTTCATAAAAATAATCTTTTTATTTTCAATAATTTGAAGTCAACAACACAAGTAGTCATAGCAACCAAAGTGTTAGGTAAGTTGATAAAAAATGCTATGCAATAGCTTTACCGCGGCAGTCTCCGAGTGCCACACGTCTTTTTTTATTTATATAGCATTATTTCCATTTTAAAAGAATAACTAGTGAATTTCATTCCGGCTCTTCTTAAAACAATAAGTGTCATAAGTTAGCCTTTTTAAAATAAATCATATTTAATTACAAGGTGGTGGTAGAGTCTTGACATAATATTATCATAACACAAGTCCTACATTAGCTAGCTGCTAAGCAAGAGTGGCGAGACGGAGTAGGGATTATATCGATCAGTAGAAATCGCTTCCTTGCTATGTTACGCTTCTGCTAAAATTGATTACTTGTTTGAGAATGAGAGAGTACGTTAGTCGCTCGCGTGCTTGTCCGTTAACGTCGTCTCACTGTATGTATTAACACCGCGGTAAGCTTTTGTGAGTATCGGTTGTAGGCCTACCAAATGTGGTTGCATAATAGCTTTTGGGAAATAAAGGTTGAACGGTAGAGTGGTATATACTCGTATCGAATAACTAGATAAACTTCATTGAGCAAATTCGGTTGGTAACTGGATATTTGCTACAGGAACTTTTCAAAATAGATAAGGGCAATAGAGCTGTTCAATCTATATCTATACTTACTAATATTATGAATGCGAAAGTTTGGATGTATAGATGGACGTTTGTTACTCAATCACGCCCGAACGGCTATTGAATGAAATTTGGCACAGAGATAGATTATAGTCCGGAATAACACATGGGCTACTTTTTATCCCAAAAAATTAAGGATTTCCCGCGGGAACCAATAAAACTCAATCCACGCGGACGTAGTCGCGGGCATCAGCTAGTTAGTTATATTATTAAACTACTTCGTCCATTCATATTTACGTATTTCTAAAATCTCGAGGGAACACGTTGATTTTTAGGGGTCAACAGTATCCTACTGCCTCCTACATCCTATGCCTATGAGCATCTCCGCGATGCAGTCTGTTTATCTACCAAATATCTTCGAAATCAGTTTAGCGGATGGGCCGTGAAAACGTAACAGAGAGGCAGACAAGTTGATAGTTGAAGATGAAGTTATTTCCGATTTTCGTGGAAATTGCTTAATTTTCCTTCCCTAATACCAATTTATTTCTTTCAAATCGGGTAAAAAGATGGGCTAGGTACATGAAAGCGTAGCAGACAGACAGACATACTTTCGCATTTACAATACTTTAGTTTAGATAAGCTTCTCTACCAATCTAGCAGTTAGTAAAATCATCCGCGTGAGTTGCAGGAAAAAGATGATTTCACTAACAGTCATTATTTTTTTAGTCTGCATAATTTAATGCTTAATCTATATATTATATTATATATATACATAAAAATGAATCACTATTTCCCTTGGCCACGGCATCACGCGTGAACGGCTGGACCAATTTCGCTAATTCTTTTTTTTGTTGAATAGGTGACGACCTGGAGAGTGACATAGGCTACTTTTTATCCCGGAAAATTAAGGAGTTCCCGCGGGAATAACAAAAAACTTAAACCACGCGGACGAAGTCGCGGGCATTATTAATAACTATTGACGTTTCCCTTTTAGGTATCTAAGATAGGATACGCCGTTACGTTACATCGTAGGTACGTTACTTAGTATATAGTCGTTTATACTTAATAGTATCATATCTTACGTCCTAAAGATAGGATACAAAGTAACTCCGTCTCTTAAGTCCTATACATAGCCCATACAACGATAGGATAGTGGTATGAGACGGGTCGTGGGAACAATGATTCAATCATAAAGCGCACCTGCCGATTCATCTCATAGAAACTGTACTACAGGTTCTCGAGAGCTATTCGATTAGTGCAATCCGGTTTATTGAAGCTCAAAACTTCTATTAGTTTCGTATTAGCATAACTATTATAGTTTTTGTATCTTGCTGGTTATTTTCTGGCTGGTTAGTAAGTAGTGAATGCACGGATGGTAGATGATTAAATACAAAAGTACTTTATGCTAATTTACAATTTTTTTTATTATAAAGCTCGTTTGTTTTTCTTTTTGATTTACAGAAGTAACTTAAAAATTATAATAAACTACATGATGCCAGCGACTTCGTCCGCATGGATTAGACATTTAAGTCCCGCGGGAACTCCTTAATTTGCCCTATATGTCCTTCCCCGGAACACAAACTATCTCTGTAGGTACAACATTTTATCAAAATCAGTAGAAAAGATGGGCTGTGAATGCATAGCAAACAGGTGCACTTTGGAATTTAAAATATTAGTACATACTTAGATATGGATTTTTGAGCGTAAGGACGGCTTTCCACCAGAGATGTGCTACCACAGAATAGGTTTTGAATGGAAAACCCACCAATAAATGGATTTTCCATTCAAAACCTTGATTTTCAAAGTTTTAATAGCTAGATAATAAAATTAGATCGAGCTCTCCTATTGGGGGGTTCCCCACGCGCATCCGTAGCTACGCAACGTAGCACATCTCTGGTGGAAATAGCATTAACGGTGTAACTGAAAATGCCAGCATCCAGAGCACAATCAGTGAGAAAACAAATCTCAGACACATTTTTCGAAAAATTCAATGGAAGGCTTCGGCCGTGGCTAGTTGTAACCCAACGTACCGCCAAGCGATTTAGCGTTCGGTACGATGCTGTGTAGAAACCGACTATACCGAGTATAATATAACTGCCATACCCCTAACAGGTTAGCCATATCATAACCATCTACATCATCACTTACCATCAGGTGAGATCGTAGTCAAGGGCTAACTTGTAGTGGAATAAAAACAAGTTTGATGTAAAATTGTGTTTAAACGTTTTCACACTCACTGTGTTTGGACTGCAAATATAATTTCCTTTGAATCAACAGAAGAAATCTCTTCATAATTTAATATAAAAAATATTTTTAAACAACCGACTTCAAACTCCCGCGCCAACTTTACAACAACAGCACACGCTATACAAAGTACTTATTTTATTGTTGATATTTTAAAAACCACTCGCCCGATTTCGATAAAATTTATATGGGACCACTTGGAAAGTATGTCCTTTCATATAAAAAAAGAATCATCCAAATCCGTCAACCCAGTCAAAAGTTCTGAGGTAACAAACATTTAAAAAAAAATACAGTCGAATTGAGAACCTCCTCCTTTTTTTGAAGTTGGTTGAAAATGTGACAATAATATCAAACCCAGCAGCTTTTGCTTGCTTAAATCGCTTTTATAAGACAATAAGTCACTATATAACGATCTCTATCTATCGTTTGCATCGAATTAACTCAATTATATAAGATTTTAATATCGCCCACTTATTTAAATATTTAGCCACAGACTGAATGAAAATATAAACAGCACAATATAAACTGATTGCCCAATTCTAGAGTAGCCGATAATTCCATCAAAGAAACCTCAATCGTGAGATTTCTATTAGCAACAAATCTTGTGCTCATTATGTCATCAAAATTAGCCTTTTCATTAAATAGCGAATTGACGTATATTGTTGCAGAATAAGAGTAAATATTTGATATATCTACACACACGCATAACGTGACACAGCCAAAGTATTGTAGAAAGACATCCTATCACATGGTAACTTGTGCCAAAGAGAGTATCCGTAGTCATACCCGAAATCCATTTAAAAATTGCTTGACCGCGATACAGCGGCACCCGGGTATGGTCCGCGTAAAATAATCATGCTTAGTTTTATCGGCAGCATCGAGTTTGTTCGACACAAATGGATTCACTTTTAAAAAGACAGTAATCAACAACTCCGTCTATATCTTTTCTTTGATCTTCGCACCTACCTTGAGAAGGTTGGCAATCGATTTGTCAGTGTAGGCGTACCTTTGTGTAGTATTTATCACGAGACAAAGACATAAATGCAATTTTTATTATAACCACCTACTATTAAATGACACAATAGGACGGCGAATGTGTAAACATATTAATGTTAAGTGGTTGTGGGTTATGTTAATTCATGTATTAAAATATCCGTTTTAACGCTTTTCCAAACGATTTCATAATCTGTTTGTTTTTACGAGAAAGTAATAGTCATTTATAGTTGCTCTTGCTTATTTATTACCCGAAAGAAGCCCATTTTTTTTTAAATAAGTATATTCATTAGCTTTGGGTAATCAAGAATATTAAATCATTAAGAAAATGATTTGCCTTTTTTAATTCAAAAACGAGATCCGTTAGAAAATAAATCATCATCAATACTTCAATACTAATATTATAAATGCGAAACTTTGGGATGGATGTTTGTTACTCTATCACGCCAGAACGGCTAAACGGATCTGAATGAAATTCGGCACAGAGATACATTATAGTCTGGAATAATACAAAGGCTACTTCTTATCCCGGAAAATTAAAACCTGGAACCAAAAAACCTCAATCCGCGCGGATGAAGTTGCGAGCATCAGTAGGTATATAAATAGAACGTGAGAAGATTTCCCCAAGGCACCTTTCTTGCGATGTTCTCGCCCAAGACACTTTTGTGAAAAGGGCCGACACTAGGTATTACACGGGACCTACAATGTCCTTTAGTGTAAGCACGCTCGGGCATTCTGAAAGGCTCGCTCGCTTTTATGTTTTGGGAATAGGCTTTCGGAAAGCTACGTGTTTTGTTGTTAGTCCGTTATTTATTGCTGTTCTTTGCGTGGTATTTGGAGTTGGGACTGTTTTTGTATTGGAACATTTTGAGTTAGTTCATTTTACTTAAAAATAAACTAATAATTAAACATTTTATGTACGTGGTTTTAAACGGATTTTTACGTACCTTTCGGAGTTGGAACGGTATATTATATTTGGATGTTTGTAAATATTTTAAATTGCATTTCTTTTGATACTAAATGATACTTTGAATAAATCAGTAAAGAATAAAAATCGATTTATCAATAAATATTAGTGGGCGAGACACACACACACGAGACAAACGAACAGAATATCAGGTGGACGATAATTGCTTGGACTGAAATATTTGCTTGCTAAGTACATGATAGTATCTGAAACCATGAAGTACGCATAACATTGTTACATCTTCTACTAAAGTCATATTCAACAAATAAGCATTTTCTTGTACGTATTTCATTTCAAATTAAAAGAACCTCATGCACGAAAGATTGATGACTTTGATCTTCAATGAAATTGGTATAGTTATAACTAGTAAAAATTCAATTATCTTACTTCCGACAGCATACATAACAATTACTCTTGACACAACAATTATTATGATATCAAAGCGTTACTTCATAGAAATAGTACGTAGCCCATTATTCAGAAACAATCAATTATAAAGATTATAAAACCATACATCGTAACAGGGGACCTGTCGAATGTATCACAAATTAACTATACAGAGTTACTCATAAAAAACTGGTCAAATGCGTGTCAGAACACGTATAAAGCAGGGTTCTGCAGCTATGCTGATTTCTAAAACATTGATTGCTATTATTATTATTATCATTATTTATTACTAGCTGATGCCCGCGACTTCGTCCGCGTAGTTTAAGTTTTTTTGATTCCCGCGGGAACTCAATTTTCCGGGATAAAAAGTAGCCTATGTCACTCTCCAGGTCCTCAACTATACCCATGCCAAAAATCACGTCAATCCGTTGCTCCGTTGCGGCGTGATTTAGAGGACAAACCAACAAACCAACAAACAAAGTGACTTTCGCATTGATAATATTAAGTATGATTTACAATTTTTTTTTGCTCGATATTTCGTCCGCCTGAATTTAGGTTTCCTTTCTCGGGATAGGAAATCTCTGTACCGAATTTCTTCAAAATCGGTTGAGCTGATGGCTCATAAAAGCGTAGCAGTTAGACAGACTATTGCGTTTTTGATATCAGTCAGGATTATTTTACCAATATTAATCTGCTAAATTTTATTATTACATCTCTAACAATTGATTTTTGATACAGCTATGTCATATGTCCTCCCGACCGAACGACGGCCAGAAACATAGCGAGAGGCGGACTCTACGAAACTTTAACCCAATCATTTTACCACGGAACCCTAGAAAAACAAGTTCAAACTCTTTAACAAACGACAACTGTCATGCGTAGGCGCTCAGACACGCCGCTTTTTATCTAACATCTGTGACAATATAGCATAACTATACCTAGTTACAGCTATAATAAAACATAACATTATAATCTAACGTGAAGCAGGTACCTTTTAGTAGCGGTTTGATGGCAAAAGATGTACCTTTGTATTATACGGATCCTAATTTTATGAGTTGCTGGTTAGTTAGGTACAACTAGTTGCATTGTAGATTATTTAAATTGCGAAAATGACTTTTTATTTTACAAATTGTAAACATTGATTAAATGCAGTTGAGGGACGAGTGGCCCAGTTGTGACAACGCATATCAGTCGACTGCGATTGTTAAGCAACGTTGACCCAATTCGGTAACCGAATGGGTGACCGAATTTGGAGGTCCAAATTTAGACTTTTTGTTTCCTCTGTGCTTCGGAGAGCTCGTTAAGCCGTCGGTCCCGGTTATTATCACTAACATCTGGTAATAATCGTTACAAAATATTCTTAGTTGAGTCGTATGCGGAAGGACGTGGAAACCCACCGCATTATTATCCCAAGAAAACTCCTGCTATTGTGTGATTAATGGAAAGGGCTCACGACTCTCAGTAATGAGGAAAACGATGAAAAGAAAGAAACATTGATCAACCATGTAGAATTGTCAATTACATCCAACAGAGTAAAACTATACATAATTAAAGTCCAGCAAGACAACTTCTTAGCAAACATAGCATTTCATTGGAAAGCGGAGTAAGAACGGAAACATGCAATAATAAGGCTGATTACCGTCAGAATAGTTGGTATGATAAACGACATGATTGCCAACAATAAACAATTTTCTTCGACATCCTGTATTGACATGTTGGGTGACTGATTTGCTTGTCATTTTATTGTAGTCAAGATTAAGAAAAATCCTAAAAACATAATTTGTTTTTTTCATTACAGCGAAAGACAATACCTACATTACTATTAATTTCCGAAACGCACAGCGTTGCATACAACGCTGACGCAGCTTAAAAAAATATTTTCGTCACTTAAACGCCTTATTTAACTAATTTAATGTACGTACATAATATTTTCGACGACGACCTCAAAAACGAACATGTATTTTTTCAATACAGTTGTCAAACATGGCGCACTTTCAGAGGCTGTAGTTATGATTCGAAAATTGAATCTTTCGCATAGGCATCTTACTTTTACACGGTCGTGACTTACTTTTACAAGCTCGACACTTACTTTTGCAGTTTAGTTTTAAATTTTCCAAGTCAATTAAAAAAGTTAATAAGCAAGGAGTTTTCATACTTATTAAGGCTTTTTACGAGGAAAAATGAATGAATCCGTACGTCTTAGCATTGAATTTCCAAAATTCTTTTAAATGGTTGTTGATTATATTTAATTACCAGTTTTAATTTAATTATTTTCAACATTTGACAAAAATCGAATAGGCTGTATTACGCGTAGGTACGAACCCGTAGCCTAGTTTCGTTGAAAAAAAAAATGTCCATGCGTAAATACGCGCCATTTGCTGAAATTTTTTATTTTTTATGTGATAAATTGATTATATTTTCAACTGTATTGAAAAATTCTTTTAAATGGTTGTTGATTATATTTAATTACCAGTTTTAATTTAATTATTTTCAACATTTGACAAAAACCGAATAGTCTGTATACGCGTAGGTACGAACCCGTAGCCTAGTTTTGTTGAAAAAAAAAATGTGTCCAGGTGTAAATACGCGCCATTTGCTGAAATTATTTATTTTTTGTGATAAATTGATTATATTATTGTACTATTTCCCACAACCGTATTGAAAAACGTCGTGTGATACACGGGTGTGAAGGTTATTGCAAACTCGTGACATTAAAAACCCTCACCTTCGGCTCGGGCTTATTAATGACAGCTCGTTTGCAATAACCTACTTTCCACCCTTGTATCACAATATACTATTGAAAACAATACTACAATTCTACTCTTGTTACTTTTGTCGGTTGCAGCCTGCAGATAAGGAACTATTATAATAATAATTATTGAACCACGTTAAAAATTATTAAAAATTAATTATTTAAAAAAAAAAAATTTGTTTCACTGGCAAATAGGAGAGATAATTTTTGAACAATCTATCTACCAGTGACTTCTATTTACCAGTGAAATAATATAGATTGGTTACACGTAATATAAGCAGTAGGTATTTATAGGGAGATAGGCAGGTAGGCAGTAGGTACTATATACAGTTATGTGCATACAGTCCAAACTAAACAACAGACAAGCTATTTGTTTCAAGACCGCTAAGCAGAAAAACAATTTGAGGAGAAAACATGCGAGGTACTCAGAATTGCCTAGTTTATAAGCAGATGGCTACCGGGGCCATTATCATTGTAAATTGTCGCAATTTGCATCCAATCCTTCTTCCTTGTTACACGCATTACTGTTCCACTTCATTCCGGCCGTGGTTTGTACTCGTAAGTGGTGATAATTTCGCGTACGGTTTTCGGTGATTGAATGTGGTTGGCTTACAGAATTAGCCCCGTTAGTCAAATCATGAGAAAGTTTTACGCGAACCAAGTTATACTTAGCGTGAATATTGTATACGAAAAAATTCTTACTACAAATTAATAATTTTTAAAACGCATTAAAAATTATGTGTGTTTGGTTGTCCTTCTATCACGCCGCTACAGAGTCTACGGATTGACGTGAGCGTTTTATGCATGGATAGTACAGTTCTTCTACTGGCGATTGTCATAGGATACTTTTATTCCGGGAGAATTCTCTGTATTTCCGATTTTAAAAATCTAAATCGACGCGGTCGAAGCACGGGCATCATCTCGTGAAAACTATTTCTTATGTTTGTTAATACAAGGATGCAACCGTTAAAATACCCATCCTCCACATCGAAACAATATAAATTCATAACGGTCTATAAACAACGGTTTAATACTAGTAATATCACGGCGTTACTGGCGGGTCATCACCAACTGAGGATGACCTGTTATAAACCTAAGTTACTACTGAGTAAGTGTTATTTTATACTGGTAATTTAAGATGAACAGCCACTTTAACTTGGCCTCTATTGCTATAAGCTTTCATATAAAGCTTACGTAGACAAAAGACAAGTCAGTGTTGTATTGATAAGTATGATTTCTTAGAAAGTTTGCGTTTTCATAACCGCAAAATGGTTTGAAAATTATATTTTTCACTGTAAACGTTTTTTTGTGTAGCTTTATTTATGGGAATAATATATTAGAAATATTATTAGATCAGAGATAAGTGTTAAGTATAGTGTATAGTAGTAAGTACATACAAAAGGGTATATTGTAATACGTTAGGTATTTGGTAATTTATAACACAATGATTTATTTGTTTTATTTTCAATAACTTTTGTTTATTTATTCTTAGGTCAGGTAGGTTCTTTTGTTTATTTATTTCACAAACCCTATAAACCATTTGTGTCCTTTTTGTGTGAAGCTTGAATTATTATTCAACTTGACCAAAAGTGACATCATCTGAAATTTTAACTAAATCAGTTCAGGCCCGAATTATTAAACCGACATCGAGGTAAGAATACGTTCACAAGTTTTGGTCAAGACTGATTCTTAGCTGATGCCAATTTAATACGGACCTAAGCCTGGTTTAAGCCATTTTTTTTTTTTATCCACTACAAGTTAGCCCTTGACTGCTATCTCACCTGATGGTAAGTGATGATGCAGTCTAAGATGGTAGCGGGCTAACCTGTTAGGGGCATGGCAGTTATACTAAACCCATACCCCTATTCGGTTTCTACACGACATCGTACCGGAACGCTTAATCGCTTGGCAGCACGTCTTTGCCGGTAGGGTGGTAACTAGCCACGGCCGAAGCCTCCCACCAGGCCAGACCAGGGAAAATTCAGAAATTGTAAATTCCCAAATTGACCCTGCCGGGGATCGAACCCGGGACCTCCGCACGTTAAGACAACAGCGCTACACACTGCGCCACGGAGGTCGCCATTCATAGGTATCCGTAGAGGTCCTTATATATTGTAGTTACCTACCATTATTAAGTCTATGGTTTAAGCAGTTTGGTGTGGTTTGGTATAAGAGGGCTATAGAGTGTTAAAACCTTGGCCTGTGTAGAATAGACTGCCTTGTCTGATGTATGCACAAGCTGTATGTACGAGTCGAGTTAAACTGCCGATGCTCATAGTAATCTAACTATCTGTTTGCTAAATCTAACTGTACGCAGGTTTACGACAGTTATTTGACTAAGTTACTTTAATAATCAATCCAGCTGTTATGAATACCAGCCCTTCTTATACTCCAGTTTAACTGACTCCAGTCATAAAGTAAGGTGAACAACTGAAGTCATATAAATATTATACTGTTAGTTTAAAAGAACAGGCTTAAATTACGAGTTTGTTTGAATAAGTTTGTTTTGTGAAAAACCATTGGATTTCAAAGGGAACAGAAAAGAATTATTTTTGAAGTGAAAACTTCTTTAGCCGCGTTAAGCACTTTTTGGTATGGGAAAAACTTGTGGGTTCGCGTCACCGACATGCTCGTGACGTATTATGCAACATTAGTGCTGTGTTTAACTTTACAAGTAAAATTGAATGAATTTAGTTTTCACTTCTATCGGCAGTCCCCCCACTCCCTAAGACTGCAATTTTTTTTCCATACTATAAGCTTGTAAAATATGCAACAGAAACTATTTTTTTGCAACATTTTCTATGCTTAATATTTAAGCTGTTTATTTATTTTAAATAGAAACATAAAAAATAACTCCAAACAACTAGCTAAAATTCACAAAATTTAGTTTGTAACTAATTTAAAAAAAATCTTATTTTCGTCAAGCCTAATTTTGGAGCTAATCCAAAGACAATCATGCTGTTCACCGCATGCATCCAAATTATCTTTGAACCAAGTTAAAAAAGGGGAAGTTTCTTATATTTTCATGTAGCGTACTTTAAGGCGTAAACACACTACGGATAGGACAGCGTCTCACGTCTATGCGTGCACCTTTATATGGAGCTGCAGAGACCTGCGCGACAGACAAAACGTGTTTCTCATACTACGCAGAAGTTTTGACATATCCTGTCTGAAGTACTTTTTACACGACTGCCCAAAAAGGAGTCCGTTTTCAGGATTCCTGTATATGTGAGTTTCTTTATTACACCATAACTTCTAAATGCCTGAACAGATTTGGATGTATTGGGTATCGTTAGAATCCTTACATCATCCCTCGGGATCACACTGGTTATAAATATTTAAAAAACAATATGGCAGGGCAGTCGTGTTTTAAAAAAATAATTTCTCCCTTGAACATTGCTTTCGGGAAGTGATGCTACAGGTCAAGTCATGCTCGTGAGTAGGCTGGCACCGCTTTTCGACAGTCGTCAAAAATATTTTATTAGAATAATTATCGGCTAAGATAAACTCAATGGATTTTTTGTTCCATAAACAAGTGAGTGTCAGATTAGTGACACCTACAGCGCCGGAAGGGTGGGCTTAGTTATTAAAAAAAATTGAGCCACTTACTGCAGGCCTACTTACTAGCTGATGCGCGGGAAGACTTGGCCTACTTGGCCGCCAAGTTTCTTTTTTTTTCTTGATTACAAACTCAAAACTTAAAATTATGCCTTCTGCTCTTTGCCATCTGTGTCTGCTCTGTTTCCCTCTCTCTACTTAACACTTCCTTCTGTCGATTTTTTTCCTGTCTACGGTAAAACTTAGTCTATAAGTCAAAACTAAAATCAAAGGGGTAATTTAAAATTCAAACATCGATTCTGAACTCGAGTAATCGATACATCGTTTTTTCTAATACAAAGACTCATTCATCTTTCTTGCGTATCATTGATGTTTATCTCACAAGATAGTATCGATTCAAAAAATATTGATATCGAAGTTTGTCAAAGGTCCAACGATAGTATGATAATGTTTATGACTTTATGGATGGAATGAGTTAAGTAATAATTTTTATCCGCACTTCAATGTACCTCTAGTGATTTCCCATTATATCTATCATAAATTTAAAGATATTTTTTCTTGTTAAGGAAATTCATAGGCAAATTATACGGTAAGTAATTTATTATAATCTTTCCTTGATTCCTCATCTCTCACTAGTCTCTTGGAAGTGGTGATATGTTTTCTGATTATTAAATCACTAGATAAGTAATGTCCATTGACTTCGTCCACGTGGATTTTTTAAAAATCCCCTCGGAACTCCTAAATTTTATTGGATAAATAGTAGACTGTGCCATTCGCAATGTTTCTAACTTTAACACAATGCAAAAATCACGTCGATTCGTTGACCAGTTGTGGCGTGATTTTTCAATCACGCCACAACTGGTCAACGAATCGACGTGATTTTTGCATTGTGTTAAGATCAACCAAAAAAGCGCTTTTTAACATTTTCGTATTTAGAACGTATAAATAAAACTAAGGCTTATTAATTATTTTATTTATTGCTCCATAAAGCTGATGTTCAACGTCAATATCGATACATCATTTTTCTTCGATAAATTCTTCTATTTATTACTTTTCCTTTATGGTGTACCAAAGAATATGGAATTAAATTCAACAGTTTTTTAGTGTCACAGTTTTACTAAGTTGTGGGAAGGACGCTTTTTTTACTCTGCTCTCTAAGTACTGGCAAAAAGTGATACGCTATACCATGTATAAAAGTACCATACCTCTTCCAGGCTAGCGCGTTTCACATTAGATTACATCACTTATCATCAAGTGAGAGATCGTTATCAGCAGCAAAACCTGTCATCGATAAAAAATATTTGTAATCCAACTTTAGCTAGATACTTGGTAGGTATCACCCGAAGATTGAATAAAAAAAGTGTAACGGAAACCGACCGGTTCTATTACGAACAAAGACATTAACTTTAAAACATATTTACATCATCTATGCAGTAGGTACCTTACTATAATAACCCTAGAGTCAGATTTATATTATGTACAATTTAAAAAAAACGATTACCCAATTGGGCCAATTCATTTAAAAAGTTCGCCGTCGAATTCATTCTCACGACACAATATCACAAGACCGGATAACATTAACATAGAAAAACGAGGGTCTTGTTGTTTCGCAACAAAGAACAAACTAATTTATATACAGTTCAATCAAACAAGAAAATGTCCTCCACCATAAATAATACTGATACTTTCTTCTATAGTTAACGTAGATCGTAGGCTATCGAATGAAGTGGGATTACGTCGATCTAAATAAATTTAGATTCAATCGCTCGAAATCGATCTAAGATATTTTAGATTCAGCGTCTGATGAAAAAATGCGACTTATACGTATTCTATTCAATTTTAAATGGGCATAAGTATTTGAAATATTGCTCGTTATGGCTCGATTATCAACAATATTATGGTACGTAGATGAAGACGTTTTGTCACCGATTCCGATCAGAATGTATAGAAATTTGTTTGATAAAAAAATTTAATAGTCTTCTTAGAAAATCTCAGGCCTATAATATACTTACCTAGTATAATTTAAACGAATGCGTATAAAATTTAAATTGTATAAATTATATATTATTGGCTGTAATATTTATTCATTGATTTTGAATAATATAATTTGATCGGTAGTAGAATTTTTTCATAATAAAGAGTAGCTTTAGGAGATCATTCTAAATGTTACTGTAATAATAAATAAAATTTATATTAAGCTGAAGTACCAATAAACTTCGTGTTAGGAAAAGTTGAGTTTAAAGTCTGTTACCTGCTTTACTTCTATACTTATGTACCTACTACTTACTACTACTACTACTACTGATCCACTACTACTACTACTTATACTACTACTTATACTATTGATCCAGTGGTGAAAATCCACTCACAAAAAATAAAATAAAGAAAAACTAAAAGATTTTATTACTTAATCCAGGGTTTCATTTTCGTGACTTGGACCTACAAACCATTGAAATCATGTACAGTATAAAATAATAAATCAAAAAATGTACAGTATACTTAAATATTGCAGCCACTTCTGTATTAACACAATCTCTAAACTAAACTAAAAATTGCAGCTTTAAATCTAGTTCGGTCCCATTCCACAAGGAGTATTATTAAATGTTTACAAAATTTTTGATACTGTCCTTTTCGGTTTAGTTTAGTAATTGTGCACTACAGAATCAGCCCCAATATCATAACATACTTTTATCTACTCCAGCATCGAAAAGTTCAAATTTCGAATTTGACAACTATATCGAATTGAACCCTCTTTCGTGTTTGCTTCTCATAACGATACAGTTCGTTGTATGGGAGCTGTATCGTTATGAGTCTTAGCTGTATCGATATGGTTATCTTCATAAAGAGGATACCTATAGCTTAGCGGCTCTGGGTTCTGGCACTTTTGGTTTTCATTAATTTATAAAGTAAAAAATTATAAAGACGTCCTTGTCGTAGATAAAATCTTGTATGCAACTGTACGTAATTAGTCATTTTAATTCTCGTACTTATCCTATTTTGATGCTCGGCAAGCCTCGTATCAAAAAACAGCACTCGAATTAAAATGACCCTCATTACGATACAGTTGCATAAATAGCTATTAAAATTAATACGCAGTTACTTAAAATATTATTTAAAAAATATTGTCCTTACTTCTTAAGATGTTAAGGAAAATCGTCACACATTTATATCGGAATGAACATTTAGATTGCACAATGTATATGAGTCAGTATACAAATTGGATTATATGAATAATGAATAGGAGAATAACAATAAGATTTAGATATCACCGGCTCAGTTGAAGTGGTCCGTGCGAGGTCGCGGGTTCGAGCCCCAGGTACCTCAAATTTTTTGAAGTTAGAAATTAAATATCATTTGTTCCGAACGGTGAAGGAAAACATCGTGAGGAACCTGCATGCCCAAGACTTATTCTTAACTAGCTGATGGCCGCGACTTCGTCCGCGTGGATTGAGGTTTATTGGTTTCCACGGAAAATAGTATAAAAAATATAAAATAGTATTTTCCGGGAAAATTGTAGCCTATGTTTTATTACAGACTATAACTAATCTCTGTGCCAAATTTCATACAGATCCGTTAAGGCGTTCTGGCGTGATTGAGTAACAAACAACCATCCATCCATCCATCCATACATCCATCCATCCATCCTTCCATGCAAAATTTCGCATTTATAATATTAGTATAAATACTGTTGAAGATGTGTGAAGTCTGCTAATCCAATGCCAAGCATCGGGGGTTAAGCAAGAAAAAAAAGTTAAATAAATATTATCAAATTAACCAGATCTAAATCAACAGTTGTCCCGTATTGATTAGTAATTTCCTCGTCGTGTTTCACTTTGCCTAAATCCTAACACATTGTGAATCTTAAAAATGAATGTTACTAAGCGCATAACTCGAGAACGGCTCGACCAAATCGGCATATTTTTTTTTGATGTTCCTTAACTTCCACGGAATGTTTTTATATAAAAAAAAATTAAAGTTCCCGCGGGAATTAAAAAACCTCTAATGGATGTTTCGTACTCAATCACGCCAGAACGGCTGAACGGATCTGAATGAAATTTGGCACAGAGATAGATTACAGTCTGGAAAAACAGATCTACTTTTATCCCGGAGAATTGAAGAGTTCCCGCGGGAATTAAAAAATCACAATCCACGCGGACGAAGTCGCGGGTACCAGCTAGTCTAGTAATAAAACTCAATGATTTATAACACAGCTTACGTGCCTGTACTCCATTTTTACGTAACTCTCATTCCTATTCTATGGCCCCATTACTTGTAACATAGTCCGATCATAAAATCCGCTCACTAATTAGGTTGCTACACCTTTCTCTCATGTTGTGAGCGACAAACAGTGGGTTCAGACGGACAGTAACTCGGATTACGGGATTAATATCAATCATAATCACAAATTGGTTGCGTCAGCTACTAGCGCTTAGCTTTGAGTTACGAGAGTTTAAGGTAGGAACATACGAGGGGCGATCAAAAAGTTTCCGGGTAATGTTATAAAAACAACAAGAACCATACAAGGAAATCTATACTTCTATACTCATATTATAAACTAGATGATGCCCGCGACTTCGTCCGCGTGGATTAAGGTTTTTTGATTCCCGCGGGAACTTTTTAATTTTCCGGGATAAAAATAGCCTATGCCGTTCCCCAGGATACAACCTATCCCTGTACCAAATTTCATCAAAATCAGTTAAATAGATGGGCCGTTATTATGGAGTGTAGCAGACAGACAGACAGACACACTTTCGCATTTATAATATTATATGGATACGAAAGTTTGGAGTATGAATGGATGGATGTTTGTTACTCAATCACGCGAGAACGGCTGAACGAATCAAGATGAAAGGCACCGAGATAGATTATAACCTGGAATCGCCTATATGCAACTTTTTACTGAGGGAATTAAGGTTTTCCCGCGGAACCAAAAAAAAACTCAATCCACGCGGACGAAGTCGCGGGCATCAGCTAGTATTTTATTTTTCTACATAATCTCCTTGTACTCCAATTAATTCAATCCTTTATTTTCATAAATTGAGTAGGTACATTGATGTTACAATAGCAGTAATAAAACATCGTCAATTTCATCATTATGGTGATAGTTTTAAAAGTGAGTGTGTGACTACCTTATAATTATTACCAAAATAAATGGCGATGGACATAATAATAAGCTAATTTTTATCCCAGAAAATCATGAGACTAAACCACGTGGACAATTATGGGGCTGATTCTGTTGTACACAATCTCTAAACTAAACTAAAATTGCAGCATTAAAAATATTTCTAACTCTTTCATAATAACAATAACAACACTAGATTTTGAGAGCTGTCATTTTAATTTAGTCTATAGATTGTGATAAACTGAATTGGCTACACGGATATCGTCAATCAAGTATTATATAAAACTAAAATTGCTATTGTTTCTAGAGCTAGAGTATCAGGTGAAGTTTAATTAAATTCCAATATTTATATGTATGTTAATTGCTTAGTTATCATAAATACCACAAATCTCTTAATAAGAAAATTGCTGTGGTTCAAACTTTTACGATACCACACAGAGAATCGTCCGAATTTTGCATTCGGACACGGCTATTATTTTTATATTGACCGTGAAAAACGAATTAAGGTATTTTAATAGATCTGATGTAATTGTTCAGTTAAATCGGACCGTGACTTAATAAATATCGATCACTAATTAATGCTCCAAAATACCACCTATACTTATTAAGGTACAGAATTGTATTCATAATTCTTACTAATTGACCGAGCGAAGCGAAGGTCTCTGGGTCTACTTGAGTGAATTTGCACTTGTCCGTCCGTCCGTCCATCTCTCAGAGCCTTATAATTCTGAATTACAAAACGTAATTACTTCAAATTTAAATATAATATGTAAACCGATGGTCTCCAGCCGAATATGGCTTGAAAAGTTATAAAAATCTTTATTTCAGGGGGGCCCTCATAGAAGCGAATGCGACGTCAAATATGTTTATAGAGTTACATAGGGTTGTGGTATATCATTTTAAAGATAATTAGGAATAGAGTCCAGTTTTTTTTTAATTTTTCACCCAATTGGCGAAATGCGGGGCTTTCAAAGTGGAGATTTTCTAACGTCCAAAGTTCACCTCAGAACTGTAAATTTTCTGAAAGGCTGAGCCTGAAACTTGATCAATTATTTGAATTATATCCTGTACTTGAACAACAAATACTAAAATTAGATAAATATTATAAGGAAAAGAAATTATTTAATTTTTAATAGGCTTCAAAATTTTTAACAGATCTTTACAATGATGTCAATAGATGCGCTCTGTAAAAGTTTATTCGTTTGTGCTTAAAAATAATATACGTTAGCACCATCTTACGTGGAATAAAAAAATAGTCTACTGATAGGACCTACTGATGTCTATGAACGTAAAGAAGAGTCTAAGGTGCGCCACGAGGTCTCAGTTCGGGGCGAATCACTAGTATATTAAATTAAGTATGTCTGTCTACTTGCCACGCTTTAATTGTCCATGTAATCGTATGCACCTTTTTACAACCGATTTTGACGCATTTTGGTACAGAAATAGGTTGTATCCCGGGAAAGGACCAACACTAGGTACATTTTAGACCGGAAAATTACCGACGCACCGGGTTTGAAAGCGGACGAATATAAATCTACGTGATGAAAAACACACTTTTTTTTCATGTTTCCACTATTATAACCATGCTGATCGAATCTGAATATGTTAACTAGAAAAAAACATAACTCAAATTAAATCAAAACACAGCTAATACATCTTCCGACCACCAACGCTGTACAAGACCACTCGATTAAGTTCCAAGACAGTTCCAAAATTTATCGGCTCCATACGCATTGTTTCAATTAGAAATACCGAATTTAATGTACACTAGAGACGCCCAAATTACTGTATCTTAGAATAAATTATAGTTAAAGAGCCGGCGGCAGTATTTTTTGTTTATTAAAAAATTAAAATGCCCGCAACTTCTTCCGTGTGGATTAAGGTATTTTTAAAATCATCTGGGAACCCTTCCTCTACTAAATCTCAGGGATAAAAGTACTCAATGCCCATCCCCGAGATGCAACTTATCTCAGGTGGATCCTGAAAACGAAACAGGCAGATTGACATGCTTTCTTGTTTAATAGTTCAGTATAATAAATGTTATGTTCACCTGATTAAAAATAATAATTATGAAACGCAAATTAATAGTTTAATAATATTTCATTCATTAATAAATTAATTTAGTTTATTTTTAAAGTAATCTCGGAGCCAAGGATATAGATAGGTACTTAGCTGTTTTAGCTATATGGTCGTATTTCACTTTTCGTCATTTTACTGTTTGTATCTAGTTTTTACCATAATTTATGCTAACTTTATCGAACTTGCAATTAGATCGAAGATAGAGATTTAATTTTGTTTTTCGAGGACAATTTTAGGCACTTGGATTACCACCAGCTCCGAAGTTATATTCAGAATAACATTTCATTGTCGATCGTTTATTATTTCAACATTCGACGTTATTCAATATAGTAAACTCCCTAAAGCTATAGTGTTATAGTATCTGTTGTCACGCCCCTACTGTGTTTCGGAGAGCGTAATTTTTGTTTTAGAATCCATTTTAGATTCAGATGCGAGATATAAAATCAATCGGACTGTATTCTAAAATTAAAACTGAATTGTTTTACCGTTAAAAATATCAGAATTTAATACCTATAACAAAATATTGACTTTAATTAACTGAATATCTGGTAGGAGGCTTCTATTGTGCAATTTTTTGAACATTTTCTCTCTCTTCGGTCGTTCCTTCATTGCTGAAGATCGTGGTCCTGCCTAGATCCTATCCTCGAACGGCATATTGATTTCCACTGGCTTCTGTTTGTAGCCATTCTAACTATTTATTAAAATTTGGATGCGTTCGACTTTGTTGACTTCGAGTTGGTCAGACCACCTTGTGGGTGAGCGGCCTTTCGCCTTTTCCCTCAGTGTTGCCAAGACAATAAGCTATAATAATAATAGATAATAAGCAGCGAAATACGAGACGAGACGTTTGTAACATATGGAGGAGAGTCGAGCAGTGATTCCCAGCTGCGAAAGAATAGACACGTTTGTGCGTTTGGCAGTCCACGGAATCCGCAATTGAACATTTATTATATTATTAATTGATTTCCTTGTTTCCGAGTGGATTTAGTTTTTTTTAAATCACACGTGAATTGAAATGGTTTTCTCCCAGAAAATCAATGATGACCCATGGTATTTTTTTAAAAACTAGCGTCGCTAGTGTATATGATAAACCATAATAATATATTATGCGCCTGAAATCGAGTAAACATTTACGCAATTCAGTCAAACCAGTTCAGCACCTGTTAGCCAAAGAGCTTATAGGCAAGTGATAAATACTTTGAATGGAATCCGATACATATACCTACCTACTTAATTTTATAGGAACTAATAAAACAATCTAAATGTACATAGATTTAGCGGTAGTAGTGATAGCATATTGGATAATACTTTGGCCTAGATATGAGTCGGGGGTCTAACGCTCGATCCCCAGGAACTACAAATAATACAAATCTTTTTTATTTAAGTAGACTTTGACAATTGACAGGTGCTTTTGAATAGTCCAGTGAATCTTCCACTGGTTCGGAATGCCATACTCGTCTACTCTTGGGAGTAAATTGCTTACTTGCTTTAATTGTTAACTTAAGTTTGTGATGAATGAAAACATCTGAAGGAAACCTATATTTCTGAAAGCTCTCTATAATACATTATTAGTTTGAGTATAATTATAATTATGATAATAGCAAAAGGTATCATAGAAGTGGTGTATTATAATTTGGAAAGTTTAGTTACACTTTAACTTAGCATACAACTGTGCTAAATGTGTAACTTTTAAGTAAATCGTATTATGTCTACATATAAATTTTCTTTATGTATTTTATAGTGTGAATGGTAAAATTGCTTGATCGATTTTCGTTCCGAGTAAAATGATATATCAGGTACCTAGACCTACGTACATTTCTTATGTACGTAGGTAGGTACCTTGCCTGGTATGATTTAAGGCTTGGCCACACATAATTATTTTCCTATATGAAGCTATTCCATGATAGCGCGGTTTGCGAAATTACACCTTTTATGCGTCAGTTATTAATAATGGACTTGATACATAAGACGCCCATGGGAACAATTTTATCGATAGCATATAAACTGAGATTACATGTTACAAAGACTTACATTAATAACAGTGGCTGGCTGACACTACTTGTATCAATTCGCATTATAACAGAGACGACAACTGGTGAAGATAAAATTAATTTTAACAGTCAGTTTTTTTAAAACAAGGCGAAACTAATCCATCCACTACCACTACGGCCCATTAACGTCCCACTGCTGGGCACAGGCCTCCACTCTCATAGGAGAGAGGGAATTAGAGCTTAGACCCACCACGCTGCTCCAATGCGGGTTGGCGGGCTTTGACGACTATTATCATGTTAGTGATAATAACCGGGAGCGACGGCTTAACGTGCTCTCCAAGGCACGGGGGTGAAACACCGCCAACTTCCAACTCCGGGCTAGTGCTGAGAATTTCTAGTAAGAAAAACCCAACACTTATTATGGCCCGACCCGGGACTCGAACCCGGGACCTCGTCAGCCGCAGTCAAACATGCTAACCACTAGAGCTAGACCAACGAGGCAGTCTAAACGTATCCACATCCAATACTAATATTATAAATGCGAAAGTGTGTCTGTCTGCTACGCTTTCGCGGCCCATCTGTTCAACCGATTTTGCTGAAATTTGGTACACGGATAGGTTGGATCCCGGGGAAGGACATAGGCTACCCTATTTTTACCCCGGAATACTAAAGAGTTCCTGCGGGAATAAAAAAACCTTAATCCAGACGGATGAAGTCGGGGGCAACATTATAAATGCGAAAGTGTGTTTGTTTGTTGGTTTGTCCTTCAATCACGCCGCAACGGAGCAACGGATCGACGAGATTTTTGGCATGAGGCATTGGCTGGAGAGTGACATAGGCTACTTTTTATCCCGGAGAATTAAGGAGTTCCCACGGAAATCGAAAAACTTTGTCTACGCGGAAGAAGTCGCGGGCATCATCTAGTTATCAATATTTTTTTCAAAAACCTAAATAAACCAAATCTTGAAAGGCTGTGCTTGAGCTTTATCAGTGTGACGTGAGCATACTCGTATAAGAATCGAAGACTAATTGGTCCCATCTGGGAAAAAAAGTGCCATCGGCCCCACTATAGGCTCGGCGTACTTGCTCGGGGCAGACGCAACTTTTTCACACAGATCAAGTGACATTTGCCCCGCTACGATACTTCTATCAATATATAAATGCGAAAGTGTTATCCGTCTGGTTGTCTGTTAATTTTCACATCTGTTTAAAGCAGATTTGGATGAAATTGAATACCCACAGAAACAGGTTGCATTCCAAGAAAAGAGCATTGATTTCTTTTTATCCCGGAAAATAGAAGAGTTCTCACAAGACACAAAACCTTAATCCACACGGACAAACTCTCAGCACTCTACTCTCTACTCTACTCTCAACTTCTCAAAATGACTGCCTCGTTGGTCTAGTGGTTAGCATAGTCGACTGCGGATCACGAGGTCCTGGGTTCGATTCCCGGTCGGGCATAAAAGTTAGGTATTGGGTTTTTCAATTAAGAAATTCTCAGTGCCAGCACGGAGTTGGAAGTTGGCGGTGTTTCACCCCCGTGCCTCGGAGAGCACGTTAAGCCGTCGGTCCCGGTTATTATCACTAACATGATAGTAGTCGTTAAAGCCCGCCAACCCGCATTGGAGCAGCGTGGTGGGTCTAAGCTCTGATTCCCGCTCTCCTATGAGAGTGGAGGCCTGTGCCCAGCAGTGGGACGTTAATAGGCTGTAGTGATGATGATGAGTGTGATGAAACTCTCAGGCATCAACTAGTAATTTTATAACTTTGTAGACTAAAATGCTTCAACTATTGGTCAATATAGTTTACGATTTAATGGATTTTTGGTAATAAACCAATAGAAACCAGTTCGTACTAATTACGAGTAGAGTGTAGTTGTTAATTAAGTTAGAGTAACATTGAAGCAATATTTTAATGGAGGCTTTTTATGTTCCAGATATATTAAAAATAGTTACTTCATGTTACGTTTGGCCTACGTTCTCTTTAAAAACAGATCTCTCCTTACGTCGTATTCGGTATTCCTCATTGCTGAGGGTCGAGAGTCGTGACCCCTTTCCATTAAAGTTTTCTTGGGTTGATTATGCGGATAAGAGTTTTAACTAAACTTAAACTTTTAGGTTAACTTTTAAACTGTTAAACTTTTAGGTTTTTGTAACGATTATTATCAGATTTTAGTGATAAAATCGGGACCGACGGGTTAACTTATTCTCCAAGGCACGGAAGAAACGAAAAGGCCACATTTGAACCTCCAAATTCGGTCGCCCATCCAGTTACCGTCTTGGATCAACGTTGCTTAACAATCGCAATCGATATGCGTTGTCACAACTCGGCCACTCGTCCCTCGATTAGACTTAGAACACATATTTAACTAAAAAGTTAAACCAGGAAATTAATTTAATTTTTTATTTATACCGATGAATTTAGACCTAAATTCGATTCTCGATTCTAGTCTTTAGTCCTTAGTCTTAAATGATAATTTAATAATTTAATTTCATGATGTAATGTATAATTTTAGGCATAGGCTGCATCATCACTAACCATCAGGTGAGATCGCAGCCAAGGGCTAACTTGTAGTAGATAAAAAAACTGATGATCATAATTAAAAAAAAATAGAATCCCATATCTTGTATCTATCATTTCTGATACCCACTTTTAAATTAACCAATGTTCCAGTTACGAGGCTTTTGCTTAGAATTATTTTAAAATAACTCGACATCTTTCACAACCATATTTTATTCGGTCGCCACGAACCGTCGTTTATCTTATTGTCTAGAACAAATCGCTTATTTTCGAATAACAATTGATACGGCGACCGCATTAATAATTTTGTCAATTACGTCGTCACTTGATGATAGACACATTGGGCAATGTGACACCTTGTGTAAGTTTATACAGCGCGTTTTAAAATCTATAATATTGACTAATTAAAGCTTTTATAATATTTTGGTCCTACAGTAAATAATAAGGTGATTAGATTCATAAAGAAAACATGGGAAATTATTCAACTGTTTTTACGTATATTGTTGGTTGAAGCGTCCTATTATATTATATACTATAATTTTAAAAATATATGTAAAAAGTAAAATTACATTAATTTTCTATTTGATTCTAATAACACGTTTTAATCGTCTTCTATAATTAGTTAAGATCATTTAAAAAAAAAATGCAATAAAAACTTATGCATAAATAGCTTAGACTATTGTTACAAATTTCAAAAATCTCAAATAAAAGTCTCTATTTATGGTTCCAAGTTAAGTTTTAACTCCCTTAGTAACTACTTAGTACTTTACTATGATTGAAGTAACATAATAAACGCATAATATGTAGTAGGTACAAAGTGTCATATTCCAACGGATTTTAGAACAACCTGTATAAAAGACAAGTGTATTATATTATGTAGGTAGATAATAGAAAGTAGTCGCCTGCGGACCACAATAAGTGGAAACCAACACATACCGCGGATTCAATTGAATTGCTGTACCATAAGATTGTACCGTCAGCAAAAACATACAGCAATGAGGTTATTAAATAAAATATAACCTTCTTAGTTTCTATTTTTTGCACTAGTAATAAAAAATGCTATTAGTTTAACCTCAGTTTACTTATCCTCAATTGCGATATTAATTACTAGATGATGCCCGCGACTTCATCCGCGTGATTAAGGTTTTTTTCATTTTTCCGGGATCCTATGTCCTTTCCCGGTATAAAAACTACCCCTTTACCAAATTTCATCAATTAACAGACAGACCACACTTTTAAATATACACTATTTATTGTAGTATGGTGTACTTTAACAATTTTCAGTTTTTGCACCTCGATCTATAAAATACCCATCAGGAAAAGTTAATGCCAAGCAAATGAATAACACATCAATTAAAGTCCTCTTTAAGAATACAAAAAAAGCGATTTTCAACGACAAAATCACGTAATCACACAAAAACGGTATGATTTGATACCTCGATACAATATTGGCAGATTTGGGCACAGTGGTTAGCATAAGTTATAATGCTAACACATAACAATTAATTAATTTATATGATGTATTTAGAGCATTGAATTTATTTTACTTAATGAAAATTAAAAACAGGAAAAGGTATTTATTACCTATACTTTTTCCTGTTTTTTTTGTTATTTTAGTTAGTAGACAAGAAGAAGCATCGGTATGTCAAAATTAAACTTAGTAACTTCATTATTATGGACTTCTGCAAAGTAACGCCTGCTTCGATCCAATATTTAAAACTAGCTGATGCCCGCGACTTCGTCCGCGTGGTTTAAGTTTTTTTGATTCCCGCGGGAACTCCTCAATTTTCCGGGATGAAAAGTAGCCAATGTCACTCTCCAGGTCCTCAACTATACCCATGCCAAAAATTACGTCGATCCGTTGCTCCGTTGCGGCGTGATTGAAGGACAAACCAACAAACAAACTGACTTTCGCATTTATAATATTAGTAAGTATGATTTCCTTTTTTGCCAACAGTACACTAAGATATTGTAACTAATTACTCTACGTGACTGATTTTTAATTCGATTGTGATACCTGATTTTGCTTAACCAAGCGTGGAAGCCACTCCACTGGACATATGTCACTTGTAGGCCTGGCCAACACATTCATGATATTTGTAGCGATTATTTCTCCTTATCTGCGAGTATTCAATTATGTCTGATGGAAAGCATTGATGTGGTCTTACATTTGAGCGCGTGTGCCTATAAAATATTGTGGAAGATTTTGGTGAATGACTAGACTGCGGTCCCACAAAACCCAAGGGTTGCAGTTTTACTAGGGACCAAAAACAAAAATGTACTGTGGATATACTACCAAATCAGTACCTAACCAATATTACTCAAAATAACAGTTTGATATCAAGTACCTTGACGTTCCTTAAATAAGGATTATAATAATTCCAAAACACGAAAGTCAACAATATTATGGCTTGGGTTTCCAGTATGACCCCTGGGGGCATACTACAAGTACAAAGTACTATCGCTTGACGCCGTATTGTTTTGATATTGTAGACGTTCGTATTTTAGAATTATAATCCTTATTTTAGGGACGTTAATGTGCTAGGCATTATCGTTTTGAACCCCCCAGGATAGTACAAAACGCTCGCGCGAAACATCCGCTTTGTATATGTCACCGTAAAATTGTAAAAACCGTAAGATTGTAATCTAACGCTTTTTTTTCGATAGATTGTAAACAGTCGAAAGATTGTGAACCGTTCAATGTTCTAAGTGTCAATTTTTGAAATATTCATTGTATTTACGTTTTCTTGTCTCTTTCTTGGAGGTTAGGTTATGGTTCGACATAAATAATCAGGTAGTGCCCTTAGCACTTAGGTTCTATTGGGTTGATATAGCACTTAGGTTCTATTGGGTTGATAAGCCTAACAGATTACAATCTACCGAAAAATAATGCGTTATATTGTAATCATTCGACAGTTTACAATTTCGCGAGTTAGATTATAATCTAACGATTTTTACAATCTCACGGTGACATATAGATAGAATAAACTTTCAAAACTATTTAGTGCGATCAGGTTAAAAGTGATACCATCAGTATACTTAATGAATTAACATCAGTAAGGTTTTTAAGAGGCCTATAAAGGCCTCATCCATATTTAGTTTGATAATTTATACAAAGCCATTATTCCAAATCGATTCTCTGCCACTTTTTCTTTACTATTCCACCTCCTTATTACAATCCACACCACGTAATCTGTATGTACAATATACATGTATAAACATTAACATAAATTGTCATCTATTTTTCACATACCATATGAATGGATAGAAACCTGATCGTTCTTTGTATTCTGTCTCGCTTGTAACATCGGTAACAGAAACCGACTGAGGAAAGGGTAAAAACATACCTACTACGGACAAAAAACTTGTCTGATAAGAAAAAAACCGCGTCATTCATTTTAATAGGTATAGTCATACCGCGCATTTTCGCCATAACATATAAACCTAATGTTTTAGGATCATTCTAATCACAGAATTTTTTCAACTTACATTCCTACAAACTGATTCGCTTCGGTTTCGCACGAGTTGGCTCACCTATTATAATCTATCTATACTTAATAACAACTAGGTATATTGAAAGATACGCGAAAGGAGACGGTTCAGATATGTATGGGGCGTAGGCCAAGTCTTGTACAAGCAGAGAAATGAAGTAAAATAAAATACTAGACCAGATTTTATTGGTAAAATCTACGAATTCGTCGTAATTTCAGTGGAAAAATTATTTAATCTTTCCAAGTTATGGAACATTAAACATGAGTGGGTAACAATGGCGGATTCATATTTTTTGACGTTTTCAAAAGAAAAACATGTTATTTTTACAGTGGCTGTCAGAAATTACATTTGATACATTTCGCGCCTACTGCCTTCTCTATGGCTGAAGGTTGCCATCTTGGAAACGTATCGAAAACTTGAAATACATTTTTATTTTTTGCTCGTTATTTACTTTACTGTTCTAAATTATTATATTTTTAATACAATCTATGTATTTTGCTCTATTCATGGTAGAGTGTACAAGAGTAGACCTAAAATGAACCTTTTCCCTTAAATATTAATTTTAGAAAATTTTCATTGTAAGGTTCCTCCAATTAAAATTAATCAACACAGACTCAAACAATATTTTTTATCTGTCTGTTAACGCATCACGCTGCAACTACTGAACGGATTTGGATGCAACTTGGCATGCCTACTTAAAGATAAATTATACAAACGTCCAGGTTGTCGACAGTTCAATCAGTCAGTCATTTAGGCAAGTTCATTATACAGTTAGGTAAAAACAAATATATTTTCTGTAACAAAATTCCACAACCTATTTTAAACTTGGCCTATACACAAATTTAAGGAATCCATTAAATGTATGCTCCTAAAAAAAGCTTTATTATACTGTTGAAGATTATGTCAATGATAGAGGAGCATGGATTTGATCGCTCCAGCAATGCTAAGGACAGCGGTTACTTATGTACACATTGATATGATAATTATTGTAAATTAATTATTTAAAAAGAGCAACCACCGAGTTTCTTGCTGGTTCTTCTCGGTAGGAATGGCATTCCGAACCAGTGGTAGATTCACTTGACGATTCAAAAGTACTTGTAAAAGTTTATTTGAATAAAAGAAAACATTTGATTTGATTTGATTTGATTTGATATGTATATACGGTCTTAACTATTTTATTGTATGTTCTGATATAATATGCGATAACGTAAGTCTATAAACAGGTCTCTCTCAATTATATATTAATGCGAGTAAAATCTCACTCCACTCGTCTCAAATCAAGTACTACTTTCAAGTAGCCAGCAGTAGCACCTTTACATCGTGTGAAAAGGATAGTACAACGACAGAATGACGACTTTCACGTCATATATAAATGGACTCTTCAGAGTGGATATTCAAAGTCAAAGTCAAATAACGTTTATTCAATTTAGGTAGGTATACTACACTTATTGACGTCCAGTTATTTATAAAATCAAACGCGCCCTGGTCTGAGAAGAGCTGAGAAGAGAAGAGTATTCTTGGATTAACCCTGTTGGTTATTCACGATCTAGGTTACGTTACGTACTTTTACGTTTCTCACAAAAACACATACATTGTAATCTTAGGTATGCAACAAAAGAAGAAAGATTTCATAGATTGTATTGCTCAATAACTTCTTAGGCCTTTTAGACCTAACACTTCATACTTGCTTAAAGTTCGCGTCTGGGGAGCCATATAATACCTATAACGAGGAGTTTTCAGCATTATTTTTGTGATCTTATATAATATTATAACTCAAGGAACTCCTTATTACAGTTTTATTATTTGTTATTAATGACATATTTATTCTACTCTTTCTCTTTATTATTTCTAACGTTTTCTCGTTCCGTGTATTTAAAAAAAAATAGCGAATCTCGTAATGAGCGACATCCGAGCGTGTTTGCGTAAATGTGCCCGCGCCATTTCCCGCGATTACGCCACCGCAGGCAGTAAACGAGATTTTTCTCCCAACCCGTCTACATTCCCGCTAATCTGTGACTCATAAACACGATCCTTTTCTTACGAAATTGTGGGAAATTGTATGGTATGGCAACTTTCACTTTTAAGACGATAGCCTGACAGCACCGTTTAGCGATCTTACAGTTCGGATTCAAGCTCACCTTTCGAGCGGCTAGGCTGCTCCAGGTAAAACACATAATATTTAATAGTAGATCAATGACCCAGACCAACTCACTACAATATACTTTTTCAAAACTAAAATTGCGTTTCATCTCATATTACTTATATCTACTTTTAAAAAACCTACCAACTATTCGTTTCTAAACTTTAAGTTATCGAATTACTAGCTGATGCCGCTGAGGCCGAATTGATAGCCTATGTGCTATTCCAGACTATAATCTATCTCTGTGCCGAATTTCATCCAGATCCGTTCAGCCGTTGGGGCGTGATTGAGGAACAAACATCCATCCATACATCCATCCAGACATCCATCCATCCAAACTTTCGCATTTATAATATTTTTATTATTTATTTATTATTTATTTGATTATTATTATTATTGATTGATATTGATTGATGATTCAAGGTTATTCAATTTGAGTTGAAAAATCATATTTGTTATTTTTTTTTTAATTTTATTCTTTTTGTCTGTTTCAGGTCAACAAAATGTGCCATCCCTATTTGTTTACATAAGTTTCGTAAGTATGGAATTTGTCTAAACGGATATAGCACCCAGTAGAATATGTAAGAGAATACCTATTGTGTTTAATTAAACTGATGACTAGCAATGAAATATTTTCCCATGTTTTTGCCAATGATGTTGTCAGCGATTACTCATAATATTATGTATGCTTCTTCGAATACAATACCTAGACCTTTTCCTCTTAACAAAACTGGATTTGAACGTTGACCCTAAAATTAATCTATTGTTGAGATATAGGGACGTCAAAGAAATTAAGGCTGGCTACACATTGGCTACGAATGCTCAAGCCATAGTTGCTGAAGCGACGCGAACCAGCATCATTTTGTTTGCGTAATAAAGGCAAATTAGTGTCTCCTTTTACTAATCTCGTAGCTTAGTACACGTTTAACTGCTGGTTAAGGATTAAGTTTTAACCACTAGGCCACAGTGGTCTACAGCTCAGGTTCTATCAGAGGATCTGGGTCTATTTCGTGGTCCGGGGTTACCCGGCACGGATTATTTCCTTTTTTGCGTTTTAAGCAACGAAGTATCAGTTTCTATAACGGTGACGAAATACATCCTAAGGAAACCTCCGTGCCTGTGAGTTTTCTATTAATGTTCTCAGAAGTATGGTGAATGCTGTTATTTTGCAGTTAACCAAAACGAGGCCTATAACCTCATTCAGAGGGAAAACATCAATAGTGGTAAAGGGATTTGTGATGGAATGGCCAATAATGAGAAAGTGAAAGTATCTCACCCGCTGTTCTGGATGAGCGGCCAAACGCAACTCGACGCGATATAACCCCATATATAATGACAAAATTGTGTAGGTACGCGACAACGTAGACCAAATGAAGGGTTAGCTTATGTTTGATACCGTCGCGTTGCGTCGTATCGAGTCGCGGTGTCGCGTTTTTCGCTCATGTAGGACTCTCAAACCTACAGACAATCTACGGTGTGTATAAAAATTGAAGTAGCTAGTTTTATAGCCAGTCTGTGGCCAGCCTAATTTAAAACCATTGTTGAGATATCGGTTCATAAATAAAATTAAAACCTACGCGCCGACCGCCGAAATCAACAGTAACCGATTCAAATCGATTACGAATAATGTTCTGTGGAAATTTTGTTTAGTCACACACGCTCGGATTTCTAATAGATATTTGTGTTTTGTTGTAGGAAACGTAGAATGAATGAATGAATTTTAGTCTTACTTCCATACTAATATTATAAATGCAAAAGTGTGTCCGCTACACGGCCTATTTTGCCTTTATAGAGACAGGCTGCATCCCGACACAAGCTTCTTTTTTATCCCGGAAAATCAAAAAGTAACCACAGGATTTTCTGAAACCTAAATCCCCCTTTTCTTTGTAGTAATAAATCTTCCTAATTCTTCTCAATTCTGTCCACCTTGAAAGTGGTCACCACCTCCACCACCTCAACCAATGAGGATAATTTGGCGAGAGAAATGAAAATCTTCTAAAACCTTGCATTTTCCTTACACAGGGTGAGGTTTTTGAAATACAAATCTGGCCGTAAAAGTACATAAGTGGTAAAATAATCAGAGTTGCATGAGTTTGCAATTTTTCTATTTGATACTACGATCACAGAAAAGGTTATAGTGCTACGATACTGAAATTATATAGAGTGAAAAGTAAGTTAGTGGCGAAGCGCAACACGCTACGAATAAAACCATTAGGTATGACTGGCGGGCAAAACTCCGTATTTATCAAATTCATTTTCATTTGAAGCGCGCGCACTAAGCGACTGGACAAAACGGTCATTCCATTCAAACTAGGACATTTTCGTTTTATGCAGTGCAGTCTGCTGGGTGATTTACACTGCATTGCACTGCTGCAGTGTGGTTCTCTAAGAAACATTTAAGCATTGCTAGCATCGAAACGTTCTGCGATGTAACATCGAAAAGATCGATCTTGAATGCAACGGTTGTAAATTTTATTTTAACTTAGAGAATCACATAGTCTGTAATCTGTTTTCGCTCTACAGCGTGTAAAAATATGTAAGTACCTAGAGAAACACATACCGGTACTATTAGAGACAATGTTGCACATCGTAACTTCACAGTCATTCGAGCCTCAAGCATTAGGGAAAGTGCGATATAAAATATAGCATAACATAAATTATAGATTATATTTAACTATCATCACCACACATAAAATCCAAGCATCCGATCTCCTCATTAGTATTGTCAAATTTACAATACATAGTCTCTGCAGCCCAAGCACAACCACGCAAGGCTATCTCGAGGTTATCTCGCGGCTATTTCGGACGTTTTGTCGATAAAATGCCGCAAGAAAGCGTTATCACACCGACTGTGCTTGGACTTCAGTTGAGTTAAACTAATCCCGTTTACTTTCTCACACCGCTTAGTTTAATTTCTATTAGCATTTTGAACCTTAATGCCAAGTAATAAAGGTTAATGGAAGCTCGTACAATGGTATGACGTATTCATAAGCGGAAGGTTTTAACGGATAGCACGTTAAGTATAGGCTGTAACAAATTTCGAATTAATATTCCTGTTCAACGAGATTTTATATACAGGAGGTGCTACCTTATAACGAAGTAAAAATATTGAGTTTTGGTCGATATCGAACACTTTCTCTCAAGCTTATTAGTTAATGGGGCTGATTCTGTACATAATCTCTAAACTAAACTAAAATGGCAGCTTTAAATCTAGTTCTGTCCCTTTCTGTAGGGAGTATTATGAAAAGGTTAGCAATATTTGTAATGCTCTAATTTTAGTTTCGCTCTAATTTTGTCAAAAATCCCAAAAAAAACTTATGTCATGCCTGCAGTTCCTGATAATATAACAGCATATTGCAGCATTTTCTTTATTTTAAAATATTTAATAATATTGTTTTTCCAGAATATGATTATTTATTTATTTATTTATTTAATTCTTTATTGCACACAACTAAATACAAAAGAAAGATACATACAGAAAGTACATATTAAAGAAGCTTAATATAATAGCAGCGTGCAAAGGCGGTCTTATCGCTAAAGCGATCTCTCCCAGACAACCTTTGGTGATAGGAGTTTCGAAATCACGGGTTGTGTGGCAAGCAGTTTAGGTCCTGCAATTTATAATAAGATAGACTACATATACACTACATAAAAATATTACACATATAGATATCTACCATATAAATAACTATTTACATAATATTAAAATATACTACATACTACTCCACTACATAGATAAATAGTAATTTTTCAGAAGACGTTTGAAAATGTGCAGGGATTTTGCCTGACGTATGTCAGAGGGGAGAGAATTCCACAATATGACACAATTCCTCGTGATCGAATCACCATAGAATCTCGTACGGCTGAACGGCATCTTTAACTTATTATCGGTGCAGGAACGAAGAAAGAACCGGCCTTCCTTACCAAGGTAGCTGAATCGTTCTTTCAAATAAGACGGTGTTTGGGGGTAGAATAGGACACGGTATAGGAGGCTCAATGCATGCATGTCCCTGCGCCTTCTGATTGGCAGCCATTTAAGCTTAGCACGGAACTCGGAAATGTGGTCGTATTTGCGCAAGCCAAAAATGAAGCGGATAACCATGTTTTGAAGCCTCTCAAGCTTACTGAGTAGTTCTTGTGACAGGTCTGGATAACAAGAGTCAGCGTAGTCTAGTATAGGCAGCAGAAGTGTATTAGCTAACGTAATTTTGGTTCTGATCGGCAAGAGGTTCTTCCACCGTCTTAGGTACCCGATAGTGGCGAAGATTATTTTGATTACCTACCAACTCACAAATGAAGTTTATTTTTGTGAAATGTTTCTTACACAAATAAATTAATCATCGTCAAAAATGAATCAGCCTGTATAAACTTATGAGCACACCTGCCACGATGGCCGAAATAAATAACCCAATCGGAGTGAAATTCATTTTGTCCCAAATAGAAAGCCCCATTGTGGAATCGAGTGATTAATCGACAATGCATTTGGTAGCTAATCTCTATCGATTTACGATAGCCATCTATTGATTTGATATCGATAATACGATTGTATTGAAATATTTCCGTAATCATAATCGGTTTCCATTCAATACTGTTATGGAATGGTATTCGCTTGGGAGGAGTGATTTCACTCTCATATTTAGGTACCTAAGTTCTACAAGTGGTTATGTCTGAACCGTTAACGTGTAGCGGTTATATTGTATTTTTCTTCACCAGTGGGTCGCGTAGTACAAAACAGTCTATATTTTCGTTAAAAGCTTAAAAAGTTACGTTTCGATAACTTAAATGTCTCTGATTTTACAAATTATACTAAAATCTGGTACGGACTTGAATCAGTTGGGTCAAACAACTTTGTAAACAAAGTATTAAGTGACAACATTGCGTTTGTCTTTACATAATCATGGCCAATTTCTGTCGACAAACAAAATCTGTAAACAAAAACAACTAGTGACTTAATCCAAGAGAAGCATCTTAGGCGTAAAGCGTAGGCTTTAGTAAAATCAAGAGCGAATAATACGAAAAACATACCTCTACTAAACATTTAAGTCTTCGATAAAATCTCGAATACACTGTAAATGAGCCAACCTACCGCACTACAGGTGATCTCATTGTCAAAGATCAAATGCTGAGATACAATGACAATCAGTGACGTCTGTTTGCTTGTCTGATACTCGGGAGCTATCTCCGCAGCGAACAATGCGAGATCAGTGTCGCCATGTATTTATTACTGGGTTTAGATGACGTTTTTAAGATACGCGTTTGAGAAATAGACTACTTCTTTAAACGGTACCTTTTCTTTTAGTTCACTTTCGAAAAGTATGTCCGCTTAACCGACTTTAAATACACATACCTGTTGTTTTTGATATCATGAATTATTGTTATGAGAATTTGTAATATGAATGTTCAATAGTAAAGCGTCAAATAGCCCACCCTGTAAACCTCCACAGTATGAAACTTTAAACTACTATTATAATAATTTGTTTACGTTTTCATACTATTCACGTTACATTCGACTTTTTCACGGATTAATTTCATGTAATTTGGTACCATTCACGAAATAATATTTTATCCTATTAAAATTAGATGAGGACTATAATAACTAGAAATACATTAGCGTCTGTTTACTCGAGAGTTATTAATACAAAATTGCTACCGTGTTCATTTTAGCGTGGGATACACTGCGTTCAATTGTTATTTTAGAATCTCTCGGGCAAAGTCACATGCAACAACTATTTAGTATTCAATAAAAACTCAGAATTCCGTGAGATTTAAAATCTCGGTTCCCCGATTCCGATCCACAACCCACATGCTCCATCCACTGTCGCTACGGGCTAATACCCATTGGTAATTGAACATAAAATGTCCCAAAATTAATGCAGCAAGCAATCAAGTAGCGACAGTGTCTTAATCTTGTCCCACTGTTATCATAAATCTCAATCAGATAAGCGACATTTAGGATTTAATGGCCTCGTTTATTAATGCTCTGTCCGGCTTGGAATCGAACCCGCCATGTGGATGGAAATGCCTTTGTTATCTCTAGATGGTAATAGGGTATGACTGGTTAAGTTAAATGGAAAATGGGACTTATTAGCCTGTGAGCCTTTTTAATTAATACCTACCTGTGTTATAAAGTACCGGACTGGGTTTTTATGTGGACGAATCTGGACATCGCCCTCGGAGAGCCTTTCTAATATCATTACGATGTTAAGATTAAAGAGCAAGTGTTATTTTCTAGAACTCACTTTTAGTATTATTTACAACTGTTCCAAGACTTTGTCCTGAACACATTTTCCTAGGACATTTACTGGCTGTTATCACGAAAAACTCAATAGCTCACTCAAACTCAACCCTTCAGGCTTTTATGTAAAAAATAAGTGTCGAATTGAAAATCTCCCCTTTTTTGGAAGTCTGTTAGTAAATGAATATAACTTGGTTTAACGGTGAGCGCTGCGGTCTTATAAAAGAGAGGTCCTGGGTTCGATCCCCAGCAGAGAATTTATAATTTCTCTGGTGGGAGGCTTCGGCCGTGGCTATTACCACCCTACCAGCAAAGACGCAGCGATGCAGACAATAGCATTTAGTTAGTTGGGTTTATGAGGTTTTGCAACACCTTAAGTTCTACGACAAGAGCGCAAACAGGTAAACATTCCATGACGCAACCGAACTTTTGTCAGTGCCTCGCAGCCAGCGGTCAAACACGCTGCGCAAACACTTCGAACTGTCAGCTTCTATTGTATTTGCGCTAACTTCAGCCAATGAAGGAAAAATTTTGGATACGGTTTGTAGCGGACCACCCAAAATTACCTTCGCACATGGAAATAATTTTCTGTGTTTTGAAAATAAATCCTATTTCTCTCTTTCACTCTTTGCGTCTTATTACTCACTACTGAGGGTCGTGACCCCATTCCATTAATCACATAGTGGTAGGAGTTTTCTTAGGATAATAATGCGGTGGGTTCTCATGTCCTTCCGCAAAGGACTCGGCTAAGAGTAATAAACTCTTAGGTTTTTCTAACGATTATTATCAGATGTTAGTAATAATAGCCGGGACCGGCGCGGCGCCTTAATATGCCCTTCGTGACACGGACGAAACGAAAAGGCCATATTTGAACCTCCCAATTTGGTTACCCATCCAGCTACCGACTTGGGTCAACGTTGCTTAAAAATCACAATCGACTGATATGCGTTGTCACAACTAGGCCACTCGCCCCTCCAAAAATCCTATTTAGGGAGGGGTGAGTGGGCATGGTGGAGTCTGCTTAAAATGAGATCTTGGTTTTTTTTTGCCATATCGCGTACACTTTACTTCATTTAAGTTACAGCGGCTTATTAGGTACCTATGAGAATTAATTTTGAAGTTTTGTAACGCCGTAAGTTCCCTTACACTGTATGAGCAATCCTTTACATATTTTCGATATCCTGATTTTTGAAATTGAATCCACATATTAACATGAACACTTGAAATAAACTTAATGTTTCTAATTGTAACTTAATTCTTCCGTGTAAATGTAGGAGTCGTGCTAGGAGGTCAGCGAGGGTTATTTTTAAGACGACGAGATGTTAAATTAAATTAGCTTTTTCCTGCCATAATCTATAATCTAAACTAATATTATAAAGAGGAAAAATTTGTTTGTTTGTTTGTTTGTAATGGATAAACTCAAAAACTACTCAACCGATTTAAAAAATTCTTTCACCTATAGAAAGCTACATTATCAACGAGTAACTTATTTTGAAAAAAAAATAGAGATCATTACGAAAATTACAATAATGTGAATTAAGTCGGAAAAATTCACCTAATTTAACTTTTTACGTTAAACCTCTATTCGTCTATTAATTCAACTGTATTTTATGTCATATTAGTCAAGACAAACATAATAATTACAAGAAAACTTATCAACATTGTTTTTAAACATTTTAATATCTAACTGCTGTAGACAGACTGCGAAAAGCCTAAAAGATCAAGGTCTCAACTTTCTAAACATAGTTCCCAGGCGAGGGCAGTGAAAATACGTCGTATTGGAGAATCTTCATTTGAAAATGAAAATCGTCTTGCATGTCAGAGAGAATACGTGTCGCAACCGCGGCCACCTGGGGTTTAAAAACGGATACCGACGGGTGCTTATAATATAATAGAAATTATGTAACATTAACAATGCAAGCCTCATTTGTAAATTGTTTACTTTGTTTTTTTTTCACGATAAAATTACAAATTACCTACAATTACCCGTGCGTAGCCGAGGCGGACCGCTAGTATAATAGAAATACATTGATAATATTATGCGTTACTTAAGCTTTGTATTAGGTAGCTTCACTACTACGCGCATCAGGTAAAACTGTACCTAATGTGAACGCTTAATAATAACAAATAAACCGTCCATCCAAGCTAGCACAGAATTATAATTTATATAATAGACAAATTTATAAGACACGATCAATGATTTCCTAACGTAAGGCGCAGAGCAATCGATTGCATTTATGTAAAATCCTGAGCAACATTTCGCATTACAATGTACGTCCGTTCATTTGCGTAAACCTTTACCTATATAAATATTTCTATTAGGTATTTATTATACATTATACAATGATGCAAGATTACTTGTAACTTTTGTCTGCCAAATTCCTATATAACATGATTATATTTAGGTATAATTATTACTACTAGTTAGGTAAGTCGTCTTGGTTTGATCCGGTGGCATTTTTTAGATTATTTCCTTGTTAAGGGTAAACCGCAAACATTTACGTTTCTAGACCCAGCTGTTTTGGCTTAATGTTGATAATAAGGTCAGTCATTTTGATAAAAATAAGATGAATGAATTGATGATGTCCATATATATTATACACTACGCATTAAATCGATCGTTCTGTACATAAAAATGCGAAACTTCTGGTATTTTTAACTGGGTGAGCTTTAAAAAAAGAAGAGGTTATTTTAAATTATCTCAAGTCGAGTCGCATACATCTCCTTTTAGGTCTCAAGCCATGGTCTTTCAAGCTGGTCTAGTACGGATTTATTGTTGAGCGCTGTTTTCTTCATGTTCGGAGGCACATGTGCGATGTGATGTGCGCTGGCAGGGTCAAGGGGTCTCGTGGGAGGCTTCAGCCGTGGCTAGTTAACACCTTACCGGAAAAGACGCGCCACAAAATGATTAAGTTTAAGTGTTGACGCCGATTAGAGGTAGGTATGGGTTTTATATAACTGCCATGCCCCTAATAGGTTAGCCTGCTACCATCTTAAACTTCATCTTAACTTACCATCAGGTGAGATCGCAGTCAAGGGCTAACTTGTAGTGGACAAAAGAAATTGCATAAAACCTCTGAAAAATTTTAGGTGCATACTACTTACCAGTACTAAGTAGTTTTACCATATCCATGCACCTTAGGTGTTTCTCACATGCGCGTGAGTCAATATGTTCTTGCTAGGCACACATCTTTTGTCTGCCCACTCCGCCGGACAAAGGCGTGATGTCATAGAGCAGAGTACACACTACATGTGTACAATTCGCGAGATGTAGTGCCACTAGAAAAGTCATTGACTCACTTAATTGATTTATTGTTACATGGTTTTTTGGTACAAGGTATCGGGAATGATGAAACCTGAGAGAACCATTGTAGGCAAAAAACTTAAGAAGCAAAGTAAATGTCAATGGTGCCTATACCTACCTACTTGGGGCAAATGAAATACAGTCATATTATCCAAATATTCGATGATCTCCATGTCGCAGAGTTGCCTTAACGTGCGGAGGTCCCGGGTTTGAACCCCGGCAGGGGTATGGGTTTAATATAACTGCCATACCCATAACAGGTTAGCCCGCTACCATCTTAGACTGCATAATCACTTACCATCAGGTGAGATCGCAGTCAAGGGCTAACTTGTAGTGAATTAAAAAACACAATTTTGCTAAGGACAAAGTTTTAAATTCCACGTGCACAACCTAAACAATATGGCGGCAACAGATACTATCAAACGCGCCGAGGCGTTATCAAAACATCTATTTAATAAACTGCGTGGGCGATTTGTTGCCTAATTGGTTGATTAATTCGCATCTTATCTTAAAGGAAACCTAAATTGTTTGTAATAATATTACATAGGGTCAAATTAACAATTAGTGTTCGTTTCGGTGCTAGAGTCACTATACAGAACTTATATTATAAACTACCTGATGCCCGCGACTTCGTTCGCGTCGTTAAAGTTTTTTTTTATTCAAAGTCAAAGTCAAAAGTCCAAATAACGTTTATTCAATTTAGGTAGGTATACTACACTTATTGTCGTCGAGTTTTTTATAATATTATATAATGGTGATAATCAGTAACGGTATCTTAAAAGTAAAGCTACGAGGGTTCCAAACGCGCCCTGGTCTGAGAAGAGCCCACAACAAACTCAGCCGGGTTTTTTTTTCATTATCACCATTTCACAAATCATCTTAACTAAGGAACTATCAGAGCCAATAGATCAAATCATTGCCAAGCTTCCTTGTCATTTAAGTAATCCTTTACATGGTAATAAGATTTTTTAATGAGTTTACGTTTTACATTAACTTTGAACTTATTCAGAGACATTTTCAACATATCTTCTGGGAGCTTATTGTAGAAGCGGACACTGTTTCCAACAAATGAATTTCCCGCGGGAACTCTTTACTTTTCTGTATATGTCACTCTCCAGGTCCTCAACTACACCCATGCCAAAAATCACGTCGATCCGTTGCTCCATTGCGGCGTGATTGAAAGACAAACACACACTTTCGCATTTATAATATTAGTATGATGCGAAAGTGAGTCTGTCCTTCTGTCTATCTGCAATGCTTTCACGGCCATCTGTTCAACTGATTTTGATGACATTTGCTACCGTAGTTTCATTTGGTATAGATGCACCCTGGGGCCAGTTCATGGCTTACTTTTTGTCCCAGAAAATTGAAGTACCCACAAGATTTTATCCTAAAAACATAAATCCACGTGCACATCATCATCTAACGAGGTAATAAAATAGTAAGATTTATATTATAGTTACAATACAATAGTTGTATTATTCTGATTCCATGGAATTTTTATGGTGAACTAATTAAATATTTTATTAGACATTTGTCTAAACTCTAAATTAATATAATTTAGGGCTTGCACAAACGGGCCACAAACCACGGCCATTAGCCACACGTAGCTACATACATACGCTATGTAGCATGTTTTAATTTATGCGTGTGGCCATGACAGCAACACCTTGCTTGTACTCGCCATCGGTAATACGTAATACCACTTCATCTCTCTCTCTCTCTCTCTCTCTCTCTGTATGCCTACGTGAAAGAGAACGCGTTTATATTATTGCCATCGCCCGCGCCACCTCTAAGCCCGCGTCTGGCTGTAGCCAGACCTGTAGGTCAGCCGTTGTGTGTTGTAACTTTAGCTAGTGGCCCGTTTGTGCCCAGTCTTATAGCTGTACATATTATTATTGTTACAATCTACAATGACGCATTTCCTTTAAACTTTTTAATATTGCATTAACTCTACGGAAACCGTCACTTTGAAATACCTATGATTATATCTCTAAAAACAGCAAAATGCAAAATCTATTATTTTTGCAACCTACAACAATAAAATACCTACTTAAGAGAGACCAAACACGACTGTGTATGCAAAATATAAGTTTTTGATTTACATAATATACTATTAGCCAAAGGCGGCTCGCTCAAAGGAGCGCTGGTGCAGTGAACTCCCACAAAATTTTAAAAAATACATAGGTACTAGGTAAGTATAATAATCAAATAAACTTTGTTATAAACGTTATAAATATTTTTATATAAATCTATTCCCATTGTCATTTTAATCATGAATATCCATAAGTCCCTACCTACCTACTTTACTACTTATTTCATCAATCAACACAAATTTAATACTTGGTATTTTTGTTAAAGTGGAGCGCTTAGAACAGCGCTCCTATAGACGAAAGTTTAGTACAACGCTCTTATTGAAATGTAATGAGAGTAAAAGAGAGCATTCGATGCGAGCGGCGCGTGAGACAAAAGATTTGTATGAGACATTTGGTAAATATGGAGCGGCGCTCCTGACACGAAGTACGCATGCGCGATATTACCCGACTAAATGACATGGCCTGTTGTCACGAAGAAAGAGTTAAAACTCGCGAGTATTTTTTTTATTCGTATTATGCCGGTAAGATGTAAACAAAACACAAAATACGAAAGTAAATTTATTTTGATTTCTTCGCGAGTGCGTCGGATCATTGTACAGTGGCTGGAAAATCTGTATTGTTGTTTTAAATAGTGTACATATTGTGTTATGTATTTATGTGAAAAAGACTGTGATTTATGTAAATAGTGTAGGCGATTAAAATGGAACAACATAACGTAATGACCGCCGATCATTTACAAATAATTGGTATGCATTTTCTTTTTTTTTAGTGAACTCCCAATATGATCTTTCACGAGCCGCCTCTGCTATTAGCTTCCTGTCGATTTTATTGGTATTGCACACAAAAGACTTCGTCATTATTATCACTGCTAGGCATCCCTGTGCATTTTATTGAGGGATCACCATATCAGCACCAGTTAATATCTTGCTCAAACTAAACGAAAACAAGCCGTATGGTGTCGTTGGACACCCCATAAGAACACAAGTTATCTTCACTTTTACATTAAATGAATTTTATTTTGAATAGAATAAAAAAAAATACGTAAATTTCGTGAAAGGATTCGAACGTGCAACATCTTAGCTATGACGCGGCTCTTTTTCGACTGAGCTAGGGAACTTTAAAATTAAAAAAAAAAAGATACGCGCCGAAATGATAACCTCCTCCTTTTTTGGAAGTCGGTTAAAAAAATGACGAAAATAACCTACATACGTGTCCTCTGTCTCTCTCCATCTATGCTGGAGGGAGGGAGACAGATTTTGGCGCTATTTTGCCACGTAAAATTTTTCCAGCTCAGGTCACCCTGTTTTATCCAGTCTTAAAGAACTTGCTAATAAGTGCATCATATACTTCATACTAATATACAAAATGCGAGAGTGACTTGGTTTATTGGTTTGTCCTTCAATCACGCCGCCACGGAGCAACGGATCGACGTGATTTTTGGCATGGGTATAGTTCACCTGGAGCGTGACATAATATGCTACTTTTCATCCCGGAAAATTAGGAAGTTCTTGCGGGAATTTAAAAACTTACGCGGTCAAAGTCGCTGACATCAGCTAGTTGAATGTAAATCAGCTATTAGGAACGGCGGTGGTGGTATCAAGTGTGTGCAAGCTCCTTAGATCTTGCAGCTGATTCATTCAAATTATTAAGATCTATCTAACGCAGCCACCCGATTGTTATTATTAAATGTCGTCTGGGTTTTCTTATTAAATCATTATCATTGTAATAAAATAACCATATAAAGTAGAAAATTAAAATACAGAATTTATCGCTTTTGTTTGTGTCGTTATTTTCCTATTGTCTGTTTATTTTTACATAGCACCTGCCATAAACATTTATAGTCATCATTATCTTTAACAAACTCATGACCGCGACTGCGTCCACGAGAACTTTTATTTAAAAAAAAATTGCCAGTCATAGGGACTGCCGATAGAAGTGAAAACAATTTATATTTTCACTTATATCTCATTGCAGTTCCTATGACTGCCAATTTTCTTTTCACTACCACTTAGCCCTCGACTGCGATATCACCTGATGGTAAGTGACGATGCAGTCTAAGATGGTAGCGGGCTAACCTGTTACGGGAATGGCAGTTATATTAAACCCATACCCCTAGTCGGTTTCTACCCGGCATCGCACCGGAACGCTAAATCGCTTGGCCGTACCTACGTCTTTGCCGGCAGGGTGGTAACTAGCCACGGCCGAAGCCTCCCACCAGACCAGACCAGAGCAAATTGAGATATTATAAATTCCCAAATTGACCCTGCCGGGAATCAAACCCGGGACCTTTTGCGTTAAGACAACAGCGCTCAACACTACGCCAGGGAGGTCGTCAAAGTTCAAAATAGGTATTAGATGAGATAGCTATTCTTAAGTTTTTGCAACGTTTTCAATAATATATTATACACTAGATAATTCCCGTGACTTCGTCTTCGTCCGTGGAACTCTTGAATTTTCCGGGATAAAAAGTAGCCTATGTCCTTCCCCAGGATACACCTACCCCTGTACCAAATATCATTAAAATCGGTCGAACAGATACATTTTTTGATTTCCGCGGGAACCTTTAAATTTTCCGGGATAAAAAGTAGCCTATGTCCTTCCCCGGGATACAATCATACAACCTATCCCTGTACCATTACCGTTGAACAGATGGGCCGTGAAAGCGTAGCAGACAGACAGACAGACACACTTTCGCATTTATAATATTAGTATCCATACTAATATTATAAATGCGAAAGTGTGTCTGTCTGTCTGTCTGCAACAACTAATATCCATACTATCCATAGTATGGATATTAGTTGTTGCATTATCTCTAAAACGATCTCTTCTAGTGCACTACACGTCTGTGATACCACACGTGAGCCAAGCAATTGTGTCGTAAAATCAATGTTTAGCGCGAAGCGGACCATTCCGACCCGCTACAATACATCCCAAGTTTATAAGTTTACTCAGATCTAAGCAGCCTGAACCGTGACCCGGGACCGTAGGTTACTAAACAGAACTATTTCAAGATATAATTTCCTGTCAGATGTGATTACGGTCAAGCGTGAGCCTATAATAAATTAAAAAGAGACATATTTTTGAAGTGAAAACTTCTTTACCCGCGTTTAGCACTTTTTGGTAGGGGAAAATCTTATGGGTCCGCGACACCGGCATTTTTAAATTAATTAAAAAAAATATTTTCTATTTTCAATTTTCATATAACACTATGAGGTTCCACTTATTTATTTTAAATTTTTTTTGACGGCGACTGTTGGCCTAATAAATCTCAAAGTCACTCAGCGGGGCAGAGCTATGTTGTTGAGGAAGAAATGAGGAGATCGGTGGAAGAATTTAACATCATTTGACAAAGTTCATCGTATTGCAAAGCATAGTTAGTTCGAGCGAACGCCGCGTCTGGCACTCAAAGTGCTAGAATATGAATCCCGCGCTACAAAGCGCGGCGTTAACGGAATTCCCCGATGAGGTTTACCACACCTTGTCTTCCTACAGCCTTCCACATCCAGCCCCACTTTTTTTCCAATAGAGAAGATTTTAGCCACAGGAGTCAGCTCAACGCTATATTGCGGCTTCTAAGTACATGGCAGCACGCTTTCTAGCTTTAAAAAAACTTTTTAAGCTATTGCATAGCTTCTATCGCGGGCCTTGAGCGTGGAGACCGAATCCAGAAATTCCGTAACGAAAAAACCTAACACTTTGGTTGCTATGACTACTTGTGTTGTTGACTTCAAGTTGTTGAAAATAAAAAGACTATTTTTATGAAAAGATGATTTTGGTTGCTATGACTACTTGTGTTGTTGACTTCAAGTTGTTGAAAATATAAAGGCGAAATAATTTTAAAGAATTATGTTTTCAATAGTCCGGGTGTCCAAGGGGAATCAAAAAACCTCAAAGTATTTCATGTAGTCATAGCAACCAAAATCATCTTTTCATAAAAATATTTCGCCTTTATATTTTCAACAACTTGAAGTCAACAACACAAGTAGTCATAGCAAGTTGATAAAAAATGCTATGCAATAGCTTTACCGCGGCAGTCTCCGAGTGCCACACGTCTTTTTTTTTACATACAGAAATAACCAATTCAAATCGTCATGGAGGCATAGGTACAAAGACTATATTTAACTGTTATACTCTGGTATTTTCGTTCGCAATCTTAACGACCAATCTACACAAACATTTAACTATCAACAATTAACCTGTACCAACAATTACTATTAAAAAACAAATGTTTTTCAAATTCCGTAACCATGCACGCCAATTCAACTAATGGTCTAAACTCTAATCACCAATCAGACAATCCATGAAGAATTGCAAACTATAGCAATAAACTTAATATTACAATATACTACAATACGTACTCCAGATCATTTGATGGTATTCGTGAGCCAGCTCAATTTATATGGCGCTTATTAATGATTTTTTTATCAAATAAACGTTTACCAATTTGTTATAATGGCGCGTTTCCACCGGTGTAGCACTATGCTCCACGCAGTGTGCGGCACAAATAAACATTTGTGCCGCACACAAATGTTCTCCAGGGTCACACAAACAAACATGTTTGCTGTATTTTTCTTTAACTTTAGAGTATATTTTACGGTGGGTACTCAAATGTATATTTTTGCTAAATATATTGTGTAAAAAATGTCTAGTTTAGTTCTTTAGTAGATATATATATGCACCTAGCCTTATCCCATGTTAATTAGGGTCGGCTCTCCTAACCATTTTTCTCCAAGCTGTTCGGTCTTGGGTCGTCATTGTGTCAACTTGGGCTGTTTGCAGGTCGTTCAGTATAACTGCCATCCAGCTTTGTCTGGGTCTACCCCGTCGTCTGGGTCCAGCGCTAACATTAATTACAGTTCTAGTCATATGATTTTCAGGTCTTCTCATAACATGACCATACCACCGCAGACGCCTCTCTGAGAGTTTATCCTCGATCTGCGCTACTTTGAAGGTGCAATATGCCTATTTTGTACCCTATCAAGTAAAGTGACTCCCCCCGCCCATCTCAGCATTTTCATTTCCGCTACGTGAAGCCTAGAAACCTGAGTTTTTTTTAGAGGCCAGCATTCGGAGCCGTAGATTAGAGCCGGACGTATAGCGGTCTTATAAACTTTACCTTTGATAGGGATAGGCATCCGTTGGTCGCACATCAATCCACAGAGTTCCCTCCATTTCATCCATCCTGTGTTTATTCGGTGAGTGATGTCAGCATCAATAGTACCATTATGTGATACCATTGAACCTAGGTATTTAAACATTTCAACTTTCTTTACTGGATTCCCTTGCAGATGTATGGTAGCGCCTCTGTCGATGCCACCGAAGTTACAGCCGAAGTTCTTTAGTAGAATATTTAGTTTATTTTTATTCAAAGCGAAAAGTTCTACAGGGGAATAAAGTCACGTGGAGTGTCCTTAGCTCTAAATATTATAAATCAGACCTACGACACCACCCACAAAGTTTCACTAGAAATCAACTCTTTACATCACAACAAATAATCTAGGTTATAATATTATGTAGTTATGCATATTTAAATTTAAATGTTTCGGTACATACATACGTAGCTATCAAATAAAATGCAAACTAATATCAATTCTTTTGAGTGAAATTTCATATCTATTATATTATTGAATAAAATTTTCCTCCATGTCCCGTTAGTTTATTCCATCCTATTTATGTAAAAAGGTATCATGTAATCGGAAAGATAGTTATAAGTTTTACTGAAAATCTGTTCATTACCTTACCTAACATATTCTAGGTAGTCTTATGTGGGTATGCATATTTAAAGGCGCGTGCGATAGAATAAGGAATGTTTAGTAAGCTTGTATGTACCGGTAACTATCAATTAAAATGCGCAACTGTATAATTAGCGAATTCCATAAAATGAACGTGCAGTACAGCGTATGAAATTTCAAGTCATATACGGTATTATATATTCAACATATAAGTTTGGCTATTCAGCGGGGTAACGCAGCCAGCGTTCTGGGCACACTGCCTCATTGCAGCGGGATAGATGATATTTTTAATGTTTAGTTTTTAGTTTTTAATTTAGGTTTAATTTAGAATTTAATGATTTGTATTTTTAATAATTACTTAATAAAATTTTAAATATCTTTTACTATAGTGAAATAAATATACGGTATGGAACCTTATTTTGATACCTAATCGATTCGTTTGTTGACACCACGGTTATTGACTCAAGTTTTTTTTTTTACAATAATAAAGCAATGTACAAAATAGGTATTTTTCGCTAAGCTTTTAAAACCTAAAAAACTTTATTTTATTTTAACAAAATTTTTATGCATCTAAAAATATGTTTTTAATAAAGAGACTTAGAACCAAAAGATATATGGTAGCACAGATTTATTTATTTCATAGTATAGGATACACAGATGACTCTTAATATAAGTAGGTACGTCTTGTTATGACTCTATCACTGGTAGAGAAAGAAGATTCTACCGAGAAAAGCCAGAAACTCAGCAGTTGCTCTATTCAATAGCAAAAAGTAACATTATGTAGGTATGCAGTAATGAAATGAATATACAAAGGCAATGATAAACGGGTATTATGAAATTACTCAAGTGATCATCAAATTTTTCTCACTGACTCAGAAATACCTTACATTCCTGGTGAGGTGACGAACAGAACACTTTTAGTCCCATAAAGTCCAAGAAAGAAAATTTGGAAAAGCTAAAACACGACATCAGCTTGTACCTATATTATAATATAAATTTTCAAAGATGATCAAGTATGGATTTTTTCAATAAGATTCATTCACTTATTTTATTTATATACAATTTAAATATTATGTACATATGCTACTTGCAAGACGGATTATCCGATTGGTATGCGAGAGAAACCTCGCGCAGAAACTAGTTTACAATGAAAAGGAAACTGCCGCTTTCATGAATAACAAGACTCAGACTAGCTTTCCCGTGAATCGTGAATGATTAATGGGTGTTTTGAGGAAAAACCTTACAATGATCACACTTGATGCAAAGTGATGATGCAGCGCGATGAACGCTAAAAATCGCACAAGTATCGCCATAAGTAGATAATGCTGCTGCGGAAACTCCTATGTCCTTCCCCGGGACCTGCCTATCTCTATAAAAAAATTCAATAAAATCTGTTGCAAATATGGGCCGTGAAATTTATGTTGATCAGGGATTGTTATTACGATCCTGATCTGATGTTCATAAACTATGGTCAAGTTTTGGTTGCAATTTTTTTCAATAAAAAGTTAAGAAATAGAATTTTTTTTAGAACTTCACAATTGTGTAATGTTTGTTTACTATATTTATAGCGATTTTTTTTTCAGAAGGAAATCAGGCAAATAGTTCATGTCACAAGAGATTCAAACTGACAAGAGTGATTCGCTTTCCAAGCATCATATTGACACAAATCATGTTTTTCATGATAACATGCTCAAACTTGACACAAATCATGATAAAATCCATGATTCTTAAAGCTCAAACACAAGACAAAACGTCAGCGAAATATATAAATGATTCTCAGCCAATAAATATCTTTAAAAAAAGGGATAAGAAATCTTATGTATGGTGCTTTATAAATCAAAACGCCATGGATTTCAACAGTAGCCCATGCAGGAAACTGTGATGTCTGATATAATAAACTGTAATAGCCCAAGAGCTCACAGAAAATTCGGACGAGGTGCCTGAAGAAACTTGGTTAGGTGGACTTTGTACGCTATGCTTTTCGAGTATAGCTATTCCGCGTGCTATTCACGAATCATGAAAGGATAATGGCGAGTATGCATGTATTTTGGGACCCACTGATAGGGGTAGCGTACCCATATCATGGAAAATTAGTAGTAAGTAGTAGAATATAACAAAACTTAGAAAAATGTAAATGGTAAGTAGGTCTAAAAAAGTGGGGGGAAAAAGATATACCTATCCAAAAGTAGAAAATAACCAATCAACGCAACGCATTTTACCAAGTACAATCACTGGCAAATCCCGGTCGGTTGGCAGAATAGTCAGCCCAGTAAAATTTCAAGTCGATAATAATCCACAAAATTGGATCTACTGTAAAAATGAATATAAAAAAGTAAATAGTATGTGAACGAAATCTCACGTTAGAATACAGAATTCAAAAGATTGCTTTTGCCAAAATTACTTACGGGCTCCTGGACTATAATGTATGTGGGAGAGTAGAAGCACTCATAGTTTTCTATATATTATCACGAACGGAAACTTCATTTTCATTATACTTTATAATTCCTAATAGTGGCGATGGGAGAAAGGTTTTATCTTGTTACATATTTTATTCGGCCCTAATGTTTGTTTCTAATGTTTACCTTTTTCCCCTGCAAGCTGAAGCGTACCTAAAGCTCATGGCATAGGTACGACAGATTAATTAGGGCGGAAACACACTAGGGACTTAAAAATATGTAGCTGAGAAAAAGTCGTCATGTCTTCGAGCATTTAAGTCGCGTGGATCACTTTTCTATTAAGGGGCGCGCACACTAGCAGACGTTTTGCGTACACAGTTTGTCCTGTCCCGACCCTAGAACAAATTATTTTCATTGTCTACATAAAATGAGTATTATTATATTTTATGAAAAAAGTGGCCAAGTGTTAAAACTGATTGTTTTTTCTATAAAAACTAAACATAAAACTCAGACTATAAAAATAATTTTTTCGCTGCATCGGTTTGGATTTTATCACCATATAATTTAACCATTTTATACCTATTACCTATAAATAAAATATTTACAGTAAACACAAGCACTGTCATTAAATACATAATAGTTTATATTTACCATAAACAAGGTACTAAAGTTCTAAGTGTGGGTCTATGAACTTTAATATTATTCAAAGTGTAAATACAATACGACAATTTCCATATTTATGAAAAAGATAAGATAAGATTCCTTGTAACATGGTTTACAGAAAGCTTTAAGGCCTGAATCCACAGAAAGAGTCACGTCTATGTCGCCTTATAGCATCTGCATGACATTAAGTGTCATAATCATTATTAGCATCATTCATCAACATCATTTCATAGTCAGTCCAGTACTGAGCACGGACGGGTCTCCTCCAAGAAGCAGAAAGTTTCAGGCCATTTTGTTACACCTTGTATGATATTATTGTTCAATAATAAGGAGAATCATAAAATTTAAAATATTATAATCCGCAATAATTTTTACAAAGATGTGTACTAAATCCCAGCCATATCTTTATGACGTTTTATTTTACCGCTAGAAAAAAAGTTAGACCTGGGGTCCATAACCTTGGCCTCCCTATTAGTAAGAATAAATTGTGCAAGTTAGCAACATTAAGTTACTATCATTCATTTCAGTCAGTCATTGGATACCCCGTGAGAACGTGTTAGATTTTTCATTCGAGCTCCCGCTATTCTATTAAAAAAATGTGGGACTCGAACCAGCAAACTCTTGAGAAATGTTGCCTACGAAAAATTGCAGAAATTAACTCCCCCGAAGCGAGGCTTTCTGGGTGTAACTGATGTGCAAGTTTTATTTCTAGTGGACACATAGCTTAAGATATAAGACCGCTAAGCTCAATAATAGAATTGCAAACGATTTATAATACCTAAGCATTTAAATAGTAGGTGAGTTGTTGGTATAATTGACGTAGCTTACACAATCACACCTAAATGATTGCGAAACTATTCTTTATTCTACGTGTACTGTTAAGTTTTGTCTTTTCAGGGTTCCGTAGTAAAACAAGGATCCCTCATAGTTTTATCCAGTCCGTCTGTCCGTATAAAAGTGTGTCATATCGCAATCAAGCGCTTATAATCAAACAAACATACATACTACTTTATATTTTAATACGAAAATGGGTCTGTTTGTATGTCTGTCACTGTTTCATCCCATCTGTAAACCCGATTTTGATAGTTTTATAGGAGATATAGGAGCTTGGTCACTCAGTGACTTGTCAGTCCGTAAATTACAATCACAAAGAATAGTACTTATCTAACTTTAAAATATTTTCGAACTAATTTATTCAATAATTTTGATTTATAGCAAACAGGAAATGATAGAAAGCTTATACAATCACAAATACTTAAACTATTATCCAAAATATTATATAAACTTACTCTAGCTCTACTTGCTTCATTCCGAACACACTCCAGCAATACATGGTAGATATCTTCAATTACTCCACAGGTGGAGCAATTGGGGGATTCTGATTTTTTAATAAGGAAGGCAAAATTTGGTTCAGAGATAGCTGGGTAGCATACCGGGGTAGGAAATAGGATTTTGTCCCCGAAAATCAGTACCTACTGAATTTTTTAAAATCCTGAAGTCGGACTTGCAGTCATGCAGTGCAGGCAGAGAAGACTGGTGCTGTAGATTCTAGATTTAAGAACCATCATTCTATGAACTATTTAAATGTCCATACACTACAACATAACAAAAGCAACCGTATAAAATATAAAGCCTTCTTCCTTTCTTGTCAAACAACAATATCCTATAAGCTAGGCTTAGTAACTCTATCCCGACAACGTCTTATGAGATTGCAATAAGATGGCACGTATGCGCATACGAATGATGCTAAATAAGTTTACACTCGAGACATTAATAAAATTATCTACAACGAACTAAATAACAGAGAGCTAAACTACTCAAAATCAAATTTAAATGTTTTTTATTCAAATAAACTTTTGCAAGTGCTTTTGAATCATCCATTGAATCTACCGCTGGTTCGGAATGTTATTATTTATTGATACCCAAAACAGTAAAACCTACGCTTTTGCTAATTCGCTAATTTGCAGTACCTAGCGCGCCATATTGCCTGCTTTAATATCACTCCCATATATTATATATGGCTTCTATCAGATGTGTTTTGAAGAGTATGCTTAGAAACTTCACAACCTTCCTTCTCCTTCATTATTTTACCAGAAAACAAAACAGGTAAGACTGAGTAGACCTCATCATGCTTTTTTGGCGATTATCATCAAGCGCTTATTAGAATATACCTTTTAACACCTAATATAAACTCTACAGTCTATACGACTCAAGTCACTGCGCTTCTCTTAGTCTGGCCTGGCGTAAAGTGTATAAAAGAACATTAATCGTCGATTTTAATCCAGATATTTACCTACTGTATTAATAGTGACCCTTGTTGGATAAAACTTTATCATGACATCAGGTCAATAAACAACCCAAAAAGCGGCTTCTTACCTTAAACATTCCTAAGGCATTAGAAGTATTGTCTCCCCCAAAACCCATTTAGTAAAATAAAGGCAAACAAAAACTCCAATTAAAAAACTCAATGAAAAATACAGAACAACAAATTCTCATTCTTGTACTTATATAAAGATTATAGCCTTTATAATCTTTGGTATATGGACTATAGTGATGTGCACGAACCCGGTCGAGACTCGAGGATTCGATTCGGATTAGCGAATGAGTTTACTCGCTATTAGCGCGTGATTTATGATTTGACTCGAGAACGGGCTACGTACCGCGCGGGCGCACAGCGTGAGATCTAACTGATGCAGCGAGATAAGTTATCGATATCGATAGAATTGATAATGTTACAAGCTGTGTGATTAGCTGAGAATGTTTCTGTTAGTTACTTCGAGGGATTCTCAAGCATGATAGTGAACTGGCTTAGTTTAGCTCGATGTTTAGTTAGACAGCTTATAAAATATTTTACTATACCTACAAAATATGTACTAAGATAAAAATAATAATAGCTTAACTTCATATGTGTGCATGTAATCTCTCCAGAAAAAGTTTAAATGTTTCTTGTTAATGTTAAAAGTTTAAATCCATGAAATATTTATTATTAATTTATGTAGTGGTACACCCACATAACCCATTATGAACTTATACTCAAGCCAGCAGTATGTAATTTTGTGCTGAAAATCTATGCTAGAATATCTATTGATTTATTCCAAATAAGCCGATACACTGGTGGTTTTATAACATAGTACTGCTATTAATTATTTATTGAATAACAGAGAGTAAAGCTGCTTTTATATTTTCCGATTCCAATTTATGTAACAATAGCTGATGCCCGTCGACCCGTTGCTCCATTGCGGCGTGATTGAAGGACAAACCAACAAACATACACACTTTCCCATTTATAATATTAGTAATATGATTAACTTTCGGTAATTATCATCAACAATGCTTCAAATATTGTTGGATATAGACCCCTTTTATGTAGCGTCAGTTACCTTTTTTTTTATCCCTTGACTGCGATCTCACCTGATGGTAAGTGATGATGCCTGGAGTTTTGCATCCATTCGATGCCAACCACTCGCCAGATATCCATACTCTACCTAGCTCTGTACACTTGATTTGCCAAGACGCAGTCTCTAGTTGACAACCTTACTACTTCAACGGCCATCGGTTCTCCTACAAAAAAAAAGTGCTCTTATGCAATTTCAAAATATTTTTATCGATAAAATGAACCGGGCCGGCCTTCACTAAAGCCGGTTGACCGCTACAGGTGCGTCGGTTTCTCACCGCCTCGCCGCAATATACATAAGACGATTTGTCTGCAGATTAACATCTCGGGATAGCTACTTACACTGCTAGCTGTTACTGTCGCATGTCTCGTCATTTTCGATAATCCGCCAGTATTTGTGTCAACTTGTAATACGTTTTCAAAGAACTGTTTTTTTTCTTAGCGTCACGTTATTCTTTTTTTTATTTGACTTTTATTAACAAAGTAATTTGGCGTGCGACACTTTTTAATGCATAATTTATGTTTATTTCTTTTAGTACGTCGTTTACTTGCGGATTATTTGTTGAACTTTGTTGTACATAGGACAACACACGCGCTTTCATTTTAACACTTCATTTAAAATATTTTTAATTAGTACTTAAGTCGAGTGATATAATAATATCGCCAGGGATATTACCCATTCATTAGAGTTACAATTTGAACATATCTTCTATTAACATGACCAAATTTTACAAAATGTTTTATTTCACGTAGGACCACTTTTGTCACTGATTGATAATTAATATGTTAGGACTCTACCAACTGTTAGGTACTTGTATATTATTCTGCACAGTTCCTTTCAAATGTTTTATGTTTACCTGGATATTCCTGGATATAAAGTATCATATGTCACTTTCCAAGTACTCAACTATACCAATGCCAAATATCACGCCGATAGAAGGCTCTGCTACGGCTTGATTGAAGGACAAACCCACAAACCTATAAACAAGCACCACTTTCGTATTTATAATATTATTAGTGTAAGAAAAAGTACTTGTATCAGTCTCTTCATAACAATAAATAAAATTTATTGTTTCCTTTCAACAAACAAAAGAGTGACTAAGCAATATCCCCCGACAGTTTTCATTTTTTTAAAAGTTGAAACGTGAACAATTAATCGATGTATCGTACCTATACTATCGCATCACTAATGACTGAGCTGTCAAACGTCTAGAACGCACTACTGAATGATTCAATTAAAATGACTTATTGACTAATGACACGGTACCACTTGCCTGATAGATTGAGAGCTAATAGAGAACCTTTCTTTCAAAGTTTTTTGGTCCATTAGGTATTTGATTATATAAAATTGTCAACCTTAGAACTTTTTTTTGTTATTATTAGTCCTCAAAACTGACTGCAATTGTTAACAAAAAAGCATGATTAATTAAAATATAAACTATACAATTGTGTCTTCTAGATGAGGACATGGCATGCATAGAAGGGCACAACGAAAAAATATCAACAAAACAAACCAAAAAACAAGAAAATAAAAACTAAACTAAAAATTATACTTACTAAACCTTACTAGCTTAATTTATGTGCAGTGAGTCTCAGTGCACATAAATCACTGTTCTCGTGTGTGTGTGAACTCTTTATTTTTCAGTGATAAAATGTAGCCTATGTGTAAGTTCAGGTAATAGCTATTGACATTCCAAATTTCAGGGAAATCAGACTTCACTCAGTTATTGTGGCGCGAAGAAATAACAAACATCCAAAATTTCACATTTATAATAATAGTAAAATTCTATTATCTACATAATATTATACATGCACAGAATAATTATGCCCAAACTCTTAGACTATTATATATGATAGATACTTGTGATTGGACGAGACGCAATTCTCTTATCTTTTATCAAATTCTCGAATATGATAAATTTTATGTGATCTCCAATTAACGAACTGTTAATGAGTAATTTTAAATGCTTTTACCGGAATGTGTATGGTGATTACTTTATTAGGACACGCCCAGTCATATATTATGATGTGTAATCGAATTTCGATAGTGTTGCAAAAACATATTAAATGATTAAGTACTTACAAGCAAATAAATTAGGTTGATTCGTATAAGGCCATGATGTAAAGGTCTTTTATGATAAAACTGTTTCAAAATAGTAGTATAATATAGTCGTTGAATTGTATTGCGTCATTCAAAAAAGAATATACCTACTAATATAAAACTAATAATATATATCGTAGACCATATTATTGTCTACGATATATTAGCTTTACATGTATAAATTAAGGTTACAGAATTAAGTAATACATAATAATATGGTCTACACGATTATATTAGTTTTATAACGTTTATATGAAACTTCTGCTTGGTTTTAGTATGAGCAGAAAACAATGATTGAATTCATCACTTTTCATAATACTTTTCTTTGTCTGGTGGGAGGTTTTGGCCGTGGCCAGTTACCACCCTACGGGCAAAACGTATCTACCGCTAAATGATTTCTTTCCGGTACGATGTCGTGAAGAAACCGATTAGGGATACGGGTTTAATATAACTATATCCCCTAACAGGTTAGCCTGCTATCATTTTAGACTGTATCATCGGTAACTAATGCTGTAATCCGGGTCAGATCCGGGTGAGATCGCAGCTTTTAGTTTGTCCTTCAATCACGCTGCAACAAAGCAACGGATCAACGTGATTTAATGCATCGCTATAGTGGAGGACCTGGAGAGTGACATAGGCTACTTTGACCCGGAAAATTATGCAATTCCCGTGGACAAAGTCACAAGAATCAGCCAGTAATTTAAAAAAAGTGTGTGTGTACAATTCACACACGGCATAAGTGAAACTTCAGAAAAGTAGCCGCCGAGAGAATAAGATAAATACAACTTGTATTCTATCTCATTCTCTCGCAGTCTAAATCCTATTATGAATTTATTTCTCTTTTTAGTGTCGCTTTTTCGTTTCATCGAATTCTCAAATCACAACGATTGTAAAGAAGTTTCACTACATTAAGGCATTTCGTATTCACTATTGAAATAATAAACGATCTATTCCGATGCATTACGTTAATGATTAAGCATGTGAACAAGACTAATAAATGGGGATTTCAACATTTTCTTGTTAACGCAAGAACGGAAGCTGTTAACTGGTATCTTCGGATCTATCGGGAGATTGCATCTCACGCGACGCCGGTGTTACAAAGCAAACAGATAAGCTTTTGTATAGTATTCATAGTCTAGACTAGGTTGAGTCCAGTTCTAGAGGTGTTGAGTAATTTATTAATGATATTACAGTAATTTTTTACAACAATATCATTTTTAACACATTAATTCTTTTTGGCAGGTCAAAACGCGAGGATTTTGGGTCGAAAAATCATTAAAAATTTATAAAACCCTCTCTCTCTTTTTTTAGCATAGACGGAGAGAGGTAATGTATCTGCAAGTGTAATTATTTTAGTTAGTGTCGATAAGAACTGTGTAAGAAACAGTTCTGATTCAGAATTTCTTGAGATTCTAACCAGCAACAAGTCAAGATATTCGCAACTTCGTTTTTTATATTATTATAACGAATAAACAGGGGACCTGCCAAAAAACGTAATATCCACGTCTGCTGTTAATGTTATAATATTTGATAACCATTTTAAACTATCGATTGAAGCAAAAAAGTGCGTTGATTTTTGATGACGTCATAAGTAAATACAACATCCTTAGATACAAAGCGCGGGATTTGACGCGTGAAAAAAGGATGCTAATTTGACTTGTTGTCAAATACCCATTCAAAAAAATTATTTTTTTAGTGATCATTAAATAGAGGAACTCCCAAAAGTTGTAATATCCACATCCCCTGATAGTTTTACGTGTAATAACCAATTTAAACAATCGATTTAAGTAAAAAAGTGCGTCGACCTTGAATGACGTCATTTCAGAATTTCATCTAAATCCCATACTTAGGACGCGTTTTGACGTTTGAAAAAAAGTTGCTGGTTTGACTATATTTGTCAAATACCCAAATGCTTAAAATGATCCTTCCAACAATAATTAGAGGAAGTCTGGGATTCAAACCACGGACCCCATGAATAGTAGATCCAAATCCTAACCACATATACCTATACCTATCACCAGTGGCTTGAAATTCCTTTATTTATTTATAGTGAATATTATATCAACTAACTTCATAGTCACCTGGCACCTGTGCATGAGTTCCGTCCCCAGAGTGTATCAAGTAGTGTCATTTAAATGTCATAATAATACATCGATGTATAATTTTAGTACTCATCCTATTTCAATTTAATAATAGCTTCATTATACTGAGTGACACCAACAATGAGACTCGTGCTCCAAATGATTTAATCATTAAAGAACTCCGAATCATTTTATAATTTAATTTAAACCTAGCAACAGCTAATGATAACAAAAAAAGGCTATAGTTGCGGTTTTACTCAGCAACTGTAAACGTCAACGACCATTCCTAGAATTTAAGAGGCTGCATTTTGTCAAGACATTATTTGTCAACATTCTTGCAAAGCTGTTGCTCACTGGAAATCCCCTTTATAAATATTCGATCCTTTATATTATATCAAGTTTCAACTAGGATTTTGTCAGCATGATGTCCAACTATGCAAAATTGAATTGAAAGAATTAATAAATTCTAAACTACACGATGCCTGCGATTTTGTGATTTTTATGATTCAAAATTAGAATATTTTTCTAGTTCAAATAAACTTTTACAAGTGCTTTTGAATCGACAAATCAATTTTCTTTCTAGCAATGGCTTGGAACGCTTAAGTTTTCCGGGATAAAAAATAGTCTATGTCCTTACCCATCCTTGTGCCAATATTTTTCAAAATCTTCGGTGGAATGGAAAATCTGAAAATCTCTTCTAATTATATATACTTAAACAGTAAACCCCCTATGCGAAACATCAAGTTTCTAAGCCAAACGGTTTGAGCTGATACTTTGATATTTTGGCGGATACATATGTAAACTAAAATAACAACTCTAAATATATTGGTATTACCTACTTTTTTTTGTGTAGTAAGTACTTATTTTTGTACTAGAAGATTTCCGCGACTTCGTCCGCGTGGACCAAGTTTTTTCGATTCCCGCGGGAGCTCTTGAATTTTCCGGGATAAAAATAGCCTATGTTCTTCCCCGGGATACAACCTATCCCCATACCAAATTTCATGAAAATTGGTTGAACAGATACATTTTTTTGATTCCCGCGGGAACTCTTCAATTTTCCGGCATAAAAAGTAGCCTATGTCCTTCCCCGGAATGAAACCTATCTCTGTACCAAATTTCATCAAAATCGGTTGAGTAGTTGGGCCGTGAAAGCGTAGCAGACAGACAAACAGACAGACACACTTTCGCATTTATAATAATATTATTAGTAATTAGTATATTAGTATATTAGTATGGATATTATAATATATTATAATATTATAAATATTATAATATTATATATTATAATGGAGTATGGATGGATATCACGCAACATAGTAAAGCAAGGAAGCGCACAACCAAAGACATATTTTAAAATAGTTATTAAAAGTAGGTTTTGATAGTCGCCGTCGTCCGGCTATTTTACCTTTTATGCTTATCTTAAGCTAATGGGCATTTAGCTGAACATTAAAATGGCCATAAAGGTAATGCGGTGCCGAAGTCCTTTTTTTATGCAACTAATGGAAGGATTATTTATATGCATGTTGACGTTTAATGATCGTCAAGATCAGTTATGTTCCTAAGGAAATTACGGGTAGACCTAAGTATCGTGATCGAAAATGATATCCTGGGCACAGGTAAAGCAATAATATGTATTTATATCATGGCTAGATAATGCCCGCGACTTTATTCAGGAAATAAAACATTATGTTAAGTAATCCACATTCCATATCATATCATATACTAATATTATAAATGCGAAAGTCACTTTGTTTGTTGGTTTGTTGGTTTTTCCTTCAATCACGCTGCAACAGAGCAACGGATCGACGTGATTTTTGGCATGGATATAGTTGAGGACCTGGAGAGTGACATAGGCTACTTTTTATCCCCGATAGTTAAGGAGTTCCCGCGGGAATCAAAAAACTTATTCCACGCGTACGAAGTCGCGGGCATCACCTAGTAATATTATAAATGCGAAAGTTTGTCTGTCTGTCTGGCTGCTGCACTTTTACGGTCCATTTGTTCAACCAATTTTGATGAATTTGGTACAGGGATAGGTTGTATCCCGAGGTAGGACATAGGCTACTTTTCATTCCGGAAAATTAAGTTAATTTACTATAAATTAAACATACAATTCTAACAATCAACTTTTAAATATTTCGATTGATACATTTTGAAGGCCTAGTTGACATAGTTACCCACATAATAAAAAAAATGGAGTGATCGATTTGAAAATTGGATAAGCTAAATTTAGAAGATATTTTCATACTTTCATACTTTTGATTCGTTTCATTGAAATGGCTTTTATCGCTGTTATCAACATACCTCCACTACAGCCCATTAACGTCCCACTGCTGGGCACACTCCACTATCATAGAAGAGAGTGACTTACAGCTTACACCCAACATGCTTTTCCTGCACCCAACATTTTTTACCTACTGAGCATTTCTAGTCAGAGAAACCCAATAGTTAATGGCTCGACCCGGGACTCGAACCCGGGACCTCGTCGGCCGCAGTTGAACATGCCAACCACTAGACCAACGAGGCAGTCACCCATTGCATAGAAGTGAAACTCTTACGCCAGGAATTGAAACCATCTGAGATAAGAATAATGAATTAAAATGAAACTTATCAAATTGTCCATTCACAAATCAGCCAATCGTATCACATACATATTAACAGGAGTCATTATGAGGTAGGTAGGTAGGTACTATGTAGTATATCAACTCACAGACAATCTGTCATCGAACCTGCTGACCCGAGCGATTGTTTTAAATATGATTGATCACACGCCTAGCTGCCTCGCGCTGTGTGGACCAATCTATGAGAGCTGGCGACTTTTTTTATCCACTACAAGTTAGCCCTTGACTGCGATCACACCTGATGGTAAGTGATGATGGAGTCTAAGATGGTAGCGGGCTAACCTGTTACGGGCATGTCAGTCATATTAAACCTATATTCGATGTTTACACGGCATCGTACCGGAAAGCTAAATCGCTTGGCGGCACGCCTTTCGCGGTAGGGTGTTAACTAGCCACGGCCGAAGCCTCCCACCAGGCCAGACCAGAAAAAGTTCAGAAATTATAAATTTCCAAATAGACCCTGCCGGGCACCGAACCCGGGACGACCGCACGTTAAGACAATAGCGCTCGACACTGCGCCATGAAGGTCGTCAACTTACAAGTCCCGTTTCTTTAATGCCTAAGGCCCTGTCCTACAGCTCGACGATCTCATATGATGTTCGATGCTCGATGATCTTACGTGATTTTTGGCATGGGTATAGTTGAGGACCTGGAGAGTGACATAGGCTAATTTTTATCCCCGAAAATTAAGGAGTTCCCGTGGGAATCAAAAAAACATATTCCACGCGGACAAAGTCGCGGGCATCAGCTAGTATAGAATATGTACCAGACTTATAGTCACGTGTTCATCCAGTGGGCTGCAAAGTATTGGCCGCCGCGCTGTTTACGCTCAGCTCTTTGATTTAGCTTTTTACACCTGTCATTATGTCTGTCAAAACAATAACTCTTTTATTTTGGGTTCCACAGACGGCATGCTTAAAATCATAGCTTCTTCAGATGAATTTGCTTTCACGCTTTTGTTTAGCTTAAAAGCTTCGATTTAAAAAAAAAGGTAGGCAGGAACTTAGGGAGGTAGTAATTTCATCTTGCATAGACCTATAATAAGTGGCAAGACTAAGTTAACTAAGATCGGGAAAGTCTATCCCTGGATGCAATGGCATCGACTTTCCCAATGGCAATGCAAGCTGAGGCCATTGTCTCAATCCTAGATATATTATGTGTACCTAACTGAAATGACCCCCAATTTCGTCCGAGTGGATTTAGGTTTTGAAAAATCCCTTGGGAATCCTTTGATTTTCCGGGATAAAAAGTAGCCTTAGTCCTTCTCCTTTATGCAACTTATGTTTGTACAAAATTTAGTCAAAATCGGTTGAATAGATGCAAAAGCATGCGGTAAAAGCATAGCAAACAGACAGACGTTCAGAATGTTATGACACACTTTCGCAAAGGCAGTGTATTAAATTCGTCGTAAAAAAAAGCTAAAATAGTTTTAATATGAACGAACAATTTAAATAACCGCAGAACAGTATATAGAAAATAAAGTAAAACTAGAATCATTATGATGTCTCGTACGTACTTGTAGTTATTTTATTATGGACTACATTCGTTAAACAGATAAGACGTAAAAGCATAGCAAACAGACAGACAGACGTTCACAGAGTTCAGACACACTTTCGCAAAGGCAGTGGCCAGGGCAAATTTGGCGTAAAAAAAAGCTAAAACAGTGTTAATAAGATCGAAAAATTTTAAATAACCGCAAAACAGTCTACAGAAAATAAAGTAAAACTAGAATCATTATGATATCTCGTACGTACTTATAGTTATTTTATTATGGACTACATTCGTTAAACAGATAGGACGTAAAAGCATAGCAAACAGACAGACAGACGTTCACAGAGTTCAGACACACTTTTGCAAAGGCAGTGGCCAGGGCAAATTTGGCGTAAAAAAAGCTAAAACAGTTTTAATAAGATCGAAAAATTTTAAATATCCGCAAAACAGTCTATAGAAAATAAAGTAAAACTAGAATCATTATGATGTCTCGTACTTGTAGTGATTTTACTATGGACTGCATTCGTTACACAGATAGGACGTAAAAGCATAGCAAACAGACAGACAGACGTTCACAGAGTTCAGACACACTTTCGCAAAGGCAGTCATCATCATCATCATCATCACTACAGCCTATTAACGTCCCACTGCTGGGCACAGGCCTCCACTCTCATAGGAGAGCGGGAATTAGAGCTTAGACCCACCACGCTGCTCCAATGCGGGTTGGCGGGCTTTAACGATTATTATTATGCCAGTGATAATAACCGGGACCGACGGCTTAACATGCTCTCCGAGGCACGGGGGTGAAACACCGCCAACTTCCAACTCCGGGCTGGCACTGAGAATTTCTTAATTGAAAAACCCAATACCCAATTTTTATGCCCGACCGGGAATCGAACCCAGGACCTCGTGATCTGCAGTCGACTATGCTAACCACTAAACCAACAAGGCAGTCGCAAAGGCAGTGGCCAGGGCAAATTTGGCGTAAAAAAAAGCTAAAACAGTTTTAATTAGATCGAAAAATTTTAAATAACCGCAAAACAGTCTATAGAAAATAAAGTAAAACTAGAATCATTATGATGTCTCGTACTTGTAGTTCTTGTATTATGGACTGCATTCGTTAAACAGATAGGACGTAAAAGCATAGCAAACAGACAGACAGACGTTCACAGAGTTCAGACACACTTTCGCAAAGGTAGTTGCAAAGGCAAAGTCGGTGTAAAAAAAAGCTAAAACAGTTTTAATAAGATCGAAAAAAAATTAATAACCGCAGAACAGTCTATAGAAAATAAAGTAAAACTAGAATCATTATGATGTCTCGTACTTGTAGTTATTTCATTATGGACTGCATTCGTTAAGCAGATAGGACGTAAAAGCATAGCAAACAGACAGACAGACGTTCATAGAGTTCAGACACACTTTTGCAAAGGCAGTGGCAAAGGCAAATTCGGCGTAAAAAAAATCTAAAACAGTTTTAATAAGAACGAAAAATTTTAAAAACCGCAGAACAGTCTATAGAAAATAAAGTAAAACTAGAATCATTATGATGTCTCGTACTTGTAGTTCTTTTATTATGGACTGCAATCGTTGAATCTCTCTGACCGCTAATGACAATATTATTGCAAGGCGTTCTCTTGTTGCCAAATAACATGAATCTCACAATGAGCACTCGTTTTGTTAATATACATGCAAAGCTTTAAAACGTTACTCAGTAATCGCTCGAGAATTGTTGTACAGTCAGCAAAAAAAAAGTGTGTGTATGCAACACGGCAGAAGTGATAAACTTCAGAAAAGTAGCCTACGAGAGAATGAGATAAATATAACTTATATTCTATCTCATTATCTCGCAGGCTGAATCCTTCTAGGAATATGTTTATCTCTTTTTGGTGTCGCTTTTTCGTTCTATCGAATTTTCAAATCACAACGTTTCTAAACAAGTTTCACTTCAAAAACTAAAGGTTAAAAAGATTTATGCCGGTTTTCACATTCTATTACTAATTTTAGCTAAGGAAAATATATTTCAACTATAGCAGTTTAATTGAAAATCAAATTTGAATGTCTTTTTGCATCTACCAAAAACTCCAAAAAGTTTGACCTGCAACATTCAGAAGGGATTCTGAGAAGCCAATTGAAGTGATACTACCTTTTCTGTTTTCTGATCTAAACTTACGGCACAGAAAAAAAAATCACTACCACTCAATGTCAAGAGCTAGAAGAAAAGTAGGCATCTACTATTTTTTCTCGCTCTTGACATAAAATGTGTTCATACCACTTACCTGTATCACCTCTTGGTCTCCCAGAAAATAATATAAGGGTATTCGAAGCGCGAATAAGCAAATTCCACAAAAGTGATCAAAATGATCACTGGCGCCCGTTGCATCAAAAAAAAAAAGCGTAATCACGACTCGTACTTGACCACATTTTATTTGATGTCATAAACTACAATATTATAACATGTAAAGTAGGCACATAAAATTTAAGTGGTTACAATAATTAGGAGATAATAGAAAACCCGAAAAATATTTCGGGCTAATAAACCATAATATTCTTTTCGATTGATTCGGGTTCATTAAACTCGTGTATATTTTAAATTTTTCGTAACTAATTAAAACAGCGGTCACTTTTATCAATCAACTGTTTATTTGCCGACGCTCCTTTCGAAAATCAATTCAACACAATCAGCGAATCAAAATAATATCTGACAATTAGATAACATAGAAAAACCGCTTCGTCATTTCGTATTGTAAGACCTTACGGTAGCGTTGGTATTGATTTTACAGGAAGATTGGCGTGAAATTAAGTAATTAGTCATCACAAGACATTTATTATTACGTAGCTCTTAATTAAAGGGTATTGAATGTAGAGGTTGCTTTATTGATGTGTTGGAATAAAATCGACTTTCGTTGTGCAATTCTTTTGATGTTTTTGTTGTTGATGGTGCTAACTTTTGTTTGTTCTATATTGAAATAGGCGCAAGTGTTATTGACGTACGTTTTGCCATAATCAAGTCACACAAAAGCTTTCATTAGTTTGGTATTGTTTTTAGCCGACTTCAAAAGAGGAGGAGGTTCTCAATTCGACTGTATGTTTTTTTGTATGTATGTTACGCGAGCATTCCGCCAATTAATTATGGATCAATTTTCATGATTCTTTTTTTATTTGGTAGATCATACTTCAGAGGTGGTCCCATTTATGCGCTTTTTGAGAAAAAAAAAAAAAACAAAATATATACCTAATATACCCAGATAATGTTTTTTAGTTTTCGGTATAGTTTTGAAGTCGGTTAATGAAAGCGAAAAATTATTTTAAAATACGGTTGACGAGAAATACTAAGAAGAAAAACTAATAGGTAATATAAATTTGAAAATATGTCTATCTGCTACGTTTTTATGACTTATCTGTTCAACACATGCAATAAAAATTAACAGATACCTACTTGAAAGTTTGGTAACTCTTAACTTATCAACAAGTATAATATTGAGTTTATGCTTTTTAAATATTCTACTTGTAATTTGTAAAAACTGCAATAAACCTTAAACAAAGTTATCTAACTCGGTAAATTGTTTTCGGGTGTGGTGGCGTTCTTTGGGAAAGGCCTATGTTCAGCAGCGGACGTCCGCAGGCAGAGATGATGATGATGATGAATGTTTTCTGATAAAACACCGAAGCAAGCATGAAATTAAATATCTAAGGCGTCGGTACCACAGCGAGCGTTATAGAGGTCAACGGCTAGGAGTTGCTAACTAAAACTTTACGTAAAACGAATGAGGAATATCAGACTTTTGAAACAACTTATTTCCAAGCTTTTTGTCGTTAACTCATCTAATAGACATTCACTGCTAGATGATGGACTCCTGCATGGATCTCCACAGAGCAAGATCTTATGTGCCGCTTACTTACAGCGGCTCTATGAGAGATATAAAAGTTAACTGTGATTTATATTATGGAATTGACGACCTCCGTGGCGCAGTGTGTAGCGCTGTTGTCTTAACGTGCGGAGGTCCCGGGTTCGATCCCCGGCAGGATCAATTTGGGAATTTATAATTTCTGAATTTTCCCTGGTCTAGCCTGGTGGGAGGCTAGTTAGTAGTTACCACCCTACCAGCAAAGACGTGCCGTGCCGCCAAGCGATTTAGCGTTCCGGTACGATGCATGCCGTGTAGAAACCGAATAAGGGTAAGGGTTTAATATAACTGCCATGCCCCTAACAGGTTAGCCCGCTACCATCTTAGACTGCATCATCACTGAGATGCATCTTAACATCAGGTGAGATCGCGGTCAAGAGCTAACTTGTAGTGGATTTAAAAAAAAAAGGAAAATTAAACATGCACCGTCGTTCACCTATCATCAGGCGCTTGCAGAGAATTCCATACAATACGTAGTTATTACCACTCGACCTGCAGAACTCCAAATCGCTTGCTTCAGGTTCGAAGCCTTAGAACACGGCACAATACAAAACCGGCAAGCACAACAATTGGCGGTCCCTTACATAACAAGTGTAAAACCTCGGGAACGAACCGCCGACCCCTGTGGGTCAGACAATATAATTGATTAAGGCCTAGCACAATGCATTAACATAAGATAAAGCTTAACCTTCGACCCACGTTTTATATTTTCGCCTCGCCACTTAATGTAGACACGTAATATTTGAAACGAATGCTCGGTGTTTTATTAAGACTAGCGCTCATTACTTTGTTTTTTACTTATGGATTTACTAGATGATGACCGCGACTTCGTCCTCGTGGATTAAACCTTTTTGGTTCCCGCGGCATTTTGCGGGTTAAAATGTAATTGGTTAATCCATACTATTATCTATCTCTATGCCAAATTTCATTCAGATCCGTTCAGCCGTTCTGGCGTGAAAGAGTACTTACTTAACAAACATTCATACATCCACACTTACAAACTTAGTAAGGATATAGTGTGGATATATTTACACGGCTTCTTGAGCTTATCACAAAAAAGTTCAATACCTAATTTGAATACTTCACGATCGAAGCCACTTATTAGCTTATTATTTCATGACAGAAGCTTAAACTTTAATGTCAGCGTATCCCATGAGCGTGGCACAAAGTTATTACCTCATTAAAACCATTCCATTCAACGCTCAAAGGGCAGATCAGTTTTCGTTCATAATAATTTTGTTAAGATCTGTCGATTATGTCAAATCGCAGAGACATTTAGACACTGTTGCTCATTTTACGAGTGTGTAACGTAAAACCAAAATATACCCACATAGTATTTTACTAACGCTTTAAACATATTTTAATTTTCTTTATTAAGTATTATTTTTAATGACATGCCGCTGACTACTTTCACACCTGGAGGTTTACTGATACATTAATTAAGTAAATTATATCCAAGTTAAATAAGAGCATGAACTCTTACAACGCATAATGAGACAATTGGCCAGAAATACTGTGGTTGTTGGCCGCAAAAATAAATCTTGGCTCGATGCTCGCCAAAAATCAATGTGCATCATCCTTACAGTGTAGGAGTATGATTTAGAAATAAAGGATCAACTTATATTGGTATCAAGGTATCTAAACTTTTCAGCTTGGACAATACTTCTTGACCTTTAGTTTTAAAATGGTCAGTTAGATGGTGTGAGTCCAATAGAATAGACAGGACTCAGGAGTGTAATATAATACGCCATATTATTATACGTTTGGGTTTTTACTAAACTTGTTTGCTTAGTATGTAAATGGTTTGTCAGGATATGTGGGCCACTTTTCTGATAAAGGCATCAACATACGAATTGATGAAACTGGGCAAGAAAACAGGAAAATGGAAAATACTTCCTGTCTTCTTGCCCAGTTTCATCGATTCGTATGTTGATGTTTCACAATCTGGGGGGTTACTACCTTAAAGCAGTACTTTTTAAAAATATATTTTTGTCACGTACCAACACGCCCCTAAAATAAAGGTTATAACTCTACGACATGAACGTTAACAATATTAAAACAATACACCCAGTTTCACCTTGAATTTTTGTTACTTGTTAACTGTTTTTCCAATATCAAAACAATGTTTTCCTGGGTCTCCTTATCCTGGGCCGATGTATACTAGCTGTAGTGACTCACTACGCAAGGCCGCTGGTTTTGGTAGTACCTACAGGAGACAAACATCTCATCAATGATGAAAAATTAAGGTAACTGATACCTTACACAAAGTTAGTAGGTAAAAATTAGTACTAACACGTTGAGCTCCAGTTGCTCGAAATAAAGATTATTTATGTATTTACTAGCTGATGCCCGCGACTTCGTCCGCGTGGTTAAAGTTTTTTTGATTCCCGCGGGAACTCATAAATTTTCCGGGATAAAAAGTAGCCTTTGTCCTTCCCCGGGTATCACACTATACCTTTACCAATTAATGTCATCAAAATCGGTTGAAGAGATATATTTTTTTTGATTCCCGCGGGAACGCATATATTTTCCGGGAAAAATAGTAGCCTATGTCCTTCTCCGGGATACAACCTTTCCCTGTACCAAATTTCATCAAAATCGGTTGAACAGATGGGCCGTGAAAGCGTAGCGGACAGACAGACAGACAGACACACTTTCGCATTTATAATATTAGTATGGATTTTATTAACTTTCTTTTTCGCTAATTTTCCATAATCATAGATGTACCTTTTATGTAAATTTCGTAAGATATGATATTTTGTAACAGAATTTAACAGACGTAAAACGATCTAACCAACACTGGTGAAGTAACGGAACGCAAAAACCATGTCAGTAGTCATTCACATTGTACGTTGATATGTAGACACTTGGTAGACAACAGCACCGGCAGCGCGGGTCAAATTGATAGGGTCACCTGCGGGCGGTCCTTAATTTATGCCTGGCTTCCAATATAATGCTGAAACTATATGCGATATTATAGCTTCACACACCTTGAGAACATTATGGGCCTGCATGCACGTTTACTCACGATGTTTTCCTTAAAGTAACCTATAAGGCAAGTGGTACTCAATTTCTTAAAACGCACATACTAACTCACGGACGCGTTCCGAAAAGTTAGCTCCCTTGGATCAGAGATCGCATTTCGAACCTTCAACCGCCGAAATAGGAAGCTGGGCTTCTCAACCACTAGGCTATCACCATTTCAGAGGCCATACTTAAAGCTTAAAGCTAACTATTGCTCAAAATGACAGATGTCACGTACCTTGGTTCCTAAAATAAGGATTATTTAGTTCTAAAACACGAAAGTCAACTATAATGAAACAATATGGCATTAAGCGTCGGAAGTATGGCTCCAGTACCATCGATATATATGTAGTTACTAGATGGGCCCTTTCATAGAAAAGGGTCGGGCGTCCGACTTTGAGAGCGCGTTCCTAACCTGTCTTTGTCCCCATCGTAGCGTAGTCACGGTCGCTCGGCGTGTAGATAATTTGTTATTCTTAAGTTAACATCTAAAGTCTTATTAGTTTGGCACTGTACAATTTTTAATTTAAGGTAAGTGTTTCAATTGTTCACAATTATAAATTTTCAAAAAAACGTTATTTAATATTCCTATTTAATATTTTTATCCATTACGCAATCAATTAATTTCCGCGGCAAGCTGTATGATTTTTTTTTTACTAACTGATCTTACGGCTTCTATGGCTATGACCTATATTATCTATGACCGTGTCATACGTTTTCAAGCTTTCATTTTTCAGCAGGGGTCTTCTCCGGTTGGCGTTTTCAAGCTTTCATTCAAGATGTTGCAAGCAAGTTCCCGCTTTTCAGACTAGATGGCGTTGATGGCGTTGCTAAAAATTCGCCCACATTTTTTGTTTGACAGGGCCCGTCTATGTAAATTGAGGTCGTTGCCCGGTACCGAATAAAATTAATAATCTCTCTAGGTAAAACACAAAATGACGTTGTTAAAAGACAGTGTCTTCCACAACCGACTGTGAGGTTCATAATTGTGAAAGTTCCTAGACAAAAGCGAGCGGACAATGGACGGCCCACCGCGAAGTCACCGTGTTTACCTAACAGCTGTTTGTCTTGTCTCCATATTCATGAGGAAACCTGATCTCATGGGTGGCGATTCCGTGCGAAGACGTGAAAATCGAAATGTTGATTTTCATTAAGGTGTATTAACATTGTAACAATATGTCTCCTACTATTAGTTTGAGTTAACGGCATCGTGTTTTTGTTTGGATTTTTATGCAAAATATAGGCCTGCGTTGCGATTTAGGTTTTAAATTTCTGAGAGAGGGATATAAATAAGTGGTCCAAATCAAAATTGCAAAAAAAAAAATGCATTTATTACCGTAGTGTGACTGTTAAAAAATAATGAGGCTTAAATCTAAATTTTGTACTTATGTATAAAAAACCATTTTTTTTTAATCAACCACAAACAAACAGACTAATTAAATACAACCTTCTTATTTAGATGTTAGCTTAAAAACCAATGGTAGGGGACCGTGACGAAGCAAACAATCAACAAACTGTCAAGTCAACGCGAGAGAAAAGTGATAAGACGCCTGTTCCGTTAATTAATATGTAACTGGGGAGACCTTTATTGTTCTCTAGTGGACACACTGATCTTAAGAGCATCTTAGAGTGGCCAAATAGGAGATGGACAACGTACGACCGCTTGAATAATGAATTTGATAGTCTTTGTCTACTGCTCAGTTTACCATTCGACCTCGACTGCCCCGTTGATCTAGGACTCTAGTCTAATGGTTAGCATGTTTGACTAGAGATCCTAATATTATGATTTATGATCCAGGGTTATACTATAGAGTTATAGGGTGGGTCGCGCCAATATAAGAAATCGGATTTTTTTGACAAGAAATTCTCAGTAGGTACTAGCACGGAGTAAGGAACTTGCAACTTAAACTGTGCCTCAAAGAGCACATAGAGCCGTCAGTCACAGATCTGTCTTCGGACGTTTCCAATCCATCGGGCTAAAGGGACGTTAATGGGCTGTAGTAGTGGTGTCAAAAAAACTATGATGAGTTCTATTTCATATGAATTATTTATTTAATATGAATTAAATTTTATGCTCGCGTCATCGCCACTCAAATGTGTAATTTCACCTTACTCACTTTCAAGGAAGGCTGGAAGAGATTTCTTTTTAGAGATAATCTTTACCTTTGTCCACTTTTTTCTATTAGTTTTAACGACGATATTTTTGTACAAAAATAATAAAAATAAAAACCGGCCAAGTGCGAGTCGGACTCGCGCACCGAGGGTTCCGTACTCAAGAAGTAGGTATAATTACCTTTGTTAATGAACCGCAAAACTAACTTTGTTTGTAGAGGTTTACTGTTAATATCAAAAAATTACGTTTGTTGTATGGGAGCCCCCTTTAATATTTACTTTATTGATATTTAATTATTTATTTTGAAAGGTAATATACAAGTTAATATTCTGTGAAAATTTGAACCGTCTACCTGTTACCGTTTTTAATATTGAGCAAAAAAATACGAAAAAAACACGTTTATTGTATGGGGACCCCCCTTAATATATATATTTTTTTAATTTTTAGTATTTGTTGTTATAGCGGCAACGGAAATACATCATTTGTGAAAATTTCAGCTTTCTAGCTATCACGGTCTATGAGATACAGCCTGGAGACAGACAGACAGACAGACAGACAGACAGACAGACAGCGGAGTCTTAGTAATAGGGTCCCGTTTTTACCCTTTGGGTACGGAACCCTAAAAATGAAAAAAATAATTGCACCTTAACTAGAACATTCTCATTCCCAGTTAGTACATAACTTATCTACTTACGAAATGCAGTCTACCTATAAGCATAATACCCACTTCACTACACTACGCCACAAGTCATGTCTGAGACGGTGCTGAAACAGCGCGAAAAGCGTTTGCCCTTTAGCGAACACTAAATCGCTATTCTTGTGTTTTGCGAGGTACATTGGACAAACACAGCCTACTCTGCACTAGGTACAGCAATTTTACATTACAATTAGTCACTGGTTGGCCAAGGAAGTGTACTTGGACGTTCTAATTGTTCAATGCCTATTTTGATCATGTACCTAAATATTGCGAGACTGCAATGAATTCTAGATCATTTAAATTAATTATTATTAGTCCATACTTATATTATAGACTATCTGATTCCCGCGACTTCGTCTGCGTGGTTTAAGTCCATTGTTTCCCGCGGGAACTCCTTAAAAAAGTACCCTATGTCACTCTCCAAGTCCTCAACTATACCCATGCCAAAAATCACGTAGATCCGTTGCTTTGGTGCGGCGTGATTGAAGGAATAACCAACAAACTAATAAACCAACAAACAAATATACAAACAAATAAACACACTTTCGCATTTATAATATTATTAGTATGATGCGTAAGTAAGTCTGTCTACTACACGGCCCTGCTCTTCAAATGACTTATACGAAATTTGGTACAGAGATGGGTTATATCCCGGGTAAGGACATACCTGGGTTACCTTTCTACTCGGAAATACAAAGAGTTCCCACAGGATTTTTCAAAATAACATGTCGATGAAGTCGCGGGCATCACCTTGTATTTTATGAAAAATTGATGCATCGATGCAAAATTATACTCGTTACTCGGCCACTTTGAATCTTACATTCATACTTACATTATAAAAGCGAAAGTGTGCCCGCGACTTCGTCCGGGTGGTTTTAGGTTTTTTGATTACCGCGGGAACTCTTTAATTTCTCGGGATAAAAAGTAGCTTCCCCGGAATTTCATCAAAATCGGTTGATCAGATGGGCCGTGAAAGTGTAGCAGACAGACAGACACACTTTCGCATTTATAATATTACAATGCATATTGAGTATACCTACACTCTAGAGTGCACAATACTTAATCGTAATTATTTTCTTTAATATTACAATGTATATTGTATGAATATGACAAAAATGATTAACGATCAATATGAAAAGATCAAGTCGATCGATGCGTCGATAGAAACATTAACTGTCAATCACCTGATGAATTACCCAGTCAAGCTATTGCTGAGTATAGGTGAAGAGTTGATGAACTGATCATGATGATAATTGATGCACAAAAACATTCTTGGGAAGATGTTTGCTTGCAAAAATATAAGGTAATAAGTAGGTACTTCATATGTTTTATAATACATAATTCAATGTTGTTATTTCCTTACCTTTCTACTATCGTACCGCAAAGCATCGTCTGAGTCTCATTATCAGCACTTCTATCTATTGCCGGCTCATTTTTTTACATAAAAATGTACAGTAAAATACCCTGTTAAAATAGAAATCCACAATAGGTACAAATGTTGCAATTTGCGAACGAACGATGACTCTATAAACACTTCCAAAAATTACACAAAGAAAATATTCGACCGCGTTTCATCAAGTCGTGTCCACACGCAGCGCGGCATCATCACAAGGCTTTGCTTTGCCCGGCAACTTACCACTACCGTACGGTGTGATTTAATATAATACTAGATGAATCCCGCGACTTCGTCCGCGTGGATTAAGTTTTTTTGATTCCAGCGGGAACTCCTGAATTTTCCGGGATAAACAGTAGCCTATGTCCTTCCCCGGGATACAACCTATCCCTTTACCAAATTTCATCAAAATCGGTTGAAGAGATAATTTTTTTTTATTCCCGCGGGAACTCCTGAATTTTCCGGGATAAACAGTAGCCCATGTCATTCCCCGGGATACAACCTATCCCTTTACCAAATTTCATCAAAATCGGTTGAAGAGATAATTTTTTTTTGATTCCCGCGGGAACTCTTGAATTTTCCGGGATAAAAAGTAGCCTATGTCCTTCCCCGGGATACAACCTATCCCTGTACCAAATTTCATCAAAATCGGTTGAACAGAAGGGCCGTGAAAGCGTAACAGACAGACAGACAGACAGACACACTTTCGCATTTATATAATATAAATATTAGTAAAAAATATTAGTAAATATTAGTAAATAATATCCATATTAGTATATATTAGTATATTAGTATGGATAGATGATTCCCGCGACTTCGTCCGCGTGGATTAAGTTTTTTTGATTCCCGCGGGAACTCCTGAATTTTCCGGGATAAACAGATGGGCCGTGAAAGCGTAGCAGACAGACAGACAGACAGACAGACACACCATCGCATTTATAATATTAGTATGGATTATAGCAGCAAGTGCGCAATAGCAGCATAAGGCTTCAAGGCATTACACTATTTCTGTTGCGCCCCAGTTTATCAGCATCAACCAATATACTTATTTTGATTCACAGACGTCCATGCCGCAGCGCATGATTTGGTGCACGGCAGCCATACACGATTATCAGTCGTTACGACATAATATTACCTTTACAGTATACCTAGTTGGTATACTGAGTGTGCATATTATGTACCATTGGGCCGCCGCGCCGGCTTTGCTTTTTAGCCGGCGGTTTTAATATTATTTTATACAACAAACCTGCCATTAGTAGTTTTGATAATAATATAAAAATCAATGATATTGCGGCATCTGCGGCTTTTAATGCGTGAAACTTTGGCAAATCCACCGGTAAAGATGGTGGATGCACCTGTAGCGAGCATCAACCTACTCGTAGGTGCCTTAAAATCCTTAGTTGCCAATTGAGGCAGCGAATATGGAATGGAAATCCGATCGAGTTTGCCGCGCTTAGTATGGACACTGCTTATGCATAACGGTACAAAATAAAGGTCAATATGTCTCTTATACTATCCAAACAAGTTCATTGTAAACGTCGGTTATACCCAAATCCGTGTCGGCTAAGATGGCTCTATTGTCGAATGATTTTACGCAAATAACTATAAATAGGCATGACTTTCAAATATTAGAAACGATTGTTAAGTATGTGGTAACGACCACCATACAAATATGAAGTAAGTACGTAGGTACGGTTGGTAGGAAAAATCGTGTTCATCTCGTATTAATTTAAGTACAGACGTGTCGTGGACTGTGGAGATAGCGGAGGTGCGTTTAGCGGACCAATCAGATCATTGATAAATGACGTGATAATTTTTTCACGTCATCTAGCAGTCTCTCTCGGATTTGATTGGGTGGAATTTCTGAACAACTAGATGTGCTTTAAAACACGAATATTAATTTACTTATCTTACCGTGGATTATGTTTTATTGTTTCGATTAGAATTCACAGTTTCTCTCTGAAGTTATCTACTCGTATACAACTACATATTCTGATAAATGACTTGATCTCTGAGGTCAGTGGCCTATTGAAATGTTCATATTATTATGGTCTTAATTAATGCACAAAGAAAAAATACACTGCATAATTAGGTAAATTAGTTTGCTTTATATAAAACTAGATGATTTCCGCGACTTCGTTCGCGTGGATTAAGTTTTTTTTATTCCCTTAAGAACTCCTTAATTTTCCGGGATAAAGTAGCCTATGTCCTTCCCCGGGATGTAACCTACCGCTATACAAAATTTCATCAAAATCGGTTAAATAGATGTTCCGTGAAAGCGTAGCAGACAGACATACTTTCGCATTTATAATATTAGTATGGATACTTGATGGCGACCGCGATTTCATTCACGTGGATTCTAATTTTTAAATGCATAGGAACTGTTTAGATTTTCCAAGATTAATTTCATAGTCTCCAGAATCCAATACCGATTGATACTTCTCTCGGAAAACAAAGAGCTATGGCGGGCTTTTTAAAAAACTTCAGTCTAAACGGTAGAAGACGCAAGAGCCCCGATTTCTTCCGCGCGTTTTTTTTTTATTCCGTCGGGAACTCCTTAATGTTACGGGATAAAAATCCGAGTCCTTTTCCGAGATGCAACCTACCTCTGTAGCAAATTTTATCAAAATCAGTGGAAAAGCTAGACCGGAAAAGCGTAGCAGGCAGACCGACATGGAAACTTTCGCATTTATAATATTAGTAAGGATTTTAACCGCAGGCAAGCGGTTATTTTAAGAATATTTCTGATCATTAGAAGCGTGTAAAAACTGCCGAAATTTATTTTATCTTTATACGGCTTCAATGGGCAATGTAACAACGCCGTCTAATATTCATATAAAACCAATCAAAACAATCTATTACAATGATTGCTTTAATTATATGAAGTGCGCACGAAATAAAATCTTAATATCAAGGCCATAAGATTATTATTATGTTGAACGATTAGGAAAGCTCAATAGACACTGCAGACTTAAGTAATGGTCAGAAATGAATAATGATTGAGTCTTTCCAATGCTACGTTTTATGTCGTTTTTGGCAATTGGATAATCAATTTCCTGAAATTAATAATTAATAGGATTAGGTAATATTTAAATATATGTATGTGATATGTGTATGTAATATATATATAATATAGGTATAAATATAATGTACAAATTTATAAGTAGAGAATCAAATATTTTATAGGCATATATTTTTTAACCCAATCCAATTTTTGCATATTCAAAAAACAAGTTGAACAACACAATCTACTTTTCGAAAACGACCTAGCCGAATAATAAACTGCTAATTAACGTTTCTGGACAATAATTTTGAGATTATATTTTATGGAAGTCTAAAAGGAACTATGATAGTGCGATGCTGTTTTATTAATTTTAGTGATAAAATTACCATAATAGTTTTTCGTTACGCATAATCTGGAAAAAAATATCCGGGAACGGATTGTGTACATGCAACGCAGAACAAAAAACGGAAATCAGCTGGTGTCGAATATAATAGAAACTGATTTTATTCACTGTACGTTTCAGATAAAACACAGGTTCATCTTTCGAAGCATTTCGGATTAGGTAGGTACGCCAACGTACTTTAGGTTTTTGAAAAGGTATTAGTAATTTCTCCACTGGGTAACCTTACAAAATTCTTAAGTCTTTAAGCACCCAGATATAGAGGTTTGAGCTACAATTTATTGATAATATGTCACTCAGTTTCACTATTAATATACCTAGAAGTTTATAATATAGATACTAGATGATCCCCGCGACTTCATCCGCGTGGATTAGAATTTTTTGATTCCCACGGGAACTCTTTAATTTGCCGAGATAAAAAGTAGTATATGTCCTTCCCCGGGATTCAAACTATCTCTACGCTGAATATCATTAAAATCGGTTGAACAGATGGGCCGTGAAAGCTTAGCAGACAGACAATCCGACAGACACACAGACGGACAGACAGAGAGACAGATACACTTTCGTATTTATAATATTCGTATGGATTTTTAAGCCCTGTTTATACGATTCTAAGTTCTTATTCAAGAGTATACAGAACAGGTTGTCGGCTGCAGGTTGCAGATCTCGATTGTTTCTTACTTTCGCAACGAGGAACGTCTACTTTCGTGCGCGAGTGACTGGTGGGCGAGCTTGTTGCGTACGCTATATATACAGGGTGCTCTATAATTTAATATAAAAAAATCTTTTTAAACAACCGACTTCAAACTCCCGCGCCAACTTTACAACAACAAGCACATGTAATACAAAGTACTTATTTTATTGTTGATATTTTAAAAACCGCTCGACCGATTTCGATAAAATTTATATGGGACCATTTGGGAAGTATGCTTAATGCTATTTCAAATAAAAAAAGAATCATCCAAATCGATCCACCCAGTCAAAAGTTCTGAGGTAACAAACATAAAAAAAACAGTCGAATTGAGAACCTCCTCCTTTTTTTGAAGTCGGTTGAAAAGTAATAGTGATTATATGCTAATTTTTACTTCATATTTTTTCTATCTATGTACGGCAGTTCTAACACCCAGTCCACACTGCCACAGGAAGAGAATATAATATAGTTTGCTTTTTTCTACTTCCTTTAACGAATATTTCCTAATGAAGGAATTAGAAGATTAATTCGCTATAATCCACTACAGTAGGTAAGTCTAGGTGGTGTGCATCTTTCACTTGTAGCTTTTTATATTCACCATACCACACAAATCTTCCAAAATATTCTCAACGTACGTTTCACTCCGACATCGGAGCATATTCAGGAGATGTTGATTTTAAAGTTGACTTGTAAAGACTTCTAGTTCCTTCATTATCATGGACTTCCGCAAAGTAACGCCTGCTGCTATCCAATATTCGAATATTTTCTATTTTTCAAACGAATGCACTACAAACAAAAAAGTGTTACAGTGCAAGATATCTGTTTTTATTCCCATTATTATTTATTTAACTAACAAATAGTACCACCCTGTATCATCACCACCTCTCAGCTCACGACAAGTTGCTCTATATCATCCTGTACACATAATTTATTGTGTGAATCGACAACAGAAGCCGAACGCGATTGCATAACTACTATGTTCGTACATAACTACATTAGTTTTTGTATACCTAGCCTGTTAAATAATATTACTATGACTTATGTGCTTTCCGATCATAAAGACAATCTCATATAATATTTATGTCATTATAACCTCAGATAGGCAGATAATACTCATTTGTGTTTCTTCTAGCGATAGAATAGTTATTTGTTATACAAGAGTGAAAAGTTGTTTTTTAACCGCGTGCTCAATTTTGATGACCGAGCAAGCGAAGGATTCTAAAATTGAATCACGAGCGCAGCGAGTGGTTCAAAAATTAGAATCCTGAGCGTCAGCGAGGGAATCAAAAGAGCACGAGGTGAAAAATCTTTTCACTCGAGTGCAACACGTAACTTTTCATCCCACCTCAGCGAGCAAATTAAATACTTCTCGCGTGATTGTTGAGGGAGAAAGCTCATTTCCGAATTTTTAACAGTTTCAGTCAATTCTGTTGGCGTCAAATTAACTTCTTCGTCACTAGAATCACTCATTTTAGGTATTTAACTTATTTTCAATTTTCTTGTTTTTAATCGAAGGTTTTAATTTTAAACAATATGACGTAAAAGAAAATGGTGCGCGCAAAGCAAATAAAAAAATCAAAATAAAGTATACCAAAGAGGTTATGAGTGTGAGGTTTTAACAAATTAAAAACGGTTGTATGGAAATTCGGCACCATAGAGGTAGAAGTAAATAGGTTTTAATGATGTTTTGAATTCACAAACTTCATAGACGAGTGATATTTACTAACGTGCACACGATGTTCTAAATTCAATGTACTTTATCCTCAAGAGGATAATAACAGCTTTTGCAATCAGATATCGAAGCTTAAAAATACTCTTTCCGAGATGGTGGGATGAAAATATAATTTGGCATACTCATCCATTTTATTTGTCAACCTATACATTATTTTTAGGCCGTGTTTTTAGGTACATTACGTCGTAATGTAATGTACCTAAATAACATCATTTTAGATTGACGTATAATATCAGTATTATACGTCAATCTAAAATGCATTGCAGGGCGACCGCGTATCTTTTGCATCAATCATTGATACATCGTAATCACCTCTGATTGGTTAACACTCTTTCACTTTTGGACGAAATCCATTGACGCAGCAAGAATACCACAAATTCAGCCAATCCGAGGTAATTGCGATGCATCAATGATTGATGCAAAATTTACGCGCTCGCCCTGCTGAAGAACTAACGGCCGGTTTCTGAATTAAGAATTTCATGTTGAGTCTGTCTCAAAGACTACTTAAGGACTAATTAAGCAAATTTTTGTTTCTGAATTGATATTGGGCCGGTTTCTGGATTAAGCATTCAAGCAAAAATAGCAAGCTCCAACTCTCAAACTTTACACAATATCAATTCAGAAACAAAAATTTGCTTAATTAGTCTTTTAGACAGACTCAACATGAAATTCTCAATTCAGAAATTGGCAAAAGGATAAGTATCTACTAATCAGTACCTTCGCTAAAAAAATGTTTTCTAGAACGAAAATTAATCGATGCCTCATTACCCAACTCTTAGATAATTAAATAGATAGAAACAACAATAGAAGCTTAAAAACAATGATTGCTATGATCTAGACAATCGCAATATACCTACCTCGATGACAAAGGTGGGTAGATCTATAAAACATGTCTTCGTAGAATAGGTGAGACGTGAACTTTATAAACTAATTAATGGACTTACAATGTATTTCAATGAAGTAAATATTATGTGACAAGTGACAACCTACGCGTTTGGTCGTGCAAGGTGTCCTTTCAGTTCAATTAATTTAATGAGTCGTGGCGTGAGCTTTATTAGAGGAATACTAGATGATGCCCGCGACTTCATCCTCGTGGACTTAGGTTTCAAAATCCAACATTTTTGATTTTTCGAGTTTTTGAATATTTCACGTCAAGTTAGCCCTCGGCTGCAATCTCGCATGTATAGTAAGGTAATGCAGTCTAACATAGTGGACTAACTTGTTAGTTATATTGCAGTAATATTGTTACCCCTTAAGCCGTTTCTACCGGCATCGTAACGGAATGCTAAATAGCTCGTCGGCACGGTTTTGCCGGTAGGGTGGTAACTAGCCCCGGCTGGTGCCTCTCAACCAGACCAGACCAGAGAAAATTCAGAAATAATGAATTCCCAAATTGACCCTGCCGGGCATTGCCGGCTTATAAGTATTTTAAATTAACATTTTAATTTTAATTATTTTTAGTATAAAAAATATACTTAACTGGTGGGCCCGGCAGACTTTGCCTTGAACTTCGAAACAGATTGCAGCGCCCCCTACAGGATCCAATCATACTAATATTATAAATGCGAAAGTGTGTTTGTTTATTGGTTTGTTGGTTTGTCCTTCAATCACGCCGCAACAGAGCAACGGATCAATGTGATTTTTGGCATAGGTATTAGGTATAGGTGAGGACCTGAAGAGTAACATGGGCTACTTTTTATCCCGGAAAATTAAGGTGTTCCAGCGGGTATAACAAAAAACTTAAACCACGCGGACGAAGTCGCGGGCATCAGCTAGTTGTGGAGATAAACCATCCCGGGGTCCAAACAAACACAACAAAAAGAATTAGCGAAATTGTTCCAGCCGTTCACGCGTGATGCCGTGACCAAGGGAAATAGGGATTCATTTTTATATAGGTATATAGGATATAATTTATAGATATAGATGGGTATGCAAACAAAGTCTTAAGCACCAGCCAGTATAAATTGAGATCTAAGCATCGAAACAATCACTTTATAATGCATTCACGTATCGTTCACTCGATCAGACCGGCGCCTACACCTTGATCGATAGCTCCATCCGATTCAGTAATTAATAGATTGTAAATGTAATGTGATGTAATTTTCTATCGTATACCCCGTTAAAACCGTCTATAGACAGATAATTATAGTTATATGCCCTACAAAGTACGGTTATACCACTTTTTTGTAATCATCGTCATTAAATTAGATATACCTAACTTTATCCTACTTAGATAATACAAAAAATTAGATATTAAATAGAAATTTTACCCTGCCGGCAATAACGTGCCGCCAAGTGATTTAGCGTTCCGGTACGATGCCGTGTAGAAACCGAATAAGGGTGGGGGTTTAATATAACTAACTGACATGCACCTAACAGGTTAGCCCGCTATCATCTTAGACCGCATCATCACTTAGCATCAGGTGAGATTGCCGTCAAGGGCTAACTTATAGTGGATTAAAAAAAAATACTTGATAGAATATATTATTTTAGTAACGGTTATAAAAATAATGACCAGCTACGTCACATTCAGAGACGGACATACGAGTATCTGCGCGATACGTCGTCACATATTATATTCCTTAATATGACACGGACATATTTTCGCGCGGACTTTTGTCCTGTGAGTTGTATGGAAGAAATCGTTATATTAAAAACCTGTCATAAGAAGTGATGATGGAAAAGGGTTAGTATCTTACGCACCCTCAGAAATGAGCAGACACGGAGAGATTTCTACAAAACCCAGTTACATGCCTAAAAACTTAGCTACATGCAAATAAAGAACATTTTACTACGATAAAATATACTGGAGGTCTTTTACCCTTTAAAGCCATGTTCACACACCCTGCCCAGCCTACATTCCTGCATTACTTATATTATGACAACAATAGCTACAACATTAAACCGCTATACGATTTAACAGATGTGGTACATAAATCAATTTTTCGCAACAAACAACAATGACCGAAGGCCTACTTAAAAGGCATAAACACCACCACGGAAATATAAACTTTAGTTTCTCAAGTTTAGAGTGCTAAATCAAGTCTTGTTAAAAATGCAGTTATTACTTTTGTTATGATTTAAATTGTAACAATGCATACTTACGTCCAGTTTCAAAGCAAATACTTGCGTCAGATTTGAACTGAAGTGGTAGGTACATTTTGTTATTTTTTGTGGATACTAGCATTTAGATGTGACTTCGTCGCAAAATACTTTACAAAGCTATATTATTACACGTCTATATTGTCAGTTAACTACCATCGGAGAGTTGTGGTCTCATTATACAAGTTACTTGTATTGTAATGTCTTGGAAGTCGTTGAACAGTAGCCGTCTATCAAAGCTCAAATTTATCCTTTTTCCTAAGATCCTTCCCTGCATCGTATTTTTCATTTCTGAGGGTCGTGACCCCTTTAAATTAATCACATAATGGTAGAAGTTTTCTTGGGATAATAATGCGGTGGGTTCCCACGCCCCTCCGCTAAGATATCCATCCCTGCAGATTTTCTAATAAATAAAAAATAAAAAAGCCTTTTATTTCTTCAACTTATTTACAAATAATGGAGAATATAACTAGAAAGTAAGTGTACGAAAATAAGAAATTAATTAAAAACTTATTTTAGAACTAGTATTAAAGTAATATTTAAAGAACCCTTTTCAGGTCAAGGCCTCCTCCAGAGAAACCCACTTCGCCCTATCTTTGGCTGAACTTAACTGGATGACCCTATTTTTTTGATGTCATCATCCCAACGATAATGCCGCCTACCTCTACCACGTGTACATTTTGGGCCAGGCCAACTCGTTACTGTGATTGTCCATCGTTTGCCAGTGAGCCTAGCAACATGGCCAGCCCACTTCCTTTCTAAATTTTACTGTGTAGGAAAGGGCATCTATTATTTTGGTCTGCTGTCTGATGACGGAATGGCGGATTTTATATTATAGGCGTCTGATTTTCAAGATGCTTCTTTCCATCGCCCTTTGGCAACACGTTTTAATTTTCTGCGCCTTTTATCTAAATATCCAGGTTTGGCAGCCATACGTTAGCGTGGGTAATTAATATTCATGCATTAATATTTTCTTATACTTTACCTACATCTAATGTCATATGCAAAAGGATCTAGGATTGTATTAAAAATGATCCCAAGAAAGCCAGTAAGTACCTACCATTCTGTTGTCAATAAAAGTCAAATATTCGTTTAAATATGTCTTACAACTGTGACGATTAATTATTTCCTAGAGTTCTTTGTAATGTTCTCAAAGGTGTGTGGCTGTGTATCTGCCAATTCACACTTGGCAAGCGTGGTGGACCATGGCTTAACACTTCTCATTCTAAGAGATACTCGTGCTCGGTAGTGACCCAGCAATGGGTTGAAAATTCAAATGATTATGATAACGATGATAACAAGGTGATGCTAATCTTTTAGTTATATGAGTTACTAGCTGATGCCCGCGACTTCGTCCGCGTGGTTTAAGTTTTTTTGATTCCCGCGCGAACTCCTTAATTTTCCGGGATAAAAAGTATGCCATATGTCACTCTCCAGATCCTCAACTATACCCATGCCAAAAATCACGTCGATCCGTTGCTCCGTTGCAGCGTGATTGAAGGACAAACCAACAAACAAACACACTTTCGCATTTATAATATACTAGCTTATGCCCGCGACTACGTCCTCGTGGATTGAGGTTTTTTGGTTCCCGCGGGACCTCCTTAATTTTCCGGGATAAAAAGTAGCCTATGTGCTATTCCAGACTATATTCTATCTTTGTGCCAAATTTCAGCCAGATCCGTGCAGCCGTTGGCGCGTGATTGAGTAACAAACATCCATACATCCATACATCCATCCAAACTTTCGCATTTTTAATATTAAGTAAGAAGATTTGATGTAAAATTATAAAACTAATAATATTTTTATAGTAACCTCAAAATAAGAGTGTGAGAATAATAATTATCTTGACATTAGGTACGAAAAAGATAAAAGCTCGCGTTATCTTGCTTATTCGTTGTCCACTTCTAAAATATACAAAAGTTGAGTTATCATTTAAATCCATTAACATAAAATAACACCGATCGGTATCCCCATAGTATTCTGTAATTTCCAATCAGAAATGCTTTACTAAAATAGAACCACTGTACCACTGTGTAGCAAACATGCAGTGCAGGAATAAGACTTGCGCCGAGCATTACTTGAAGGTTAAAAGAGCGCTTTGGATCCATTTGGTATCACTTAACAGGAGTTGAGTCGGTTTCCAATGACATAGACCAAAAAAAATATCAACTCACGACCTTCTTACATTATTTAAAAAATTATGACGTTTTTAAAATATCCTATTTCTGTAATGGCCGTTTTCCAACCTATTCTTATTGTTGCAGTTTACCTCCTGAAACGATTTTCATATCTAAGCCCGGGGTATGAAAATTTATGGGGAGTAAAATCGTCGGAGCTGACACACACATTGTTTTTTCTTTTAAATATTAAATAATATCCGTACATTGTACGCTGATGTACTTGATACCTAGATAACTATTACCTAATAAAAGAATGGTTAAAATACTCTCGCTTCACAACTCAATTTCACGCTGTACGCTTGCTAAACTAGGGCCATACATCGAAAACGGCTATGTATCTGTTGGGAACCTGTATAAGATAGCTGTACCTCGACAGGTGTTTGAGAGTTATGATAAGATTCAAGTTTTGAAATCAGCCTCAAAAGCGGTATACAAACAATTAAATAAAGAGTATGCAAATCGAACCTCTCTACCGACTGTAGAGCATGTACCTACGCGCTGGCATAATGTTGACCTTGACACCGAAATTTTTAGAAGATGTTATCATTACCAGAAGATTCCCGCGACTTTGTCCACGTGGACTAAGTTTTTTTATTCCCGCGGGAACTCCTATATTTTCCGGGATAAAAAGCCTAGCCTATGTCCTTCCCCTGGATGACCTATCCCTATACCAAATTTCATTCAAATCGGTTGAATAGATGGGCCGTGAAAGCGTAACAGACAGACAGACACACTTTCGCATTTATAATATTAAGTATGGATTATAGTGTTAATATATAGGTGTACCTTTAATAATACACTTAAGTGAAGGTAAACGCCCTATGACATAGACCATCCGGTAGGTAAGTGCTTACAATTGGCACACAAAAATCAAAAAGTTTGTACATCAAAGAACATCACATTTTACATAGTGTATTGTATCGTTACACTTTGACGCTTTTGTTTTTCTTTTTTCACCTCTGACGCAAACAGGTGTGAATCTTTGTAATTGTATGTCTGTCTGTGGCATCGTAGCTCCCAAACGAATGAACCGATTTTAATTTAAGTAGATTCCTTTTGTTTGATAATTTAATATAAAAAATTATTTTTAAACAACCGACTTCAAACTCCCGCGCCAACTTTACAACAACAAGCACACGCTATACAAAATACCTATTTTATTGTTGATATTTTAAAAACCGCTCGACTGATTTCGATAAAATTTATATGGGACCACTTGGGAAGTATGCCCTTTCAAATAAAAAAGAATCATCCAAATCGGTCCACCCAGTCAAAAGTTCTGAGGTAACAAACATAAAAATAAAAAAATAAAACAGTCGAATTGAGAACCTCCTCCTTTTTTTGAAGTCGGTTGAAAATTGACTTGACCGAGAGTGTTCTTAGCTATGAATCAGTTTTTTTTTATCTACTACAAGTTAGCCCTTGACTGCAATCTCACCTGATGGTAAGTGATGATGCAGTCTAAAACGGTAGCGGGCTAACCTGTTAGGGGCATGGCGGTTTTAATATTAAACCCATATCCCTAATCGGTTTCTACACGGCATCGTACCGAAACGCTAAATCGCTTGGCGGGCACGTCTTAGCCGGTAGGGTGGTAACTAGCCACGGCCGAAGCCTCCTCACAAATAAAATTGTTTATCTACTCCAGCATCGAAAAGTTCCAATTTCGAATTTGACAACTATATCGAATTGAACCCTCTTTCGTGTTTGCTTATCATAACGATACAGTTCGTTGTATGGGAGCTGTATCGTTATGAGTCGTAGCTGTATCGATATGGTTATCTTCATAAATAGGATACCTATAACTTAGCGGCTCTGGGTTCTGGCACTTGATTGATTTGACTTTTTTATTAATTTATAAAGTAAAAAATTATAAAGACGTCCTTGTCGTAGATAAAATCTTGTATGCAACTGTACGTAATTAGTCATTTTAATTCTCGTACTATCCTATTTTGATACTCGGCAAGCCTCGTATCAAAAAACAGCACTCGAATTAAAATGACCCTCATTACGATACAGTTGCATAAATAGCTATTATTTATTCGGAGCTGATTCGGAACTTCAACTCAACAAATAAAGTGCATACGGTCCTTTATAAGTTAATACAGTGGCAAGTCAAGTTAACAGGGGCCATACTATCAACGCTTAAACTTTGCTTCATCATTGATGACTTTCGTGCTTTAGAATTATAACCCTTACTTTAGGAACGTTAAGGTACGTGACAACAAACTGTCATTTTGAGTAATGTTGCTTTAGTATTGCTTTAAGCGCCTGCAGTAGGCCCCCTGGACCTAGTAGCAATTTGCATAATTATAAAAGGCACCAGATGCTATTGTCGGACGCCGTTCTAATTACTGGAACAATGTTGCCCTTCTACGAAATGCCACTTGTAATTGCCTCTGACTTTCCATATTGGTACTAAAGTTCATCAGTTATAGTTTTGTGAGAGGATTTGTTTGGATTAATTATTCTTGGGCAACTTTTCAATGGAGGTAACATCTATGCCCTATAAGCTTACTATCCAGGGATTGTAAATTTTAATATCTTGTCTACATAATGTAACGTATATAATTATAATATAAGCTGTCTATCTGCGTGAATTTAGGTTTTATAATAAATAAATCCTTAGGATTTCTTTGATTTTCCGGGATTTAAAGAATATAAAGCCTTTGCCCGTCCCCGATTTTTGTTTGTTAAGTATAATATTAAACGCTGCACTGATTTCGATGGATCTAGCACAGATATTCTATCTAGCATTCTGGAGGCGGATGTAGGATTATTTTTGAATGTAAATTTTGATGTTCTTTTAGAAAACCTAAATCCTCGCGAACGATGTAGTGAATCTAAGCTAGTTATGAATAAAAGGCCAGAAAACCAACCCACCCAAGACCCAAGGACCCAAGAAAAATATTACCTGTAATAAGAATGGTTGTTTACTCCCACCAGGCAAGCAATTAGGTATTCAAAAATAGTTAAAGCCCTCTATGCACTTCTGTTCCCTTTGGAGTGCCGTAGAAGGGTTGACAAAGCGCATTGTGCGGACGCGGTGCCCCCTATTGTCGTCCTCACAAAACCTCAGAGTGACAACTTGACTCAAGAGGGTGCCATCTGGGAATATGCTCTGCTTCTTTCCCTTTTTAAGGGATAAAAGAATTAATAAACACAGTCGAAATTCAACGGTACGAAGCGATTTTCTTCCTTGTTTCTAATAGGCATGATGACTGATTTTGAAAAATGGTCAGATTATGTTCGGAAGTATCTACTATTTCGAAAAAATATCTTATTTCAGCAGAAAAATAAAGTTTGGTAGATAAAATTAGCATTTGAAATTTAAATTTTAACGCCAAAACGGTCGGCGGTGTCATGGCGTCGTTGTGACGTCACTATTGTTATGTACTCTGTGCAGTGTGCAGTAAGCAATAGTATGATTTTCAAAGCTCGAAAACAAACAATTGTGACGTCATTCGCTTCTTTGTGTTTTATGCAATATGGCGGATTGCTGTATTTTATAATCTGGGGACACGGGAGTGTCCCCGCCAAAGACGAGCCAAAGGAAACGGGGCACTACCTACCTTTTCTCGAAGCGTTTCGTCGAATTTTCGAACCGTCATAGCTTCGGTCCGAATGACGCTAGAAAGCTGAAATTTTCAGGATAAGATGTTGTTGGGGGACTTACCGAATATACCAAGTTTCAATTTTTTAGCATTTATAGTTTCAGTTTATTGATTACCTAAAATACGTCGATTTCGTACTCACTCACTGATGATCATCAACTGAAAAAAGGTACTTCCTGAAGTGCTAGAAGACTGAAATTTGGTATGTAGGCTAGAATTTGCATATAAACAACAGGAAAATTAAGAAATCTGAATCTTTTCATCTCCAACCCCTCGTATAGGGGGTGCAAATCTGACAGCATTTCCTTGTATTTTAGAACAGTCATAACTTCGGTACGGAACATGGTAGAAAGCTGTAATTTTAAGGATAACATGTCGTTGACAGATTTATTAAACTTACCAAGTATCAATCATCTAGCATTCAGCTAAAAAAAATCAAAAAATCTAGGGCGCCTGCCAAAAATAAATGAAATCCCACCAAAAACATTTCATGTAAAATTGGTTGCCAAAGACTCACAAGTGCATAATGCTTTCACTGTTAAAAAGTTATGAGATCTCTAATTAGAGCCAAGCCCGAAGGTGAGCTCCTCTTTGTGCTGCGCATCATAACCCACGGAGTCTGTCTCAAGTTCAAAGTACATAGTTCTAAATGCTCTTTACTGTGTACCAAACTAATAATATTAAATAACATGTAAGTCTATATATAAAACTTGTCCCTAGAACCTCTACATCTTGGTAAAAAGGTACGGCTTGGCCGTTTCGTATATGTCGCCCTAACTATTCCTTAATGACTTAAATGTTATGTCAGGAAATGTTCGACGAATATTAAACGGCCAAGCCATACCTTTTTACCAAGATGTAGTGGTTCTAGGGACAAGTTTTATATATAGACTTACATGTTATTTAATATTATTAGTTTGGTACACAGTAAAGAGCATTTAGAACTATGTACTTTGAACTTGAGACAGACTCCGTGGGTTATGATGCGCAGCACAAAGAGGAGCTCACCTTCGGGCTTGGCTCTAATTAGAGATCTCATAACTTTTTAACAGTGAAAGCATTATGCACTTGTGAGTCTTTGGCAACCAATTTTACATGAAATGTTTTTGGTGGGATTTATTTTACCAAAATGAATAGCAATCTCACTAGAAATAGAAAAATAAATACGTTAATTTTATAATCCATGAATCCTATTTCATTAGATAAATTCATAATTTCATTGATTCTTGGTTACTGTCATCATGCCTATTCTAAACGCTAGGATATCGGATGACCTTCCAGCTTTCGTTTTCCCCTCTGATTTTAATATCGATACTGCCGAGTTTCTTGCCGGCTTCTAAGTAGAATCTTCTTTCTAACCCGGTAGTACCTACCTAGAGTCAAAACATGAAATAACATAAGAGACACCAGCAGGCCGAGCATAGGAGGGGACAAAAATCTTATCCCCCGATTATATCCACTGACAAGAGATAAAATTATGCTAGGGCATGGCAACAGGGGAAAGGAGAAGTATATCCCTGTTTGACTTGTGATTAGGACGTAGGTTTAAGTTTATTTTCATACCATTAAATTATAAAAAAGATGTCTCGAGCCAACTGGGACATCTTATCCTTTCCCCGTGGATAAAATCTCCCCGCCCATGCTCGGCCTACTGTAGGTATAAAATATTACTTGACAGTACATACCTTGTCCTCTGCATTTAAACAAGCCGTGTGGTGTCGTTGTACCCCGTAAGAACCATAAACGATAACTTACGTCCATACTAATATGCAAAAATGTGAAAGTGTGTCTGTCTGTCTGTCTGCTACGACTTCACGGCCCATATGTTTAACCGATTTAGATGATATTTGGTACAGGGATAGGTTATATCCCGGGAAAGGACATAGGCTACCTTTTATCCCGGAAAATTCAAGTGTTCCCGCGGGAATCAAAAATGTATCTGTTCAACCGATATAAATGAAATTTGGTACAGGGGTAGGTTGTATCCCGGGGAAGGACATAGGCTACTTTTTATCCCGGAAAATTCAAGATTTCCCGCGGGAATCGAAAAAACTTGGTCCACGCTGACGAAGTCGCGGGAATCATCTATTATTTATTCTATAAATCCAAATTTGCGAATTTCGTGAGCGGGTTTCGATTTTTCAGGTATGATTTTTCCCCGCGTTTTATCGAGTCAGAAAGAACTATGTTCTAAGAATTATTTCTTAAGTAGAGCATAGTCCCTTGCAAGCTTCTCACGAACAATAGCATCTTTAGTATCCAACGACTCTAGATTGCGTTTCAAATATTCACAGCTCCTCTGCGCCCGACTGTCTGGCCTTAACTGCGTTAACAACCCACGTTTACACTTTAAACAAGCGATAATGCACTCTATGATTCAAACAATAGAGTCAAATAAAACCGCGTTAAATTATCGGTTTCCGGAGAAACTTTTTTCAAAGGCTTACTACGATATTAAAATTTATTTATGCATAGTGGTGACCCGGTAATACCGTCCACTGACCCTAACAAAATTGATTTTTCCATACGAGTTTTGTATAATATAATGGATTGTCATACTTATGACAATAACTAGTTATTTGTCTTGTTCTTTATAGCTGATAAAATTTTTTATTGCAATTTATAATTAAATACTTATATTTTTATTTTATTTTATGGGTTAATTCGTGAAAGCTGACGGAACGGCCTTGGGAATGTTAAAACGGTTAGATTTGCATAATTTATTTCTTTCTTTTTACATTAAAAATAGGAGATGCCCACGTCTTTGGTAGAAAAGTGGATAGTGGTAAAATATTTCATTATGTTTCATCGTGCGTAACTTTCTACAAATAACACTAAAAAAATAACTAGTAGTCGGCCATTTATATGACGTCATTTTGTTATGACGTCAGTAATCTAACTTAAACGTGTATGCAAAATTTCGGCTCAATCAGTTGAGGACAATTGTTTTAAAAATTGAGTTGCAAGATTTGACCTAAACAAAACCCACGAACATTGCAAGTTAAATAAAAAAGCGTATAAAAACATGTTTCGCGAACAAAAAGCTCGCTTACTCACTGTGTAATTATTTTTTAAGTAATGACTAGCTTATGCCCACGACTTCGCCCGCATGGATTGAGGTTTTTACTTTTTGGTTCCCTCGGGAACTCTTTTTATTATAAACTACAATCTATTTCTGTGCCAAATTGCATCCACAGATCTGTTCAGCCGTTCCGGCGTGATTGAGTTACAAACATCCATCCATACATCCATTCATCCATCTTTCGCATTTATAATATTAGTATAGATCAAGGACTCTGAGTGCGGCAGTCAGAGAGGCACCCAACCAAGAATACCTTCCAAATAACAATTTACCAAAATGTTAATGCACAGACGCAGTTAGGAGCAGGTGGCCAGTAAATTATGATAATCTACAGTCGATATAACCTTGCGCATACCTACATTCTCAAGGCCATTAACACACTTCACAGAATGTCGTTAGGCGATAACTCTTCCAGTAAAAACGGAAATCTCCTAACCAGTTTATTCGGTTTCATATTATTAGTTTAACAAGCTGTTGTCTGTGATTTCATCCGTGATTATGTGGTCAATGCCACAAAATAACTAGTACCTACTGTTTATCCTACTTATAACCCGGCTGAGTTTATTGTGGGCTCTTCTCAAACCACGGCGCGTTTGCAACCCTCGTAGCTTTTATAGTTTTAAGATACCGTAGTTAATTATCACCATCAATTATTATTCCTTATAAACATGACGTTCAGAAGGTGTACTTTAAAGGTACCTATCTTACTTCTTACTAATTACTTACTAATATTATAAATACTAAAGTTTGGATGGATGTATGGATAGATGGATGTATGGATGTTTGTTGCTCAATCACGCGCCAACGGCTGAACGGATCTGGCTGAAATTTGGCACGGAGATAGATTATAGTCTGGAATAGCACATAGACTTTTTATCTTATATATTTTTTTATTTAGGAAAATTAAGATCCCGCGGGAACCAAAAAAAAACAAAAAATCCTCAATCCACGCGGATGTAGTCGCGGGCATCAGCTAGTTTTGAATAAAGATGTTTTGAGTTTTGAGTTGAGTTTGAGAATGCCCATACATAATTATGTAGTATAGTACTTATAATATTCTCGGAGGTTTCTTTCTGCCAATCTGCACTTGTCCAGCAAGAAAGAAAAACAGTTTATACACCAGTAGTGTCACAGATATACTCGTAACTAGATACAAATGTAACACTTTCGCCTGTGACACCACCCAGAGAGGTTGTACAGCGCAGTGGTTTGCCCTGCGTCATGTGCATATAAATGCATGCAAAGCAAGGCCAGTTTAGTGAACTATGGCCCAACCCTTCTCATTCCGAGAGGAGACGATGATGATGACTAATAATAATTAGTAGATGTAAGTCGACAAGACATAACTTTTTTGGTCTGGGGACACAAAGTCTGCGCGCGCACTTTTATGTAGAGTTGCAGTCTACCGCGAAAGAACGAAACATGTAAACCATAACAAGGTCATTTCACGCAGAGGTATTGTCCTGTCCTTCCGTAAGTAGTGTGTTTTCACCCTAAGGATACACGCTGAAAATCTAGCGGATTTTCACGCACGTTTTTCTGCTCGCGGAATTTCCCTAGGTTTTATAAGTAAAACCGACGGCTTTACTTATAAAACTTACGACTACCAACTATCAATTACCTAGTGCGAAGGTATGCGGAAGGATTTGGGAGTCCATTGCATTATAATTCCAAGGAACCTTCCCAGGGCGATGATAATTAATTAATTTAATGTGACACTTAGATACTACAATGTTGTACTTTACTCTCTACAGTATCGCTGTACCCACTATAGTAAGTATTATTACCACTATGTTAAAAGTATATATTCTCGTCAGTTTGATTTTAGTAATGCCTCTATTCATAATTTAGACTCAAAAATCATATCATACTAATATTATAAATGCGAAAGTCACTTTGTTTGTTGGTTTGTTGGTTTGTTGGTTTGTCCTTCAATCACGCCGCAGCGGAGCAACGGATTGACGTGATTTTTGGCATGGGTATAGTTAAGGACCTGGAGAGTGACATAGGTGTCGGCGAGCCCATTCTATTCCATTATCTGCTTTATATCTTGGGACACGTCTACGACAATAATATGAATACGAACGGACAACTCTATTACCGATATATAGGGATGTTCAATGGAACAGAATGTCACCGAATTAATCTATAAACCCAATGGAGTCATACCTGTACACAGATCAACGGGCGCTTGCCGCCTCGTACTACTAAATCTCGCCCTTGTGTCCTCTCGCTCCTTCTCTCATCGTGGTGTGCATTATCTCGGAGACCTGTACATTCACATTGACTATGACATCACCGCTCGTGATGCCCTAAGACCTAGCATATGAATTCTGTTAATCTTAGCCATGGATGAGTAAGTATTCATTTCATATTTCCAGTAAATTCTCATTTTAACTGACCATCGGACCAAGATCTTCCATGTTCTAGACCGTGCCTTCTCCGGACGGCTCGTACAATACTTACACCCGGAGGCCCCATCTTCCTCAGCTAGGCCCGTAAGCCTCGTAGCTGAAGGCATTCTCCTTCCTCGACCAGGCCCGTCCCAGCCGAGGGCATCTAACCTCCCTCTTTTCGCCTCCACATCTAGAACCTTCCTTAGACAGGCTTTACCTTCGCACATGCGCTACCTTTATCTAAGGGATACACTTTCAATGATCATTGGTACCGATATCACTTTAGTTCATGATAACCATCAATAATTAATTCATCATATTAACAATTAACTCATTGCTTATACATCCATTGCTTCCCCAAGTAACTCATGAGCGCCCATATGTCACTAATCAATACAACTGATACTCGAAATTCAACATAAAGAAATTCTAGTGTTATAGCTTAGGTAATCTGCCTAGGTACTTAGCTTTCGATTTCACCATCTCTCGATCACTGCTCCGTTATAACACCATTTCCATGAAACGTAAGAATTACGGTTTCAGTACATTTCTTGAGACCGAAAAATCAACGAGTTGCTATGCAACACCGATACTCATTTATCAAGGTTTTAAAATATAGAATTCATAATCTAAAGACCAATTTCCGGGTATGTCATAGATAACTGATAAACTACTACGATAGACTATAGATGCTAATTTCTCTTACCAAAGATCTAAGCATTTCGCGATCGTATATATGCACTTCGCGACAATAGGCTACTTTTTATCCCGGAAAATTAAGGAGTTCCCGTGGGAATAAAAAAAACTTAAACCACGCGGACGAAGTCGCGGGCATCAGCTAGTTACAATATAAATATATGTCCCAGGTATGACCTTACCGACGTGGACGACGCGCGCGACGCGTTAAAATGGCTGGTATGCTCATTCTTTATTCTACTGATAAATCAATTCATGTAATTATTGAAAAACAAACTTAGGTATCTGTGGTTGAAAAATTAGAAGAAAATCTGCTGAATCATCACTTGAATATTAAATTGATGCCCGCGACTTCGTCCGCGTGGATTTAGGTTTTTTTCATTCTCGCGGGAAATCTTTAATTTTCCAGGATAAAAAGAGGCCTTTGTCCTTCCCTGGGATACTTAACACCTGTACAGACAGACAGACACACTTTCGCATTTATAATATTAGCATGGATTTCAGACTGAACGCAAGTGCATAATCGAAAAATAAAATTGAATACCGTTTATGAACTCCAAAAATAGTCACCCGCATTGGAAAATAATGGGTTTTGAAAACAACCGGAAAATGCGCGAGGCCATACCGGAAGGGCGTCCAGACAGGAAATAGATTTTTGAAAGTTTCCATCAGTGGCCATGGTGGCTGGTTTTCGTTTTGTGATAGACTGACAATTCGATTATTAATTAATTACGCATTCTATTCCACTGAACTGAAAAACATCATGAAGTAGGGATGTTTATGGATAATGGGACGGTTCTTGAATGACATGATGTGATTAAAGAACCTTGTTGAGCTGAAAACGGTTTTAGGGCGAATAAAAAATCACAACCGATTTGCGTATTTGACTAACTTCGAACGGAAAATTGTTCTTTAAATTACCAAACTAATAACCCAGATAGGCCCGACCAAAGCGGAGATGTGCGAAGATGTCCGAAGCGGAGACGAGAAGAGATGTTGTATCCACCGAAGCTGTGTGGAGATGCGTACTGGCTAGACTGGAGCGGAGATGTGTACTGGCTAGAGCGGAGACGTATGCTGCGTGCGGTGAGTGTTGGATTTTGAGATGAACGCGGCGCCGCTCACAGCACGCCGCGCACTTCTCTTCTCGTCTCTGCTGTGCACCGCTCACATCTCCTCTCGTCCCCGCTGCGCGCCGCCGCCAGCTTACGAGCCACAGCGCCATACAAATATGATATATCTCCGCTCAGTGGTATTCACTGAAGCTGAGTGGAGACGAGATGTGGGAATAACGAAATTCTATTGGTTGTTTAAATCATATCTCCTCTCCTCTCGTCTCTTCTCCGCTCTGGTGGAGTCCGGGCCTTAGGACCGCTTACATAAACTGACTTAGCTAAATTTTAAGGTTGCCAGAAAGTGTCAGCGTGAAAAAAAATTACTAAATCAATTTATGAGTCCTTTGTGCAGGTAGACCTTATTTTTCTACTATATATCAAAACAAAAACATTTATGGTTTGCTTGTCTCCATATTTTGGCTACCACAGTCAGGAGAAGACTACAATATAATTATTATTACATTACATCTTTTACAACGTGTCAAACACGCGCCGTCCGCCGGTCGTAGTCTGATAGCCGGGGGCTATTTACTCGTTGTTAGTTTAAGGGTCCGTATTCTCGCCCGCCTAATTGCGCGCTCGGCCAATTTTGGAATCTGTAGGTATAGCGCACAGTAAGACCGTTAGCTGCACTCACACAAAGACGGCATAGGCCGATAAAGATACTTTGATACTTTGTCATGTTGTGTGGTCAAGTTCGTAATATTTTCACTATATTAATAAAATTGTATAATCTTAGTTATCACTTAAATATTATTTTCCCTTTTGATAAATGTTTATTTGGCGTACATAAACTTTTATAAAATATATTTACACATGGGTATCATAATGTAACACTAAAAACTAGATACACCTACAAGTTTTTCGTTTATTTACTTATCATTAAAATTGATGATTTCTTAAATTTTAAAACCTATACGGCTATCTGACTGTTACTAACAATTGAGGTACACGATTATTGACCAAGTTTTACTACATGGGTCATCAGAGTAATTAGTTTGTCTCGAAAACATCATTGTTATTTTGAAAACAACTCACAGATAAGCGATTGGTATTGTGTATTACGCAGGTGTAGTTAGTTAGCACGTGCAGAGGATTGGTCATAAATAATATCACAAACACGCGGACCCTCTCAGGTATCAGGTAATGTAAATGTTACCATTTTATTGTATTAAAATATGTCTTTGCAAAACATACCTTATACAGTTTATGATAAAGTACAAAGTAAATTGTAATCATGATTAGTTAAAATATATAAATAAAACCTAACCCTATTTACAATTCACAAATTGACCACTGCAAGGCTATTTCCGGAATTTGCAATTTCCAAATCTTGTCTGGTATTGTCTAGTTGAAGGCTTCGGCCGTAGCTATATATCACCCTATCTGCAAAGATGAGCCGCCAAGGGAGTGAGCGTTCCAGTACGATATCGTGTAGAAACCGATAAGGGTTATGGGTTATAACGGATTAGGGATATGACACCCCTAACGGGTTAGCCCGCTACCATCTTAGGCTGCATCATCACTTAGCATTAGGTGAGAAAGCAGTCAAGGGCTGAGGTTTAAATAATCTTATATAGTATACTTATATAAATATTTTTATCATAAAACATTGTCTCTGAGAGGCATAGATCTAGCTTTTCAGGAATCCAAAATTTCTGGAGTAAATAATTATAATAATTTAACTTCCATGTTCTTTTTTTTCAAAAATATGAATCTCTTTCAATTACTTCGATTTTTAGATTATGCTCAGGGCCAGTCCACACGGCAAATAAACATCTGGGTTTTTGAGTTATGTGTAACTGGCCCTAATTTGGTAATACCATAGCTCTTATTTTGTGTCATTGATTGTTTTACTGCTTTCCACATTTTATTTTATTTTATTTTGTTTTATTTTGCTTTACGGCTTCCTCAGGATCCTTTCCAATGGCAGATTGGGGACATTTTATTTCTATTATCTCTTTACACAATGCATCTGGCGTGGCACCCAAAAAAAAAGCAGTAGAGCTTCGTTTTCTCTACCAAGTTGTATAGCTGAAATATTATCCGTGAAAGCGTAGTAGACAGACAGACAGACAGACACAACACACTTTCGCATTTATAATATTATTATGGATTTTCTGCTCTGGTCTGGTCTGGTGGAAGGCTTCGGCCGTGGCTAGTAACTATGCCACTTTCAGGTAACTGAATATAAAATAATCTTACCTTGTGATATATAAAACAAGTAAAATCAAATCCAGAGGTGCAATCATGTAAGGATTGCCGATCAAATCGTATAAGTTCGGCTTCAAAGTAAAACAAACCATAACAGCATTGTATTAGAGCTCAATTTCGTGTATCCATTCTTATACGTTTAGGGTATCGTACATACCTAAACGTATGAGAATTGATACACGAAATTGAGCTCTAATTCAATGCAGTTGCTGTAGTTATGGTTTATTTTACTTTGAAGCCGAACTTATACGATTTGATCGACAATTCTTACATAATTGGGGGGCAGAAGCGAATACTCTAATCCAATTACAAAGCAAGGCCCTAAATATTATTTTCACTGATTACAATGTCAAAGTCCATATAGAGATGCCAAGGTCAGAAAAACAAAAACACTAAACTTGTATGGTTTTGTTGGAAGCAGTTGAGCAGAGCAGAGTACCTCAATGATCGCAAGCGACTATAAAGGTGACAGTAAGAGATTTGTGGGTTTCATAGAATATAAAAATATAGACATACCTGCCATTTGCAATTTAGTTGTCTTGGAAATACCCTTGGTTTTTTTTGATAAAAACAAAACAACTTTCAAGTAATCGATAGACAGGTTTACTTGAGTATTATGCAAGTGCAATCTGCACGTGATTAGGTCATAAATAATATTAAAAGCGACCCTTTCAAATATCAGGTAATATAAAAATACCATACTTCACGCGGGCCATGCAATTAGATCAGTTTAGATAAGAAATCCAAGACAACTAAAAGTCAAAAAAACTTCCAGTCGATTTGAGTAATAAAATTTGATACAAACTCGTCTTGTTTACCAGAAACGAAACAATATCCTATAAATAAAAACTTTATGACCATTGAGCTTTGTAACTCTAAGTAAATTTGTAAAAGAAATGATATTGTATTAAAATGTGTATTGCAATATATACCTTATCTAGCTTACGATAAAGTACAAATTAAATTGTATTCATGATGAGCTTCTTCGTTTTAGAATTTCAAATCGTTGCGGTAATATTTTATGACTTATAATATTGTTTAGTATTTTGATTGAAAGGCAGTGCGATTTGCACGGTACTATTGTCGAAAGGTAAAAGAATAAATAAAATCTATGCAAACAATGAGCAAGTGAATATAATTAAAATTATTAATAAATACGACTGCTCTGCCGTAGCCCGTAACTATCTACTACGTAACGATACCACAGTCATTGATTAATTAAAAATGGAGTCTTATTCACATTTTTATTAAATGATATTTTTTGGGAATCACTGTATATTGAACTATGTTAGTATATATTTTTGGAATCTATTCATCATTTTCTAGATGATGAGTATATAGTTAATCTTATTTTCGAAAAGAAAAATCTACTTTAGTCTTTAATGCGAGACCATGGTCACCCCATCACTTTTTTTGAAAATTTTACTAGCCTATGTCACCCGGAATAAGCTAGGGATTCTAAAGATACCTAATTTATCTAAATTGGTTCACGCGTATAGAAGTTATGGTGGAATATGCAAACTCACATACATACATACATACCTACATACATACATGAACCCTGAAAACAATATACTCCTTTTTTCAAGCAGTCGTATAAACATTTTTATAATAGGTACCTTTTATTGACCCGCGGGCCGCGATATAATGATTGTTTACGATCAATTTGGGAATTCATAATTTCTGAAGCCCTTGAGCGCTCCAGTACGATGCCTCGTAGAATAGAAATCATCAGTTACCATCAGGTGAGATCGCAGTCAAGGGCTAAGCTTGTAGTCGATAAATAAAAATTCAATATAAGTAATCCTATGAAAACTGTATTTACCAAAATCTCTCAGCAACAACGTATGCCACGTTGAGTTTTGCAATTACGATTTCAAAGAAAATATAATATTTCAGGATAGTAAATTCAAAACCCATACAAATATTACGCATACTTAAATCCCATTTGACGAGAAAAACAGTATGAGATTATAATATTGTATCGTTCAAAATTATTTAATAGATATAAAAAATATCCTTATTAATTCATAATTAAATACGTATCACGCATTTATTCAATATCGATTGAATCGGATCAAGAACCTAACATTCTCTGCTCATCAAACTAAGGCAGTCGCGCTATGTATTGTTAGCAACACGTTTTTACAAAGGCTTGTGAGAGAGCTCACGCACACATACAAAAGAGCCCATCCAGCAACACGTCCTCCCTCGAAGAGCGCTGGGCTCGGTATGCCGGTCGTGCGGTCTGCAGTAGCACTTTACACGTGAAATTTATAAGACTTTTGATATTTTTTTTGGTCATATAGGTATTTTACAGAAATGTATTTTTGTACAATTTATGTTATATAAATACTAAACATTCATGGGAAATTTTATTTTATCAGTAAATTCGCAAAACTTTTAAGAAATAGGGGTTATTGTGACGCGTAAATTTTGATAAATCGTGCACATTGATTTGATTTTTTCATTAATTAATTTTGTATAGAACGTTTAAAAACGAATTGCAACAGTCCAATTTTAAGAGTGTGTTTATCATATTAATATTTTTTATAAGTCATTTATTACAATTTTTCTTGGATTTATATGGGTCAAAAGTATCGCCTAAAAGTGTAAAAATGGTAATCGTATTCCGCAAGAATGAGAATTTCACTATTATATTTCAATAAAATTAATATTTTTTTTGCAACATTCTACTAAGGAGGGATTAAACTTTAATGTTTTAATTTTCTTTTTGTTATAATACTAATATATCATGCACAAAGCTCATCAAAAGTTCTTAAAATTTCGGTTAGCGGGGATACGGATTCTTACTGTGCTCGTCTGTTCTCACCTGTCCCCGGCGAGTCCTCGGGCGGTTATTAATTTAACTAAAACGTTATTGTGACCCGTCACACCCACTGTTCTAGCTGGTATCTGTTCTCAGGATCCCGTTGATAAACGGTTATATTGAAGTACAACGGGCCTCGTTTTGTAATAGTTGGCTAGTTCCAAAGTTACAAGATTTTTATTTCAAGTAATTTAATATTACGAGTACAAGTGCTTTTGATTTTAAATCTTGATTTTCCCTTTATATTGGCTACTGTAGCTGAAATTTAGATAGGAGAACATTATTGACAGTACAAATTCTTGATACGATGACGTCACTCGTTGCTTCCGATAGTCAGGGGCTATTTACTCGTATCTTGTCACTGCGCTCGTCTGTTCTCACCTGTCCCCGGCGGGTCCTCGGGCGGTTTATTATAATTAAACTAAAAAGTAATCGCAATCCGTCACACCCACTATCCTAGCTGGTACCTGTTCTCAGAATCCCGTTGATAAACGGTTGTAGGAATGCAACATCTTTAACCTGCTACGAGTAGCTAAGAAATTACGATTGTCCCTGATTTAATGGCAATTTATTATATTCTCAAATTATCTAGTAGTTTTTAAACAGAGTATTTTTAATGTACCTAATTGGAGTGTCCTGTGAAGATCTATGTACCTGAATCTTTAGTCCAGCATCCGACTTATATCAGTAGAGAGAATTATGAGAATGTGACTTTGTTAACACGTTTATGGGTTAACTATTTTTTTATATTTAATTAGTACGACAACGATAAAAAATGGAATGTTATAAAAAAACTACAATTTCTAGTTTTAAACGTAGCACAAAATCATTAGGTTTTTCTTTCACATCGAACAGCTGCAAGGCCTCTAGTTGTACCTACTGATTTTCGTAATCTAGGTACGGCTGTTAGCCAAAAAGAAACGCTTTTTGCTTTTTGTAGTATAGTCACATACTTAGTTATTAATAACTATGTAACTATACTACTACACTATACTATACTATAAGGTTGCCTGGTAGAGATCGCCAGTAAGCGATAACGCCGCTTTTTTTGTCATGCCATGTTGTCTGTGTAACTGCCTCGTTGGTCTAGTGGTTAGCATGTTCGACTGCGGCCGACGAGGTCCCGGGTTCGATTCTCGGTTTGGGCCACTTTAAGTATTGGGTTTTTCTGACAAGAAATTCTCAGTACTAGCCCGGAGTTAGGAAGTTGGCGGTGTGTCACCCCCGTGCCTCGGAGAGCACGTAAAGCCGTCGGTCCTGCGCCTGATCTCTCTCCGGTCGTGTCGGATTTTCCGTCCCTTCGGGCTATGAGAGTAAAGGAACAGAGAGTGCACCTGTGTATGCGCACACACTTGTGCACTACAATATCTCCCGCGCAGATGGCTAATCTCTCTGGAGATAGGCCGCCGTGGCCTAAATTCGGTCGGGAGGACATTATTTTCATTTTTAATTTTTTTTATGGTGTACAAAAAAAAGTATAATAATAATAATAACTATAATGCGTTGCGACGCGACACGTCCAAATGCGAGTGAGCCTTAAAGCCCCGCAATCACATCAAGTTATGCTTTGAGATCCACCGTGGTCTGCGATCGCCACGCGAGATCGATTGGGCAATTCGAAATAAAAAGTTGAGAACCGCAGAACAAAGGGGCCGCTAAACTCGCAGATTAAAGTGGCATGCGATAAACCAATAACGCGTGCGTTGGGACTCTTTTTACCAAAATTATTTGTAACTTAGGAATTGTGTACACGTTAAGGGGGGAGAGGGTCGACGAAGAGTGATATTGAATGACAAGGGGTGGGAGGGGTCCTAAGTATCGTGACGTCACATTTCAAAATCTTATAATCAAGTGTGCCTTTGAACTAGGTATTAACGAAAAACATAAAATTTTATTAAGTTTTTAAAAACTTCAAATTTCGTCAACTGATGTAATATGAACTTCTGGCATTTAAGCGGTAATTGAAATATTCTAAATCATATCTAATAATTAATAATGTACCTAGGATATAAAATAAATGAACAAAAGCGATATTAAAACGCAACTTTAATAATACGTGCCGAATTGAGAACCTCCTCCTTTTTTGGAAGTCGGTTAAAAAGCCTAATATAAGATTCAAGTTACGTTACTTAACTATAACTACGTTATAAAATTATGAAAACCTAATACCAGTTTCTGCTCTACGCTCGGAAAACATTTCCACAGCAAAGAAATTTTCTTTGTTAACCTTGTTGAATAGGAAACGGGAAGAGTGGAGGATTTTCGAAATATGTTTTGCAAAAAACAATTCCAATTGCAGGATAGTTAGATTAAAGAATGAATGGAAGACCGAGAGATTTTGAGAGCGAATGCAGCTCCCGCGAGCGTTTCCTTTGGAGAGCAGGATTCGAAAAAGCCGAATAATTCTAAAAGCCTCCTGTTGACATACAAAGCTTCAAGTTTTCGCTCTCCGACGTTGAAAGAAAGCTGAAAATTACAACTTTCCATGGAAATGTTGCCTTTGAATGAAATACAAGAGCATGAAATTGAGAATCAGTGATGCTCATATTATACCGTTATTTTCTTTTTCCTTTTTTATTATCTTTACTTTTGTTTAATTTTAAAAATATTCATTCTTACGGAGTAATATTTTTACTTCTATACTATAATATTTGAATGCGAAAGTTTGGATGGAAGGATAGATGTACCGATGTACGGATGTATGTATGGATGGGTGGATGTTTGTTACTCAACTAAGCCAGAACAGCTGCACGGATCTGGATGAAATTTGGCGCAAAGATAGATTATAGTCTGGAATAACACATAGGCTACTTTTTGTCCCGGAAAATTGAAGAGTTCCCGCGGGAATGAAAAAACCTCAATCCACGCGGACGACGTCGCGGGCATCAGCTAGTACCTAAGGTGTTTAATAAATAAAACATTACACAGTAAATTACAAAAACTATTGCGCAAACTTTGAAATATTTCTGAGACTTATTTTATATGAGAAGTCTTCATTTTATTTTCGTATGTAATATTTACGCATGACGAGATTTTAATATAATTTTATAAAGAAGTAAATGTTGTATTGGCAATTACACCAGTAACAATAATACAATGAGACTTTCAAAAACACACATCACTTATATTACTTATTATTTATTTTATAACACCCTTATAGGGTTGTAACGGAGGTGTACTTAGCGGAAGCCGAGGCGGATGCGGAGGTGAAGGGGCTTTGGCTCCGCGGATGCGAAGGTTAAAGGAGGCGGAGTTGGATTTCTCCGATCACATCGTCCATTTTCTGTGCTTTAGGATGCGATGGATCCCTTTTTTTTTTGAGGATTCTTCCTCGTTGTCGTTCTTCCGCCTTTTTGCATGTTGTTATGGTGTAACTGACGTCACCTGCTTCGATTTGCACCTCTCGCATTGTAAGACAACGTTAATAAACCTCCGTTACAACTCCGCAAAAAAACTGTGGAGGCGGATGCGGAAGCGGAGGTACGATTTCTTGCGAAAGTTCCGCAATTACGGAAGCGCAGGCGAAGTTCCGTTACAACCCTACTCCCTTATAAAATAGTATGCTTACTAAACAATATTAAGCACGCTTAGCCACTAAGCACGTAGAAATGATCATTCATTGAATTAACCGACAATTAATTGTGTTAAGCGGCCTTTCCACAGCGTCCTCACTATGGAAGACAAAGTGTCAAGATGAAAGAGACCGCCGTCGATTGTCGCTTGTATCGTCTCTCGTTAGCCAGATTTGTTTTAAAGATTAATTGTAGTTTAAGCGACAAGCGATAGCGTTTACAATTTTATCCGATGAAATTAAAAAGGCAGTTCTTGGTCTCACAATGTTTGTAGGTGACGATGTTTCCTAAGAAGCTAACTAAGTTTTTTTAATAAAGGAATTGGAATAACATATTTTTGTGTCAGCTCTTTAAATTACAAATTAAAATTTAATCACTACAATGGTACGGTAAAGGTTTTGTAAATAGGGATTATAATTTAAAATAAGAACGAAAATATATTAAAATATTACTGGTTTAATTGATGGCAGTAAGCCCCCTGCTTAGTATCCTCCAACTAGATGTGTGAATTTTGTTCTGATTTTCTTACTATTTTTTTAACAAGACAACGCGCAAAGGATAAAAATTTAACAGTTTTTAGAATAATTTCTGCCCAGATTGGAGTTCAGCGTTCACGAGAAAAAGTGTCAAGTTGAAAAAGACCGCTGTCGATTGTTGCTTTGTTTCATATTTTGTTAGCCAGATTTGTTATAAAGATTAACAGTAACAAGTCAAAAGAGATAGCGTTTGACATGACTAACACTATCACGTCACATGTTTCTTAGGTAGGTATAGTCTAATATGTAAATATGTGTAAAAGTAACGATTGATTTAGTTTATTTGTCATAAAGTGTTTTAACTAACAGATTTAACTGCATTTTTAATTTTTATATATCGCTGAAATCTTTTCTCTTGTACCAAACAACAGTTAACGATTATCTTCAGAGGGTTTCGATGCAGTCACAATCGAGGAATTTTCATAATTACTTAATTGTGTTCTGTTATATTAGGGAATAACTCGATTTGGCTACAGATATTGTCTATTCACTTATTTTCTTATTATACAGCTCCTAAGTCCATTATTTCTAATTGTAATTGTAGGTACCTACCAAGAACTAGATGATGCCCGCACTTCGTCCGCATTCCGAACGCGAACTCCTTAATATTCCGGCATAAAAAGTAGCCGATGTCCTTCGCCGGGATACAACCTATCGCTGTACCAAATTTCATCAATTGAACAGATGGGAAGTGAAAGCGTAGCTGACAGACAGACAGACAGACACACTTTCACATTTATAATTTTTGTATGGTTAGATCAATGAGTTTACCGCAATTTTTAAAAGATTTTACTTGATAATAAAATAATCCACGCAAACTCATAAAAAGTTTATTAAACAAGATGACGATGGTGTTTTGTTCATAAAACCATAAAAGGCAACGAGTAAAAAAGTTAAGTAATTAGTCCTAATGAAGTTAAGATATTTTCGGCACAGCGACATAATCGAAACAATAAAACTTTAAATGCATTCCAATGTAATAATCTTTTGAATACTTCCCATAAAATATAATAAACTACCTGATTCCCGCGACTTCGCTCGCGTGGCGAGTTTATTTGGTTCCTGCGGGAACTCTTTAATTTTCTGGGATAAAAAGTAGCCTATGTGCTATTCCAGATAATCTATCTCTGTGCCAAATTTCATCCAGATCCGTTCAGCCGTTGTGGCGTGATTGAGTAACAAACATCCATCCATCCAAACTTTCATAATTTATTAAATTAGTATATATTATCATAATAATTAAAAGGTGTTCTTTAGGTATTGAAGTTAGTCTTTAGGCTGAAAATTAAAAAAAATGTTTTTTTTCTAGGCATCGCCTGCTACTTATCTTACAGGCTTGCATGAAACTAATGTTTGTGGCGTGCAGATCATAGAAGCGTCATAGCACTGCTTATTTTAAAAACTAGCTGATGCCCGCGACTTCGTCCGCGTGGTTTAAGTTTTTTGTTATTCCCGCGGGAACTCCTTAATTTTCTGGGATAAAAAGTAGCCTATGTCACTCTCCAGGTCCTCAACTATACCCATGCCAAAAATCACGTCAATCCGTTGCTCCGTTGCGGCGTGATTGAAGGACAAACCAACAAACCAACAAACAAAGTGACTTTCGCATTTATAATATTAGCATGATGATGAAGTATGATATGATAATCCTATGCTTATTTTTCATTATGACCTATCAGTTAATAGGTTCCTAGTTCCTACTGAGTTGTCTTATCTGGCTTAAATCCATATACATACATGACTAATATTATAAAGATAAAAATGAATGAAGAATGTTATTGAGTGTTATTGAAACTCAACAGCATTTAAAGCCTTACATCTATAATATAACTCTACGTATAGTTTTTTTTTAGTAGAAAACAATCAAAATATTACTTAACTGTGCACCTGTTTTCCGAATTAGTTCTAACTGTGTCTCGAAAAACTAGGCTTCCTAAGCGAAAGTATGCCTGTCTATTTACTACAAAGACAATATATAAACCAGTATTATATTTAATCTATGGTTTGAAGACGCATTTTGCTACTACATTCACGGCGGACAGGACATTTATGCCTGGCGGACCAACGCGCACTTTTAACTGCACAGATCACCGCAACACGACGAAACGTGTTTCCAATACAACGCGGGTGTTTCGTGCGCAGGTTTTCACCTGTCCGTAGTATGTTTTCGTCCTAAAAACACGAAAGTCGCAAAGCAACGGATCACTCCTTTATTATATCAAGTTGCCTTACAAGTAACAATAGGACAATTACTTACTCCTCCGCGTACGTGAATGGATGGCGGATGCTGTGCTGAGTTATGTTATAATCTCCAAAGGAGACTCGTAAGACAGAGTTATGTGGATTTCTCTCATCTTGTAAGACCCATGTGTACTTAGAAACTAATGGTATATTACTATGCCTACGTCATTATAGCTATCTGTATGGGTTACTTAGCTGACTTCATGCAAGTGGAATAAGTATTTTAGTTCCCACAGGAGTTCTTTAATTTTCCGGGATAAAAAATAGCCTATGGCACTCTCTAGGTCTTCAACTATAATCGCGCAAAAAATCACGTCAATCCGTTGCTCTATTGCGGCGCGATTGACGGACAAACCAACACACAAACACACTTTCGCATTTATAATATTAGTAGGTTGATAACACTATCCGAACAGAGGCCATACTACCAACGCTTAAGCAATACTTATGCAAAAAAAAATACTCAAAATGATAGTTTGTTGTCACGTACCTTGACGTTCTTTCAATAAGGATTATAATTCTAAGACAGGAAAGGCAACAATAATGAAGCGTTGGCAGTATGGCCCTTGGATGCTGACAGATCAGTCGAACCTTTTCCTTTTAGATATTTAGAAAACTTATAACCTTTTCTTTATTCACAGGTATTTCATCATAGCGACGAGATGCATGAAATTGAAGAACCAGAGTTGTGACTTCATGTTTACTCAGGTATGTATGGAAATGTTAGAAAATGATACATTTTCTTATTAAGTGCCATTAATGTATCTAATCTTTTGTGTAACTTATAAATATTGGATAGAATCAGGCGTTACTTTGCGGAAGTTCATGATTTAGCAAGAAAAGAATGCAATTATTTTGCTATAATCCGCCGACAGAAAAAATTCTGTATGGTCAAGCATGCAGTTACAAGCGAAGCACCGTTTACCTTCCCAACCAAGCAAGAAAGCTAAGTTCCCAAGCAAGCAATGCCACCACCAATCACATGCACCACCACACAAGACTTTTATACTATTCTCGACGCACGTTTCGCCCCGACACCGGAGCATTCTCACGAGATGTCGACTTTACAATGCGAGATTGTCTAGTCTAGACAGTCTTGCATTGTAAGGTTGGGAAGGTAAACGGTGCTTCGCTTCGGTGTAACTGGATGCTTGACCATACAGAATTTTTTTCTGTTGGCGGATTATAGCAAAATAATTGTATTCTTTTCTTGCTAACTTATAAATCACTAGATTCGTCTGCGTAGATTAAGTTTTTTTTAATCCCCACGGGAACTCCTTAATTTTCCGGGATAAAAAGTATAATATTATATCCTTCCCTTATCTTTGTACCAAATTTCATCAAAATATGTTAAAAAGATGGGCCGTTAGACAGCGTAGCAGACAGACACACTTTCGCATTTATAATATTATTATTGAGTACTTATCAAATAAATATTATAAATGCGAAAGTTTGGATGGATGTCTGGATGGATGTATGGATGTATGGATGTTTGTTACTCAATCACGCCCCAACGTCTGAACGGATCTGGCTGAAATTTGGATAGGGATAGATTATAGTCTGGAATAGTACATAGGTAGGCTACTTTTTATCCCGGAAAATTAAAGAGTTCCCGCGGGAACCAAAAAAACCTCAAATGGATGTTTGTTACTCAATCACGCCAGAACGGCTGAAGGGATCTGGATGAAATTTGGCACAGAGATAGATTATAATCTGGAATAGCACATAGGCTACTTTTTATCCCGGAAAATTGAAGAGTTCCCGCGGGAATCAAACAAATGTATCTGTTCAACTGATTTTGATAAAATTTGGTACAGGGATAGGTTGTACCCCGGGGAAGGACGTAGGCTACTTTTTATCCCGGAAAATTAAGGAGTTCCCGCGGGAACCAAAAACCTCAAACCACGCGGACGAAGTCGCGGGCATTCGCTAGTTAGTTATTATTTTGGAGCTTCATTAAATCGTAATTAATTTAAATTTTGACTATTCAAAATCACTTGTTTGTTTGAATAAAAAACATTTAAATTTTAATTTGAATAGAGTTCATGATGACAAATAATGAATAAAAAGTAAATAAATTTTAAAATATTCATCACAGAATACTTAATTTTACAGTTTTATAAAAAATATTTTGATTACAAAAAATAGTTTCGATTCTTCTCTACAGTCATTTAAGAGTCATTAACACTAATAAATGGATTATTATATATAATATTTATAATATACAGTGTTTTTTAGAAAAATATTTTATAAAAATCAGTAATGAATGCGACGCAGAAAGATTGTAAATTCAACATCTCCAGAATCTGCTGGTGCGAATTGCTGGCTCATTGGGCGGTGAATATCGCAAGCTACACGTTGTGCCACATATTTTTTTCTTATCCTCTACAAGTTAGCCCTTGACTGCGATCTCACCTGATGATAAGTAAAGATACAGTCTAAGATGGTAGCGGGCTAACCTGTTAGGGGCATGGCAGTTATATTTAACCCAAACCCCTATTCGGTTTCTACACGGCATCGTACCGGAACGCTAAATTGGCGGCACGTCTTTGCCGGTAGGGTTGTAACTAGCCACGGCCGAAGCCTCCCACCAGGCCAGACTAGGGGAAAATTCAGAAATTATAAATTCCCAAATTGACCCTGCCGGGGATCGAACCTGGTACCTCCGGCCGTTATGGTAACAGCGCACAATACTGCGCCACGGATTTGTCTGCTTTGGCGGATTATAGCGAATTAAGCTTCTTGTTCCTTGATTATCTTGTACAAAGGCACAAAACTCAGAGGTTATACTTTTTCACCAAAGGTTAAATCTGTAAGTATCTTAAAATAATTCTATATTACAGACGTGGCTAAGACAACAAAGTTATTTGATTGCCTTCCTGATTGCTTGTTAGACCACAGTTTTATTGTAGGATTTTTATTTTTCTATTATAGCAACACTGGAACCACCAAGCAATAAAGGTCTGTAGTAACGGTTATTGAAATAGCCGTTAGGGGTCAAATTATAATGGTTTCGTACCTATGGTGGCCATAACATAGTATTCTTTATGTCTTAATAAGATATTTATGATTGTTATTCTAGCATCGGGGAAGTTAATTGTTTATAAATATATCATAAAACGTTTCTCTAAATTATCATTTTTAACGACTAAAACGCTTAAAACCATTATAATATGATGGCTTCACTAAGAGTCTCTATTTTGTAATGTATGATATTGTTTTTTTAATGTATTGTACCTATTTATGCATAAATTAGCTACAATGCAAGAAGTTTCAGGACTTGTAATTTTTAATATAACGTTAATTTTGTTTTTTTATTTATTTATTATAATATAGATTTTATTATTATACCTATCAGCAATTACATTAAAGAAGTTCCAAAGTAATGACCAATAGGAGTAATACAATTTATAATAAACATTAATCAAAGACGTCGAACGTGAACGTCCTAATAGAAATTTTGAATAAATAATTATGATTATGAACTTCTAATTAAGTAGATCTTTTATTTAGGCCCCTAATAAAACGAAATAGTATAGTTTTTAGGCAACGGGGTCCTACATATCTTTGACTTAGTATTTCAATAAAACTTAGGTATACCATACAACATCTCATAAAAGAGATTGCAGGTACGTAAACGCAACAAAAATGTAAAATATCAAAAAGGCTTGAATCTAAATGAAACTTTTCCCCTTCGATTTTTCTTACGAAGGGCGATACTGACCAAAATCTGTATTTTCCATTTCCAATACCACAAAGGATGGTACGGCATAGTAATTAGCAAATGGTTAAAGATTGGCGTCGATACACGAATGGTTTTAAAAAAAAAATCTCAGACTTTTATTTGGCTTCGATTCTGGTTTGCAACTTTGCACTACTGCTTTTTTTATGGCGAAAATGTTTTTCTTAGTCTAAATCCAGATGTCATAGAGTGAGACTAGGTATTTAAATTTAAAAAAACAGAAGTTAGGTATCTACCTACTACATGTACAGATTGAAGATAGTCCTCAACATTTTATATTGGACAGGTTATCCTGCTCCACCTTAGTCTACATCATCACTTACCATCAGGTGAGACATAACATTCAACGGCTAACTTGTAGTGGAATAAAAAAATCTGTCAAAAGTTTATTTTGCGATTGAGAAACATATCCTTAATAAGCTTATCTCTATCCAACTGTACTGTAAGGCACATCGCACACCTGCAGAATGGAGTGGAGCTAAGGCGCAGTTCCTATATTTTTTGTGACCAATCAACTCAAAGTAACTCTAATTAATTTGGCATAAACACGGCAGCACAAGGCGTACATACATAAGCTTAAGTATCAAAAAGTTTCGGCTCCTCTCAACTACGCGAGTAGGTCAGACCTATCGGAATACGTCAGACCCATCCGTGGTCAGACCTTAGAAATTTACTCAAATCAAGACACTATTGCCAATGAGTAAATAATTACTCATGTGCTATTGCCTCTAACTAACTACCTACCTAACTAACAATTATTTTTGCACCACCTCCCTTTATCCTCTTTTTCATTTTCTCCCTAGCTTTAAGGTTGTCTGGAAGAGATCGCTGTTTAGCGATAAGACCGCCTTATTGTACCTACTTATTGTTGTTTTCTTGTTTGTTACATGTTGCTTTTGTATATTCGTGGTGTACAATCTATATAATATATAAAAGCGAAATACCACTCACTCACTCACTGACTAATCACGATATCTCAGGAACTATAAAGCGTACAGACTTGAAATTTGGAAGGTAGATTTCTTCTATGGTGTAGACGCCAGCTAAGAAAGGGTTTTGAGAAAATCCACCCCTAAAGGGTTAAAATAGGGGTTGGAAGTTTGTATGAAAGTCCTTTGTTTTTGAAGTTAAGAGACTTGAAAATAGGCAATTAAGTTAATAGTTTTGAGACTTGAAAATAGGCAATTAAGTTAATAGTTAAAAATAATAAAAAACTGTATAAGCAATTTTACGAAAACGTACCCCAATAGGGGTGAAATGGGGGTTGGAAGCTTACATAAGGGTTCCAAGTTTTTGAAGTAAGAGACTTGAAAATCGGGATTTAGGTTATTAGTTTTAATTTATAATAAACTTTATAAGCAATTTTAGGAAAATATACCCCACAGAGGGTGAAATGGGGGTTGAAGGTTTTTGTGAAAGTCCTATGTTTCTGAAGTTAGAGACTTGAAAATCGGGATTTAGTTTAATAGCTTTAAATAATAATCTGTAAAAGCAATTTTACGAAAATCCACCCCAAAAGGGGTGAAATGGGGGTGAAAGGTTACATACAAATTTAATGACTTTGAAGTATAGGCATGAAAATCAGCATTTAAGTTATCAGTTTTAAATAATTAAAAACCTGCATAAGCTATATTATAAAGTGTCTATAGATAGGCTGTTTGCAGCGGTAAAATTTCATTATCTCATAAGAAATCAACAATTGTACGCGGACGAAGTCGCGGGCGACCTCTAGTAAAGTATATACATACATACATACCTCGTTGGTCTAGTGGTTAGTATGTTCGACTACGGCAACGAGGTCCCGGGTACGTGTCCCGTGTCGGGCCTTAAGTGTTGGGTTTTTCTGACTAGAAATTCTCAGTAGGTACTAGCCCGGAGTTAGAAAGTTCGCAGTGTTTCAACCCCGTGCCTCGGAGCGATCCCGGTTATTATGACTAACATGATCATAGTTGTTAAAGCCCGCCAACCCGCATTGGAGCAGTGTGGTGGTTCTAAGCTCAAATTCCCTCTCTCCTATAAGAGTGGAGGCCTGTGCCCAGCACTGGGACAAGCACAAAAAACAATACCTAAATGTTTTTAATAATTACACTTTTTATAGAATCGGTGTAAGTGACTGTATCACATAATAATTTTACAATCAGCTTTTAAGTGACTGGTAGCACAGATGTGTCAACAAATTTATATTAAATTGTCCTAAAACCCACAAGTCACTACACCAAATAAATATCGAACCACCAAAATTAATTCTGTAATCAAACCAAAAGAAATATTTCACAGTACCATAATTAAACATGCATATAAATCTACATCGACACTTGATATCGCTTCTGTTTTTTTTTTCTTCTCAATTTCCCGGAGGTCAACGACACACTAGACCCGGTGTCGCCAGCCGTGAGAAGAGTCCAAAAATGTCGGACATCAGTGTAACATTAGCATAATGTTGTAGGTAAAAAAAAATCGACTGTGTAAAACCAGCTTTACATCAGACGCACGGTTTTGGAGGCTAAAGACTGGATCACAATGCAATAAAAACTCGAAAACGAAATTTTATTTTATTTTTAAACGTTCTACAATATAGCATTATTAAAAGCCTTATCTTGTGCCAATACTTAGTGTGTATTTAGTACAAATCCCGAGTTTTTTTTATTCTACCCATAGTTTTTTTTACATAAATTGAGGATGAACTTTTCTGAACTGAACAATACTAAACCAACTTTGTGAATAGGTACTCATTTTCGTTTAAAAACCTATTATGATAGTTGACATTTCTATTTTAGCCCAAATTTTGCAGAACTCGGTGTTAATGAATAAGCATATAGTATACCATAACTAATACTAACTGTCTAATCAGTGCGGAAATCATCAGTTACTTAGCACTACATAATATGCAAGTGAGGATGTAATTTCCACGTAAGTTTATTAATCAATTATGTTTCAATTCGTATTATTCGTGTATTCGTAGTCAAGCGCAAGTAAGTTTGTAATAATTAAAAAGTAAAAACAGATTAATAGTTTAGGCAAACAATGTCAAAGTAAAATAGAAAAATCGATCCGAATTAAATACAGTGCGCGCGCAACCTTATATCAGCCATGGCTTTAAAAAAGATTCCACAATTTGAATTCCGAAGAGCTCTCGAGAAGAGTGCGATATTGAATAAATGAATAAATAAATGAATGCCATAATGAATAGGTACCTATATGAATGCATAATATTAACCGTTATATAAATAATTACGGCATCGGCTCTATGATTTTCGCGTTTCATTTGGCCCGCCTCTATTAATTTTTTTCCTATCAATAGCCTTCCCAGTTACACTCATTTCAAAAATGGAATGATTATTATTGATTTCGCTATGATTATAATCTGTGGGTTCAATGGCTGCTGGCATTCAATCCATCCATACTAATATTATAAATTTGAAAGTGTGTCTGTCTGTCTGCTACGCTTTCACGGCCCACCTCTTCAACCGATTTTGATGAAATTTGGTACAAGGATAGGTTATATCCCGGAGAACGACAAAGACTACTTTTTATCCCGGAAAATTAAGGAATTCCCGCGGGAATCAAAAAAAATTACTTAGTCCACGCGGACGAAGTCGCGGGAATCATCTACTTGTATTCTAATATAACTAAATATAAAATTACATGAGTTTATAACTGAAAAACCCTTAATTATTACGTAACATCTTATAAGTCTGCATAATGGATGTTATTATAGAATAGATGTTTCCCGCGCCTTCGTGGACTTAGCTAATTTAAATTCTATGTCACTGTATAATGTATTGCTGATAAGTACATATAGGTTATTTTATCCAAATTCTGTAGTTTGGTAATTTGTATGACTCATAATTTTTTTTAATCAAACTTATCGTGGACTTACTCTATTTAAAATGTATGTCTGTGACATAATATATTGCTAATAAGTACATAGAGGTTATTTTATCCAAATTCTGTAGGTTGGTAATATGTATGACTCATATAAAATTGAAAATAAAACTTACTATGGATTATATTTAAAATCTATGTCTGTGACATAATATATTGCTAATAAGTATAGGTTATTTTTTCCATATTCTGTGGGTTTAATATGTATGCCTTATAATATTGGTAAGATTGAAAATAAAACTTATTCGAAATTCCAAATGACTCCATAAACCGTTCACAACCGTTTCATATGCTAATAACCATAAACAAGTAATACATTTCTGTATATAGATGAGTTTTATTATTGTATTGTATCTGGAACACTTAATATTATATTCACCGATAAAAAGCACCTGTTTTATTTCGATAGGTAAAAAGTTTGGCCGTTGACCTCTTGTTTTATTATTTAAATCGTTTCTCATGCAATTAATAGAAAGATCTGAAACCCTAACTCACTGAGTGACTCATCAACACCCAGTCCGAAACAGCTTGGGCATAGAGAGCTAAAATTTTGCACTATTCGAAATTTTTCATTATTCACTATTTGACTTCCATAATAATTAAGTAGATTTAGTAAAGTTAGTTTTAATTTTAAGCAAATTTATTTGTAAAATTAACTTATTTTATTATTGTTTTTAATATTAAATATTGTATTCTGTTAATTTAGTAATTACACAGTGATGGTCCGTGACGTCTCGGCCCTTGGGCCCCTCCTGAAAATTAGCGTTGCGGTACGTTAGGTAGGTCCATATCTTTCATGCTATGGCACAGGTTGAGGAGGTGGCCCATTGACCACACTTAGTATAAGTATGTACACAGTGCAATAAACATTTATTAACTGAATAATGTAGACAAGGAATTAGGCGGCTGGCGGAATTTGTCGAACTTCTTAACTAAGAGAAACCGTAACTTCCCCACACCAGTGTAACACACCATTATATTACTATTGAGCTGTCCTGTGTTGAGCTGGATCGGTATATTGTAGTTTGCGTGTACCGACCTCCTTCAGGTGACTTTGTGTTATTTGAGGAAGTGATGGAGGAAATCCTAAGGCGAATATGTAGGTCATCTAAAAAAATATTAATCTGTGGAGATTTTAATATTGATATTTTGATTCACACAACTATGCGTGATAGATTACTCCATTTATTTAAAAGCTTTAATTTAGAAAATATTTTTACTGAACCAACACGAATAACAGAAAATTCGGCTACTTGTATTGACAACATTTTCTGTGACTGTAAAGTTGTCAAGAAATCAGTTATAACCAATCTAAGATCCGATCACTGCGGACAGATGGTATCTATCCCTAGCTCTCAACAAAACACAACAAAGATAATAAAGTATAGACCAGTCACCACTAAAAAAGTAAGGCAATTCAAGCAAAATTTATCAAACATGTTGCCTAAACTTGACCTTACACAGGGTGGTCCGGATGAACATTATAAAGCATTTTTTGATTTGTTAAATAACCAATTTAATTCAATATTTAAAATTATAGAAAGAAAGCTGTTAAAAAATTTCAAATTCAGCGACTGGGCTACTGTTGGAATTTATAAAAGTAGGAATAAGTTGTTTGATTTGTACGCTGAAAAGCAATATAATTACACCCCCACATTTTTGGGATACGTGAGAAATTATTCAAAATTATTTAGGAAGGTTTGTATTCAAGCAAAGTCCCTTCACATAAAGCGGAAAATTATCAACTCTGAAAATAAGATAAAAGCAGCTTGGGATGTCATCTCTGAGGAAACTGGTAGACATAAAAGGGACAACAATAAACTGAAGCTTAAAATTAATGACTGTATGTTTTTTTACAGTCACAAATTAAAAAAAAAATAACAGGTAGATAAACACAGTAAGGCTTTTATAAGGCGTTAACATTATTAACATTAACAGAAATAAGCCGGTTTGTATTTGCCGTGATCTTTTCTATCCGTGAAAACATAAGCATAGAAAAGTGTGCACGTCCGTGAAATGCAAAACTCGACCACTTTACGTAAAAGAGTCATCCATAAACGCTTACAGTTCAAACATAACTTTCACAAAACACACGTACGTATGTACATTTTTCTTGAATGCATATTTTATTAAAATTGTAAAGCATAAAACCGCGTCCATCCCCCGACGTCGATAAAATACCGATCGCTATATTGTATCCGCCTTGAGTTATGCCAACTGCCGGTGCCTTTGATGTGACATAGAGTAAGTGAAACACAGACGCGATACGTATCTGATGTGTAATTTAATTAACAGTTGAAATGTTGTCTGTATCATCCGAAATTTAAGGTTCTGAAGGCCCGAAAAATATTTATAACTCGCGACTCAAATTGACACTTTAGGACAGGTTTTATCCATTCACAGTGCAACATAAAGCAGTATTGCATCTGTTTTCACAATTTTGTGCTTGCGAAAAGCTGAAAAAATCGACAGTTGGTATGCAGGGAAACAATGGCAAAATACCACAATCTTGTATTACATTAGTTAGGGAGATAATTATGAGCCAGCTTTGCTCTCAGTGCATTTCTATTAAGACTCACGGAAATTTTTGACGATCACCCTGCAACAGTGGTATGACAAACACGTGCTTCCAAGCACTCTAGCGTTCTGGTGCGATGCCCTGAAACCGATTAGGGATATGGGTTTAATTATAGGTTACTTCCGTACCACTTACAGGTTAACCCGGTATCAACTTAGACTGCATCATCATATACCCCGCTGGTGAGATCGCAGTCAAGGGCTTACTTTAAGTTTTGTTTAGTTTATTCATTTATTGCATGACTAGATGATTCCCTCGACTTCGTCCGCGTGGACCAAGGTTTTCGGTTCCCACGGGAACTCTTGAATTTTCCGGGATAAAAAGTAGCCTATGTCCTTACCCGGGATACAACCTACCCTTGTACCAAATTTCATTATAATCGGTTGTACAGATAATTTTTTTGATTCCCGCGGGAACCTTTGATTTTTTCCGGGATAAAAAGTAGCCTATGTCCTTCCCCGGGATACAACCTATCCCTGTAACAAATTTCATCAAAATCGGTTGAACAGATGGGCCATGAAAGCATAGCAGACAGACAGACACACTTTCGCATTCATAATATTAGTATGGAAGTATGGATTGTAAGTTAACATAAAAAGGTGTTACATAAAGAATCACAATCTGCCACTTAATGGCGTGCAAAATTTCAAGAAACATTCAGAGAATTATTTAGTACTTACTGGAAAAAATTAACGAAATCAAAATTTAAAAAATAACAAAAAATAAACGAAAGCAATTATTCGACGTCTATGTAATATAAATATAAATTGCAAATACTTAAACACAAAATAGAAAGTTGAAACGCTTAACATAGCTGTAAGATTTTTCTTACTCTATGATCAAACACTACTCCTATATTGGCGGTAGGCTTTCTTTGTGAATTATTGCGGATCCCGTTTACAGGTCCGACTCAATACCTTAATGGTGCCTCATGTTTTCACCTACCGAACTAAAAAGTAAAAAATACCACCGCATCGGGAAATGGGGATGTGATAGTGTTCCATCTTTACGCATAGTGTCGGGCTATTCGTTTTCCGAGACTGCAAACCCGTAGGTAATATACTACTGCAACTAAGTTCCATGTGAGTACAAAGAGTAAACATTTAGACTTCGTCTGCGTGGTTTGAGGTTTTTTTGGTTCCCGCTGGAACTCTTTAATTTTCCGGGATAAAAAGCCTATGTGCTATTCCAGACTATAATCTATCTCTGTGCCAAATTTCAGTCAGGGGCGTTGGATTGTGATTGGGTAACAAACATCCATACATCCATCCAAACTTTCACATTTATAATATTAAGTAAGATAGTAAGTATAGTATAGTATAGTATAGTATAGTATAGTATAGTATAGTATAGTATAGTATAGTATAGTATAGTATAGTATAGTATATAGTAAGATTGAAAGCATTTAAATGCGTCAATAAAATAAAATAAAACTGAACGTGGCACTTTTAAGTAGCAAACAGTGTACTTACAATATAATCGTGCATGTGGATATTTTATTTTATTAATTTTACGCTTTTGAACTGGAAATTTGTCCAGTGTTTTTACAAATAATTGAGCAATTTTTAGATCTCATGTATTAAATCAGCTAGAAGACAAAAGTATCACATTAATATTATAAACTAGCTGATGCCCGCGACTACGTCCGCGTGGTTTAAGTTTTTTGTTATTCCCGCGGGAACTCCTTAATTTTCCGGGATAAAAAGTAGCCTATGTCACTCTCCAGGTCCTCAACTATACCCATGCCAAAAATCACGTCAATCCGTTGCTCCGTTGCGGCGTGATTAAAGGACAAACCAACAAACCAACAAACCAACAAACAAAGTGACTTTTGCATTTATAATATTAGTATGATGATATGATATGATGTGAAGGTGTGTTTGTTTGTTGGTTTGTCCTTCAATCACGCTGCAATTAAGTACTTAATGTTGAGACCTGGAAAATGACACAGGCTTCTTTTTTTCCAGGAAAATCAAAGAAAAAACTTAAACCACGAGGACGAAGTCGCGGGATTCAGCTATTAGTGTATAGAAAAACAGCACCTGGGTTGTAAAATAAACCACAACAATTAATTTTAAAAATAAACATCTTTATTTGACTTCAAATTTTCACTGGCGCTTATACAAAACCACCAGTAAAAGGTGACCTTTCATCACCACTAATTTTGCCCCACACTACCTATTTTTTATTGAGAAAACGTTGGGGTAGCGAGGTCAATATTAAAAAGTCGCGATAGATCACTATATTTAGGAAGAGGGTTGGGGAATTTACAACCCTTCCCCGTCAAATTTATGTGGCGTTCGAAGTTAACCCTCGCATGCAAAAGATCACGTTTCTTTATTTTACAAATTGCTTACCAAAATAGATACCACTATTATAATATAATAGAAACCGTTTTCTTCTGTCTCTTTTTCTTACTTGTGTTCCTACACAAGTAAGAAAAAGAGAAAGAAGAGCAACAGAAATCATTCTGTGATTTCTGTTTATATTGAACCTAAGTAATTGCATTAACCCTGGACAAATTCACAAGATCGAAATCAATAAAATAGTGCAACCCCTTTAAATAGGTTCTAATAGTGTCACAAATAAAATAAAGAATATTAAAAGAAAACTTACATTCATTCATAATTCATTTATTGTGTTTATAAATATATTATTGTACTAGCTGATGCCCGCGACTTCGTCCGCGTGGTTTAAGTATTTTTAAATTCCCCCGGGAACTCCTTAATTTTCCGGGATAAAAAGTAGCCTATGTCACTCTCCAGGTCCACAACTATACCCATGCCAAAAATCATGTCGATCCGTTCCTGCATTGCGGCGTGATTGAAGGACAAACCAACAAACCAACAAACAAAGTGACTTTCGCATTTATAATATTAGTATGATGATGATATGAAGTATGATATGATTATTTGCTGATAAATAGAGATAGGCTACTTTTCATCCTGGGAATACAATTCCCACGAAATTTTGTAAAACAACTAGCTGATGCCCTCGACTTCGTCTGCGTGGAATAAGTTATTTTTGTTCTAATGAGAACTCATTAATATTTCGGGATAAAAAGTAGTTTTGATTCCCATGAGAACTCCTTGATATTCCAGGATAAATATTCATATTAGCCTATGTCAGATCCTCAACTATACCCATGCCATGCTCTGTTGCAGCGTGATTGAAGGACAAACCAACAAACAAAGACACTGTCGCATTTATAATATTAGTATGATTCATGCGAATGATAACGTGAAGATTTCTTTAATGCCTCTTCTTTTTACCTTAACGTGTATTATCTAACTACCGGCGTGCAGTCGGTCGTGGTATCTCCCTCATTACCACGTTCGGGAGCATGTCCCGATGCATCGATGTCAGTTAATTTACCACCGAGTGTAATTACCGCGCTTCGCTTTGTTTTTGCTACTAACTTTATTTGCATAGTGTAAGAGCGGGCCAAGATCGGAACTGAGCCGTGTGTAGAGTCGCTCGAAAATACTTTTATATTAAAACTTTGTCACAATTTTACAAGTCATTTAGACTTGTAAAATGTAAATACCTACGTCGCTTGAAGTCGGTCGTGGTTGGTAAAATCCTTGTAGGTATTTTAAAACTTGACTGATACTCATCCATTTTTGAATTATGGATTAAATTAATTACAAATCACTTGGACTTTTATAAAACCTGAAAATGCGTCACTTGCAACTATGTTAACTTGTAAAAATTCGCAGGAAGTCCACTTCTGCCAGATTCTTATTCTGAAATCTTGTTAAACAGCAACTAGAGAATAACTGAAAAAAATTAGAACAAATTAATGTTCTATAGAATAATAATAGCGCTAATTCTTGTCCCTTGATTATTTTAATCTCATATTTTATAAAACATTCTTTAAACTTTCAAACCTTATACCACGGAAAAGGCTAATAGAGACATTGTTGAGCCTCGTTCGTGGAATCCAACGCGCTTTACGATTGATGCGTGCTAGAAATCCAACTAGAACTTATAAAATCTAACTTATATTAAAAAAGTAAAAATAAACATACCAATCATTTAATCGTTGCTTCATTGAAAAAAACTCCACTGTAAAATTATAAATTATTTATTCGACGTTCAATTATTCGACTCCACAAACATTGCGGTTCTAATCTTAAACCACAGAACAGGCTAATAGAGACATTGTTGGGTCTCGTTAGTGGAATCAGATGCGCTCGCCGCGGGGGTCTCTTGCGCATCTGTAAGTGCCCTAGAAATCCTTCTACATTTGACTAAATATATAAAAAATGTAGATTTAAATAAATATAATAATAGATTAGATGCCAACATGCAGTTGCATGACAGTTGGTTACAGCTACGTTAAGATTACCTGGACCACCATTAAAAAGCTAAGTCTTAACATAAAAGCTCTTATATTGATAGTTCATACGTTATAGTTTAATTGTTATACTTTCATCGTAACATTTTAGTCTTATCTTAAATTACTGCCGAACCCTGATTTGTGCAAATTACCAAAAATGGTAAACAAATATACGCGCCGATTTGAGAACCTCCTTTTAAGGAAGTCTGTTAAAAATATGTAAAAATCAAACAATATGTTCCTTCTGTGTAAAAATAATATTGAGAAATAGTATAGGAATGTACATCCATACCTACAGTTTAATATTTAAAGTAGGATATTGTGTCTGTCTGTTACCTCTTTGGAGACGATCTTCTTCCGATTTTGATGAATTTTGGTGAAAACATCAGGCTGTATTTAGGGGACTGCAATGGGCTACTTTTATCCAAGAAAATTAAAAATATCCCATGAGATTTTTTAAAAACGAAGCCACAGGTGTCGTTTATAAAGTTTAATAATAATATCATTCAAAACTCCACATTAATATCACTTGTCACTGGTCTGTCATCGCATCTAAATCGGGCTACACCTCACAGTTACAAAGTTCTACGACCGATACGATCTTGTTAAAATAGAACCTTGTGATATGAAATCTTCTTTATTAAAATGTCTTGAGCGCTGTCACAAAATATGAAATGACTTTAACAACGCTTCGCTCTTTACTTTTGAATTTTAAGGTATTTATTGAAGTGGCAAGATTTAGGGCTGCTGCAAGGGTTATTTTTGGGACTATATTATTTTCTTTACTATTGTTACTAACATTTGTTGATACATACAAATATAAGTTACTAGATGATGCCCCCGACTTCGTCCGCGTGGATTATGGTTTTTGATTCCCGCGGGAGCTCCTTAATTTTCCGGGATAAAAAGAAGCCTATGTCCTTCTCTGGGATGTAACCTATCCCTGTACCAAATTTCATCAAAATCGATTGAATAGGTGGGCCGTACCAATAAGAATTACATTTATATAAAAGTTACTCAGATTACAACTTTCAGAAACACAGATCTCGGATTTGTACTCTATTCCCTATTATAGTCCTGATAGATCTTATAGAGAAAAAAGACACGTTCATGATGATTTTCAGCTGAGACTCTGGTGATCTCGCAACCAACAGAATGGAACCTTTCTCTCTCTCCCTCATCAACCCATTACCGGCTCACTACTGAACACGAGTCTCGTCTAAAAATGAGTCCACCGCGCTGGCCAAGTGCGGATTGGCACCTTCAAGAACATTATGAAGAAATACTCGGGCTTGAAGATTTCCTCACCGTTTGAAGCAAGTGGTCTTTATTTCTTATAACGTACCTACTTAACTTTGATAGGTTAAAGTGTGTGCCCGGGGATCGGCCCTGCAACCTCGTACAGGAGGTCGGGTGTCTTAACCACAAAGCTATCACCGTTTCAACTGCAAAATTGCACGACTTTAATCCAGCTTTCCAGTTCATACCGGTATATGAATAGGTAAGAAAAGTTTACACTTCGATCGCAAAGGCGGCGTAATCTGCGCTAAGTAGGTCACCTTGCAGATATTAGAATATTGCTCCAGATGAATTCCTAGGTAATTTTAGTACCTATCCTCACAAAGAAGCAATATAATAGCAATTCAAACATTATTAATTTAATAAGTTACTAGCGGATGCTCGCGACTTCGTTCGCGTGGTATGTTTTTTAATTCCCACAGGCACTCCTTAATTTTCCAGGATAAATTGTAGCCTTTGTCTCACGGCTATAACTTAAGAAATGAAGGACTTTCATACAAATTTCTAACCCCTATTTTACCCCTTTGAGGATGTAATTTTAAAAACTGTGACACACGTACTTCTTATTTTTTTACCGAAAGCAATAATACCAAGTTCCGTTGATAAAACTTGAAAAATATCTTGAGAAATGAAGGCCTTTCATAGCAATTTTCATCCCCTATTTCAGACCTTTGGAGGTCGAATTTTCAAAAACTGTCAAATACGTATTTCTTAATTTTCAATCGGTAGTTCGAATACCAAGTTTCATGGATATAACTTGAGAAATGACGGACTTTCATACAAACTTTCTCCCCCTATTTCACCCCCTTAGGGGTGGAATTTTGAAAAATCCTTTCTTAGTGAGCGCCTACGTCACAAAAGGAACCTACTGCGGGTGACGAGGTCCCGGGTTCGAGTCCCAGGTTGGGCCATAATAAGTGTTGGGTTTTTCTGACTAGAAATTCTCTGCACTAGCCCGGAGTTAGGAAGTTGGCGGTGTTTCACCCCCGTGCCTCGGAGAGCACGTTAAGCCGTCGGTCCCGGTTATTATCACTAACATTATAATAGTCGTTAAAGCCCGCCAACACGCATTGGAGCAGCGTGGTGGGTCTAAGCTCTAATTCCCTCTCTCCTATGAGAGTGGAGGCCTGTGCCCAGCAGTGGGACGTTAATGGGCTGTAGTGGTGGTGGGTGGTGGATGGATATAGTATGGATTTATTCATATGACCTATCTATATGCCGATGTTACATTATTATAAGACTACCCTATCTACGCATACATTGCACTAACCAAGCCGTCCATAAATAACACAATTAAGAAAATAAACCAAAAAAAAACTTCGCATAAAAATACAGCGTGCGATTGAAATACAACTGCCGCCATTAAAACGAAATGTGACTTCTTAATTGAACCACAATGACAGGGGAAAGGATTTGCTCCTCGGATGTACCGAAATAGATAGAATAACAAACAGATGTTAGGATTGTAAAAAAACGCTAGTTTGGATGACGGGTTAAAGGGAGTGTTACATGAAAGAAAAAAACCGTGCGGATTTATTTCTAAAGTAGACCAAACTGTAATATCAGCCCCCCGATTGTGTAAGGAAATCGTAATGGTTTTTCAAACGTATAGTTCGACCTGTTTCAGGAGTTCATAGATGCCTGCACGACAAAAAGCATGTACATGAACTCCTTAAACAGTTTCAGTAATACCTACGTTTTTAACTGTCAAATCATTACGACTTGCTTATACAATTGGGCCTAAGAACCCAAAGATAGATATACTTCATGCAGTCGTTTTCCGGAGACTTATTAAGACTAGATAGAGCAATTTTGTCTGGTAAGAGATTTGGACCATGGTAAGTTGCATCACCGGTAAACACGTGCCAATAGTGATTGTACCGCCCGTTAGAAGTTGGCAGTACAAACACTTTTATTTGGCTTGAATTTTTTTATTGCTAATGGAACTTATTTAAAAGACAAAAACACTCAACACAGCGCCTGTATGTAGATCATCAACTATTTAAAAAGTACACTACACCCGCTACACACACTATAAACCCGACAAAATCGGGTTCAACTAATTAGTGTGAAGCGCCTTTGCAGTGGCTGCAACACCTTCCCTCCTACTTTATTTGTCACTCACTATTTATTGTTTCAAAAACGTTTCAGGTTACGACTGTAAATTTCAAACTAAAAAAACTCCTCTCAAAACCGTAGGAAACGATTAAAATTAACCCTAAAACGGCACCGATTTGTTAATTGTTGGGGCCTTTTTTGCCTCATATTTCTCCTGAAGGGTTATTTATGAATTTAAATGGCCCCTGGAGGGTTGATGCTAATTTGAATTTCATGGACTTGTTTTTTTTGATGTTCGAAAAGGTGCTAAATCTCAAGGGATTTAGTTTGTTTTGGTTTTGCTTTAGAATGAAGAGTTTTCATAGGGAAGCTATGGTTGGTAACATGGGGTTTTTGGATGGCTGTAAGTGGGCGAGAGTTGACCTAAAATATACCATCAAATTGACACATACATACCATCGACTCTTAACGTTATAATTAATGCGAAAGTGTGATAATTAGTTGGATTTTAATAAAACCTAAATCCAAGCGGAAGAAATTGTGGGCGTAACCTAGTAATGAATAAAGATTAAACTAACAAACTATAATGAACGTAATAAATAAAGTGCAAATATTGTGAAATATTCCAATATTCACACCTATAAGTTAAATATTTGTAAGTAACTACTTAATGCATTTTCTTGTACTTAATAAAAATACAATACGCTGGGAACTTATTATAAGAGTTTTTGTATCCTCAACGGAACTGCACATTTGAAAATTTTTCCTAAGATTAAAACTTATATAATATTACCTAATTGCGACCTTAGGATTATAACAATTATAAAAATTTATACAAAAGTTGGCGGCTCAGAATGATAACAAAATCACCGACCTAATAATTTGTCGTATAATCCAACTTGCCACTAGCTACCAAGCGATCTAATCAAAGTTGTGCGACTGTCGGCAACTTTTTACGACCAGGATTATCATTATTGTGTCGGGACCGTAACGAGTTCTGACCAGTACGCTCAGTTTAAGTTTTTACATTGCAAATTCGATTATTCGTAATCGAGTGTTCGATCACATTCGCGTCAGAGTAAAATGGAAAAAGCTCTTGTAAAGTCACAAATTCAGTAACACCGATTTTATTTTCGAAACGTTTTCGTTTGGAGCGCTGCTGTCAATGCAAACACGAAATTAAACTCTAAACCCAATGTTTTAAGGTTCATTAGGGTTCCGTACCAAAATGGTAAAATGGAACCCTTATGGTGCGACTTTCTCCGTCTGTCTGTCCGTCTGTCCGTCCGTCACACTCGATTATTTCAGTAACTACCGAAGCTATCGATATGAAATTTGGAATGGTTGTGTATATTAGTGGCCCAAAGACACTGGAATTAAAAAAAATTGGAAATTATTTTTTTTTTTTTTAAAAAAGGGGGGAAAATCTGAGGGTTGAAATTTAAAAGTGAGATAACTGTACTGTGTGGGGTATCATATGAAAGGGTTTACTTTGTACATTCTAAAACATATTTTTAATTATTTTTAGTTATGATAGTTTTTGATTTATCGGGGAAAATGTCTAAAAAATACCGTTCCCCCCCCCCTTATCTCCGGAGTTTACCAATGGAAAAATTTGAAATAATTATGGTCAATAGGTATTTACGTATATTTTACAGTAAAACTATAGCCAATGCTCTAACTAGCATAGTTTTTTTGATATTAACAATAAACCTCTACAAACAAAGTTAGTCTTGCGGTTCATTAACAAAGGTAATTATTTATTAAAAATGGTATGGAACCCCTCGTGCGCGAGTCCGACTCGCACTTGCCCGGTTTTTTTATTTTGACGCCTATGTTACCGAACGCTCGATTACGATCAATCGAATTTGCAATGTAGAAACATAGACTAAGCGTACAGCTTAGTTGGCTTGTGACGGTAGATTAGACTTAGGGAATAAAGTTGGCTAGGTATATTCATATTGATAATTGCTAATCAGAAGTACTTAGGTAGAAATAATCCAAATTAGTATTGCGCTCCATTAAAATTAATTTAGGTACTTAAAAACTACAACTCAGTAAAGACTTCGGTCTTCTTTTGATGCTTCGAATCGCAGACATGCACCTCAAATACATTTTTATCACCTGATGGTAGATAAGTAATGCTGCTTAAGAAGGTAGCGAACTGACCTGTTAGGTATATAAGTTAGGGTTTTCTAGACGGCGTCGTACCATCGACGGCATCGCCAGTAGGAACCTACCCACCAGCCAGACCGGAGAAAATCACCCTGCCGGCGATCGAACCCGGGACCTCCAATATTTTGACAACAGCGCTCGACCTGCAGGTCCGATCGAATCTTACTTATATTATAAATGCGAAAGTTTGGATGGATGTATGGATGTATGGATGGATGTATTGATGGATGCACAGATATATAGATTATAGTCTGGAATAGCACATAGGCTACTTTTTAACCCGGAAAATTAAAGAGTTCCCGCGGGAACCAACAAAACCTCAAACCACGCAGACGAAGTCGCGGGCGTTCGCTAGTATATAATAAATCTCGATAATCCTGATTTATATGAACATGTATCTGACACATGTATGCATTTACAGAGTTAAAGGTTACATCAAGAAAATATGTTGTTTATAATAATGTCAGTCCTCAAATGTTTAAAAATATATTTATTGCATTGTAAACCTAACAATTTTATACAGGATGTAAATTATGTTAAACTTCAGTGTGCGCAGGTTGTTACGGTTACACTAAAACGAGTAGGTAACTAACTGACTGATTTACGGTCTAAAAAGTGTGACCATGCACGAAGGTTCTCTCTACTACTTACTGTAACTAAGTACTTATGGATGTATGGAATTTAAAAAATAAATGTATTAATATGTAAAATGTATGTACGGAAGTATTATATATTTTTTGGACATCTATAAATACATGGTAATATCCCAAATCATTGCAATTTGATATTCGCCACCTTATTAATATTTTTCGTTATATTGCTTTATGCCAGAAACCTTCCCGCAAGTTCCAACAACAAATGTACAAAATTTCGCCGATTGTTGTGCATACGTATTGAACAGAAAAACAGACAAAAAAATCACCCTTTTATGTAATGGAAAACTATTCTCTAATTCTGTCTAATGACCAGGGAGAAAGCCAAAGCCACTAATATTGGAAAAATATTCAACTGTGTACACTTAAAGTTCCACCCTGTATACTATACTAATAAAACGTGTCAGCATTAGAATAATTGGGGCGGAAAATTTATTATAATATTATAAATAGTTTAGATACTGGAAATAATTTTATATATGGCGTATGGGAGCAGGCCACGGCCATAATTCATAATTCTGGCTAAGCGGAATAGTTCTCCGACTGTTTTTAGACACACTTTTATATTTATAATATTAGCATAGAAGTATGGATTATAAATTACCTAGGTAACTGTGTAATTAATATGGTAATGACTTAATTTTAAACACATAAAGATTCGTTGTGAAAAATCTTTTAGCATGGTCTATAGGTATGTTGGAGTATTAAAAAATAATTACCTTTTTAGTGAATATTTAATAACTCCTTTAAAAACACACGGTCGTAAAAAATTAAACACCAGGCATATATTATGCCGTAGATCAAAAACATTTTCACTCGAAGTTTGTAGTAATAATACTGCATATTACAATCCTATCCTTTAAGAATGTGTCGATTGTATAATGAAATTGAAAAATATGATATTGATATTTTTAACTCAAGGTTATCTCAATTCATAAATAAATTGTATAAAATAGTTAAGTAGGATAACACTGTATTTGCTTTTCATAGACTAGGTATCATTAACCGTTTGTTATTTTGTGGTTTACTTTGCACGATAGAACCTTACTCATGTAGTGCGACTCTGTAGGATTACAATAAGATTAAAATATTATTGGATAAGACTTTAGGTTAGATCAGTATTGTAATCTGTTTTAGTTGCCAAATAAATAAAATCCATACTAATATTATAAATGCGAAAGTGTGTCTGTCTGTCTGTCCGTCTGTCTGTCTGTCTGTCTGTCTGCTACGCTTTCACGGCCCAACTACTCGACGGATTTTGATGAAATTTGGTACAGAGATAGTTTACATCCCAGGGAAGGACATAGGCTACTTTTTATCCCGGAAAATTGAAGAATTCCCGCGGGAATCAAAAAAATGTATCTGTTCAACCGATTTTGATGAAATTTGGTACAAGGACAGGTTGTATCCCGGGAAAGGACATAGGCTACTTTTTATCCCGGAAAATTGAAAAGTTCCCGCGGGAATCAAAAAACATAAATCCACGCGAACGAAGTCGCGGGAATCATCTAGTAAAAATAAAATAACATCAAAGTATCAAACTTTACAGCAACGCGTTATACAGACAAAGATTTTATTGTACTTGATAATAAAATAAACTCTTGTAAATAAAAAAGTTGTATACTTTCCAGCCTGGATGCATACGGGAGTATCCATGATAATTTTATAGTTTTATTGGAATTTCTCCTGCGAAAATACCAAGATAATACCGAGAGAGTTTAAGGTGATCGTCGATATGCCATGAGACAACACACTCGATTTGCGAGAACTTCAATCAAAGCCGCAAGAATTGTACAGCATGGATCTTTTAATATTAGAATGTTTGTGATGTGACTGAATTTTGCTATTCAGATGACGTAAGAAACCGTCGTTACTTCGGCGCATTTTCTTTGCTGCTAACATTGTACGTCTCTCTACTGTAACTATCAAGTATTAGTATGGATTTTGGACACCTCGATGATGATGATAAATTCTGCGCGGAACTACTTACTGAAAAAATGGAACAGATAACTTTGACATTGGACATTATTTCTCGAATCTAACAACTCGAAAGCTCGACCTGGCAACGTTTTTGAGATCGATCATTTCTTGCGACTTATGCAGCTGTAACGCTTGTTGTAGGTCGTCTCATGGTGTGCGATCGCCTTTACTGGCATTTCTTCTGTGCAACAAATAAGAGGCGGGTTTTTAATAGGATTTATTGTACATTTTATTTTTTGTTTCCGTTGATAATAAATTCCAATTTTCCGTCGACGCGACATCAAGCTTTAATTCTTTGATCTCATACGAGACCCAATTTAGAATTTCCTATTCATATTGTTTATGACATTAGCATTATGATTCTTGTTCAATAGCCTGGGTTACTTAGTTAAGAATTTATATAAAAATAGCAATAAATAAGTATAATATATTATAATAAAATTTAAGTGCTCTCATAATTTGTATTAAAACGGTTTTAAGTAATCATAAAATACTATGAAGTGTCATGTTAATAAGGTTTTTATATTATAATAAACTGTTGTTTTTATTTTATTATGAGCAGTGGTGAAGGTCTTGAAGATTTCTACCAATTTATACAAGACTCACCTCTTCGACTTGGCATTGTCCTACGTAATGCGTAGGGTTCATTTTCCTCCATTTCCTCGATTACTTTCCCCGGTCTTGAACACCTGATTTTTATGACTGTTAGGTCTCACGTCTGTGCTCCCTACGTCTAGCCAGTGCCAGTTTTTTGGGCAGCATTGTTATTAAGGTCAAAAACACAACAAGATAATTCCACTATTTCTGCTACTAAACGAAATCGGCATAACCAGATCATCTGCTATCTCTTTTGTATTTATGCCGTGTACCTATTGTGAATTTTTAAAGTATAGCAATAGGTAGATATATTATTTAGAGCTGACATTTTCATTTATGTATTTACAAATTCTGTTTAGCAGAATTAGCCAATTAATACATTATTTAGAGCATTAACATATTATCTATACAATATGATTTACTAGCAGATGCCCGCGACTACGTCCGCGTGGTTTGAGGTTTTTTGGTTCCCGCGGGAACTCCTTAATTTTCCGGGATAAAAAGTAGCCTACGTCCTTCCCCGGGATACAACCTATCCCTGTACCAAATTTTATCAAAATCAGTTGAACAGATACATTTGTTTGATTCCCGCGGGAACTCTTCAATTTTCCGGGATAAAAAGTAGCTTATGTGCTATTCCAGACTATAATCTATCCCTGTGCCAAATTTCAGCCAAATCCGTTCAGCCGTTGGCGCGTGATTGAGTAACAAACATCCATACATCCATCCAGACATCCATCCAAACTTTCGCATTTATAATATTTATTTGATATTTGATTGATTGATTGATTGATTATTTCGATCAAATACCTTGCGAACTAACCAATAAGTAGGTATGTTCTAATACCATCAATCCGTCGTCAATTTTCACTGCTCTCTAACTCAGTGTCAAGCAAGCTTCGTACAAGACAATATTACCCACCTTAGCTTATCTTATTCTCGAAGTTAATCAAACTTTGAGGTCGCTTCTTGGGCCCATTGTCAATTAGGATGATTGCTAGGATTGCAGGATACTCACAATAAAAGGGCAGACATTTCTTAGCTTTGTGATAAGTTGCGTAGTAGGTTAATGAAAAATAAAATACTTACTATGATCCCAAATAGATAATAATGTCAATCCTCTAAAGTTTAAATTATACAATTTATATATTATACAGGTGAAACTTGAAATCTAAAATATTGATACCCGTATCTTCTTACTTAAATTTTTATTTTACCCTGCTAGGAAGTAAATCATAGGTAAATGGTTAATACGAAACACAAAATGTACCTAATTTATATGTTTCATATAAACCATAATATACAAGTATTTGTTTTGCTATTCTTATTGCATTTTTTTTTTTATTTGTGTTAATACACAGTGACAAAGCGTGTATAGTTTAGTTGTCTTTATTTTTGTAAGTTAGGTACCTTTTTATAGATCATCCTCATAAGTTATAAGGATGATTCATAAAAAGGTACCTACCTAACTAATATGAGTAATATGAGTCATAACTAAATGCACGCACAATGCAAATAAAATAAATAAGGGCGTTGTAAAATATAATTTTTAATAATAATTTTCTTATCGCTTTTAAGCGAATTACCTACTTACCTTTTCATTATTCCCATTGATTTTTCCTAATCTATTAATCATAGAATAGGTACTTACTTATTTTATTCCATTTTTAAATTCACAGCGTTTTCGCACCTACCGACAACAGAACCGCAAGAAAGGGGGAGTTGCCTCGCGTCATAATCCCTAATATTCCCGATCATAGCACGACTCGCACAAAGGCGCCGTAATAACATCGCTAATCCCCCATTGTGGCGCCATCTCTTGACGGATTGGTGTCGCACTCAATGGAGATTACCCGCGCCGACGCTAGGGGGTTTGTTCGGGCCTTTATTGAGGAAAAGCCCATTGTAACTTGGGGGATAATTTGTTTTTCGTCGGGCTTCATAGTGTTGGATTATTGCCGGTAAGCGTTTATTGGTTTCAAGGATTTGTTCATGCTTAGATCCATCCTTATTATAAATGCGAAAGTGTGTGTGTCTATCTGTTATCACTGTCACGGCTAAGAATAGATAGAGAACAAAGGGTTGCCACGAGAATTTAAGAATAACCCCAAAAATTTAATCAAGATCAAATTCTTGGGATAGGTAATAATGCGGTGGGTCCCTAGTGCTTTCCGCATATCTGCGATTTGCGAACTTCCGATTATCTGCTGAGTCTGAACTGCAAGTTTTCTGTTTTTTTTTTACTATTAACGACCGACGGCTTAGCTAATCAAAAACTTCTAAATAATGGGCAAATGAGAATAATTTAGAACTATATTACGCGTTTTATTTATAATAAGCCTTTCGATTGCTATTATACAGACTATAGAATACTCTTGTTTTATCCCTAAAAACAACGCAGACATAAGTCGATAGTTTTAAACGAAATATTAATAGTGATTTTAAATAAAACGTTTAATCTAACAGAAATTGTATTAGAAATAAAAAAACCTATGGCTTTGAATATGAAGGAGAATGAATTCCCAAATGAAATCTTATCATAATCATTGTAAGTACTAATAGTAGGTATAGGTATCATAATAAGTATCGTTCTTAATATTATTGTATCGGTTTTCTCTGGTATCTTTCTGTTATCTTCTAGTGACAATGTAATTGGCAGACCGAAAAACAGTTCGACTTTCGAGAGTGGGCAAGCAAGATGCATATTCTCTGCCTGTTGATCAGCTGACAGATGACATCAAACGAGTCGCAGGGTTCCACTGGATCAAGGCAACCAAGGAAGTCCGACCAATTTAATTCAATTCAATATTTATTTATTCAAATTAGGTACACTGCACTCTTAATTGAGGTCCAATAACTTATAAAACATGATGGTGATAATCAATTACGGTATCTTAAAACTACGAGGGTTCCAAATGCGCCCTGGTCTAAGAAGAGCCCACAACAAACTCAGCCAACAAAAAAAGAACCTTACTACATACTGTATTCGGAATTCTGACTGCATTAGATGTCGCACGGTCGTAAGACAATTCTGAAGTAAGACATTCTCATCGACAGTCTGCGTGCGTCTATAGAATTAAATGTTTAACCCGTAAATTATTTAGTTGCGTCACACGTCATCTCTGATGATGGATCGGGGTAATAATTGCGTGAGGTCTGACGTCCCTGCACAATTTGGCGCTGGGAGGGTTATTGATGGGACCCCCAATTTGTGGGAGCCTATATTGTTTTGTCGCCTGAGCGTGTTATATGGATTAGGTGAGTATGGCTGCGACTCGAGTAATGTTTGGAAATCAACGATAGCTTATTTTAATGTACAATGGATTATAGATTACCCCAACTAGAAGAAGAGTTTAACCACGTAAAATAAAATATTGACATTAGAATAGCCTGAGCAAAACTTATCTACTTTGGAATGAAATCTTTGAATCTTTGAGTGGTTCTCATCTTTGGACCTACTGTACCGGGAAACTATGTGTTCTTATTACAAATTACCAACTTAAAGCTGATGCCCGCGTAGAATTAGGGTTTTCCTTAACTCACATTTCAAAAATCCACCCGTCCTTTGCTCCATTGTGCTCAATAAACTAAACAACAAACATACATACTTTTGCATATTTTTCATAATACATATTGCTAAATAGGTACGAAATAATATTGGTAGTTATAAAGTACTGTCTTGTCTTTCTTCATTGCAGTAAAAAGACAGTGCACCCAATTATCGCCAGTTGAATTATATTATTTTCGTGAAAGTTATTTTCACGACCGATCAAATCATAATTTCTCATTGCACGTACAAACACACTTTGTTGAAAGAAGCATAAAAACATAAACTGTAGTTGTCATAATCGAGATATGCCCGTGACGGTCAGATTATCGTCTCAGACTTACGGAAATGTGCAGACGGTTAGCAGCACCCTAATGATGAATTGGGTGCTGGGTTTTTGACGCATGTAGATGTAATAGGTTCAATTGAAATGGGATTATGCGCTACCAAAAAAATAATAATTACGCCAACAGATTTGACGCGTTAATTTGGAAGCCAAACTCAAACTCAAGCCAACCACGTCTTGATGCTGCGTTTGTATAATTTTGAGCTGTGAACTTACTTTAAATACAATAATATCAAAATTAGTAATATAGTGCCTGCAAATCGACGTATCTCTATCATCTAAGTTTGTTCTCTCGGGTTTCATCTATCTATTTCTTTACTCTGTGCTATTTTTGTAAAAAATGCCCGATTCAGACGTGCGAAATTAAAATCCAGCTAAATGGGTCGTGAAAATGAGTAAACTTTGATTTTTATTGTCCGTTGTACGATTATTTGGGTGTTGACTGTACTAAAATAAAATAAATGAAAACTTTTAAGAATATTATCAAAAGGTAGGTATGGCTCACACTACAGGAACAGATTTCGCGGTAGGTAGGTATAAATTAAGTCCTTATAAAATAGTAAGGAGCTACTTATTTAAATATTTTCGTTGTTTATTTATCATCTATTAGTGAAACTTTTGTGAAAGCCAATATTTTAAATTTTTTCAAATTCTTACAATAGGTATCAAGAGCCTGGCGCATTCGCTATTTAAAAAAAATATTTTACGAATGTGAAAATTTTAAGCCAAGTTCAAATTTGTCAGATAATTGTAAAAGATTAATGATATCATAATATCCTTCTACAAAGCCGTTCTCGCGGAAATTATGATTTTTTATAAGTAAAAGTAACTACCTAGCCTACCTAACTACGTTTTAGTTTTATAATCATCTGATTGATCTACGTAGTTCATCTAAATTCGTGATATCAAAATAATAGTTGGATATCGCAAAATTATTATTTAAGGGGATGTAATAATTAAATAAGTTTGACGACCTCCCTGGCGCAGTGTTGAGCGCTGTTGTCTTGACGAGGGACGTCCCAGGTTCGATCCCCGGCAGATTTAACTAAGGAATTTATAATTTCTGACTTTTCTGTGGTCTGGCCTGGCGGGAGGCTTTATCCGTGGCTTGTTATCACCTTACCGGCAAAGACGTGCCACCATGCGATTGTTCCGGTATTATGCCGTGTGGAAACCGACTAAAGGTATGTGTTTATTATAACTGCCAACTTTTAAAGGGGAAGTGCGATACGCGCTACTTATGGTGAAAAAGTGCTAAATATAAAATTTAAGAATAGCGCCACTTTCTTCATTAAAATTATAATGTTACTACTAAATTAAGGCGATGACCCGCCTTTGTTATTTTCAGATTAGTGGCTAAACTCATTAAAAGAATACGGTTATGGAATTTGGAACGCAGAAGTTTTAACTGCCATAACATATAAACACTTTGGAATTTCCATTATAAATTGTAGACAACACAATTAAACGCCTATTTATTTTATTAACACCATTAAATAATCCGTCATAAATCTAAACGCGCATAAATCCTATTCAAACACTTTCCAATTTAATAAGTAGCCATTCCCCTTAACACCGAATTCGTGTGTCACATTATAAAAGAATTATGTTGTAAAAATGTCGACAAAAATCACAAAATACTAGAACGTTTGTCTGACGTCAACAATGCATATAAACATTGAGTTATTTAATCATAGAGATGCAAACCTCTTACCTTTTTTGGTACCATAAAAGCCAATCGAATTCAACAAGCTTGTACGGTGCATTGATACATAGATCTTCCCGACCACCTAACATGGTTCTCCACCTTTCTCATCCACCCGCTTCCTGAAACCTCAGGTCATCGGTCCTGCACCCTTGAGATTGTTCTACACAGTACACTCTATACAAATCGTCTGTTCCATCAGCCATAGGCTTACTTAGCGATAGATATGACGTTCCCACCAGATATCATAAAAGCAACAACACTAAATTATAAAAAGATGCATTGAAACTACTTTAATAATTCAAGAAAAAATATATCGATAGCTCTCATAAGTACACCAGAACAAAAGTAATCTCATCTCGTAAGTTCTCGGATCAAGAAAAATAAAATTGAGACTATATCGAGTTTGGTATTAAAGTAAAGGTTTAAAAAATTAAATTAAGTTAAAATTAAATTAAAGAAAATGTGATTTTTGAGTAATATTATTACTGTGAATTGCTTTCGTACGTGGTTCTATTTTATGAGTATATATCCGAGTTTTTGAGCTTTTTCGTTTTCAGTGTAAAAACTAAAAACCTCTAGTAATTGGCACCTCTTCACATCGAAATGTATTACTGGACGTTGGGAATTAATTGTCGAAAACACATAATTGATTACATGTTTGTCGAGTTTTACGACGGTTTGTTAAGTGTGACGTAATTCGCTGTTTTCTTCTTCGATTAAGTCAATCTTGATTACGGGCGGAGACACTTTTTAAATCTCGTAACAGATGCTCAGTCACTTGAAAGAGCGCCGCTGTGTACGTGAATTTTTATATATTTGTGTAAATGTATGTCATTTTACTTAAATAATACAAACAACATATAATAATTATTATAAGATTAAGATAATTATAAGAGATTATTCTTTTGTTAATGTGTATTTTATAATTTTACTGAAATGTTTTATTTCAGTAAAATTTTAATAGGTGTAAAACTTTCAGTATTTTTTCTATGTAGCCAATAGGTAACTGACTAAAGCTGTTAAAAAATATGCTTCCTTATACTAAGATCAAGTTGCATGACAAGCGGTTACCGTTAAGCTAGACTGTCAGGTACAGCAAAAGCTAAATATACTCGTATATATATATAGCGTGCATTAAGTGATTACCGCCTTACTGGCATTAGGTACTGGAAATGCTACATAATGTTAAATTTTACAACTATTAGGTGGTTAAATTTAACGTTAACCATATACTCCGATGGTGCAATACGCCCTCGTAAATAAAGACGTTGAGTTATACATTTTCATAAAAATCTATTAATAAAACAATACCCTACATTTTACTGTCACATTTTTCTATTCCAAAACGCTGATATAAACAAACTCAGTCACGTATTCGGGGAATGTCAAAGAATACTTTACGTGACAGGCGCTCCAATATAATAATCCAGTAGATTACCGCTCGAAACACCCTGCATTCTTAACAAAGAAAAATATCTTTTTCTGAGAAAAGTCTACAATATTTCAGTGTTAGAATCTAATTAATATCAGACGAAACCGTAAAAAATTTAAATATTTTCGGACACCAACATTTTTAGAAACTATACCTACACACATGTTTCCATGTATCTATCTAACACCACTACAGTCCATTAACGTCCTACTGCTGGGCACAGACCTCCACTCTCATAGGATGGAGGGTATTAGAGCTTAGACCCACCATGCTCCTCCGGTGCGGGTTCGCGGGCTGTCATCATCATCATCATCACTACAGCCTATTAACGTCCCACTGCTGGGCACAGGCCTCCACTCTCATAGGAGAGCGGGAATTAGAGCTTAGACCCACCACGCTGCTCCAATGCGGGTTGGCGGGCTTTAACGATTATTATCATGTTAGTGATAATAACCGGGACCGACGGCTTAACGTGCTCTCCGAGGCACGGGGGTGAAACACCACCAACTTCCAACTCCGGGCTGGCACTGAGAATTTCTTAATTGAAAAACCCAATACCTAACTTTTATGCCCGACCGGGAATCGAACCCAGGACCTCGATGATCCGCAGTCGACTATACTAACCACTAGACCAACGAGGCAGTCGCGGGCTGTATCCCGTATAAATTTATACAAGGATACATTTAAAATCCTCTGCAATATTTAAATATCGTGTCCATTTGCTAAATGTAAATTAATTAACACAATATGGAATAATTTACCAACATGTACCTTATAAAGTCTCGTCACTACAGCCTATTAACGTCCCACTGCTGGGCACAGGCCTCCACTCTCATAGGAGAGCGGGAGCTTAGACCCACCACGCTGCTTCAATGCGGGTTGGTGGGCTTATATAAAGTCTCATAAAGCTATAACTATTATTAACGCTTACAATCATTGTATAGGCGACACAACAATATTTTTCACGTTAAAAATAAGACCACAAATCATTTAATATGATTTGTCGAAACATTTTTCAAATAAAAAGAACAAAGAATTTTAAGGAAAATGCGCGTGCAACATAAAACAATGGCAATAAATTATATTTTTTACCAATAATAAATCAAACGTAACGTTCAAATTATGAATAAAAATTGCGCAGAAATTAATTTAAAAAAAGTGACACTGACGCGGGCTATTTTTGCTGTTTTTATAAATTTTTTTTCAACTTAACTAATTTGTGAATTCATTTTTCTAATAAATAACTTATTAGAAAAATGAATTCATATTCCGTGATGGCAATGCAAAGTAATTTGTCAGTCATCGTTAAATATCCATATTAATATTATAATACTCGTTTAAAATACGAAAGTGTGTATTTGTGTCTGTCTGCTGCGCTTGCACGGCCCAACTACTCAACCGGTTTTGATGAACTTTAGTGCAGAGATAGGAATAGGATAACATCCCGGAAAAGGACATAGGCTACTTTTTATCCTGGAAAATTGAAAAGTTCCTGTGGGAATAAAAAAAAAACAATCTACGCGGACGAAGTCTCGGGCATCATATATAGTTATGAATAAAAATTGCGCCTAAATTAAATTTAAAAAAGTGACACTCACGTGGGCTATTTTCTGTATTTTTAACATTTATTTTAAACTAAACTAATTTGTGAATGCATTTTTCTAATAAGTTATTTCCGTGATGCAAATGCAAAGTAATTTGTCAGTCATCGTTCAATATGGTTGATAATTACTAAAGCTTTGCGCACACCTAATGCTTTAGAATAGATATTCACTAGCTATTGACCGCAATTTGATTTCCAAATTTTCGCAATAAAAATTATTAGTCTGTAGTGAAACACTTTTTAATTTTTTTTTTATCTGCTGGTAATAAAAAAACAAATCCATATTAATATTAAAAATGCGAAAGTGTGTCTGCCTGTCTGTCTGTCTGTCTGTCTGCTACGCTTTCACGGCCCAACTACTCAACCGATTTTGATGAAATTTGAAAGAGAGATAGGTTACATCCTGGGGAAGGACATTGGCTACTTTTTATCCCGGAAAATTGAAGAGTTCCCGCGGGAATCAAAAAACATCAAACCACGTGAACGAAGTCGCGGGCATCATCTAGTTGTAATATAAAATATACCTAGTTTGTTCAAGGATGGGATTAACTTAATATTTAACATTTAACTCACTTAAATTAGCCTGTAATCTACTCGATTTTTTTAAATAGATAATTATGTCTGTTAATATAGCTACTGAAAACATGCACTTTAAGTAGATATATTAATGGGTTAAGTGGAACACAATCCTTTGCACTTTGTCGACACTAACTGTCAACACCTCAAACCAATTGTCAACGAGACAGCAACGTTCTTTTTGGCGCCAAGCCATATCTGTAGACTTGACGTGATGATAATAAAAAGGGTAGAGTTTAAACTATCCCATAATTAAGAAGTTAAATTTGGAGTTAAAAATATTGGTTTTCAATCTCAGTTTTCTTTGGTTTGGTCTGAGGACCTAAAGAAATTGCTCGTAGTCTAGTCTGGCTGGGGATTTCGGCTGTGAATAGTACCTAGTGCAAAAGACGTGTGGCCAAGTAATTTACCGTAAAAACCGTGCAATCGACTTAGCCCTCTTATATCTGAAACTATATCGTCGCTATCCAACGAAAAACGGTTATAAATTGTCCTCTTGTAAAAGAAAGCCGACCAATCTAAATTATTGTGATCAACACTAGTAGCATTTGCCGTAACATAACATTCATCTATCGATAAGAAGAGGCCGTGAAAGCGCAGCAGACAGACAGACAGACAGACACAATTTCGCATTTATAATATTAGTATGGATAATATGTATCTGTTATATCATTAAGTATTATATTATATGATATTATGTATGTTGATATGTATTTATTTATGTATATATATTATATATTTATGTCATTAGTATGTGTATTTGTGTGTTTATGTAAGTTTATGATATAATATCTCATTTCATGCTGTCTCATATCATGTTGTACCTATTCTTCCTCTACAACCTTTCTCACTGCCAAGGGTCACTGGTAGAGATCTCATAAAGAGATAAGTGCTTCCTTGTCCACTATTTATCTGTTTTTCTTCGTATTTCTCTTCTTTCTGGTACTAAATAATTAAAAAAAAAAAGATGAGGTCGTATTAAAATAAATATTATTATTAACGTGAAGATGGGATTTAAGTAACATTATTAAATAGAAAGGAAGGGTATCTTCTTCTTACTGTGCCGTCTCCTTACGAAGGTTGGCAATCATTAAGGCGATTTCGACTTTTGAGACCGCTGCTCTAAACAAGGACCTTGTGCTCTTTCCGAACCACTGGCGCCAGTTTTTAAGCCACGATATCCTTCTGCGGCCAGGCCTCCTCCTGCTAGCCACTTTTCCTTGCATAGTCAGTTGAAGGAGTTCATACTTCCTGGTGTTCCGCATCACGTGTCCAAAGTATTCCAGCTTCCTTTTCTTAACTGTCGCGAGTACCTCTGTACCTTTCCGCATTCTCTGCAGCACAGTGCTATTCCGTACGCGGTGTGTAAGGAAGGGTATAATAGCACCCATTGTAGCGGTCGCTAATTTTCTTATAAATTTCTGAATATCATTTATTTGAATTCCTTTGTGGAATGCGGATATAAATCATTAGCAGTTAGAAATGTACTTTTAGGCTATGGTCGCATATAACGCGCGAGCGCTGCAATTATAGATAAAACGTTACCAACAAATTAATGCAACTATGAAAAGTCAAGTCTGTAGTGCACCTGTCTATAGTGACTCTACATCTGACTAAGAAACTTCGATGAAATAATTCATCAATGCTCAGAAAGCTTGTTATTACCCTACTAAAATTGATGTCCTGTATTCAATTCTATTTCGATGCCTACTTAAAAGAGCCATACCGAGTCTCTATCTGAATCAAGTGTCATAAATTTCCAACTATTTACCAGTGTTAAACTACTGTGTCTTGAAAAGTAAGTAAAGCCGTTGGTCCGGCACCGGATCTCTTTCTAATCGTGTCGCATTGCCGGACACACTATGAAAGGGGTGATGGAATACAAAGTGAAACTGTGTTGGTGCCCACTTGTGCATATAATATTTTCTACGTAGTTGCCTATTTGTTCAATAAAGCTAGATGAAGTCGCCGAAATTCGGTCAGGAGAATGTAAGTTTGTATGTACTATTTCTTGTATTGAAGCAGCTGTACTAGAGCTGAAGTGGCTGAATTTCGGTGAGGAGACTTTCTACAATTTCTTGTATTACAGATCTTCAGCTGTTTTGTAATGTCACGTTTAAAATGAGGTCCAAATGCTGCCGTCACGCGGTGTGTCTGGCCAGGGCTCTAGAAGATTTATGGAAATTTTCTGTCGCTATGTGGAAATTTCGACCATTGTTCCTCTCGCTAATTTTTTGTTTAAATATCTGAGTAACATTTATTTGAATTCCGAGAATACTTTATTATTATGAGTAGTTCCCGTTTCTTAGAGATAGCTTTTATTCACGCAAATAAACAAAATATAAGTGTCTATTTACTCGTGCTATGTCGTTTAGGTGCCTACTCGACATCAAAAGCCAAAGCCAATATTATTATTACAATGAATCTAAATTTAATATATGATTATGATCAGTAGAAATAGGAAATTTTTATAATACTAGAAATTTTTCTAGTATTATAAAATAGTAGTTCGTTTACTTAGGTACATTATTTTTATCGATTTAAATGAAATTTGGTATAGCGGTATATTGTATCCCGGGGTCTTCCCTGGGATACAATCCTATGCTTATCCTTTCCTAATATAAAAAGTAGCCTATATCCTTTCATAGGATACTTTTTATCCCGGCAAATCAGGAAATTCCTGCGGGATTAAAAGACACTTAATCCACGCTGACGAAGTTGTGGGCATCATCTAGTCCATTCTAATATTATTAAAGTGTGTCTGTCTGTCTGTCTGCTATGCTTTCACGGCCCTACCGTTCAACCGATTTTGATGAAATTTGTTACAGGGATAGGTTGTATCCATAGGCTATATTTTATCCCGGAAAATCAAGGAGTTCCCGCGGGAATCAAAACTTAATCCACGCGGACGAAGTCGTGGGCATCATCTAGTCTAGTAATAAATAAAAGCCGACGGCATTCCTAGTGGCCAGTAGAACAGTACCATTATGATATCGTTAATTTAATAGTTAGAATTTCATCGCAATAAAAATGCCCTCTTATTGTTTGAATAAACAATGGATGAGTGACAATAAAGTCTGGATAGACCAGGGAGTGACAATGTGACGAACGTGTGAAAATGTAGAGTAAGAAATTAAAACAGATGTGCTACAGTGTTAATCTTATCAATACCTACTCATAAAAGTTTTTATAAAGAAGGAGGATATCTTATAAATAACTAGATGATTCCCGCGACTTCGTCCGCGTGGATTAAGATTTTTTGATTCCCGCGGGAACTCTTTAATTTTCCGGGATAACAAGTAGCCTATGTCCTTCCCCGGGATACAATTTACCCCTGTACCAAATTTCATCAAAATCAGTTGAACAGATGGGCCGTGAAAGCGTAGCAGACAGACAGACAGACACACTTTCGCATTTATATTATTAGTACGGATTATATAACACAGTAGTGACTTTTGGGGCTCATTTGTGATTGCAAAACACAACTTGCAAACTTTTATTAGTATTTAGAAAATGCCAAGATCCAATGACTTTTGAGTTTGAAAATAACAAAAGATAACAGAAAATAACATGCATGAAACTAAAGATAAATTAATTCATAGAGAAATTATAAGGAAATTAGTTCAAATATTAAAAAAAATTTAGGTCAACTAGATTTACAAAGTAAACATAATATTGCAAAAGAAATCGAAGGCACAAAGCCACAAACAGATGTAGAGACATATAGACTAAAATAATATTCTTTGGCAGTCGGTCTTGCAACGAAAATAGACGTTCGAAAATATTGAATACTGTTGAAAAATACACGTCAAACATGTTTAAGTGCGAGACGTCGACAAACACTGTTCGCTAGAGATGCTACTTTTGTAACTGTTTGTTCTAGCGAAGCTTCGTCATCCTAATGACCATTGTGTATAGTACCGTATTTTACTTTGTGGACACACAGTTACAATACCCCCCCTTGACCGTGTTTTTGATACCAATTGGGAATTGGGAATTTGTCAGAAAAAAATATACACCTTAAAACTTATGAAAGCACAAAATTACAGAGAGCAACACGCAGGCAAAAAAAACTGGTTGTACCCCACTACAACCTCATAACGTTAGCACAAATTAGTCCACATTTTAGGTCCGTAACCATTTATAATAAACTCCCAAATTTCATAACAGACGAGATCAATATGACAACATTTAAGAGAAAATTAAAAGAATGGCTTATCCAAAAATGTTTTATAGTATATCATGATCTATTAAATAAAATATAAAAATATGTAAATTAATATCACATGTTTTACTAGATTATAAATTGTAATTAGGTATATTGTATATGGCTTCTATTATGTGCTAAATAAATTAATAATAATAATTAGAGAAAAGTAATAATATGAATGTTTACATTTAGCAACGCTCTGACAGGGCCTCATGTCCATGCATGCTAACTGCTAATTATATTATGAATAATTTCTGAATTTTCCCTGGTCTGGCCTGGTGGGAGACTTCGGCCGTGGCTAGTTACCACCCTACCAGCTAAGACGTACCGGCAAGCAATTTAGCGTTCCAGTACGATGCCGTGTAGAAATCGACTAGGGGTATGGGTTTAAAAAAACTGCCATAACCCTAACAGGTTAGCCCGCTACCATCTTAGACTGCATCATCACTTACACTTACCATCAGGCGAGATCGCAGTCAAGGGCTTACTTGTAGCGCATAAAAAAAACATGTTATACAATTCGTAAGCCCTGAAAGTGCCACCAAATTATATCAATATAACCATTAGTTTGCATACGACCATTCGAATTTATACCTACAGCATCAAACAAGCTTTTAGTGCGCGCCAATTGTTGAGGATATTATGAGTCATCATCACTACAGCCTATTAATGTCCCACTGCTGGGCACAGGCCTCCACTCTCATAGGAGAGCGGGAATTAGAGCTTAGACCCACCACGCTGCTCCAATGCGGGTAGGCGGGCTTTAACGACTATTATCATGTTAGTGATAATAACCGGGACCGACGGCTTAACGTGCTCTCCGAGGCACGGGGTTGAAACACCGCCAACTTCCAACTCCGGGCTGGCACTGAGAATTTCTTAATTGAAAAACCCAATACCTAACTTTTATGCCCGACCGGGAATCGAACCCAGGACCTGGTGATCCGCAGTCGACTATGCTAACCACTAGACCAACGAGGCAGTTTTATGAGTACTAGTATAAATAATATTGCAATTAGACCGCGTTACGACTGTATCGCGCTGCAATTGTCGCGGTGCTAAAATAGCGGAGGAGTGGGCGATTGTCGCATTATAATTAGGGTTGCCTGATATTTAGATTTTCTAAGACCTTAAATTTCCTAATATTAATCCTTTTCAACAACAACAACATGGAGGGTAGGCAAACCTCGAATTAACAAGTCGAAAATGTCAGCATCATATTATAATTTAATTCCATCAGTCTAAACTCTTTTTCTGAGCCGGAAAACCGCGTAGCTTGGAAGTTGGGAACCTGATATATTGCATATAGGTTTTCTCTTCAACGTAAAATTCCACTCAGAAATAATTTTCATAATTTCCATCCAAGCGATTCTGTGGCGAATCATATTTGAATCATATTTCTGTGGTGAAACTTTATAAGATACTTACTCGTAGTTTCAAAAACGAACTTTATAACATTTCCTTCTCACCAGACATAATTGATAAGCGTTTTTGGACAGCCCTGCGTTAAAAAGGACTGATGGGATTAAATAATATAGTTAATTTATTAGAGCTACTCCGCCTTAGCAGTTAGATTTATTGTGTTGGGATTCTGCATTCAGGCGTATGTTGTTGTCATCTCACAGACAGCTCTTCCTTCATCCGTTTAGATACTATTTCGTTTTTAAAATGAAATATGTACCACTAGCTTATGCCCACAACTTTGTCCGCGTGGATTGAGGTTTTGGTTCCCGCGGGATCTCTTTAATTTTCCGCGATAAAAAAGTAACCTTTGTGTTATTCTAGACTATAATCTATCTCTGTGCTAAATTTTTCCAGATCCGTTCAGCCGTTCTGGCGTGATTGAGTAACGAACATCCATCCATAGGTTGTGACTTGTGATATTCTTACGTCTATCACCATATTTTTTCAGATTTCATAAGCAAGAACTTCACAGAATTCACACTGCATTTCACATCGCGATTATATCAGTACCCACTATCCTCAGTCTAAAAAAGTAAAAGTTATAAATATAATACAGTATGATCCGTTTTTTCCCATAAAGCGTCCCTAATAGCGCGGGCTGCGCGCGCATCACCATCAATCAAGCACGCGTGAGCCCCAACAATCTTGTTTATAGGAATGTTAACCGTGTTTACTTATTCGGCTACCGAATGTACTACAGGGTGGTGAAGACTATTTAAATGTTCATTAAAAATATAGAGAACTATCTGATGCCTGCGACTTTATCTGCGTGGTTTGAAGTTTTTGGGTTCTCGCGGGAAATCTTCAATTTTCCGGGATCAAAAGTAGCAATATAGAAAAATTTTGCCTTATTCCTGTCTACATTTAATAGCCAAAGCCAGTGAGTGAAGAGTGAGTCAGAACTTTTCACCTTTACGTGTAGAAAAGAACAATCAAATATTTCCTTTTGTTACTTTACAAATCGTTACAGAACCTAGTTTTTTTTATTTATTTGCATGTCAACATCCTGTACAAATAGATGCGGAACGGTATCATGATAAATACAAGGCGTGCCGTGACAAATGGTAACAGAGTGTTTTTATATATTTTTAGAATACCGTCGTGGTGTAGCCCGCCGCGGTACTAATTGGACACACAATACGTCTTCGGCTTCACCCAAAACTTTTGGGCATTATATATATTTTAGATATTGTTGTCCTCAATGAGTGCTTGAGTGACAGTTGTTGTGTTTATTGCAGCAAACTCGGATTCTTAAGCTCTGTAATCTTTATTATTTATATTATTGACATGTATTTTCTCAATGTTTACTTCAAACTGTCAATTTCTGAGAGCGATAGCAAGATTGAGATAGCTCTTCAGCTGTTACTTTTTAGTAGAAGGTTCTCTTTGGGCATTATATATATTTTTATAGTTGTTCTCAATTAACTATAAAGTGACGTTTGTTGTTCAATGAGTGACAGTTGTTGTGTTTATTACAGCAAACATGAATTCTTAAGCTCTGTAATCTTTGTTTATATTTTAAGCATCTATTTTGTCTACGTTTACTTCAAAGTTTCGCTTTTTAAGAGCTCGTAACAGCTGTCCTTTCTTTGCAGTGGCTATAGACAAAACGGTTCACTAATGTTTCATTAATGTACACTAATGTGTACTAATGGTTCACTAATGTAACGGTAAATGATCATTTCACAAAAAACTGTTCAAAAACTATTCAGGTGACAAACAATGTATTCCGCAACAAGTGAATGTAATTAAAAATGTTAAAAAATACGACTGCTCTGCCGTAGACACAGATACATTACACGAACCCTGAAAACATAACTCTCCTTTTTTGGGCAGTCATTAATTACCTTTGGAATCTTGTTCACATTTTTATTAAATGATATTTTTTTGTGAATCACTGGATATTGAACTATAGTGTTATATATTTTTGGAATCTACTCATCATTTTCTAGATGATGATTATATAGTTAATCTTATTTTCGAATAATTTTTTTTAACTTTAGACTTTAATGCGGAACCATGGTCACCCCATCAATTTTTTTTTTAATTTTACTAGCTTATGTCACCCGGAATGAGCTAGGGATTTTAACGATACCTCATTTATCACAATCGGTTCAGGCGTATAGAAGTTATGGTGGAATATACAAACTCACATACATACATACATACATACATGAACCCTGAAAACAATATACTCCTTTTTTCAGGCAGTCGTATAAAAATATCATTTTATAAGAGATCATTTGACAAATATTCAATTCGAAAATGTTTTCCTTTGCAAAATTGCTGAATGTTAAAGTATCATTTACAAATTTATTATTTCACCAAGTAATAAATTTATTTGTCAAATTCGTGATTTTATAAAATGTCGGTACATTTTACCAACTTTAGCGCTTCTGAAAATACATTTTTTTAAACTTAAGTTAGGTATATTAACCCGATAGCACCTAAGCGGCCGGGCACTACCTGAATATTCATGTCTAACCCTAACCTAACCTAACATTTTGACAGATATATAATAGTACTTGTCAGACGTTTTTATGATATGTAATTTTTTAATAATTAATGTGAATAATAAATGATTTGTTTGACAAATAATGTTTTTAGAAAGTAACATTTGTCTGCAAAAAAATTGTCAAATAAATCATGTATAGAACTCGTTGTTTGTATAAAGATGCATTTTTGATTCATAATTTTGCCAAACGTTGGTTTTGAAATGAAAATTTGTCATTTGTTTTTTATGAAATGATAGGTCCCCAGACAAAACATTTTAGATTTAGAACCTGTCGTCCTTTTTTTATTAAGTAAAAGAATAAATTTAAAATTACAATAAAATTGAATTTAAAAAAAAACCTATTTATAAAGTAGAACTTTAAAAAATCTTTAAGCCAGTTGTGCTGTTTATAGTTCAACATGTTATTGAAGAGAATGTCACAAGCACAAGCTCATGTAAAATACAGCCAACATATTTATCATAGACCTGAATAAACCACCAAATACCTTCAAAGTTCAGCACAAGCGAATAGCCGTCACATATAACTTGCAAATGTCTTACAAATTGGTAGAACAAGAGCACAAACCATAGTTCCATTAACTGTGAAACTGTTACAAGTCTAGTAATACTAATGTTGACATTTTGTCGTGGTATTTAATGCACATTCGGACACTGCATTTGAATCAAATTTAGCATCGCATTATTTACGATGTACCCAGGTCGAAATGGGTCATTCTCATCGGATATCGTTATTCTGGTAATAATTACACTTAAATTGGCAATAATTTCGTCTAACGGCTCTGATAGTTCCTTAGTTAAGATGATTTGTGAAACGGTGATAATATAAAAAAAACCTGGCTGAGTTTGTTGTGGGCTCTTCTCAGACCAGGGCGCGTTTGGAACCCTCGTAGATTTAGTTTTAAGATACCATTTACTGATTATCACGATTATCCATACTAATATTATAAATGCGAAAGTGTGTCTGTCTGTCTGTCTGTCTGTCTGCTACGCTCTCACGGCCCATGTGTTTAACCGATTTTGATGAAATTTGGTACAGGCATAGTTTATATCCCGGGGAAGGACATAGGCTACTTTTTATCCCGGAAAATTCCAGAGTTCCCGCGGGAATCGAAAAAACTTGGTCTTGGCTTTCTCTATAAAAATGAATTAACATTATAAATAACACTGTTTTTTCAAGTGCAGATAAAGATATGATCACATTGTAATAATGTTTACATATTGTAAAAATTGTTTTCCAATGCAATGAGTTGTGCTAGAAAAATATGAAAAATCATATTCGATGTGTAACCAACCTGACGGGGTCCCTAAGCATCTACACCTCTCTCTACTTATAAAATTCAATATTTCTTTAAAATGGCACGTGATACATCTAGCAGTAAGACCCTCACAACATTGCTGTGTCCATAATAAACCAAGATCTTTTAGAGTTTCGGAAGCCTCGAATTCAATCAACCCAACGACTAAGTTATATACAGATTTTAGATGTAATTCAGTTAACTTAAAACAGGCATTAAGTAACGTGATCGCGAAGAGATAAATCTCTTCGGGATATTTACGAACTAACCCAAGTGGTAGCACCTTCCTTTTATAACCTTTTATAAAGAAAAGGAAGATGCTTTGTATGGCATCATTTATATTTCTAAAAAATAAATGATGGCTGGCTGGCTCCTCCCCGCCACCAACGGTAGGCTTCTTCCCTCTCTTGGTACCCCCAGAGGCACATTAATACATGGACTAATACATCTCTAAGAATACCAAAAGTCAACAGCCCCCCCCCCCCTTTAACCACTTGGTCATCAATCGCGAAGGCCAGCGCAACGTATGTACGAGCATACTTTAGAGTGGTGCGTTCCACTTATGTCAGCGTATAGCTGGATAATTGCATTTTTAGAGTGGTGCACTCCCACATATACCTGTAATAGGTTTCAAGGATACACCGGACGCACTGCAGGGTCGTTCGTCGCAACGTAACAGAGCCACAGGCGTGATGCACCCTTCAGTAATAGTATGTTATACCAAATACAGCGCGGAACCACCATGGGTGATAGGATGTCGTTTGTGCGTAACATGGTTTTTAGCCAATGTGCCGCAGCATAGGTCGTGAAGCTATGCTTTTACAAGTAACATGGGTTGTGAATCCATGAAACTCTGAAGTGTCGAGGCTGAACAAGCGTAGTGCAAAACGTAGTAAGATATCAGGCGCAACGTACGCATAATCCAACCATCGGCAATAATAAACAGCGTCCTTCCAACCATGGTTAGTTATCGTTCGAGTATTGCGAACGACGTACGTAATTTAGATAAGTAGATCGCAAGGTAAAGTCAGACGTTTTGTGGTACGTAGAAGTATACTCGAACTGCACTGCGCTCAGAAAGCAAGCTCTCTGATTCAACAACAAACCAATCCCATCTGAACGTCCAACTAGGTAGACATCCAGACAGAACCAGCCGTGCTGAGGCATCGCTGAAGCGAGACACCGTTACGCCCCACAGCCCGACTCGACCTGCGATACTAATTTGTTTAGTAATATACTTGTAAATATGTTGTAGTTATGATATGTATATAAATCCACCAGAGGCAGATAAGATTTCGTCGGATGCTCTCAAGCTAGGTCCGCTAAGGGTCCTCACATTAGACAGCATCCAACAACACAGTGCGTTCAAACGATCTATTGCAAATATACCTGCTCAATATATTAATTTTATGTATCGCCTACGCGCACAACAACAACGTTGCGATTGCGACTGCTTGCATCCTCCTACACCACCGCCATACCCACCCTTGGCGAGCGGTCATAACGACGGGAAACTTCCCCGTAAGCTTGTAGTTGCATACCCATACAATACTACCATTCTATTATCGTTTTAATATTACTTTACTATTATTTTATTATTATAATATATATATATATATATTTTTTTTTTTTTTTTTTTTTTAATAATTACCTATTTTCCACTGAATAGTAAGATACGTATAGTTACATTCAACCCCCTAAATTCTGTGATGTGTGCAAATAGTTATGCTATGCAGCATGCAGAACAGAATTTACTATGCTAAGGAACTATTTGAAATATTTTATACTTTCGCAAACCCCAGCGTCTACGATTTTATAACAGATGCATACCTATACTACCTTTGTGCCTTTTATAACGTACAATTTCCACGTCTACTTTATCTACTGGTTTTCCTTCTACAATCGACGTATATTACCACCAACTAATTTTCTCTGCTTACCCATGTCATAATCACACCAATAGCCTTCGCAGCATAGCTCCTACCTACCCTATCCTTCCTTCCTTTAATTCTCGCATCTTGCTCTTTCCATTCACCTTTTTCATTCACACCTAATGTTGTTCTAAATCTAAAATTGGTATTCCTTACTGTTTCCCTATTTCTTTACGTCTTAAAGTATTTAATCACGTCCTGATATAATACGTGATAGATTTATCATTAGACAAACATCGGCAACCCCCCGATGTTATGATTTTATGACGTAAATACAGCTTTTTGTTGTCAAACTTAACTCATTCATTACACTTCCCAAACCTGCTAACCCTTTATCTCATATGTAACCATCACTTCTAACTATTCCATCCTTAGTTATGTTGCCTTTTCATTTTAATTTACGTAACAAAATATCACCACATAGGTTTCTAGCTAATAGACAATCATCGTCCACCCTCCGATGATATAATCTTATGACATAATTATATGTCTTTACCATCGAACTAATTGCACCGCGTTCCTCTCACTAAGTCCAGAACTTGCTCTCCTTTTATGTTAAGCAGACCTGAGTATACGTGAACACCCTCGCTCTTGTTCTAACAGACTTGAGTATACGCGTACACCCTCGCTTTTGTACTAACATACCTGAATATACGCGAACACCCTCGCTATTGTTCTGACAAACCTGTGTATACGCGAACACCCTCTCTTTTGTTCTGGCATACCTGAGTATACGCGAACACCCTCGTTTATGTTCTAACAGCCTTGTGTATACGCGAACACCCTCGCTTTTGTTCTGACAGACTTGAGTATACGCGAACACCCTCGCCATTGTTCTAACAGAACTGTGTATACGTGAACACCCTCGCTTTTGTTCTGACAGACATGAGTATACGCGAACACCCTCGCTTTTGTTCTAACAAACCTGTGTATACGTGAACACCCTCGCCATTGTTCTAACAGACCTGTGTATACGCGAACACCCTCGCTTTTGTTCTGGCATACCTGAGTATGCGCGAACACCCTCGTTTTTGTTCTAACAGACTTGAGTAAACGCGAACACCCTCGCTTTTGTTTTAGCAACAACACTCCATCTTTTCCTTCGTCTTTCTCTGTGTCTCCATTTATTTCCTTTTCCAACTTACAACAAAATACATACATTCACGTTGTTAGCACCATCACCTTTGCTCTTTAGATTTATTACATTTTCCTATTTTCACTAAATCTCCCATTATAATCAATAATTTTATTATGCATATCATATTTTCCGTTTCACAATTTTCTTGCTTTACTTTTAAATTTAACCTAACTTGTCTACGTATATTTTCTATATTCGTGTTAACTAGTGCCTGATTCAAACATCTATCAATTGTTCAATTTTGTGCTTTTCTCGTTTAGACCTTCATTCAGTGTATAACCTATACTATCATGTTACGCATTATTATATGATTCTTCTTTCTTAGGTAAAACCTTACCCAAGTGTTATGATTTTTATGGCAATAAGTTCTAAACAATCTTCCTAACTCATTGTTAACTCATTCAGTGGTATTAGTCCGTGGATTCCACAGTGGTGTATGTTGTCTTAATCCTCAGAGCCTCATGACCTTCCTTATATTCCCTACTAACGAATTGAGAACCATTATTATTAGTCGTAAATCGTAATAAATTCCATTTTAATGATATAATTAAAATGTTTTAGTTTTGTTAGACACAATTGGGCCGTCGTTTTTCGTAATGCATATAATTTTATAAATTTACTAAAAGAGTCTTGTACTACTAGAATGTATGTAAATCCCAATGATCCTGCTGGTAATGGTCCGTACAAGACAGCCATAACAATTTCACCTACGTCATCTGTTATTATATTGACAAGATCCTACATATTTTACATTGTCATTTTTTTAGCAAGTTGACAATTATGACTTTTCCAAAAGCCTTCACTTTACTTGTTAAATCTCCCCGAAACATTCTGTGCTTTATATATTTAATTATTTTGTAAGCACCTTGATGACCCATTTGTAGAGAAGTTTGTTTAACAACCTCTTCTTGTAACCCATTTTGCAAATATACTCTATCTCCCAGTAAAGTAATAACTTCCCAGCAGAATAGATTTCTCTCCTTGCATTTTATTACAATCTGGCGGATATCTGGATAAGATATCAGCAACCAAATTATCCTTGCTGGATACATGTTCTATTTCAAATCAAATTGTTCTAAATATAATAGCCAACGTGTGGCTTTACTATTAACCAATTTCCATGTTTTTTTTCAAATAATACAACTTTATGACCTGTCTTTATAACTACCTTTGAACCTCGCAAATACTACTAATTACTGCAAAGAATTATTGTTCTGTAGCTGTTCAGTTCAACTAAGTCCCCTTCAAAGCTTTCACTATAAAACCGCACGACTAAAACTTCCCACAGCAGTTATTAATCCTCGCGGTAATACATTACATACATACATAGGTTTTTTGTTAAAACAAATGCTGTATACTTCCTACACTCCTCACCAATAGGTATCTGGAAGTAAGCATTCTTCAAATCTTTTGTAATCGAACCGTTTACACGTCTTGCACGTATTCCCTCTAATTATTATTCTTCGACGCTTAACAGACACACTCTCCCAATTTTTAAGTTGTACTTGTTATATCTCACATCTACATAGATACCACAACCCCCCGTCCATAAGACGTTTACACACTCTCTTCTTGTGTTGCTTAATACCACCTTCCACACATCCTCCTGTCAACAAGTCGTTAGGTCAACTTGAATCCGAAAGCTTCCTCTGACTCTTTCCATTTCACGGACAACATATTGTAGGCTTTCGCCTACGTTAACCTATCTTATTTACTTTAACCGGGACCCATGAAATACTTGCTTTGAAACAAGTATCCTGGTCACGGCACCATATTGTAACCAACCTGACGGGGTCCCTAAGCATCTACACCTCTCTCTACTTATAAAATTCAATATTTCTTTAAAATGGCACGTGATACATCTAGCAGTAAGACCCTCACAACATTGCTGTGTCCATAATAAACCAAGATCTTTTAGAGTTTCGGAAGCCTCGAATTCAATCAACCCAACGACTAAGTTATATACAGATTTTAGATGTAATTCAGTTAACTTAAAACAGGCATTAAGTAACGTGATCGCGAAGAGATAAATCTCTTCGGGATATTTACGAACTAACCCAAGTGGTAGCACCTTCCTTTTATAACCTTTTATAAAGAAAAGGAAGATGCTTTGTATGGCATCATTTATATTTCTAAAAAATAAATGATGGCTGGCTGGCTCCTCCCCGCCACCAACGGTAGGCTTCTTCCCTCTCTTGGTACCCCCAGAGGCACATTAATACATGGACTAATACATCTCTAAGAATACCAAAAGTCAACAGCCCCCCCCCCCCTTTAACCACTTGGTCATCAATCGCGAAGGCCAGCGCAACGTATGTACGAGCATACTTTAGAGTGGTGCGTTCCACTTATGTCAGCGTATAGCTGGATAATTGCATTTTTAGAGTGGTGCACTCCCACATATACCTGTAATAGGTTTCAAGGATACACCGGACGCACTGCAGGGTCGTTCGTCGCAACGTAACAGAGCCACAGGCGTGATGCACCCTTCAGTAATAGTATGTTATACCAAATACAGCGCGGAACCACCATGGGTGATAGGATGTCGTTTGTGCGTAACATGGTTTTTAGCCAATGTGCCGCAGCATAGGTCGTGAAGCTATGCTTTTACAAGTAACATGGGTTGTGAATCCATGAAACTCTGAAGTGTCGAGGCTGAACAAGCGTAGTGCAAAACGTAGTAAGATATCAGGCGCAACGTACGCATAATCCAACCATCGGCAATAATAAACAGCGTCCTTCCAACCATGGTTAGTTATCGTTCGAGTATTGCGAACGACGTACGTAATTTAGATAAGTAGATCGCAAGGTAAAGTCAGACGTTTTGTGGTACGTAGAAGTATACTCGAACTGCACTGCGCTCAGAAAGCAAGCTCTCTGATTCAACAACAAACCAATCCCATCTGAACGTCCAACTAGGTAGACATCCAGACAGAACCAGCCGTGCTGAGGCATCGCTGAAGCGAGACACCGTTACGCCCCACAGCCCGACTCGACCTGCGATACTAATTTGTTTAGTAATATACTTGTAAATATGTTGTAGTTATGATATGTATATAAATCCACCAGAGGCAGATAAGATTTCGTCGGATGCTCTCAAGCTAGGTCCGCTAAGGGTCCTCACATTAGACAGCATCCAACAACACAGTGCGTTCAAACGATCTATTGCAAATATACCTGCTCAATATATTAATTTTATGTATCGCCTACGCGCACAACAACAACGTTGCGATTGCGACTGCTTGCATCCTCCTACACCACCGCCATACCCACCCTTGGCGAGCGGTCATAACGACGGGAAACTTCCCCGTAAGCTTGTAGTTGCATACCCATACAATACTACCATTCTATTATCGTTTTAATATTACTTTACTATTATTTTATTATTATAATATATATATATATATATTTTTTTTTTTTTTTTTTTTTAATAATTACCTATTTTCCACTGAATAGTAAGATACGTATAGTTACAGATGACAAGAGTGCCAGAAATAATGCACTGACAGCGTATACGAAGAAAGATCATTTTTCATCTCGCCGCAGCTTTTGTCGAGCGGTGACGACTTCTATGCGATATCAATACGACATGACGACGCCCGACAGCATAGTAGAGATTTATTTATTACACTTCGATACACAGTTTAACTTGTAAAAGCTTTGAAGATTTTTATTATATCAAACGCACCATTGGATATAACGTAATGAATGTTCATGAATCTAAAACGGTATGGCAGTTTAAAAGATATCTGTTATACATTTCCAAGTGATGACATTGTTTATTATCTTAGAACTGCTAGGAAAAAATACCAGTCATAACCAATGCGGACTTAAACTGTAAGATATCCTGTGAACACTATAATAATATGCTGCCCTACCGAATTCGAAAGATTTAAAAACATTTGATAAAATTAGTGTAGTGTAGTATTCACTACCTGACGCCCGTGACTTCGTCCGCGTGGATTAAGGGGTTTGGTTCCCGCGGGAGCTCTTGAATTTTCCGGGATAAAAAGTAGCCTATGTCCTTCCCCGGGATACAATCTACCCCTGTACCTACCAAATTTCATCAAAATCAGTTGAGCAGATGGGCCGTGAAAGCGTAGCAGACAGACAGACAAACCTGTGTTATTCCAGACTATAATCTATCTCTGTGCCAAATTTCATTCAGTTGCCGTTCTGGCGTGATTGAGTAACAAACATCCATCCATCCATACATCTATCCATCCTTCCAAACTTTCGCATTTATATTAGTATAGATAGATAGATATATAGATAGATAGATAGATAGATACGACATTTGTTTTCGTATCGTGTCGTGAGGTATAAAAACAATAAGCATACCCCATTTCCCGATCAAAATTTTAACAAGCTTTGGTTCGAGGGAAATAGATTAATTTCGCTCGTACTTTGTGTTGGGAATAATATAAAGTAGGCTTGTTAAAATGATTAACGCCGACCGTTATTGTTCATAACCCAAACAAATTGTTCCCTTAACGCTGAATTTAGAACGCGTTAAATAATTTGTAGGCTGGGATTGTTATTTATTATGATTAATAAGATGACTGGAGGTTTGAGTTAGTGTATCTAGCCATTTGAGTAATTAATGTTCCTCCCAAACTGAAACTATAGGTACATTTATAATGTAGGACGTATCGTCCGTCAAATTTATCTGACCCAGCGTCGCTAGAGTCTATCTATATTAATAAAAACCGGCCAAGTGCGAGTCGGACTCGCGCACCGAGGGTTCCGTACTCAAGAAGTAGGTATAATAGGTAACCTTTGATAATGAACCGCAAAACTAACTTTGTTTGTAGAGGTTTACTGTTAATATCAAAAAATTACGTTTGTTGTATGGGAGCCCCCCTTTAATATTTACTTTATTGATATTTAATTATTTATTTTGAAAGGTAATATACAAGTTAATATTCTGTGAAAATTTGAACCGTCTACCTGTTACCGTTTTTAATATTGAGCAAAAAAATACGAAAAAAACACGTTTATTGTATGGGGACCCCCCTTCATATATATATTTTTTAATTTTTAGTATTTGTTGTTATAGCGGCAACGGAAATACATCATTTGTGAAAATTTCAGCTTTCTAGCTATCACGGTCTATGAGATACAGCCTGGAGACAGACAGACAGACAGACAGCGGAGTCTTAGTAATAGGGTCCCGTTTTTACCCTTTGGGTACGGAACCCTAAAAAGACGTGTGGCACTCGGAAACTGCCGCGGTAAAGCTATTGCATAGCATTTTTTATCAACTTGCTATGACTACTTGTGTTGTTGACTTCAAGTTGTTGAAAATATAAAGGCGAAATAATTTTAAAGAATCCGGGTGTCCAAGGGGAATCAAAAATTTGATTCCCCTTGGACACCCGGGCTATTGAAAACATAATTCTTTAAAAATATTTCGCCTTTATATTTTCAACAACTTGAAGTCAACAACACAGGTAGTCATAGCAACCAAAATCATCTTTTCATAAAAATATTTCGCCTTTATATTTTCAACAACTAAGTCAACAACACAAGTAGTCATAGCAACCAAAGTGTTAGGTTTTTTTTCGTTACGGAATTTCTGGATTCAGTCTCCACGCTCAAGGCCCGCGATAGAAGCTATGCAATAGCTTAAAAATGAATGTTGCTATGTTTTTTTGTATGTTCCATATGGCACAGGGAAAGTTTTAATTTAATAAAAAAAAAAAATGCGTGGACATGTAAAACCTGATGTGCTGCCCAGTGCCGACTGGCTCCTATTGGGTATTATGATCATTAGTGCTACCCGCACGAAGCCGGAGCGGACCGCTAGTTAAATATTAAATAAAAACAAAAAGTTAACAGGCATAAAAAAAGTTAAAATATAAGTTGGGTTTACAATGCATCGATGTATAGCGAAGTAACCATTATTAAATCTTTGGTATAAAGAAACTACCGTGGTTTACCTAAGGCATTATTTTTCAAACATTTAAGTTCCCACTCTCAAGATATTCTTTAATCTAAGCTCTTAGAGGTGATAGATAGGCTCAAGATGCCCTATCGGCGCTACAGCCTCCTCCGACGACCTCCGTGGCGCAGTGTTGAGCGCTGTTGTCTTAACGTGCGGAGGTTCCGGGTTCGATCCCAGGCTGGGACAATTTGGGAATTTATAATTTCTAAATTTTCCCTGGTCCGGCTTTGGCCGTGGCTAGTTACCACCCTACCGGCAAAGACGTGCCGCTAAGTGATTTAGCGTTCCGGTACGTTGCCGCGTAGAAACCGAATAGGGGTATGGGTTAATATAACTACCATGCCCCTAACAGGTTACCCTATACCATCTGAGACTGCATCATCATCACTTACCATCAGTTGAGATCGCAGTCAAGGGCTAACTTGTGGTGGATAAAAAATAAAAAAAGCCCTTTCTGGGCCCGGACCTGCACCAGAAGATTTCTCCATCTGTCTCTATCGTTGGCACTCGTTCTCCAGCTTCTTAAACCACTCCGCTTTGTATCTTGGCTAACCCCATCCAACCATCGAAGCTTTGGTAGACCGATACTCCTACGCCCATCTGGGTTTGACGACATCAGTTTCTTTGGCGGCCGCGTCCATTCGTTGCACGTGCCCAGCCCATTGTAATCTTGCGATTTTAATGTGCTGAACAACGTTTGGCTCGATAAAGAAATTGTATAAAAACAGTTAAGTACCTACTCTTTTGAAAAATTCTAGTTACAATTATTTAACGCCATGTAGATCTATAAACATGATGTGTACTTAATTGCAGTCTAGCACATTGTGCAATTACCTCCTGTATAGAAAACATAATGTAAATAAATTTAAAAAAACCGGCCAATTGCGAGTCGGACTCGCGCACTGAGGGTTCCGTACAAACCTGTGGGTATAAAAGTTATGGTTTATGATTTTCGCAATTTTTCCTTTATCTGTGCTATAAGACGTTGCTTCGTACAAAATTTCAAGATTCTGAGTTCACGGGAAGTACCCTGTAGGTTTTGATTCCCTTGCGAGTGTCGAAAATTGCAGCATAAACGGCTATATCTTTTGATTGCGTTGGCTTAGAAGTATGATTTTTTCACAGCTCCATATTAAATGAAATCATAAGGTTACAATTATAAAATCAAACCGTTTATTCTGACATTATTATTAGCTGGTAGGTTTTTACAAATTACTCTCGATAATCAATCTTTATGAAATTCGTATGGATTTATAATGTTATATCACTTTTATAATCTTTCTAATAGATATGCATAACAATAATATCTCTATAAATCAATTATATATCAGTTTTAAAAATATAAAACAGAATCACGCACCGCTTTACAGTAGACCCAGCTCTAAAACTGAAGTTAACAAAATGGCGGCGGCCGACTCGCACAGCAACCACAGACTGTGGCATAGATTAATTATGTCGTGTTACACAAGGGACAGTAGACCTAAGTATTTGATATGAATTTCAGCTTGATGCCTCCATGCGTTTTTGAGAAAAAGGGTCTTGACACACAGACAGACGGACAACAAAGTGATCTTTTAAGGGTTCCGTTTTTCCTTTTGAGGTACGAAACCCTAAAAAAACGATGATAGCTACAAGACTATTGCCATGTACCAATGTCATTCAGAAAGTTTATTACTAATTAGAACTATAAATACACAAAAGGCAATTCTCTTTATGGCTTTGGACATTGTTAAATGCTCGATGGGTGGCCCGTTCTATTCCCGTCATAGACAAAACTAACATCTCACCATAAATAACTGGTTTTGGTTAATTAATAATGAAACCTCTTTTGTTCTATAATTAAAGGAATTAGACGGTTATTTGGATGTTGCATTTTGTCATTTTATGACGGCTCTTAGTAATCTTTTTTGTTTGTTTTTGAGAACATGTCTTTTATTTTTATTTAACTAAATGCTATCTAAGGCCGCGACTTCTTTCATGCGGCATTTCTGGTTTCTCTTGAGACTAAGTTTCTGGAATTTCTGAAATGCATCGTTGCATTCTAGCACTGTACACCCCCGGCCCACTGCCTTTCCGCACAAATCTCATCGAAATTGGTCCATATTAAAAGTCGGTACATGGATTTTGCACATTTGCAATCATATAACTAACAAGATGATGCCCGCAACTTCGTCTTGTGGATTTAGGTTTTTTTTAATCCGATCTCTTTGATTTTCCGAGATGCAAGTTAGGTATATCTTAGTAGCAAATCCCGTCTAAATTGTTAATCAGGTCCACATAATAGATACAATTATATTTAAAAGATCATTGGAGACAACACATAAAGAGTGTTATGTATTTTATTACTAGCTGATGCCCGCGACTACGTCCGCGTGGATTGAGGTTTTTTGGTTCCCGCGGGAACTTCTTAATTTCCCGGGATAAAAAGTAGCCTATGTGCTATTCCAGACTATAACCTATCTCCGTGCCAAATTTCAGCCAGATCCGTTCAGCCGTTGGCGCGTGATTGAGTAACAAACATCCATACATCCATACATCCATACATCCATCCATCCAAACTTTCGCATTTATAATATTTATTATTATTTGATTGATTCACAGTTCATTAACCTTCCTTTAGTCTGTGAATCCACCGCCAGCACCGCTATAGCCCATTAACGTCCCACTGCTGGGCACAGGCCTCTACTCTCATAGGAGAGAGGGAATTAGAGCTTCGACCCACCACGCTGCTCCAATGCGGGTTGGCGGGCTTTAATGACTATTATCATGTTAGTGATAATACCCGGGACCGACGGCTTAACGTGTTCTCTGAGGCACGGGGTGAAACACCGCCAACTTCCTAACTCCGGGCTAATAACATTGTACTTTTACCTATCCTGTGCTATTACGGAGAATTTCTAGTCAGAAAAACCCAACACTTAATTATAGCCCGACCCGGGACTCGAACCCAGGACCTCGTAGGCCGCAGTCGAATATGCTAACCACTAGACCAACGAGGCAGTCAGTGAATATGTAGAGATATTTCGTTCTGTTACAATGCAATAAAGCATTTAATTAGACGCCATGATTTGCAGATTGTGAACGGTAGCTGCCGAATACTTGTAAAAACATTGTTAATAGGTTAAGTTTGAAAGTTGACGGAATAATGGAAATCAACGAGGTACGAAACATTTTTATTCTTTTTTTTTTTGTTTGAATCTAATAGAGTTCGGTAACCTTAACAAAGAGAATTAGAATCAGGTTAAAAGTCTAGTGTACCGTGCTTTATTGGCAGTTCTAGATTTTCGTTAAGTACTAACAATTCATCATTAAGCTTAATAGAGTTCAACAACCTTTCTAGAGTAGTGTAGAGATCAACAAATATAATAATACAACCATAAAATCACCACATTCAAGTACCTACTTTTCTTTTGTACACGGTTACTACAGAATACCTACCTAGTTACCTAGTAAAAAGTTACTTACCTATTTTAGAGGAATATCTATGGCTGGTCTGGTGGGAGGCTTCAACCGTGGCAAGTTACCAGTTACCACCCTACCGGCAAAGACGTACCGCAAAGCGATTTAGCGTTCCGGCACGATGCCGTTTGGTAACCGATTACAATTAGGGGTATGGGTTCTAGATATCTTTTTTTTATCCACTACAAGTTAGCCCTTGACTGCGATCTCGCCTGATGGTAAGTGATGATGCAGCCTAAGATGGTAGCGGGCTGACCTGTTAGGGGCATGGCAGTTATATTAAACCCATAGGTACCCCTATTCGGTTTCTACACGGCATCGTACCGGAACGCTAAATCGCTTGGCGGCACGTCTTTACCGGTAGGGTGGTGACTAGCCACGGCCGAAGCCTCCCACCAGGCCAGACCAGGGAAATTCAGAAATTATAAATTTCCAAACCCTGCCGGGGATTGAACCCGCGACCTCCGCACGTTAAGGCAGCAGCGCTCAACACTGCGCCACGGAGGTCGTCATACCCCTAACAAATTATCCCGTTACGATCTTAGCCTACATCAAGATCATAGAGATCGCAGTCAAGAGCTAACCTGGATAAAAAAAAAACAACCAAAGCACAGATACCAAAGATTCTTACATCCATGCACCTAAGTAGGAATAAATACCCAACTTATCTGCAAAATTGTTTTTGGTACAGACAATCGTTACGAGGCCATGACTAAGCGGAACTTTTGTGAACTAAGTAACTTAAGAGGTAATTTCATTTCAGACGATTTAACCCTTTTGTGTTCCGTTTGATTAATGTTGGCATAAAAAGTACCTTTTGTGTTTTTTTTTCTAAAACGTTGGAGTAGGTACGTGATTAAAGTTTTATTATGTTGTTCGCATATCCAACGAGATTTTATATATGTAAATACTAGCTGATGCCCGCGACTCCGTCCGCGTGGAGGTATGAAAAATAGATAGTAGCCGATTCTCAGACCTACTGAATATGCTCACAAAATTTCATGAGAATCGGTCAAGCCGTTTCGGAGGAGTATGGGAACGAAAACTGTGACACGAGAATTTTATATATAAGATGTGCACGGATAAGTACTTTAACTTTTAAAAACACATTTATGGTAGAGAATTGTTATTTTTTTATTCCACTGCAATCTCACCTGATGATGCAGTCTAAGATGGTAGCGGGTTAACCTGTGAGGCATGGCAGTTATGTTAAACCCATACCCCTAATCGATTTCTACACATAAAACAGCATTTTACCGGAAAGCTAAATTCGTTCGTAAACATTTTTGCCAGTAGGGTGGTAACGAGCCACTGCCAAAGCTTCCCTGTCGGGAATCGAACTCGAGACCTCCCATGACAAGGCCACAGCGATCACCGCTGCGCCAGACAGGTCGTCAATAGTATTTATAATTTAATATAAAAAAATCTTTTTAAACAACCGACTTCAAACTCCCGCGCCAACTTTACAACAACAAGCACACGCTATACAAAGTACTTATTTTATTGTTGATATTTTAAAAACCGCTAAACCGATTTCGATAAAATTTATGTGGGACCACATGGGAAGTATGCCCTTTCAAATAAAAAAAGAATCATCCAAATCGGTCCACCCAATCAAAAGTTCTGAGGTAACAAACATAAAAAAAAAAACAGTCGAATTGAGAACCTCCTCCTTTTTTTGAAGTCGGTTGAAAAGTAGTCGATATCTATCCTTTTCATATCAACTTTGATACACACTTGGACAGCATCACAAAACTTAAATCAGGAATGTGGTGTTGAATTTACAATGCCATGCGTCAACAACAATCAACAAGTATAATTATTAGACGATCTGACAACAACAACAATGTTGATGTTATAAAATACAACAATTAACGAGGCACCAACTTCAGTGACCACTGTAAATCAGACGTTATAATTTTGCACAGATTTTATTATAACAATAAAGACGAGCTCGGACGTTTTTAAACCACAAATTTGTCTGATTCAAAACAAAACATTGCTTTGATGTTCGAATTCCTTGATGCTTTTAAAGCGGTTTTATATTATCCGATACGATAAAGAGACGATTAAGATACGATCCTTACGTTCTTCAAAAAATCTTAAACCTTTGATAGATAGATAGATTTATTTATTTCATGTAGGACCACTTGTGTCACTTATGATACGTTAAGATTCTACCACCGGTTCGGAAAGCCTTTCTACTGAGAAGAGCCGACAAAAAACTCAGCAGTTGCTCTTTTTTTTTAAAAAGAAAAAGGTTACAATATGTTTATACAACACGTACATCAAGTATTACACTGACTTGTGGGTGCAAAGCCGGTCGCTTCCATGCAACCTTGTCAGTCAGACAGAGAGTTTGTTCTCATGAGACTTTGTATATACGATGGGACACGTCGAAAAAAAACTTTAAATTTCTGTCAAATTCGCCAAAATAGACAAATCTAACGCCCACCCTCCCAATATTAAACATGCGGGAAAAACTAGCAACCAGGAATCCAATACCACAGTAAGGAGATACTTTCTTTTCTTGGAGGTACCTTTATTTGAAGGTATAGATAGGTAGATTGAGTAGGTCAGCCTGTGGTATGCAATTTGTACCTAGATATAGGTATGAAAAATACCTTAGCTACGATATTAGAAACAGTCGTTGTACCTGATGTCTTGCGCGGATTATGTTTGTCATATTATTTCTCCCACAGAGAAAACTTAACTGATCTAAGTATTTTCCTAAGATTCATCATAATATACTAATATTATAAATGCGAAAGTGTGTTTGAATGTCGGTTTGTTCTTCAATCACACCGCAACGGAACAACGGAACAACGTGATTTTTGGCATGGGTACCTATAGTTAAGGACCTGGAGAGTGACATATGTTACTTTTTATCACGGAAAATTAAGGAGTTTCGCGGGAACAAAAAACTTAAACCACGCGGATGAAGTCGCGGGCATCAGCTAGTTAAACATAAATAAGATTCAGGAAGAAAAAAAACAGTACGTAACGTAATTACGATAAAAAAAAGCAACAATCGGTCCTGTAGCCGGCTTCAATTAAACTCGAACATTCCCGTGTTCGCGGAGATTTACGTCGCGGTCGCCGCGGCCCACGACGTCAGCTAAGGGTTAATTAGAGATTCGCGTACCACCGAGAAATTTATGCGCCCGCGCCGCGTACGAGACAATTGATTGCCAGATGGCAAGTGACGCACGCGCAGCTTAGGTTTGGTGCAAAACACAAAATCCATGCTTCTATGCAAATATCCACGCTAACAAGCACGTCCGTCTCACTGACTGTCTATTACTTTTTCACGGTCTACCCATTTTGATGTAATTTGGAACGGAGATATAGGTAGCATCTTGAGGAAGGAATAAGGCCCGGGAAATGATATAGAAGAATTATTTTATCCGGGGAATTATTTTATCCCGGGAAATTATAGAGAAGTCTACTTATATCACCATTCATAGTTTAATCAATTTATAACTTTCTTCTAAAATGTCTTCACGAACTTACATCCTAGTAGCCATGACCACTCATTTTAAGAATTGTATCATCATCTGAACCATTATATACAGTGCACTATTGAGCAATATTAGCTCTAAGAATGCAAAGAGTATTTGCCTAAGTCCATCACGTTGGTCAAGTGCGGATTGACATGCTTCCACTACATTAATAACATGATGGAGTAAGTACCAGTCATGTAGGTTTACTCGCGAGGCTAGCTGGTCAAAAATAGACAGATAGATAGATAAATTCTATATTGCTACACAAGACATAAAAATACATATTATAGAAAATAAAACAAAACAAAACAGAGTGCACAAGGGCGAGACCTATCACTAAAAGTAATAGTTAAAATTAAACTCGCTGTCGCTTTTAACTTAACCCTCTTGAAAGTAGTTTTTGTCTGAATGACCAGCTATATTTATTGTCATTATAACAAGGGGTCGCATAGACCGTACACGACTGTATTTCTTCAGCCAGGTACTTACTATATTTTATTATTCATTTACGGCCACAATACTTCAAGTTTAAAGGTATTACTGATCTGGGAAATTCATTCTTCCAAAGGTACTTTATACATGAAATATGTAGGTACCTACCTCGATTAGAAACATGTAATTTACCTATACATATAAATAGAACTCAATTGGCAGACTTAAATAAATAAATCTTTTTTTGGGATTACAATAAATTGATTCAGATAAAAAACAAACAAAATAGGCATGATGACTGATTTTGAAAAATGGTCAGATTATGTTCGGAAGTATCTACTATTTCGAAAAAATATCTTATTTCAGCAGAAAAATAAGGTTTGGTAGATAAAATTGGCATTTGAAATTTAAATTTTAAAATTCACGCCAAAACGTTCGACGGTGTCATGGCGTCGTTTGTGACGTCACTATTGTTTTTACCCATGTACTCTGTGCAGTGTGCAGTAAACAGTGGTGTGATTGTCAAAGCTCGAAAACAAACAATTGTGACGTCATTCGCTTCATGGTGTTTTATCCAATATGGCGGATTGCTGTATTTTATAGTTTTATTTTATCAAAATACATAGCAATCTCACTCGAAATAGAAAAATGAATACGTTTTCTATAATCCATGAATCCTATTTCATTAGATAAATTCATAATTTCATTGATTCTTGGTTACTGTCATCATGCCTATTACAGAATACAGAAATAACTTAAAGACTTAACAATGTACATTAATGACTGCATTGCTTTACACACCTTCGAGAACATTATGAAGAACCCTCAGGCATGCAGATTCCTCACGATGTTTTCATTCACCGTTCGAAGAAATAGACATAAAATTTCTCAAAACGCACATATCTTAGAAAAGTTGGAGTTGAAGGTGGCCCGGGGATCGAACCCGTGACCCCGTGCAGGAGATCGAGTGTCTTAACCAATCGGCTATCACCGTTCTTTTAATCTCATTATTCCTGGGCAGTTAAATTGGCACTAAAGCACGCAGGAAATTCAAAGACGCAAATTATAATGCTCATCCACGAAATATATAAAATAAATCAAAATAGCTATAACGTCCTCCATTAAAATGACTAATACATTGTTAAAATGTATCATAATGGCGGTATTTAGAGATATGATAGAGAAAATATGCGGTGAAAGTCACGCGCTAAAGATATATTTCATCTGAAAAGATTATTCTTAAGCCCCACTTTGACATTGTGTATGAATAATTGGCTGGGTATGTTGACGGTATTTTTGAATAGTTTTTTTAATAATAGATGCTTTTATTAATAGTTTTCAGCGGGCACTATGACAGCTGTAATTGAGTTCTGAAATTAATATTCCATGTTTTCTTCTCTTATGAAAATTAAATAGACTTTTATTTTTTCGTGGAAAACTACTAATTTTTTTTAAATGAAATTTACGTTATAGGTATTATGTATACATCTCGGTCAGTAAAAACCATCATTATTTTTTTTTACTGGGTCACTTTGAACCATTTGGAATTTTTGGGTTTTTGGGTTCGACAGGTACTGAAAATAATCTGGAAAATTCCCAAGCTTTTATTTCTTTTTTAACGGCCCTGGATTCAAGTCCTTTTTTCCTACCTTATACTCATCGTCGTTCCCATAGCAAATAATTTCCATTAAAATCCATATAAATATTATAAATGCGAATGTGTGTCTGTCTGCTGCACTTTAACGGCCCATCTTTTCAACTGATTATGATGTTTGGTATAGAGGTAGGTTATATAAGGGTGAAGGACATAGTCTACTTTTTATGTCGGAATATTGAGAAACCACCACCGGGAACTAAAAAAAACATGATTCACGCGGACAAATTTGCGGGAATAATCTAGCCTTTGTATAAGTCAGTGGTATAAGGTAGTGTCAAAAGCGAAATTTAAAAAAATAAGATTAAGTATGGGGCCATTCCCAACGCGATGGCGCTAATGCGAGATCGCATTTATCATTATCAACGTGTTATCAACACCTCTGACTTTACCGCCTTTGTAGCTGAATGGAGGGTGCTACTGTTGTATCTTACGATCTTAATCGACTGTCAGTCTGGGTACGTTGAATACCTAGGCAAGTACGATAATTCACTTCCAAAGTTTCAATTCACTTGTAAGTAAGGGACTAAGCCCACGTCAGACAATACTGATGGCATTTTCGAAAGGCACGCGTCCTACAAAAAGTCAGTGCATCCCGACCGATCCGATTGTTTTTGGAAAATAAAACGTTCGAAAATGTACGTACACGGAAATGTATGTAATGAAATCTCTGACTATTTAGTTTTGTATTTCTTGCAATGTGTTTTTGCTTCCTACTTAAATTCTTTCTTCAAGCCATTTACATTACTGAATTACATAATATCATCATACTTCACAATATTATTACCAACTACCTAACTATGTTTCTTCCTTCCCCAAGTTTTCTCTTCATATTATACGCACTGTTTTTCACTGTCCCCGCTGCCAAAGGTTATCTGGAAGAGAATACCTCTAGGTATTATGTTCGCCTTTGTACTTTGTATTTTATGTGCAATTAAGTAAATACTTCCCAAGATAGCCACCGAGAAAGTGACGAGCGTGTGCGTTGAATCGGTCACAAAGTCGCCCAATAAAGTCGGCGTTTTGACGGACCTACAAAAAGTCTGATGTGTGCTGAGCCCCTAAGGTCCGCGTGCAGAGACGCCGGGTTACGTTTAACCCACGAATAAATATGAAATTTTGACAAAAGTTTCATACGAATTCTGCCAAAGTAGCAGCTAACTCTGGGTTAAAAGGATAACCCAGGGTTCTGCAAGCGGGCCTAAGTCAAAACAATATACACTAGTAGCTGACACACTACCGCTCCCGTAGAAATTTCGAAAATAATTCTGACTCAGATAGTTTTAAGATGTTTAAATATTTTTGTAACCTACAAGTTTATTTACATTCTTAATAATTTAAAATATATTTTTAATTAATGAACCGCTGAAGTTGTTAATAACAGCTTTTAAAATTGTATCCTTTATTTCACATTAATAATATAGCCGACTTATTTTAAAATCTTAACGACTTCTTCATCCATTCTTAAATTAAACAACAATAATTAAGTATTATGATATACATGGTGTCCTAATTAAAGCGACATTGGCCCAGAATTCAATAGTCATAATACAAAATACAAGTGACATTGTTAATAATGCGAATAATTTCGCAACACAATTAAACAAAAGCTGTTCGACAGCCGCGAAGGGAGTCCCTCATTAATTTAACTTTTTTTTTCAAGACGCCTCCTATTCAATGATTGAGAACCATATAATTACGACCTGACAAAGTGCGGCTGACAACTCAAATGTTTAAGAGTGTGTGAATACAACGCCTACAATAACTTCACCTCGACTTTGTCTCTTTGCAATTATAACACCCCCTGTATATCTCTACAAACTTAGGTCTTACACCTAGAAAATCTAAAAGTAAACTCTACTGATACAAACATAGAGTTGATTACAAAATATTATAGTTGCTGATATAAAGTGGTAAATAGTTCGTATTTACTAAGAAGTGTCACATAAGGTGGGGTGTCACGCAAACTGTTAAGATGTGTCTAGTGAAATATCAAAGTATAGTTTTGTGGTTTCATATTAATTAATGACACAAAAGGGAAATGAGTGTTGACTAATTAATACTTTGCATGGTTTTTATTGTTTGATCTTTGAATGCCGTATATCCATACTAATATTATAAATGCGAAAGTGTGTCTGTCTGTCTATGTGTCTGCTACGCTATCCTGTTCAACCGATTTTGATGAAATATGATTGACTTTTTATCCCGGAAAATTAAAGAGTTCTTGCGTGAATCAAAAAACCGTCGCGGGCATCATCTAGTTTACATATAAATTATACCTGATCTCTTAAATAAATACCTATTTTAAGTGATATTGTGTACACGTACCATAATTTTCAGCATCATTGTTGGCTCCGTACTTAGCACGAGTCTCCTCTCAGAATGAGAGGGTTTGGCCGTAGTCCACCACGCTGGCAAGTAGGTGCGCTTAACTATTTCATAGGTGTTAAGTTTACCTAGACAGTAGACAGTGCCTCCGTGCCTCAGAGAGAACGTTAATGTCGGTCCCGGTTATTATCACTAACATGATAATAGTTGTTAAAGCCCGCCAACCCGCATTGAAGCAGCGTGGCGGGTCTAAGCCCTAATTCCCTCTCTCCTATGAGAGTGGGGGCCTGTGCCCAGCTGTGGGACTGGGACGTTAATGGGTTGTAGTGGTGGCGGTAGAGACAGTGTTACACATAATACTACGAAGAAACTACAAAGAAGTTTATGGACGTACCTATCGGTAAGTGACCAAGAGACAGAACCTCGAATAAGGGTTGTAAAATATAATCCCTTTCCAATAATCAAAACCTAAATAATTCATACGTACCGACAATCGCAATAAAAAGTGTAAGAGGCTTGGGGTTATAGTAAAAAATCGACGTAATGAGAGTGGTCGGCACATCCATATTTAATTGGACGGACGCAGCCGGGAGCGTGGCTAGTTTACGAGCCCAGAGGGGCGATTTTAACTTTTTTTTATATACTTTTTTTTTCAAATGCCCGATAGGCTGAAGTGGTATTGTGAAGAGGACAGTAGTGGACGACGTTGGGATATTATGGATATGGCTAGTTTTGAATTAATGTCCGGCTCGAAGGATTTCAATGACTCGAATATGAAATTACACACGCAAGCTTTCCTAAAAGCCCATAAGATGCAGCGATGTACTATTATCATACCTAACGTTTTTCTCATGAACATTAAGGCTTTTGAAGCCCTTTTTAAACAAGTATAAATTACAAATTTTAAAAAACCCCCGACTAGACAAAAGCTGATGACCTTCAGACGGATGAACAGATTTTCATGAAACATGGCTAAGAACACTCGGGATAAAATTATCTATGACACAAAAAATACTAAACGAAAATCGGTTCATCCGTTTGGGAGCTACGATAACACAGACAGATACACAGATACACAGATACACAGACAGACACGTTAAACTTATAAAACCCCTCTCTTTTTGCGTCGGGGGTTAAAAACGGTAAATATCGATGTAGAATACCGTTAAAAGCAAGTCAATATCCATGATTGAAAGTATCCGTTGGTACGCGACTAATATATTAGTTTAATTTTGATAACTGTTAGGGTGGACAAATTATATAAAATGCTCGTGTTCAAATATACTTATTATGTTAAAAACATAATGCAACTTAGCAATCTTCAGGAACGCGCGGATATTTATTATCTTTATTTTTATTTCCGTGAGTCATTAATTATGTTTGCATAAAATTCGATTCGTTTCTTCATTACAGCGTGACTGAAGAACAAACGAACATACCAACAAACTTTCGCATTGACAAAAATTAGTAGAATACTTGTTATTAATTATTGTGGTCTCTGGTATAGTCCAATGGACTCATATTGCACGTAACATATTATTTACAAACCTGAACCGTTATAAATCTCTGGAGTTTCATCACCATAATTTAATATAAAAACATCTTTTTATACAACCGACTTCAAACTCCCGCGCCACCTTTACAACAACAAGCACACGCTATACAAAGTACTTATTTTATTGTTGATATTTTAAAAACCACTCGATTCAGACCGATTTCGATAAAATATATATGAGACCACTTGGGAAGTATGCCCTTTCAAATAAAAAAAGAATCATCCAAATCAGTCCACCCAGTCAACAGTTCTGAGGTAACAAACATTAAAAAAAAAAAAAACAGCCGAATTGAGAACCTCCTCCTTTTTTTTAAGTCGGTTGAAAAGGGGCTTGTTTTCTTATTCTATAAATAAGTATAACCTTATCCATACTAATATTTCCACGCCCAAAGGGGGTCGCACCAGTCAATTGCATAAAAAACCCGCGAAATAATATCGAAAAGCCATAAATGTGGGAGCAACATAAAATATAAACAAACACGGGATGAGAATCGAAGCGAGCGCTAGTATTGTACGTTCTTTATACGTTCATAATATTTTACAGCCTTTTTCTATCGTCCAATGCTTTTACAGTGAAGATAGGTACCTGGATGTAAACCCTATGATATTACAGTAAAGATAAAAAGATCAATATCTTACCCCTTTTCCGACTGAGCATGTAATGGTAAACTTTTTTAGAACCTTAGTTCTTTATGGCAGCATAAAACCACAGAAAAGGTAATCATACTAATATTATAAATGCGAAATTGTGTTGGTTTGTCCTGCAATCACGTCGCAACGGAGCAGCGGATCGACGTGCTTTTTTGCATAGTTGAGGACCTGGAGAGTGACATAGGCCACTTTTTATCCCGGAAAAATAAGAAGCTCCCGTGGGAATGAAAAAACTAATTCCACTTGGACGAAGTCTCGGGCCTCAGCTAGTACCTAGTTTATAAAACGCAGGACCCTAGGCTAGACGTTCATTTTCTACGTGGCAGAAGAGCATTAGTCTCTGTCTCTATCCCTCTAGTTCAGATGGAGAGAGACAAAGTAATTATTAAAATTATTTCTTGCACTTTTGTATACTTATGTACCTAGTTATTGCAGGCGCAGACTATCTTAACAGTATATATAATGGAATGAGAACTATTTGGGTTTCAGTCTATAATATAGGTACAGTCAGATTTCTTTAAGTAGGCATTCAAAGTGTGAAGTCTTCAATTAAAGTAAAATCCCTCACAACAAAACGTTTCTCAAAATTCCTTAAAAATACCCATAATCCTGTTACCATTGTACAAATCGATATTCCAAAATGTTCTCCCATGCTTCGTTCGTAAAAACTTGTTTATATATCCATTGCGTAATCTGTGTGTCACTTCTTCAAAAGGTCGATAATGTAACCGCAATGGATGTTAAACAGCGTGATGATGCTATGCAATGGATTATTGTGGTACATTTTCAGCCAAAATATACGCGGTAATCCGTGTATTGTTGGTAGAATTCAATTTAAAATCTATACAGTTCGCGGACAAAGCTTGATTGATTACCCTTTAAAATGTATTTCCATTGGAAATTGCGATCGGAACATGTATTTTAGGCAGGTACCTACTTGTTTTTTTTACTTTTATTTTATTAAGTAACATTGAGTTTATGTAAATAGGTAAGTATCTTTTTGTATTTTTCTTTCTGTTTATTTTAGAAAAGTATACCCGGCGCTTCGGAATAGAAGGTCGTAGAATTGCCATACTAATATTGTAAATGCGAAAGTGTTTGTTTGTAGGTTTGTCCTTCAATCACGCCGCAACGCAGCAACGTGATTTTGCATGGGCATAATTGAAGACCTGAAGAATGATATACCTACTTAAGCTACTTTTATCCCAAATTAAAGAGTTCCCGCGGGAACCAAAAATCTTCTAGTTAGCTAATTAGGTAAGTACCTATTTAAACAGTTGATATGATTGTGGTCAAGCAAAAATTTCCTCGATAAAAAGTATCATCATCCATCATCATCACTACAGCCCAGCAAAGTCCCACGGCTGGGCACAGGCCTCCACTCTCATAGTAGAGCGGGAATTAGAGCTTAGACCCACCACGCCGCTCCAATGCGGGTTGGCGGGCTTTAACGACTACTATCATGTTAGTGATAATAACCGGGACCGACGGCTTAACGTGCTCTCCGAGGCACGGGGGTGAAACACCGCCAACTTCCAACTCCGGGCTGGCACTGAGAATTTCTTAATTGAAAAACCCAATACCTAACTTTTATGCCCGACCGGGAATCGAACCCAGGACCTCGTGATCCGCAGTCGACTATGCTAACCATTAGACCAACGAGGCAGTTTATATTTTATTAATAAAAAGTATACCTACTCACAAATCAAAGGTAATTTAATTTCTTCTATTAATGTATTCTTGCCATTTCCGAGTCAATTACACCTTCATCTGAATGAACCTTTGTGCATCTTAGTTTCATTTTATTACTAAAAGGTGCCTTCCGGTGGACAATAGGCATGATGACAGTAACCAAGAATCAATGAAATTATGAATTTATCTAATGAAATAGGATTCATGGATTATAAAAAACGTATTTATTTTTCTATTTCGAGTGAGATTGCTATTTATTTTGATAAAATAAAACTATAAAATACAACAATCCGCCATATTGGATAAAACACCAAGAAGCGAATGACGTCACAATTGTTTGTTTTCGAGCTTTGACAATCACACTATTGTTTACCGCACACTGCACAGAGTACATTGGTAAAAACAATAATGACGTCACAAACGACGCCATGACACCGCAGAACGTTTTCGCGTGAATTTTAAAATTTAAATTTCAAATGCCAATTTTATCTACTAAACCTTATTTTTCTGCTGAAATAAGATATTATTTCGAAATAGTAGATACTTCCGAACATAATCTGACCATTTTTCAAAATCAGTCATCATGCCTATTGCCAAGAATCAAAGTAAGATCGTGCTCCGTCTCTATCACACTTGTTTAATTACGATATTTCCGTCTCACAACTGTCACCGGGCATGCAGTGAATGAAAGAGGTTTTTTTATATGTCGTTTTGCAATACCTCTGACGCTGAGCCAAGTAGTGAGTGGATATTATAATAACCCCAAACCGAAATGAATGTCGTAATGGGTCCTTTTAGGTACGTACAAAGAAAGGTGTTTTATGATGTGCAAATATGATATTTTTATACCTATAAAAATATCAGTATACCAACCATCGAAATATGATGAGTTACTATTATATGTACATCGACGTGATTTTTTGCATAATTATGACAATGTAGAGTGACACATAAGATCCTTCATACATCTTGGGAAATTTAGAGAATTGTAGGTACCTACTATGCGAATATTTTTTCGAAAATTTCTTCTTGTCCGAAAAACGTGCTATTTTTATCTTTTCTCAAAAAGTTGACATAGACGGGACAATTTAAATTGCCTCACAATAAAGAATTTGTAGTACAGATACATAGAGGAAAAATGTAAAATTCTCATATTCTGGATTAATAATCAAACCGGAAATCAATGTTCTAGATCTAGGGGGACCCCGGACCTGCTTTTTAACAGGTTTGGTGTCCCCTCTTCAACATAAAACCAGATTCGAGGCTTTATCTGATGAAATACGTTGTTTATATTGCTTATTATGTACCTACATAGAAATACCTAAGTAGTAAGTAAGTACCATGTGAAGGAAAGGAAATTGGTAACATGGTAATGCAATACAACATGATTATGTTAATTTATATCAGAAATATTATCATTAGAACGAAAACACACTAGGGACAAAAAAAGCAATGCGGAAACGTTCCACGTTTTTGACTTCTACATAGAGCGCACAAACTGGGCGACAGGACAAAACATCATTCCACTACAACGCTTACGTTACATTGGAGTTTTGTCCTGAACGGTCCCTATAAGCCCTTATTTTAAGGTGAAAATTTAACCTACTCTCTCGATTTACGCAAATTGTCTAGAAGGGCGACGACGTCTGTTTGCAAAATAATAAATTAATAAATTAATGGATTATATTATTACTGTACTAATTATACTACCTACTTGAATAATACTAGATATTGCCCGCGACTTCATCCACGTAAATTTAGGCTTCTAAATTCCGAGTTTTCGAAATTCGAAATTCGAAATTTCGAGTCAGTTAGACTCGAAATAGGAACTTTTAATCTGTTTAAGTAATTTCTTTAGAAAAAAAATGCGCGGAACTGAAAGGCGTCTCCTTTTTGGTTCAAAACTAACTGACTTACATCAACGCACAGTCTGACCCACTGGGTTCAATCAAATCTTATCTCAAAATAAAGTATAGTACCTACCTAATTGGAAACACTGTAAAGAGTAAATGTCTATTTTGAGTGAAGAGCATTGTGAATTTGCTACAATACAGTAGGAAATGCCTGAATGATCATTGTGCCCCATCTCCGGTTCGAGAGCAGAGAGGATATTCTATCAGACAGGCCAAAAATATATTTCTTTTACATGTCGATTTCAGAAAAGAAAATGAAGCAAAAACTGACCATACTTTAAACCAACATGTGTGTGAAAATGAATAAGGTTTTGATAATTTTGTGTAAATCCTCTTACGTATAATTCTGTTGGTATAAAAATAAATTAAATAAAAACAAAAACAACTCGATTTTCATTTAACATTTTAAGTATTACACATTTACAGTGGCGTGTACAGGTTTAGAAGCTAGGGTAGGCAGAATACCTATTTACTAGCTGTTTTGATGAAAAACTAGCACTATCTTATTTCCATTTAGGTAAGCAGTGCTTTTATGCCTCTATGAACTGCACGCCACTGCACATTTACCTATACAAAACTGCAAATCTTTTACCTAAATTATTAACGGAAACTGACATGACATTACTAGAAGCCGTACCTTGTATTGTAATGTAAGTACATTGTACTATACCTATCTGATATAGATAGAAGTAAAACTGATTAGACCATGAATTTTGAAGCAAATATATTTTCGCAAACAACGCATCGCTTTTTGGCCTCAGGTAATGGCTCAGGGAAGTTCTGAACTAGAGTATGTTTGCCGTGCGATGAACAAAAATGCATTAACCGGCGCTACCGTATCTATGCGCTCCTAAGTCTCTAGTAAGTGTCCGAGAACTTATGCACGGTACTATTTCTGGACATCAATGAAAGTTCATTAGAATAGTCTCCGCTAAGAGCAAAATGGCAATGAAGTGTGTCTAATTCAGACAGGAAAGATTTATTTACGTAGGACTTCTCGCAAAAAACTAATAAGTATATAATATGTAATATATATTTTTTTTCTAACTAAATATTTTCTATCTTTCTCTATTTTTTATCGTATTTCGATTCTGCTTTCGTAGTTCATAAGACCAGAAAATACATATTTCCTCATTGTCGCTGTTTTACCCTGGGAGGTGGTTGCTAACTGTGCTTTTCAGCGTGAAGGTGCCATTTCAGCCCATTGGGATATGAGCATTTTTTGTCTTTTTGTATGAGGACCTATAGGTAAACGAAAAACGCGGTAAAGCTTATACACGATCTGATGCGAAGTAACGCGACAGTAGCAAACTGTAGCTGACCTACGACCACGTTTGACGTGGTCTACGAGTACGTTGTCGCGTAGATAAGCTTTCATTTTTTATGGAGTCGTAACGCGTCGTTTTGCGTCGCGTCGCTTTCGTCGCTCACCTAGGACAACGGGTTAGCGACCATGTCTCAGCGTACCTATGTCTTTTCCACACATAAAAAAAACCAGGCGCTGTGGCGTCAAATATATGTAAACGTATTTAAAACAAGGCTTAAAAATAAATTCCATTGACTCATCTGTACGAGCACAAGCAACATCGAAGCCTAACAGCGATTGAGATGTTCCATCCCACACGGCATTGTATTTGGTATTTGCGAATACACACGTGATAATAAATCGTTATCAACTTGTACCTACGTTTAATTCAAGTTAGCCATGTATTTAGGTACCTATATTAATCCTGCTCGAAAAGGTTTGTAGGTGCTTGAATTTTATTTTTCGAAAAATTACAAAGTACTTATTTGGCAACTATTAAAAAAACATTTTGTAGTGATTAGACATTAAACAGAGGATCTCCCAAAAGTCGTAATATCCACATCCCCTGTTAGTCTTGTGTTTGAACACCATTTTAAACTACCGAAAACTCGCGTTTTGGAAAAAAAGTTATTTAATTTGAAAATATAAAAGAAGTTGTATTTTAGGTAACTTGCATTGTTTTTTATAATAATAATATGACGTGAGTAGGATCGAATACTAAATTATAATAACAAAAAAAGAAAAAACATTTAACAAATAAAACCTTAGGTAAATACTTACCTACTTTTAATTCAACATTTAAAGTTAAATATCGCAACTAAAAAGTTCCTTAGGAATATCGACATGTACCCACTCTAAGTATTCATGTTTGTTGAAACACTGCAATTGTCATGTCCCTTTCGACTTCGATCGGTTTAGCCACGTTTTATGGGTGTCGTGCGCGCACGCAAATGTTACCCGTACGGTCTCACAAACTTAACCATCAAAACTGTTTACATTATTAATGAAAAATAAACTCTATGTACCTTTAATAAAACTCATTATTCTTAAGAGAGAACTTGGTAACAAAACATTATTGTGTAGCTTACTGTATCTGAAAATAATAATATAATTGTTATTAGGTATTTATCGTAGATTTGAATTATACGGTTATGGGTTTCGATTAACGCTAATAATTAGATTCATCAATTTAAATAATTTATAACTTTGAGCAATGTTTTGCTACGGTAATTTAATGGTGAATTTATAGGCTCAGGGCAACTGTCACACTAAAGTGATGATGTGGCAGTTTTATAGACAGGTTAGCAAATAAATACGCAAATCCTAATAAAGGTATGATAAGAATAGCAAGATGTTTTATGCTAAAAGGACCTATGATCCGGTGACACCGTCGCTAGTGTATAATTTTTTTTTTCTGTGCAATATTCATGCGATCAGTCTTCTGACTATGAGCAGATGTGATGATCGTTTTATGACTTTTCCCATTGGAAAAGTCATAAAACGATCATCACAAAGACTGAGCCTGGATTAAGGATCTAACCAGGTCTAAAATATTTTTCCTTTTTAGGCGCCTTAAGACAGTCTGGAACAGTGAGTTGGACTGCCAGCTGATTGGTATAAAAATAAAATAATTATTTCCAAATGCGGCCACCGGGTCAGATAAGTTTGTGTAACTATATACTTCATTCCACCACCACCACCACCACTACAGCCCATTAACGTCCCACTGCTGGGCACAGGCCTCCACTCTCATATTGAGAGAGAGGGAATTAGAGCTTAGACCCACCACGCTTCTCCAATGCGGGTTGGCGGGCTTTAACGACTATTATCATGCTAGTATAATAACCGGGACCGACGGCTTAACGTGCTCTCCGAGGCACGGGGGTGATACACCGCCAACTTCCTAACTCCGGGCTAGTACTGAGAATTTCTAGTCAGAAAAACCCAATACGTAATTATGGCCCGACCCGGGACTCGAACCCAGGACCTCGTCAGCCGCAGTCGGACATGCTAACCACTAGACCAACGAGGCAGTCATACTTCATTCATAGGTAAGTATTGCTTAGGTAGGTAAAATACATGATTTTCCTTTAAAGAATTATAATACTGCCAACCTAACAACTTTAAATAGCTTTGTTTTGGTTGTTCACAAATAAATTAAATGGTAGGCATATTGTTTCTCTCACATTAAAAGTAGGTAGGTAAGTATTTAATAAACTAAGAATGTTTAAATATCCAAGATCATTAGGTACCTATAGGTAGGTATATCACTAGATGATGCTCGTTTTTATCAACCTATCACTGTACTAAATTTCATCAATATCGATTGAACAGGTGAGTCGTGAAAGTGTATCAGAATGAAGTGAATTTATAATTATTTATTATTATTATTTTAGTTAATTTATAGTCTTATGTTTGTTATGTTCATAGTGTATTGTAATAAATTAAGTGGTTTTTTTTAATTAATGTAAGCAAGTATATTGAGTTTTTATCGACCGAGCGAAGCGAAGGTCTCAGAGTCTACTTGAGTGAATTTGCACTTGTCCGTCCGTCCGTCCGTCTGTCAAAGCCTTTTAACTTCGGAATAACTGAACGTAATTACTTCAATTTTAAAAATTATACATATAAACCGATGGCCTCCCGCCGAATATGGCTTAAAAAGTAATAAAAATCTTTATTTCAGGGGGCTCTCATAGAAGCGAATATGAAGAAAAAATATTTTTAAAGCGTTACATAGGGTTGCGGTAAGTATATCATTTTAAAGATAATTAGGAATAGAGTCCAAAAATTTTTTTTTTAATTTTAGCCCTATAATTGACGAAATGGGGGGTACTCAAAGTGGAGATTTTCTAACGTCCAAAGTTGACCTCAGAACTCAAAATTTACTGAAATGCTGAGCCTGAAACTTGATCAATTATTTGACTTATATCCTGTACTTGAACAAAAAATACTAAAATTAGATAAATATTATATGGAAACGAAATTATTCAATTTTTAATGAGCCTATTATTTACAACAGAACTTCACAATGATGTCAATAGATGGCGCCGCGAGGTCTCAGTTCGTGGCCTTGTAAGGTCTCTTCGGGTATGTCTAAATAAAATAAAATGATTTAGTATGGATTAATGACAAAGTATATAGGTATATTCACCTGTCTGTCATCAGCAGGGCGACCGGCTAAAAATGACAGCTACAGTGTAACCTAACGATCGCAATCACCTCTGATTGGTTAACACTCTTCCACTATTGGACAAAGTCCATTGACGCAGCCAGACTACCATAAATTCAGCCAATCACAACAATTGATACTGCAACAATGATTGATGCGGGTTTTACACAATCGCCCTATTGCTAAACTATAATTTTGACGAATTCTATGCCTAATTTAGAGATACCTTGCATCCCAGAGAATATGTCTCCAGTGTCTCCCAGAAATTGCAGAAGATCCGAAACACCATGTATAAGTCACCGTAAGATTGTAAAAACCGTTAGATTATAATCTAACTCGCGAAATTGTAAACTGTCGAATGATTACAATTTAACGGATTATTTTTCGGTAGATTGTAATCTGTTAGGTTTATTTACCCGATAGAACCCGGTAGTGCCTGCGGCCGGGCACTACCGGGTTATTTATGTCGAACCCTAACCTAACCTAGAAGAAAGAGACAAGAAAACGTAAATACAATGAATATTCCAAAAATTGACACTTAAAACATTGAACGGTTCACAATCTTTCGACTGTTTACAATCTATCTAAAAAAAAGCGTTAGATTACAATCTTACGGTTTTTACAATCTTACGGTGACATATACATAAAATTTTGACGTCGACCAGTCTCACAGACTGTATATTAAGCGAAGACATTAACTGAGCAGTAAAGCAAAGCATCCGTGCGGTTGCTAGTTAGCTATTTGCCATTCGTATTGTATAAGTGGACGTCACAACACACCGAAATAGACGATCGCTTGTAAACAACAAAATTTATTTGACTTTATGGTAAAAATGAGTTATGACTGTTTGAGCCATGCGTGGACATTTAACACTATTCGCTGTCTAAATGTTTTGGTATTTAACTTGAAATGGTATTTTATAGAACTTCATAAGTCACAGAGGTTTCTGTACTTTACAATGCCATAGAGATGACTTGGTTTTATATCGAGAGGCTTATAGGTACATCCAAAATACCTAGCATTTGGCTACAGTCAAATCTGCCCCCCGATTCTGTAAGAAAACTGTAATCGTAAACGATTGTCAAACGTAATAATTCATACTGTTTAAAGAGTTCAAAGATGCCTGCGTGTCAAAAAGCATACGTAGGTATGAACTCCTTAAACAGTTAAACAATGATAATAATTTTCTTAGACAATGGAGAAGTTTCATGATGTGAATATGATATTTAACACAACGGAAGTAAAATAAAGATTAAAACTAATAAATCAGTGTTTATTTTTTTAAATCCATCAATAAATGACTGAGAAATGACGACTTAAAAGTTTAATTCTTTAATGTACACCGATTGCTGTATCTTACTGGAGTGAGAAATATTGTGAGTGAGTTTCTAGACTTGTGAGTGAATTTTAATACCTAGACGAGATTTAATACTTCAAAATTATCTTCACACACGATCTAAGTGCTTTTAATTCAATTAAGTCACGTTAAGTCCATTTATTTCTTTTATTCATCTTTTAAAGTCGGTTGATAGGGAATTATGACGTCACGTCTCCCGTCTTGCAAGCCCAAATTTAAAGTTTCATAACTTTTTCATTTGTTGAGATATTTTAATGAATCTTTCATATTTTTGTTTTATTTTGTCTTAATTTTCATAATAAATTTAAAAAAAAAAAAGGTAAACTTCTCCATTGAGCCTGTGAGGTCGGTCCAACTTCCTAAGGAAATCGTAATAACTTTGATAGCTTATTCAAACTGTTTAAGGAGTTCATACTTGCTTTTTGACGTGCAGGCATCTATGAACTCCTTAAACAGGTCGAATTATACGTTAGACAAAGGATCACGATTACGATGTCCTAACACAATTGGGGGGATGAATATGAGAGGGTTAAAGAGGACATTTTACTTCCCTTGAGTAATAGTATTACTATCCAGCTAGCCCTATGCTTTTAGATTAACACACACTACCTACTTTTTGACCGTACCACAGCTGAATGTCTCACTTAAAATGTTTTTTTTTCTGTTTCAGGTAAAAGCAAATCACTTCCGTAGCAGCCAATTTCACGAGAATGGGTAAAAACGTAAAAAAATTCACTCAAATAATTATAAATTAGAAATATCCTATTGTGAACACAACGACTTTTTTAACCGACTTCCAAAAAAAGAGGATTTTATCAATTCAGCGCGTATCTTTTTTTTAATGTAGGTAAGTAACATTATTTAACCTTACTGACAAAATACTTATGGTAAACTAGCTGATGCCCAAGACTTCGTCCGCGTGGATTAAGACTTTTTAGTTCCCATGGGAACTCTTTAATTTTCCGGGATAAAAAGTAGCCTATGCTTTATTCCAGACTATAATCTATCGCTGCGCCAAATTTTATCAGCATCCGTTCTGGCGTGATTGAGTAACAATCATCCATCCATCCAAACTTTCGCATTTATATTCCATTTTTTAATTTCGCATTTATAATGAGGAAAAGTGGCCGAAAATAAACTTTCCCTAACGAAAAGTTTGAAACATGGATATTTTGCGGCTAAATCATTCACCTCATGTATCGTGAAGGGGTGCAATCAAATTGAAATAAACTCATTGTTAGGGGAGCAACAAGTGTTCGACTTGTTACCGACACGGTTTGTTCTTATAGGGCTGTCACTTATCAGTGTCGCTTCCATCTATATTATATACACTGTAACAATTTTTTTTTTATCTACACTCCAATCCATAACATAATTGACTGTGAAAGAATTTTGCTTCATCGCCATCTCACAATATTACGTGACCTTCAATAGAGTAAAAATAATAAGTATGGAAATTTTATAATTAGATCAAAATGTTTTATATTGGGCTAGTAGTTAATTCCTTATGTATTACTAGATGATGCCCGTGAATTCGTCCGCGTGGATTAAGATTTTGTGATTCCCGCGGGAACTCTTTCATTTTCCGGGATAAAAATCCCTGTACAAAATTTCATCAAAATCGGTTGATTAGATGGGCCATGAAAGCGTAGCAGAGTGACAGACAGACAGTATGGATTAAAATTTTAAAATCAAATTAATTTTGAATAAAAAACATAGTCAATTTAGTGCAATCCGCTAAATAAAAACGCTAAAAACACAACTACACAACACAACACAACACATTACACAACTATTCTATTATAGTTTCTATAGCAAGTAAGTACCTAATTAAAAGTTAATAAAATTTTACCACTAATAGATATTATCCCTTGAGCAATAACAATTTTTATCACATAATAAATGCGTTTAACGCTAGCTGTGTCCTATAAGGCAACTGTTTTAGTGTAATTTTAATTAATCCATAAATTACTTGCAACAGAAAGGTCAAGTGTCAGCCCTACCAACAATGTATCCCAGAATAATAGGGGTGGGCGCGCAAACATTTGTCTTGTGTGGGCCCGCAGTGCTCAACAAGTAGGTAGTTAATAATAATATGAACACGCAAATTTCTAGAAACAATGGTATAGGTGTGCCAAACTTTGATGTTATGTCGAACTTGAACTTTAATAAACTGAAGTCGAACCCGTGACTTTTTCTTGGGCCCACCACATACATTGAATTTAATTCAATTTCAATTTCAATTAACGTAAACGTAAATAAACGTAATTCCGTTTCGGAATATCGAATCGAGATTCCGAACGTAGCAAATCCATATACAATCTATGGGTCTATCTCAAACGTACAGTAGTTTTCCGATCGAATTTATTTCCGTTTCGGAATTCCGAATGGGAGCCTGTGCGTTCGGAATTCCGAACGGTAAAAATGGCTGACGAATCTCGTTTTAAGGGGATGCACCCAGTAACAGCGACGTATTTTTTTCTTCTTAGCTAGATACAGTAACAATGCAATCTCCATGAGAAAATCGTGGTCCTTATTCGCTGACAAAATATCTGAACTCAGAGAATAGCGTCTCCCAACATCTGAGCCTTGTTATTCCGAACGGAAATAAACGTATGTGTATGATCAGAACTCCGTTTCGAAATCCCGATTCGGATTATCGAATCGGGATTTCGAAACGGAATTTCGAATGTATGTGGCCGGGCCTTATAATTGAGTAGCAATTTCTAAAGAAAAGATTTTGATGTCTGAACATTTTTCGCCTTTCTTTCCTATGAATTAAAAAAACCGACACATTAAAACAAACGATAGTTTTCTTTAAACGACTCAAAAAAAGTCTTGAATCATAGAGAAAGAACACTCTCGATTAAGTTATCTTTCATCCAAAACAAGTAAAATCAAAATCAGTTCATCCGTTTGTGAGATACAATGCCACCGACAGATACAAACGCGTTAAACGTATAACACCCCTCTGTTTGAGATACAATATTATAATATGGGACATCTCTACCTTTATTAGCATTCTAATAATAGTGTTCTAAAACATAATAAAACAACACCGTCATAAATCAAATAAAATTGCGTCGATGCACCGCACCGCGCTGAGAATGAGACAAGGCAAAATAAAACAAAACACAGAACAAAACCACGACAAATCGAAATAAAAAAGGTGAGCGCCCACCGGACGCAGCGATTGTGCGCTCGAGCTGCACCGGAAATGCGGACATTTTGCCACAAAACGTCCGTCAGGGACGCTGAAAAAATATTATTGTTTCCTGAAAGACATCTCTTGAACGTTACGCCTTGTGTGTCCGTGTGGAAATGAGTAATTTTGCATGAAAGTATAAATTAAGTAGGTGCTGAAATATTTGACTTGGTGAGATGGGATGTGTTTTTCATTGTCTTATAATTATTTTGTTGGAATTTGATTTATTGTACTTAAAGATGAACGCACACTGGACGGATGGAACGGTTTGATGACCTTTCTTGCGCAGTGTTTAAGCACTGTTGCTGTACGGAGGTCCCGGGTTCGATCCCCGGCAGGGTCAATTTGGGAATTTATGATTTCTGAATTGTCCCTGGTCTGTCCTGGCGGGAGGCTTTGGCCGTGGCTAGTTACCACCCTACCGGCAAAGGCACGCCGCCAAGCCATTCAGCGTTCCGGTACAATATGCCGTATAGAAACCGATTAGGGGTATGGGTTAATTATAACTGCCATGCCCTTAACAGGTTAGCCCGCTACCATCATAGACTGCACACCATCAGGTGAGATCGCAGTCAAGGGCTAACTTGTAGTGAATAAAAAAAAAAGCTTACGTATTGTTTTGACATAAAAAGCGGCATCTAATTTCAGCGTGTAATTTCCGCTGTAAAACGGGTAATTTGGTGCGAAAGTGTCACCTAATTAAGTGCTGAAACACTGGCTTTGATTTATTCTTAAAACAGTTGCAACAACAAAAATAATATAGTTAAGATAAACGCTCACCGGATGCACTGACGCTGAAAAGATGGTTCTTTTTTTCTGAAAAATCTGCGCTTGAAATTCAAACATTCGATGAAAATTTGAATTGATTACCACTGTGTTGATATACCAGTTTATCGTATCATACTAATATTATAAAAAGAGTTTTTTTTTTGTTGGTTTATTGGTTTGTCCTTCAATCACGTCGCAACAGAGCAACGGATCGATGTGATATTTGGCACGGTTATAGTCGAGGTCCTAGACAGTGCAGTCCTAGGCTATCCCGGCTTTTTATCCAGGAACATTACACCAGATGTTTACCACCAATAATTTACACCAGAATTGCAGTGATTGTGAAAAATATTGGCTCCTTTAAAAATTTTTGCTCAAAGAATCAACCTGGCTCAGGCTGTCTAACGCGAAAATGCAGCCAGCATTCATGAATCATGCCACCATTCCACGCGGGTATGATTTATATAAAGTAATTAGGTTACTAGCTAGATTTAAGTTCTATTGTATTGTTTTCAACAGGAAAAGATTGTATTGTTTAAAACATGCGTTAAATACGACATAATTGACGCTGAAAAAATGTTATTGTTTTCAGAAAAAATGAGCTCCAGAATTTCACGTCTCGTTTCCACTTCCCGCTTGGCAATGAGTAATTTTGTATGAAAGTGCTCATTTATATACTTGACGTTCTCTGATGTGGATGGGTTTTTCATTGTCTTACATAAATTATATGTATTAAATTAATCATGCTAAAGATGTTTTTTTATTATAAATCTTAGGTACCTGCTAGATTTCGTCCGAGTGTATTTTAGTTTTTTTGGGGAACTCGTTGATTTTCCATGATAGATAGATAGATAGTTAATATTATGTAGCTATAATGTATCTGATTATCCAAGGAAACCCTTGCCATTATGTGTTTGATGGAAAGGGGTCACGACCACGAAAGGGGGGGAAGGGGTCAGGAAAACGACGCGCTAGAGAAGCTATCTTTGTAGCAAATATAATGTTTGTTGCCTGGTGGGAGGCTTCGCCCGTGGCCCGTTACCACCCTACCGGCAAAGACAAGCGATTTAGCGTTCCGATACGATGCCGTGTAGAAACCGATTAGGGGTATGAGTTTAATATAACTGCCAGTCCCCTACTACAATCTTAGACTGCATTATCACTTACCATCAGGTGAGATCGCACTCAAGGGCTAACTTGGAGTGGATTAAAAAAAAACAAAAGAAAAGTTAAAATTGGGGGACCGTGAAAAGGTAACTTTGTCGATTACGTCTTCATCCTTTCTTTTTTAGTCTGTTGTGTTTTCACTGTCATGGCACAACGGCTGAACGGATCTGGCTGAAATCTGGCACAGAGATAGAATATTATGGTCTGGGATGAAATTTGGCACAGATTATAGTCTGGAATAGCACAGCTTCTTTTACATAGGTTCCCGCGGGAACCAAAAAACCTCAAACCACGCAGACGAGGTCACAGGCATTCACTAGTCAAATAAATATTATAAATGCGAAAGTTTGGATGGATGTATGGATGTATGGATGTATGGATGTTTGTTACTCAATCACGCGCCAACTGCTGAACGGATCTGGCTGAAATTTGGCACAGAGATAGAATATAGTCTGGAATAGCACATAGGCTACTTTTTATCCCGGAAAATTAAGGAGTTCCCGCGGGAACCAAAAAACCTAAAATGAATGTTTGTTACTCAATCACGCCAGAACGGCTGAACGGATCGGATGAAATTTGGCACCGAGATGGATTATATTTTTTTTATTTATTTATTTCGTTTAATTCAGGCAACTAGGCCCATAGAAATATATGTATACTATAACATACAAAATCTTAAAATAAAATAAAATAAATACATATGAAAATATTATAATTATAAGACTGTATAGGGATTCTGGATCTGGCTTCCCTGAAGCGCCGGTAAACTATGCCCTCAGGCCTAAAGTCTGAACCGAGGAACACGTCTTTGCACGAAGCCGGAACAGTAAGGACATACGAGCTGAAGTAGGTTGTCCTACTGGACTTCAGTTTGTCCAGGGTCAGCTGCACTTCTGTCATCTGCGAACAACCAGATCCTCGCGAACCTTCTGCAGCTGCTCCATGGCGATTTTTATACGTGTCCAGAATGTACCGTATAATATCAGCCTTGGACGTCTCGGAATTAATGCGGGAAACATAAATCATAATGTTAGGTACCGCTGCTTTTAAGGTGGTATTTGTCGTTGGCGCTGTACCACGAATATTTCGAATTCGCTTCGGTCTTCGCTTTTTCTTCTCCACTAGTGTGAAACCATCCGCGTCGTATTTTTCATCCGCTGAGATTTGAGTAGCGGTCAGTGCAGCTGCTGGATGTGAAGAGTTTTCTCGAACCGTCTGCTTTCGGGATGCGTCAGCATACGTTCTTGGCTTCTGTTTTGAAATAATAGCAGTTGTTGTCGTAGGCTTCGCTATTGTTTCCACACAAACTGGTATAGTCTGGACTAACACATAGGCTACTTTTTATCCCGGAAAATTCAAGAGTTCCCGCGGGAAACACAAAACCTCGATCCACGCGTACGAAGTCGCGGGCATCAGCTAGTTTCCTATAATTTCATACTTAATCCATGCTAATATTATAAATGCGAAAGTGTGTCTGTCTGTCTGTCTGTCTGCTACGCTTTCACGGCCCATCTGTTCAACCGATTTTTATGAAATTTGGTATAGGGATAGTTTGATACCCGGGGAAGGATATAAGCTTTTTATCCCGGAAAATTGAAGAGTTCCCGAGGGAATCAAAAAACCTTAATCCACGCGGACGAAGTCGCGGGCATCATCTAGTATTAATATAATTATTCCTAATTAATCATAGGTCTCTTACATGGAAGATCTGTCATTTGTTAACACTACACGTCTTTCTTGGACGACTCCAACGCCACGATATCAGTACAGAGCAGTATGTCATCATTTACACGCACTGTTCAAAGGCTCACGTGGGGCAAAACAAACTAAAAGTCAATATCTCTCCACAATATTATTACTAGAATAATAACAACCGTGATATGCAACCGTAACAGGCGTGTACGTCTAATCCTGTCTTCCGACATTAGCTGAAACAGGGCTGCGCCGAAACCGGTCGAACACAAATGAACGAAACAGACCATTCTTGAGAGCTGCTCGGAATAGATCACAATAATTCATAACCATTAATATGCGCTTGGTAAGTACGTCAATAATACTGTAGTGGACTTACCTTGGATAGGATGTTAGAGGTCATCCATTTCACATATAATTGTCATACAGCTCGTTACTAGATCGTAGACTGCTTCATTAATAGGTAACAGCAGGTGAAATCGCAGTGAAGGGCTAACTTTTAATGGAGCAATTGTAATACAAATAACATAATATAAGACACAAAAGAGCTGTGTTTGAACCTATTGGAATGTTGAAAGGTTGCAAAGAGGAAGATCATGCCTACATCACCTGCATGCAGGATAATAAATAAATTAAATTTCGAAAGCTGTCCAAATATATTTATTTAAGTAGTAAGTAGTCCTTAAAAATAATCCCTTAATAATTAAAGTTAAACAATAAAAAATAATCACTACCCATATTATAATATTGCAAAAGTGAGTTTGTTTGTTGTTTCGTTGGCTAATCTTTCGATCACACCGCAATGAAGCGAAATAATAAACCGGCCAAGTGCGAGTCGGACTCGCGCACCGAGGGCTCCGTACAAACCTGTAGTAAGTTTTAAATTAAATATAAGTTTTATATTAAATAGATTTTGAGTTGATTGAATGAAAGGTAAATTGCGGTTAACGATTTATGACGTATTAAAAAAACTACTTACTAGATCTCGTTCAAACCAATTTTCGGTGGAAGTTTGCATGGTAATTAATGTACATCATATATTTTTTTTAGTTTTATCATTCTCTTATTTTAGAAGTTACAGGGGGGGGACACACATTTTACTACTTTGGAAGTGTCTCTCGCGCAAACTATTCAGTTTAGAAAAAAATGATATTACAAACCTCAATATCATTTTTGAAGACCTATCCATAGCTACCGTCTACGCGATACGTATGGGTTAGATGAAAAAAAAATTTGTGAGTTTCAGTTCCAAGTATTCCCCCCCCCCCAAAATATACCCCCAAAATTTATTGTTTTTTTTCTATTTTTGTAAGAAAATCTTAATGCGGTTCACAGAATACATCTACTTACCAAGTTTCAACAGTATAGGTCTTATAGTTTCGGAAAAAAGTGGCTGTGACATACGGACGGACAGACAGACAGACAGACATGACGAATCTATAAGGGTTCCGCTTTTGCCAAATTTGGCTACGGAACCCTAAAAATGACAAGGCAATCTCCATGCCTAGACAAGTTAGTCGAACGTGATTTCCTACATTTTTCTCACGTTTCCTATCCCGTGTTTATTTCATCCAAGACACCGATACATTGCAGCCGTACTATAGTGCATTCAAACAAAGCAAGTCGTCCTGTCGTGCAATAATAAGCGGAAACGTGCGGACTTCGACCGCCCAGCCGTGTGAGTACCCATGTATATCAGTGGCTACAAACCTTGGTAGGTATAATAGCCGCGGCGTAAGTTGAACTCTGCGCAGAAACACATTTCGGGTGTCAAACGAAGTGCCGTATGAGGTGCGCCGCGAGGGGCCTAGCATTGCCATACCCCTCGCTCTCCGCGCATGGTCCGCTCGGCTCTGTACTACAATGTACCTGCGTAGACGACCGCCATTTTAGGTCAACTTACATACAGTCGATTGTGCCTACAAGAGCTTGGTTAGTTTAGAGATGAGAGTATTCATCGAAGAGGAATAATGGGATTCAAACACTAGACTCCCCCGAAAAGGAGACCAAAGTCTAAACCACTAAGTACATACTATAACAGCTATATGATATATCCCACTGACTACTAGATATCTATACTAACTAGTGGTTCGCCCCAAACTGAGACCTCGCGGCGCCATCTATTGACATCATTGTGAAGTTCTGTTGTAAATATACTAAGGATCATTAAAAATTAAATAATTTCGTTTCCATATAATATTTATCTAATTTTAGTATTTGTTGTTCAAGTACAGTATATAATTCAAATAATTGATCAAGTTTCAGGCTCAGCATTTCAGAAAATTTAGAGTTCTGAGGTCAACTTTGGACGTTAGAAAATCTCCACTTTGAAAGCCCACCATTTCGTCGATTTTAGGGGAAAAATTTAAAAAAAAATATTTTTGAACTCTATTCCTAATTTTATCTTTAAAATGATATACCGCAACACTATGTAACACTTTAAAAATATTTTTTCTTCATATTCGCTTCTATGAGAGCCCCCCTGAAACAAAGATTTTTATTACTTTTTAAGCCTTATTCGGCTGGAGGCCAACGGTTTCAAAACGGCTGAACGGATCTAGATGAAATTAGTCACAGAGATAGGTTAATATGGTCTGGAATTAACACATAGGCTACTATTTATCCCGGAAAATTAAAGAGTTCCCGCGGGAACCAAAAACCTCAATTCACGCTGACAAAGTCGCGGGCGTCAGCTGGTATTAAAATAATTTTCATTTCAACCACTCAAGTATAACAAGAAGACATCTTTTAGCATCGTTCCTCAATTAAAACGTCCCGCGCTCTCGCTTTAATCATATCAACGAGCAGTAAAACTGTCCGTCCGTCTGTCTTCGTCAAATGATAATGGCTTTGTCAATGTAGGCGACATTGCACTTCTAGGAACTTAAATTCGTATCTATTTTATGCCTAAGTGCTTTCGAGTGTTGGAAAAATTTTCATATTTCTGAAGTCGACGACCTCCCTGGCGCAGTGTTGAGCGCTGTTGTATTAAGGTGTTGATGTCCCGGGTTCGATCCCCGGTAGACCCTACCGGGGAATTTGGAAATTTATAATTTCAGAATTTTCCCTGTTCTGGAATAGTGGGATCTATAAAAAATAAAAAAATTTTCAAACAGGCATAAAATTTAGTTCCAATTTTGGCCACCGGGTCAGATAAGTTTATGAGACTATATCTACTTACCTACTTACATTATAAATGACTCAAATGCCCAACTACACGACAGGGAATATTTCAAAATTGTGACAAAGGGATGAAACGAAACAGGAATAAAACTGGGAGTGTCGCTTGTCTTGCCTTGAACTTAACCCTGTTTTAGTTCTTATTAGGCCGTCGTCGCACCACCCCAAGCCAAGCTATGGCTATCAGCCTATCATGTTACTCGTATTAATATAAAAATGCAAAAAGTTTGGTTCAATTCCGCCACAAAAGAGCAACGGATAGAAGTGATTATTTGCAAAGATATAGTAGATACCTAGTAAAATCCCTAAAGAGTGACAGTAAGGAAACTAAAGCTTTATTAATTTACTTATTCCAAAAAATAAAAAAATAAACGCAGGTTTTAATCAAAACTTACATCCACCCTGATGTACCTAGTTGTGGTCAAAATCTTATACCTATGCTAATAATGGACGCCGACCGGATTCGATCGGATGAAATTTCTGAAAATTATCTTGTATATTTATAAGAAATTTTACTAACCTAATTCCAATTTTACTAGAATCAGCGGTTGGAGCTATACCGTGGATAATATATATATTCAGCTGTTATTAAACCTATAGGTATGACGAAATCGTAGGTATCCATTTGTATTTTGGTAACCTGTTGATAACACAGCTATTATATATGTCACCGTAAGATTGCAAAGGCCGTTGGATTATAATCTAACTCGCGAAATTGTAAACTGTTGAATGATTACAATATAACGAATTATTTTTCGGTAGATTGTAATCTGTTAGGTTTATTAACCCGATAGAACCTAAGTGCCTAAGGCACTACCTGATCATTTATGTCGAACCCTAACCTAACCTACAAAAAAAGACAAGAAAACGTAAATACTATGAATATTTAAAAAATTTACCTACACTCGGAACATTGAACGGTTCACAATCCGTCGACAGTTTACAATATCGCTAGTTGGATTATAATCTAACGGTTTTTGTAATCTTACGGTGACATATACATTGTTAAGGAATTTTTACGAAATAATGAGCGTCATTAGCTTCATACGACAAAAACTCCATTGGATTTTTCGTCTCGACGTCCATAATCCTCGGTAGTATAGTGGTAAGTATCCCCGCCTGTCACGCGGGAGACCGGGGTTCGATTCCCCGCCGGGGAGAAAGTTTTGTTTTAAGAGGATTTATCGTTATAAGTTTTTGAAAGTTTTTTTTAAATCTTACAATAAATGGTGATGCCACACTGCAGTTAAAATATGTTTTAAAATGTTAACGAACGTTAGTGTTAGTCAATTAACATGTTATAAAATTAAGTATTGTACGTTAACTAGTAAATGCTAGTTTTAACAAAATAATGATCAATTAACAGCAGTGTATCAGAACCATTAGGCTGGCGTCCACTATGCACGAAGCACAATAATTCGCCACCCATGTAATTTTTAATACTACCTAGATGATGCCCGCGACTTCGTCCGCGTGAATTAAGATTTTTTGACTCCCGCGGGAACTCTTTAATTTTCCGGGATGGAAAGTATGTCCTTCCTCGGAATACAATCTACCCCTGTGCCAAATTTCATCAAAATCGGTTGAGCAGATGGGCCGTGAAAGCGTAGCAGACAGACAGACAGCAGACACACTTTCACATTTGTAATATTATAGTATGGATAAAACTGCGTCGATTAGTAGCATGCTGAAGTGCACTGAATCAATTCCAGTGCACGAAACCAAATATGCGACTCAATTCGATTCGACTACGGACTTATATTGCCAGTGACTAAAACTTTCTGTCAAGTTAAACCAGCCAGATCAATAATAAACCGCTTATATTAGCATATAGCTTTCCATACAAACGATACCTTACCACTTTTTGCCTTGTTTCAAAGTCAGAATTAGCCAAGACAATTGACTTTGTTCGCAGTAAGTCAGACATAAAACGGATGCCAATGTCAGGATTCAGTCTTTCTGTGGCCTGATGAGTATTAATTATAAGTAAGACATTAATATGGATGGATTGACTTGCTCAGAGTTAATACTGAGTGTAAGGTTGGGAGCCGGTTTTCGAATTGTTTTGTTAATTCTGGTGCTTTGTTTATCCTTTTGCTTTTAGATCGACATCAGTGGCGTGCTGTTCATAGACGCATAAAAGCACTGCTTACCCAAATGGAAATATATAGGTCAATGCTCATTTTTCATTAGAACAGCCAGTTAATAGGTATTCTGACTAACTTATGCCTACCCTAGCTTTAAAACCTATGCACGCCACTGATCGACATAGCATTACAAATGCCGACCGCGAGAAAATCTTCCTCGCGCTGATTGTCCTTGGGCTGCTACCGACATCATACTAATATTATAATTGCGAAAGTGTGTGTTTGTTGGTTTGTCCTTCAATCACGCCGCAACGGAGGAACGGATGGCGTGATTTTCGGCAAGGGTATAGTTGAGGACCTGGAGAGTGACAAAGGCTACTTTTTGTCCCGAAAAATTAAGGATTTCCCGCGGGTATAAAAAATACTTAAACTAGGCGGACGAAGTAACGGGCATCAGCTAGTAGAAAATAAATTGCTACTGGTATCCCGTCATCTAGGTTTCTCGTTAAAAAATTAAGTATGAATGTGAAGATGATTATCGAAAATGTTATTTATCAGGTCAAGTAAAGTTGTCTAAGTGGTCAATGGATGAGCAAATGGACTTGTCGATCTTGGATTTAGATTTTGCTTACAATTAAACCTAGCAGAAAAAATAGAAATTAAAAGTAAAAAAAGTTACTCCCCGGCGGGGAATCGAACCCCGGTCTCCCGCGTGACAGGCGGGGATACTTACCACTATACTACCGAGGACTTACTAAAGAAATCGAAAAGTTAGTACTTATTGTTAAAACAAGTTTAGGTCTAATTTAGTTATCGATTTCTGACGTAATATATGTTATAATAAAAAAATTAAAAAGAAGATAACTGCTTGAAATAAGATAAATTTTCAGTAAATAGTCGCACGCGTTTACTAAGGTAGGTAGATAAATATTGACGTAGTAAATCGCGGGGTGCACGGAGAACGAATTATAGTAATTTATGACCAATTTAACTCGTTAGTAGGGGCACCAAACGACCGAATCACTGTCTAAATGGCCCTTACGGTCTATGTATTTAGACACCGTTTATTTATTATCCAGTTGGGTAATAATGAGTTGGCGCGGATTCTTTAATCTACAGATTTATGTGCAAAAAATGGCAATTCTAATAAGAATTTTACTAATCCACGTAGGTAATTAGTTAGGTTTTGATGACCTCCGTGGCGCAGTGTTGTGGCAGTGTGCAGCGCTGTTGTCTTAACATGCGGAGGTCCCGGGTTCGATCCCCGGCAGGGTCAATTTGGGAATTAATAATTTCTGAATTTTCCCTGGTCTGGCCTGGTGCGAGCTGGGAGGCTTCGGCCGAGGCTAGTTACTACCCTACCGGCAAAGACGTGCCGCCAAGCGATTTAGCGTTCCGGTACGATGCCGTGTAGAAACCGAATAGGGGTATGGGTTTAATATAACTGCCATGCCCTTACCAAGTTAGCCCGCTACCGTCTTAGACTGCATCATCACTTACCATCAGGTGAGATCGCAGTCAAGGGCTAACTTGTGGAGGATAAAAAAAAAAAGGTTTAGTTTAATTTGCTAAAATTGAAATCATCAAACTATAACCGTCCACTAATGGACATAAGGACCTGTATATTTACTTCACAACAAGTTTGCTCTTGACTGCAATCTGACCCTGGTGGTTTAAATGAGGTGTAGTCTAATATGGTAGCAGGCTAACCTATTAGGAGTATGGTACATTCAGCCTTAAATAACTCTAATCGGTTTCTAAGTACATGGCATGAGGCATCGTACCGCTGCATCGCTCGGCGGCACTTCTATACCGATTCTTCTCCCACCAGATCAAAGGGCAGACCAGGGAAAAATAAAAATAAAGATAAGAAAAAAGAAAAATATAAGACCACAGCGCTCACCACTAGTCTTGCAGGGATTTTCGTGCCCATTTAGATTGCAGGGACACCACACAATTTTTTATTAACCTACCTACATTTAAAAATGTTATAAAAATTCATACAATTACTTAATGTATGATTCGTAAAATTTCCTACACCCGAAAAACTTTAGGACCCTCCTTCTGGTAGAGTCGAGTAAAAAGTAGAGACCGTGACGATAGGTACCTACATACATAGACCTATGCCCTTATACCGAGCTATTTGGTTATTTCCAACCTGCGCCCGCGCATTCCGAAATAGCCCCGACCGGCTGTTCCATTCATAAGCACCACTATTTGTAGTGCACGCCAAATGGCATACCTACGCTACTGGTTTAACGCTATTCCAACAGTTATTATTAATTATACCAAAGAAGGAACTGTTTTGGTTCAAATTTTTTTGACAACAGTATGGCCATAAGCCAGATTAGCCTGCTAGGTACTATCTTAGACGACATCATCACTCACAAGTCACAACCCCAATCGGTGGACATGATCATTGATTGAGTGCGTAAGACGTCATTTCGGTTATCAAATGGGTTACAGAATACTAAGAGTAGGTACTACTAGATTTTTTACAGCTTAGGTTTCGAACTGAAAAGCCACTTAGGTAGATATGTAATAAGCCAGCACGTAAAATCGCAGTCAAGGCCTAAGTAACTTGTACTGAAACTAAAAAAATTAAAACTTGCTGCGAAAACTTTAATAAGCTTTTTTTTTCTTCTGTAAGTATTTGATGTACATATCCAATTTTTATACCTAGCTGTTAGTTGTATTATTATACCAAGTTTTTGAGTTTATTTTTACTTTATTACGAGGAAAAATACTGTTGTTACATAGTTGTTTTCGCCATATTAGCTACCCTAACCTTTTAATCCTGGTTCGTGGCAGTATTAGCTAAGGGTGAGTTGCACCACAGAAAGTTGTTGTTAAAGTTTATCATGCCCACAAAAAAGCTACTAGGTAAATAACAAACAGAGTGGCATGAGTCAGTTTTCTTATAGCATATTATCTTAGTTTATGTAAAAACGAGCTGATGCCCGCAACCTTGTTCGCTTGGTTTAAGTTTTTTTTTTTATTCCCGCGGGAATTGCTTTATTTTCTGGGATAAAAAAAACCTATGTCACTCTCCAGATCCTCAACTATACCCGTGCCAAAAATCACGTCGATCCGTTGCTCCGTTCCGGCGTGATTGAAGGACAAACCAACAAAACAACAAACAAACACACTTTCGCATTTATTATATTACTAGTACTAGAATAGTATGATGGGTAATGTAACCATCCTGACGGGGTCCCTAAGCATCTACACCTCACTCTACTTATAATATTCAATATCTCTTTAAAATGGCACGTGATACATCTAGCAGTAAGACCCTCACAACATTGCTGTGTCCATAATAAACCAAGATCTTTTAGAGTTTCGGAAGCCTCGAATTCAATCAACCCAACGACTAAGTTATATACAGATTTTAGATGTAATTCAGTTAACTTAAAACAGGCATTAAGTAACGTGATCGCGAAGAGATAAATCTCTTCGGGATATTTACGAACTAACCCAAGTGGTAGCACCTTCCTTTTATAACCTTTTACAAAGAAAAGGAAGATGCTTTGTATGGCATCATTTATATTTCTAAAAAAATAAATGATGGCTGGCTGGCTCCTCCCCGCCACCAACGGTAGGCTTCTTCCCTCTCTTGGTACCCCTAGAGGCACATCAATACATGGACTAATACATCTCTAAGAATACCAAAAGTCAACAGCCCCCCCCCCCCCCCCCCCTTTAACCACTTGGTCATCAATCGCGAAGGCCAGCGCAACGTATGTACGAGCATACTTTAGAGTGGTGCGTTCCACTTATGTCAGCGTATAGCTGGATAATTGCATTTTTAGAGTGGTGCACTCCCACATATACCTGTAATAGGTTTCAAGGATACACCGGACGCACTGCAGGGTCGTTCGTCGCAACGTAACAAAGCCACAGGCGTGATGCACCCTTCAGTAATAGTATGTTATACCAAATACAGCGCGGAACCACCATGGGTGATAGGATGTCGTTTGTGCGTAACATGGTTTTTATAGCCAATGTGCCGCAGCATTTGTCGTGAAGCTATGCTTTTACAAGTAACATGGGTTGTGAATCCATGAAACTCTGAAGTGTCGAGGCTGAACAAGCGTAGTGCAAAACGTAGTAAGATATCAGGCGCAACGTACGCATAATCCAACCTTCGGCAATAATAAACAGCGTCCTTCCAACCATGGTCAGTTATCGTTCGAGTATTGCGAACGACGTACGTAATTTAGATAAGTAGATCGCAAGGTAAAGTCAGACGTTTTGCGGAACGTAGAAGTATACTCGAACTGCACTGCGCTCAGAAAGCAAGCTCTCTGATTCAACAACAAACCAATCCCATCTGAACGTCCAACTAGGTAGACATCCAGACAGAACCAGCCGTGCTGAGGCATCGCTGAAGCGAGACACCGTTACGCTCCACAGCCCGACTCGACCTGCGATAATAATTTGTTTAGTAATATACGTGTAAATATGTTGTAGTTATGATATGTATATAAATCCACCAGAGGCAGATAAGATTTCGTCGGATGCTCTCAAGCTAGGTCCGCTAAGGGTCCTCACATTAGACAGCATCCAACAACACAGTGCGTTCAAACGATCTATTGCAAATATACCTGCTCAATATATTAATTTTATGTATCGCCCCACACGCACACACAACAAGATGTTGACAGCGCTTAATTCCTCCTACACCACCGCCATACCCACCCTTGGCGAGTGGTCGTAACGACGGGAAACTTCTCCGTAAGCTTGTAGTTGCCTATCCATATACACCCATACTATACTACCATTCTATTATCGTTTTAATATTACTTTACTATTATTTTATTATTATAATAATAAATATATATATATATATATATATATATATTTTTTTTTAAATTATTACCTATCTTCCACTGAATAGTAAGATACGTATAGTTACAGTAAGTAATGATTTATGCCACTCATTTTTGACTACACTTTTTGGTGTTAAAAAATGAATGTCAACTGATGTAACTTTTGATGGTCCAATTGTTTCAAAATTTTGCATCTCACTTACTTAGTTTTTTTTATTAGTGACCAGAGTTTAACAGTAGCCGTAGTATTACGGTTTACCGTACGTACCTACTTTAACCGCTTGTCATAGAACTGGACCTTCAATAGGATAGAGCTATTTGATGGAGACAGTTGAATATCTGTCTACATAAAATATGAAAATTAATTACGGAAACCACTTCATAATAGCTTTATTTCGGTTACCTCTTTACGATTGATAAATCGTTGTGAATAACAATTTACAGAAACACGCAATAAAACAATTTTATTATTATTATAAATCTTGAGGCATTTTAAACGGTTTGTTTTGGGAGAAGGAATGCATTTTTTCATCTTATCGTTTTGTTAAACGTAGACATGTAGATTTATGGTTTTGTTATGGCACTAGTAGGTACCTACGGTTAAAATATCAACTATTTGTAGGTATGTGGTAAGTAGGTATGTTCCTCATACTTTCAAAAACTATTATTTCACACTAGATGATGCCCGCGACTTCGTCTACTCCGCGCGGATCAAGGTTATTTTAATTGCTCTGTGAAATTTTTATTTTCCGAGATAAATGTAGGTAGCTTATGTGTAAATTCAGGCTATCAGCTTAATCTCCATTCTAAATTTCAGCAAAATCAGTTCAGTCCTTGTGGCGTGAAGGAGTAACAAACATAACCGACATCCAAACTTACACACGAGTTCAAAAACAAAAAAATCACAATTTATTTTAATTAGTAGGATAACAGCCTAGGTCTATAGGTTCCTAGGTCCAGTTTTCACCCCTTTGGCCACCCTCAAAATGACACCCTGCCTTAGGTACCTACTAGGTAGTAGGTACCTTCATTATATCAATAGGCAGAGGGTAGGACAATTCTAATTTTAGAACACCTATATCTAATCTATCTAATGATGTTTGTATGAAAGTCCGTCATTTCTCAAGTTATATCCATGAAACTTGGTATACGAGCTACTGGTTGAAAATAAAGAAATAGGTGTCTCACAGTTTTAAAAATTCTACCCCCGAAGGGGTGAAATAGGGGATGAGAGTTTGCATGAAAGTCCTTCATTTCTCAAGATATTCTCAAGTTATTTAAACGAAACTTGGTATTTTGGATTTCGTTCAAAAATAAAGAATTACGTGTGTCACAGTTTTTCAAAATTCAACCCCTAAAGTGGTAAAATAGGGGTTGAAATTTTTTATGGAAGCTATAGCCATGAAACTTGGTATATGAGCTGCGAGTTGAAAATGAAGAAATACGTATTTCACAGTTTTTGGAAATTCAACCCCCAAAGGGGTGAAATTGGGGATGAAGTTGGTATCAAAGGCCTTCATTTCTCAAGGTATTTTACAAGTTGTATCAACGAAACTTGGTATTTTGGCTAACGGTAAAAAATAAAGAATTACGTGTGTCACAGTTTTTCAAAATTCCACCCCTAAAGGGGTAAAATAGGGGTTGGAAGTTTGTATGAAAGTCCTTCATTTTTCAAGTTATAGCCAAGAAACTTGGTATGTGAGCTACCGGTTAAAAATAAAAAAGTACGTGTTTCACAGTTTTCCAAATTCCACCCCAAAGGGGTAAAATAGGGGTTGAAAGTTTGTATGAAAGTTCTTCATTTCTCAAGTTATGGCCATGAAACTTGGTATATGAGCTGCGGCTTGAAAACGACGAAACATATCGAGGGGTGAAAGGCTATTTGGTTTATGCGACATTTTGTGAACTTTACAGGAGAGCCATTTAAAGTTACAAATTTCAGAAAAAAAATAATAACAAAAAAACTATGGAAGTTATTTCAATGGGAGTAACTACTTTGGATTCAATTTAAAAAAATCTCTAACCCTTGGTAATATTCAGAGTAAATAAAACTATATTTCAAAAGTTACGTGTCGCTTAATACAAAATTACATAAGGCAAAACGATTGAAGTAACCATCATGACGGCTATTGCAGCTGCAAAATAGGTTTAAGCGACCTTACTGTGATTATTTAGTGTAAAGCAAAGTTATTGATACGACATGATGCAGCAATATTAAAAGCAAGCTATTTGTGTTATCTATCGTTTGGGATGATAAGGAAGGATAGACAGAATTGCTTAAATGACTTTTTGTTTTAAAACTGAGGTTTCGTATGGCACACTTTTTTGTCGTCATTAATTAAAATTGGTAGTTAAACCCAAATAAAAAAAGAGATTTCTTGATGAATTAGAAACTTTTATTTTTGTTTACTTATTTTTATTACTTAGTCATAATTATTACAATTAAATCAGTCTCAATTTAGGAACTATTGCCAATTAAAATTACTTTATGACTACTTGTATAGATTAAATCTGTTTTACTTGTTAAACGTTTAAATAACATTAAAAATAGCAAAAATATTGAGCCTCAGTCAAAGTTACAGGAAAAAAGAGTCCTCTTTCTGTCAATTTATGAAGATAAACAATTTAACTAAATGAAAACTACTCATTATCTTCTGAGTCATCTTCAATGTCAGTGTCTACTAGGACATCTTTGGCATTGACGCTTTGCAATTGCAGGTATTCTTTATGGTAAATTTTTGGTATGATCCCAGAATCACACAATTTCTTAAGATCCATATATTTGGTTTTGGTGATAGGCAAACTTGATTTATATCTCATATTTATCGCTTTAGCTTAGCATGAATGACTATTGTCTCCTCTTGTGCATCATCTTTCATGGAAAATTTAATTTTCATGTGATTTGGAGAAGATTTTTTAAAAGTTGCTGTTCTTATCTGACTGATTTTACCTGTTAAGTTTCCTTTAAAGTATTTTTCAGCCATATCATCAAAACTTAAGAAATCTTCATGTGTGAGGTTTTCTACGTAGTAAGGCGCAGGTTCTTTTCTTGCTAGCTGGCATACGGTAGCCCACTGTGACCTGTGCCCACACAATAGTATTTCGAATGGATTGTTCGATAGTAGAATGAATACTATCAACCGTCATTTCTGTATGTCCAGGGAGAAGATAGTTCATCTGAATTGACTCCAGATTTTTTGAATGTAATAAGGCATTGTGTACTGCAGCGAGGACAAGTCTGTTTTTATTTTGTCCTGGACAGGAATCAGAATATAAAATTAGAATTTTTATCGTTCCTCTGGAATCAACATTTTCTATGTATTTATTCAGAATTGTCGCAATTTCGTTTGCACCTCTTTTAGCTTCCGACTCTCCCCAGATGAAACAAAAACCATTTCTGGTAATGCTCTCATAGAAACACAAATTATAAACAGCATATTTCCTAGCATAAAAAAGCAGCATACTGTTACCATGGGGGGTATTTAGAACTTTTTGGAGATCGAAAGACGTACATAGAATAGAAGGATTTTCTTTACCCAATTCTCTATGACATTGTAACCGCCTTTTGGATGCATCTTTTTCATCTAAATGAGGCTGCAGTTCCACACAATCTTCAGGTTTTTTTCCTTCAAAACGCAAACATTTACTACATTTATCTTTCTACGGTACGTGAAACCCGATATTAAAGTCTATATTAAATATATTACGAAATATTTTTTCATTAACTACATCTGTGCCTTTGCTAGTACGGTCTTCTTTATAAATGCGATATAAGTTTTTAATATTTTTCAATTCGGTTGGAAGGTACAACTTTGTGCTATCCTTTCGACAATAATGTGAGGATACTGCAGGTAGGCTTTTGATGAAATTTTTGGCTGATTCCTTAATTTCATCTGGTGTTTTGTTGGGTGGAATGCATTTGCCTCTTCCATCTTCTTTTGAAATTCCTTGCGATTGAGTTGACAAAGTGTAGTAAATGTATCTCTGAGAGATATCGAGAGTATTCATGATAAACTTTAAAGCATACCCCAGTATCCACATTATCATCCCATCTTTCTTTATACTCATCTAGTGTGTCTTTGATGCTTGAATCAAACTTCAGTAAATCCTTGGGACTACTTCCCGACGCATTCTCTTTTTCTGCCAGATAATATCTTTTAATTTTGTGTTTGTAAAACCTTTGCCTTTCAGAATCCATAACAATTATGTAGGTATATCTAAAACAGTTAACAAAATTTAGTAAATTCAAAACCCGAAATAGTCAAGTAAAAACATAATTGATTGCAAATATTGAAATACTTACGATAAAATTACAAACTATCGGCGATATATCCTATCCTCGCTAACACTTTCGTCTGACTGAAGCGCCAGCGCGGTTTGGTCCGGTACACTAACTGCGATTATTAACTCGCGATCAACGATTCAAACGATGTATTAAGTCACATGAAAAAAACGCGTCATATTAAAATAATACAGTTTAAATGACAGTAAAGTTTCTTTTGAAATACAGAAAAACGTATGAAATCTCAGCAACTTATTAACTGTTTATCATAAGGGACAAACTTCAAAAATAATTATAGGATTAAAAAAGTTCAAACAACAATCGAAAATAGAGTAAGGAAAGGAAAAACTATTTGAAGCGACACACTGAATGGAAAACATTTTCAGGTTAAATAGCCTAACCGACATTCCTCATCGAATTTGGTTGCAGGCAAAATGTTTTAAGTGACATAACACCGCGTAAGTTGTGGAGGGCAAAATGATTTAAGACAGATTTTAAAATTATTTAAACGTTTTAACCAACATGCAATTGTGAATTTGAGAAAGGTAAATTAGCTTAAGTCAAGGGTCTATAAGATGAAGTCTGATTTAAATCCACTATTGAAAAAAAAATGAGAAATTTGTGTCGGATAATACACAATCTCGTAGAATTGAGACCTAAAATCGTGTTGTTTCAAGCGCCATAAAAGTACTCCAATCTTAAAGAAACTTAGCTCATCCGACGCAGAAAAATTCGCTGATTCCAAATATGTATATAAGTCCATATCACCAAAAATGTCGCTTAAACCAAATAGCCTTTCACCCCTCGATATGTTTCACAGTTTTTGAAAATTCGACCCCCAAAGGGGTGAAATAGGGGATGAAAGTTGGTATAAAAGGCCTTCATTTCTCAAGGTATTTTACAAGTTATACCAACGAAACTTGGTATTTTGGCTATAGGTAAAAAATAAAGACGCATGTGTTACAGTTTTTCAAAATTTCACCTCCCAAACGGGTAAAATAGGGGTTTTGAGTTGGTGTAAAAGGCCGCCGTTTTTCAAGTTTCAAGTTTCAAGTTTGTCAAGTTTCAAGTTATAGCCATGAAATTTGACGTTTGGGCAACGGGTTTAAATTATGAAATATACATAATTCACAGTTTTTGAAAATTCTTTCCCAAAGGACGTTAAATAGTCCTTCAATCATCCTGCAACAGAGCAACGGATGTTTTTTATGGACAGTTTCTTTTTATCCCGGAAAATTGAGGAATGCCTGTGGGAGTTGTAAAACTTATGCCACGCGTACGAAGTCGCGGGCGTCCGCTAGTTTATTTATAAAAACATTAAATAGACATAAAAGAAACAACATCAAAAGATCTTTTGTGAAAACCACCCCCGGACGTTTATAAAAGACCTATATATCTACGAACCAAAGTCGCAAACCAAGAATAAGGGACAAACAAAATGTATATAGAAGCGAAACTAAGCATTTCCAAGACGCTGGGGGTAAGGCGGTAGGGGGTGACTATGTCGTAAAAGGGAAAGGGGGTGCATCTCTACACAACCAAGTTTCTAACAAACTTACACAAGTGCTACTCAAGCTAAATTGAACCTTACTACGCATGTATAAAGATGGTTCAAATGAAATTGTAACTTTGTGTTACGGCAAAATGTTACATATTGTCCATTTATGAAAGACCCCTGATAGTGCATTATATAGTTGGGGGGGGTTATTTCTGTGGGGATTCAAATTGAGAATGTGTGCCGTTTGTTTGAAAGCAAATCTTAAGCTACATAATAAATAGTTTTAGGGGATTATTACCTAAAACTATTCTATGTTGAAATATTATAGGGGAATTTATGGACTACATATTTTTGGAACCTTTAGCCTGAGGTAAGCGGTAGAGGTTAAGTGAGGCGATATTGGTACCTTCAAATCAAGAGTGAATAGGCGTTTTCTAGGCAAGCGCGCTCCACCTTAGGCTGCAACTTTCTCCTTAGGTACCTAATATATTGTATTGTTGTTAAATGAATTTAAATACCTAAGAATGGTGCATTTCAGAAATTATATAAATTTTCAAATCGACCCTGCCGGGAATCGAACCCGGGACACGTTAAAACAACAGCGCTCAACACTACGCCAGGGAGGTCGTCAAAACTGAAGCCTAAGTTACTAGGTATTCAGCGGTAGGTGATTTCAATAAAATCTAAATTTGGTGCTAGCAAAAATCTCTTGACATACCTAGGTCGGCACCTAAGGTTAAAACCGGATCCACTTATTACGGAAACAGAATACAACTATTTAACCGTAACACCGAACTCCACTAATTACCGGCCTTATCAATCCTAATGCAATAACATAAAGGTGATTTTTCAATGCGCTTAAATCTATGCTACTGTTAAAGTTGAACTTTAGGTCGTCGCAGTAAAGTCCGGTTTTGTTTCCTTGGATTGTGTTGGACAGTAAGCGACACCTGTTCGCAGCATCCGGTCTAAGATGCGTCTCTAATGAGCGCCCGCTGCGGACAGTCGGGTGAAAAATGTATAAGTAATTTTGTATTTATGTTTTTTGAGATAGCGTGTAGATCAAAATATATAATATAACGTCTACAGCTGATTATCTATTGGTATTGGTTAGGTGTACCTAACTATTCAATGCATGTCTTTTGCTGGAGAAGGCGGCCTAGTTCTCAGAGAAGTCATCTAGGTATGTAGTAGGAAGGTAAAAATTTACAAAGAACATAGAAATTTAATTTATGGAAGATACGAGTTATATCAAAATAAAATAATGGTTTTTTACTACGTATTATTTTACGCAGAGTGAAGTGAAAGCGATAATATAATATTATATTAGGTAATATAAAATTACCTAACTAGATCAAATAAAAAACAAAATAAGGGCACTAACAAAGAAATATCTATTTCAACAAATCCTTAAACAAAGAAGATAATCGAGGTATAATATTAATATTAATATTAACAGCTATTTAGCATTTTTGGCGCCGGCAGGAAATGAGAACATGGAATAAATTTATCAACAAGTTATCATGAGATTTGCCTATAGATATCTAGGTACCTATTAAGAAGGTATGTTTATAAACCAAAGGTAATGAGAATCACCTAGCTGTTAATTGATATTTTTTGTAATAATCTGTCTCAAGGGCGATATTAAATAATAACTCATTTTCCGCACGCTTGTACCGAGAGCATTGAACACTTGACGTATCGTTTAAGTCCATTTTGCTATTTTATATTGAATATAAATAACCCGCAGATAACTTAAGAATAATGAGCTTAGTTAGAAAACTCGGAGATATAGGATCTTGTGGCTAGTTTATCATAACTTAACCGCCATTGGTCATTTTACTTGGAGTTGATTATATTTTGATTAATTATGATAGCCTAGCTTGAAAGGTAAGTAGCCTAGTTTCAACAGCGAATATAAGTAGATTGTACGTAGTATTTTATAAGTAGCTGGATAAGATATAGGACTTTGAAGAAATTTGTAGATCCAGGCAGATCAGGCAATGCTGTTTTTTTTTTTTTGGGTTGAGCAGATATGCTACATAGGTCCACTGGGCTTTACAGCATAGGGGAGGGTGAGCGCTAGGCCAAGTTAATAATAATAATAAATAAGCCTTTATTTCCCAAACAACTAATTACACAAACAACAACTAGGCCAAGTTACTAGATATTATATTTAATCTGTGGCTATATTATGTCATCGAGCAGAAATTTGGGTGAAAAACCTAGAGGTCAAAAACTTCAAGGCCGCTGCTGCTGTGACTGTTATTTTTTTTTAATTAGTCAAGTAGATATTCAATTGTATCTTTTGAGTTCCGTAGCAAGAGATTTTGGAGCCCACCCTAACACCAGGTTCAATCCAGTTTTTTTTTAAGCCAGCCTTAAAACGAATTGGGTATAAGATGACGTAGATTAAAGTTAAGCTGTAATTGAAATTAGAAACACTGCAAACAACGAACGGATTCGAAGCCAAACAATTCTAAATTTGAAATAACCACACCAATCCGACAATAGAGTTGACGCGGCATTCCAATTCGGTGCGCTATTGTTGAATGCGGCGCTCTGATTGGCCGAGGGGCACAATGGGGCACGCCCCCCACACAATGCCCTATTGTCAGCCACCTGTGTGCCGCCCAGTGAGCCTACGCTAGCTTCCTCTGTAAACTGTAAAAGGACGTTCCAAACAATGACGAATTTTTCACGCTAACTGTAACAATTCCATTCTTTGATAATCTTATTATTATTTTTAACTGCCTTTATAGCTTTATGAATGATGACAGTGATTTTAAAAATCGTTTAATTTGATACTTGATACGTAGCCCGTAGGTAGGTGAAGAACCTTAAGGGCGAAAACACACTAGGGACCAGACAGAGCAAAACCACAGAGTAAATTATAATAGTACCTAATACCTACGTCAATGGCAAACGACCGCGTTAGGTAAGTAAAGAGGAACATCGTTTTATCCTGTCGCGCTAGTCCGTGTAGCTCCATATAAAAATGCAGATGCGGACTTTTCGCAAGAATGTTTTGTCTTGTCCGGTCCTTAGTATGTTTTCGTCCTAAGATATACCTACGTATTCTATTGTAACCACTAATCCATTGGGTCCAGAGATTGTTGTCCCATTAGGTAGGTAAATACGTTAGTAGATCCCTACGATTTCAGAAGGTACCTACCTACCTATCTACCTACTCTATCTTTTTGACAAACTTTTGCCCCCTAACTAACTTTCTAGGTAGACCGTATAAATTTCCAAAAAGCTATTAGTCTGACACGGCTAAAAGGTCACCCAAAACACATTAAAAACATGTAGAAAGGTGCCTATACTGAAATTAAAATCGTTTAAATGCATAAACAGAGTCTTAAGTGCTGTAAATGGGAATGTTTAAGGCTGTCGACACTTGCGCGTCTGCTGTTCCCACTGCTTTCAAAAGCGTTTTTCGTATGAGTTGGACTAGAACCCTGACATGTCAATAAATACCTATCTATCAGCTTTTTAAAAATTGTTAGCTCATCTAAATTCTTTTCTTTGTCTAGGAAAGATATCCTATTTAGCAAGTTTATTGTCAGTATAACTCAGATACAGTTAAAACTTACTTACTAAATTCACACTTGTTGCATATCAACTAGGTACTGCAATTAACGACAAACTAAGGTTTTTGTTTTAATTTAAAAAGAGAGGTACCTATAAGATTGTCCTATTTTATTTCGTAATATTGTTTTTATTTTTTAAGTACCTAATGTATTTTATGTATTTTATAAATATGGGCCTTGTTGCCTGAAATAAAATGAATAATAATAATAGTGATATCATCTTTCGAGGCTCTCATTGGGTAGCTGGGTCAAGGGCCAGAGCCAGAAGGCTGTACTCCTGGACACGGCTCGCATCGTCAGGAGGTTCCTCTCTCTGGGGCCCTGGCCGCCGGTTTCTTGGACCTGTTCCCGAGACCGGTGGAACGCTATTTTTTATATTTTTAAATGCTTTTTTGTTTTTTTGTTTTCATAGTTAGGTAAATATTTAAAGATGTAAACAATATGGACCTAAATGAAATAAATAATAATAATATAAATTGAACAACTCTAGGTCTATCTATGAATCTATGTGGTGCTGTTTCACAAAACGACAACGGTTCAAAGACTCGCTACGCATGTGGACAGCCTTATTTATTTTTTCCCGAAAAAACCGTAAAAGCGTCGTTAAAAAACTGTTAAGTGAAACGGTCATCATCGCTAAGAGAGTTACACGAAATATTGGCTAGGGGGGGAAATAAATGAACATTAGTGATACTAATGGCCGCGTTTACTAAAGTCGTGAGTATTTTTAAAATACTAGCTGATGCCCGCGACTTCGTCCGCATGGTTTAAGTTTTTTGTCATTCCCGCGGGAACTCCTTAATATTAAAAAGTAGCCTATGTCACTCTCCAGATCCTCACCTATACAACAAAAAAGAATTAGCGAAATTGGTCCAGCCGTTCACGCGTGATGCCGTGACCAAGGGAAATAAGGATTCATTTTTAGGGTTCCGTACCCAAAGGGTAAAAACGGGACCCTATTACTAAGACTCCGCTGTCTGTCTGTCTGTCTGTCTGTCTGTCTGTCTGTCTGTCTCCAGGCTGTATCTCATAGACCGTGATAGCTAGAAAGCTGAAATCTTCACAAATGATGTATTTCCGTTGCCGCTATAACAACAAATACTAAAAATTAAAAAAAATATATATTAAGGGGGGTCCCCATACAATAAACGTGTTTTTTTCGTATTTTTTTGCTCAATATTAAAAACGGTAACAGGTAGACGGTTCAAATTTTCACAGAATATTAACTTGTACTATATTACCTTTCAAAATAAATTATTAAATATCAATAAAGTAAATATTAAAGGGGGGCTCCCATACAACAAACGTAATTTTTTGATATTAACAGTAAACCTCTACAAACAAAGTTAGTTTTGCGGTTCATTAACAAAGGTAATTATACCTACTTCTTGAGTACGGAACCCTCGGTGCGCGAGTCCGACTCGCACTTGGCCGGTTTTTATATAATATATATAAGTAGGTAGGTATATATATAAAGATCTGAAATGGATCTAAGGTGAATGTGATTATTTCCAAACTTTCGCATTTATAATAGGTATTAGTAAGATTAGAAGTACATACTTACAATTTTACATTTGAATGAAACGGATTCACACTGATTAATTATAATTCTGTAATAATGGTTATTGTCAACTATTCGTTCTGAACCAATTCGGTAGGTGCCTGGAAAGTAACCTTACTTACCTAGTAGATAGCTACTCCATACTATTTATATGAAATCTAGTAGGTACCTACATTAGGTACATCTCACTTCGATTCACGAAAACGTAATAACCTATAAATTAAAGATAATTTAATATAAAAAATTCTGTTTAAACAACCGACTTCAAACTCCCGCGCCAACTTTACAACAACAAGGACACGCTATACAAAGTACTTATTTTTAGGGTTCCGTACCCAAAGGGTAAAAACGGGTCCTATTACTAAGACTCCGCTGTCTGTCTGTCTGTCTGTCTGTCTGTCTGTCTGTCTGTCTGTCTGTCTGTCTCCAGGCTGTATCTCATAGACCGTGATAGCTAGAAAGCTGAAATTTTCACAAAATATGATGTATTTCCGTTGCCGCTATAACAACAAATACTAAAAATTAAAAATATATATATATTAAGGGGGGTCCCCATACAATAAACGTGTTTTTTTCGTATTTTTTTGCTCAATATTAAAAACGGTAACAGGTAGACGGTTCAAATTTTCACAGAATATTAACTTGTATATTACCTTTCATAATAAATAATTAAATATCAATAAAGTAAATATTAAAGGGGGGCTCCCATACAACAAACGTAATTTTTTGATATTAACAGTAAACCTCTACAAACAAAGTTAGTTTTGCGGTTCATTAACAAAGGTAATTATACCTACTTCTTGAGTACGGAACCCTCGGTGCGCGAGTCCGACTCGCACTTGGCCGGTTTTATTGTTGATATTTTAAAAACCGCTCGACCGATTTCGATAAAATTTATATGGGACCACTTGGGAAGTAGGTACGCCCTTTCAAATAAAAAAAGAAACATCCAAATCGGTCCACCCAGTCAAAAGTTCTGAGGTAACAAACATAAAAAAAAAAACAGTCGAATTGAGAACCTCCTCCTTTTTTTGAAGTCGGTTGAAAAATCAGTTCGAGCGATCAAAAGCCCTAGGCACTAACTTCGCAATAAAGTACACATCAAACATTTGGCAATGTAATTTTACTATCATTCTGTGTAGTTCATAAAATACACATGATTAATGTGTCTAAATTACACGTAACAAGAACGATGTAGAGTAGGGACTAAAGTTATGAAAATTAGGCCTAGACTGAACGAACGATAAATCCGGCAAAAAAGGCGCGACTATGAAGTGTCTTACTTACTTTTCTTGAAATGTTTGGCAAATCTGTAGATAGGTACCTACTTAATAATAATCTAATGGTTATCAAGAAATTGCAATATTTTGCTGCAGTACCTATTAATAAGGAGGCATTGCACAATAACTCACTCTGTCATACGAGGTGATAATAATATTATGTTATAGTTTATCTGGTTTAAGGATTCATCCGTTAGTAATTACTCTAGACACATTACTAGAAGATATTACCTACGTAAACACACACGTTGAAGTAACAACTCGAAAAGTCGAAACTAAGTTCGTAAGACATATTTTGTAAATATTATAACTAAGTAAGTAGGTAGATATATCTGCATCCCTCCTGCGGCGTTTTGTATCATCTGCAGTCTTGTGATTCGCAAGACCGAATTCCAGACTGGAAACTATAACATGGTCCTATGAAGGTCTTATATGAAATATTCCAACGTGCTTTAGTCGCGTTGTTTTGTTGATTTTTTCACACAGTCAGGTCTCGCCATCTGTAACCCGCATCTAAGTTTGTAAGACCATCAAAATGAGACAAGTTGTAGGGGTTAAAAGGCAGCAGGTAGGGGTATTTTAGGAACACCATAAATACAATTTCCCTATTAGATTATTGCTTAGTTATTTCGCGATCGAATCTCGATTTACGAGCCAAAGTTTTGTGTCGCACAGTCAGGTCCCGGTCTAAGCCTCACTCGCACCTAAGTTTGTAAGAGCACCAAAATGACACAAGTTGTAGGGGGTAAAGGGCGGCAGGGAGGAGTATTATACGGAAGGGTGAAGTTAGCGTGGTATCGCTGCGGACCCTTTATACAGTTTGGAGATACCTTGCGGTTTGTGAATTGTGATTATAATATGAAGATCCTCCCTGTTAATATAGCGAATAGCGATCGATATAACTATACCACCCTTAATGATGTACCTACCTAAGTAAGACCTAGGTAGCCTACCAACATTTTACCCAACTTCTTTTTTAAATCATGGCCGGCTCACTAAGTAGATACTGAGCACGAGTCGTCGTCGTCGTCGTCTCAACCTATAGACGTCCACAGCTGGACGAAGGTCTCCTGCATGGATCGCCACAGAGCACGGTCTTGTGCCGCTTGTTTCCAGCGGCTCCCAGCTGCACGCTTGAGATCATCCGTCCACCTAGTGGGGGGTCGTCCAACGCTGCGTTTCCCGGTGCGAGGCCGCCATTCGAGCACTTTGGGACCCCAACGCCTATCTGTTCTACGAACTATGTGCCCCGCCCATTGCCACTTAAGCTTGGCGACTCTTCGAGCTATGTCGGTTACTCTGCCTACTTCGCCTACGGATCTCCTCACTAGAGCACGAGGGTCCTCTCACATTTAGTCACATTCCACCACACTTACCAAGTGCTGATTGACAGTCTTCACAAAACTCGTTTCGCTGAAGAACTCTGAGTTTTTCACCGGTAGGTAAGTAGATATCAAGTAGGTAAAACGCACATAATTCAAAAAGTAAGAGGTGCGTGCTCGAGGATCGAACCCCAACTACCTGAACAGGAGGCCGAACATCTAAACCACTAGACTACACCGATTCAAAAGCTATAATATTACCTAGGTATAATCTATACTAATATTGTAAAGCTGAAGAGTTTGTTTGTTTGAACGCGCTAACCTCAGGAACTACTGGACCGATTTCAAAAATTCTTTCACCGTTGGATATGTATACGTGATCCCTGAATGCTATAGGTTATATATGTACCACGGGTGAAGCCGGGGCGGACCGCTAGTAAAATGTATAAATATTGAATAGAAGCAGGCGTTAAGTACTTTTCGGAAGTCCATGATAATGATTGAACTAGAAGTTTAATTCGCTATCATCCGCTACAGTAGACAAATCTGTGTGGTACAGTGCGTGTCCAGTCCCAGCAATTCGCACAGGCCCAGCACCACACCACACATCACATCACTCTCAACGTACGTTTCACTCCGACACCGGAGCGTCTTCAGAAGATGTTGACTCGACAGAGCGCGATTGTGAAGTCTTTACAAATCGTGCATTGTCGAGTCAACATCTCTTACATAAATTGTTGTTGTAATACTTACCAATACTTATATTGTCCTGGTTATACCCAGTAACACAGTCCTCAAAGCATAACACGTAAAAACCATAAAATATTGTCCTAGCCTCTAGTTCGATTCTGTACCTAACTATCTCTTCTTTTCATCGATTTGCATAGACATAGGCAATAGAGTGAATAGGCATTTTCTAGGCAAGCGCGCCCTAGACTTCATTGCTTTTCTTATGCATGATTGTCGTCAAGCGTGAGTTTTGTAAAAAAAAGAGGTTTTATATGATGCATATTGCGTACAATTCATCTCAAATTCTATGAAAGTTTATTGCTTGCAATTATCTAAACACAGACATGATCTCTAGGTACTTATAGAACAGGGGATACTTCCAAGAGTTCCAAGTACCCGTAAGAACTCTTCAACAAGCAGAAACCCAATCAAGTAATTGCTATTCATCTTGCAATGTCTTATAGACAAAGCTGACCCTTCGGCACGGTACACTATTGACCTGTGATATTATCTTGAACTTTCCTCAGCAAATAGACAATGCCTAAATAGGCAAGATAGGACCTATAAACTACAACCAAAAGATCCGTGTTATAGAATAGAACTTTTTAACGACCTCCCTGGTGCAGTGTTGAGCGCTGTTGGTTTAACATGGGATGTCCCGGGTTCGATTAACGACAGGGTCAATTTGGGAATTTGTAATTTCTGAATTTCCTCTGGTCTGGTCTGGTGGAAGGCTTCGGCCGTGGTTAGTCACCATCCTATACCGGCAAAGACGTAGGTAGGTACCTACCGCCAAGCAATTTAGCGTTCCGGTATGACGCCGTGTAGAAACCGATTAGGAGTAGGTAAGTAAGTATGGATTTAATAGAACTGCCACCCATCTAAGAGGTTAGCCCGTTACCATCTTAGATTGCATCATCACTTACCATCAGGTGAGATCGCAGTTAAGGGCTAACTTAAGGTGGAATAAAAAATATAAAAAATAAAATAAAGAGAACTCATAGGTTTTGGACTCTAAGATCGATGGCCACTTTAGTAGGCCGAAGTAATCATACAAATCGAGCAATGGATATATCCACAGATAAAGAACACTCAAACACCACAATTTAAAAACCTAAAACGCAGACAAGACCGGATCGAAATCAAAAAGTTCCATTACTAAATACGCTATTCAGCTAACACAAACAAAAAGCAATTCGCTCGGAACCAGTATAATAAAGCCGGGGGGTGCAACCCCCACCGCCGGGTAGATAATAACCCCCCACCCCCCCGGGGGGTGATACCCCGAGACACACATTCCGCTACGCCTGCGCTGCGCCCTATATGAGACATTGTCTGCTTACAAAGAAACCTTGTAAAATGTGGAGAAGCTTGAGAATTGTATGGAACTTTTTTGTAGATAGGTGTGCTTGTGTTGTGTAGATGTGTGTGTGGCCAGTAACGTGTATATCTGGATATACCTATCTAGAAATTGGGTATTTGAGAACAAGTCAAATCAGCAACTTTTTTTCACACGTCAAAACGCGCGCTTACCGATATGGGATGTTGTATGAAATACTGAACAGTGACGTCATCAAATTTCGACCCACTTTTACTTCAATCATAAAACTAACAAGGGGCATGGATAGTACTCAAGTGCTATTTAGATATTATGTTAATAATAAATCATTTATCTACTCCAGCATCGAAAAGTTCCAATTTCGAATTTGACAACTAGGTATATCGAATTGAACCCTCTTTCGTGTTTGCTTCTCATAACGATACAGTTCGTTGTATGGGAGCTGTATCGTTATGAGTCGTAGCTGTATCGATATGGTTATCTTCATAAATAGGATACCTATAGCCATAGATTAATTATAAACCAAGCTATAGCTTAGCGGCTCTGGGTTCTGGCAAAATTTGATTGATTTGACTTTTTTATTAATAAAAGTAAAAAATTATAAAGACGTCCTTTTCGTAGATAAAATCTTGTATGCAACTATACGTTATTAGTCATTTTAATTCTCGTACTACCTATCCTATTTTGATACTCGGCAAGCCTCGTATCAAAAAACAGCACTCGAATTAAAATGACCCTCATTACGATACAGTTGCATAAATAGCTATTATTTGAATACTCAAATACCTAATTAAAAGTTACCAAATTTGCCCTTCTGGATTGAACCCTGGGACCTCCCAATCATAAGACAAGAACGCTCACAACTGCGCCAGTGAGGTCGTCTACCTGCTTGAGAGTTGCCCATAATTTTCTCAGAGGCGTATGAAGTCTGCCTACACTTGGCCAAAGTTTTGATCTATAATGATGACCTAAACCTTCCTCATACTACCTAGAGGAGATCTAGACCTAAGTACCAACTGCCTACCTGGGCAGCGATGGCGATGGGTTGAAAAATGATGATTGTTTACAATCGTGCATTGTCGAGTCAACATCTCCTGAAGATGCTCTGCAGATGTCGGAGTGAAACGTACCTATTTAAAGTTAGAGCAATTTGGAAGATTTGTGTGGTGTGGTGTTGTGGCATGTAGCATACTTATTGAAAACTAAGCACTTTTAAGTACGATTTACCACACAGATCTGTCTGTTTGGCGGAGTATACCTAGCGAATTAAGCTTTTTGTTCCTTGAATAGGTTTTATATATTTATAGCGAGCAAACGAGCAGGCGGGTCACCTGATGGTAAGTGATTACCGCCGCCCATGAACATTTGCAGCACCAGAGGAACCGCCAATGCGTTGCTGGCTTTTGAGATATTTGTTTATCCGCCCTTTGAAGAGCCCCATATTATAATCATGAGGGAACACAGAAGATGGAAGCTGGTTCCACAATTTTCGGGTACGTGGCAGAAATAACCTGGAATAACGGGTGGTGGAAGAGGACCAGGCATCCAGGTGATGAGGATGAAATTTGTTTCTGCGACGTAGAATGGGTATCATGGACTTCCGCAAAGTAAGTAGGTAACGCCTGCTTCTACCCAATAGTTGATTATTTTATCTGTTTTACATTTAAAAAGGTCTCTCCCCTATTCTAAAAAGGAATTCAATCTCAGAGCCACTCGGCCCCGAAGTGAAAACGATCTCTAATTAACACCGCGAACGGGCGGCAACCTCAAAATGTCAATGTTGGTGTCAAAAATAGAATTATTACAGTTTCGGCTCAGCTGATATCTATCGCTGGCCCTAAAATAGCGTGCTCACTCCTTAAGTCTCCCCTTAGGAGTGAGGAAAACTAAAATTGTGTGGCGGCCTATCTCCAGAGAGATTAGCCATCTGCGCAGGAGATAGGTAGGTAAGTATTAAGTTTTTTTGGTGCGCAAGTGTTTGCACAAACACAGGTGCATTCTCTGTTCATTTACTCTCTTATGTAGGCCGATGGGACAGTAAATCCGACACGACCGGAGAGAGAATAGGCGCAGGACCGACGGCTTAACGTGCGCTCTTAGGCACGGGGGTGAATCACCGCCAAGTTTCTAACTCCGGGTTAGTACCTACTGAGAATTTCTTGTCAGAAAAACCCAATAGGTACAGGCTATGGCGCGACCCGGGACTCGAACCCGGGACCTCGCCGGCCGCAGTCGAACATGCTAACCGACCAATGAGGCAGTTAACCAAGTTAAAATATTTAAGTATACTTTACCTAGTAGGTAGGTACCTACTCGTACATAAGCTTATACTTAAGTACCTACCTACCTACCTATACTTACCGCCAAGCGATTTTGCGTTCCGTTAGGTAGGTACCACGCGGTACGCCGTTAAGAAACCGATTAGGGGTAAGGTAACCTATGGTAGGTACCTATATTATTTAATGTTGTAGGTACCTAACTGCCATACCCCTAACAGGTTAGATAGCCCCATACCATCTTATAGACTGCATAATCACTTATCACCAGGTGAGATCGCAGTCAAGGGCGCGATTCCGCATTCATCCACTAGTTCCTTTATAGATTAGGTGCAATAACAATTTTTAGGAGCCATGTTGGCAAGTACCTACTCACAATTAAATGAAATCGTAGTCGAACGCAAACCTGACAATAAAAAAAAAAGTAAAATCCTCTCTAAAGAAATCGTAGTTAGTCGCAAACCTGACAATAAAAGGAAAAAAAAGTGGACTCCTGCTCTCCTTAATGGGTTGCAACTTGCAGTCTGTAGACAATTGAAACCAGTCTATACACAAATGTACAGGTTCCATTGAAAGCGTACCTAATAACTATACGATAAAGCGATTTTTTATGAACGATATATGCAAATATATTGTGTGGACTGTGGAAGCGACGCCGCTAAAAATATTCGTTGTCGGCATCGTATTTCACGCGATAACGCGTCGTAGGGAAAGTCCGTTGTGGCGATGACAATAGAAGTCGCCCAATCCAGCGCCCGCTCGCACAATAGACTTTCCACCGACCACGCCTCGCGCTACACAATACACGCCCAGTCGACTGTCGAAATAAAGAAAATTTTCTTCACAAATACTACAGAATGCAAAGCGATTGTATCGACTTTTTAAACGCCCTCGAAGATCGCACTCCCACCTGGACCGCTTTGTGTGCGAAGCTACAATACCCGATTCCATACTTCCATAGTCCATCACCACGCACACTGCACCGATTCTTACTCAAAGACGCTCTTGGGCGGGGCCTGGAGCGAGACAAAACATCGTCTACGCTGCAAATCCAACGTGTGGGCGAGATAGAAATATTGGCACAATACGCACACAGTATCGTCCGCGAGAACGGGACGGTCTGACGCCTTTGTATAGATACCGCTCTGTTATTCCGCATAGACAATTGATTTTGATCGCAGTTTCTAAATAGAAGACAACTGAATTATTTTTCTAGAGTATTCATAAGCGTGTATTTAATATATTCGTATAATTAGAAGGTAGTGTTTGATTATAAATATGGGTTAAAGATGGTGGAAGAACGGCATTGTTCGTAGGGCAGTGACATTAGGTCGGTGCGTCCTTGTCGCGCGCGCGCGGGCCGGGGCGTTCAATTGTAAGCGCGCGCGTATTGTCGAAGCTCTTCGATCTGCTAGCATTGTGTGGCGAAAGCGCGCGATCGACGGACGTGTGTTGCGTTCGAATATCGAACACGATCGCGGGCATTACGAACTATTTAATTTATCCTGTGACTCGGACTATTATATTTATTTTTTGTGTGTGTGTTTATTTTGTGACAGTTAATTTTGTAGACTGGTGTGTAATGATGCCAAAGAATCGTTGTGATAGAACGATTTTACGTGTTTAATTTTTATTTCTGTTGCTTTTTCGTCTATTTATAGTTTTTTTTTACACCGATGTCTCCAAAAGCGACAGGAACAATGGTAACGCACTTGAAGGTAAGTCATAATTTAGCAGTTCTTTATCAAAGAGATAACAGTGTAGTAATACTAGTGATACCTACTCTTGGACTATGACTTACGTTAAACTTAGACAATTATGTTATAACAGCATATACCTACTTGCTTTATATTATTTTTTGTGGAAACTAATTTCATTCAAAACAAACAACTTCTCTCTAAATAAAATAAGATAGGAAATAGGTACATGTACAGGATATGTAGGTATATACGTAACTAGCTGATTAAGAAAAATAATGTAACTTCTGATTACGTAAACAATAAGTAAACCGTACATTAGCCTACTTATTAGTAATAAATAACATTAAATCTTACTTCTTACTATCTTACTATATACCTACCTACTATACCTACTTACTATAATATTATAAATGCGAAAGTTTGGATAGATGTATGGATGGATGGATGTATGGATGGATGTATGGATGTTTGTTACTCAATCACGCCCCAACAGCTTAACGGATCTGGCTGAAATTTGGCACAGAGATAGATTATAGTCTGGAATAGCACATAGCCTACCCTTTATCCCGGAAAACCTCAAACCACGCAGGCGAAGTCGCGGGCATTCTCTAGTATAACATTATAAAATTCATAGAGAATAGGTACTTACCAATGACATTTACAGATACCTACTATTTACCTACTTACTGTTTGTGACAATGTTGTGTTTTTCCGTCATGGCTGCCTTTAATTGTATCAGCTAACAATAGAATAGGTAGGTTCGCTGTTGTTATTTCTTGTAATTATCATAGGTATAATAGTGTATGATTAAAATAAGTTAATACTACAATAATAACAATTCAAAACAAATACCTTATTAATTATTTAATTACTAAATGCTTCATTAAGTGTTTGAAGATCATATATAAAGAGCCTAGGTACAATTATTAAAGTGATTTAGAACACCGTTACCTAGAACATTTCTGCTTTAGCCATGCTGCAACTTTACATAGGGTCAACATGTCAGTTGACGACCAGTTAGTTGACTTGCCGTCTTCAAAGTTAGGTACATAGTGTTTTGAAATTTACCTTTTTGACGAAATAACAATTTATAGGTACCTACCTACCTAAGTAGTCCGACAACCTTATAGTAGGTAGAATCTACAAAAATAAAAATTAAAAAACCTAACCGGCATAAAAATTAGTTGCAATTTTGGCTACCGGGTCAGGTCATAAAGTCCGGGTCAGGTAAAGTTGGTAATATTATAGCTTTGTTAACTAGGTATTTGTTCCTTAAACTGTTCTTGCTTGTCGCTGAGCCCATGACTTTATCCGCACGAATTTAGGACATGAAAATTCCAAAGGGAACTGATTCAGTTTCATGGCATTTAATTTTTTCTCTACCTACCAAAAAATTATAAATTTATAAAATCCGTAGAAGAATGAACCTTGGACATGGAAGCACAGCTACCTTTCTCTACAAAAGACCTCTACACACTGGTAGACACTGGTATTACCTACCCACCCTTTGCAGTAAGAAAGGTTAATTATTTTGCGGGATAGGTATAAAGTAGTCCATGTTCTTCCCTGGGGTGCAAATGCAACCTATCTCTATCAAATTCCGTCAAAATCGGTATAGCAATTAAAGGGCCGAGTAAACAGTGCTGACTGCTGACAGACAGACTGACATAGGTATTATTATCGGTCTATTTGAGTCCACTGCTGTGCATAAGGTGCCCGAGATCGTCATACCATAAGTATGATTCCGTGACTTCTTCATTTTTTGTCAACTGAAATGAAATTGAAAGCAAGATTTATTTGAATTATTCAGTAAAAATCATAGATTATTATAATAGTACTTAGGTACTTTTTTTTCTCGGAAAATTAAAGAGTTCCCGCGGGAACCAAAAACCTCAATCCTAACGAACGAAGTCGCGGGCAACAGCTAGTTAAAAATGTTTGCAGGTAGGTATGAGCAGAAGACTAATCGTTAATAAACACCTGTCTTAATGGATGTTAGTGAATAGGTACTAATCCGTAAATTAAGTGTAGATACCTATACATTTAAAAAAATTACATTATATTTTTTAAATGTTAGTGATAGGTATATTAAATACCTACTAATCCGTAAATTTAGTGTAGTAAATATTAAATACTAACATTAAAAAAATTGTACCTAGTTCAAAAAAAAAAGAACTAAAAAGTAAAGTTGTAGTTAAAAATTGTGGCCCACCAGACCATACTAGAGAAAATTCAGAAATTATATATAAAGAAAATAGATAGGCATATACATATTAATGAAATTAATGAAATTGTACCTATATTATTTTTTTCAAAAGAGCAACCGCCGAGTTTCTTGCTGGTTCTTCTCGGTAGGAATGTCATTCCGAACCAGTGGTAGATTCACTCGACGATTCAAAAGTACTTGTAAAAGTTTATTTGAATAAAAATAATTTGAATTTTGAATTTTGAATTTTTGAATATTTCCAAATTGACCCTGTCGGGAAACGAACCCGAGACCTCAAACGTTAAGACAACATGCGCTCAACACTGCGCCAGGGAGGTCGTAGGGAGGTGTTTATTTTATAAACATACCTAAAAGTACCTACTCCTAATGATTACCTGGTGGGAGGCTACGGCCTTGGCTAGTTACCACCCTACCGGCAAAGACGTGCCGCCGAGCGATTTAGCGTTCCGGTACGATGTCGTGTAGAAATCGATTAGGGGTATGAGTTAATTATAACTGCCATGCCCATAACAGGTTAGCCCGCTACCATCTTAGACTGCATCATCACTTGCCATCAGGTGCGATCGCATTCAAGGGCTAACTTGTAGTGGCTACAAAAACTGCGGAATTGTACTTAATTACCTACCTACTTTATTTAACAATACGTTTGAGTTTTTTGCAACTTTGTTCGTAAGTGAAGCAAAGTAATATTATGTCCTCCTCTTCAGTAATGTAAAAAGAGAAAAATATATAGGTCAGACACTCATTAGCATACTTTGGCAGCTGGTTAACATGATAACAACTGAATGTGACAATTGAGAACGAACGTTTTTAAAACCCAAATCACCGCAAAAACGTCATTTTGTTAATAACGAGTTTATTTTAAGGGTGACAATTATTGTTTACGGCTCGCGGCGTTTTCGCCTTTAAGAATAATGCATATTACGGTATTGTCGAATACAGCTGACTTTGATTATAGCGTAAAAAATTTAAAATTCGTAAATTACTGTAAAGGAATACTAAAATTATCAGAGTTTTGTCCTCTAACCACTTTGTTTGGCACCACTGTGCAACTTCGTCGTTATTCTTTTCAAGTCAGTTAAATCAAACTTAAAAAAGTGTGTGTGTGCAATTCACACACGGCAGAAGTGAAACTTAAGAAAATTAGCCTACGAGAGAATGAGATAAATATATATATAACCTGTGTATTTTATCTAATTTTCTCGCAGGCTAAATCCTATTTATCAATAGGTATTCAATATTATGTTTTTCTCATTTTGGTGTCGCCTTTTCGTTTTATCTTTCGTTTCTTTGAATTTTCAAATCACGATTCTAAAAACGTTTCACTTCAAAATGTTATTATTTACCTACATAGTTGGTTTACGCGTGAGAAAATCAGTGTAACATCACTTAGAGACTGTTTTCTTGTGGCCTTATCTCCTCTATAAGAAGACAAATTCCTAGATTCGTTGTTTTCAAAAGCACACTGTTAGATAACCCTTTCAATTATTTAAATACAAATGACTACTAATTTTATTTATGTCTCCATAAAACTACGTATATTTCCAGTTGTCTATTCTGACAAATATCTTTAAATAGCTGGTCCGGTGCATCGTTTATAGATTTACATTATAATCTGTTGGGTTATTGACACTTTAAAAAGTTTTGATTATCGAATAAATTACTCATTAGCATACTTTATACGTTAAATTGGGAGGGTAGGTGATCAATTTATTATAATTAGAGACTTTGATATGGACTTAGAAGATGTATATGTGTGTGTACGCAACGATCTCTACTAATGTATGCTTTTTTGGACTTAAAGTAATTTTGTTGGATATTGCCTTATTATATAAAGTTCTAGGTAAGTGCCCATCAGTGGCACTTAATATTATTTTAAAAATAAACTAAATAGAATCATCAACTTTGCAAACTACTTGGTGGGCTAGGATTTCAATTATCCGACTCTATAAAACATTCTACTAACATAACTAACATTCAACTGTATAAAAGCAGATACCTAAGACGCATGTATTTGGCTGCTTTTACAATGTTTTCTGTGTTGGGCTCCGTAAATCCAAGTAAACCCGCAACCTCGTCCGCGTGGATTGAGGTTTTTTGGTTCCTGCAGGAACTCCTTAATTTCCCGGGATAAAAAGTAGCGTTTGTGCTATCACAGGCTATAATCTATCTCTGTGCCAAATTTTATCCAGATTGAGTAACAAACATCCATGCGTCCATCCATCAAAATTTTCGCATTTATAATATTAGTTTTTAGTATCATACCTAAGTATTTAGTATAGACAAGTAAGTAAAGTGCGAAATACTAACGCATAAAAAAGGATGTCGTATGTCTGCTACCGTTGTTCGGTAGATAATGTTCATTACCATTTACCTACCTACCACGAAAAACTTTTTAAACTTTATTAGGCCTTAACTTTTGTTTTAATTTGTCCTCTGTATCGATTTTGTGTGACAAAGGAAAGCGTTACATGAAATTAAGTGATACTTAAATACACGAAATATTGCTGTTTTAACACAAAATTGAATTCCACAAAAAATAAGTTTAGTCACAGCGATATCAAATATACACACAAATAATTTAGTTTGGGGCTGGTTTTTAATAAGGGCCGCTTGCACAACACTGCCTAAACTGATTTAGTTAAATTTTGTGATGCTGACACTTTTTGATAAGTCTATTCCAGGGTTGACGTGAAAAGGGCAGGTATAGATAAAATACAATTAGCGACCTTGTGCAAGTGGGTCTTAATGAGCAATGACTAATGACTATTTTGATCTTGAATGAAGCAGAGGATGAAAATTGCATTCCGTTTATTTGGATAATTTTCACTTTCATGTTATAAATATTCTTGCTCCCATCAATAGAAGACCTGATGTGCAACATGCCCAATTGTTTTAATTTATATTTTTTCTTATTAACCAACAGGAAACCGTCTAGCATATTTATATTAAACAGTGCCCGCAATGAAAACAGTCGTAAATCCAATAAAATGTAAACCCTAGCACACGTTCCGGATGCGATGGATATTAAAGAAAAAAATTATAACTATTCAACCAAACAGAAATACTAAATAGGCAACGTCAAAGATACGGTGCGTAAACATCTGAAGATGTGGTTAATTTTAATAACCGATTTATTGAGTTCTAAAAAATCGATAGGATGTGGCTTAGTCTTAAAGATCGCGACGATCAAATCAAACATTGTGGTCGGTTATGGCGTTTTAAAAGAGTTTACGATTCATGAGCTAATGAAGTATGTTATGCTGCTTATTTCAGGTTGATGACCGCTTAAAGGAGATTTAAAGGAGTTACGTCATTTAAATTTCAACGTTAATAAAATGTTTTAAGTGTTTGTCGGTTCATACGGTGCCCTAAAACGCTGTTAGTTGCTTGTAAACAATATTACTGGAATGAATGGTAACTAGGCACTAACTTGAGTTAAACATTACTTAATATAATTTATTTTTAGTATCTTCCACAATGGTTATGCATGAATCAGTCACGTAAAATGCTTCATAAATGCACGTAATTTTCTTCTTCAATATAATGTTGAAAAAGGACATGAACCAAAGCAGCAAAGTCAGCTTTGTTATGATTATTTTCAGCATACCCACCACTACAGCCCATTAACGTCCCACTGCTGGGCACAGGCCTCCACTCTCATAGGAGAGAGGGAATTAGAGCCACCACACTGCTCGAATGCGGTTCGGTGGGCTTTAACGACTTTTATAATAACCGTGCTCTCCGAGGCACGGTGGTGAAACACCGCCAACTTCTTAACTCCAGGCTAGTACCTACTGAGAATCTCTAGTCGGAAAAACTCAACATTTTATTACGGATTTTCAGCATAATAATTGTCTTCGATACGTATAAGACCAGTATTGTATAAGTAACCAATGATTTTATGCCAAAGATCTCACCAAGTTAGAACTGGTCTCCCTCAAATGTAGGTTTACGATGATGGCAAAGGCAAGATGGGAAGTTTGTATATAGCATTATTGCCCTGACTATTCGATACGTTTGATTTTGCCGAGTTTATTTATTGAAATGTAGTGATATAAAGTTGGCAGTGAACATCATAATGATGATTTTATTAGTTGCCTACCTGAAATACGCATATCGACTCCGTTTGCGAGTGATATTTAGAAATACACTTTGAAGTTCTATGGATTTTCGTCGCCGTAAAATGTCCCCGTAAATTACGATGTAGTTTACATTTTGTATGTTTTAGATGTTAAAAGATAGTCTTACTGAAGTTTAAATAGATGTTCTTCGTTTAAAAATTCGCAACTCTTACTTTATTACAATTTACAAGTTAGTTTAGTTTTTGCGACTGTAGTTCAAAATTACCTAAGTACTACCTAAGTAGGTATTTAGTGTCAGTTTACTCACTTAAAATTTGATTTATATACTTACTTACTCTTGTCTAATATTTCTAAATGAAACTAAAATACAGTTTTTTATAGTTCTGTCCCTTTTCGCAGAGGGAGTATTAAGTAAGGGTTAGCAATATTTTTAACTAAGTAGATGAAGCCCGCGACTTCGTCCGCGTGGATTAAGCTTTTTTGATTTCCGCGGGAACTCTTTAATTTTCCGGGATAAAAAGTAGCCTATGTCCTTCCCTGGGATACAACCTATCCCTGTACCAAATTTCAAAAATCGGTTGAACAGATGGGCCGTGAAAGCGTAGCAGACAGACAGACAGACAGACACACTTTCGCATTTATAATAGTTATTTGAATTAGTATGGATATGGATGTTGTCATGATTGTGCACTACAGAATCAGCCCCAGTTTCAACTTTGCAAGATAGTAGGTAGGTACCTACTAGGTACACACTAGGTTAGGTTTACATTCAGTAAACACTAAATAGTAGGGTTAACACAAACAAATTCTGGACAAAATACCTACTGAATATCTGTTATAAGGCGCGATTCTTTCTATCGCTAACACGTTATTCACAATGGGATGAACAAAGACGCGGCGCGTTCAGACGTGTTGGGAATAAATAAAAAAAAATGGAGGGCAAAACGACGGGGTGGCGACAACACCGCCAGCTAGCGTGAATTACATGTCACAATGGTAACGCGTTACGTGATCGACCTACTTAATTCTGTCGGGTAAGCAGGCAGCGATTTGTCTTGCAAATTGAGCTGTACTCACTTATTTAGAATGATAACATTTTAGTAAAAATTTAGTTGAATGACTTGAGAGAAGTTTTTAGATTTTTCATTTATCTAAAGCCATAAAGGTGTGCTCATGTTAAACCACGCACGGGTAGAGTTGTGATGTGCTTCGGAAAAATGATTTCCGATCGCAAATAGCAATCACACTTTCGCTAATGGCCGAAAACACTTTAAGAATAATATCATGAATAGGCATGATGACTGATTTTGAAAAATGGTCAGATTATGTTCGGAAGTATCTACTATTTCTAAAAAATATCTTATTTCAGCAGAAAAATAAGGTTTGGTAGATAAAATTGGCATTTGAAATTTAAATTTTAAAATTCACGCCAAAACTTTCGGCGGTGTCATGGCGTCGTTTGTGACGTCACTATTGCTTTTACCAATGTACTCTGTGCAGTGTGCAGTAAAAAATAGTGTGATTGTCAAAGCTAGAAAACAAACAATTGTGACGTCATTCGCTTCTTGGTGTTTTATCCAATATGGCGGATTGCTGTATTTTATAGTTTTATTTTATCAAAAAAATAGCAATAGCATAATCCATGAATCCTATTTCATTAGATAAATTCATAATTTCATTGATTCTTGGTTACTGTCATCATGCATATTCAGTAAATGACAATAATTGATGCTGAATGAATAGGAAAAATTAATTAGGAACAATATGGCTACCAGCCTATTAACGGCTGCGGCCTGGGCTGACGTTAGTTTTCTCGAGGTCCCTCGAGGCTCCACTGTTAAAAGTCTAGCATGATTAACGAACCGACTGGAGTCGCGAACCGTGTAAGGCGTAGCGTGAATCCACCTTAGCGATCTAGTCAATAGGTTCATTTCCTAGCAATACAAAATGCGATTGAGAAAGACCAAAATCAAAATAATCCATCATACTTAATATTATAAATGCGAAAGTCACTTTGTTTGTTGGTTTGTTGGTTTGTCCTTCAATCACGCCGCAATGGAGCAACGGATTGACGTGATTTTTGGCATCAGTATAGTTGAAGACCTGGAGAGTGACATAGGCTACTTTTTATCCCGGAAAATTAAGGAGTTCCCGCGGGAATAACAAAAAACTTAAACCACGCGGACGAAGTCGCGGGCATCAGCTAGTATCAAATATTTCAAAAAAAAGAACTTCAAATACGTAATAAATTCCACCTCACCGAAGTCAGTTTGCCAGAATACGGCTGGATTGGCCAATTATTGTCGTGCTGAGCATTCCCTTAATTTGATTTCACACCCCTTTAAAAACTTTGCACCGATTTTCATGCCAAATAAATCCCATCGAACAACAATGGGCAGCCCTTAGGATAGAATCCTTTGTTACATATTTGTCGATCTTGGAGACAACTGCCTTCCGTTTCTTTCGCTTAGTAGGCTGAGTAATGTACTATTGTATGGCACGTTCTATGAGCGCTAGCGATTGTCTTGAAAAGTTTAAACTCAAAAACTCAAACTCAAAACATATTTATTCAAAATAAGTACCTACAAAGTACACCTTCTGAACGTCATGTTTACAAAGTATAAGACGTGATGGTGATAATTAACTACGGTATCTTAAAACTAAAGCTACGAGGGTTCTAAACGCACCCTGGTCTGAGAAGAGAAATTTAGTTTGTGACATTGTCTCACTAACTTCATAAATGATTCAAACCCATTTAAACGCTAGCATTAGTTACTTATTTTGGAGAATATGATCCAATAAACATACGGCTTACCGTGCACCTTTACCAACAAAAGACCAGTCTTGCTCGGCTGTTCTGTATATGACAATATGTATAAGATACTTCTACTGCTTCAATGACAATCATGGCAGCTGAAATGGGTAGCAGATAATTAATGGATGTTTTACATAATATGTGATTCAAACCCAGCATTATTTTTTAAATTACTAGACTAGCGCTTGTCTGCAATCAGACTTGCTCGAAGTAGTGAGGAACCTTAAGGAGGAACACGCTTGCCTTGAAGATGCCTATTCACTCTTGTTTGAAGATACAAATATCATAAGTGGATGCGTTACGTAGTCCTAGCGCATAGTATTATTTTAAAATAATATTACTTTTTAATTTTTAAACTGCTTTATTTGCGTGTATACAAAAAATGAAAGTAAGTACAAGATACTGGTTTGTAGAGTCTAGAACAATACAACTAGGTAGTAACGCTGGACCTCACAATTTGGGCCACGCGCGTAACGAAAAGTACAAAGGGTCCCGTAGGTGTATTGCGTTTTAACCCCCCATTGTTTGCGCGACCCTCGGGCTTAGCACGTGTTTTATGGCGCAATTACAACACAATCATTGTGGGGCCAGCCAAGTGCATGCTAAGGAAGCCTCTTTGTATGATAGAGAATGGAAAAGAAAGTGGGTTCGAATAAGCCAAGGAATGGATTTGTTTTCTTATTAATGTAACAGTTTGGATTAACTAAGTATTCTTAATGAAAAGTAGTAGTAGGTATTCTAAAGGCAATGAAATTATTTATGACAAAATTGAGTGATAAAGGTCGCAGGTTCATTCCATTCCAGCAGCACTAAGAAGGCAAGCAATTAAGTAACTCTAACAGTAAACCAGTGATTTTTTTTCCTACGTAATAAAAATGTTCCTCTATCAAAAAAAAACAGAATTAGGAAACTACTTAGCGGTAATCTTTTTACGCAATAATTCAAAATTCCTTCAATCGAACATCGAACCTGGGAACGTGCCCACTGCCCGTACGACTGGATCGGGCGAATAAAGAGTTTCCTGTACGATTGTCAAATCCAATAGAGGAGGAAACGGCCATTATGACACCTTCACAATAGAATTGCACGTGTTTTTCTTTGTGAAAGGGGTCTTGAATGGAGACGTAAAGACTATATTATAAAGGTGATTGTGTGATCAAACTTGGTTGTCGAACTCTAGAACTAGGTATAGGTAGGTAGGTATGTTCGGTCAACGATTTGAGGAAGACTTCCAAATAAAACCACTAAAACTATGCCTGCGGGTCTAATATCATTCAAGTTTTGTAGTTTAACAGTAATAGGTAATATTATGCATCTAATGAAAGCTTACAAGTAACAACTGATCGAACAATACTCAGAATTGTACCAAACATAATATTTAAAAAATTAAACTAATTTAATCACAAGACTTCATAGAATTCTTTTTAATCCAGTATGCTTAAATTTTTGAATTTATTTCGTGCAACTAAGCGATATTGACGTACCTAATTGGTCCTTTAACCTTCCGTCAAAAATCGGTTGGGTTTTGACTCTCCTTTTTTCCGGAAAACCGAATAGGCTCAGGTAAATGCCAAAAACCTCAATCCAGCCGTATGGAGTCGCGAGCATCATCTACCACGATGCATAAAACTATGGTAATATTATCTATACAAAACCTAGCTGATGCCCGCGACTTCGTCTGCGTGGAAAAAGTTTTTTTAATGCACACGGAAACTCCTTAATTTTCCGGGATAAAAAGTATCCCATGACACTCTCCAGGTCCTCAACTATACCCATGCAATTCACGTTGATCCGTTTCTCTGTTGCGGCGTGATTGAAGGATAGACCAACAAACAAACACACTTTCGCATATTTATAATATAAACCTACCAGTTCATAGGCCCAATTGTCTAAGCAAATCGTTATCATTTCACAGCTTAAAACGTATTTCTCGAACTGTTTTAGTAGTTTATACCATGCTTTTCAACCGACTTCAAAAAAAGGAGGAGGTTCTCAATTCGACTGTTTTTTTTTTAATGTTTGTTACCTTAGAACTTTGACTGGGTGGACCGATTTGGATGATTCTTTTTTTATTTGAAAGGACATACTTCCCAAGTGGTCCCATATAAGTTTTTAAAATATCAACAATAAAATAAGTAGGTATTTTGTATAGCGTGCGCTTGTTGTTGTAAGAGAATTTTTTGTATTAAATTATTGACGTGCAGGTCTAACAGGTCGAGTTATAAGGTCAAACGATTTCAATCGGGGCAGACCTAAAGAACGTAATAAAATCACTCCAACCAGCTGTTCCTCTACGGAAGTCCACAACAAACGCGCCGGATTATTATTGTTACCGTTTTCACAAAATTAACTATCGCATCATATTTATAATGGAGTTTTACGAGTTTATACCGAACCCTACTAAAAATATATCCCGTATGCGCAGGATGCAGGATGCATAGAACAATGTGTTGGCTGTAATGATAATATCGTAGATGACGTCCGCATATTGTGTTTTGTACAGTTTAGCGTTTGCGTATTGTCCATACTAATATTATAAATGCGAAAGTGTGTTTGTCTGTCTGTCTATCTGTCTGTCTGCTACGCTTTCACGCCCCATCTGTTCAACCGATTTTGATGAAATTTAGTACAGGGATAGGTTGTATCCCGGGGAAGGACATAGGCAACTTTTTATCCCGGAGAATTCAAAGGTTTGTAACCAACCTGACGGAGTCCCTAAGCATCTACACCTCTCTCTACTTATAATATTCAATATTTCTTTAAAATGGCACGTGATACATCTAGCAGTAAGACCCTCACAACATTGCTGTGTCCATAATAAACCAAGTTCTTTTAGAGTTTCGGAAGCCTCGAATTCAATCAACCCAACGACTAAGTTATATACAGATTTTAGATGTAATTCAGTTAACTTAAAACAGGCATTAAGTAACGTGATCGCGAAGAGATAAATCTCTTCGGGATATTTACGAACTAACCCAAGTGGTAGCACCTTCCTTTTATAACCTTTTACAAAGAAAAGGAAGATGCTTTGTATGGCATCATTTATATTTCTAAAAAATAAATGATGGCTGGCTGGCTGGCTCCTCCCCGCCACCAACGGTAGGCTTCTTCCCTCTCTTGGTACCCCTAGAGGCACATCAATACATGGACTAATACATCTCTAAGAATACCAAAAGTCAACGGCCCCCCCCCCCCCCCCCCCCCCTTTAACCACTTGGTCATCAATCGCGAAGGCCAGCGCAACGTATGTACGAGCATACTTTAGAGTGGTGCGTTCCACTTATGTCAGCGTATAGCTGGATAATTGCATTTTTAGAGTGGTGCACTCCCACATATACCTGTAATAGGTTTCAAGGATACACCGGACGCACTGCAGGTTCGTTCGTCGCAACGTAACAGAGCCACAGGCGTGATGCACCCTTCAGTAATAGTATGTTATACCAAATACAGCGCGGAACCACCATGGGTGATAGAATGTCGTTTGTGCGTAACATGGTTTTTAGCCAATGTGCCGCAGCATAGGTCGTGAAGCTATGCTTTTACAAGTAACATGGGTTGTGAATCCATGAAACTATGGAGTGTCGAGGCTGATCAAGCGTAGTGCAAAATGTAGTAAGATATGAGGCGCAACGTACGCATAATCCAACCTTCGGCAATAATAAACAGCGTCCTTCCAACCATGGTAAGTTATCGTTCGAGTATTGCGAACGACGTACGTAATTTTGATAAGTAGATCGCAAGGTAAAGTCAGACGTTTTGTGGAACGTAGAAGTATACTCAAACTGCACTGCGCTCAGAAAGCAAGCTCTCTGATTCAACAACAAACCAATCCCATCTGAACGTCCAACTAGGTAGACATCCAGACAGAACCAGCCGTGCTGAGGCATCGCTGAAGCGAGACACCGTTACGCTCCACAGCCCGACTCGACCTGCGATAATAATTTGTTTTAGTAATATACGTGTAAATATGTTGTAGTTATGATATGTATATAAATCCACCAGAGGCAGATAAGATTTCGTCGAATGCTCTCAAAGCTAGGTCCGCTAAGGGTCCTCACATTAGACAGCATCCAACAACACAGTGCGTTCAAACGACCTATTGCAAATATACCTGCTCAATATATTAATTTTATGTATCGCCCCACGCGCACACACTACCACACGCAGTTGACAACGTTGCGATTGCGACTGCTTGATTCCTCCTACACCACCGCCATACCCACCCTTGGCGAGTGGTCGTAACGACGGGAAACTTCCCCGTAAGCCTTTAGTCGCGCATTCATATACACCCATACTATACTACCATTCTATTATCGTTTTAATATTACTTTACTATTATTTTATTATTATAATTTTTTTTTTTTTTTTTTTTTTTTTTTAATTAATTATTACCTATTTTCCACTGCATAGTAAGATACGTATAGTTACAGGTTCCCGCGGGAATCAAAAAATGTATCTGTTTAACCGATTTTAATGAAATTTGGTACAGGGGTAGGTTGTATCCCGGGTAAGGACATAGGCAACTTTTTATCCCGAAAAATTCAATAGTTCCCGCGGGAATCGAAAACACAGCAATCATCTAGTACCTTAATATTTTATTTGGCGAATTTTTTTTTTTTACATTGTTATAGGATGAATATTGGTTTAAGGAAAATATAAATTTATAGGGATAGTGATGATAACACAACGTTCAGCATGCAATATTGGTATGCAGTTGCACATCATCCCGATTGTGGAAGGAAATCGTAATCGTAATCGATTGTCAAACGGGTAATAGCCCGACAAACTTAGGTACCTGACCCAATGACAGCGTCGCTAGATCTATAAAATAAAATAAAAACTCAAACTAAACAGGCATAAAAATTAATTCAAATTTGGTCAGATAAGTTTGTGGGGACTATTAAAGATAGATGCCTGCACGTCAAAAAGCATGTATGAACTCCTTAAACAGTTCGAATAATGACGTTTTTCAACCGACTTCAAAAAAAGGAGGAGGTTCTCAATTCGACTGTATTTTTTTTTAAATGTTTGTTACCTCAGAACTTTTGACTGGGTGGACTGATATGGATGATTCTTTTTTTATTTGAAAGGGCATACTTCCCAAGTGGTCCCATATAAATTTTATCGAAATCGGTCGAGCGGTTTTTAAAATATCAACAATAAAATAAGTACTTACTTTGTATAGCGTGTGCTTGTTGTTGTAAAGTTGGCGCGGGAGTTTGAAGTCGGTTGTTTAAAAATAATTTTTTATATTAAATTATTAAGCTGTCAAATGATTACGATTTGCTTAGACAATTGGGCCTTGGGGATTTTCCGAAATCAATAGTATCTAGCCTATGTCCGTATGAAATCATGATACTTCTGTACTAAATGTCGTCAAAATGATTAAAGCCGCGAAAAGGTAAAAGATAGGCAGACAGACACACTTCCGCATTTGTAGGTAAACATCTGTAGATTCTTTGAGCTGAGGTCGTCTCTGCGTTGGCTGACAATAATATAATTATGTCAGTACGTCTACTACATTCATCAAAGACACGAAAATGAAAGGATGCCTAACCAAAGAAACGTCTTGAAAAAAGCACGTTACAGAAATTATCAAAATTACACCACCGTCTATATCTATAATTAACTTATCCTAAATCAATCCCAAAACAATACGCGATCAATATGTCAATCGATTTAGTTCCGCCCGCCATTTTTACGTTAACAAACAAACAGACGTCGCCACTGGAACATGTTTACTTTTAACTGTCTCTTCTATATCTATAATGGTGCGTTAATCAGCACATTTATCTTTGTTTAGTAACGGTATGGATTCAGGGTGCCCGTATTTACCTAGTGGTAGGAAGATTTGAAAAGGATCATTCTTAATTGATTTAAAATTTGAATCCATTAAAATTACCTAAAATATGATCACCATCATAATATTATCAGCCTGACGAAGTCCACTATTCGCACCACACATTAGAAGTCTTATTACGCAAAAATGATTGCTACAGTGTAACGATCGCAATCACTTCTGATTAGCTGAATCACTCTTTAGCCTTTGCCCAAAAACAATTGTCGCAGTAAGAATACCACAAATTCCGCCAAACAATGATTGATTCAAGATTTACATAATAGGGCTATTGGGAACCGCAGGGCGACCGCGTATCTTTTGCATCATCTGATGCATCGTAATCACCTCTGATTGGTTAACACTCTTCCACTATTGGACGTAACCCATTGACGCAGCAAGAATACCATAAATTCAGCCAATCGGAGGTGATTGAGATGCATCAATGATTGATGCAAAAGATACGCGGTCGCCCTGCCGTAGTTAGACAGCTAGTGTGACAATTGTATGATTTGCCGACATTCCCAATTATTCTTCATTTATTTCCCTTTTGAGTGCCATTTGCCTCTTAGTGATAAATAAAATATCAATAATTTTAAAAACTACCACAAGGTTTTGAAATATCGTGTAACTATGTCTAAGCATAGAATTTTTCTCTTTCAGGTAATGGCTGCTTTCAATTATTATCTTAAACAAATACATAGTAAAATACTGAATGAAGTCGCAGCTCTGTGGATTATTTGGGTAAGTAAGTAGTTACATATATATTCTTTATATATTTTTCCTTTTTGAAACAGGATCTTCCTTCCTTGTTTCATTACATTTATTCTTCATTGATAACTGCGAGAATAAAGATCCGATGAGTTTATTTTTTGCTTAATTCAGAACAAATGATTAGTTCAAAACAGACAGACCGAATGTATTCCAAAATCAAACTGCATTAATTAGACTCCATATTGAATTACGGATGGCGCCTTTCGGGCAAACATCACAAAGCCATTTTGTCTCTGGTCAAGTGTTACCAGACGTCTGCCCGGCCATAGACAATAATATCTTTGTGGCAACGGTTGCCCACATAAAGAGCATTGTGGCCGAATCAATTAAACCATAATGTGGCCATTGTGATATGTGCGCGTAACATTGTCTTAATGTATCTCACTCGTGTATCGTAAAATAATTTTTATAGTTCTATTTATGGCCGAACTGAATTTATTGGTCAGATAAGTTTCAGTAGCTTTTCGGTTTAGAATTACTTATTCAGTTGCAGCGGGTGCACGATTTATTGCTTTTGTCTTGGCCGTAAAAAGCAATGCCATAATGCTTACTTATGCCTGTGACGTATCAGGGTTTATTTTGGTGAACTACCTGACGTCTAATTAAGCGGAAAGTAAACAGAGATTTTATGTCACCTGTTGATAACGGAATGGCAGCACTGAGAGTTTAATGTAATATCGAGTTCCACCAAAAAGCACTTACGGTGAGACATCAAAGAAAAACAACAGTGCGCAGCCTCTTGTTTTAGAACTTAGAATCCCAAAACACGAAATATAATGGACGCTGAGATATGAGAAACTTTGAAGAGGCAGTCATTATTGTGAAGTAACCTAAAACCGACACATGTGTCACATATCGTCCAGGATTGCGATGCCATATGTGAAATGAAATGAAAAAAAAAGACAAAAATCTGTTGTCACTACTCCCTAAGGTACGAACAATGCCGCTTTTAAATCCAGAACCACTCAACACGTTAATTTGGACTTTAAATCTTGGTCATTAGCATGCAGAGTTGAATGAGTGAACTGGGAATTACGGTCGATTTCACAGGAACACATCTCGTTTTGAGACGATTTTTTTGTGCAACCTTCCGTAACCTTTAGCCTGTGACATGGATTGTAGATTAGGCATATTGTTGATCTTTCTGCTGCCATTTTCGATGCATGTGGTTTTTACTTTTTGCCCCGACTGATCATCGCAAAAGGGCCTTTTGTTTTTATTGAAGATTGTACAAGATTTGCATGTGTTTAGAACGGTTGCTGGAATAACAGCCGATCGCGAGGATGTCATTTGCGAATGTCAATTTATTTTCTCTATAAATTCTTGCAATGTCTGCGTTGTCGCGGATGGAGATAAAGAATTAGATTTATCGGATGGCGAGTGGCGTTTTCTTGTTGTAATGTCAGCGGAAGTTCTAATATTGGAGTAGCGCGTTCAGCCATGGAGCCCGTTGACAAAATTAATGTTTTATTATGAAACAATGAACAGAATGGTGTTCTTGATAAATAATGCGTTGCGGCTCGGGTGAGAGATGTTCCCGGTCATAATGGCGACATCGGTCTACCGCTGAGATATAGATACGAACACGTGTTCCGTTGCTAATAAATGTCATTACAGACACTGCTTGAACGAACCAAAACGGTGATTTTGGACACTAAATGAACATTTCCTTTGACATCATGAAGGCAGTAACTATTAGTACTCCCAAGATTTTGGTTTGTTTATGAGTAAACAAGTGAATATAATTAAAATTATTAAAAAATACGAGTGCTCTGCCGTAGACACAGATACATACACAAACCCTGAAAACATAACACTCCTTTTTTGGGCAGTCATTAATTAATTACCTTTGGAATCTTGTTCCCATTTTTATTAAATGATATTTTTTTGTGAATCACTGGATATTGAACTACAGTGTTATATATTTTTGGAATCTACCTAATCATCATTCTCTAGATGATGATTATATAATTAATCTTATTTTCGATTTTTTTTTTCAACTTTAGTCTTTAATGCGGAACCATGGTCACCCCATCAATTTTTTTAAAAATTTTACTAGCCTATGTCACCCGGAATAAGCTAGGGATTCTAACGATATCCCACTTATCAAAATCGGTTCAGGCGTATAGAAGTTATGGTGGAATATACAAACTCACATACATACATACATGCATACATACATACATACATGAACCCTGAAGACAATATACTTGCTCCTTTTTTCAGGCAGTCGTATAAAACGGAAATAGTTAGGTATAATAGGAGAAGCTGACCAACTAATAACGTACTTACAACTAACTCAAAACTGGGTCCACAAACTGATTCTTCATCATAAGTTCTTTATCTTGTCAGTTACTGTGTGGGTCAATAAAGATCCATTTATTTATTTTATTCATTTATCTGCTTCTTTGAGATCTTTATCAGATTGAGGAATTCACGCAAATTAATAGTCACTTAGTTATACTAAAACTCTAACATTTAGATTATTCAAATTAAAATTTGCGGATACATTCCTGCCAAATTGGGTGTGAATACTGAATACGTCCCCGGGTTCTAGGAATCGTACCAGATTTATGATTGAATCTCGCGAGATGTGTTACGAATAAAAATAATAGAATTGTCGTATCTAATAATATATCAGCCGTTTCCGTTCGGCTTTTGGTTTATTTTGGGTTTAGACGCAAATATTATAACTCTCATTCAGATGCGTTAAACGGGATTTTAGTATTACAGCTCGTCTGATTGTTATTATTGCACGCGTATAATTAGTTTCTTGTTAATAGCGTGTTAGTGTTTAACATTGTTATGTAAATTTATGTTTTTGGGTAAGGTGTGTATTTTAATGCTTAAAAATTCAAACGTTCATTCCTACTTACTTTTCATATTACTATGTGTGTTTCATCTACAATTTGTTTTTTTTTTAATGAAAACTTGTTTAAATTATCAAGTAATTAGAGTTTTGAGCACTGTAATATAATTTTGTACATTTTTCATCGTTTTTACTTTATGGTTAAAAATAGAATCGTTTAAAAATAAGTAGGTATTTGTTTTGGTTTTAGCCGTTAGTGTAAATTAATTTTATCTGATTGATAAAAAAATATTTATAAACGTCCGAAATTTAGACATTTGATTAGGATTGGGTACATTAATAATATTATTCATTGATATATTTATGAATCATTTTTAATTCAATAAAATATTACACAGTGGTAATAATAATCTATGAGTAGGTACTCCTACTATTATTGGTATTTGGTATTAATAAATAACGTCTTTTATATCTTATCAATATCATTATCAAGGTAATTCGAGGAGATTTCTTAGTTAGCATTGAAAAAATGTTAATAATAGAGTCACCGGCTAAAACGAATTTGATGGAATCGTTAACAAAGAGCTTTGAGCACGATTTGAACTTCTTAATCCTCACAAACGAGCTATTCTCATGAAACAAGACCAAATCCGTTGACTAATGTGCATCTTTGCTTGCTAGGTAGGTACTGTCAGCAGCTAAACATTTTGAAATCGAATTGTAAAATTCGAAATTGTATAATTGCGAAATTACTTAAAATAAATTGAACAATCAGTCAAATCCTTCAAACTGAATTGGAAAATAATATATGATTGAGTAGTTTAAAACATTGAAATTTGAAAAGTTAACTGACTGACTGACTGATCTATAAACGCACAACTAAAACCACTCGACGGATCGGGCTAAAATTTGGCATGCTATTATGACGTAGGCATCCGCTAAGAAGTAATTTTTGAAAATTTAACCCATAACGGGGTTTGCAATTTTTATCAAAATCGAACCTACCGTGAGCAAAGCCGTGGGCAAAAGCTAGTAATAAACAAGCGTGCTAAATTCAGAACTTGCTGATGCCCGCGACTTCGTCCGCATGGATTTAAGTTTTTTGATTCCTGCGGGAAATCCTTAATTTTCCGGGACAAAATAGCCTATGTGCTATTCCAGATTATCATCTATCTCTGTGCTAAATTTAATCCGATTCCGTTCTGCTGTTCTGGCATGATTGAGTAATAAACATCCATCCATCCATTCAAACTTTCGCATTTATAATATTAATAATTAGTAGTCATACAAAATTCTTTCGACTTATAACTATTTATGAAATTACGATCAAATGACGTGAATGCCTACTACTCCAAATCCACGATAAAGAAATGACTGACCGATGATTTTATAAGATGCTCGTTAAAATGAAAAAAGATCCACCATTTTATATTGTTAGTTGTTACCAACTTTAATTTAAGATATTTTTTTTGCTATCCGTACATATCTTGGAACAATAACGCGGGAACATGATAAATGCTACCGGTGTCGGCTAAAAAGAAAAAGATCCGAGATGTAGGTGATAATTCATAAAACAACAATAATAAGTGGTAATTTCGTACGGACACATTGTTCGACGAGAGATAACGTGCTCGCGCGACGAATTATTTTTGTTTTGTTTCAATTAGGTAGATGTGGTGATGCGGGTTTTTATAGTGGATTTACCGATATAATTTTGTAACGCAATGATGTGACGTCATGTTTTGTAATATTTTGGGGCAGGACTTTATCTTGAAATTTGTAAGACCAAAGCTTTTCAAAATTTTAAATTATGTGACCTCACTCTGAGGTTCCTACAAGCATACCAATATAAATATTACTTCATAAGGTTACATTCACAATCATCTCAAAGTAAACATACGATTCTACTAGTAAAATATGAACAGATACATTACCGAGCTAATTATTTCGCATCGAAATCGCCAAAGAAATTCATAGATATAACGACCTTTCAGTAGGGCCAGCATGCGCACAGCGAGTAAGATTATGTCTACCCATTACCTCTATTTGTCTACCGACGCTAACATCGTTAGTTGTCTCGTTACGTCAAAAGTAGAGATAAAAATAATATTTCTTATCTGTGGTATTTTTCACTACGAATCTTACATAGCGACAATTTTTTTCTTGTAATGCCGCATTTTGTGCATGTTAGGGTAAACGAAAAATTAGCCGGTAACGAAAACATTTTTCTCTCTCGTCGCGGGATATCTCGTTGTGCGCATGCTAAGCCTGCTGAAATATGTTTTTCTTGCGGCTTGGTTATTAATATGGGTATCAGTTTAAAAGTGATTTTATGAGCAAAAAATGAAAGCATTTCAAGTAATTTTCACAAACCCACTGCTATCTTGTCTTGGTCGGCCAAGAAATTAAACAGCGGGTGTCATAAAAACTTCATCCTCCCTTCTAAGAATACAGGCACTTTCGCCAGCCAACCGAGAATCGAGATCCACTTCTGTTTTATTGTTAGAGCAATATTTTATGACTGGATTGTGTACAGATTTAGAATATAATGGACCATTCTCAACTATAAAGCGATACAACGTTTCGATACAACGCTGTGTTCACTGAGAGATTGAGTTACAAAACGCAGACACTGGAAGTTGTACATCTGAAACATTGATAGTTACAGGGAACTGTCGATTAGCCCTAGGTTCACTGTGAGAATATCACACTATAATATTATAAATGCGAAACTGTGTTTGTTTGTTGCTTTATTGGTTTGGGCCTCAATAACGTCGCATCAAAGCAACGAATCGACGTAATTTTTTGCATGGCTATATAATTGAAGTCCTGGAGAGTGATATAGGCTACTTTTTGTCCCGGAAAAGTAAAGAGTTCCCGTGAGAATTAAAAAAAATATTCCACGCGGAAGTCGCGGGCTAGTTCTTCAATAAAATAAGATCATAAAAGTAGTGAAAACTATGTGCTTTCATTGCGTTTCTATTTAGAGGTAAGTGGTGACAGGCAACGCAATCCATGTAAGCGGACTAACCCGAAAGAGACCCAAGTACTATCGTGATAGGCAAAGAAAACCATACTGCACATATACGACTAATATTATATGAATATGACGAAGATGAATAATTGTGTTATACCCCAGTCATATAGGTATATCTTTGGACGACGACGACGACGATGAAACCCCAGTCATATAGGTATGTCTTTGGATATACCTATATGGTTTAAGGAATTAGGGTGTGTTTATCTTAACTTGATTGTTACTTATAAATAATTAGCTTTGTTTTAAACAAAACGTAACATAACACATAATACTCACACCTCTATTATAGTCTACTGGCGAATGCTCGCGACTTCGTCTGCGTGGTTTGAGATTTTTTGGTTCCCGCGGGAACTCTTTAATTTTCCGGGATAAAAAGTAGCCTCTGTGCTATTCCAGACTATAATCTATCTTTGTGCCAAATTTCAGCCAGATCCGTTCAGCCGTTGGGGCGTGATTGAGTAACAAACATCCATACATCCATACATCCATCCATACATCCGTACATCCATCCAAACTTTCACATTTATAATATTAGTAAGATAATAGAGGTGGGAATAGGCTTCCCAATTCCCAGCTCTATAACAGAGACGTTATGCTTTTCGTGGTATTTACAGTCGGCCAGTGTACAATCTCACTAACATTTGAAGTCCGACATGCGCACTTCATGCGTAGTCTTCAATCACACGACTGTTCTGCTATCTTCAGATTATAATGAAACTTTTATAGCTTTTATTTCGATATGCCCGAACAGAGGCGCCTTAAGATAATCGTCTTCCTTATTGGGGCTTCTAGCATGACATAATCTTCGGAGCTATAAAAAGATCGATACAAAGTTTACTTCTTTCTATTTTATTCGAAAATATTGTTTGTTTTTGTTGTGTGATTTGGCTCTTTGAAAACAGCTTTAATTGTACCTATCCTATTCATGTATACTCAGTGTACTTAAACACTAGTTAATACCCCTAGGCTATTCAAAGTGTTCATCTTAACGTCATGTTTATTAGGCGTATATTTTATTAAGCCAACGTGCAATTTATTTGACATCCATTATTATTTTATTGGTGTTCAGCAAACGGATAACCAACTAAATATAATGACGATGTAGATTCCGTATAAAAAACAGATAAATAAGCTTACACAACAATAACTATTGTGCTGCCCGTTGCAATCATTAGTATTGATGACGCAAATATAACAAATTTCAAAATAGATGATAAAAAACATTAAGAGCCAATCAAGAGGCAGGAGCTCACAATGCTTTGTGTGTGAAAGAAGATGTGTACATGTTGTGTAGTGTAATAAAGGGGGAAGCGGACAAAGGTGGTAAGGAACGTAATGATTCGGAAGAGAGTGGATGTACGGAGTCGTGAATGTTAGGAACGGAGCATGAATATTACAGCCGAGGCTCAATCGCTGCCGCTCCTTTGTGTCGGACAATGTGAAGCGGTCAAGGACTTGATTGCGACAACAAAGGGTTGCGAGGCGTGGTAAAAATTCCCATTGCCGAATCGAGAATTTGATTTACCGGCACGGTATTCTGATTACCGCGAGTCCCAATACGATATTGTACGAGTAGTTATAATGATCGCGCCATTGTTGTTTCGCGGCTTGCGTGATTTATATTAATAACCATTTGCTATAATTCACTTCCATGGTAAAATTGAGCTGATTTAAATCATTTTGGTACAAAGTTATTATTATATCCTCATAGTCAAATACCATTAAGAAAATCACTCACTCAATACTGTCTAACTCATGGCTCCAAGACATCTAGAATAATAAGTAGTATCTAGTAATATTATCTGATCATACTATGGTTCATTGAAAAATAGCTATAAGCACAATGCAAAATCCGCTTTGTACAAACCTGAGTCACACAGCCGCTTAGAGCATTGAACGCGAGTTTAGAAGCATCAAAGTGAGATCAGCGTGAATAAAGGCATCGAAGCTGGACGAGGCAAGGGGTAGCACAATGTCGGCGAGGTCCAAACAAAAACTGACAACACAATACGGAGTGGCCTAACAACAGTGGCCGCTCATAAATCAACCTCTGACAAAAGTAACAAAGGTATTGAGGGTACCTTATAAGAGATCTTAGCATTGTGTTTATTCTTTGATGTTCACTAATAAAACCTTTGATTAATATCGTATAGACGGCACATACGGACCAGTTGGTATGCAAATAATGGGGCACAAAAGGTAGGAATTCCTCAGTAGTCGAAACACACGTGCTCTGGTGTGTACAAAGGAGCTAATGCTACATCTCACTCACAATGTTATTGTTGTACCCAATTCTTATAAGATTTCAACTATTTGTCATAGTACAGTCCGTCAAACTTATCTGACCCGGTGTCAGCGTCGTTATTGTATAATATGTAAAATAAAATATTATTTAATTATGTAATTTTTAATCAGAAAAAAATAAAATAAAAACAAAAACGAAACAGGCAAAAAAAATTATTTCCAATTTTGTCCACCGGGTACTTGTTCCGTTTGAAAAATACCTTGTTTCCGTGAAAAATAGGCTGATGACCACCACCACTACAGCCCATTAACGTCCCACTGCTGGGCACAGGCCTCCACTCTCATAGGAGAGAGGGAATTAGAGCCTAGACCCACCACGCTGCTCCAATGCGGGTTGGCGGACTGATGACATTTGAAGGTAAATAATCATGAAATTTGCTAGCCTTTACATGGTGACTTTTTGTTTTGAGCTTTGAAGGGGCAGCTAGCCAAAACAGAAAAATAATGTTAAAACGCCGATGCCCGATACTAGTTCTTCCGACCGATTCTTTTAGTTAGTTCCATGATCCATCCGGTAGTAATTATATCAAGTCTTATCTTCGGTTCCTTCTGAATTGAGGCTTAGAGACGGAATAGTAGATGATTCACCACGGGTAATGCGATGTATTATGTCACGGGCGCCGGGATAAATCCCAAGCGGAACGAGGGATTTTAGAGTAACTCCCGAGCGTAGCGAGGGTGTTGCATCTAGAATCCTGAGAGTAGCGCGGGAATTAGGGGCGCCCAAGATTAATACAGCATTACCCCTACGGTGAATACTCTACTTTTCACACCTCGCGATACAACCACTTCTTTCAGCTGGCGTGGCCTACTCGATTTGACAAACAAATGTCGTCAGTGCGAATCTAGGGGGCCACGGCTTCGGTTTTCGAAAATCGAGTTGGCCGCGCCTGCTGAGAACACATTCTGTTTACCGAAATTAGACTTTATGCATATAGCAATAAGAATTATGAATAAAACCTCTTTGGAATGAATAGAATTTCCTTCATATCTTGCTTCAGATGCGCGATGATTCTAAATTCAAATCACATTATAACCCTAGGGAATAATGGATTTCAGTACAACATTTATTACCCTAGGGATTTAATGTCTTACTTTAACCTTAGATAACAGGCCATGTAATAAGGCGTTGTTGAGCGAGTGGTGTGAAAAAATATTTTCGTACCACTTGCTCAAAAAAGTGACATTCTATGCCACAAAAAGCGAACATAACAATAGTCATTTTTAATCTGATAAAAACAGGGAAAGAAAATTGTACTGAATTTCATTCATCCTCTAGGGGGAGAATGTGATTTAAATTTGGAATACCTACTTACCGAAATTTATACTGAAATACATCTGTGGTTACACCATTGAGTTTGTATATAAAGCATTAAACATCTTTTTGAAAAAGGAATACGCATTTATTATGCAGTTATGATTATTAAATAAAATTACGAAAACCGACGAGGCCGTATGGGCTTGATGCCTTTACTTCTCCGACAAAAAAATATTAGTCTAGGAATTTGCCGCGTTTTTGTTTTCTTCAAATACATAAACGTTTAGTTTATTTTAATTTATTTTTTTAAATAAGTTAATGTTCTAAAAATACGTTACGATGTTAAATCAAAGCGACAGTGACAGTGAATTGTCGGATTCCATCAGTGCAAATGCTGCCGCAATTATAAATAATTTGCTTCCAACAAAATCCAAGGAAAATTATTTAAAAACTTACGAATTCTCTCTATCAATGATTGGACCAATGTTTCGAATGTTAACTTTTACTTTTGATTGTCATTATTTTTAATAAATGCTTAACTCATATTATTATTGTGTTAATTTTTTCGCAAATGGTACGAAAAGAAGAGTATTTTCCTCGGTGATAAAGCTGTCTTAGTCTTGGGTGAACTTAAATCCCTCGCTACACTCAGGACTCGTCTTAAATCCCTCGCTTCGCTCGTGATTTAAGTTTTTAACACCCTCGCTACGCTCGGGAGTAAACCTCGAGTCCTTCGTTACGCTCGCGATTTAAATCTTCACCCGCGACAGAAGACACTGCTTTATCCCCTTGGTTAATAATCTACTATTAATGAAACCGTTTCCAAGAATCAAAAAGTATTAAAGTTAAGATCGAATTGCAATAAAACTTTTTCCCATGTGTATAATGTATCAATCATCAAATATCAAATAAATATTATAAATGCGAAAGTTTGGATGGATAGGTGTATTGATGTATGGATGGATGTTTGTTACTCAATCACGTACGAACGGCTGAACGGATCTGAATGAAATTTGGCACAGAGGTAGATTATATTCTGGAATAACAAATAAGCTACTTTTTATCCCGGAAAACTAAGTAGTTCCCGCGGGAACCAAAAACCTCAATCCACGTAGTCGCGGGCATCAGCTAGTATACCTACCATATTTTCTCAGCAAAAAATGTGTTTTGTGACTTGGATTACTTATTTTCCATTCGGCATTTTATAAGCAATACATATTTTGATTAAACAACTATGATGTGGGTCAGATGTTAGTCGATCGCTGACCCAAAGATAATGTTCATTTTTTTTAATGCCTGAATCGTTTTATTGTTTTCAATTCGGTAGCATTATCAAATGAATTGTGTCTGGTAATTTAGGTTACGGAGATAAATTTGGACGAACAGACGAACATTAAATTTTATTAAGATTTATATCTAAGTATAGATAGTGTTGCTACCCAAGTTTTTGTTTGTCTATTATTGACATAATCTGAGTACATCGATTAGTATAATCCCACAAACTTACGAGTATTTGGCCTGTTCAGTTTTTATTTTTATTTTATTTTTTACTAGTTGATGCCGACTTCGTCCGCGTGGACGGAGGTGTTTTTGGTTACCGCGTGCACTGTTTAATTTTCCGGGATAGAAAGTAGCCTGTGTAATTTCAGAATATAATTTATCTCTGTGCCAAATTTCGTCCAGATCCCTTCAGCCGGTCTGGCGTGATTGAGTAACAAACATCTACCTATCCATACATCCATTCTAAGCTTTCGCATTTATAATATTAGGTATATACTAGCGACGCTGTCTCCGGGTCAGATAAGTTTGTTATACTATAGATGCATTTCATACTAATATTATAAATGCGAAAGTGTGTTTGTTTGTTGGTTTGTCCTTCAATCACGCTGCAACGGAGCAACGGATCGACGTGATTTTTGGCATGGGTATAGTTGAGGACCTGGAGAGTGACATAGGCTACTTTTTATCACGGAAAATTAAAGAGTTCCCGTGGGAATCAAAAAAACATATTCCACGCGGACGAAGTCGCGGGCATCAGCTAGTTTCTAATAATAAAAAAGTCAAACCAGTAACGACGTGCCTTGGCCCACAAGGCGATTAACTGTTTCGTGTGTGTGGGGTTTAATTTAATTGCCATACGACTTCCAAGTTAGCCCGCCACCATTTTAGACCGTGATATTACTAACTTAGCAAAGAAAAAAATACTACTGCCATCAACGGTAAAATTACCAACGATACACGCTATTTGTAGGTGCACTGTTTTCGAAAAAATATTATGTATGCTATCTGAACATAATATTATGTTATCATCGACGCTTATATTATTTCCCTATTTCTTTTGAACACACTATTGTGTAAGGTTATATGTTATCGTAACATTTTGTTCTGCATTGTTTGTAAACTTCGCTTTTATTAAATTCACACAGTGGCTTGTTTGTTTCACTATCAATTCCTTTTACTGTTGCTATTGTTTCTATTTATATAATAATAATTCAATGTAATGTTCAGTATTTCTGACTCTTGTTTTAATTTAACCCGAATGCTAGTTACATATCAACAAAAATATAGATAATTTTAAAACAAACGCGATGGTACATTGCCTACAGTAAAGTTGATAGGCAAGCTATTTTGGGCGTATTTATCTATTATTAAATAAAAATTAAAGTTCTTTCCAAAAAACCGACTTCCAAAGCCACTGTAAAGTAAAAAATAAATTTGATTTCTATAGACACACTATGTTGAAGTCGGGCGAGCCTGATGCGACAACTTTGCTTATCCTTGTAATACCCGCCAGACTTCAACATCGCGTGCAGAAATCAAAATTATTTTTTACTTTACAGTGACTTTAGTAGTCGTTTTTTTTTAAATAATTTTTATTTATAACTTTTTAGTGTCAGGGTTGAGGATTTGGAGTCAGATTTTTTTATGGGATCACCTCGAGGGCTTCCTTTAACGACTGATAGAAAAAAAAACAAATCGGTTCAGAAACCACGCCACCACCAGAAATCACCAAAAAAAATATACGCGCCGAATTGAAAACCTCCTCCTTTTTTGGAAGTCGGTTAATTAAAAGTAGGTTTCATCTGGTTAACACATCGGTGAAGTTCGTTGTATAGCCGGCTCTCGGACCATTACAAGTGCTTTTGAATAAAGGGCTAACTTGTAGAGCATAAAAAAAAGTTTCAAACCCATGGTGGATTTCAAAGACATAGTCAAAATTAGAAATAAAATCTGTGCTAACCAATATGCAAAACTTATTAACTACTACCTAGCAGAACGGAATCCTCTGTTATTCAAGATAACAGACAATTTTTCACTGCAATAGGAAACGGATGTTATTTCATTTACTTTGTGTTTTTAGAATATGTGTTCATTTCTAATAGAATTTGCCAGACGCACGTTGTAGAAAAAATAATTATCTATGCAAATTTAGATTTATGATTTTGAGTAGGTACTCCGCGTGACGATTACATGGATGTACCTATTAGATCTATCTAAGGCCTGACAAAAAAATGGTTTATCTGACAAGAAATTCTCAGTACTGGCCCGGAGTTAGGAAGTTGGCAAGGTTCCCCCTCTCGTGCCTCGTAGAGCACGTAAAGCCGTCGGTCCTGCGCCTGATCTCTCTGATCCGGTGGTGTCGGATTTTCCGTCCCATCGGGCTATGAGAGTAAAGGGCCAGAGAGTGCACCTGTGTATGCGCACACACTTGTGCACTATAATATCTCCCGCGCAGATGGCTAATCTCTCTGGAGATTGGCCGCCGTGGCCGAAATTCGGTCGGGAAGACATTACATCTAAGACCTCACTTAAATATCACTTCACAGATATTTTTAGGTAGGCTCTTGGATGGACTCCAAGACACCTTCCTATTCTTATTAGTAAAACTAGCTGATGCCCGCGACTTCGTCCGCGTCTTAAGTTTTTTGATTCCCGTGGAAACTCCTAAGTTTATTGATTCCCGCGGGAACTCCCTAATTTTCCGGGATAAAAATGTCACTCTCCAGGTCCTCAACTATACCCATGCCAAAAATCACGTCGATCCGTTGCTCCGTTGCGGCGTGCTTGAAGGACAAACCAACAAACAAACACACTTTCGCATTTATAATATTAGTATGATATGATTAAAATTAAATTTGTATAGAGGCCTGATATGCTTATAATACGGTAGTTTTAGTACCTGCATAAAGAAGCCGCACAATTTCATCTCAATTTGGATCGTCAACTTATTGGGAATTGAAGTGAAACATCGAATCGACTGCTCCGGTTTTCTTACCACCCCATTTTTTTTTTTTTTTTTATATCCACTACAAGTTAGCCCTTGACTGTGATCTCACCTGATGGTAAGTAATAATGCAGTCTAAGATAGTAGCGGGCTAGCCTGTTAGGGACATGGCAGTTATATTAAATCCATATACCCCTATTCGGTTTCTACACGGCATCGTACCGGAACGCTAAATCGCTTGGCGGCACGTCTTTGTATCGTAATGATCTCATACCTATATTGCTATCGAAGCGTACAATGAAGAAGACTTGAAAAGCACTCCAGGAAATCTAGTTCACGCTGATTCATATCTATGAAGTACGGTCACAGCAAATTAGTAGAATCTTCTAGTCACCAAAACAACGCCACATGTTCACATCCCATTATGCAATCAACAATATACACCCACGTTATGATACGAACACAATGTATGATATTGTCACAGCGCCGCGTGTATGCAATAATTTCGTTTGTCATTCGCTTTGTTTCCTCTGAAGAGCTTGCCAACATCTCGAGTCTATTTGTATTGTTATTCTTGCGGTACATTTGGCTATGTTTGACTCATTGATATAATAGCGCAACGATACGCAGTTTATTACGTAGAGAATATCCCTTAAAATTACCTATTAAAAAATAATTTGCGCCAACTTTACAACAAGAAGCACACGCTATGCAAAGTACTTATTTTATTGTTGATATTTTAAAAACCGCTCGACCGATTTCGATAAAATTTATATGGGACCACATGGGAAGTATGCCCTTTCAAATAAAAAAATCATCCTAATCGGTTCACCCAGTCAAAAGTTCTGAGGTAACAAACATTAAAAAAAAAAAAAAACAGTCGAATTGAGAACCTCCTTCTTTTTTTGAAGTCGGTTGAGAAATTGTCAACCATAGTAGGTACACGGATGTCAGTTGACTACAAAACTAAAAGGTAATTTAATGGTTGTAACTTGTAACGTGCTTGTAACGAACGATTGGCTCTGACAAAATTAATTCATATAATTTACTAGCTGATGCCCGCGACTACGTCCGCGTGGTTTGAGGTTTTTTGGTTCCCGCGGGAACTCCTTAATTTTACGGGATAAAAAGTAGCCTACGTCCTTCCCCGGGATACCTATCCCTGTACCAAATTTTATCAAAATCAGTTGAACAGATACATTTGTTTGATTCCCGCGGGAACTCTTCAATTTTCCGGGATAAAAAGTAGCCTATGTGCTATTCCAGACTATAATCTATCTCTGTGCCAAATTTCATCCAGATCCGTTCAGCCGTTCTGGCGTGTGATCGAGTAACAAACATCCATACATCCATACATCCATCCAGACATCCATCCAAACTTTCGCATTTATTATATTTATTATATTATATATTATATTATTTGATTTGATTGATTGATGGTACAGAACGTTTCAATATAATTTATAATTTTTGCGCCATTTATATTAATTTTAAACAAGTTTAAATATAGGTAAACATTTTGCTATTTTATATAGCCTCATACCTAGTAATATTATAAATGCGAAAGTGTGTGTGTTTCATGGTTTGTCCTTTAATCACGCCACAACAGAGCAACGGACCGACGTGATTTTTTGCATGGGTACAGTTAAGGACCTGGACAGTGAGTTATGCTACTTTTTACCCCGGAAAATCAATTAGTTTCCGAAGGAATTAAATAAAAGCATTCCACTATTATTATTATATACATTATACTAGCTGATGCCCGCGACTTCGTTCGCGTGGTTTTAGTTTTTTCGATTCCCGCGGGAACTCCTTAATTTTCCGGGATAAATAGTTGCCTATGTCACTCTCCAAGTCCTCAACTATGTTCATGGCAAAAATCACGTCGATCCGTTGCTCCGTTGCAGCGTGATTGAAGGACAAACCAACAAACAAACACTTTCGCATTTATAATATTAGTATGAAGTATGATTATTATAGGCATTAGCTAATATAGTATAATAGTCGACATCTTATAATTAGATACTTCCCGATTTTAGAACGTTTACTATGACAGCTTTTTACAGCTTGGATATGTACCTATCTTGGTCTTAATACATCAATGTTTGAGGAAAATAAAAATTTCTGCGGTTCGAAAAATTATTGTTCTCATCTTGAAAGTATTTTTTTGATGTTTTATATACTAGTTTCGTAACAAAAATGTTGTTCATAAAATACTGATCGTGCATCTTATCGTCGGCGCATTCTTTTTGTGTGAATTTTATTCTGTTAAATAAAACCTCATGTTATTTATGGTTTGATATTTTGACAATGCCACCACTCAGCTGCATAGGTGAGAAAAATAATTTTATTTCGTCACATTCCATTTTTAAAAATAATTTTTCAATTGGCTTATACTAGATAATATTATAGATGCGAAAGTTTGGAATTTGGATGGATTGTTTGTTATCCAATCGCGCCAGAACGGCTGAACCGAACTGGATGAAATTTAGCACAAAGATATATTATAGTCTGGGATAACGCATAGGCTACTTTTTATCCCGGAAAAAATAGAGAGTTCCCGTGAAAACCGCCCTCAATCCGGGAAAACCCGCGGGAAAACCTCAATCCATGCGGACGAAATCGAGGGCATCAGCTAGTTGTTTTAAAACAGACTTCAAGGCTTTGAATTTGGTAAGTATTTAATAAGATTATTCAATAAAATATTACACTATAATTTTAGCCTTCCAGCCTGATTTATTTATATCAACACCTCTTTGTATCCAATTAGATAGAATTACAATACAAATTAAATAACCCCAAGCTATTATAGTTTTTGTTTCACGAGTAATGCGATGCGTTTAGTTAGGTTTTATCAACCGACTTCAAAAAAAGGAGGAGGTTCTCAATTCGACAGTATTTTTTTTTTCTTTTTTTTTTTTAATGTTTGTTACCTCAGAACTTTCGACTGGGTGGACCGATTTGGATGGTTCTTTTTTTATTTGAAAGGGCATACTTCCCATGTGGTCCCATATAAATTTTATCGAAATCGGTCGAGCGGTTTTTAAAATATCAACAATAAAATAAGTACTTTGTATAGCGTGTGCTTGTTGTTGTAAAGTTGGCGCGGGAGTTTGAAGTTGGTTGTTTCAAAATATTTTTTTATATTAAATTATTAATACCTACATTGACATTTATGACGTATCGGAAAGTCCCAAAAATAACTAATAGGTGTTGATTAAAACGCAAAAGCAGCCAAAGCATGTCCCTTCACTTAACCTCAAAGACGCTTGAACGTTACTCTCTATACTACACAAATATTGTTAAAAGATTTACTCGGCAATAAAAAAGTGAAATGAACTGTCATCAGTAAATCACTCGGTAATGAGACATCATAAAAATAAATAATGCTCAGTCTTCAATTTGGCTCTTTGGCGTTTTCTTGCTCCATTTGTAACATTGTCCGGGTGCACTTTTCTCAATTGTTCTCTTTGATCTCTGAGACGCCGCTGGTCTTAATGAAAAAGCATTGCATTAGTAAAAATACTCGAAGTGTTGGACTTGGAACCCTTTCCAACGTTTCAAGTTATTTTAGTTCCAAGAGTTGTTCGGTTTGTTACAATTTGCCTCAACGGGGGTAATAAATTTTGCGATTTATTGTATCAAAATAAAACGACATAGGTAACGAAAATAAACTTTTATTAGAACTCAAAATAAATTAGTCTGCATCATTTTCAACCAAAATAGCTGATCAGATTTCTAGCAGATCATGACGTACGCACCCTATTTCTTTTGTGAGCTGAACACTTTCAATGACGGAAAAATTCTGTGTAAAATTTGATTTCATAGGTTTTCTGGAAATCATTACACATAAGAACACATGCCCAGTGAAACAAAAGAAGCTTTGTCTGGAAGAGATATTGCCTTTAAAATAAATACTATATCATACTTCTATACTAATATTATAAATTTGCGAAAGTTTGGATGGTTGTTACTCAATCACGACAGAACGGCTGAACGGATCTGACTGAAATTAGCCACAGAGATAGGTTATAGTCTGCCGTCACATATCCTAATTTTTATCCCGGAAAATTAAAGAGTTCCCGGACGACCAAAAGACCTCAAACCACGCAGACGAAGTCGAGGGCATCAGCTAGTCTGCTAGTATATTATTATAAATGCGAAACTGTGTTTGTTTGCTGGTTTATTGGTTTGTTCTTCAGTCACGTCGCAACAGAGCAACGGATTGACGTGATGTAGAATTTTAGTACTTACGTGTATAGTTGACGATCTGGAGAGTGACATGGGTTACTTTTCATGCTAAAGAGTTCTGACAAGAATTAATCCATACTAATATTATAAATGCGAAAGTGTGTCTGTCTGTCTATCTGACTTTCTGCAACGCTTTCCCGGCTCTTCTTTCCAATTTATTTTGATGAAATTTGGTACAGAGCTAAGAGTTGTATCCCGGGAAGGACATACTTCTTACCCCGGAAGAATAAAGAGTTCCCGCGGGAATCAAAACCTTAATCCACGCGGACGAAGTCACGGGCATCATCTAGTCATAAGTAAATCTTGAAGTTAAGGTTAAAATCTAATAGACCGGATGTTGGGGCTTCAACCTGGTCCAATGCTACAACCCTAAGACGCTGTTCCAGGGGCCCATCAGCTGGATTCGAGCCTCTTAGACCATTGGCTCAGGGCCTAATGCGGACAGAACTGTTCCGGCTTAACTTAGATAACTAAATTATTGATAGATTTAACTTATGCTATGCACTTACAGAGTCCAAGGTGACCACGGCTCCTCGATAAGGAAGAATGTGGGTTAAAGGGTAGGAAAGGTCAGGAATGAGAAGGTACTTGCTGTTCGGCCGTAGCTTCTTGCTTCAAGACGGCACTAACACACAACACACACAGCACAGCACTCAAAGTTCGTCCAAAAGCTGCTTAGGTTAACTATTTACGGAATTATACACAGTTTGCAGCCGACAGGTGTCAACGTGGCCACACAACTATCAATGCCACTCAGTACCGCAAGTAAGTCTTTACTTAGTACCGAAATAACTAGAAGCTAATTTCTCGCGGGAACCTTAAGCTATAGCGAGGTTCTAACAATACGGATTACAAAGAAAAGCTTATTTTTACAATCAACAATTCGAGGCGCGGCCGCTAGCAACAACCAATCTTGAACCCGTCGAACTGTCAAAACCAAAGATTTTATCAAAAAGCGCGGCAAGCTAGCTACGTTCACAAAGTATTCATCTGTCACAGCGACCACAGACAACTAATACATAGGTGGCGCGAACACCGGATATTATATTAAACAGTATTTAATGATTATAATTTTTAGTTTGATTTGTGTTTTTTCCCTTCAGTGTGCTATTTCCAAATCCAACATAGATACACCCAAGTATTACAGAATCTAATATACAACCAGTGCAAGAGCTAACTCTACATAGACACAGACTTACAAAATAAAAGTTACGGACTCGGGTAGCCGACCTGGTTTTATGCCTTATGCTATACTAGCTATTTAACAAAGCACCTGATTTATTAGACTTCACCAACTTGTAACCCTTTTATTTAAAAAAAAAAAATCCACGCGGACGAAGATGCGGGCATCAACTAGTTGTTAAATATAAATAGAACCATCAAAGACTTTCATTACAAACATTAAAGCTAAATGTACCAATAGAAAAATTGATGGAAATATCATTATTAGAGGTCACACAATGGTCCCCTAGTTCTTTGATGTGACAAGAGAACTAATCAATGATTAACTCGGAAAACATATTTATTTTTATGCCTCTTTTTGATGTCGGAATAGCCGAAGTGGGGAACGTGTGATCTTACAAATTATATTAATTTCTTTATACATTATTATTATTAATACGTGCATCCGTGTACGATATCCGTTACAACTGACAAGAATTAATCCGTACTAATATTATAAATGCGAAAGTGTGTCTGTCTGTCTATCTGACTTTCTGCAACGCTTTCCCGGCTCTTCTTTCCAATTTATTTTGATGAAATTTGGTACAGAGCTAAGAGTTGTATCCCGGGAAGGTCATACTTCTTACCCCGGAAGAATAAAGAGTTCACGTGGACGAAGTCGCGGCCATCATCTAGTCATTAGATCTTGATTTTAGTCAGTAAATCTTGAAGTTCAGGTTAACATCTAACAGCCTGACTGGATATTAAGGACTTTGTAAAACAAAAATCTAGTAAAAAAAAGTCTTCTGCACCAAAAATAGAGAAGATCAACAAAATATTAAGTGATGATTCAAAAAAATCTTAATTTAAATGAAAGTTAAATAGATGAAGCTATATGAAACTAGATAGCTTACAGTGTAATACATCTTACAACTATACCTATGTACAATGAGATCTCTATTAGAGCAAGGGTACTGTATTATCTTGTTTGGTCCCAATAAGCGTTAGATGAAGCGGAATAATCGAGTCGACAAACAAGAGGGCTGAGCGATAATGTGTCCCGATACATCGATACAATTCGATGGTTTTGAATTATGATGTAGTTTTGGTACTTATATATTTCGAGCTGTCTGGTTCATTCTTGTTTACCTACTGCTTTATTGGATATGTCACCGTAAAATTGCAAAAACCGTCAGATTGCAATCTAACGCTTTTTATCACGATATATTGTAATCTGTCCACAGATTGTGAACCGTTCAATGTTTTGAGTGTTAATTTTTGAAATATTCATTGTATTTACGTTTTCTTGTCTATTTCTTGTAGGTTAGGTTAGGGTTCGACATAAATAATTCGGGCACTTAGGTTCTATCGCGTTAATATACCTACCAAATTACAATCTTCCGAAAAATAATGCGTTAAATTGTAATCTTTCGACAGATTACAATCTCGCTAAATAGATTACAATCTAACAGTTTTCACAATCTTACGGTGACAGATACAATAAATCTGTAGGTACATGATATGAAAATTACATGAAAATTCCTACAAAAGGGTTCCTTTATTGAAATGTAAAGATGACACTCTCCAGGTCCTCAACTATGCCCATGCAAAAAATCACGTTGATCCGTTGCTCCGTTGCGGCGTGATTGAAGGACAAACCAACCAACCAATGAACCAACAAACAAACACACTTTAGCATTTATAATATTAATTAGTATTAGTATGATTTGATTAATTTGTGTTAAAACGCTGTACTTAATTCGTCATCGTCCTTGGTGACCACAGTACTTAATCAGTTTCTGCATATTGTTCTTGGCAGGGCGTTAATCTAACTCGACGATTACTCGTTCTAAACTCGACTGCAAATTGCACAAAGATGTAGCTCTCGACGGGAGAGGCATAATGAATCGCGCCTCTCTGCGGATTCTGCCATTTCCGCCGCGGCTCCCGGCTCTCCTGAAGCAGTCTGATATCGATTACAACTGAGTACTCGTAGTGCTACATTCAATTTGTTATAATAGAGTTTAATTCACATAACCGTTGTAGTTGTATCCATACTAATATTATAAATGCGAAAGTGTGTCTGTCTGTCTGCTACGCTTTCACGGCCCATCTGTTCGACCGATTTTAGTTTGTATCCCGGGGAGGGACATAGGGAATTACGCCAGAACGGCTGAACGGATCTGAATGAAATTTGGTACAGAGATAGTTTATAGTCTGGATTAATAGAAAAATTAAAGTATTCCCACGAGAAAATACCTCATAACACATGGGCCACTTTTAATCCCGGAAAATTAAACAATCAAAATATGTACTTCAAACCACGCGGACGATGTCGCGGGCATCATTTCGTTTTTAATTACTTTTATTTATGCCTGCTTCGTTCATCGTATATTCTTTTGATATTTTGTTGACGCCTGATTAAAGCTATAATATGAATAATTTTGTCATTTACAGTTGTGAATTCGAATCTAAATTTTCGCATCAAACATAATACACCGAAACACGACCACTGTACTGTACCATGTACCATGGAGCAATAATTTGCGTATTACTGCAATCAGAAATTGTAATATCAAAACAGAAACATTGATAGTAGGTACGAGAAAATCGTGATTATAATTTTGCGTATTATAGGTAAAGCACTAAAATCTGAATAGGTATGGCCTCCAAAACACTGTCGGCGCGAAAGCCTATTGTAATAACACAATCAACTGTAATGTGGAGGTGACACTTTATTTATGGCACTTGCGAAATTAGACGTCACGCGTCCATTGTTTAGTATGAATAGTGCCTTAGCTTGAATGGTTAAACTAGATGTTACTGTACGGTTCGAGAAAATTAATAACCAAGGCTGTGGCTGTGCTTACGAAACTGGGCCTGGATTTGAAATATCAAAGTGCTGTGCGTGTTTCCTACTGATTTGTTTGTTAATGTTTAAAATAATAAACACAACATCCTTGTCGATATCACCTTAGTTAATATTGCTCAAGATGGAATGCTTTAAATGTTATCTGGAAGAGAAACAGCTGTTATAGCGAGGGTGCTCTATTTTGCTAATAAACAGGATTGTATTTAAAATCTAAATATCGCTGCTTAGCATCGAAAACCACACAATCTAATTTTTTTAATGGACAGAGCTGAAATCAAAAAGCCTCTATTCTTTTGTTTATAATACTCGTTGTCATATCGGTAAAAATGACGCGATGAAACCACGAAATGTCAATATGACATGGGGATGGCGACCCAAACTTGTATCCCGGAGATGGTCATAGGCTTGTTTATGACCCAGAAAATCAAAGTGATACCACGAGACTTATAAAAGTCCAGGAGCCTTACTATCGTTGCCTAAAGCAGTATTATTTAATCTTTTTGACGCTATTGTTTTAGAATTATAATCCTTATTTTAGGGAGGCCAATGTAAGTCATATAAAACGTCAATTATAAGCAATACTGCTTTAGGCGATGCCAGTAACCCCCTTGAGTCCAAGCTGACAGTATCGCGGGCAACGTCGAGCAAGAAATACAAAAACGACGCGGTATAATGACCATAAAATATTTCAAGAAATAAACATTGAAAAACAACAATAAACAAATTGACAAACTGAGGTCGGTATGTTTGTTAAGGTGACCACATTAACAAAAAGTCGTGAGAACGACACTTAGAATACGTCTAATAAATCTCTAAAGACGTCATTGTGCCGAGTCAATTACCATAATAAACACGGCAACAGTTAGCGCAAAAACATTAAGAGATTTAACCGAAAACGCTGGTTCAGAATGTTTAGTGAAATGTCTCAGAATTACGCGGGTTGACAAATAACCGCAAATTGTGATTGTGACTCCTTGAAAGGGTTAATAATGGCTTTGATGGCGTGGGATTGTGCGGAGTCTGGATGTAATTCTGTTAGAAAGCGTAGATTGAGCTATTGTGAGCTGTTAACAAGTCTCCGTTTGAATATATGATGTTTAATTGTTTGTTTATCAACTGTCACATGTTTGGCTTTTGTCTTACTCGTAGTCCATAATAATAGGGAATCAGAGGAAATCGAATTCAATCTCGTAGTACAAGTTGATGAAAATGCATAGTTCTAAATTATAATTATTCTAGTTTTGGCTGACTATTTTTTGATAGTCACATTAATGATTAATTAATATAAGTGCATCAATCCGAAGCAGGTTCCTTTTTTTGGTTGAAGGAAGGGAAAATCCTTATGGACATCCAGCCTGGACCGGGCCTCCTGTCTCCAAGCAGTAATGTACCTGCCTAGTTGGTCTAACATTAATGCTGTCATGTCATACCAGTACTAAAATTATTGAAAAGAACTACCTTCCTAATTTAAGTAAACATTCAGTAATTTGGGTATGTAAAAGATGTACAGCACATCTTTTTAAACTTTTTATTTGAAACAGTTCGAAGAAGTTCGATAAAGGACAGTTAGGATTAACTCGAAGGATTTCCCTTTTTCTATCCCTTCAATGATATTTTATGGGGCAAAGAGGGAAGACCGCGGCCCCTGCAAAAATAATACGTGTCTGATATCTAAATTATTCACAAAGGTGTAGTAGTGGCTTTGCCGGCGACCTTATGAATTATATATGTACCATTTGATATTATTCAGCTACATTTGCCGTTAACATAATTATGAGCGGATATTGGCTTTCCTATCGTTTCCTGCAGTATTTATTCATACAAACAACTCACAAACTGTATTGTTTTATATCCAAAAAGTTGAGGTCTGTTCACTAACGTCAAAAAATATGTGTCACAAAAATCACAACATTTCCTATTATCAGTGCCTGTTAAGAATTTTATCGTGTCTACAAATTTGTGGTTTTCTTTAATAAAAATAATACCTACGTACCTACTTAGCTACTAATTACTTGTGCCCCCTTAACTGCCTCGTTGGTCTAGTGGTTAGCGTGTTCGACTGCCGTCGACGAGGTCCCGGGTTCGAGTCCCGGGCCATAATAAGTATTGGGTTTTTCTGAGTAGAAATTCACAGTACTAGCCCGGAGTTAGGAAGTTGGCGGTGTTTCACCCCCGTGCCTTGGAGAGCACGTAAAGCCGTCGGTCCTGCGCCTGACTTCTCTTTGGTCGTATCGGATTTTCCATCTCATCGGGTAATGTGAGTAAAAGAACGGAGAGTGCACCTGTGTATGCGCACACACTTGTGCACTATATTATCTCCCGCGCAGATGGCTAATCTCTCTGGAGATGGGCCACCGTGGCCAAAATTCGGTCGGGAGGACATTATTATTATTATTTACTTGTGCCCTAAAGTAAACTTAGCCAAGGTAGAGGTTATTATTTTTATTCCTTTTTAACAAAAGATTATTAAAAAAAGCTAAAACTGTGATAAAAAAGCTAATACTCGGACAATGATAGGTAGAATATAATTATTGATGAGACGATTGTATTGTTGATGAAGGTGAATAAAAAACTTAATCTAAACGTTCGCATTAAAAAAGTCGAATGCTAACATTACAAACACTAGGCATTAGGCAATATAAATAATGTTACCAAAAAGCTTCAGTAAAGTTACATGGCATTCCAAGACGCGGAGACCCAGATGTCGTGTAACAATAAGTGACCGGTGGCTGGGGTCTCGCAATGATCATTCCCGAATACATCTTAAATATACCGAGACAGGGATTCCCGAAGCTAATAATATGGAAGTTGGATATGACTTATTTTGTGAATTGTGTGTGTGAACCTCAGAATACAGAAGTGCGAACTTATGGACTCAGTAAAATAACAATTTGAAAATAAATATTATTGTACCGTTAAAATGTATTGTAAACGTTAAAAAATAACTTCATAAACATGATAATAATATTTTTACCTTTCTAAAAAAGATACCTGCTTATACCTAACAACCTACTCTAACCACTATGAAATGCACATTCCACTTCTGCCAAACAGAAGCAATATTCTAAGTGACTTTATTATAATACTGACTAACAGATGCCTGCGCGTGCAATAAGTTTTTTAATTCTCACGGGTAGGTAATCCTTATTTTTCCGGGATAAAAAGTAGCATATGTCACTCTCCATGTCCTCAACTATACCCATGCAAAACTTCACGTCGATCCGTTGCTCTATTGCAACGTGATTGAAGGACAAACCAACAAACAAACACACTTTCGCATTTATAATATTAAGTATGATAATGTCAAGATTTTTTTTGAGTTTTCCTAAGACCAACTTACCTTACCTAACTTTATTACCTACTACCTAATATGTTTCATCTTAGCGCAACTTTTTCTCTTTATATTGTACGCACTGTGATTTCAACCCTATCCCCACTACCAAAGGTTAACTGGAAGAGAATACCTCTAGGTATTAAGTTCGCCTTTGTATATTGTTTTACTTATGTGCAATAAAGATTTTAAACAAACAAACAAACCAATACACCTTCTGAATTAAAATATATTTCTAGTCCATCCAACTACGTTTCGCTTCCTAACTCCTGCTTCAAAGGGATCGTCGTCCGAAATGCCCCTGAGATTCGACAATAATTCTCTATAGCTATTCTACCGCTCCCAATGAATACCGAATTGAGACGCACCCTGCATCTTAGACTGTAGACAACATATTTCAATTTAGATTATTGCGTCGCCCACTAAATGCAATATCATTTAAAGGCTTATTGCGAGTAGTTGAGCAAAAAACTACCTTGATCCTTGCTCTGCAATCAAATTAATCAAAATCATGAAAAATAAACATAAATCAGATCGTATTGTGTACCTACATCATTCATTGACCTACCGAAATTAACAGAGATAACGCTCACAAAGGGCCTGATTGAAAAGGGCACCTTTCACTGATTCGCTACTCTTTAATCTTCCATCGAAAACAAAACTCAGGATCGTAACAGGATTGTCTGCCCGTTCATTTACTTAGCAAATTATTCTTTGTCGAACGGAAGAGAAGGCTTTGAATCCATTAATTCTCTGATGGGGTCACAAAGAGGTGGTACGAATTAAAATAATGTATTCTACGACTTCAATAGATCCCTCCGTCCGGTTCTGTTATTACAAGAATAATGTATTTAAATCAAAGTCTGCTTTCAGATGAAGATGCCCCGCTTTTGTGAGTCCACCGAATAAGTGATCACGTACGACGCCATTAGGATGTGTTTTATGTGCAAATTATAGGCTTCCATTTTTTAACTCAAATTTCAACATCCCGTGAACAATTTCGCTTCGTTAGAAAAGTTTCATGTCGTGTTTATTGTGATTTTTGGGACGTGATGAAACTCAAAGTGTAAAGTTGTTGTAACGTGTATTTCTGTTATTCGAGATTCAATAATTTATTATTGTAATACGAAATATTATACGATAAAAAGTTATTGTGACTTGTTGATGGCATATTGTTAGACCTAAATTGCATAAAGGTCAGGCACAGTTACCAGCTCCTGCATGAATTAAAAGTTTATTACTAAATAACACTTTTAGCCACTAGCTTAATTACTCACAGATTCATGTTGAATAAAAGGACTATGTAGGTAGATTTAGTACAGTCTTTGTTAATTGCAAATTCTGACACAGAGACAAACGTATTCACAACCAGCAAATTAATCCTCACTATCAAAAGGGGTTTGGGAAACTACCCCTTGTTACCGGATAAATTCGAATATGATCACCCCATCGCCGATTATTTCAGGGCAAACATTGCGATGTATTTATTCTGGTGTTTATTTTGAAGCGTAATATGTCGTGTTCCACTTTGATGTCGTGAAATCGCTTCTGTTCTTTGTCAGTCGTTCAAGGATTTACATCTATGAAGTGATACGTTTAATTTTAGATTTTACTGTCTTCTATTTCGGTTTGTTTTCCTTTGTAACATGATAGGGAATTACCGTTTTTGAGATTCGCATCGGTCTGTGTAGAATTATTGCATATGGTTGGTTGGAGTTTGTTTGGCAGTATGAATGGTTCATTATACGTAGGGATACTTTGAGCGGGGCGCAGATAATATTTGCGATGTACACCATTGTTTATGATTTGGACAATTGTTTGTGTTGCTCTGTCAAAGGATGTGCACTTGTTTGTTTTAAGCGACGACAGCTAGGGGGATCGAACGGAGTATTATAAACAATATCATTTTAATGATACATTGAACTTTAGTCTTCTTTCTTTTCTCTGTAGCTCTGCGCTTTGAAGTCGCTTTAGGTTGACGTAAAGCCGCAACTTCGTCATGTAGAAAAATATTGTGTTTTCTCGTGTTGGTTTGAGAAAAATCTTCAAGTGCTGCTCGGAACAAAATTTCTCTATCGAAAGCTTTCCTTTGCGGGCAACTGTGCGGAAATGTAGTGGCATCTTGACTCGAACTCGGGTACTTACTTGTATTTTCATGCTCAACTATAAGCCCGCCATTTTTATTTCCACTGTTTCATTCAGAAGTGTTTTGTGCACTTTTCGAGTGGATTGCATTTGTTTCACAATAATTTTTATTCAAAAATGTACCATCGTAATTGAATAGAAAAACTTCATGTTAAAAGCTCTTTTAAATATTTTAAATACATATATGATTTTTTCTTGCTGCAATGTTTATTATAAAAATGTCGAGGTTGTGAACCACGTTGATTCAATGTAAAGGCGAAAATTTTAATCACGACATTAGATTTTTTCGCTTTGATTTTGATTTGAGAAAAACGAGTGAATTACTTTACATATTATTATTTTAGAAAGAGCAAAATTTATGTCGTGTTTTATAATATTAAATAAAGAGTAATGTTCCCTGAATTTACCCTTGTCTGAGTTTTAATTTGATTTTGATAATCAATGCCTATTTGCAAGTGGCTAAAAATTGGACAGGTTCTCATCAGGTAAGATTGAAGTAGCTATAAAAAAACGATTACACATTCAGCAAATACTAGTACCTATCTGTAATAAGAACAATTACGTGCCACATTTGGAGGTAGCAAGTCTCTGCGATTATCCTAAACAAGAGGGCCTGATGAGTGCATTGTGTCGTCCTGAGGTCATTCAGGGAAATGAACCAAGATTGTGAGGAGGTAGTGAAAAAGGTCGCGTAAAACGGTGCTTCAACGTTTCACCAAAACTTTGCCTTTTGAGATATCTACAGTTCTTATTAAAATAGCAACTAAAAGGTCTTTAGATTTCAGTTCCGCTAGCTGTCATTTGTTTTTACTTTAGATTCTAAATTTACTTCATATTACAGTCTCATATCTCTATTGTATTCTTACATATTCTATTTAGTAGATACCAACTACCAGAGAGTTATAAAATAAGAAGAAAAACAGATAAATAGTGGACAAGGAAGCACTTATCTCTATAAGAGATATCTACCAGTGACCCATGGCAGTGAGAAAGGTTGTGGAGGAAGAATAGGTACAACAAGATATGAGATAGAATGAAACGAGATATTATATCATAATCTTACATAAACACACATACATTTATATCTATAATCTAAATTAAAAAAGCAATAAAATATTGGAGCAGTGGACAAAAGTCAAAAGCATTAAACTCTTAGGTTTTTGAAACGATTATTTTCAGATGGTAGTGATAATAACCGGAACCGACGGCTTAACGTGCTCTCCGAGGCACGAAGAAAACGAAAATGCCAAATTTGAACCTCCAACGTTGCTTAAAAATCGCAATCGAACTGATATGCGTTGTCACAACTAGGGCACTCGTCCCTCTTGATTTCGTTAAGTATACATAATTTGCCCTATTATTATCGCAGGGAAAGTCGAAAATATTTTCCCTGTATCCATTCTGTAGGTACAGTCGGGGGCACAACAAAAAGATGTTGTACTAATCTTCCCGGTGATTGAGCATTGTGCCGGCGACATTACCGGCATTGTTTGCGACGGCATAATCATAACGTCTCTTATTACCCTAGCAGTCAAGGGTACTGACAAATATGGAGACAGACTATTATTGAAGACTTGAATATTATTATTCACAAGAATAATACTATGAATTATATAAACTGGTTACAGAAATGAATCATTTCTGTAACCAGCAGCATTGTATTATTAATGTTAATATACTAAGGGATAATAGGATAAAAATTGCTTAATTTTAGGTTAAAAAATAATGTTAATTAGTAAGTTTGAGATAATAATTATGTTAATGCCTATCTACTTATTAACACCGATATTTGTACGGCTAGCGGCATGAAATAGTGCTTCTATAACATAAATAATTAAATGTCTCAACTTACATTAAGTTCCTATTTCAACAAATTGATTATGAATTTAAAAAAACCGGCCAAGTGCGAGTCGGACTCGCGCACCGAGGGTTCCGTACTCAAGAAGTAGGTATAATTACCTTTGTTAATGAACCGCAAAACTAACTTTGTTTGTAGAGGTTTACTGTTAATATCAAAAAATTACGTTTGTTGTATGGGAGCCCCCCTTTAATATTTACTTTATTGATATTTAATTATTTATTTTGAAAGGTAATATACAAGTTAATATTCTGTGAAAATTTGAACCGTCTACCTGTTACCGTTTTTAATATTGAGCAAAAAAATACGAAAAAAACACGTTTATTGTATGGGGACCCCCCTTAATATATATATTTTTTTAATTTTTAGTATTTGTTGTTATAGCGGCAACGGAAATACATCATTTGTGAAAATTTCAGCTTTCTAGCTATCACGGTCTATGAGATACAGCCTGGAGACAGACAGACAGACAGACAGACAGACAGACAGACAGACAGACAGACAGACAGACAGACAGACAGACAGACAGCGGAGTCTTAGTAATAGGGTCCCGTTTTTACCCTTTGGGTACGGAACCCTAAAAAAGAAAAAGTGCGGTAATAGGTGGCGTAATAATTCCTAATTGGATGCAAACAAATTTTCACAAAATCTATTTGAAAATTCTATTTCCATTACTTACTATAGTATATTATAAAGTAATGGAAGCTTCCAATAAGAATCCGTTTCCATACATTTGCCTACTTAGAACGCATTGTCGCGTGCCCAATGGGTAATTTCCCCTATTGTCAGTCACAAGAAAATCTTTCCTACAAGGATGTCTACCTTCTACTAGAAGTGATTATTATTATTACCTTAGAATATTCTAATTTCTATAGAAAGTGAAACTGCAAAACCAACTCTATTATTATTGATGAAAGGGAAAATGACAGGACAGACGTATTAGAAAGAATATCCGTATTTTTTTATTTATCCAATAAATATTCTTGTTAGGTAGGTAATATATTCAGGAAGTTTGTACTTCCTGACTATATATTACCTACCTAATTAAGATTTTAACAATTCACAATATGCAATCCTTAAAAGTAACTTTAATTACAATAATATTATTTCTTTTTATTCAAAAGTAAATATGTCACACCATAAAATCTAAATTACCATTCTTAACGCTTACAAATTGGAATGATGAAAATGGCGCATTGAAAATTCTATTTACACGGAACGCTTGGTAAATTTATTCTGTTATTGTGAATAAACTTATTATAGAAAAGAATAATCCAGTTACTGGTCCACGGGGAGAAATACTCGGGCACTTTTCTGAGGAAGCGGGAAAAATCTACGTTCTTCATTGGATTAAGAATGCTTCACAATATTTCTAATAAATTCTTGTTTTTCATTGTACGTTTTGACGTCTAATTTAATTTCTCTGTTTCTGCTGTTGCTTTTTGTTATTTTTAACCCTCCGACGCAAATCTATACTAATATTATAAAGGCGAAAGTTTGGATGGATGGATGACTGGATGTTTGTTACTCAATCACGCCAGAATGGCTGAATGGATCTGGATGAAATTTGGCATAGAGATATTATAGTCGTGAATAACTCGTAGGCTACTTTTATCCCGGTAAATTAAGGTGATCCCACTGGAACCAAGAAACCTTTATCCATGCGGATGAAGTCGCCGGCATCAGCTAGTAGTGTTATAAGTTTAACGTGTGTATCTGTCTGAAGCATTGTAGCTCTCTAGCGGATGCGCCGTGACTTATTTTGAGAGTATTCTTGAATGAATGAATATAACTTTATTTTATTCCATACAAAGTTATTAAACAAAATAATAATAAAATTTGTCATTTTTGAAACAATTATCATGAGATTGTTATAATATTAGATAAGTACAAATTGTTAGTATGCCTTAATAATGTTATGCTATTTTGTATGGACCCCCTTCCGGTAAAAGTGTGTTCTTAGCTATAATTAAAGAAAATCTGTTCAGCTGTTTGAAGCTGTTCCTAGTTGATGAAGTTATGGGAGCAATATTCACAAAGATCTATTCGAAATTTGGTGACCTGTTACTTGAATTTGTGAGGAGATTTTTAAATTTTTAATTGACAGTTATCTTATATCAATGTATGTTTTTTAAAAGAGGTCGATAGAATAGCCAAGAATGCTGTGTCATCTGGATCTGAAGTAGTAGTTATACCAGACCATACAGAACTATTATTAAAATATAAGGTAGAGATTTATAATAATTGGAAAAGATACTTTAACGAAACATCAAATTCAAAAGGAATATGGTACAAAACGATACAAAAAGAACCTCCTCGTATACCTTGGTTTACTAATGTTAAGTTGTGTAGAAAATTGATAGTTGTGGCTCTCAGGCTTCGCTCTGGGCACACCCTACTATAGCTATTTATGCAACTGTATCGTAATGAGGGTCATTTTAATTCGAGTGCTGTTTTTTGATACGAGGCTTGCCGAGTATCAAAATAGGATAGTACGAGAATTAAAATGACTAATTACGTACAGTTGCATACAAGATTTTATCTACGACAAGGACGTCTTTATAATTTTTTACTTTATAAATTAATAAAAAAGTCAAATCAATCAAGTGCCAGAACCCAGAGCCGCTAAGCTATAGGTATCCTATTTATGAAGATAACCATATCGATACAGCTACGACTCATAACGATACAGCTCCCATACAACGAACTGTATCGTTATGAGAAGCAAACACGAAAGAGGGTTCAATTCGATATAGTTGTCAAATTCGAAATTGGAACTTTTCGATGCTGGAGTAGATAAAATAGTTTTAAATACCTAATGCAAAAAGCGGACTCAAAAAATTGTTCAGTTTGTGGTACTATAGAGGACACACGGCATCTTTTGATGGAGTGTGCCCGGACTGAAGACATGCGAGCTGCACTGATACTTAATTTTAATCTTAATTTGGCAGATGTGGGTCAGAGTGTTTTTGCGGTACCTTTTTCGTTAGCTGCGAGATTGGTATACAACTTCATATTAAGAATGGATACAGAAAGATGAAGTTATACCAATTTCAAAAGCTTTGTTTATTGCATTATTGTGTTTAATTTAAGTAAGATATAAGAGTTTAAACGGGTATTATGGGTCTAGCATAATCCTTCCCTTAAAAATCTAGAATTAAAAAAAAAACTAATGTAAGGTGAAGATAAATATAATGTTTCCGTTTCAACACACAGTTTTAGTAAGAAAACTAAATTGTAAATAATAATCACATTTGCCCATGGCTTCTTGCAATAGTCTTGCCAGAGATTTTGTTTTTTTGATTTTTGTAATGCCTTCAAAAGTATGAGTTCAAAATAAAGACTTAAATAGGCTTCAATAATAAGCACACTTAACATTTCTCAGATAACCTTATACTCAAAAGTAATGTATTTTAGACGTTGAACAAGATTTTAGTCCCAAGCCATAAGCAATTTGGTTCTGGGAAGGACACCAAGTTGAAACTTAATTACCTTAGATCTAAGAGTGTCCGATACGAGATTTCGACTTGAGGACTTATTTAAGACGGGGCGTAGCAATTTCCCTTAACTAATAGACTGGAAGCTGACTTGCACCGGCCATCTCAGGTTCATTCCTAAACGGATGCACATGTTAACATTTAAATTAGTCTAACTGCTCACTGATTGACTTGGAAGGCTTCGACTGTCCTTCAATTGCTAATTAATTACAATCTTTATATCATCAAGGTGTTGCTGTTTTTTTTAACTTTATCTTTGGCTTGTTAGTTGTTACCTTAATATTAGTCAGGGTAATAAGTTAGTATTGGGTTTTTCTGACTAGAAATTCTCAGTATTAGACCGGAGCTAGGAAGTTGGCGGTGTTTCACCCCCATGCCACGGAGAGCACGCAAAGCCGTCAGTCCTGCGCCTGATCTCTCTCCGGTCGTGTCGGATTTTCCGTCCCACCAGGCTGTGAGTGTAAAGGAACAGAGTGCACCTGTGTTTGTGCACACACTTGTGTACTATAATATATCCTGCGCAGATAGCTAATCTCTCTGGAGATTGGCCACAATATTCGGTCTGGAGGACATTATTATTATTATTATTAGTAAGAGTTTTTAATTTTCTAAACATTTCACTCATGTTATTAATAAGCCTAATTACAATGAGGCTTATTAATAACATTCCATTTATTTTGAATGTTTCTACTTTTCTAGCTTTCATATTTATTTACTTGTATTTTAAAACTTATCCTCTATACTGAGATATCTTGTTTTAAACTTTTGGTTTTTATTGGTAATCTCACATGTTTTACTTGAATTCACCATCCATGCATCTTAAGTCAGTAATTCTTTTAAAACTATGACGCAAATGATCTCCCATTGAAACACTTCGCGAAATACAACAAAGTTTTCATCAGCGCATTTAAAAGCGATTTTTCCACGTCGCAAAGGGTTGGCGGCTCGTTTAACAAAACAATTTACCGTCAATTTAGTAACGTCATTGTTTCCGCCCAACGCTCCCCTTCTCGAATTGAAATCAGCTGTGCCCTATTGAACCTTACCCTAATATTTTTGTAGCGCTACCATCAAATTTTCATTAATATACCTTGTTATTTGAACTTTTTAATTGAAATGATAATTGCGGTTTTTGCAAAAATGTCAGAATTTACATATCTAACTATCTAAGATAGCTTAATTTATCATAATATGAAAAAAAGCATTGCTTTCCTTAACCTAGTTTTTATACCTCAAGTATTGGAGGATTTGCACAAATTAAAGTTTGGGTGAGAAATCTTCCAATACTTATAGAAATAATGGTTTTATTAATTTACATTAAAAAATAACTATTTTTTGTCGTAATTATACTTATTTACAGTATAGTTACTCATGATTATAACAATACTAGCTGATGCCCGCGACTTTGTTCGCGTGGATTGAGGGTTTTAGTTCCCGCGGGTTTTTTTTCCGCGATAAAAAGTAGTCTTATGGTTTATTCGAAACAATAATCTATCTCTGTACCAAATTTCATTCAGATCCGTTCAGCCGTTCTGGCGTGATCGAGTAACAAACATCCATCCATCCATACATATATCCAAACTTTCGCATTTATAGTATTAGTACAGAGCACAGAAAGTCAAAATCTATAATATTTCCTGAACAAAACTCTGCAATAGAACTTCTGCACAATTTTCCGAACGTAATTGACTTAACTATTTTCGCGCCAAATCGCCATATTGTTCCCGCCACTGCGTGATGTTATTGTGCTGGTAATAGGAAGGAAATTAATAGTTACAAACGTCAATTGTATTGCATTCTACAAAAGCGTTACTCTCATAGATATAGGGATTATTTAAGGGTGGTTCGTTTCAAGTTTAATGTGGTTTTTGGTTGAGAACTATCGAGGGATGGAGTGACTATTATACAATAACAGTAAAACCATTTCAATTCCAACGTGCTTTCATTTTATTATTGTCAAGTGCAGATTGGTTATTCATTTGATTTACAAATGGATTTGCAGAGTTCGATTTCGATTTTCTAACACCTACCTGCCTTTTATAAAAATAAACCCTTTTAAAATCATCGGTTATGCTCTTTAAGCACATTTTAGCTCAAAATGCTTAGCAGACAGGCAACAAGAGCAAAGATGTATGAATTGAAAGGTTTGGCTAATATGTAGGTGTTATTATAAGATTACTAGAAGAAGACTTCGCCCGCGTGTAGGTACCAAAATTCTACATCAATGCCCGCGTGGATTAAGTTTTTTTATTCCCGCGGGAACGCTTTAATTTTCAGGGATAAGAAGTAGCCTATGTCCTTTCCCGAGATACAATCTGTCCCTGTACCAATTTTTGGATTTTTGAATATTTATGTAAATAAGGAGGTAGGTACAATAATTGGGGTTTGAAATTGGTATGAAAATCGAACTTAACGTGAGCGAAGCTGCGGACAAAAGCTGGTTTTCACAGTTTATCCCTTAGTTTCTACCGTAGGGATTTAAAATATTTTTTCGGCACTAAGTAGGTACTCCTATTTTTGTTTCTTACGATAAAAAGCCACAGTGTTAAATAAGATGCCATGCCAATATCCTCCAAGTATTCGTAGCTCCATAACCTCGAACCTCCCCTTGTCAGGAGGCCGATAACACAATTTCTAGTGTCACTGTGCTGACGGGACTTTATTTCATTAAGGGCTGTATGACTTCCGACCCCGAGGCAATATCGATTCACTTAGTCCCAGTTCTCAGCAGAAAACTGTCCTAATTTCTAACGTCGATTTTTTATACTTGTGACTTGAAATTTTCACTTTTTTATGTAAATCAGATTGCGTTGTAATTATTTTCCTACGTCTATTGGAGGCTAACCTACTTGTGGCTTGAAATTTTCAATTTTTTAAGTAAATCAGATTGCGTTGTTATTATTTGATAACACTATTTATATCCTACCTCTATCAGAGGCTAACCTACTTGTGGCTTGAAATTTTCACTTTTTTAAGTAAATCAGATTGCGTTGTTATAATCCCTTCCTCTATCTGAGACTTGGAAGTTTATAATTATTAATTGAAATATCGGTAAATCTAGTACCTATCTCAAATTTGATTTCGGTATTTCTGGTGTATCAAATTTACAAAGCTTTACATTCACACCTTTATACACCATTTTAAATAGTATTGCTTTACTAAAAACATATCTAATACTAGATGATGCCCGCGACTTCGTCCGCGTGAATTGAGGTTTTTCGGTTCCCGCGGGGACTTTTTGGATAAAAAGTAAGCTATGTGTCATTCCAGACCAGGGTCTATCTCTGTGCCTAATTGAATCCAGATCTGTTCAGCCGTTCCGGCGTGATTGAGTAGCAAACATCCATCCATACATCCGTGCAAACTTTCGCATTTATAATATTAGTATAGATATAGATTTGAAACAGCATCTTATTATCCAATTATGTACTCAAGCATGTTCAATATATTATGTATTTAGGTAACTTACGTACAATCATGTAACCCCAATCAATAAATAAGGGGGTCCCAATCGTCTTCATTGGCTGTATCAACAAATGAATTTCTTGTTCCCACACCGTCTGGCTTCGTTTGATGTCTGTTTGTTAGGTACATACCGTCTTAATTGGGCTACGAAATTGACTTATTTCATTAACTGATGATTCTTATACTACAGATGTACTCGTATATCTAAAAGGGTACCTACACCGTTTCTTGCTAACGTCTTGAAGAAATAAACTTTGATGTTTTACATATATCTAGATCATATTTTAAAACATCATCTACCATATCAAGATGCTATTAGGATGACAGTTAGCATTCTATCCTTTTCTCTCGAGTGGCTGTTATCATAAGAGGAAATGAGATACACCTGTTTTTCTTATCCTAATAGCATCTGGATTGGGTAGTAAAGTATATTTAAGTAATAATTTATGGAAAGGTTTTCTGTGATTAATTTTATCCATGAAGGTTTCCAGCAAAAGAATAACATTTTTCAGGAGAAATCTATGTTTATGAATATGAATTAAAAGCTCGATACCCTGTAATTGTAATTGTTTTATGCAGAAACTATTACTAGGAAGGTGTGGTAAAGGTAGCGTAAAAAATTTGAACTAAGGGTACATAAGCTAAAGTTAGGGCAAGAAGCTAAGGTTTCTCAGGGTAATGAAAATCTGGGGAAATACTTTGTAGGCTAAAACTTCGAACGTTGTACAGCCGGGCACCTTAAGTCCAAATCAGAAGCAATTAGTACAATCAGCAGAGCCCAATTAGATGCTTTAACGAAGCAAGTTCGAGCCGAAGTTGCTGACAAATACAACGCCTGTCCGACCTGAGAGAGGATACGATGTGTTTATGTTTGCTAACAAGCCTGATACCTACTGGTTCTTGAGTTTTAGCTGTTTAATTCAAACCATTAGCTGTTACTGTAGGTTGACGATTTTAATTCGATTTTGAGTTTCTCTCGCAATGTGTCGATATATGGTCGAAACTCTCTCACATGTCGTTTCAATTGGAAAACACCGACTGAATAGGTGAACTCCTTTGTAATTTTGGAGGTAAAACTCCAATGGTAAATAATCTTAAATTAAGTCTTTAATTTTAAAGTTCTGTATGAGTTCACGAAATCTGATGGGTTGTTTTTTGTCCACAGAAACATGTCATCTAAAAGAAAGTCGCCACCCTCAAAATTGCAAGAAGGAGCCGCTGACACACAAAAATCTGAACCGGGACCCGCCAACCTGGATTTCTCCGACCCCCACGAGTCAGACGAGAACGATCACCAGAATTTCTACAAATTCTCACCAAGCTCTTCCCCTAGAACCTCAATAAGTGAGGAGGATACATACGAAGTCGAACAACCAAGCAAAAAGCAAAGATTTAACCAATCATTAGACATGACAAACAACCTTCTAGTCCCATCCTCCTTTCTAAGTCTCCACCAAGTCAGCGATCTTCAAACTAGAAGACGTGGCTCCTCAGAATGCAGTAGTCCAGGAGCTGAAGCGAAAGTTTTGGGACTCTGTAATAATAACAATTCATTGCTTAATCATAATAGCGCGTTGTCGCTTGCCGCACCGCATAAGCGGTCTATGGATGATGTTCTGAAAAGATTAACGTCCAAAATGAACAATAGTACTATTAAAGAAGAGAAGAGGCCTACACCATCGACGACACCTGTGAAACAAAACAAGTAAGTAATAAACCATTTTCTGAACTAAAGAACAAGTATAAAAACCGGCCAAGTGCGAGTCGGACTCGCGCACCGAGGGTTCCCTACTCAAGAAGTAGGTATAATTACCTTTTGTAATGAACCGCAAAACTAACTTTGTTTGTAGAGGTTTACTGTTAATATCAAAAAATTACGTTTGTTGTATGGGAGCCCCGCTTTAATATTTACTTTATTGATATTTAATTATTTATTTTGAAAGGTAATATACAAGTTAATATTCTGTGAAAATTTGAACCGTCTACCTGTTATTGTTTTTAATATTGAGCAAAAAAATACGAAAAAAACACGTTTATTGTATGGGGACCCCCCTTAATATATATATTTTTTTTAATTTTTAGTATTTGTTGTTATAGCGGCAACGGAAATACATCATTTGTGAAAATTTCAGCTTTCTAGCTATCACGGTCTATGAGATACAGCCTGGAGACAGACAGACAGACAGACAGACAGACAGACAGACAGACAGACAGCGGAGTCTTAGTAATAGGGTCCCGTTTTTACCCTTTGGGTACGGAACCCTAAAAATGATACAATAATATCTATCTGCGTCGTATTCCTCTTTACTGAGGTTCGTGACCCCTTTCCATTAATCACATATTGGTAGGGATAATAATGCGGTGGGGTCTCACGTCCTAAGAGTTAGAGTTTGAGAGTATTTAAACTCTTTAGTTTTTGTAACGATTATTATCAGATGTTAGTGATAACAAACGGGACCGACGCCTGAACCTGCTCTACTAGGCACGGAGGAAACGAAAAGGCCTCCAAATTCCGCCACCCATCCAGTGACCGACTTGGGTCAACGTTGCTTAACAAACGCAATCTACTGATATGCGTTGTCACAGTTAGGCCATTCGTCCCTCATAATAATATACTCAATCAAATAAACTTTTTGAAGCGTTCATTGTTGAATGTTAAATTGGACGAGTAATAGTAGTGAAAACTTAACTTCGTAGCATAACTTTACTTAAAGTAAGTATAGCTGCGACATCAGTCGTGCTTTGGTCTGAGAAAAGCAAGGTTTCTAAACATCGATATATCGAGTGATTCTTATACCAAATATTGATATTTTCCTAAAGTTTATTTTTGTGGTAAAAAAAAAAAAAGACGTGTGGCACTCGGAGACTGCCGCGGTAAAGCTATTGCATAGCATTTTTATCAACTTACCTAACACTTTGGTTGCTATGACTACCCGCGTTGCTGACTTCAAATTATTGAAAATAAAAAGACCATTTTTATGAAAAGATGATTTGGAATATAAAGGCGAAATAATTTTAAAGAATTATGTTTTTGAACAACACAAGTAGTCATAGCAACCAAAGTGTTAGGTTTTTTGTAACGGAATTTCTGGATTCGGTCTCCACGCTCAAAGCCCGCGATAGAAGCTATGCAATAGCTTAAAAATTGTCGGCACTGGTGAGAGGCCCAAGTGTAAGCAAATCGTAATCATTTGACAGCTTAAAACGTATTACTCGAACTGTTTTAGGAGTTCAAATACATACTTTTTAACGTGCAGGCATCTATGAACTCCTTAAACAAGTCGAATTATACGTTTGACAAACGATTTCGATCACGATTTCCTTACACAATCGGGGGTCAGTTTTTAAATAAACATTATTAGCACGCAGAATAACATTGATTTATCCACAATGTCATGCATAATATTATTATAGTTTATTATAACTATAATAATGATTTCCGTATCTCGGGTAAACACTGCGAAACAAAACATTTGATTAATGAATAATACATGATATAGAAAATTACCAATAAAGGTGGCCAAAGATTATCTCTAACACAATAAAGACGTTTCCACAGACGTAATAATTATTGATTCAAGGAGTTGGTACTCGTAAATTAAGGGCCCGTAATGAAAATTAACGAATTTATGGTGCTAATTCGCTTTTACAAAACAATCAAGTGAGTACAATACATTGAGATTTCAAACTTTTTGGATTAATCTATACGTCACGTAAAACTGTAACAATTTATAATATACTAGCTGATGCCCGCGACTACGTCCGCGTGGATTTAGGTTTTTTGGTTCCCGCGGGAACTCCTTAATTTTCCGGGATAAAAAGTAGCTTATGTTTTAATCCAGGTTATAAGCTATCTATGTTCCAAATTTCAGCCAAATCGGTTCAGTAGTTACGGCGTGAAAGCGGAACAAACATACAAACAAACTCACTTTCCCATTTATAATATTAGTAAGGATTGTACGGGAGCAGGTGATATGGCTCGACCGTAACAAAGGATGGTCATCCTCCGAGCGGGTGTTGTGCTCGGGGACCACTGGTCCGACGCGACGGTTCATCTTTGGATTCGTAATCGTGAGTTGGGCTCTTCGTGGTCGCGTGCATCGTACTAGCAAATGCCATCTATTGGATTATGTGCGGACTGTGAAGACCGCCACAATATTATTAAAAAAAATATAGAAAAATACAGACTTATATAATTACAATTTTTGTTTACACGTTGCGGCCAAAATTAGTTTATGCCATCTACTAGTTAATGCCCGCGACTTTATTTTATTCCCGCGGGAACTCCTCAATTTTCCGGTATAAAAAGTAGCCTATGTCACTCTCCAGGGCCTCAACTATACCCATGCCAAAAATCACGTCGTCGTTGCGGCGTGGTTGAAGGATAAACCAACAAACAAACACTTTCGAATTTATAATATACTCGTAACTATGATTTCTAATTATACTGGGGTGTCCCAGAAGTTAAGAGACAAGTCAATGAAAATTTTTTTTAATGAAAAATTGTATGTCAACTGTTATGTGTGTCATTATAAATTATACAAAATAATAATCCAAATACAATCTATATCAAATTTGCTCCTGCGATGCCTTTATAGCCGATTTTTCTCAAATTAATGCTTGCACGTCTCATGACTGCTTTTCCAGAAGTTGTTGCCACCCGTTTGGCCAATCTAGCCCATCTTTGTTTGAAAGATGTCAACGTTTTTGATTTTTCTGAATACTTTTTGTATTCCTTTTTACACAGAGCCCAAAACATTTCGATACCTCGAGCTTGAGGAACATTTGGAGCATTGTTTTGTTTCGATATGAATTCGACGCCCATAGATTGCAAATATTGAGTGACTTCAGACTCGTAATGACACGAAGCCATATCCGGCCAGAATACAACGTCTTCCCTCTGATAATACTTGTCTATAAACGGTATTAATCGCTTCATAATACACTCTCGATGATAAACTTTTGCGTTCATAGACCGTGTACAGATAAATGGTTCGGAAACATTGCCGTTTTCGTCTATAGCTTGCCAAACCAGATACTTCTTGAAAAATTTAGACTTTGTTTTAACTTTTTCGCTGTAATCCACCTCACCACGACTGGTAGCGTGGAAATATTGCTTCCCAGGAATATCAGAGAGGTCAACCGGTACATAAGTTTCATCATCAATTATGAGAATTTTTTTCAAAGTTTTTTGGTAAACTCGACGGCAACCTCGCTTAGCACGCACTTCTTGGTCTTTCACGTACTTTGGAGCGGACAATTTCACAAAAGCCTTCATGCCCAGATCTTGAACTTTAATTCTGGATATGCTTGACTTAGATATTTTCAATTTGTCCGCCGCAGTCCTCACAGATGTTGAAGGTGCTTCTTTAAAAACCTTTTTTACCTTATCTATGTTTCGATCAGTTGCTATGGTACGTTGCCTTCCCGGAATCTTCTTAAAATCAGTCTCTCCTGAGTCTTCATACCGTTTAATTATCCTGTAGATACTTGTTCTTATAGCCCCTTCTTGAGAAAAATGACGAACTGCCTCGGATTTCCCATTATTCAGATAGTACTGAATTACTCTTTTTGCAAACGATTCTCGTTCGGTTCGCTTCATGTTAGAAAAACATCGACAATATTTTCAAAACCACGCGAATTTGACAGATTTGTTACGGGTGGTTACCATGGCAACAGTTATTTTTTTTTTGTGAAACCTTTTTCTTGGCCGATATGAACACTCAGTTTTGTCTCTTTACTTATGGGACACCCTTTATAACAGTGAATTGACCTAACCTTCCCTCATTTTTATTTCGTTATATCCTCTTAAGTTCGATCTAAATGAATAACCTTCGTTCAGTGCGAACTAATCGACAAGTGCTAGCATGAGTGTTTTTGCCGCGGATAATTTAAATATTATTGTCGTTAACGAATTTAGGTAAATAGACTTGTTTGGTTGTTAATAATAATTGAAAGAATTTACTCGAGTAAGCGTTGGCTACTGTGCCTACACTCAGTGTCAATTAATTATAACATCTAATTCTAGCTAGAAATTCTATAAAATCTATTTACGAAAAATATACTAACAGGCCGTCGCCCGCGACTTCGTATTTCGTCTTACGTACGTACGACGTACTTCGTGCGTCTATTTAAAAATCCCATGTTAAGTTTTTTAATTTTTCCAGAAGAAAATTAGTCTAGATGTCACACTCCAGGTTGACGTTTTTTGATTTCCGCAGAAACTTCAATTTTCCGAGATAAAAATTGTCCTTCCCCGGGATGTAACCTATCTCTGTACCGAATTTCATCAAAATCGGTTGAGTAGTTGGGTCGTGAAATCGAAACAGACAGACAGACAAACTTTCGCATTTATAATATTAAGTAGGTAGGGATATTGTTGGTAGAATGTAGTAATTATTTAATTTACCTAAATACTAAAACACAGCTATTCATATTAAACGACGAAATTAGGGTATAAACACGACTGACGGGACAGGACAGAACGTCAGCGCGATACGTTGATGCGTTGCCATGACTTTTATATTGCCATGGCATGACTAAATGTGTTTCCCAAATATACGTTGCCATCATTGATGATGTCCTGTCAGTAGTATGTTTTAGCCCTTAGAAACAGTGTTTTTTATCATAAAAAAGTCTCAACAGCTTCCCTTCCCGTATCCCACTAAATGTCACCACATAATTACAGCGTCGTAACTACCATTTTAATTACCAACTGTTTTACTGTCCCACCGAAATAAAGCAAGTGCTAGCCGTGCTTAGTGGTTTTCTATTTAATTGTCCATTTAATGGGCAGTTAAAAACAATGTTAAGACCCACCACGAACCTTGTAATAGCTGAGCGTGGTTGTAACTAGCCTTTTATAGCACTCGTGCGTTTTAGCGTGTCCTTGGATTACGGAAGTGCTCAAAGTTCATTGATTTTTTGGTATGTGTTGTTAGTTGTAGAACATAGAGGTTTCAGTTTTGTCCAGTTCATCTATTCGTTTGGCCCATTGTACCTGCCTAAATAAATTAATAATAGAAATAATTTTTTTTTTTAATAAATTAATAATAAGTAATAAATTATTTTTTATTCAGGTTTTTTAGGTATGTTTGTATGGATATTTATACAAATATACATAGATTTAGGATTTGTCTCAACAACCTAAATCTATGCTAATATTATAAATGCGAAAATTTGGATGAATGGATGGATTGTTACTCAATCACGCGAGAACGGCTGGACGGATCTGCATGAAATTGGACACAGGGATAGACTATAGTCTAGAATAACACATAGGCTACATAGGGAACCAAAAACCTCAATTCACGCGGACGAAGTCGCGGCCATCAGCTAATGATGATATATTTCTTTATCTGTACTGAATGATACTTGGTCTACTTCACAATTAAAATTAGAAGCTGATAATATAATAATAGGTGCTAGAGGTTAATGCGGTCGAGAGATCTATGTCAATATTTGTATTTATACTTGGCTGTATCTAACGCATTATCTTCATAATAATTAATTGCGATAATAATTATTTATTGTTTTTGCGGATGTTACGGTTACTGTGGAACACATTGTAGGATTATGTTGTTTTTTAAGTAAAGCGAGCAAAGGAGCAAGTCAAGTGATTACATCATTCCCATTAACACTTGCAGCATCAAGAGAACCGATACTGCGTTGCCGGCTTTGAATAAATTATTCATTTATTTTAGGCAATAAAGGTCCATATTAAAAAATACAATAATTCTTAAAAATAAATGTAATACAAGTAGGTATACAATCTTAATACCTACTACGGTATAAGGATTTTTCTCCCGCTTCCCTATAGTGACGGTACTGCACTACGCCCTCAGGCCAGAAGTCCGCACTGAGGAGAAAATTAATCCATGCATTTTTAACTCACATTGTGGTTTTGAGGGAACATAGCAGGTGGATGCTGGTTCCGTAAATAAGCAAGTAAGATGCCAAAAGACCTGGAATGACGAAAGTTGAAAAAACCAAGCATCAAGGTGGTCTTGATGACGTTAATTGTTTCTGTGACGTAAGTGATCAGCCCCCCGTGTGTTTAAGGAAATCGTTATAGTAATCGTTGGTGAACCGTATAATTCGACCTGTATAAGTAGTTCAAAGATGACTGCACGTTAAAAAGCATTTGTGAACTCTTAAAACAGTTCGTGTATTACGTTTTAAACTTTCAAATGTTTACGATTTTTTTAGACAATTGGGCTTCTGGTCGGTGATCAGAAAACAGAGTCATTATACAGTCTAGACTCTAGACTAGAGTAATGACAAAAGGTAGTTCGTAATAAGATAATGGAGGATTCGGCTGTACATCCTACCATCTCTCAAGGGTATCCACAAATTAACGCAGCGTTAATCTAAAGAAGTCCCATAAACATAACTAATAAAATATATCTTAAACTTTAAAAAATACTTACTAAAATATCATTATAAAAATCGGAAAAACAACAAAATTAAAAATGTTAGTCTTGATTTTTTTTATAACTAAAAACAGAGTCATAACCACAGTCTAGAACTGTACACTAATGAAATAGGGTAGTTTGAAATAAGATGTTTAACCCAATTGGACGGGGTATAATGACAAATGTTGGGCCATTGTCCCGCGGGTATCCACTAATTAAACGCAGTGCTAATCGCCGGAGATTAAGACAGGGCCCGTAATGCGTAACAATCCATCTACGTTATGATGTTGTTTTGCGTGTGGTGCAAGTTACTGACGATGAGTTATACTTGAAGAATTTATATTTTAAGGACAAGACAAGACAAGCCATTAACGGCAACCTTACGATTGACTTATTGATAAGTGACAATGCAGTGTAAGATGACAGCGGGATAAATTGAAATAAACGGTTTCTGCGCGACATCATGACAGCTTCGTATGGCGTACCCGGACATCAAGGCCTCTAAAGTCACACCATACCTGAGCTCAAATTTACACCAGAAAGTACAGAAGACAGAAATGAAAGAATGAATAACTAACGAAATTTAGCGGCTTGAAATCATAGCATACTATAACGATATTTTTTGTGATGTGGATTAAAAAATGTTGTACAATATTTTTGGTTCATGGAACTATAATTTTGATACGCTGTTCATGTTGTTTTTATTTCAAAATTTTAAATAAAAGAAGAAAATACTTGTATTTAAAATAATATTTCAAATAGGTACAACCTGTTTAGAATTTAATTAAAGTCTTAAATGTATTTAGTGCCTATTATAGTTTGGGAGGACTTGAGTACAAAAGTTTGTAATCTTGAACTTTCTAAAGTAGTTCGGGTTTATGAAGTTAAATTTAAATATAATTTACATCATTTCAAGTTTTGTGTTAGATAATGGATACGTGTAACATTTAAATTCCACGGATTTTTATTATAAACAATAAGAAAATCGTTTATGGCATGCACCACACAGAATAACCCAAATTGTTAACAATAGACGAAAACTTAATTTGTACAGTGATATATATATTTTGAAAGCACAATGTAAATGTTCCAAATTATAAAAGGCAGGTAACATTAGTTAATATGAAAATCTTATTTATGATGGACTTGAGTGATCATCCACCTGCGGCGATGTTTTATGAGTGTTTTTATGAAACAATAGAGATGTTTTGAGTTCATCTTAACTCTTTATACTTTGTTATGATGATTAGGTAAGTTATGTGTGGTTAGCCGTATTAAGAAGTTTGCTAAGGAACCAATTTCAATACATATTTTGTGGGACATTATTGGAAATAATATTATTATTTCAAAGCATGAGACAAAGTAAACGTTTTATGATAGTTTGGTACTGAAAGGGGTTGTTTCAAATTTATATGAAGCCTGGGCCAGGTATTTGTACGGTATTTTAAAATGTTCAGGGTCATAAAATAGTAACATTTTTTTCTTTATATCTTACTAAAAAGTTCAATTTACGAGGTAGGTACAATGCGAAATTATTTGCAAAATTAATGCAACAATATGCGTCCATTTTGACATTTACGTATAATACACGTGTCATGATGACATTTGACATAAAAATAACCTGAGAAATGAGAATTAACCTTAAAATATCCAACAGCAGTCAGCGAGTCGATCGAAAGATTTTATTTTATAAGTTGACGGAATAAATAATAATGAGATAGGTTTATGTATTCTCGTTTATGTTGTATCGACGTTTGACAATAGAAATGACATGTAACGTCATTACAAACATAGACAACAAAAAAAAGATGGATGCGCTGCGAGAGTTGCTATTCTACAAATGTACCTAATTAAACATTTTATCTTTGTACCTCTTAATCACTGTAAAACTGCAAAAAATCATATTTTATTTTGTTTTCTATGATTTTATACACTTTTTTGGAATACTGTACAAGTACCTGGCCCAAGATGAAACAACCCCTTTGTATTGCAAAACTTATTCTATCAAACAAATTACGCTTCTGCTACTAATTCACTTTTCATTTCGTGGGGTAGGTATTCCATTGCTGTATTAAAATATAGAAATAAATAGTTAAAATTTACTATAAATCAGCCTAAGCACGCAACAGCGACATAGTGCAAATTCAAAATACGCTACCTGCAATTCTAAAAAAAATATCAGTTCTGACTTCTGCAGTGCTGCAGTCTGCAACTATTGAAGTGAAACAGTATCTAGTTTAATCTATTTAATCTTAGCGATGCTATTATAATATAGTCTTTTTAACACAAACATTAATAAAGTCCCTACTTTAACAGATACGATTTATTCCATACATCTTTTTTTTTATCCACTACAAGTTAGCCCTTGACTGCGATCGCACCTGATGGTAAGTGATGATGCAGTCTAAGATGGTAGCGGGCTAACCTGTTTAGGGGCATGGCAGTTATATTAAACCCATACCCCTATTCGGTTTCTACACAGCATCGTACCGGAACGCTAAATCGCTTGGCGGCAAGTCCTTGCCGGTAGGGTGGTTTAACTAGCCACGGCCAAAGCCTCCCACCAGGCCAGACCAGTATAAATTCAGAAATTATAAATTCCCAAATTGACCCTGCCGGGGATCGAACTCGGGACCTCCGCACGTTAAGGCAACAGCGCTACACACTGCGCCACGGAGGTCGTCAAACATCGCTTACGTCAAGTAGTAAATTGAATACCTAATATCTGAGACATGTCGTACACTAAACAATCGACAAAGCTTCGCGACAATGCGTCTTTGTGTCCCACAATAACTCTTTACAGCAGTGACAAAGTGGCGTTCTGCAAAGATTTGCCTCACACATGCAAAAGACAATAGGACGCTGTTAAAACTGAATTGTCTATTCCCGAGACGTTTATGCTTATTGAATATGAGTTATGGTTTGTTTTATTGTTTTAATTGTTTAAATATTGCGCGTTTATTTGTATGTTGCCGTCGTAGTTAAGTTATCTTCAAGGTGGACAAGGTTCTTCTATCGAGATTATTCTTTGGGTACCTAAATTTGTTTTTGGTTACACTAAAAGTTAGCCCTTGAGTGCAATCCAACCTGGTGATAAATGATGATGCAGTCCAAGATGGTAGTTGACTAACCTGTTATAAGAACTCCGATTTAGAAACAGAAACTTTGGATACAATAGATAAATAAATGTTCTTAACGAAAATGGTAATATTTTTCCATTATAGAAATATTATACTTACCTAGAAGAAAATTCAAATTATAGAAGATGCTATTACATCTTTAATATGAGTTGGCTTCATTACTTTACACTTGCCTTGCATAATGTTTAAATTTAGCAATAATTGCTATATTTACTTCAATTCATCATTTGAAAAAAAATGATGTTTTTTATTCAAATACACTTTTACAATTGCTTTTGATTCGTCAAGTGAATCTAGCAATTGAAGTGAATTACATTTTAATTTTAATTGATTGCACATCAACGCAATTTTAAATTTTAAAAAGCGTTAAAAAAAGCCCTTCAAAGCATTGTATTACATTCATGCTTCGCAACATAAAGCAACTCAGTATACCGGGAATCGGGATCGTGATGTATTCGTGATTTCAGACCGCGATACCAAAAGACATCAGTGGGAATACTGCCATCGATTTAAGCAGTATTTTTTTCAAATTGACATTTTATATGAAGTATCTTGACGTCCCTAAAATAAGGATTATAATTCTGCAACAAGAGTGTCAACAAGATTAAAATAATACTGCTTTAAGAGATGGTAGTAAGCCCCCAGTCCCTCCATTGCATCACATACAATCAATGTAGCGATTCATTTATTTCGCAATCTACGACAGGGTTGTACTTATGATTTAGTTATTTAATTATTGAATAAAACACCTATTCACACTTTGTTCCTATTTAAAATCCTTGCTATTGCATAGGTGTAAAAATCACTGCTATAGATAAGCAACAAAGTTGTTTTGGCTCAGGAATTACCTTGTAGGAGGCTTCAGCGTTCGTAGGTACAAGCCTTAAGTCCCGCGCGGTGACATATAAACCCGCGTGGTCTCATAAACGTCCCGCGCGATCCAACTGTCAAAATTAGACACCTTGCAGGCTCCTCAAATGTGTTCCATTTAGACACTAGGGTGGGGAGATAAGGTCAATAAGGAATGTAATATACCGCGCGCGATATTATGGTGGTTTACTTACAATTATCCCAGAAACTCTAACTTCTAAGACCCCAACGCTAGAAAGGCCTTCAAAGAACCTTTTATTATAAGTCATAGGTATATCTAATCTCTTAAGTAGAGGGTACTGGGTACTTAAATCTCTGGTTGGTAATTATTGTCGTCGGTCGGTTTTTCCATGGTGTCCCTTTGTGTAAAAAGTTGTTCATACAAACAAAAACATTTTTAACGTGTTTCAGCGTGCAGTTCAGTTTCAGCCCGTGAATAATTCATGCGAGCCCGTTTCAGCCGAAGCGTTGATAATGCACAAGGGTTGTTGTTACGAACATTAAATTGAGTTGGAACAACCCTCGGGTCCTTGAACTGTATTAACATGTAACATTGTCAGATTAATTTTATTACGTTAAGTTTTAAGTTACAAAAAATTCAAGAAAGAAGAAAATATGTGGGTTTTCTGTAGAAATACCTACTTAGCTTTCGAATATTAGCTTTACTTAAAGTAAAGTATTTTAGAACTTAAACCTACTGTAGATTGAAATTTCTAGGCAGGTAATAAAGGAATAAGTAACCATACTTTACCATTAATGTAATAGGTATGTAGGTACTTACAGTATGCTAGTGGATTATATCTCAATGTATTTTACCCTCGTCGGTTGTTATTCTCCTGTGTTAGGTTTACTTTGTCCCTATCTACTGACTCCATTTAGGTTAAATGTTTCCCCCATCTCACAGCAGGATCTTACTCATGTTTTACGGTTACCTACGGCCAAAACATCACCGCGGACCTGTTTCTTCAACGGATAGGGCTCAAAAAGCCACAAAACCTTAAAAACGAATGATAGACCTTCTCAAACAACGCGCGACGGTCCAATTAGGTACCTACTAAGTTTCCGTCTATCCTACAAAATGGGAGGTTTAATCCCAGCTCTCTCTCTCTTCGGTCGTTCATTCATTGCTGAAGATCGTGGTCCAGGCTAGATCCTAACCCCGAACGGATTATTTGTTTCCACTGGCTACTGTATCCAATAGCCATTCTTACTATATTATGAAATTTAGACGCGTTCGACTCAGTCAGTTCGAGTCAGTTCAGTTGGTCAGACCACCTAGTTGGTGAGCGGCCTCTTGCTCTTTTGCAATAAGCTTCTCGAGACTATTGTCCCAGCTATAGGTCGTGAAATAACCTTACCCACGGTATTTTCTCTTAGCAGTAGGTAGGTACTACTGTGCTACCGTATGCAGCCTTCACCCTTAACAGGTCTCATTCCTGTCTGGTTAATCAAAATATTTGCACACTTACGAGTAAATATTTGCACTTTGAATACTTATTGAATATTCATCAAGATATCTATTAATTGACACTTAGTCACTTAAATAAGACTTAAATAAGAAATAATTTACTCATGATCTACCCAAATATTGCTATTCATATGTCACATTTATCTTTTCAAAATTGATTCTGATTTGTAAGAATTATGTCGCTATTAAAAAATCTGTTTTAAATCACGTTTTAATTATATCAAAATTAACATCCAAGCGCGTAGGTTCTCGAATGTGCAATTTTTCGAGTAAAAAAAGACAATTATAATGATTTATCTGTGCTCATTTCAGTCGTACAATGGTACCACTTTCACTGGCGGGGCCAGTGGCCGTCAATCATTTATTTAACTTAACGAGAGCTAATTAAGTAAATAATTTTTTTGTCACATAATATTAAAGGCCTACCCATCAAAATATCGTTCGATTTAAGACTCGTTCGACTGCTGAAGGTGGATTTTTTAATCGGTGCGATTCAGCAGTAGAACGAGTCTTAAATATTGTATACTTGCTGATGCCCGCGACTTCGTCCGCGTGGTTTAAGTTTTTTGATTCCCGCGGGAACTCCTTAATTTTCCGGGATAAAAAGTAGCCTATGTCACTCTCCAGGTCCTCAACTATACCCATGCCAAAAATCACGTCAATCCGTTGCTCCGTTGTGGCGTGATTGAAGGACAAACCAACAAACCAACAAACGAACAAACCAACAAACCAACAAACAAAGTGACTTTCACATTTATAATATTAAGTATGATATGATGATATACCTACGGTAATTTCAGACACAGTTTCTTCTTTTAAAAGCATTTGTTTTTAAAGCATTTTCCTTTTTAAAAGCAAACTCTTAAGAACGGATTTGCAAATCCCTTAAAATATTGGAGTTTTCAGTACATTTTGTGACTAAGTCAAGCAAAATAGGATAGAACTAAAAATTGCTATACAAAGATTGATCCTATATCTCCAATTGTTGGTAATAACATTGTAAAAAATCTTTATTTTTAATACTATAAAAATGATTTTCCCTCACCTCTTCACTCAAAATTGACGATTTAGGGGTGACTTTAGGTACATTTTTTACTGTAAATATGCCGTTTTTTTGTCATTAAAAAATACCATCTATTAGTAGATAATATGTTCACCTACAAATTTTGGTAATAAAAATATTATAAATAGGACAAATAGTATACGAAATAAAATAAAAATTGCTTGTATTTTTTTCACATATTTTGTAAATCTTAACAGAGTGAACATAAGGGTTATTTTGATTTTACTGGGTCTCTGGTTTGATTTCAAATTATCAATTAGTCTGCGTTTGACCGCCGTCGGGAGTGGACCCTGCGTCGGTTGCGAGCAGTCGCTGGTGTCGAAAAGATCGCTGTACATACACGAAATACCTACCTAGAGTACCTAGTTCAGCGAACCAAAGTTATATTTATAATTATCACCTGTGCTGATATTTTGAAAAGGTAAGATATGGTACCTACTACCAACACAATACAATTTTATTATTTGCTAGCATTTAGAAATTTATTGCAGAGTCTCTATTCCCCGAGCGTGGTAGTGACCTGAAAGTATACTTCGACGACTTCTACTGGAACTTCTAGACGCGTAGAGCTAGGTGTATCGAATTTGGACTCAATTTGTTAGTTATGATGAGATCTTACCTCAAAACTTAGTGGAGTGACCTGAAGGTATACTTCGACATCCACTACTGGAACTCCTAGACGCGTAGAGCTAGGTAAATCGAATTTGGGCTCATTTTGTTAGTTATGATGAGATCTTACCACAAAACTTGGTGGAGTGACCTGAAGGTATACTTCGACATCCACTACTGGAACTCCTAGACGCGTAGAGGTAGGTGTATCGAATTTGAGCTCGTTTTGTTAGTTATGATGAGATCTTACCACAGAACTTGGCGGAGCGACCTGAAGGTATACTTTGACATTCACTACTGGAACTCCTAGACGCGTAGAGCTAGGTAAATCGAATTTGGGCTCGTTTTGTTAGTTATGATGAGATCTTACCACAAAACTTGGTGGAGCGACCTGAAGGTATACTTCGACATTCACTACTGGGACTCCTAGATGCGTAGAGCTAGGTTAATCGAATTTGGGCTCGTTTTGTTAATTATGATGAGATCTTACCACAAAACTTGGTGGAGCGACCTGAAGGTATACTTCGACATTCACTACTGGAACTCCTAGACGCGTAGAGCTAGGTGTATCGAATTTGGGCTGGTTTTGTTAGTTATGATGAGATCTTACCACAAAACTTGGTGGAGCGACCTGAAGGTATACTTCGACATTCACTACTGGAACTCCTAGACGCGTAGAGCTAGGTGTATCGAATTTGGGCTGGTTTTGTTAGTTATAATGCGATCTTACCACAAAACTTGGTGGAGTGACCTGAAGGTATACTTCGACATCCACTACTGGAACTCCTAGACGCGTAGAGCTAGGTAAATCGAATTTGGGCTCGTTTTGTTAGTTATGATGAGATCTTACCACAAAACTTGGTGGAGCGACCTGAAGGTATACTTCGACATTCACTACTGGAACTCCTAGATGCGTAGAGCTAGGTTAATCGAATTTGGGCTCGTTTTGTTAGTTATGATGAGATCTTACCACAAAACTTGGTGGAGCGACCTGAAGGTATACTTCGACATTCACTACTGGAACTCCTAGACGCGTAGAGCTAGGTGTATCGAATTTGGGCTGGTTTTGTTAGTTATGATGAGATCTTACCACAAAACTTGGTGGAGTGACCTGAAGGTATACTTCGACATCCACTACTGGAACTCCTAGACGCGTAGAGCTAGGTAAATCGAATTTGGGCTCGTTTTGTTTGTTATGATGAGATCTTACCACAAAACTTGGTGGAGCGACTTGAAGGTATACTTCGACATTCACTACTGGAACTCCTAGACGCGTAGAGCTAGGTGTATCGAATTTGGGCTCGTTTTGTTAGTTATGATGAGATCTTACCACAAAACTTGGTGGAGTGACCTGAAGGTATACTTCGACATCCACTACTGGAACTCCTAGACGCGTAGAGCTAGGTAAATCGAATTTGGGCTCGTTTTGTTAGTTATGATGAGATCTTACCACAAAACTTGGTGGAGTGACCTGAAGGTATACTTCGACATCCACTACTGGAACTCCTAGACGCGTAGAGCTAGGTAAATCGAATTTGGGCTCATTTTGTTAGTTATGATGAGATCTTACCACAAAACTTGGTGGAGCGACCTGAAGGTATACTTCGACATTCACTACTGGAACTCCTAGACGCGTAGAGCTAGGTGTATCGAATTTGGGCTGGTTTTGTTAGTTATGATGAGATCTTACCACAAAACTTGGTGGAGTGACCTGAAGGTATACTTCGACATCCACTACTGGAACTCCTAGATGCGTAGAGCTATGTAAATCGAATTTGGGCTCGTTTTGTTAGTTATGATGAGATCTTACCACAAAACTTGGTGGAGCGACCTGAAGGTATACTTCGACATTCACTACTGGAACTCCTAGATGCATAGAGCTAGGTTAATCGAATTTGGGCTCGTTTTGTTAGTTATGATGAGATCTTACCACAAAACTTGGTGGAGCGACCTGAAGGTATACTTCGACATTCACTACTGGAACTCCTAGACGCGTAGAGCTAGGTGTATCGAATTTGGGCTGGTTTTGTTAGTTATGATGAGATCTTACCACAAAACTTGGTGGAGTGACCTGAAGGTATACTTCGACATCCACTACTGGAACTCCTAGACGCGTAGAGCTAGGTGTATCGAATTTGAGCTCGTTTTGTTAGTTATGATGATATCTTACCACAGAACTTGGTGGAGCGACCTGAAGGTATACTTCGACATTACACATTACTTCGACAGAGCTCCACGCGTCTAGAAGTTCCAGTAGTGGATGTCGAAGTATACCTTCAGGTCACTCTACCAAGTTCTGTGGTAAGATCTCATCATAACTAACAAAACGAGCCCAAATTTGATACACCTAGGTCTACGCGTCTAGGAGTTCCAGTAGTGGATGTCGAAGTATACCTTCAGGTCACTCCACCAAGTTCTGTGGTAAGATCTCATCATAACTAACAAATTGAGTCCAAATTCGATACACTTAGCTCTACGCGTCTAGGAGTTTCAGTAGTAGATGTCGAAGTATACCTTCAGGTCACTCTACCAAGTTCTGTGGTAAGATCTCATCATAACTAACATAACGAGCCCAAATTTGATACACCTAGCTCTACGCGTCTAGGAGTTCCAGTAGTAGATGTCGAAGTATACCTTCAGGTCACTCTACCAAGTTCTGTGGTAAGATCTCATCATAACTAACAAAACGAGCCCAAATTTGATACACCTAGGTCTACGCGTCTAGGAGTTCCAGTAGTGGATGTCGAAGTATACCTTCAGGTCACTCCACCAAGTTCTGTGGTAAGATCTCATCATAACTAACAAATTGAGTCCAAATTCGATACACTTAGCTCTACGCGTCTAGGAGTTCCAGTAGTAGATGTCGAAGTATACCTTCAGGTCACTCTACCAAGTTCTGTGGTAAGATCTCATCATAACTAACATAACGAGCCCAAATTTGATACACCTAGGTCTACGCGTCTAGGAGTTCCAGTAGTGGATGTCCAAGTATACCTTCAGGTCACTCTACCAAGTTCTGTGGTAAGATCTCATCATAACTAACAAAACGAGCCCAAATTTGATACACCTAGGTCTACGCGTCTAGGAGTTCCAGTAGTGGATGTCGAAGCATACCTTCAGGTCACTCCACCAAGTTCTGTGGTAAGATCTCATCATAACTAACAAAACGAGCCCAAATTCGAAACACCTAGCTTTACGCGTCTAGGAGTTCCAGTAGTGGTCGTCGAAGTGTACCTTCAGGTCACTCCACCAAGTCTTGAGGTAAGATCTCATCATAACTAACAAATTGAGTCCAAATTCGATACACCTAGCTCTACGCGTCTAGGAGTTCCAGTAGTGGTCATCGAAGTGTACCTTCAGGTCATTTTACCAAGTCTTGCGCTAAGATCTCATTATAACTAACAAAACGAGCCTAAACTCGTCACCAATAAATAATAATATATCGAAGTTATGATATAAGTTGATTCAACGCATTGATGTAGAATTTTAGATCAATGACCTCGCAGCTTATCCGTGCATGTGTGTGCGTGGGAATGAACCATGTGTAGTAGTGCGATTTCATACCTATCCATTTCGGAAATGCGTCCTTAAACCACTTTAAAGATAGGTACGGTACCACTATATGGGTACTTATGATGTAAGTAAGTAATTGACGTCATTTAGGGTACCTACAGTGTACCTAAATTTAATGAATGAATATTTGATTTGATTTAAAACTTGCAAACGCTTATAACTTAATAAAAATTCTTTCCAAAAACCGACTTCCAAAGCCACTGTAAAGTAAAAAATAATTTTGATTTCTACACTATGTTGAAGTCGGGCGAGCCTGACGCGTCAACTTTGCCTATCTTTGTTATAATTTGTAGACCTACAGAATCAGGATTGAGGATTTGGAGTCAGAATTTTTTATGGTACCACCTAGCGAGCTTCCTCTAACCACTGAAAAAAAAATTTGTTTAGAAACCACGGAGATATGCGGTAAAACACATTAAACGATAACATACATACGCGCCGAATTGAGAACCTCCTCCTTTTTTTGAAAGTCGTCTATAAAGGGCGCACTCTTACCCGTGGAACGGATAACCGTAAGAAAAAGCTGCCTCTTCGGTGGTATAAACACGTAAGCAACCTGCCGTTGGGCGAAGCAATGTTTTATTTTCCTGTTCAGTGGAACGCCACTCGTCATTTATTGTCTGGCGATATAAAACGCGTTTTTTTATTCCGGTGTACTTTGTGTTCAATTGTCAGTGTTTTATCGCTTAATTCCCTGACTGCATAGTAATTATAATAAAACAATAGGATAAAATGGATCAATGGAATCTAAATCCAGTAGGTAGGTATATCCACAGAATGTATACTAATATTATAAATGTGAAAGTGTGTCTGTCTGTCTGTTTGCCTGCTACGCTTTCACGGTCCATCTTTTCAACCAATTTTGATGTAATTTGGTATAGTAATAGGTTGTAACCCAATGCATTGACATCATCTAGTCGTACATAACTTTAGTGTTCGCCTTTGGTCAAGCTTTATGGTCATGACAAACTTGTTAAAAAACGTTCTGCTCTATAAATGAAAGCCTTTAGGCTGTTAGTTTTCCAGTAGCATCAGAGTCTGACAAATTAAATGGATATTAAAATCACCTAAACCTTCACAAACCAAGTCTTTTAACCCCAGCAGTAGTTGGCACCAACGTTGGCTCCAATGTTGGCTCCAACGTGTGGACCGAGAAATAATTAATGCCCTAATGCTCACGCTTAAAGATGGAAGATTTCTGTGGTGTGGTGAATATCGCGGGCTAAAAGTGCGGGATAGTGTGTATCCCGGGGATACACACTGTACCTCATAGATTTACCTATTGTCGCGGATTATAGCGAATTAAAATTCTATCCAATACTTAGGTAATGCTAGTGTTTGCTAAATTCTGTTTGATAAAGATGTTTCACTTTGATTAAGTTGTAATAAAACTAAATCATTTTGATCTAAAAAAATCCTTTTACGTAGAAACTAAGCGAACCAACTCGATGCAGCAGTGGTCTACAAATTGGTGTAATTGAATCGATATGGTCGTGAACTGGATGGTCTATTAGCCACCCCCAGGTAGGGGACGTAGTTTTAACATTTTGCTAAAATAGAATTCAGACTAAAGATAGTTTTGTATCACAAAACCATTTAAACACTTCAGGAGGCATAGGTACTACAATCGCTTAAAGCCGTATTGTTTTAATATTGTTTGTTGACGTTCGTGTTTTAGAATTATAATCCTTATTATAAGTACATCAAGGTACGTGACATTAAACTATGGTGGTAACCCCCCGATAAACTCAGCTTGTGCACTAGTTTGGTGGATTATAGCGAACTAGCTAATGCCCGCGACTTCGTACGCGTGGATCAAGGTTTTGTGGATCCCGCGGGAACTCTTTAATTTTCCGGGATAAAAAGTAGCCTATGTGTTAGTCCAGACTATAATCTATCTCTGTGCCAAGTTTCATCCAGATCCGTTCAGCTGTTGGGGCGTGATTGAGTAACAAACATCCATCCATACATCCATACATCCATCGATCCAAACTTTCGCATTTATAATATAGTTAGCAAAATTATTGTGAGTAGTGTAGGTACCCGACTAAAACCTATAAAAGCGGGCAGGAACGTGTATAAAAAGCGCTCTCTGTATTACCGCGTGGTCATTCTTTTGTCACCTTCCGAGCTGTAAACTGCGTTATTGTGAAACTCTTAATGAGTCATAATTGTGTTCAGATTTAAGTGTGTTCCTTTTTGGTTATTTTATGCGTGATACGTTGTAATCGTTCACTAGAATAAATTGTGGTTTGTTATATTTGCTTAGTTTCACTTTACTCCACTTCTGGTTACCTAAATTCAGAAGTGGGATAAAGGACCGCTAAATAGGCCCACATACGAGATGAACCAAAAAGGAACATACCCAAATTTAAAGTGCTTAAAGTTGATCACGTGACCGATCAAGATATCTCTCGAAGGGTGACTCGCGTAATGTGCAGTGTTTATTTGTGTGCTAAAGTTGTGTTTTGTTTTCATGTGATTGGTAACGCTGGCTCGCGGAGTGTGGCCGAGCTATTGTGTTGCACAGCTCGTGTGCTTGAGGCGCCTCACGAGTGCGCTTGGGTGTGCAACTGTGCATGCCACGTGGGCGCTCTGGGCAGCGTTCACGAGGGCGATTCAGTCTGCGCGACACGCCGTGCCTCGGAGCCGCGGTGCTGCGCGCTTTCCCGTGTTATGCCTGGCATTTGCCTGGAATGGTGGTGAGGTGATGACACCATCGAGCCTCTGGTGATATGACGTAATATGCGACATCGGTAAGTCTGTTTAATTTATTTGCTTAAGGATGTAATACCCACCAAGCGTAAGCAAATGAACTAAGTAAATGAACAGTAATTCATGTTACTGAATTGACTGTTAATTGTGTTAAGAAAAGGTTTAGACCCCAATTGTATTTACGCGATTTCCATTTTATGATAATTTCCCACTAAATTAGCAAGCTGTGTTGGCTCAGTGGTTGTTATTGGCATAACGCATACATTTGAGTCCCTAAACCGCCCTGAATGCTAGTTTGTGAACAGTTTAAAGGGTCTAGCCGAAACATCTTGTTCAAAAGTAGAACCTTTGTGGGTACCGACCGGGTACAAAAATATTTTTGTGAAAAAGATGTGACTCATACCCTAAGTTTGAATACATAATTTGAAACCTCTAAGTTTGCTGAGTTTTGAGTCCTAAAGTAATGTTTTGCTAAAACATGATGTACGGATAAATTGTTTTTGCGTAATTTAGTTTTTTGTTTTTAAAATGAGGGTTGTTATTTAAAACTCTTGACCTAGTTACGATCGGATACCAATCATCCGCAATTTAGAAAGTTTTGTGCGTCAAATACGTAATAAATGCGTGATGGTTAAAAGTCAGATTATACCCACTTTACGATTCAATTGTTTTAAACATGCTGTGTTTATAAAAAGTGTCTCTTAATAACGCTCACTGTGTTTCGAATGATGCGATGCATTCGTGATGTTAGACAGCGGTTTAAGAAAACCTGTTAAACTCGCTAGTATCCCTTGGGGTCTGTTAATGCTTCTGTGATACTTTTACAAAGGAATAGTGCTTGTACACAAAACAATAATTGTTGAGGTCAGGTATGGACGAGCAAACATATTTATAGTTCTGATAAACGTTAAAATTAACTTGAGTTTTACAGGTTATTTTCTTTAATATTACCGAACCAGGTTACGTAATTTGTTGTTGAATGTTGCATCCTATTTTGATTAGAGAAGTATTGCTTATCTACCCTCGTGGATAGTTAAAGTTTGATTTCATACAAATCGATTACGAGTCTACATACCTACCTGTCAGAATCCTTACTTTTTCTCGTTAGTAATTTTACATACGAGGCTTTTATAAACCAAATGGTTGTAATCCGCACTAAACAAGGATTACATAAAGTGCAATGAAGTTAAAATTCAGTTGTGAATGTATGAGGCATAGTGGCAGCTGGTTAAGACAATTGATCGTCGATGCTATAAATTGCTCGTAAAGGTACTCAGGACCTGTGGTGGACATGACGTGTGTGCTGTGACCTACTGGTCATAGGTTCATTTTCTGTTCTATGTTCCTTTCGTCTTCGGCGCTCACCACGTGTGAGGCGTTCTGGTCGCGCCGGGCTGCGCGCCCGCATGCCGCGTGTGTGAAGCGCGTCACTGCGCGTCTGCTGGTCGCGCAGGGCTGTGCGCTTGTCTAGTGTGCGTTGCTGCGCACTCGCCTGCCGCGCTTAAGGCGTGACACTGAGTGTCCACTGGTTGCGCAGGGATGCGCGCCCACCTGGTGCGCGATGCTGCGCGCTCCTGGTTGCGCATGGCTGTGCGCTCGCCTAGGGTGCGATGCTGCGCGCTCGCATGCCACGCTGTGAGGCGTGACACTGCGCGTCTACTGGTCGCGCAGGGCTGCGTGCTTGTATAGTGCGCGAGGCTGCTCGTTAGCCTACTCGATATGGTTGAACATAACTGGTATGAGTAAACTTTCTTCATTTTCTGTGTTCATCGATGATGATGTTTGATGTTTTGAATGTTCAAAGTTGTTTCGACATGGTACAACTGTGAGTTTGTACTATGGTTGAGCGACCTTTAGTGAGGGGTCTACCAGCTCTACCGACTCTTGTTGCTCTATGAGCTCTACTGACTCTTTGTGCTCTACCAGCTCTATCGACTCTTGTTGCTCTATGAGCTCAACTGACTCATTATGCTCTACCAGCTCTACTGTCTCTTGTTTCTCTACGAGTTCTACTGTGTCTTGGTACTCTACCAGCGCTACTGTATCTAGGAGCTCTACCAGCTCTATTGAGAGCTCCACAGGTTCTGTGAGTTCTATCGGCTTTGTATGTATGAGCTCTGCTGAAGCAGTCAAATAATTTTGTTGGTACCTGTGCTGGTACTGGTAACTGTGCTGGTAATGAACTTTTAAGTCAGAGAGCTTGTGACGGTAATTGACTATGCGTTGACTACCTGCTATGTATGGATAGCCACGATGATCACGTCGTTTCGTGATAACGATTTGGTTTTAATTTCTGTTACATGTTTGGCGCCATTGAGTGGTGCCCTGGATCGGGGCCCTGGAGGTGTGCCCTGGAGTGGTGCCTTGGAGCGGGGTCCTGGAGCGGTGCCTTGGAGTGGTACCTCGAAGTCGTGCTTCGGACTACGCGGCACGTTCTTCGGTGACAGACACTTTCAACTTAATTTGCATAAACATTGCCTATGGCTCTGCTTGCTGTCATCCAATTTAGTTACATGCTTTCTCTAGTAAAGTTAGGTTAGTCGTAAATCAGACGTTAGGTCAGTTCTTAGGTCAAACGTTAGGCTACTTATTAGTTCAGTTGTTAGGTCAAAATGTAAGCTTACCTGTTAGGTTAGGTTACTTTAGGCTCTGTTAGGCTAGTGGATGACAGCGGACAGCGTTGTATGTAGTGGGCAGATTGAGAAGAAGGTTATGTCGGCAGGCTGTGTCCTGGGAAGTCGTGTTCTCTGAATGCGCATCAGGCTGTGTCCTGGCAGGCTGTGTCCTGGGAAGTCGTGTTCTCTGAATGCGCATCAGGCTGTGTCCTGGCAGGCTGTGTCCTGGGAAGTCGCGTCTCTTAGATGCGCATCAGGCTGTGTCCTGGCAGGCTGTGTCCTGGAAAGTCGCGTTCTCTGAATGCGCATCAGGCTGTGTCCTGGCAGGTTTTGTCCTGGAAAGTCGCGTTCTCTGAATGCGCATCAGGCTGTGTCCTGGCAGGTTTTGTCCTGGGAAGTCGCGTTCTCTGAATGCGCATCAGGCTCTGTCCTGGCACGTTTTTAACGTGGTGTGTGTGTGAACTTGCAAGTTCAGGTATGAGATTAACTGAGATGTAATGTCTGGAGAAGTATGCATACTTTTGAATGTGAAGCGTTTTATTTTGTGTAGCGAAAGTTGTTATTTTGAATGAGGGCCTCGTATGCGTGATGATTGTCAGAATAGGCAATAGCGTGCATCGTCATGAATAATCAACCATTTGTGTCTTATGCAGGTTCTGATGACAGTAACTGTGACGATGCGGGTGAATCTTTGGGTGCCCTCACTAGTTCAGGAGACACCGCAAGAGGGGGAGCTTATGAAGATGGCATACGCACACCAGCTCTTCCTGCTTCTGATGAAATTGTTTCCGGTGCAGCCGAGGGCGGCGCACAATCAGGATAGGCCGAGTTAGCAAAATTATTGTGAGTAGTGTAGGTACCCGACTAAAACCTATAAAAGCGGGCAGGAACGTGTATAAAAAGCGCTCTCTGTATTACCGCGTGGTCATTCTTTTGTCACCTTCCGAGCTGTAAACTGCGTTATTGTGAAACTCTTAATGAGTCATAATTGTGTTCAGATTTAAGTGTGTTCCTTTTTGGTTATTTTATGCGTGATACGTTGTAATCGTTCACTAGAATAAATTGTGGTTTGTTATATTTGCTTAGTTTCACTTTACTCCACTTCTGGTTACCTAAATATATTTATTTGATCAATTATTGTTAGTTTCTTACTAGAAACCGATTTATACCAACCCCTTCCAATTTTGCATAATATTCTACCTTAATCTATATCAGAATGTAAGATCGTGCGCAACCTGTCAATGACAAAAAGAATTCATTTATTCCTTGAGGATTGCCAAATAAAAACAAAAGACGTAATATGTATTCGCGACTCGCGAAATCTCGCAAGGGTTAGAGGGTGACGTCTTTAAAATGCATGCGAGGGGCCTGACGTGATGGATTTTGACGTTATACAGCATGCTTTGTAATGTTAGAGTATTTTTTTGAGTTCATTTTTAATGCTTTATTGGGAATTGTCTTATGGTGTAATCCTAATAATATAATGTTAAACCGGTAAAATGCTATTACTTGTTCCTCTTTCTATCTAAAACTGGAACCCAGGACAGTCATAGGTTACTTGGCATGCTATATTTTGCGCTTATATATTGTTTAAACAAACTTTAGGTTTTATGATTTTCAATCTTGAGATTCAATCTTCGTCATTGTACCTACTTATCATTTTAAAAAATTACGTAAAGAAGGCGAAGGACTCATATTTTTATCAAAGGAAAAATATAGAGTTTACGAAAATACGGAACATGATCAGTTTTCCAATAACATTGTGCTCAATAAAAGTTTTTTCAAACATCCTGTATAAAACTCGATCTCGCTCCTTGTATAACTTTGGGAGACTTTAAAAAAGTTCGAAACATCCAATATTAACCGTCACGCCCGTCTGACGGTGTCATAATTATTGTGAAAAGCATGTCCTTTTTATTAGTAGTTTAAGAGCTGGTACAAATTAAAAGACGTAACCTGACGCTTTAGAAGATTTGGTCTCATATTAACTATAATACTTGCTCGTATTGATGCCAGATGTTGATTAGATAATACAGGTTTGATTAGCGGCTATTTAAAAAAATGTTAGTACGGTTTATGAGCCAAAATATTCAAACCTCTCTTGTTTCCATTCTTGCAATATTACAAAAATAAAAAGGGAAGTTTTTTTACACACATTACAAATTCAATATTTTTTTTATTGAAATAAACTTTAAAAGTGCTTTTGAATCATCAGGTGAATCTACCACTGGTTCATTTTGTACGGGAGCAGGTGATATGGCTCGACCATAACAATAGGATGATCATCCTCCTATTGGCTTTATGTGCGGACTGCGAAGACCGCCACAATTTTTTTATTTTTTATTTTTTTTATTTGTTTGAAAAACAATACAATACTTTCAGTTAGAACGATTGGGGCAGCTCGGAATGCCATTTCTACCGAGAAGAGCCTTGGCTCTACTGTAACTGTATTGAAGTTAAATGTAACTCGGCGGTTGCTCTTTTTATAAAAAGTCGTAAATAACAGATAATAATATCATAATTATATTAATTATTATAAGCGTTTATAAGGGTAAAAGCAGTGCTAGTGCGTAAATCTTATGAGTAATGTCCTTATTAATTCTTTCAAACATGTATAAAATACTGATTCAAATCATACACCACATCCCGGTGTACAACTTCATTCTTTTAAAAAGGTCCCTTTGATTTTTCTTCGATCAAAATTTTCACCGTTCCTTTGACGATCGCAAAGTAAGAGCGAATGAGAAATTGGATGCTATTATTTTCTTGTACGGCTTCTTTCAATGCAAAGATATTAAGCTCATTTTTTCCATTAATTATGCAGAATCGAAGGAAATTAATTCTCTACGGGGCTTTTGTCAGAATACAATTTTAATTTCTACTGTTTCAATTTCAAAGAATACATTATTAGGTAGGGCTTTATTCGACGGTAAGTAGTGACTCCTAACCTCCTGACTGAATACCCATTCACTGATTGGCTCATCAAATCCTAGCCCAAACCCTTGGATCTAGAAAGCTGAAAATTTTCAATTTTTTTTTAATCCACTACAAGTTACCCCTTGTTTGCGATCTCATCTGATGGTTAGTGATGATGCAGTCTAAGATGGTAGCGGGCTAACCTGTTAGGGGCATGGCAGTTATATTAAACCTACTCGGTTTCTACACGGCATCGTACCGGAAACTTGGCGGCACGTCTTTGCCGGTAGGGTGGTAACTAGCCACAGCCGAAGCCTCCCACCAGACCAGGGAAAATTAAGAAATTATAAATTCCCAAATTGACCCTGCCGGGGATCGAACCCAGGACCTCCGCACGTTAAGACAACAGCGCTACACACTGCGCTACGGAGGTCGTCAAAACTCGTCGTACTCATATAAAATGTAACCTTATATAATGTGACAAGACAAGGAATAAGTGAAAGATTTTCCGAAATTTCCAAAGGAGAATAACGGCGCGCTATCGCTAGTCACACACACATACATACGTAGTACACATACATACTCATAGTTTTAATCTGAAATTAACAGAAGCTAAAAATTGCGATTGAACCCTTAACTTTTCCGAACCAGAAACCATTTGGAAATTTTTAATTCACAAATTTGCCCGTCATGGATCGAACCCAGGACCTCCCCTGGTCTGACTAGGTATACCTATATGCTTTTGGACTGCGACAGTTAAGTTGCGAAACTCGGGAAAGAAAGAGGATTCCGAAGAGTTGACATTAATTAGTAGGTTAGGTTAGTTTACCTATTCAGGTTTTTTATTAATCTTAGTCACTTTAGAGTTTATACCGATTCCCACACTTTTTTGCAATAAAATTAAATACCTAATTGCGAAATATGTACTTAATTAAATTATCATCGTGCCCGTGACTTTTATGTTGTTTATTTATTGCATACTTAAATAAAAATAACATGACATTCTTTGATAGTGATGTGCAAAAAAGTACAATTTTTTTTCAGGTATACTATCGTTTGAAACAGACTAAAATTATACTACCTCAATGCTATCATAGTTAGTTGTCAATAGATACATAGATAGTAGCGCAACCCTATAGGGCGAAGTAAGAGTGCGAATGAAAACCAACATAAACTATGCAGCATTACTTAGGGCTGTCAACTACGTAATTTAACAGTGTAAAAGCTAAAAATATGCCGTTTGAATTCTTGCGAATATTGTGAGATATAAAGTTCATATCGTATTTCGCAGACAAAGCATAATATCTCCTGGTAGAATATTTTATTTAATCCTCACGTCCGACTTTCAGCTATGGCGGTTAATCTCCAGAAATAAGCCATACGCCATGCGCAGGAGATAATAACATTATAATGCATAAAAATTCTTTCCAAAAAACCGACTTCCAAAGCCACTGTAAAGTAAAAAAATAATTTTGATTTCTACACACCATGTTGAAGTCGGGCGAGTATAACAAAGATAGGCAAAGTTGACGCGTCAGGCTCGCCCGACTTCAACATAGTGTGTAGAAATCAAAATTATTTTTTTACTTTACAGTGGCTTTGAAAGTCGGTTTTTTGGAAAGAATTTTTATTTTTAACTTTTTAGTGTAGTCTTAATCCCCACGGCTTAGGAGTGCAGTACCCTGCAGCATCTGAATTGAGGAGTTGGGACTTGTGTTTAAGTATGAAGTCGTTGCTTGACACCCACTTTGAATTGAAGATTCCTAGTTCCTTTCTTAAAATCAGTAACTATGCTTGCTTTAAAATTGTGTCTACTTTCAGTTTAAGTGATTTATTGTTTAGGTTGGATTGTTCTGAATGTTGATGTAGCAATAAAAAAAATCGATAGTGCAAATGCCTGTCTTATTGTATTATCTTTCTGTGAATCGATTCTTGGCACGACATTTTCTTGGCATCTTTTTTTTTATCCACTACAAGTTAGCCTTTGATTGCGATCTCACCTGATGGTAAGTGATGATGCAGTCTAAGGGTATAGCGGGCTAACCTGTTAGGGGCATGACAACTATATTAAACCCATACCCCTATTCGGTTTCTACACGGCATCGTGCCGGAACGCTAAATCGCTTGGCGGCACGTCTTTGCCCGTAGACTCGTAACTAGCCACGGCCCAAGCCTCCCACCAGGCCTTCCACCAGGGAAAATTAGAAATTGTAAATTCCCAAAATGACCCTACCGGGGTTCGAAACCGGGACCTCCGCACGTTAAGACAACAGCGCTCAACACTGCGCCACGGAGATCGTCATCTTATCATGTTATCGCAAAGTAGAAAAGCATTTTACTTACTTTCAACTAGAAAGTGACAACCCTTGCAAGTACGTAATACCTACGTATGAGGCGGCATAAAGTATGCAGCGATAGGGTTGCCGACACAATTTGTGGCAACAATAAAAAATCCCTTAGCGCCAGACAACGGTAAGTTGCCGGGCTATCCGTCTTCTTCGCCCCTCGCGGCTACACGATGGCATAATATGGATAAGTCTGCTCTTAAAAATCCTTTCAAAACTGAATGTGAAATAGTTATTTCACAGAAAAGCCATGATATTATGAAGTATATACGAATAGGAAGATAGTAAGACATGATGGTGACAAGACTTAGATCTATTATAATTTTTATTCAGCTTTATTACACCACTACCTGATGCCCGCGACTTCGTCCGCGTGGTTTAAGTTTTTTTGATTCCCGCGGGAACTCCTTAATTTTCCGGGATAGCCTATGTCACTCTCCAGGTTCTCAACTATAATCATGCCAAAAATCACGTCGATCCGTTGCTACGTTGCGGTGTGATTGAAGGACAAACCAACAAACAAACACACTTTCGCATTTATAATATTAGTATGATTTGTGTGCTTCTATGCAGTTTTGCAAATCAAAAATAATAAATTGGTAATGAAATGAAATAAATTTCACAGGAATTTTTAAACTCTTGACACCAACAGATCAGTCCATTAATTTTTGTTCTCTAAGCAGTTATAAAGAAGCGATTCTATTGACCGTTTTCATAAACAATCCTTTAAGCAAATAAAAAAAATTCTTTCCTGGTGCTAAGGCGGACAAGCCTCAACTTTCTGACAAAAATGCAACAGTTTTACAGTCATAGATTTACGAATTAATTTAGGTATCTCACGTTCAAAGTTTCAACTGTAATAAAATTGAATTAATTAACAGTCATCGATCTGTTCACATTGTACTGTTAATTAGAATAATTCTGAACAATAAATAAGAGATAGGCAATGAAAGTTGTATAATTATAGAATTGGTTTTCTCTCCAGAAATAAATATTCAGCACTTTCTAAAATTGTCGTCATCTTGACCCCACTTGTTTCTTTTACAGTCATCATTTACCAATCTCAGCATGTGTGTGGCTCATTTAAGATGTATTTAGTGCATTTGTTATTGTCTAAAAAAATTGATTGATTGGGCGACTTTTACTGCCCTCTGGTGCCTTCCTGCCCTGCAAGTGACGCCCTAGGGTGGGATTTTATTTTTCGCCGTAGTCCAAAGAACTACGGACGACTCGATATTTTTTAATACGAAGTTTCTATACCAATGCATTTGTTAGATTTGAGAATGATGAGTGCAAAACTGCCTCGTTGGTCTAGTGATTAGCATGTTCGACTGCGGCCGATGAGGTCCCGGGTTCAAGTTCAGGGTCGGGCCATAATTAAGCATTGGGTTTTTCTGACTAGAAATTCTTAGTACTAGCCCGTAGTTGGAAAGTTGGTGGTGTTTCACCCCCGTGCCTCAAAGAGCATGTTAAGCCGTCGGTCCCGGTTATTATCACTAACATGACAATAGTTGTTAATGCCCGCCAACCCGCATTTGAGCTGCGTGGTGGGTCTAAGCTCTAAATTCCCTCTCTCCTACGAGAGTGGAGGCCTGTGACTAGCAGCGGGACGTTTATGGGCTGTAGTACTGGTGGTGGTTGTCCAAAGAACTACGTTCTACGGAGTTTCTATATCAATGCATTTATTAGATTTGAGAATGATGAGTGCAAAAAATTCCAACAAATCACTCATCCACTCTATGACTTAAGGCGACAATGCACTCATTTTTATTTTAAAGGCAGTCGCCGGCCTCGTCCGTCATCCGAGTTTTTATTGAGCCAGCCGTTGTTTGCTGTACTTCAGAGGGGAGAGTGATAGCATTTTAGAGCAGGTTAAGGTCATATGGTAGTTGAAATTTAACTAGGTTCTGCATTGTAAATTTTACTCTTTTTTCAGAAATAAACTTCCTGAATAGCCTTTCACATGTTTTTGAATTGTACATGTAACCATGACTTAATAATCTATACTGATAATCTACTCTAATCTATACGGATAATCTATACTGATCTTATCTTACTAATATTATAAATGCAAAATTTTGGATGGATGTATGGATGCATAGATATTTGCTACACAATCACGCCAGAATGGCTGAACGGATCTGGATGAAATTTGGCACGGAGATAGATTATAGTCAGGAACAACACATAGGCTACTTTTTCATCCCGGAAAATTAAAGAGTTTCCGCGGGAACCAAAAAACCTCAATCCACGCGGACGAAGTCGCGGGCATCAGCTAGTTAATGATAAAACGAACTTACCTGTACGTGAAGTTCCATCACAAATATTCGGAAAACCAAAGAGATAAACATAGCAGTGAGTGAAAGAAATTCTTAGGTAAGTTCATAAAGTGTATTGTTGATTTTGCAATTTTTTAACTCAATCGTTGACCTATTTCAGCATAATCCATTATTTCTTAGTCATCTACTTGAAATGTTTCGCATAGGTACTAATTTTAATGATAAAGTTTGTCTGCCAGTCTGCTATGCCTCTCGGTCCATGTTTTCATTTTGACGAAGTTTGGTGCAGTCCATCTTTACATCTCGCAACCTTGGTAGGCAGGTAAAATATACAAGCACTTAAATGGTTATAAGTAACATAATTTTCGGGTCGCACCCCAAAATACTCACGGAAATAGGTTATTATTGACCACCACTCAAGTTTTACTGTTGGGTGTTACGATTATAATTCGAGTCCAATACCACTTCAGGATAACCTGTTTCGGTCATCTAATAAAAGTTGTTTTAGTAGAAACGTCCATAAACGTACTGCATATATTGCCAATAAATAAAATGGACCGGACGATTCGATTCTGTGTGTTCAATAAAAGTACATACGAAATGTAAAGGCGAAATGTTACATGAATTCTTCATTGCAAATTGTATGGCTGGCCATGTTGGTATTATCATTTTTAGTGCTCGCCACACTGGTATATATTCAGATGGAATTTTTGATGCACTGGCAACACAGCTCCGATGCGATTGGCCGCCCTGAATATTGTATGAGCCAATCACTGCGCTGCGCTTAACGCTGCATTCCAATTTCAAATGATGAAGGCGGCAAACCGACAAAGTGAGTTGCAATGTAACGGTTGTGTGCAAGGAATAATTTGTTACGTCATGCTCTGTAATCCGAGAAGAGTCACTGCGAGATATCTTTCTCGTGGGTTTTAGAACGTTTTGTCGACGAATAAGCCATGAGAAAGCATCGCATTGATTGTGCTAAGGCTGCTATTGATAGGAAAAACCGTATAAGAGAGCCAGCTTTGCCATTTAAGTAGTTTAACATAGAAAGTAAATACACACCTACCTTCCTTGTATAGAGATATGTAAAACACAAAATAGAAGACATAAATGGTGAAAATGTTTCCGCTGCTGCAATTGAGGTTAATTATGACTGTTACATACAAACGTGATTTTAATGATCAAATATCAATCAAATCACTGGTCAACTGCGTGTCAGAATGTGTGTAGGTAAGGAAAGGGTTCCGTAACTTTTCATCTTCTTCTTCCTCCTTCCCGCGCTACGTGGGGTCGGCACAACATGTTTTCTTCCACTCACTTCTGTTATCCGTCAACCTATCATTCACCCCTTTTATACGCATATCCTCTTTCACACAATCCATCCATCTTTTCTTTGGTCTCCCTCTACTCTTTTTTCCTTCCACATGCATATGATTTTAACATACGCTACCAGTTGTGCTAAACAAAATATCAACTCCTACAATTTTTTTAATTGCTGTGACAAACAGACATACTAACTATAGAACGTAGACAGTATATGTAGAACACACCGATAGTCATGTTTACGTAAAATTTGACCACCTACCTAAAATGCACTATGAGTTGCAAAATTCAGGTTATTAATTCTACTTTAAAAAAAATACTTATGAATGTAGTGGACTTCTGTCACTCACTTAGCTAGCTTTTTGGTGCAACTAACCCCTATTTTTAATTTTTAAAATGGTTGTAGCACACATGCGCACGGACAAAACGAAAAGACGAATATCTCTGAGGGTTTCTTGATTTACAATTGAACCCTGATACTTACACGGTTTCAAGACTATTACTTAGTTACATAAAACGATGCGTATTGGGAACCCAAATACATTATTATTTAAATTTTTGTTGATAAATTAATCAAAACTAGATTCAAACTGTCGGCGGTGTTTATTTTTTCGTAATTCATGATTAACAAGCTAGCTAGTATCTGTTATATAACATTCAAAACAGATGTTTGCCAACGATACAATTTAGATCAAAGACAATTAAGAATTTATAATTTCTAAAATTGGCCCTGCCGGTCTCATAAAACCGGTTCACTACTGTACCAGAGAGGTCCTCTAATCCGTTGTCCTAGGTGAGCGACAGAAGCGACGCGACGCGATGCGATGCCATAGAAAATGACTAACTTGTTTACGCGACAACGTACGCTACGTGAAGGGTCAGCTGCTGTGTGATACTATCGCGTCGCGTCGCGTTTGTCGCTCATGTAGGATAACGGGTAAAGTCATATTTTTAATGAAAACATTTAGTAGCACAGATGTTGGATACTGTAAGACTCAGAAGTAAAGTTCAATGCCAATAAGTGAGACAGAATAGACTGCCAGATAGCATAGGCAGGTACAAACGTCTTGAAATATAAAACGAACTGCCATGCCCCTAACAGGTTAGCCCGCTACCATCTTAGACTGTATCATCACTTACCATCAGGTGAGATCGCAGTAAAGGGCTAACTTGTAGTGGTGAAAAAAAAACGACGAAATCCATGCTAATATTATAAATGCGAAAGCGTGTCTGTCTGTGTCTGATAGATACTCTTTCACGACTCATATGTTAACCCGATTTTGACGAAATTTGATAGAGGGATAGGCTGTATCCTGGGAAAGGACATACTTTTATCCCGGAAAATTACAGAGTTCCCGTGGGATAAAAAAAACTTTATTTACGCGGACGAAGTCGCGGGCATCATCTAGTCAAAAGTAAATGAAATCTAATTGTTTCAGCGAAAGACGAGGCGTCCTAGACGCGGCTGCGATACAAGCTTTAACGGGTGAAAGTGTGCTGGAGAAGGAGAGGCAACTGTCGGAGATGATTCTGCAGCTTCAGATGGTGAGGGAACAGCTGTTGGCGCAACAGGAGCATAGTAAGGTCAGTGGGTTAATAACATCGATATATATGTAGGTACTAGATGGGCTCTTTCATAGAAAAAAGTTGGGCGTCCGACATGTAGGGCATGCCCCTCACCTGTATATACAGCTGTCCTTGTCCCCGCTGTAGCGCTGTCCCGCTTTTCAGACTAGCTGGCTTTAGTAAAATAGGTCCACATTCTTTGTTTGACAATGCCCGTCTATGTAAATTGAGGTGGTTGGTTAATAAAGTTTCAGTACAGTCTGATTACGTATCAGCAAACGATTCGCGATAGCAAAAGTAGCAAAAATCTTACAATATTTGCTGTCTAATCGCCAATTCGTAATAGTTATATGTAGTTATCGACGATACATAATACGAATTTGCGATTAGACAGCAAATATTGTACAGTTTTTGCCATCGCGAATCGTTTGGATGATACGTAATCAGGCCGCCGTTCACGAAAGAAGTCAAGTTCTCCGCTTATTATATTGGCATTTATTGGCATCTTCTAGGCAAGCGCTCCATCTTAGACTGCATCACTACTAAGCTAGTATGATCTTTGGTGGATGATTTTACAAGTTTAAAGTAGACCATGTCAGTCCCCGGGAAGCGTCTTCTATAACGGTCAAAATTGGTTTAAAAACCTTCATCATGGTTAGATTAGACTAGCTGATGCCCGTGACTTCGTCCGCGTGGATTGAGGTTTTTTGGTTCCCGCGGAAACTCTTTAATTTTCCGGGATGAAAAAGTAGCCTATGTACTATTCCAGACTATAATCTATCTCTATGCCAAATTTCAGCTAGATCCGTTCAGCCGTTGGGGCGTGATTAAGTAACAAACATCCATCCATACATCCATTTATCCACACATCCATCCATCCAAACTTTCACATTTATAGTATTTATTTGATTGATAATGCACGCTTCTCACTTCGTTCGCAGGGTTTTGCGTTTAAAAAAAATTATCTTTTTTCCGGGATAAAAAGTAGTCCATGTCCTCCCCCGGATTGTAACCTATTTCTGTAGCTCTTTCTGTCCCTGATATACAAATTGGCAATCACAACACAAATGGGTTAAACAGATGGACCGTGGGAACGTAACAAACAGATAGATACACACATTTTATAATATTAGTGGGTAGATAAAGAAATTTTTCAGTCACAGCAAATACTACGGACCTAAGACTTCGCTTTGGGAGTCTAATTTCCGAGGCGACCTGTTTTGTTTACCCTTTTCGCAAATTGAGTTTGTTGCGCCTCGATTCGACGCCGAAAGACTTTGTTGCCGGGAAAAGTTTGAATAGGGTCTGTCTGTTCGTCTGCTGTGATGTTTTTAAATTGAATTTAAATCTTTGTGCACTTGTTTGTTTTATGGAACGACTGGCTTTTATGAACAGTTGTACAATACTTAAAGTAAATCAGCTAATATACATTTACTTAGAGTTTCGCCCCGACGCTGTTCGATACGCAATCGATAAAATGTTGCAGCGTAAACCTGTTTTTCATACAAAATGTTTGACTCACTTACACTTATAATCTGGAACAACTGAAACTTTTCTTTTAGAAACCTTTATGCTGCCGTTTTGGCCCCATGTACTTAAATGGTGTGAAGACTAGTTTTTAGGTGATGGTCGGAACTTCTAAACGGGTAAAAGCAAATCAATTGCGATCAATGCAAAAGGATAATGAAACTTAGATTTTAATTCATACTATAATCTCTCTTTCTCTTATCAACTCATTGCCGGCTCACTACTGAGCACGAGTCTCCTGTAGGATTGAGAAGGTTTTGGCCTTAGTCCACCACGCTGGCCAAGTGCGGATTGGCAGCCTTAACACACCTTCGAGAACATTATGAAGAACTCTCGGGTGTACAGGTTTTCGATCACGATGTTTTTCTTCACCATTCGAAACAAGTGATTTTGACGACCTCCGTGGCGCAGTGTGCAGCGCTGTTGCCTTAACGTGCAAAGGTCCCGGGTTCGATCCCCGGCAGGGTCAATTTGGGAATTTATAATTTCTGAATTTTCCCTGGTCTGGCCTGGTGGGAGGCTTCGGCCGTAGCTAGTTACCACCCTACCGGCTAAGACGTGCCGCCAAGCGATTTAGCGTTCCGGTACGATGCCGTTAAGAAACCGAATAGGGGTATGGGTTTAATATTATAACTGCCATGCCCCTAACAGGTTAACCCGCTACCATCTTAGACTGCATCATCACTTACCTGATGGTAAGTGATGCGATGCGGTGCCTGATGGTGAGATCGCAGTCAAGAGCTAACTTGAAGTAAATAAAAAAAAAGTGAAATTTACTCTAATCTTGAAGTGTCACCCTTGTAGTCTCACCCAAGTGTAGACTATAAGGACATATCGCAATGAATCATTTTGACTTCACTCTTCAGACCTTGTGATTTATGATGCGGTGTTACCAGCGTGATCGGTTATTGACTTTGATACAAATACACCTACATGTCTTTAAACGGTCATAACATATATCGTGTTATGGTAATCAAGTATCATATCATATCATATCATATCATATCATATCATATTTCTTATATCGGTGAGCTAAATCAATTATTAAATTTACGACCATTTAGGAACTGTTCTTCAACAGCTGTTTAAATATGATACTCCACATATTTAAATAGCTTCCAAGTTAAATTTTCTTTACTTTACAGCTCATAACTATTCAGGAATTAACATTTTGGAGACATTTTGACGTGTTTTAATATTTTTATTGGTATGTTTACACGGCTTGATTTCTTCTGAGATCGGAATAATTTCTTGAATACTGAATCAATTCCGCGATCCGGGTTTTGTAATTTAACCTGGCCCACGGTTGCCACAGTAGTACTTACTTAGTAGTAGTACCCTTCTGATTTCTATTTCAATGTGTCCTTTGCCCTAAGGTTGCCTGGAAGAGATCGCTGTTTGAGCGATAAGGCCGCCTGTTGTGCCATGTCCATTACATTATGGCTATTATTTAAACAGCCACGTGAGGGCCCGATTGGCAGGTCCTCGAATTTTAGCAGGTAAGTGGAGAAGGTCGAATCAAAGTCAAAGCTTGCAGCGGAGTAACAGTCTTTTTATTTTAAATTAGTTTTTATATTATACAAGGGATGGCTCATAGACAACAAAGATTATGTTCCTTTTAAGCACGGTACAGATTATTTGTTCCCGAATGGTCTACTTTTATTATATCACCAACTTGGCTGAATTGTTGGCGAAGCGTTACGCAAATATTGGCGTTAACACATTATTATATCTATTGTATTTTATTTTTTTGTATGGTGTATATGTTACTTTACTTTTACTTACTTTTACTTAAATTGTAATCATTTGAGTTCATAAAACGTATGGTTACCTTTAAGGAATAGTTGCATGCATAGTCCATACCTATGCTGTTATAAAATATTCAAGGATCTATGAACTCTTAATTAAACACAAATTTTACTGACAAATTTCTTATACAGTCGCCCTACAGAATGTCAATGAAATCCAAAATGAGATTCGTAGAAAATTCGATTATTACGTTCAATTACAAATTACTTAACTGATTTCACTATAGTTCCACAAACTTATCTCACCCGGTGACAGCGTCGCTAGTAGATATGAAAAATAAAATAAAAACAAAAAATAAACAGGCATAAAAAATTGTTCCAATTTTGGCCAACCAGATAAGTTCTATAAGTACACTATTTCTAGTCTACTCAGATTGTCAAGGAATTTCTTACACAATCGCCCAACAGAATGCCAATGTAATCCAAAATTAGGTTCGGCGGAAATCCGCTTATTACTATCATATCCAGATTCTATTAGGATGATAGCTATCATTCTATCCCTTTCTCTCGAGGGACTAATCATAAGAGGAAAAGTTGTAAACATAGTTTTAGCATCTGGATTGGGTTATACGTTCAATTAGGAATTACCTAACTGATTTCGGGATCTGTGGTTGACTCCATTGCTCTACAAGATTCTTATAGCCATGTTATAGCAATAAGGGTAGTATAATGAGGTAAGGACTGGGGCCATACTGCCAACGCATAAAGCAATACCTAAGCAATATTACTCATAATGACAGTTTGATTTCACGTACCTTGACGGTCCTAAAATAAGGATTATAATTCTAAAACACGAAAGTCAACAATAACAAAACAATATAGCTTTAATAGTTGGCAGTATGGCCCCCGGTCTTGTTTTAACATGTCTAACGTATTTATTACTCGTACTTAACTCTCATTTTAGCTGATCTTTTATTTCAAGAACAATTTGCCGAAGAAGAAATCTACCGTCCCTTTTTAAGTCAACAACTGCCTTTTATTATAGTTTTTCTCCAAAGTGGGTTTCACAACGCCACTTTTCCTATCACAATCCCTTACAAAAGGGTAAGTGCGGGCACAAAGGCGCGGACCCTTGTATTCAAATCTTTGAAGTTCGTGACCTTGCATGCTAAGCGACCGTCTGGACATCGGGGTTGAATAGGATTTATCTCTGCAAGAAACAACATGATAAATTTTGTTAGCTTTTTTGCACCTGGGGTTTAAATTGACTCAATGTGATGCAATAAATTCAATTGGGGTGCTGTCTATCACAAAAATAAATAAATATAATATTTTTTTAGTGATTTTTAAGTATCTTGTGAGGATCTTCCAAAAGAAGTTAATTGTCTTTCATCCTTTTACGTCATCACGCTGAAAGTACTGAATGGATTTTAATGCAACTTGATCTACATAATATCTTACTAATATTATAAATGCGAAAGTTTGGATGGATGTATGGATATATGGATGTTTGTTACTCAATCACGCTCCATCGGCTGAACGGATCTGGCTGAAATTTGGCACAGAGATAGATTATAGTCTGGAATAGCACATAGGCTACTTTAAATCCCGGAAAATTAAAGAGTTTCCGCGGGAACCAAAAAAACCTCAAACCACGCAGACGAAGTCGCGGGCATCTGCTAGTAAGCTAGATATTTTTTCCTGAAAAACAATTGGGTTCCTTTGTTTTTGAATCAAAACAAAGGAAATCCACAGACACCTTTGATTTTAAACCGAACCAATAGGTCTGAAAAATAAGAACTTTCGCAAAAATAGCAACATGCATTTCCGCATTACAAAAAAAATCACATCATATTAGTTTCATCAATTTAAACGCTCCTCATAAAGCATAAAAGTTAAAAAAGGCTCATACAAAAATATCTGATTGCGAATAGTGTATTGATTGTGGAGTGCATTGAACGTGCAATTTGTCTTTAATTCGGATTCTGATACAATAGTAATGAAAATCCTTTCATCTCAAATCAATTTCATGTATGTATGGTGTGGTTGTATGAATATCTATGTGGATGAGTGTATCTGCGTACATTAGGGATGTAGCTGAGATTTTCGTGTCGAATTCTCAACTCATAGTCGAATAATTCGAGTTGTGATTTACAAATTGATAACTTTTATCGAAATAGTCGCTACTGTAATAATACCACAACCACCACTACAACACATTAACGTCCCACTGCTGGGCACAGGCCTCCACTCTCATACTAGAGAGATGCGTTTATCAGTATCATGCTAGTGATAACTGGGACCGACGGCTTTACGTGCTCTCCGTGGCACAGGGGAGAATTTCTAGTCAGAAAAACCCAACACTCAATGATAATAATGCACATAATAGAAATTGTTTCTAAGTGTATTTATTTATTCGTTTAAATCAGGCAAATAGGCCCATAGAAATACATATATACTATAACATACAAAATCTTAAAATAAAACAAATACATAAATGAAAATAAATTTATTATCTGTTTGGCAAACGAAATGTACTCGTAGGACGACAACCGTCTCGCTGGTCTGACGACATCACCAAGCTTGCGGGGAAAACATGGAGGAGGCTTGCCCAACATCGGAAAGAGTGGCGTGCACATGAGGAGGCCTATGTCCTACAATGGATGAAGAAAGGCTCATAAAGAAGTAGAAGAAGTATTATTTGCTTGCGACGAAATTTTTTAGGATCCACACTGCAAATATTTAAGCTTTACTTACTTTACTTAGAGCTTAAGATTTTTATTCGTATGCCCTTTTTGTTGTCGAATCTGATTTCATGTTATATTATCTGTGCTAGTAGGGTACACAAGTAGCGAATTTTGTAGAGAATAATTGCGTGTCGTAATCGAAAGTTCATGTAACATCCCTAGCAATGATGTGTTTGTGTTAGGGCGCCGACTGCAACAAAGACACTCTCATACTAATGAATCAGCGATAAAAACTCGAACTCTCGATCACATGCCCTCTGTAACAGGGCTGCCGATAAGTGAAGTAGTTTTTTAAGGTCCAACTGTCATAGATTATAGAATTTATGGTAGGAATTAGAAGTTCGAACAAAGATTTCTCAGGAGTGTATAGCGTTTAGGATAACGGAATTAAATTGGTATGTTATAAAATACGTTAGAACAGTGTTTGAAAATCTGTTTATTACCTGGTAGGTAGTAGTAGTATAAATCTTAATTGCACCTTAACAAAATTACGCGTACAAAATAACGTGGTAATGCGATAAGGCGGTCTTACCACTAAAGTGATCTTTTAAAGTTAACTCGAGCATACGAAGCTGATGACACTAGGTCTGGGAGCTCATGTGGTTAATGCGCATAAAAAAATATGATATGTCATTTCACACACATAAAAAATAAATTGTCACCACTGTGTCGTAATTTTATTAATAGACAAATATTATAATATAATAGTTTTTTATTTATAAATTGCAATTTGTAAGTAAGTACCTAATCAGGAAAATAATAATAATTATGTTCGATAAACAGACAGTTTTGAAGATTTTTTTTTAATTTTTAGTATCTAATGACTAACTATGCATATCACTTGTTGTTGCAAAGAGACAATCCAGATTCCGAAAAGCTAAGATTCCAGTTTTCCTGTAATAGTTATTCAAATGGAAATTAGGTGTATACGAAATAAAATTAAAGTCCTGATCCAAACAAAAAAAAAATGGATTTTCCAACCCTTACCAGGGTCAAAGGAAAAAGAGAGAAAAAGCGCAATGGTCAATATTTTTCATCAACAAAGAAAAAAAGTGTAGTGGCGTGCGCTTTCCTTGTATTGTGAAATGAAAAAAAATGTTTTGTCCGTATTAGCCGGGAGCCAACCCTACAATTGTTGACTGTACAGATTGAAGAGGCCTGCCATAGATGCGCAAATGGGTACGGGTAATGGCGGCTCGTATTCGCGCGTTTTTTCAAATACAGAACGTCCCTTTGTTGACTCCGGATCCATTCCGAATAGGCGCGTTCGATACTGGATGAATTTTGTTTTTTTTTTCAGCCAATGCTTGTTGTTTTCTGTCTTTCTGCCAGCCAGGTTTGTTTAGGATTCGATTGGGCTCAATTGGTTTGCATGACGAATGAGTTCTGTGTCTTCATGTCATACACAGATCATCGTGTAGGTATGTATATCTGCGTATCTATATCATAACTTCTATCTTCTAAGTAAAAAAAATAAAATATCGTTGGTTCAACCATCATAGCTAAGAGATACGTATAGGTTAATTACCTGCTATCTTTAATCAATAATATTGTGTATTTAATTGTAAGTTTAACCAGTATTTTTATACAATATAGAATCTTTAGGTACCTACTTCTTTCTCATGAAATTTATTATGACGGTTGCTGATCAATCAGCGATTCTAAACTGCTGTAATACAAATATTATTGACTTAACCAACCCTAGTTGAGTCAATTAAGAGCAAAGTGACACAAAACATGATTATTTGCAAATAAGAAAAATCCTTGGTTCACTTTACACGTAGCCGGCATAGGACGTAATCTTACATTCATCCATTCAAGTCAAGTCAAGTCATTCAATGCACCTCAATAAGGGCAATACCAAAACAGAAGTCTATTATTTATTTTTATTCTACTACAAGATTTGACCTTTTTTTGTAGCCCTTGACTGCGCACTCACCTGGTGGTAAATGATAACATCGTTTAAGATGATAGCGGGCTAACCTGTTAGATGATGGCAGTTAACCCCTAATCACTATACTTAAACCCTTAATCGGTTTTTATACGGCATCGTAACGGATCTCTCGCTTATCAACACTTCTTTTCCGGTAGGTTGGTAGATCTGAAGTTGTTGAAAGTTGCAGCCATCGACAGACCAAAAAAAAAAAAAAAAAATTAGACTACTGCGCCAGAGAGGTCGTCAAAATCAGCGTAGGCACTCATACGAATTAAATATCCGTACATATAGTGCATAGATAACATGAACCACCCCACATTGTACCCTCCCTTCGCCCAGACAAACGGAAATATGAAAATGAAACTGCGAAACGGAAAAACGCATGAAACAACCGCGCGGCACGGCGGCCGGACAAAAAATGAAAACAAGCGCTTAATTCGCAAAAAGCCCGTTTGATGTTTACTAATTGACAATCAGTCGAGGGATGCGTCTCATTGGTCCGCTTCCTCGTTCCGTTTTTAAAAATTAAAGACAAAATAAATTAACGGGGTGGCTACTTTTTTTTATTCTTTGTTTTTTTTGGCGAGTCCGCCGTATCGTTGCCTATTTGTTTTTCTGTGTTTTTGGCTTCCGATATCCATTATCCGTACAGATAGATAGTCCGACATCAGAATTCATACTTAAATTATAAATGCGCAAGTGTGTTTGTTTATTGGTTTGCCCTTCAATCACGCCGCAATAGAGCAACGGATCGACGTGATTTTTGGCATGGGCATATATAGTTCAGGACCTTGAGAGTGACATAGACTACTTTTTATCCCGGAAAATTCAGGAGTTCCCGCGAGAATAACAAAAAACTTTAACCACGCGGACGAAATCGCGGGCTTCAGCTAGTTATGATATAAAAGGTGAAGGTAGATACATCTTAAGGAAGCAATATGATTGTGATCATCAATTACGATTAGAGATAGATAGGTATAATTTTATAACAATTTTACACGATCACTTTCGCATCATTTTCTATATTATTTACTTACCTACTTATTTTAATTAAGTACGTTTTTCACAGCTCCAATAAAATTTAATAAGCTTACCTACTGCTGGCAGGAGTATATTGTAAAATGAAAAACGCGAAAAAATTAACTACGTCACATTAAAAATATAACTTCGCTCTTTTAGTACTTTGAAGTGCCAACATAAAATAGTGTTTAAAAAGTTTTTTTGCCGCTCGCTCGCCACTTACAGAGCGTCATGTTGGTAATATTGACAAAATTAATTTCTACCGAGCGCTTCCATTTACATGATATTGCATACACTCGAGTTCCAGCACTTAACCGACTTGGTGTTTACTGTTGACACTTAAATAAAAAAGATCCGCACTAAAATCGCACATGTCAACTAGGCGCATTTAAAAATTGCTCTGAAACGTAAAACGCCAGGGGTTACCGTCAGACCAATTAGTTTGTGAAAGAAACCGACGGACAGGACAACGTTTTGATTAAAAAGTTTCAATATTAAAAAGTTACGGCTCTTTACCGTTGCCATACAGCGCGATTGGAGTAAAAAAAAAAACACGCGATCGTTTTGTGTCTGTTAATGTTTTAAATATAGAACGCGTAACACGAAGATGTTCCAGAAAGGTTTCTATTCGTATCCGATTTTTTTAATTCGATAGAGTGATGTGACATCTAAAGTGATGCTAGTTTTTTAATATTTTTATGAGTGCATCCATCAAGCAATACCTACGTTTTAAATCTAAGTACAGTAATATAAACATGATGATGAACTAATGAAAAATCTCTGCATCTGTTATAATTTCACAAAATTTTGCTTGCGAATAGCTTGTATCTCGGAAAAGGAATTAAGCAGCCTTTCTTTTAGGAATTAAGTGCGTCTGGACTCTGGTGGGAGGATTCGCCCGTGGCTAGTTACTACCCAACCAGCAAACACGTACCGCCAACGATTTAGCGTTCCGGTGCGATGCCTTGTAGAAACCGATTATGTATGGGTATGGGTTTAATATCACTGTCGTTCCCCTAAATATTGAGACCCCTACCATCTTAGACTGCATCATCACTTAACATCAAATGAGATCGCATTCAAGGGCTAACTTGTAGTGGAATAAAAAAAGTATTGCACAAAAGTTCCGTGGGCACTTCCCACGTATAGATTATAGTCTGGATTAGCACATAGGCTACTTTTTATCCCGGAAAATTAAGGATTTCCCGCGTTAACCAAAAAACCTCAATCCACACGGACAAAGTCGCGGGTATCACCTAATGATTTTACCGTTACTAAATTCGTTATTTGCAATTTTTAATTGAATAGATATGCAAGTTCTTACTCCCCATACCTACTTACCATTTAAATTATAGTTTACTCACCCACGTAATTGACTAGCATAAGTACAGCTTTAACTTAATACTCGATCAATTATAGTCACAACACTAATTTAACTGTCAGAATCAATCGGATACCCGTCATACCGCACGTTTTAATAACCCATTTCCAATTTTAATCACGCCGCTATTTCATAATGTAAAATCCCGCCTACGCGTGACGTCACGATACACACTTCCTATCCAAGATCATAACCTATTTATACCTAACATTCCTCAATCCATTGTTTTCCCAATGATAACCGCGGAATCAAATTATTGGCTGCATTACACTAGATTTTCCTGCAAGGGACTAACGGCTTTATACCGCGAAAATTGTGAGTTGTACGAGTAAAATTCGCACGACAAGCTTTCACTAGGGCAGTTCGGTATTGTAGTGGGGATAACAATTGTCTATTGTCGATGCCTATCTCTTTTGCGCATCGGTGGCAACGGTGTTTGTTAGAAAGAGAAGCGAAATAAGGTCGTTCCGTTCTAGCACAATGAGCGTGGAAATGGGCACGCCTTTGTAGTAGTATTTTCCTCCATTCATCCCATCCCATCACTCACTCATCCCATGTAATTTGTAATCTGCGCATGTCCTTTAGATAATTGTTATAGCCAACACGTATTTTAACATCGTAGTTACTGAAATACTTCTTTTAATTGCCTCAATTTTGTTATAGTTACGCAGGCATACGAAGGTTCCAATTATATACTAATTTATCGAGAAATTAGATAATGTTAATACCCCTGACGTCGTCCGGTTGGATTTAGGTTTTGGAAATCCCAGGGGAACTCTTTAATTTTCCGGGATACAAAAAAGCCTATGTCACTGTTCAGGTCCTGAATTAGACCATTGTGGAAAATCTCGTCGCTCTGTTGTACTGTTGCGGTGTGATTGAAGGACAATGCAAAGTAAAGCAACACACAAAACCCTTTCACATAACTATAAGTAATTTCAGTATCGAGTAATAAAATATCGACTCTAAAGCGATAACACATTACACACAACACAAAGAAAATCATGTGGTCAAAAATTACCAGGAGATGATAAATTAAAGGGTTCATCTCATAATTTTTCTTGTCTTGTCTTTAATTTAACGCTGGTTTGACTTGAGGGACTTTTCACACTATATGTATGCAGTCAAAAGTCATTCCGCTCATCGAGTCGATTACTAGTTGATATACCCGTTATATTTTCGTATTGCCAACGTTTTCTCTAACTGGTTTGCTCGATGTACTAGGAACGCATAAAATTTTGCAATGGCGTCTGCATTCTTCTGCGTATGAATTTTCCAGTCACCGCTAGTGACGGGACGGGAAATTGATGATGAAATTTTGATGATGAAATTTTTGTATATCGATACAAAATTGATTTCTTAGTCGGTATTTATTGATATATGTTGTATTAATACCTAACCTAACCTAACCTAGAAGCGTTGTTTAATTTTCTCGCTTGGCATTTTTGTTTCATTGTTGGTGCGTAACTACTTGGGCTGGTATATTACTATAAATAAAAATAGGTTTTACCGGTTAAGTTTATTGAGTTTGTATTAACTTATCGGCCAATCCCTCTTATTCTCAGATGAGGGTTTTTGAACTCATTATTTTTTGTTTTCTACTTTACATTACTATTCAGGTATGAGATAAGTAAGTGTCAATGCGGAAAAAATAATAAAAGTAGAATTAAAAACACTTTCAATCTATTAATAGGGTAGTAACATTAATATACAAGCAATCAAAGTTTAAAATAACCGTAGAGTAATTAGACAGTACAGTAAGAGTAGAGAACGAGAATATAATTTTTTTTAATTTAACTTTATCGACATAAACTTCGACATCACTAAACAATATTTAGCAATTCGTCAGTAGGTACTTCTAGTAAAGATTAATTATAGAGTCGTGCGTTTAATTTGTGCACAGCGTGTAAGTGGTTATTTAAAATCCGTGAATGTATGATGTACGGTCAATCAAAGTGAACTGCACCAAATGAGAGCGGGCGTAATATTGCTGTCAAACAAGTTATCGATAGTCTGATATGTAAATACTTGTTTTTGAGTTAAGGGTAATAATGATTAACAAGTTAATGTTTTGTAATGGGTACCTAGGTAATTGAAATTAGAAAAACTCATAATAATTTGTGTTTTAATCTATTATTATACTATGTCATGAATACCTAAATACTGATTAATTATGACTACCATGTTTGAAGAAAAATCATTTTAATTACAATTTCGCATCATGTTGTTGCAAGTTTATTATTAGTGTAAACTAGTAATAAGTTTGCAACTAAATAATCCAAATAAGCAGTCTTTATAGGTTAGTATACCCGATCCGATAAGTGCTTTTATCATAAATTTCAATTTTCATGCTTTCTATTTTCAATGACTAGCTGCAAATAACGTTATGGCTACAAAGTAGAAATATAATTTTCTTATCGTGGATTTTATGTACCGATAATCGACAAACCAAAGTAGAGGCACACCTACCTAGTAGGTAACTTAAGACGAAGTCAAAGTCATTTCACCTTTCGGTAAGTTAAGAAGGACGATGCAGTCTAAAATCTATACTTCTATACTAACATTATAAATGCGAAAGTTTGGATGGATGAATATTTGTTACTCAATCACGCGAGAACTGCTGAACGGATCTGGATAAAATTTGGCACAGATATAGATTAAAGCCTGCATTATCACATGGGCTACTTTTTATCCTAAATATTTAGACCTGTCATTGAATACCATATCTGATACCGTCCAATAGTACTCATTGCGTCCGTGAAATTGCTTGAAACTCATTAACTCGGAGACTTTAATGTGCTGGAATCGAACCTCGTACCTACCTTTTGTTTGTCATTCAGATACCCCATTATAATAATTAATTTCTCTTGCATTCATATTTTATCAAAATCAAATTAATTCCGCAAACATATTTTCGGGTGGTGATAGTCCAACACACAAACCTAACTGTAAATAACTATACCCTACCACAGTTGAGTAAAGAGAGGGGAAACACGCTGAAATAAGCAACGAAAGACTTATCAGTCTTCACTGACCGCATTCTGAAAAACATGTTACCTTAAACTGGTAGAATTAAGAAGGTAGAAAGAAACCTTTGAGAAAATTATATTTTCTACCCCTTTGTAGAGAAAAAGAGTGGAAGGGGGGTTGGAGAAAGGGAGGGGGTGTTTCATAATTAAATAGTGTACGCTTAGTTACGCGAACAAGTCGTGAAAAGTTTGTGTAAGGAAAATTCGAAACGCGCTGTTCGGAGTCGCAACATTATGAGTGCTATTACTAATTTAGCAGTTTGTCTTGTTATTTTTGTTTAAGGCGTTAATTAAGAGGATCTTTTAGAGCTCATTTTTCTATTTGTATAAGAAAATTGTGAATTGATTCAGTGTCTTATCCACAGTTGTTTATGGTTTTGTGCTATTTAAAAAAAATTGCACTTAAATGTATAACTGGACTTAAATATATTGGTCTTGGTGATAAACAACAAAGTAAAGATATCTTAACTTGAAAGAAAAAGTTAATATCAAATTTGAATAAATTTAACTTCAATTTTCACGTTTCCATTTCAACGAAGCGTAGCGAGAAAAAAAAACCGAAACAAAATAATAACTGGAATCGCAAAATACAATATTGATGAGGGATCTAAAAACGGAGTCCTTTCACGTCAAGGGGGCCGCAACAAAAACCGAAGTTGGAAAGCAAATTAACCTTTCCACAGTACGAAACTCATTTACCGATACAAAACAAGACCCCGACCAATAGAGTCGAGTTGCCTGAATCGGAAAATAGATGCCCGATGAAAGGAAAGTCTGAAACCAGTACGGAATCAACACTGAAACCCGGTTCTTTGTCAGTTTCATTCAGGCAGAGCACACAAATGCTTTTCTTGGACGGCTTTCACGGTTTTCTATGGGGGCAATAAAGGTTCCCACGGACACAATGAGCCGGGAAGGCAAGGAGAATGATGAAAAGTTGGGAATGTGGGCCGCGCTCCCGAGGCTAGTAGGGACGTCGCCGTCGCTTCTTGTCGATGTTCTTAAGAAAAACCTCTTCAGTCTAATACTTAAACCGTGATTAATACCGCCTTATTTTGGTTTTAGTTGTTTGATTTTTGTTGATAAAATAATTATGGTATTAGTAACGTAGCCATTTGGACTGCTCTTAACTCTGAAGTTTAAAGAATCCAAGGTGCATTCGGCAATTCTATGAACAACAGCTTCACAAAGTAATTCAAGTTTGCTTCATGAAAAAGAAAAGAACTGAAGCTAATTTAGATTATTTGACAATTTCCTCCCCCCCGTTCCACCCCCGTGCCTCGGAGAGCACGTTAAAACGTCGGTCCCGGTTATTAACACCAACATGATAATAGTCGTTAAAGCCCGCCAACCCGCATTGTAGCAGCGTGGTGAGTCTAAGCTCTAATTCCTTCTCTCGGAGGAGTGGAGGCCTGTGCCCAGCAGTGGGACGTTAAAGGGCTGTAATGGTGGTGGGTGATGACAATTTCTAATTTATTTCGATTAAATAACGCCATCGATAGACGACAATGCCCATCACTAGAGGCCGGTTGTTCCCGTCACTTTCCAATTATTTTTGCGGGCTTTCTTCGCAACAGTCCGCGTAGAATGCGGAACATAATGGCGCCGGGTTTTAAGGAATTACGCGCTTTGTCCGCCAGTAAATGAGAAGACCGCTTAGTTTTTCCTTTTCTAGCAGCTTGCGATTAATTTATTTAATAAGTTGTTGCTGAATGGACCGCTGGCTACGAGAACCGAGGATGAATCGGACTTTCCATTTTTTTTTTTAATTTTTCTATACACAAAAGTCTTCTGTTTTGATTTCGAAACGCAAATAGACTTTTTTGTTAGAACCTCTTTAGCGAGCATCTTAGATAGACTTAAATAGATCTAAATGAATGCCATTTTAAATAGCTTCTTCTTCTTCTGCCTACTTGAAGACGGACTGAGAAGAACTCTAAGAATAAGATATGGCCTTAAATAGGTATAAACCGTACTTGGCTAAGATTATAATTAGCTGCATTCAATATAATAGATAAGATAATGAGAAATATGGGTGGGCCCTTACTTCTTACATAACAAGAATCTTTTGCGTAAAAGCTATTTAAATAAAGATATTTAATTAAAGTTGAGTACTTATCGAATATGACCTAAGCCGGGTTTTTTTTAACCACTACAAATTATTTAACCTTTGACTGAGATCTCACCTGATGGTAAGTGATGATGCAGTCTAAGACGGTAGCGGGCTAACCTGTTAGAAGCGTACCCTGAATCGGTTTCTACACGGCATCGTACCGGAACGATAAATCTCTTAGCGGCACGTAATTGCCGGTAGGGTGGTAACTAGCCACGGCCAAAGCCTTACAAAAGGCTAGACCAGGGAAAATTCAGAAATTATGTATTCCCAAATTGACCCTGCCGTGGATCGAACCTGGGACCTCCGCACCTAGGACAAAAGCGCTCAACATTGCGCCAGGGAGGTCGTCAGGTAATGGTCAAGTAATATAAATTAACTTAATTAGGTTATCTATTTAAAAATTAAAAAAAAAACTATTTTGATTTCGAATCCGATTTATTACGAGAGCTTGATTGCATCCAGCGTCATTCGCTTTTTACGAATTAAGAAATTAAAATCGCGCAAAAGAAAGATATATATATTTGGCGGATAATGTTTTACATGCGAGCCAATAAATCCATTTTATTGTACAGCTTGGACTCACGTTAATTTATTACCTGTTGTTACTTGTTATTCAATCTCAGATTAAAATACGCAAGGAAATATGCAAGTGAAATTATCACGCGGTGCGTTTCAGATCTCTTGTTTTGATGCGGTTTTAAGCTTATATTCTTATAAAATCTGCAGTTGATATTTTCTTAGGACGAAAACACACTTGTTCTTTTTGCAGCTCACTATGATAGTGACTTTTAGTGCCTAGTGTGCTTTTGCTTTATGGAAGCCAATATAGATTTATTCTCTATTTAGATCACTAGCTGTTGCCCGCGACTTCGTCCGCGTCAATTTCTGTTATTATGATCGCGAGATCCAGTCGCGGACATTTTTAGATCATTTAAAGAGGAATAACACTTTCATACATATTTTTTGGGTAACTTGAACGGCAGGCTGATTACGTATCAGCAAAAGATTCACGATAGCAAAAATAGCAAAAATTTTACAATATATGCTGTCCAATCGCAAATTCGTAATAGATATCGTAGCATAATACGAATTTGCGATTAGACAGCAAATATTGTAAAATTTTTGCTATCGCAAGTCGTTTGCATGATACGTTTGCGTGATGGCCTGCCGTTTACCCAGCGCACGCAACGGAAGCCCTCAAATATGGATAATTTTCCCCGTTGTTGCAACATTTTTCACTGATGCTTCGCTCTTATTGGTCTTAGCGTGATGTTATATAGCCTAAAACCTTCCTCGATAAATGGACTATCCAACACAAAAATAATTTTTCAATTCGAACCAGTAGTTCCTGAGATTAGCGCGTTCAAACAAACAAACTCTTCAGCTTTATAATATATTAGTATAGACATAGATTAATTATAATACTGCTCTCAGTTGTTCGATACATAATTCATATTTAAAAAATCAAAATACACATATCTTCTATCACTGATCTGTAAAACAGTTACATAATAATCATTTGATTACATAGTTTTCATGTTCTAGTAGTACCTAGTGTTGATAGAATAACTACGTTTTTCAGACCCAAATAAAATGTAAAGTTTTTATTATGACATATTGTCTTTCTGTGTATAACAAGACTTTAATATTATTTATGTCGGTCGCATTTTTTTTAAACAGGGATAGGTACTACTGGACCATTCGAAAATAGTCCATTCTTCTGTGAAATGCTCACATCCCGGAAAAATAAACTTGTCAAATGCTCTTCGTTGCAGCTTATAGGTTTTATTGATGTGCAAGCTAAAAGCGCATAGCGGTTTTTACTATCCACAATATTGTTTGAATAGAAAATATCTGATTTATCATTGATAATATGGATAGAGAATATTGTCTGAAGAAATATTTAGTGTCATTTTGACGTCTCTTCTTGGCATTTTAATCACTTGGCACCTCAAACTTGCGTTGCGTACCTATACATCCAGCATCTCCCAGGCTCACGTTTGAAATATTTCATCCACCTAGAGAAAGGCCTTCCACTACTTTTTCGATGCTAACTCGCTTTACTATCACCTTATGACCACGAATATCCTCTACCAGAAGTACCCTGTAAGTTTTGATTCCCTTGCGCGTGTCGAAAATTTGCAGCATGAACGGCTGTATCTTTTGATTGCGTTGGCTTAGAAGTTTGATTTTTTCACAGCTCCAAGGGATACTAGACCTGTATGAATTTCTATAAAGTGGCGGTGAGAGCGCCGGATAAGGCTGTCCGTTCGTGTAGGCGTTTGCCTTTTTTTATTTGAAAGTAAGGCGAGCAAATTTTTGCAGAAAATGCGCCAATACTACGAGCACTTACCATGCCCATGAGCAATCACCAACAGCTAGACGTATTTAAAATTAGTCTTAAAGAAATTTGTAATTTCTGATTCGTAATGCATTTTGGCATTGCTGAGGATATTGTTTTAATGAATCAATAATACCTATTTCGTTTCTACCGCTTGTAACTTAAACCACGGTCCACAATAGCGCCATTTGGCGGTCTGGCGCATAGATCTGTCATCGGCGGTCACTGAAATTCCCCGATATCATCTGCCATTAGTGTAATAGACGTCAGAGGTAGGCAATCAGTAATTCCGGGGCCATTCAGACGTTTTGCATTATTCCCCTTTAGCTTTGCTTTTATTTGGTCCCGTGATTTATGGGATACGATTTTTTACGTGCTTAGAACATTATCCCTTTGTGATACAAAGTAGATGTGTTTTATAAAAATATTTACTACATTTCAACCTTAACCTGAGTCATTAATTAACTAGTTTTATTTGTGAGCTTTAAAGCTTTTAATTTTTTTTAATTGAAAGATATCAAGCTCAATATCAAGAGATTGAGATTCTCTATTGAGTTGTAAGATCGAAAAGCGCGGTAAACCAATCATAAACTATGGTCTAAATAAGTTATTGGAATTCTAATGCCTACCTAAAATGCAGACATCATTGAAGTCATCGATCCTAAGAGGTAGTCCCACGTAGCACTTACCTGCAGTGGCATGCACAAGGTTTGAAGGTGGGGTAGGCATTAGTTGGTCAGAATACCTGTCCACTAACTGTTATGGTGAAAAATTAACATTAACGTATTTTCATCTAGGTAAACAGTGATTTTATGCCTCTATGAACTGAACGCCACTGCTTACCCGTAGGTCAGAAGTCAACATCTGCCCAAAGACAGCTGCTGTGATTAATTATGGGCACGTCAACTTATTTTATGGGCCACATCGGTAAATCAATCACTACTTAGGTAACCCATTTTTTGATCAAACCATAGAAGTTTGTCGCCGGCTAAAACAATGAAGATTCAGAGACAAAAATACAAATCATATTTCACCCAAGCCGTCGACACCTCTGGCCCATAACCTTCAGTTTGTCGCCACATCTATTCGCCGTATGCCGAAATTCAAAGAGAAAATACGTTTTTATTCCCTCCCGACAGATTTACGGGCGGGCCATAACTATTGTGACTCTAATATTATTGTGCTTTGTTGCCATTGATATAAAAAATAGATTCACAGATATGCCACTCCTTAAAGTCTTGAAAGTAATATTACTTATAGGAAAATATGAAAGTTTGACTGGTCTGGTCATAAGAAGCAGATATAATATATATTATTACTATAAAAAAAACTAGTAATGCACTTCACCACCACGCAGATCTTTCAAGGCTTGGGACACGAACTCTGATGGGAGGAGGATGAACAATAATTAGCAAAATAAGCAATAATTTTTCATCCACGGCCATATTTTAAAAGATTACTGCCAAATTTTAGATTAATATCGTGGACACTTTTCACAAAAGATTGGATTATCTTGGGATTTTTAAATCTGCGTGAGTTGCCCATTATTATTGTTCTTTTTATAAATGTAGGACTTTCTTACTTATTGTTCCTAAATGTTAACATTTCCTGACAGCTCGTATGATATTCTAAAATTATTTATGTAGAGGTTAAATCGTACCATAATGACTATGAATCTTTCAATTTTCATATTTCATTTCACGAAAAATTAAGTATACATTTAACATATTGAACTAATTTTACCTATAGTATTTTAGTTACCTGTTATCTTGCCTGATCGATTAATCCATTTGCTTACACAAACGTTGTTGTACGGCGCCGCTTTAATGTAATTTTGTTTTTATTACCTACCGTCCCTTATCGCTGGACATCAAATATCTTTCAATTATCTTTATTTTTCATGTATTTTTCCTTTGGAACAACATTTAGTTTGTATGTTATTGTAAGGTGTGTATCTTGATCTTTGACATTTCGGATCTATCAAGTTTCAAAAAACAGAGGGTAAGGTATTAATATACCTATAATCTGGATGTTCCGAAAAAAAGATAAAAGATTCTAACAAGGTAATGACCTCTATATATTATGTTCAACGGGACATCTTTGCCGGTAGGGCCTAGGTTTGTGTTATCCATTTTAAAAATCCATCGGTAGTACTACTTACTAAGTAGATTCAAATCGACTCAGAAGTCTACATCGGTTTTAAAAAGATGGATACCACAGATGTAGTACTACATCTGTGGTGGATACTAGTTACGTAGTATTTCATAGAACTTTTATAGCCGACTTCCAAAAAAGGAGGAGGTTCTCAATTCGGCGCGTTTTTTTTTTTAAATATTGTAAGGTCAAATTAAAAAAAAATATCAACACTGTATTCCATACTATATCCATACTAATATTATAAATGCGAAAGTGTGTCTGTCTGTCTGTCTGCTACGCTTTCATGGCCCAACTACTCAACCGATTTTGATGAAATTTGGTACAGAGATAGGTTACATCCCAGGGAAGGACATTGGCTACTTTTTATCCCGGAAAGTTGAAGAGTTCCCGCGGGAATCAAAAAACACAAATTCTCGCCGACGAAGTCGCGGGAATCATCTAGTAATATCATAAATGCAAAAGTGTGTCTGTCTGTCTGCTAAGCTTTAACGGCCCACCTGTTCAACCGATTTAGATGAAATTTGGTACAGGGATAGGTTGTATCCCGGAAAAGGACATAGGCTATTTTTTATCCCGGAAAATCAAGAAGTTCCCACGGGAATTGAAAAAACCTAATCCACGCGGACGAAGTCGCGGGAATCATCTAGTCCTAAACCAAACTGAACTGCCTCTGATTGCGAAGCTTGTAAAATAGGTAAGTAGGTACTTAACAGAAATTCACAGTTTATTTATCTTCAATACAGCCAATTGTCATTCAGACAAAATGGCCGCCTCAGTGATGCGCAAGCGTCGGTGACTTGACGAGACAATCAATATCCGGTGTGGAAGGGAGGTCACTATTCTACTCGTATATGCTACAATGTAAACGCCGAGGTGTGTCTTTGATCTCATCCGCTGGTTGCGAGATAGGGTTGGCACTGAATAATAAATCTAACTAATTGATTTTAAAATACTACTCTGATTTTATGTATAAAGCAGTGTAGGATTTTAGTGTTAAAAAGTCTGCAAGAAACGAATTTGATTAGTGGCATAATTAGAAATAATTTAATACTTGTAATGGCTTCATAATTGAAATCAAATTAAATTTGTTGGTCGAAAGAGGTCAAAGTGAATAAAGCTTGGACATGCTACACTGACCTAAATATGTAATCAAATATGTATGTAACTTTTTGATAATTTTTAAACGCAGAATAGGCATGATGTCATTAACCAAGAATCAATGAAATTATGAATTTATCTAATGAAATAGTATTCATGAATTATAAAAAACGTATTTATTTTTCTATTTTGAGTGAGATTGCTATTTATTTTGATAAAATAAAACTATAAAATACAGCAATCCGCCATATTGCTTAAAACACAAAAAAGCGAATGACGTCACAGTTGTTTGTTTTCGAGCTTTGACAATCACACTATTGTTTACTGCACACTGCACAGAGTATATTGGTAAAAACAATAGTGACGTCACAAACGACGCCATGACACCGCTTAACGTTTTGGCGTGAATTTTTTAATTTAAATTTCAAATGCCAATTTTATCTACCAAGTACCAAACCTTATTTTTTCTGCTGAAATAAGATATTTTTTCAAAATAAAAGATACTTCCGAACATAATCTGACCATTTTTCAAAATCAGTCATCATGCCTATTGTACATCATTGGCTACGAAATCGACACAGCATAATAAAGCAAATAAATATACAGTTACTTTCATTTCAGTTAAATATCATCCGTTACAAAATTGTTTACGCCCTAACAACCCTAATGAGCACAGAGTAGCTCAAAGTACAGAGTTTACATAGCAATCATTCAAATCTATGAAGTCGCTATTTACGTTTGACCAGAGCACTCATTACGGATTGTTATTGGAATAATAAAGAGAGAGATACTCATATGTATCCGCCTAAAGGTTTTCGCACATTGCTATCTACGCACCCGCACACAGCATGCACTAATTTCATGCGCACTTTTCAATACAATACTAAAAAGAATGATGTCCGATATTCGCAGTATATTATATCCAATATTTTTTCGTTGGGAATTGACATTTCAGGTTATTCACGGAAAAGTCACTAATGTAAAATTATCTCGCATGAATAAGAACGCACCGAACTTTACACATTTTTCAACACAGAAAATTCGTCTAAGCCGTTGCAACAAAATACACTGGCAGAGCCACGCAAATTCTTTTGGCCGCATTGTATGCTGTCGGCTGATGTCGTTATTCTTATTTTTCATAATTTTGAAAAAATGCGGTGCATTCGGTGCGTGCTGATTAATGTGCGATCTGTTTAGATGTGAGGATCGTAACGTCTTTCCGAGTATTCCTTACCGTTGCGAAACGCAATCGCTTTATTCTCCGAGATGATTCCGCGAACTGACACTTCTGTTGTTGTTTATTAATCTATGTTTATATGAACTAGTTTTGTGTGAAGTTGGCCCGTTTTGATAGGCTGTTTAGATTATGAAAAGTGTTCTTTTTTTTTAAAGTAATTTATTTTAATCGACTATCAAGAAGATTTCAAATGGGCGCCATTTATTATGCAAATGCTGGAAAAGTGTGGGTACTTGGAACCTTTTAGTTTTATTGGATGGGAAAAAGGTTTAAGAGGTAAGGTATTGTATGTCATTATTCATTATAATATTATGTTTAAGTTCATAAGCTCTTTCGATGGGAAAAGCTTTTGAACCAGTGTTATAAGATAAATTGATTGCCTTAATGATTGCCTTACATAAAGAGTCAAGGCCTTCAAAGTTGAATAGAGTTGTTACACTTTATTTGTACCTGAAATATTTATATTAAATTTTATTCACAATAGTAAGTATATAAAACTACCAATTAAAATATTTTACAACCTTAAATGTAGGAAATAGAAAATTCCAATACTTATGTGCTTAGTAGAAAATGCCAAGTATTTTAGCATAGGTATATATGTATACATAATTAGTATGTAGTAAGTATCGTAGCCGTCAACTGTATTAAATTCTCAGATCTAGTGCTAGCTTTCCTTTTAGGATAACCGTAAATACTTCATAATAAGCTAAATTATTTAATCAAAATGAGTATCTTCCGTAACGAAAATTATATCTTTGATATTAAAATATATCATCACAAAAATTCTAAGACTTAAATGTTCCTCAATTATCTTTCGCAGCAATTATAAATATTATTTAACACAAAAAACGTAATATGTGTCACCTTCCTCGTAGCAATAAAAAACGATTCAACACAACTCTCAAAAGAGAGATAAAAAAAGGCTAAAATAAAAATAATTAATAGCAATGCAAAATTTAAATGCAAAACTATAAAAAGTCTCTGAGGTCGGTCTCGCTCCGCTACTTACATATTATGAAAGGCTTCTGCCAAAAGAGCGGCGCCTCGACAAAGTGCCTTAAATTTTTTAATTGCGAGTCGCCTTATGATTATTATGCGTCTTTGTGCATGCACAAGGCAACATATGTGGAGGCTTTCCCCCGTAATATGCGAAGGCATCGCCTGAGGCCCAAATCAAGAGATGTAGCGATTTTTAAAATAGAAGCGAGTATCATAGATTGAAAAGCTTTTAAGAATTTGCAAAGCGAACATTTGTGTAGGCTTTCCGTCGTTATATACAAAGGTATCCAATAGTCTGTCGTTTGCCAATCCGCATTTGCCTACTGTGGTGGGCAAACCTTTCTCATTCTGAAAGGAAAACTCATACTTAGTAGTGGTTTGGTGATGGGTAGAAAACGTGTCGAGTGAGTGAGCACCGAAACCAGTTTTTTATAATCCCACCAGGGAATATAATCTAGTGATGGTTGGATATAGATTTTTTTAAATCGGGAAGACAATTTTATATATATTTTAATAGTCGGAACACAGTTTTTACAAGATAGGTATGTTGTATTAGGAAAAAGTCACCAAACGATGTTGAGAACGCCTGTAGGTATAATAATTTCTTAACAACTTTCCAGATTTCAAATCTGTCTGTGCGACCTCATATCTGTCAAATCTCTTCTAAGCAAGCCGATATTGGAATGTAGTGAGTAGTGACTATAATAAAAAAAGTACATAGGTAGTTCATCCTGTATGACCTCTGTATTTCTGTGATAAAAAGCGTTTGCCCGTCTCTGGGATACCAATTATTTCCGTCCGTCTATCTGCTGCATCTCGAATAACAGAAAATGAGACAAACAGCCTGTCATACAAACTGTCAATTGAGATTTCTTATCGCCACCGCCTATGACTTAAGGACGGTCATCGCTCGCACCCTAGCGTTAGAATTTAATAGCTTCGCTCCTTACCAACACTCTATAATATGTGGACCTAACAAGACGCTTTTCACTCGGCACAATATTATAATATTATGCTCATTAGTGGGCATTTATTTTAAGTTTGTCCACAGACTCTTATTATGCGGTAGGGTTTTACGTTTGCGACTCGTAAACGGTTTTTTTAAATGTGAATAACTCATGTTGCCAGTTTAGAAGATTCCGTTTCCTTTACTTGAGTTTATCTTATTTCTGACTAGCTGATGCCTGCAACTTCGTCCGCGTGGATTGTGATTTTTTGGTTCCTGCGGGAACTCTTTAATTTTCCGGGATAAAAAGTAGCCTATGTGTTATACCAGACTATATTCTATCTCTGTGCTGAATTTCATCCAGATCCGTTCAGCCGTTCTGGCGTGATTGAATTACTAACATTCATCCATCCATCCATCCATCCTAACTATCGCATTTATAATACTAGCTGATGCCCGCGACTACGTCCGCGTGGATTAAGTCTTTTCGGTTCCCGCGGGAACTCCTTAATTTTCCGGGATAAAAAGTAGCTTATTGTGCTATTCCATACTTTAATCTATCTCTGTGCCAAATTTCAGCCAGATCCGTTCAGCCGTTCTGGCGTGATTGAATAACAAACATCCATCCATCCAAACTTACGCATTTATAAAATTAGTATCTACTCGTAGATTGAGAATAGATTTGATATGAAGATATAGGAGGACAAAATAATGTCACCGACATAGCCAAAAACATAAGTAAGTTGAAATGGCATTGGGCAGGAAATTAGGTATGCCTGTGGTAGATACGAGTAGGTACATACTTACCGTGATTGCCACATTTTCCGGAATATAAGAGTAATAGAGGCTGCGAACGATAACAATCGGGACACCCTTCAGCGCTGAAGATATACCTAATATGAAGTAGGTAGCTAATTGAGAAAGGCAGGAGACTAGGACCGCCCTTTGGGAAAGGCTATCCCTTTCCTAATAGTCCCCATGGAAAGGGATAGCAAAATATTTAGATCTATCATTTTAATTGAGAAATTTTGTACAGCAAAATTATCCACAACATCTAAGAAACTGTAAGATAATTATTTTAGACTAGATGATACCCGCGACTTCGTCCGCGTGGATTAAGGTTTTTGATTCTCGCAGGAACTCCTTAATTTTCCGGGATCCTACCTCTGTACCAAATTTCAGCAAAATCGGTTAAAAAGATGGGCCGGGAAAGCGTAGCAGACAGACAGACAGACACACTTTCGCATTTATAATATTAGTATAGATATAAATCTAGGGGTAGGTAAACCAAAATATTTTTCCGGTTTCGCTTTTCTTGTTCCCTAATTTAAAAAAATATCTATTACTATGCCCTCTGTGTAGATATTAGAGGTTAAAGAATTCTTAATCTGTGGTAAACTTTGCAGCAACTTTACAGCTACTATAGTATTATTTGAAATGACTTTGACACACAGAAGGACTGTACGAAACTATAAAGATCCTTAATTCACTACGTAGTCCTAAAATCGTACGTTACGTTATACGTAACCAAGCAGGCAATTAATAAAATTAATTCAAGCACTCATAGTCATACACTTAACCAAATCGCACTCTAATAGAAATCGTAACCTTTGACATTTGGACAAACCAAACTAGTACCTACCTTGTCCGAGGCACTCCTTAGGCACCGCCACCTTTTCTTCAGCACAACACAGCTGCGCAATGTGTTTCATATTTGATTTGCGTGTGACGTCACGATACAGCTTGTTATCACACGCCTTTGTTGAAGGCTATGTAACAGGTGCTATAGAAACTATTTGGTTTAGTAAACACTAATAATAAAATAATAATAATAATAATAGTTTAGGTAGTAACCATAGGTAAAGGATAGGTACCCGCGAAAATGTGAAAGAACGAAAGTTACCCGTAGAAAAATAATTGCTTCAGTAACAGTAAGTACCTAATTGCAATCACTTCTTGACTCTTCGGCAGGGCGACCGCGTAACTTCTGCATCAATCATTGATACATCGCAATCACCTCCGATTGGATGAATGTATGGTATTCTTGCTGCGTCAATGGATCTCGTCCAATAGTGGAAGAGTGTTAACCAATCAGAGGTGATTGCGATGTATCAATGATTGATGCAAAAGATACCTACTACGAAAACTATTTTTAGGGATCGGCTGAAAATCAGCGCTGTTATGATACACCTTTACATTATGCTGAGCCGATTCCCTTTTTAGGGTTACGTACCCAAAGGGTAAAAACGGGACCCTATTACTAAGACTCCGCTGTCTGTCTGTCTGTCTGTCTGTCTGTCTGTCTGTCTGTCTTATCTCATAGACCGTGATAGCTAGAAAGCTGAAATTTTCACAAATGATGTATTTCCGTTGCCGCTATAACAACAAATACTAAAAATTAAAAAAATACATATATTAAGGGGGTAGGGGTTGTATTATACATACAATAAACGTGTTTTTTTCGTATTTTTTTGCTCAATATTAAAAACGGTGACAGGTAGACGGTTCAAATTTTCACAGAATATTAACTTGTATATTACCTTTCAAAATAAATAATTAAATATCAATAAAGTAAATATTAAAGGGGGGCTCCCATACAACAAACGTAATTTTTTGATATTAACAGTAAACCTCTACAAACAAAGTTAGTTTTGCGGTTCATTAACAAAGGTAATTATACCTACTTCTTGAGTACGGAACCCTCGGTGCGCGAGTCCGACTCGCACTTGGCCGGTTTTTGGAATTATCCTATCACAGTCTAGTTCATAAGTTTTTTTTTTTTTCTTTTCTGCTAGTACTTAAGTTTTTGTTTGTTTCTTCAATGTGTCTGGTAATTCCAAATAAAGATTTTATTTATTTATTTATTTATTTATTTATACGCGGTCGCCCTGCTGCTATTTCCGCAGCAAGAAAACCATAGATTAAGCCAGTCTCAATCAACACTGCTTAATTGAGGTTGTAACCGACTGATGGAGGTTATACAATGTATGTATAACCTCCATCAGTATATCTACCTACTCTTATAATATAATATTTGTATTTCATGGGTTCCGACTTCCGTACCAATGTGGTAAAAAAGCGAATTATCATTAATAAATAAGGTTGATTATAGAGGGTTATGCATACTTTACGGGAAAAATAATACGAACGAGGACCTGGGTGCTATCCTAATATTAAGCATCTTTGTTTTAGTATAATGATTTCATGTACAAATGTGCTCTTTTAAATATACCTGAGGGACGGCACGGAACAGCGCGGGATTGTCATGTCGACGAATAGAAATATAGCTTAATAGAATGACAATAAAATTGAAATTTCAATGATGATCATGATGATGAAAAACACTTTAGGTGCGGTATGCTTTATAGGCATTGAAGTTTTAATTTTACTGTCATACTTATGCTATATTTCTATTCGTCGCGGGATAATCTCCTGCCGTGCCTGGCTTCTGTGGGCGCAGACCCTAATAATTACCTACCTATTATTGACTTTTCTTTTTCTTTTCAGGTAAGTCGCCTTCGGTTTATGTCTGCGGATAAGGGTAAGTTAAAGAAAAATCCGTGACAACATCTCGCAATGTCTCTACTTAGGTACGTAAGTAAGAGAAAGTAATGTAATTTAAGTATAAGTACTTACAAAACCTTAGTATATTTCAAATGGGGCTATAAAAGGATCAGATAAAATTGGGCCGTTGCCATCAACCTCTTAAGCTCAGTAATTAATACACGTTCCCACGACTACCAAGAAATCATCGCTTAAAACATTTTTACTCGGATAGTTAGCTTTAATTACACCTGTGGCGGCCATTAGAGAAAATTAAGCTTGCTACAATGAAAGAAAGAAAATCGTATGTATTTTCTCATACAGCTACGGCTACGCTTCCCACTTTAGATTAATAATTTTTTTTTAACTGTTCTTACTGGGTGTCGAACATAATATTACAAAAAAGTAGAAGCTAACAAAGGTTTAATTTTAAGAATTTGGCACCGTTTGCACAAATGTTGGCTCTTATTGAAGGTATACTAACTACTAACTTGCAAAAGGTATCTTAGGTAGGTGGCAGTTTTTTTAATTCCACGCCCAGAAATCAAATCATATATTTTTTTTAATTTTAATATTATTAACTATAGCTTAAACTGATAGTAATTTTATTGATAGCACCAATTAATTACTTAGTTCGTAAATGCTTATAATAATTTGACGTTTTAACATCTATTGTTAGCTTAAAGAAAAAAGTATACCGACCCATGAATAATAATTAATTGATTGTCCTTAATTTAAGAAATATCATCAATGAATATCATATCAATTAATTAAATTAAAATTGTAAATATTTACAAATTGTAATTTATTTGTTTATTCTTAAAATTTTAACTGTAGACACCATACTAAAGTTCTACATCAATGGTAGACACCATTGCAATGCTGTATAATATGCCTATAATTACTGGTAAGTAGGTACTTGTAATAGCACGAGCCATTGTCCACCTTACTTTATAAATGTTGTTAAAATCTATCGCTGGCATATCAAATAAATAAAATAAAATGATAAATAAGTACCTAAGTAAGATAAAATGATAAGTAGGTACAGTTTTTTTTTTCCTTTTCTCCGGTAGGTACCTGCTATTAATTATTATGTAGCAACCTTTACTCTTACAATTAGTATTTCTGGGCAATATCAGAAGTTGCCAGTCCAATTTTTTTTTTTTAATTCTTACCTAACCTAACCCTTAAACTTAAACAAACTAGCCCATCCTACGCCTATATGGTGGACCCGTTGGCCCTGGCCGCCTTCCTGACCACTTCAACAGCATAGCCCAGGAATACGTCCCGACAGTCTTCGTCCTTAGGTATAGTTAGGGGTGTACCTATATTGTATACTATGGGAACTTTAATAAATAAATATCGAATGACAATAACAAATACGAGACAACGTTAATAAAACATATTGACAACAAATCTACCGATATTGGAACCAAAAAATCTAATTACAAATTTATCTTAATAGAAACGGACCTACTACGGCGATATGACTATCGAAAAAGCTCAAATACTATAAGATTTAAACAATAAAGACAAGCAAAAACGAATTCTATACAAATAGGGATAAAGCAGAAATTTGGTCGTCGTTTATATTTTGAAGTGTCAATAAAATATTCAAATGTACACAGAGTATAAACAATAAAAGTTAGTAATGGCCCGTTCACACTACACTGTCTCCCAGGTCCCGCTCCCACGCTTCATAGCTATTCCCACTTCACTATAATCTAACAAGCTATAGCCATTAATAACTATTAGAGATATGAAAAATATTCCATACGTCATTATACCTACTATGAAATTTTTGTATTTTAATTTAGTGTGTCCCATGCTTAACGTTTTCTTCGCATAGTTTGTTAAGTTATTAATTTATGCCACGTTATAGGTACCTATTTTTATTGAACGTGTTAAAATTAAATAGGTTCTGTACTTCTTTTTTCAAAGTAGTTTTCACATTCTTGTTAAGTGCTGAAATCTTATTGAAATATTAGTACCTAAAACCTATTCATAAGATAGTAAAATATCTTAGGATAGATTTTGTCAGAGCATTTACTTAATAATTATGGTCCCGCAAACTTATCTGATCCGGTGACAGCGTCACTAGAATCTATGAAAAAAAAGGCATAAAAATTAGCGTAGCAGACAGACAGACACACTTTCGCATTTATAATATTAGTATGGATTTTTAGAGGATCATCAAGAGGATTTTAAAAGACACAAAATCCACGTTCCCTGTTGGTGTTAAGTTTGATAACCATTTCAAACTATTGAATAAAGTAAAAAAAGTGCATCGAAACTTCAAAAAATCAGTATTTCATATAAACTGCCATAGTTTGTAGAGTTGCTGATTTGATAGGTACCTACCCGATTCTGCGCACTGATAAAAAACAATTGCTCGATGATTTCTATACAGATTTTTCTGAGAGTGATCTCGTGCTCAATCCGGGTCAGGCCGGCGCTGAGTTGAGATGATGAGGTATTTACTTCACTGGCACAATGACAAAAATAATCTTTGCCTCCAGTACCAGGGGATGAACTCTGCCCCCCAATTATGTAAGAATTGTCGATCAAATCGTCTAAGTTCGGCTTCAAAGTAAAATAAACCATAACAGCATTGAATTAGAGCTCAATTTCGTGTATCCATTCTCATACGTTTAGGTATGTACGATACCCTATACCTGATTGCACCTCTGGTCTTTCTTCTGCCAGTAGCAGCTCATTTATATCGCTCAATTTCGCAACTCGCATTGAAAAAGGTCTCTGACATCATGTCAGGGGATAACCGAATGCGAAACATTTAAAAAAAACTCTTGCCTTTCTTCTGCCAACTCGCGCCAGTAAGCTCACTAGCAGTTCAATTGTATCGCTCAATTTCGTCACTGACCCCTAAATGATCCTATCACCGATGTCGTTAATAGCCGAGGAAAAGAAATGCTTTCCTATCACAATCAACGTTAAATACTAACCGTTTAGAAGAGATTAATTCATATATTACCTAAGAGTTATGGCGTGCTTCCGAGCGTTGGTGCGTGTTTTTAGTGTTGGGCAGGAATTCGGAGAGGCGGTTCATTCCTTACTGCACACAATACATTATTGTAAAACCACCTAACTTTTGGTCCCACATCGAATCCTATCAGAGTGAGTTTCGAGCGCACAGATCAGTTAAACTGATCTGTGTTCGAGCGCTTTTTTATACGACTGCCTGAAAAAAGGAGTATATTGTTTTCAGGGTTCATGTATGTATGTATGTATGTGAGTTTGTATATTCCACCATAACTTCTATACGCCTGAACCCCTAGCTTATGCCGGGTGACAAAGGCTTATAATTTTTTTTTTAAAGTTGATGGGTTGACCATGGTACCGCATTAAAGACTAAAGTAGAAAAAAAAAATTCGAAAATAAGATTAACTATATAATCATCATCTACAAAATGATAAGATGATTCAAAAAATATGTAACACTATAGTTCAATACCTATCCAGAGATTCACAAAAAAAAAAAACATTTTAGTTCGTTTTTTGGCAGGGCAGTCGTGTTTTTTATCTTTTTTTAATTATTACTTGTTTTTCAGATTAAGGATTTCACTTACCATCAGGTGAGATCGCAGTCAAGGGCTAACTTGTAGTGGATAAAAAAAACTTACTTCATTTTCAAACCGCGGCCAATATCACTACATCATACTAGCGAGTTATGCGTGCGTCGAAGTGTCGTGAAGTTTGTTTGGCTCGTAAAATCTCCACACCTGGACGGAATAAATTAAAAACAAAACCAGTCGCTTTTCAGTTGGACAAAGCTAAATTACGAATTAACCTCGAGATGCAGGTGATAAGCGACAGGTGAGGAGTATTTTGTAAGCATTCCTTATGTAACTCTTATTATTTGTATAAGATGGCGTGATATGACGCAAAAGGCATTCGTTCACTGCACTAATATTTTGTTTTATTTACGTCGTAGTACCTACCTATTTGTCATTGGTTAAATTAGAGCATATTTTTATAGTTTAACTAGATGATTCCCGCGACTTCGTCCGCGTGGATCAAGAGTTTTCGATTCCCGCGGGAACTCTTGAATTTTCCGGGATAAAAAGTAGCCTATGTCCTTCCCCGGGATACAACCTACCCCTGTACCACATTTCATTAAATTCGGTTTAACAGATAAATTTTTTGATTCCCGCGGGAACCTTTGAATTTTCCGGGATAAAAAGTAGCCTGTCCTTCCCCGGGATACAACCTATCCCTGTACTAAATTTCATCAAAATCGGTTGAACAGATGGGCCGTGAAAGCGTAGTAGACAGACAGACACACTTTCGCATTTATAATATTAAGTACTAGATGATTCCCGCGACTTCGTCCGCGTGGATTAAGTTTTTTTGAATCCCGCGGGAACTCTTGAATTTTCCGGGATAAAAAGTAGCCTATGTCCTCCCCGGGATACAACCTATCCCTGTACCAAATTTCATCAAAATCGGTTGAACAGATGGGCCGTGAAAGCGTAGCAGACAGACAGACAGACAGACAGACACACTTTCGCATTTATAATATTATATTATTAGGTATATTTCGTATTTATAGTATGGATTAGAGCATACTTTTAAGCGATTTAGCGTTCCGGTACGATGCCGTGTAGAAACCGATCTCAGACTGCATCATCATCATGAGGTGAGATTGCACGTACTTGGAAACTGCAGCTGTTCGACTTCCTACTCCAGCGCTGTATGATTTAGTGGACATACAGCATTATGCTAAGCCTGGACCATTTTTGCTATAATTGTGCCATACCTTATTTTTTTATTATCAAAATAATAATAGTTACAATTTTGGTGGGTAAAACTGCGAAAAACCACGTAGGTTTAAATTGCGTGCTCTTCCGTCGACATGTCAAAGTTCGAACCTACGTGCTGTTTAGAGTTCATTCTTGTGCCTTGCAAATGCGCGATTGTGATAAGTAGTTTAATTACTGTAAGTGTTTAGATCTATAGATTAGTATGCTTGTTTATGTGTGGCACAATTTGATAGTACATTTTTTTTCTTTCTTTCTTTCTATTCGGGTGGCCGAAGCTTCGATACTCAGGTAGGCACTTCTTAGCTATGTGCGTTTTAAGCAAACCAATATCACTTGCTTTAACGGTGAAGGAAAACATTGTGAGGGAACCTGTGTTTCCGAGTTCTTCAAAAATGTTCTCGAAGGTGTATTTACTGTTTTGCTATCAATAATCCTCATGCTTTCCATCACTGTGAAATCGAATAATATTTTGCACAATAACTACGAAAAGCTAGACGTGCGTGCCTGGGAGCCGAACCCGAGACTATCACTAGGTTACAAAATGTTGATACTCCGTCCAATTGGAAACGACTAAACGTGGCAACACTAACAAAAATAAACACACACGTTTTACATAATCTGCGCACTCATATTCAAAGGAGGCTTTATATATTCAAAGGCTGTCTTTTCAGATGTCCGTCGGTCTGTCAGCAACAATAGGCGGGACAAAACACGGAATATTTTCCCATATGGGCGCACAATACGGCTTTGTGATGCGCGCGCGCATCGCTTTTCAAATCGCGTATTCCGCTTTCAGTATTGTTTTCAGTCTTAGCCTTTTTTAGATTTCCTTGTTTTGGATCATTGTCTGTTCGGGATTATAATGAGTGCAGGTACAATATGCCTATATTACCGAATAAAAGGTTTTATCATGCTATTATTATGAATGCGAAAGTGTGTTTGATTTGGTTTGTCCTTCAATCACGCTGCAACAGAGCAATGGGTCGACGTGTTTTCAGCATAGATATGAAGACCTGTAGAGTGACATACGCTACTAGTTATCCTGGAAAATCAAAACTTAACCGTATTATTACTTAAAAAACTTAACTAGTAAGTAGGTATTATTATAAAAATAATTATCTCATAAATTACGTAATTTAAAAAAGTGATCAGCTATTGAATTGTACAAAAAAAAACGATAAAATAAAATATAATAAGTATATTAATAAAAATTTAATGCCAGTGGAATGCTAAGAATTGAGTTTATTTTTGAGTTACATTTAAATAAGTTATTTAAGTAAATTTTTGTGTTATTGTAAATAAGTTATATAAATAAATATTAAGTACCTACTTATATTTAAAAACCCGTGTACTCAATTGCAGTAATTTCAGATAAAAATTGCAATATCAACGAATGGTCTTATTATCCAGCGATTATTTTCTTTATTAAGAGTAAGCTTTTTAAAAAAAAGCTCAGTGAGCATTAATATTTAAAAATATATTGTTTCAGTCACTAACGTAAAGTATAGTTTTAGTGTGCAACTCCTAAAATAGCACAGATACAGTAGGCGAGTGAGGTACTCTTTGTACGCCAGACAATTCTCTCGTCACTGGTATATTTTCGCTCTTATCTAGGTGCAATATTATGGAAGGTTGAAGAAAGAATTGAAAATGTTAGTTTAACTGCAGCTTAGCAACGTTTACTTCCTGAACTGTGAGAATTTTGCAAATATTTGCAAAACCCTTTTTGTCCTTATGCATTTAATGATTCAGCCAACGCGACAATACCCAACAACAGTCGACAAAGGAGTGAGCTGAGCGGCATAGACAACGAGCGAGGTTTTGTCTCGACCATAGACAAAGAGTCTTTCATCCGCGAGACAATGGCGACCTGTCTTTACCTCATTTATCATACAGCCAGGTTACTTTCATCCAATAATTACAATGTAGGCACATCGTCCAATGAGGCTGAGCGTTCAAATTAATTATAAAACTCCTCGGCACTTCTCATTCCTTTGTTGAGCTAATAAACAATGATCTTAGAATTTTCTTCTAAGATCATTGCTAATAAAGTATACATTCTAGAACCCGTGGGCTGGTAATGTTACACAAATTCTGCGCCAGCCTATCATAACTGGAGTCCAAAAACCATAATTTAAGAATTATACGCGCGATCATATCACACTTAATGTTGGAGACAACGCATAGACATAATTAATTAGTATTACGATGACGTGATAAAATACCCTACCCATTCTATTAATTCAAAAAAGGAATGCCATTTAAAAAGTTATCGCGTTTGAAAAAGAACAAACACCACTGAAATAAGATCTCGGATATGTGCTTTATTTTCGGAGAGACGCAGTCTTTGAAACCGGTTTGAGTTTCGGGGTCCCATACATTCGAATTACGAGCTAGCGTTAAGTGGAGGCGACATTAGTACTAAGATAATAATTCTTAGAATCACGTTACAAACATTATAAGGTGAGAAATGGTACGGATCTCGAAATTGGTAATTACCTTCAAGTTTAAGTTCTATGGCTGATATAAAATGCGTTTGTTCTCATGGTTTCTGGAATCTCCTCAGTATTCGGGTTACATTAAACGAGTAGGTAGTTATTACGGTCGGATATGCCTGCTATGTAATACGAAACTGTGCTTATCTATTCTTAGGCAAAAGCAATAAATAAAACATATTATTTTGGACATCTTCCGATCTGATTGTAACGTTTTTATGAGTCACTTGATGATGCCCATGACTTCAACTGCGTGTTTTTAGTTTCCAAAATTCCAGGAGAATTTCCGGTAGGTAAGTTTAAATTTCCCAAATTTGTGTCACTTTCCATGTTTACAACAGCTACATACCTATATGTGTTTCAAATTTCAATTATACTCATATATTATTATAAATGCGAAAGTCTGTTGGTTTGTCCTTCAATCACGTCGCTACAGAGTAACGGATCGACGTGATTTGCATGGGTATATCTGAGGACCTGGAGAGTGACATGGGCTACTTTTTATCCCGGAAAATCCCGGAATATCCCGGATAATTAGGGAGTTAAAAAACTCCCACGCGGACGAAGTCATCATCATGGGCATCCAGGAAGTACCTACCTACAGGTACTCATTTCTTATGCTACGTCTTGTTTTGACTCTACCACGGGTTCGGAAATAAAATTCTACTGAGAAGAAAAAATAGAAGTTTGAAGGACAAACAAACACATTTTCGCATTGATAATAATATAAGTACGGATTTGTGAGAAGTCAATCGTGACAAAAGTTTTTATTTACCTGCTATATAAAATTTTATTTGGACAGAATGAATTAATCAACGCTATTAATTAGGTATGCTAAAGAAATATTGCGAAATACTCGCTTCCTATTCCTAAATTATAATGGCGTGAGTCAGAATAGATTTGAATACCTAAAACTTCATAAACATTGTTAACTTTTGTACTACCGAATCTTAAGTTTAAGTAGTTACATAAAAGTTTGATTTTATCATTACTTTCGATAAGAGAATTTTAATTACTTACTACCACAGAGGTAGTATACCTCTGTGCTTACTACTATTTGACACAGGTAAGCAAAAGTGTAAATATGACGTGGAAAATACGAATATTTATTAATTTGATTTTCGCACAGTTAAAACACTTTTAACATATCTAAGGTGAATTATATGCCTACGTTCAAACGTATCAATCAATTATATTATTATTAAAAAAAAAAAATTTAGGTATTTTTCCATGTTTATGAAACCATGCGCCTTCCAGAGAAAATCTATTATCGAATAGAAAAGGTCCAGAAATCACGAGAAAGACTTATTGCTATATGGATAAATATCACAGAGGTAGTATAGTACCTCTATGATAAATATGCAATAAAAAAAATACTTATTTACTAGCTAGCTATGCCCGCGACTTCGTCGCGTGGTTTTAGTTTTTTTTATTCCCGCGGGAACTCTTTAATTTTCCGGGATAAAAAGTAGCCTATGTCACTCTCCAGGTCCTCAACTATACCCATGCCAAAAATCAAGTCGATCCGTTGCTTCGTTGCAGCGTGATTGAAGGACAAATTAACAAACCAACAAACTTTCGCATATTTTATAATATTAGTATGATTTGTATGCCAATTATTCACACTCAGATACGGTACGGCCTGCTGCCCTAAAATATCCTGATGTTCATTTGTATGTCAAACTTATCCGACCCGGTGATAGCACCGCTAGGACTACTCGTATGTTTATATGGAAAATAAAATTAAAAAAACTAAACAGGCATGAAAATCAGTTCCAATTTTGGCCACCGGGTCAGATAAGTTTGTGGGACTGTTCGTTTTTATTAGGGTTCCGTACCAAAATGGTAAAATGGAACCCTTATGGTGCGACTTTCTCCGTCTGTCTGTCCGTCTGTCCGTCTGTCCGTCCGTCACACTCGATTATTTCAGTAACTACCGAAGCTATCGATATGAAATTTGGAATAGTTGTGTATATTAGTGGCCCAATGACACTGAAATTAAAAAAAAATGGAAATTATTTTTGTTCTTATTTAAAAAGGGGGGAAAATCTGACGGTTGAAATTTAAAAGTGAGATAACTGTACTGTGTGGGGTATCATATGAAAGGGTTTACTTTGTACATTCTAAAACAGATTTTTAATTATTTTTAATTATGATAGTTTTTGATTTATCGGGGAAAATGTATAAAAAAATACCGTTCCCCCCCCTTATCTCCGGAGTTTACCAATCGAAAAATTTGAAATAATTATGGTCTATAGGAATTTACGTTATATTTTACAGGAAAACTATAGCCAATGCTCTAACTAGCATAGTTTTTTTGATATTAACAATAAACCTCTACAAACAAAGTTAGTCTTGCGGTTCATTAACAAAGGTAATTATTTATTAATAATGGTACGGAACCCTTCGTGCGCGAGTCAGACTCGCACTTGCCCGGTTTTTTCCTAGGATACGTCGAAATATGTCTTTGTCTATGGTTATAAGTATAGATATGGAAACAGAAATAACAATATCCATAAAAAACTCTCGTAAAGTCGATCCATTATGCGGGGAGAGGCAAGGGTAAACACGGGCACTAAAAAGCACGAGTGGACTCCAAATGGCACGCGTCGCGGCCCACAACAAACGCACAGAACGACAATCGTAATAATTTTAATTAGAGAAAAATTTGCACGAAATGCGCACTTGGGGTCGTCAGCAAAAAAATATTTTGCTCATTCAGATATTAAAGAATTTTTATTGGAGTATATTAGAGCTAGCTTTTAACAAATGCTGATAATGAAAAAACCGGCTGAGTTTGTTGTGGGCTCTTCTCAGACCAAGGCGCGTTTGGAACCCTCGTAGATTTAGTTTTAAGATGCCGTTACTGATTATCGCCATTATATTTTTATAAATAACTGGACGTCAATAAGTGTAGTGTATCTACCTAAATTGAATAAACATTATTTAACTTTGACAAATAATCAGCATATAGGGTGGAAAAAACGATACGGGACATGGACGAAAAGTCCTACTTTATTCAATATTGAAGATATCGAATTTAACTCAAAAGAAACATTCGTTGGTTTTTGAAGATTAATAATAGGTTTCTACATTCAATCATTTTTTTGAAAACTTAGCTGAGCCGCAAAGCGAACAATATTTTGCAATAAATATTAATTTATATTATGTACATTGTACAGTTTTTATGCAGCTGTCCACGTCATATTTATTCAAAGTATCAACTTTTGTCCAAATTACATCACAGACACTAGCCGGGAAAGCGTAGGGATACGTATTAGTATGGGAATGGATTTCTTCTGCTGACCCTACAAACTCAGGAACAATACTTGACGAACCCTTTCCGCAAACAATTAGCGCACGAGTGCTCTCCCGGAACAACGGCAATACAGCGTCCCTTGCTTGAAGCGCTTCAATCGCTTTAAACGGCTTCCGGCTCGCTGCAGGTCCCTTTGCCTTGCCGCCTCAGCGTTCCGCCATCTTTTGTTTTTCCAATTATTATTTTTTTAATTTTTTAATCCGCCTCTTTGTAGGAAATGCACATTTTTGCATGTAGGTTCGTAGAATTTTATACTTACTTACATCATTACTCTATTTTGTACGTTTAATTTTTTTTTTTCAACGCGTAATCTACTTTGATTTTTTTAATGATAAATTATTATATTTTTTTGTGTTGTATAGTCCCACAAACTTATCTGACCCGTCACTCGGTGACATCGTCACTAGTATAGGACCTTATAAGCAAAATAAAATAAAAACAAAAACTAAACAGACTTAAAAATTAGTTCCTATTTTGGCCACCGGGCCAGATAAGATGGTGGATCTATAAAAACGGTATTTTTGACTGTTTAAAGTTTTTATCGATATTTATGCTTGTAATCTGTTTTTTTTTCAATGTATAAAAGATAAGACCCACACGCCTTGCGTTTATTAAAATTGCTTACGGTGACAAAAATTAAGATAACTTATTTAAAAACAAAAATCAAAATGAAAAAACCCCCACCCAAGCAGTCTCTTTGAAACGTTATCTTCTCAAACTTTCTTCCAACACATTAGCGCGCGAAAAATTTTCGCATATTGTATACGTGTGATAGGACGCGTCAAAAAAAAAACAAGATAAGCATAGACAAATCGTGGCTGGATGACGGTGCGCTTTGGCGTGCGCTAATGACGGAAAAATCTCTAGCGTCAGAGGGGACAAAAATGGTTGGTTTTTAAAAAGGGGGCTCTGAAAGCCCTTTGTGGCCAATCGTGCGGCGTCCGATGTGTTGTTTGATTTTTCTCACGTTGGGGCGCTGATGGCGGATTGATTGGGATTGATGATTGTTCGTCGCGTTTGAATATGGAATACGTCTTTGTTTTGTTTGTAAAGTTGTATGAGTGTTGTGGTGATTTTTATTTATCTGACTGTGCTAATCTGAATAAATAAAAATATTGTCAGTGTTGTTTATTAATTAATTGAAGCATATTCAAATAAGTTAAAACTTAAGCATACCCTTATTATTCAACGCATTGGGATTTCTTAAAAAAACATAATAATTCAGGCGGATAAAGTCGCAGGCTGATATCATCTAGTAGGTATTTAATTAAAATGAGTTAATTGTCTGTCAAAAATTACCCCAATGAATTGATTACATAAAATAAGATACCTACAGACTCCAAGAAAAATAAACACCTTGGAAATTAGGATGTAATAACGAAAACCACTGTTATAATAACATAATTATTATCTCACTGGTGGAATGAGATGTTATAACAGAACTGTGTAGTCTGTATAAGTCTTAATTTAAAGTTTATACAACTTTGCGTATATCGTTTCATCTCTACCACACCTTTTTACTTTGATCATCTTCCGTGAGCGCTTGCATACTTGACTTGACACGTGTCTGTTGATTGTTAGGCTGTGCACCCATCCGGTTATGTAACGTAACTCAAGGTTTGTTATATCAATAGCTGTCAAAATATAAGCAGTCATAAGTCCTAAGTTTAAGTTTTATACCGTTTCATCTCTACCACACCTTTTTACTTCTATCATCTTCCGTGAGCGCTTGCATTTTGCACCGGCTACGTAACATAACTCAAAGTTTGTTCAATCAATGAGTTACCGGTCAAAATATATGCTGGGAAAAGTCTTAATTTTAAGTTTTATACTGTTTCATCTCTACCACACCTTTTTACTTCTATCGTCTTCCTTGAGCACTTGGATAACTTCTTGACACGTGTATGTTGATTGTTAGGCTATGCACCCACCGGTTAAGTAACATAACTCAAAATTTGTTACATAAATCTCTTTAATAACGACTTGTGGTCAAAATATAAACAGTTAAAAGTCATAAAAATTTTTATACCGTTACATCTGTAATTCTGTAGGTACCCCAATTTTTACCCAGAATCTAGATCATTTTCGATCGATTCAAATGAGGTTCGAACTTTTTGGAATTTCTTGGTATTGCATAAGCATAAGATGGTAAAACATGAATTTTATGTAAATGAAATATGTTAATCTTAACTATATCATTATGCAAATTGCAAAATGTATCTTTCAGAGTGATTAGTACAAAGTGATGGTAGTTTTTAACACGCAATAGTTTTATATAAAACCACAAGATAAGCCGCTTAAAATCCGACAACGATTACCACCCGTCCTTATCACTCCTGGCAAATTTATCTTTTGTCGGAAAGAGACAAAAAACAAAGCGTGTTTATTAATAAGGGGGTGTATAGAGGTATCATCAACAGTATTAGCCGTTCCCATTAAACAACCCCTGTACGGGGGCAGAAGGCAACGTCTTTGTTTAACCAGATAAAATCTCTTTGACAATTTGTGCTTATTCAAATAAGCCATCCCTTGATACATAATAGCTTAATTCTAATCATAATGTTGTATCTACTTAGGTAACTGCCTATACTTTGCAAGATGAATACCTAGTCTGGTTACTCGTCTTCAGTCTTCTATCAATAGGTAGAGATATATCTATGGTAGTTATTAAATTAACCATTGAAAATACAATATAGGTACTAGATTGAGGTCGTCCTCCACGCGGATTTTTTTAAATCCCTCTAAATTCGATTCGATTCTATTCGATTTATAATGCTTAGGTATACTGTAGAAAAATCTAGTAGAAAAATATGTCTATTTAGTTTAGTTTTCAGTTTGAACTCTACCTACCTACATAATCAACCAGGATGATGTTTAAAAATCTCAAATCCATTAAAACGGTTTGGTAAAACGAGTGAACATAATTTCAAAAATTAAAGATAGATAAACTCTAACAAACAAAATGGTTAAATGATAAAACAGAAGCGTGCAAAGGCAGTCTTATTGCTAAAAAAATCTCTTTCAGACTTTATATTATTGAATTTTGTAAAAAAAGTCTTCGCCAGTGTCACTCGGGAGGATGTAAGGATTCTAACGAGATATCTGTTTGTCTGTCTGTCTATCTGTTCAGGCATTTATAATGGAATACAAAACTCACATACATACATACATACATACATGAACCCTGAAACATTACACTCCCATTTTTTCGGCAGTCGTGTAATAAATAAAGCCTGATTGAAATAATTTTTCAAACTTGGTTTTTAATATTTGGGCAATACTTACCTATAGTTTGCGTTCGAGTTGAATGCAGAGCTTTAAATGTATGTATTACCTCAGGCAGACTGCATCCAATTCGCGCGCGTACTTATACCACACGAGTATATAATATCCGACGTACGTACGTACTCTGTGACTATACCTCCATGGTACAAAAAATAAATTTATTGCAGTAGGTACCTACATGCCACATGGTACAAAAAATTACGGTTTTGATGGGACAGAGGTACACGGTTAATCTTTTATCCATGAGAAGACAAGGTTCAATTATCCCGGGGTATAAACAAACTTTGTGCCGGCTCGAAAACGTCGACAAACTCGAAATTAACAAAACAGATTACGTTCGAGTCAAAGCGGTTGTTTGTCGCTGATTCTTTTCATTTACCTACCCTTGGAACCCCAGTTCTACCTAGAGGGTGGAAACTGGGAGTTCTACGCTTCTACGAAATGCATAGAACGATACGAGTATGTAGCACGGGGCCTACTTAAGACCGAAGACACACTACGGACAGAACAGAACAATACGTCCGAACAAAACGTGTGCGTTGTTTGGGAAGCACGTTTCGTCCGGTCGCCGTAGTCTGAGCAGCTTCGTAAAAGGCAAACAACATACTAAGGATGAGAAATGACAGAAGATCCGCGCGAAACGCCCGCTTCGTGGGGAAAACACGTTTTATCCTGTCGCGGTAGTCCGTGCAACTAACATAAGCGACAAAAGCAACAACACAACTCGATAAGACGTGACACTTCACGTGGCCTACGCTGTCGCGTAGATGAGTTTGTCTTTTCTATGGAGTCGCGGTCGTATCGCGTCGCATCGCTCACCTAGGACAAAAGTGCGCATGCAAATTTTACTTCACCAGAAAAATTTAATTGCCCGTAGTACGTTTTTGCCCTTAATGCCTAAAACGAATCGCTCTACCAGTCGGGTGATTGATAAAAGTTAGACTACAAATTGTAGCCAATTGTAGCCTGTTGTAGAACCGTAGAGATACGTACCTAGTCATCTCGATTTTGCGGCAAAAATCTATGTTGCCGTCAGAATGGTACAGTCAACTAAAAATCCTCTTTTCACTCACTTTTCACTTTTTACTCAAAAATGAGAAGGGCTTAGGCCATAGTCATCCATGCAGGCCAATTGCGGATTGGCAAACTTCACACACCTTTCAGAGTTCAGAGTAAAAGTCTTTTGATCGAAACTAACAACCAATATAACACACGGTAAATCTACCTCAAGCATTAGGTACGGTTGAGACAGCGACTTCACTGAAACATAATAAATAAATACGTACGTACACGGCATTCTTCTTGAGAAACGCTTTACCGTGTTTCTACCACACTTTTGTATAAGTAATTTACATCCATACATATTTATGTTTATACATTACTAATTCCGAGTTCAAACACAAAATCGTCGAAGTCGATTCGATTCAAAGCGTTTGTCAAATTACCCGGCACCCTCCTTCACTTGTTGGTAAATTCCGATTTCATCTTTAAAATCGCTACTGATTGTCTGTTTACATTTCTGCGCTTGTTTTGAATTTAAAGACGACCAACTTAGGCCTCTGAAGTCTATTGAACGTGTTAGTAAACGCGCAGACTGCCGACAATACTGTCGCAATCAACGACCTCAATTTACATAGACGGGCCCTGTCAAACAAAGACTGTGGACCTATTTTACTAACGCCATCTAGCCTGAAAAGCGGGACAGCGCTATGGCGGGGACAAGGACAGGGCTTTATAAGTTAGGAGCGTGCTCTAAAGGTAGGAGGCCCAATATTTTCTATTCAGAAAGGGCACATCTAGTACCTACATTTATATATATCGATGGTCGCAATAGATTTAGCAATTAACTAAAATTTAAAAACAAAGTTATATATCCCAAAGAATCAATTATATCATTGTCAATGCGCATGCAGGATTTCTATTATTTTATAATTAATTATTTATTCTATTATAAAAATAAGACTTAAATTTTTTAAGACTGATTGGTAAGTCAATGACTGTGGTATATAAATTTTAAAACTTTGAACTGTGCCTATATTCTTACGTCGCATGTTACAATATCTTAAAATCCTAACATATGCGACTTTGTGTTTGTTTTCCCACCATGATTTTTCGCATTGTACTTAACGACCTGGAAGATAATTTAATGCCGGAAAATTAAATAGTTAAGTAGCACATCATTATTAAAAAACCTTAATCCACGCTGATAAATTCGCGGGCATGAACTTATACTTTGTTTTGTTTTCTTTTCTTTTCTATGTACTTTTGTCTTGTGTAGCAAAGTTTATCCTTCTGTCTATCTTATACAATGATATTTCACGATACTTTAGTCTTATGTCAGTGATGTTACTCATGAAGTCTCACTTTGTAAAAGGGACCATCGTAAAATGGTTACGTTATTAGCCCTCGGCACATAATCGTTCCGCGATTCAAAGCGCGGCGAAAACGTATTTGATTGTACAAATAAGTAGCTTTTGCAAATTACGCCAGCTATGGTATTTGTTTTCTGTCAACCAATCGAGAAGTTTGCGACGAGTTTGCGAATTCGAATACTCTACAGTAAATTGTAGATTTGTTTTGTGGTTTAAAAACCAGAATTCATTCAGGTCATATTTTACGACACAAGGTATGTCAGCTTTGCGTTAAAAATTGGATTGAAATTTTGGAAAAGATAAAAGATTGTGTATTTGTTTAGTGATGAAGGTTTAATTGGGCTGATATTTGACTCATTCGATGTATTTCACTCGGTTCATTCTTTGGCGGGGATACGCCATATTTGAATAATTTGCATAAATACGAATATTTTGACGTTTCAAAGTTAGTCTCCTGCCGGCAGACTCAGCGATTATTGAATACTTTTGTGTTTAGATCGCAATTTGATTTAGAGCTTAGCAGTAGCAACTGCAGTCTGATCAAATGATTAATTTATTGTTGTTATAAGTATAAAACTTAGCCAAAGCATAACGCTTTGGCTAAGTTTTAGACTTTTGTTTACATTAAATCTCTCGGGAAACCACTACACGTTGTGACCATTCGCTCGTGCACGTTTTGAAGAGAGTACAAACATATTTTAAAAGTAATTTCAATTATTTGCCCACTTCTGAAATTACGCGAACAGGTATGACTAGGTTTAAGTAACTATGTAAGAATTTTAGCTGTGTTGAATAATGAATGTTTTATAATTTTATAAATTCTTAAAAACTTTCTTCTTAATTGCTTTGCTAAAAAATTATAAAAAGTATGATTTATAAACTCAGCGATAAGAAATTACAATTCCATCTCGAAGCTTTCGTTAAGCTGTATATTACGAAATCTTAGTCTGATAGATACTTTTGTGTAATTTTTCCTAATTTGCGTTGCGTTTAATGTCAACTCTTATTTGTATAGTTTGTGAATGAATTTATGTTTTCATCCATGGTTATCTTATAATTTATTATAAGCTAATTATTGCTATAGCATTGCCATAACAATATTTCACTGCATTGATGAAAATATCTAGCCTTCATTGATGATATCTAAATTATCAACAGAATAATTTATTCCTGTTCTTGCTAACCGAAATTTATCGGTACTTAATTACTTTAACAAGAATACTACATTTTCAAAACCATCTCCATCTCCTAATTACATTGCGGTTTTCATGAACTTCTCCCCCTAAGATTTTGCGTTCGAAGTGACTTATTTGTATAAAGAAAATTACTCAAAGATTAAAGAACCCCCGATGTCCACTTGCATAAATTATTGTGCCCGAAGTCTATCAAAGAGATAGCCTCTTTTGTGAAGGAATGAATCGGGGAAAATTAATTTGGGATATTTTTTCGAGGCCCATTATAAATGTTGTTATGAAAGGAGACGTATTGACATCTTTTTTCCTTTTGATCTGCTCCCTGGAAAATAATAACGTATTTGTTTTTGAAATTTTGTATCTGTTAATAATATGATTTTTTTATTATTCTTTGATAGATTTTTAAATTAATTTATGGTGGCGACTCGTGAATAGCGGTTGCATTTTCAAGGCTATCGAATATTTTGCAAACCCTAAATTCTATGTCAATAAGTGTGCGCGCCAAAATTCTTGCAGACGTTTTATCCTGCCCAGTCCGGTGTATTTTCGTCCAGTTCAGCATCTCTATTTTTATAAAAAAATCTTGATGATATTGTCCGCGTAGATTAAAAACCCCAGGGGAACTCTTCAGTTTTCCGGAATGCAAAATGCATGAATGGCTCATGTCATGTTACATGTACGTAGAAGAAACTGCTGAGTTTCAGCCGGTTCTTCTCAGTATAATTTACTTTCCGAAACGGCGGTGGAGCCTTAACATTTCATAAGCGGTACAAGTTGTCCTACGTGAAATAAATAAATCATTTATCATGCTAAATCATGATTGAAGGGTCCAATAAAGGAACAACATATGACATTCATAATATTGAGTACTAGCTGATGTGAAACTTCATCCGCGTGGTTTAAGTTTTTTTGATTCCCGCGGGAACTCCTTAATTTTCCGGGATAAAAAGTAGCCTATGTCACTCTCCAGCTCCTCAACTATATCGATCCGTTGCTCCGTTGCGGCTAATTGAAGGACAAACCAACAAACAAACACACTTTCTCATTTATAATATTAGTATGATGGATGGATAGGTACTTTCAGTATACTCGTACGTATTACCTATTGGTTGGTAGGCAGTAGGCATCTCATAGGTTGATAACAACCCGGCATCGTAAAGTTTGGCCGTGTATTTTGCATTTGGCAGTCTGAATGGACCTGCAAAGCGCCTGATCGTGAAAGGCTTTGCTTTGTGAGCCTTGTGTTTGTCTGTCCAACCGTACCTGCTATTGCGTACTAGTATATTCACTATAGAAACTATTAGGGTAATAGGTAATCTCCGATAGGTACCTACATACGTATTGTTATTTTAGGTATATAGGGTTTCATTTACCAGTTCCGCATTGGAGCAGCGTGGTGTGTCTAAGCTCTAATTCCCTCTCTCCTGTGAGAGTGGAGACCTGTGCCCAGCTGTGGTACGTTAATGGGCTGTAGTGGTTGGGTTCCATTCCGAATTATATCATAGAATTCATATTATAATATACTAGCCCGCGACTTTGCCCGCGTGGTTTAAGTTTTCTTAATTCCCACTGGAACTTCAGAATTTTCCGGGTCAAAAAGTAGCCATGTCACTCTGCAGGTCCTCTACTATACTCATGCCAAATATCACGTCGATCCGTTGCTCCCTTGCGGCGTGATTGAAGGACAAACCATCAAACAAACACACTTTCACATTTATAATAGGTACTAGATGATTCCCGCGACTTCGTCCGCGTGGATTGATGTTTTTGATCCCCGCGGGTATTTTTCAATTTTCCGGGAAAGTAGCCTCTGTCCCTTCCCCGGGATACAACCTATCCCTGTACCAAATTTCATCAAAGTCGGTTGAACAGATACATTTTTTTGATTCCCGCGGGATCTCGTCAATTTTCCGGGATAAAAAGTAGCCTAAGTCCTTCCCGGGGATGTAACCTATAATCTCGGTACCAAATTTCATCAAAATCGGTTGAGTAGTTGGGCCGTGAAAGCGTAGCAGACAGACAGACAGACACACTTTCGCATTTATAATATTAGTATGGATTAGCATGATATCAATTCCAAAATGCTGATCATAAGTTTACGCGCATAAAGTTCTGAAGCCTCAATAGTTTAATGGTTAGAAGGTGGATTTTAATCGCTAGATAATAGTTTAGTGTCATATGATGTGCTGTGGGAAAAGATGGAACGTGCGGGCGTACAGCCGGAGGTGCTCAGTATTATGCGGTTTTGGTATGCAAACCAGTTGAATAATGTCAGGTGGGGTAAGGAGCTCTCTGAACCGTACAGGTTGGAGTGCGGGGTGAGGCAGGGGGGGTTGACCTCGCCGAAGCTCTTCAACTTGTACGTGAACGAGCTGATCGTGGAACTCAGCAGCAAACCAGTCGGTTGCTGGATAGACGGCGTCTGCGTAAATAATCTTAGCTATGCTGACGACATGGTGTTGTTGGGTCCCACGGCCGGCTCGATCAGGGAGTTGCTTAAATCCTGCGAGGAGTATGCGGCTACTCACGGGCTTGTGTATAATGTTGCCAAAAGTGAATACCTGATTTTTAAGGCCCCCCGTAAGCAAGTCCAATACACACCTAGTATTGCTCTTAATGGGACTTTACTCAAGCAAGTGACACAGTACAAATATCTAGGTCACTATGTTACGGAGGATCTTAAAGACCAGGTAGACATAGAACGAGAACGGAGAGCCTTAGCTGTAAGGTGTAACATGTTGGCCCGCAGGTTCGCCCGCTGTAGTAAGGAAGCGAAAATAACGCTATTCAAAGCTTATTGTCAGACCTGCTACACGGGGGGCCTGTGGACTAATTACACTCAAAAGGCTATAGATACTTTGCGAGTCCAGTACAACAATGGATTCAGGATACTGTTGGGCTTGCCGCGATTTTGCTCAGCATCAGGCATGTTTGCAGAGGCACGTACTGATGATTTCTATGCCATCATCAGAAAAAAGACTGCATCCCTCCTGGCAAGGCTGCGTTCAAGCCCAAACAGTATCCTGATGATGATAGCGGGTAAATTAGAGTCACCGATCCTGCAACACTTTATTAAAGTCCTCGTTCGGTGACTTAAATGGAATCTTGTTTTTATGTTTTTATGATTTTAAAGTAAAAATTATCCTAGAAATAAAATACTAACATAGTTTTTTTAAGATTGTATTTTACTAACAACCATGGGCCTCTGTTGCCATAATAAAGAAAGTTATTATTATTATTATTAATAGGTTAGATGGGAAATATCAATCCATGGGTTCTAATATTATAAATGTGAATATTTGTTTGTATTATATTGGTTCTTCGATAACGCTGAAGCATTACAAAGAATATATTTGATTTCATGGGTCCTAATGTCACCTGAAGAGTGACAAAGGCACTTTGATCCTGGAAAATTGCATTTTTTCCTGGGACCAAAATCCAAGCGGACGTTATCGTGAGCATCTTATATATAAAATTCTCGTGTCACAATTTCCGTTCCCATACTCCTCCGAAACGGCTTGACCGATTCTCATGAAATTTTGTGAGCATATTGAGTAGGTCTGAGAATCGGCCAACATCTATTTTTCATACCTCCACGCGGTCGGAGTCGCGGGCATCAGCTAGTTATCTAATAAGTTTTAATAGGCATGATGACAGTAACCAAGAATCAATGAAATTATGAATTTATCTAATGAAATAGGATTCATGGATTATAAAAAACGTATTTATTTTTCTATTTCGAGTGAGATTGCTATTTATATTGATAAAATAAAACTATAAAATACAGCAATCCGCCATATTGCATAAAACACAAAGAAGCGAATGACGTCACAATTGTTTGTTTTCGAGCTCTGAAAATCACACTATTGCTTACTACACACTACACAGAGTACATTGGTAAAAACAATAGTGACGTCACAACGACGCCATGACACCGCCGAACGTTTTGGCGTGAATTTTAAAATTTAAATTTCAAATGCTAATTTTATCTACCAAACTTTATTTTTCTACTGAAATAAGATATTTTTTCGAAATAGTAGATACTTCCGAACATAATCTGACCATTTTTCAAAATCAGTCATCATGCCTATTAACAATTTGAAATTAGATAATATCAGGATTTTAAATACGCCGAATTGTCAGAATCAAATGATTTTCCAATTACCCAGCAATTAATATATTATATCGTTGATAAAACTAGAAACGCAGAATTACAATTCATTAAAGCTGAGCTTGTGCAAATGTTATTCCCGACAGGCAATATTTGGTTATTATAATCTAAAATTAACAGTTTAATCTTCAAAGCGCATATCTGGAAAATAACATTGTAACTTTTCAATCGAGTTCCATAGAATCCGGTATTAATGATCTACAATGGATCTGCCATTGCGGTGCAAATTCAGTTACGCAAACCATCCCGGAACCAAAGGGTTTAAATTCCCCACAAACCAATCGAAAAGCAGCTCAAAAGTTATATAGCTAAAGTTGAATTCACTCCAACTGGCTTATACCGGTTACATCAAAGGCAGCCAACTCAGGATGTGAGATTGGAATTCCTGATCTGACTAGTAATAAACTTGCTTCAACTTTAAAGAGATTTCAAAAGAACGTATAAAGAAAGCAAAGATGTTGTTATTAAAATCGGCGCGGACGGAAGAAAGGGGGGGATTTTATTTAAAGTGACACTCATCTGATACCTTGCTTTAAAGATGGCCGACTTATCTCACGGCTCTACCGCACAGGGGCAAAACTCAAATTATATTTATAGACAGCAGATAGGTACTAATCCTACTAAGATTAATTCTTAGTAAATTTTTTATACGTTTTAATATACGAATTATTGATGCAATTAGAGCTCATAACAATGATATTTTTATATACCTAGAACATCATTGGCTCAAAACCATGACAATAATATAATTGTTACTGACCTAGTACCTAGGTCAAAAAAATTGGTCATGGTCAAAGAGGTAGCTCTTGCAAACTTTGTGTAATATTCTAAATAATAAAGACAATCTGTAGGTACTGTAGTTAAAACTAGCTCTTTGGTTGAAACTTTCAGTTAAAATATTAGAAACAAATTGAGCAGATGACAAAAGATGCACTATTTCAATTTGGTCATAATTTTATCCATATCGATCGGAATTTTGAATCAATTGAATGATTTAGATTTAGCGGTATTATGGCCGATATACTTAATCGTTCGATATTCTAACGGGACCTTAAAAAAACCTAATTTGGCAGACCTGAGTAAGATTTGTCAAGTATTTTGCATTAAATACTATGCCCCATTCCTTAAATGATATTCATAATCAAACTTCAGAATTGGCTGAATAACTTGAATGGTTGTTTAATTAATTATTGTCAATTTAGTTAAGTAGCAATAAAGTTGGTTTAGCAACATAAATAAATAAATAACATCTGATTAGTTAATTAATTCAATGTTTTAAACAAACACTTTGATTTTAGATACTGCAACTCGAAAATAATCATCATTACCTATAAGCATTAGCAAATAACCACGGCCGTAAAAAAACTCTTTTTCCGTTCTTACTCGTTCCGTAAAAAGGAACTCAGCATACAGAAATAAAGGAAGTGATTTCAGGTTTAAAACAAAGTTTCATAATGAAGTTTACTCTTACACGCCAAGTGTTGAACAGACAATGCGAATGTTTAGATAGAAAAGTATTTAGATCTGTCCGTTCGGACACTGAACAGAGCACCCTGTTTGTTATTTTATTAAGTGCTCCGATACCCGCACATTTATTGTAATGCCCGTACGGTGCGTTACAAAGCGTGTTTATTTTAACTCCAAGTAGATAGCAGCGCGGCGGTGCGTTTTTCAATTAAATGCTCAGGGATGATTCACATTGAATTGTTACATGGGATACAATATATTCGGATTGTTCATAAATAATAATGCACACGTTATTGCGACTTTCAAATCATTAGGCAGTTTTCAATGCCTGAGAATAGTGTGTTTTTGTTTTACGAAGTAATTCCATTCCGTTCTGCAGGACAAAATATATGAGAACAATCGAGAGAAAGAAAGAAAGAATAATCTTTTAAAAATTATGATAAAATCTTCTGCACAGAAATAAACTTAAACACTTACATGCAAAATCGGCACTGTATTGTACATGCTGGATTCGGCGTTTCGTGTGAATCATCCTTAACCCAATTGAAATCTTCAATTCAATTCGTGCAGTCTGCTCGCCGGTGCGATTGTATGGGAGTAAATATTTACGTTTGACCGCACATTGTTAGCGAAAGGTTAATATCTTTGTAAATAGACGCACGCGGCGATCGCGGGCGCCAATTGACGCTTCTTTATATAGACAATCGGAACAATTACCACAGTTACCGACCATTCAGTGAGCTGATCGGTTGCCAGATTCGTAAAAACTAACTAATTCGTAACTCGTATCTTGATAGTTGATGATTTCATAGGTTTTCAAGATTTTTTGAGTTTGACCAACTGAGTCAGACATGTGTTACCATCATTCCTGCTTCATAACAATTCTTAATCTTCGTCGTCGTCGTCTACCGATAGACGTAAAACCCCTCTCCCCCCTCAGGGGTACCCATAGAGCCCTCAGTATCTATAGTCAATAGTCAATAGTCAATATCATTTATTAAATATAGGTACACTGTAGGTACACTTATTGACGTTAAAAATTACTTACTTAAAAAGCATGATGGTGATAAATAATGATCTTCTTGGAGCTTCCACCATGCCGCTGTCTTGCTCGGCCTGGATTTAGTAGACCCCAGCGACTCGCATGTTGTCATCCGTCAACCTAGTGAGGAGTCTGTCAACGCTGCGGGGTTGCCATTCCAGCATCCAACGTCTGTTGGTTCCTCGAACTATATGTGGGGCCCGTTGCCATTTCAGCTTCTGAACCTGGCGAATTACTTTTCATTATTTTTCTTTATAATAACATACTTTACTACAGATAGATACTCAGAATTATTGGCACTATTCAACCCAGACATACCTTGTAATAGCTATTTATGCAACTGTATCGTAATGAGGGTCATTTTAATTCGAGTGCTGTTTTTTGATACGAGGCTTGCCGAGTATCAAAATAGGATAGTACGAGAATTAAAATGACTAATTACGTACAGTTGCATACAAGATTTTATCTACGACAAGGACGTCTTTATAATTTTTTACTTTATAAATTAATAAAAAAGTCAAATCAATCAAGTGCCAGAACCCAGAGCCGCTAAGCTATAGGTATCCTATTTATGAAGATAACCATATCGATACAGCTACGACTCATAATGATACAGCTCCCATACAACGAACTGTATCGTCATGAGAAGCAAACACGAAAGAGGGTTCAATTCGATATAGTTGTCAAATTCGAAATTGGAACTTTTCGATGCTGGAGTAGATAAAGTAAGTAATTAAGTACGTTATCTATTTACTCTCTATGAGTAATTAAAAAAAGGTTATGTAGGTACTGTTTTCTAATGCAAAAATTGATTTAATTTAGGTTGAGCTAGGAACATGTCCATGAATAAGGTGCGAACTTATGGCTACAATATACTATTTTTTAGTCAGTTAGTTGGTAAATAACTAGGTAGTCAGATCTATTTAGAAGTGCAGCAATCAACGTCGATCAACAAAGCTATTATAATGTTTTATAAACAATGCTGAAATTTTAAGTAGGTATACGAGATATAGTGAGATTTAAACATCGTACATGTCGATATCGATATATTATTGTCGATATATGTTGATGTATTAACGTCTATCATCAGCTGCAGTAAGAGCTTGCAGATATTCATTCTATTTACATTCTTTCTTTTATAAAAACGTTAAAACTAAAAATCATTCAAATACCAATGGAAATTTTTAACAAAATTTAATGTAAACCTACCTACATATGCCGCTTTTTATAAAATTTAAATAAGAAATCCTACATTTTAAATAAGTATAACACTTTACAATAACTATTACGGTGCATCTAAAACCTGTGAGTGCTTATTAGAAAAGTCAAAGGTCAAGGTTACCACTGCTTCTTCAGAAAGAAGTTTATAGGTACTGAGAAGAGCTGGCATCAAACTCAGCCAGTTAGGTAAGTACCTATCTACTTTATTTTTTTCAAGGCAAGATGTTACAAAGTTACTACTTTCAATATCAATCGATTCGTGTAAAAACTAGAAGCCAATCAAAATGTATGGGTATCTTAAACTCTTACCAAAACAATCTTAAGTAGTTTTGAATGTACCCAAACCATTAAACAATCGTAAAATTTATTGCTTTCTTCTCTAATTAGTTCAATGAACACTTTATTGATCTCTAAAATTCACATTAGAATGCCGACTTAAAAATTGGAATAGTAAGACTAGATTTCGTTAAAAAGTAAATAGGTACTATTAATTTGTTTTGCAACGGGTTAATTTTGAAAGATATCTCTTGCTTTTTGTTACATTCGAAATCAGGTGCATCTATAGTTACATGTGGGTACTTTATTTTTAAATTTGACCCAAAATAGATTTTGATCAAGGCCTACTTCTAATTATACCTATTTTGACTACCAAGGCGATAGTGGTTTTGAGTATAGGTAGCTAATCTTTGGGATCGGATAATAATATCGCGTTCAGTTTCGTAATTAGTTAGGTACGTTGGTCAAGCAGGTTGAGTTCCAACTCACAGGTTATTAAGAAATTTTATAATTGACTGTACAGTTGAATATCACTGTAAGCAAAGCCCTCTACAAAAAGTCTATCTGAACTTTAAGAATTTTTATTTAGGGCTACGGATAGGGAGATGGGAAGCTAAAAATTAAAAGTTGCCTTCCAAACAGTTTGAGCCGGTGTAATTGAAGGAGACTCAATCTAACCAGCCGGATGTAACAGCCGAGTTATCCGGCTAACAAGTATCCGGGTAACAAGCGAGTTATGCCCGGCTGTGAGAGCCGCCCGGGTAACGAGCCTAAGACGTAACGAAGTGCAACGGAGCACAGTATGCCCTTTTGTGATTTTTGTATTTTGCTTTTCGCGTTTTCATGCGAAATGCCGTAAGGAAGCGGCTGAGTTATCTAGACTCTGTGGCAAAATGGGACGTTGCTTGGTTAGCAATCTTTGAGATACCTATCCCTGTAATGTTACCTGGTACTTACATATTCTGTGCATAGTATTCTATACTATACATTTTCCTTTTCCTTTTTCCGTCTGCGGAACGCACGTGCATATTATAAAGATACGGTGGTTAATTAGCACAATGACGTCTTATAGATACTTTGTAAACGTGACGTTCAGAAGGTGTACTTTGTGGGTACCTATCTTATCTTATATATTATATACTAGCAAACCCGGCGAACTCCGTTTCGCCACCAGATGGCTTTCCCGCTAAAAAGATTTTCCCGCTTTTCTGTTGAAATTTTTCCGGAATTTTCTTTGCTATAAACCTCACGGAGCCCGAGACCTTTCCAACGAATGCAAAACCGTGGAAATCGGTTCGTGCGTTCTGGAGTTATAGCGTCAGGAAGGAAAACCCGACTTATTTTTATATAGTAGATTATTTTTATATTATAGATTATTTATTATCTGTATCTACTATTTCCCTTGGTCACGGCATCACGCGTGAATGGCTGGACCATTTTCGCTAATTCTTTTTTTGTTACATAGGTAAGGACCTGGAGAGTGGAGAGTGACATAGGCTACTTTTTAACCCGGACAATTAAGGAGTTCCCGCGGGAATAAAAAAATTTAAACCACGCGGACGAAGTCGCGGGCATCAGCTAGTTTTGAATAAATGTACTTTAAGTTTGCATTTGAGTATAGCTAAATGATGTACCTGCCTAGGTACTGGAAGCTGGCATGGGTAAGAAGTAGACTTGTATGCTAAGGTTGACTTGTATGTTGAATTAAGAAATATGTAGTAGCTTATTGCACTTTAGTACCGGGACAGCATATCGATGATTTTAAGCAACTCAATCATACCAATATTATAAATGGGCGAAATTTTGTCTGTCTATCTGTGTGTTACTTTTTCACGCGCTTAGGTGAATTTTTCAAAATTTTGTAGGTATGGAATAGACGACGAACATGGGCCGTAAATCCCGGCAAATCAAAGCATTCCCACAGGATTTTTAAAACCAGAAATTCACGGGAAACCACAAAGTCGTGAGTTCTACCTTCTTATACTTTAATCAATATTTCGTATTGTGGCTTATATAAGTAACACGTCAAAATAAAAATATTTCATCGCAAACTATTTCTCCCTTGTTGCGTCCTTTTCCCTCGAGATTAAGGCGGGCGTCCATTAGCGACAAAGGACAGGTGTTGCGTCAGTGTGCTCTAAGCTTTATTAATCTTTTCTCTCAGAGGTTTCGCACTTTTGTGGTATCCATTGATGTGGACAGCGCAGCAAATCCTTATGCGTTGGCGTAATACTTAGTAATATTGACTAAAAGTCTGATGTCTGGTAAAAATAATAGGGTAAGTAGGTATTTGCTATTTATGATTTTTAGGGTTCCTCAAGGAATCCTTATAGACCGACAATATTGTGTCACAGCCATTTTAAAAATCAACTGTATGAACTGTATAATTGAAAATTGGTCTGTACCAAGGGTATAGCTGTAATAAACTGATTGGTGTTTTATAATAATCCTTGCTGCAACCCTGAGCCATAGATATCATTTTATGGATATGGATTTTTCAATGATAAGTACCTCCTGAATATGAATACGAAAAAAATTGATTTATCATTCCGAGTGAAATGTCATTGAGGTTGAGATTTCCTAGATAATTTTTGCAAAAATCTTCCGTTCACTTAATAATGGCGTGAACGGTAGAAAATAAATAAATAAAAAGTTTTAAAAAGAGATATTTATTACTCTATTATTAATTCATCTATGATAGTAATAATCTATCTATTTCTATTTACATTAATATCGTATTTCAATGGCGGGTGTAAGTCTGAACTCTGAAGCAAGTATAGAGCAATTTAATATTAACACCCGAAACTACGTTTTATTTATAAACGTAACAAACACTTCAAATTGCGTCAAAATATTTTCTCCCGTCCCTAACTAAATATAATTCCAGCTGCGAATAGCGTTGTTTATTATTACACCGCTATTTATAATTAAAAACACAAGTGTCTATTCTTGATCCGCGATTCCATTATGCGAGGTTTGTTTAAAAACGAGGTAAATTATAAGATTGAATGCAGAGCCACATAACGACTCTCCAACAGACTATCGCCCACAAATCTTGAGGCCAGTGGAGTTAGTATGAGATTTTACATCGATGATCGAATTCGAGCGTCGAAACAATAACTTCAAAGTTCGGAGTAAAATGGACGTAAAGTTAAAAATTCAGCAGATACTGTACGCAAATTTTCCATTTGGAGCACTGGCTTAATTTACTTTAAAGTTAAAGTGTTTTAATGATCAAATTCAATCAACGTTAATGAGACATAATCATGATTATTATTATGTTATTAATAAGTTTACAGCTGTATCCCTTGTACGAGTTTTAAGTCCTTTTGTATTTTAAAAAAAATTAAGTGCATTAGAGCCAGTGAAACGGCAACACTGTAAAACAAAATTCGGTAGTACTGAATAATTAACGACCTTAAAGTATCTTCTTTAGGTTAATTTTACTTTGAAGTTATAATGTTTTTTTATTCCAAATCTATCAACGTTTTTGAGATGTGCTCTATCAACTCGTACTAAGGGCATAGAAAGAATATTGGGGATAAGGGGATTAGACTTTTTACGACTACCGTCATCCACATAACTTTATACTGGTATCTCCATGATATTAACAGTAAACGTTTTATTTCTTTCAGACTGAAACGAAAATTTATGATTAGTCAGCTATTTGTGAAGACATAAATAAATTTTTGTCTTCAATTAAAGACAAATGTGTGTTTAGCTTTAATACATGAGTTTTTATCCTTATATAATAATTTTAAACACTAGATTAGTTATATTTTGAATGAGTGTGTGGAATTTCACATATTAAATGAATGGTCACCTTAAAAAGAGGTAGTTGGTAATTAGATAGAAAGGTATGTAGGTATACCTACCTGCCTACCTTTCTTTTTATGAATAGGTTAGGTTGGAAGGTTTCTAGCTGTTTCATAATCTAAGCCCAAGGTTTTGACATAATTTATACATTTATCTGTATTCTGTATATTCTAGATACATACTCAAGTACCTCTTCCTAGAGCATCTAAAACGTACAGTTTATTAAAATTCGTCTCTTTCTTTATTTTCTGTGCATTTCAATTTGCCGAACCGATCAGAGTTAAGATTTCACAGTTTGAAAGCATAATTCGATCTGGTCTAACTTTGACTTAAAACCCCGAGATGCTACTTCTTTTACTCTCTTTTCTTTATTTCTTCTTTACTCGTAGCTTTAGTTTTACCGCAACTGATTATCTCCACCATGTTTTATAAGTAACTAGCTGATGCCCGCGACTTCGTACGCGTGGATCGAGGTTTTGTTGTTCCCGCGGGAACTCTTGAATTTTCCGGGATAAAAAGTAGCCTATGTGTTAGTCCAGACTATAATCTATCTCGGTGCCAAATTTCATCCAGATCCGTTCAGCCGTTCTGGCGTGATTGAGTAACAAACATCCATTTTAGGTATTTTGGTTCCCGCGGGAACTCCTTAATTTTCCGGGATAAAACGTAGCCTATGTGCTATTCCAGACTATATTCTATCTCTGTGCCAAATTTCAGCCAGATCCGTTCAGCCGTTGGCGCGTATGTTTGTTTTGTAACAAACATCCATACATCCATACATCCATCCAAACTTTCGCATTTATAATATTTATTTGATTTGATTGGACGTTAATATGTGTATACTGTATAGTGTACCTACTATGATTTGAATGAATAAGTATTGATTGATTGGTTTTCGGATAAATTACACTTGGGAAATGACATTGGAATAAAATACCTAAAGGTTAATGTTCAAAGTAAGGGAAATCCATGTCCATATAAAGCCAACGCCATTATTTCCACTGTGTAACAGAAAACAAAAAATAAACAGAGTACCTACGCAAGGAATAAAAGAAACGCTGAAGTGGGACGAGCATCCCGCTAGGTAAGAACCGAAGAGGCAAGAAGGAGGAGGGCCGAAAGGAGAGGGGGGACACAGACTGAGGCTAGGTATACGATGGCTCGCGATTTGAGATGTGACTACGATACCAAAATAAAAATCAAAAAACGTTTCTTTATAACCAAAATACAGCAGCGACCATAGTCCCTTATATTACACAAAGCAACTTCACAAAGTAGCTATCGGGTTTTAATGATATATTATAAATGTAAAAGGGCTAGATGTGTATAATATGTCTGACCTTTTCACGGCCCATCCGTGTACCTATTTTGACGAATTTATCCCGGAAAATCAAGAGGGAATTCCTCGGGAAATATCGTAAATTTACACGGGCGAAGTTGCGGGTAATATCTAATATTGCTTTAGCATTGCTTAGCAGACAGCTTCGTCGCGCTTAGCCTCTTTTATAACTTTATTCGGTAACGACACGACACGATATTTTTTATGATTTCGATAGCATGCACTGCAAGACTTTAACCATGACTACATGACTCATCTTCGTCTACATACAATAGCATACATTGCTATTAACTTGTTTTCTCTAATTTCACGCGCAGTGCCGCCCCGCTCGCCGCCCCGCTTAAAGTCATGGGCGGGCGGTAATGTAGCCTCAGCCAAAGAAGGGGGTACCCACGGGAGTTGGTCTGTAAGCGTCCCTCCGGCTTTGGGGTCGCCTTTGTTTATCGTCTCTTTATTTATTCAACCTGATACGCTCTGCTACGTTGTTTTTACAACTAATAGGCTTATTTGAGGAGTTTCGATGTAGATAAGTACATAGGTATCTGATTATATATTTCTGTTTTATTATTGCGAAATAAAAATGTTCTTGTTTCTATGTAACCTTCCTATGTAAATGTTTTATGGATGTAAGGTTAATTTTAGAAACTGAAAAGGTAGATTTTTGTTTAGGCTCAGAATGTCGCCGTCGCTCATAATAAATATATTAATACCTTTGGTTAAGACATTTACAAAATAAACTAAATACAGTCTTATTGTAAGTTCACATCTTGGTCAGTAAAATTACTTATTGACTGATTTTAGAAAACTTTTTTAAGAAGGAAGACTCTAGCATTTTCATGCTCTTCTGCAAGTGAAACGTAACAGCCGTGTTTTAAACACCCCAATGTGCCTTTGTAATAATAGAGATGTTCTATTACACATATACTAATTAGTAATTGACAAATACAGCAGCAGTTAACAGCAGTTTTTCCACGAGAACGGTGCGCCTAGTCCTACCCAATAGTAATAAGTTCAAAGTTAATGTAAAACGTAAACTTATTGAAAAATCTTATTACCATGTAAAGGATTACCTAAACGACAAGGAAGCTTGGCAATGATTTGCTCTAATGGCTCTGATAGTTCCTTAATTAAGATGATTTGTGAGATGGTGATAATAAAAAAAAACCCCGGCTGAGTTTGTTGTGGGCTCTTCTCAGACCAGGGCGCGTTTGAAACCCTCGTAGCTTTAGTTTTAAGATACCGTAACCGATTATCACCATCACATTTTTTAGGTAAGTAATTTTTAACGTCAATAAGTGTACCTACAGTGTACCTATATTGAATATTAAATGGTTTGATTGATTGATTGATTGATAGTAATTTTGATAAACCAGTTTCGCATTTATTTGGCCAAAGTATAATTTTCGATCAGCGACGATTATTTTTGGAAGTAATTTTTACGACTTCCTTAGTTAGACTTATGTTGTAAATCAGCAATTAGGCTCGCGCCACATCACAGGAGTTCCAACGACAGTTCTATCATAATCAACGTTTAACAAAGCCATTTTGGACATCCGGCCTTTGACGGGATTTTACGTTCATATTAGAAACACGTTTTATCAATTTTATGTGCGGAACAAAGGAAAAATTATTATGAGCTGGCGATTAAAATGTATGATCCTGATTATTGTCACAGTCTATTTCAAGTCCCGCTGATTCCCTTACGGGACAGAGAGCAATCACTACTTATCTGACAGCCATACTGTGGATGCAATAAGTATAATATGCCTCAGCTAACCTGAAGTGGTGATAGATTTGACGACCTCCCCGCGCGGCGCAGTGGTGAGGTCCGATCCCCGGCAGGGTGAATTATTCAGGAATTTATAATTTCTTAATTTTCTCTGGTCTGGCCTGGTGGGAGGCTTCGGCCATGCCTAGTTACCACCCAAACGGCAAAGACGTACCGCTAAGCGATTTAGCGTTGAGGTACGATGCCGTGTAGAAACCGATAATATGACTGCCATACCCCCAACAGGTCGCTACCATCTTAGACTGCATCATCATTTACCATCAGGTCTATTGCAGTCAAGGGCTCGACCCTCGGACACTCACTTCTAACTTCCCGTGTGTGTTTGTTTTTGGCAATTAAATATCACTTGGTATAGCGGTAAAGAAAAACATCGACAGGAATCCTGTATACACGAGAGTTCTTCAAAAATATTTTCGAACGTGTTTGAAGACTGCCGATCCGCATTTGGCCAGCGTGGTGGACTACGTTCAAAAGCTTTCATAGAATGATATAAACATTCTGTAATATCAATATCCATATGCAATCTAACAGTTGAGTTTATAAAATGATTTTAGAAATAAGTATAGACCTGATGGCTGCCCAACATTAAAGTATTTTATAGGTACATATTTTTAGCATTATTTAATCCTACTTAGAAACTAAGTTAATTGACAATATTGAGTTTCTAATATTACAGAAAAAATATTATTATTGTTAATTACAGGTGGTTCAAAAAAATTCGAGAAGCGAATTAAATTGGACTAGCATTTTTGACGATCTAAATAGACTCCTATTATGGCCGCCCTCGTTAATTCAAAAGTGCAAACAATCATGTTTGAACACTCAAAAAGACAAGACTTCGAAGGGGTCGCTATTGCGATTCAGTAGCCACCACCTAGGGCTGTCACATCTATACTAATATTATAAATGCGAAAGTGTGGATGGATGGATGGATGTTTGGTACTCAATCACGCCGGAACGGCTGAACGGATCTCGATGAAATTTGGCACAGAGATATGTTATAGTCTTACTATAGTCTTATAGTATACTTACTTTTTATCCGGAAAATTAAAGTTTTCCCGCGGGAACGAAAAAACCTCATTCCACGCGGACGAAGTTGCGGGCATCAGCTAGTAAACACATTGAACATAATATATTGTTCAAGTTTATGAGAGCAAAAGACTCTTTGAATTGAAGTAGGTACCTACTTATACGGTTGTCGGTTTGAAGTCTTACTCACAGCGGTGGAAATGTTAACTTTATAACAACCTAAGTCGTCTGTTTAGTACATAGTTGAAAAAATGGGTACTTAAAAAAATATTCTTGAGAGAGTAAGGGATTTTCGCTGGCGAGTTACCTATTATGCAAAGGTACGCTTTGCCAAACCGCATCCTAGAAGGGCTTTAGATTTTCGGAATTGTTACGTCCCCTAACGTGGCGGCTGGTAAAAAAGCGACCAACTAGAGAATATAACTTCAAGGAAAAACTACTTTTATTTTTGGTGCGGAGACAGCCCTAGCAGATTGCGGTTTCTTCAAATTAGCGCCGCGGTTTCGCCACACGCCGACGACGCCCTGACACGTGCCGACATTATTATAGCCTTCATACTTCAAACTCCAATAATCGTATTCATTGGAAATGGACTACTTTTCGAATAAAATCAATTGTTTTGGTAGTTATTTTTTTTATTGAGGGATGGTTTTGTGTCGCTTCTATTTCGTTGCATTTTTATGTTGGTAATACTAAAAACAGAACTCCCGTTGCAAAAAAAAAATTAATACTAATAACTCAACACGTACTTCGAGCCTGCAAAACTAACAAGGAGCGCGCTTGCCTAACAGATGTCTAAAAACTGCTTCCTATGCCTGTATCGAATGATAAAACTACATATCGGTCTGCTACCAATCAACGAAACATCTAATTAAATTAAATTTTCTCGAAAAGGAGAAAGCGTTTTAACCTATGACTTCTGAACATCCATTAGGAAACAAAACGCTTCACGAAAGTCAAAAGAAGTTTAACAAACATTTTGACAACCGCCAATTAAACTGTCAGATCGATCGTGCCACTTGTCGGCGCACAAATCCGCAGATCGCCACAGGAGATCCACATTATTCTGATGGGTGATTCGCGATTTTCAACTGATGCTAATCTACCATCGGCCCCGGTGATTTTGCGTTTGCTGCATAAAGGACTCCCCGTGTTTTATCGGCTTTATGTTTTGTCAGGAGTTTGTCAGGCTAAGAACAGGTATACGGTATGAACAGTGGGATATAAACATGTTGGCAAACATTTGATCCAATATTGGTTACAGCAGATCGTTTAAAAAAAGTGTGTGTGTGTAATTCACACACGGCAAAAGTAGCCTACGAGAGAATGAGATAAATATAACTTGTATTCTATCTCATTCTCTCGCAGGCTTAATCCTATTAAATATGAATATGTTTGTCTCTTTTGGTGTCGCGTTTTCGTTTCACCGAATTTTCAAATCAAAACGATTCTAAAGAAGTTTCACTTCAAAAATGCGGATGATTTAGATTACTTAGCGCTGGACTGCAGCTGGGCTGACGCCTTTTCCAGGAAGCTTTCCTGACCATTCCTTACATAGAGTTAGGTACAACAGTTAGTAAATTCTTACCTATTTTCTGAGTTGTATTAATTGCCTTGTGGGAATCTCCAGTCTTGTCTGTGTATCGCGTAAGTCCTATCAGCAACCGTGAACCATTTTATTAAAGTCCCGATGCGATGGAACTATTATATACTAGCTTATGCCCGCGACTTCGTCCGCGTGGTTTAAGTTTTTCTATCCCGCTGGAACTCCTTAATTTTCCGAGATAAAAAGTAGCCTATGTCACTCTACAGTCTACAAGTCCTCAATTATACCTACTCATGGTCATGCCAAAAATCAAGTCGATCCATTGCTTCGTTGCGGCGTGATTGAAGGACAAACCAAAAAACAAACACACTTTTTTATTTTTTATTACTATAATAGGTCTCTTCAATTAGAGCCTGTTTAAACTTGCTGTTTACTGCAGGATTATTTAGGGCCTACTTCACCTTTCCAAGAAACACGGTATATTTAACAGGAAGTACTTTCAAAAAAGCTATAACAAACAATCCAGCACATAAAATCCTCGTTACATTTATGCTAAATCACGTTCATCGAAGTTAGTAATTGCATATATGCCCTAACCCTTTTAACTATACCTACTTAATGTACCTACAACTAATCTGAGGCCCCATCGGACCGCTGATAAGGACAAGTCATGGTATTGCAATGTTATAATTAATTCAAGGCATTATTGTGCAATCTGGTCTCGATATTAAAACGCATTTTAGTATTCCTATCAAAATGAGTGGAGTAGTCATTTATGCTACAGTAATTTGATTCATTTGAAGATCTAATACAGTTAGAAATTAGCTGGGCGTAGATGGTCGAAAAAGTAAAATTACTGTATTTAAGAGCATCATACTAATATTATAAATGCGAAAGTGTGTTTGTTTGTTAGTTTGTCCTTCAATCACGCCTCAACGGAGCAACGGATTGACGTGATTTTTGGCATGGGTATAGTTGAGGACCTGGAGAGTGACATAGGCTACTTTTTATCCCGGGAAATTAAGGAGTTCCCGGGGGAATCAATAAAACTTAAACCACGCGGACGACATCGCGGGCATCCGCTAGTCTCATATAATATCGACCACTGCCATCCGCTCCCGTGACTCCAATGAAACGAAGGTTTCAATCAAAGTACCTATTTCTGACGTAAAATTTAATTTTACTAAAAATATTGCCCCAGAGATTAAAATTAAAAATCTGTCATAACGACATGACAGCAGGAAGCTGCACAATCGAGGACATTTTTCATGTAATCTACAAAAACATAAAGCTAATTCTGAGAATCAAATAATTATCTAATAATAAAATGGTTTCACTGGTTTCAACACAACACAATTATTGATGTGGGTTTTAACTATTTCAAAGTTAATACTGTTTGTAAAATACTTGACACATTACAGCCACAATTCTTAAAAAACTGATATCCTTAGATGAAAATATTCGAAGACACAGGGTTTTACATCTTCTTGTTTATATCGTGTATCGCAGCTTACGCCTGGGTCCGCTGTCCTACTTTACTAAGTTGCTTCCTCTTTTCGTGAAAAGAAAGGAGGAGGAAAGAGGAGTTCGGACGTCGGTCGACCGTGCAATTTTAATCGATCACTTAGACCAGTATTGATAAACCAACATCAGATAAGAACAGGTAGGTACTCAAGTCTCGGTCAATCTATACTTAAGACCGGTTATAGGTATAGATTGACCGATACTTGAGAACATGTTATTTGTTGATGTCGGTTTATTAATATGAGCCAGACCGACTTGTATATTTTAACCACTGACCAGCATCTTGTATATTTCAAGGTATTTAACGTTTTATTTATTTATCAGCGAAATACTTTCATGTTAATTTCATGCCTTCAATTTTCCTAACCTTAAAAATAATTGCGATGATGAAGAGCTCCACTCATCCCATAGCCAGGATTGTGCATTAGCGATTCATTTTGATATGTCATCGTACAGAATGCACCGCCTGCGCTGCGCTTTGTTCAGCCCTACCCGCCGCTCGACGCCTATTGTTATCCCTTTTATAATCCCACATTTAAATTATCAACACATCAACCCATTTCGGACCAACAAGTAGGAGGGTATTGTCAGTTAACCGTAAACAAATGACGATTGCCTGTTTACTTCATGCAATTTACGCTTGCGCTTGACGAAATTAATGCCTCGAGGCTCAAAAGCAATATTAGGTACGCTCATGGCACCTGTGTTCTTTAGTGGAACAATGAAGGAGGAACAAGGTTGTGAGTTCTTCGTAGAGATAGTCTTCATTGTTGATCGTAAGCCCAATGATTTCGTTAATTTATGACACACCGATCGTCCGCACACAAATACACAAAGTCTAAATGGAATCCTAGAATAATATATCTAGGAATGAGGACATGTCAACCAGTGACAGTAAATATTATGATTTCACCCAAGATCTTGCATCTCCTACGTCAATGTGACGTCCGTTTCATTATACAGCTTTCGATATATTTTCACCAAATCCAAGCCTTCCACAACACACATCGACCTAATTCCAATGGCAGTTAGGATTAAAATCGTCTTCCACAGTTCCATAAATTAGGAACGCACTATTTTGATATAGGCGCCGACTTTATAAATTATGTCATGGTATGTCCGGTCGTCATCTCTGCTCTCTTTGTCAGGCCCTAATACGATTTCGTATTCTTCAAGTAAACCGTTTTTGATCTACGCCTAAACCTAATCTTCTCTTTCATCTCGATCATTAGGATGCGGCATTAATGCTCCGACAATAGCTTAATGACAATTTATCGGTAGCTCAAAGTATTAATGTACAATTTCGAGATGTTGAAAGACGCGTAATCTCTTAAGCGGTGACATTATTGTATGAAATGCACCGTTAGAGTGCCAAGGACGCAGTGACAGATGGTGTGTGTTTACCCAGGTTAATTATAGCTTCGGCCATCTTTATTGATCGGACATCGGCGCGTACGCTCGACAGTCACCGCGTTACGCCAGATCACGCCCAGCAGTTCCTATTGGCACGGCCACCATTGACCTAGCCACTTTAATGGTATCACTCCACCTTACTTGTATGTAATATGCACGTTTAAATGTATCATTTACGACGGTCAGACTCACCTGGGCGTTGAACAATAAATTGTTACGCCGCACCTGGTCACCTCCATCAAAATCGAATTTTTATATCATGTCGTATGCTACAGCTATTACAGCTATTAAAATGTGGAGGTAATGCCAAAAACATGGTCGGTTGTAAAACATAAGCATCCAATGCTAGGACATCTCCGCCTCTCCGCGGAGCTATTAAATAAAAGTCTTTTTACATTAGATAAATCGCGCACGTTATTCGGGAACATCTGTCCCTTGCCGATTACATCCATACATTATGCTCGGTTTGTTGTTTTTAATAAAAAGTTTAATCCGTTCGGTTATGACGGCAATTTGTCTGCCGAATGGAAAAACTTGGTCGATTACCTACCAGTGGCGCTCCGGCCTCCGATATCGGCATCGGGTACCTATTACAACCGCACCACGGTTTTTATTCGTGCGATTATGTCGTGCTTATTTATGTTTTCGCTTCTGTCTTCCATTAGCGATCCTCCTTTTTATCTTCCTGGCTATATTTCACTTAAACTTATTCGCTGCTGGAGACACTTCCTAAGTGGATTGCCAAAACCTTTTGTAGTGTCCGATTCCTTTTCATAATAATTTGCACTGAAGACTTTTTTGAAGTCCGGACGTGTGAGTCATCGAGGTATTTAGTTTTCATCGCCTTATAATATCGTGTATCGGTGTACAACCATTAACAATTCAATACTGTCTTAATGAAGAGCTGATAAAATGTATATTGTGGTATTCGTCACGACTCCTGAGCAATTAATCGAGGATTTCTTTTTTGGGTACCAGTTTATGGGTGCAGAGATTTAGTGCAGTGTCCCCCACTTGATTTGTGCGCACAGCTTAGCACTCTTTGTCAAAGCCGAGTTTAAGTGTGCAATATATCGTGAGGACCAAATTTCTCGAAGAAAGATCTCTCATTTAAACGATTTACAAAAGCACCACATTCCGCTGAATGATTGTTCCTATTCGAACGTTCCTTTTGTGCTGTGATAAATTATTGCGATTCGAAGAAGGGAGTAACATTTAAGACTGCATTAGCACTTAAGTGGATGATGAGGAAAATGTTTATTTAAAGATAACAATGTCTTTAATTGAGTTTAAAGTCATTGAGATTATTGTATCGTGCGGGATTATATTAAGATCTTATATAACTGTAATAACTTAGCTTTTTTTACACCTTTATGATCTTGTACCTCTATATTCGTTTTTATGGATACGTTTAACTACATTAAATTAAAAACATATATAATTTAAGCATTATTCAAGATTTTTCTAAGCTCATTTTCAAATACTCACTTACACATCCAAATCGTACCTTACTCATTACTCGAGTACTCATAGTAATAGTATTTTTCGGCAGGAGTCTGAAATAATACCTAGGTATTAATTATCTAAGAAGAAAATATTTTTCTAAAGCTTTGGTAATGAGAACTTTACTTAGTAGACAGTTCTCGTTGACGAATCAAAGGTTTCCTGCATGACTTTCTTATAGATATTGAAAAATTATAGAGTTACTATTGTACCTAATTTGTAACTGCTGAGGTTCTGGAATTTACCTTCTCATCTGATTCTACTTTCAGAAGCGATGGTAGAGACATAACCTGTCATAATTGATCAAAAGTATAATTATTTTGAAGTATTTTGGTCTCCCATGATTAAAACTTGATTGGTTAGAAAAACAAAACATTAAAATAAAGTATTCCTTTGCAGAACATTGGAGCAGTATCAGCGGAGCTGGAGCTTCAGAGACTGCAGCAGGAGCATCTACGAAGACAGTCGGAGATGGTGAGGCGCGGACACTCCCTGTACCCTGGACCTCCGCTAGGTCTCCTTCCTCTTCTGGAGCAGATGCGACCGCAGCCACCTCCACCAGCCAATGTAAGCTTTTTTTTTTATCCACTACACGTTAGCCCTTGACTGCGGTCTCACCTGATGGTAAGCATGATGATGCGGTCTAAGATGGTAGCGGGCTAACCTGTTAGGGCATGGCAGTTAATTATACCCCTATTCGGTTTCTACACGGCATCGTACCGAAACGCTAAATCGCTTGGCGGCACGTCTTTGCCGGTAGGGTAGTAACTAGCCACGGCCGAACCAGGGGAAATTCAGAAATTACAAATTCTCAAATTGTCCCTGCCGGGAATCGAACCCGGAACCTACGCAACAGCGCTCAACACTGCCCCACGGACGTCGGAGAGTAGAGTAAAGTAGAGTTAGAGGAGTAATGTATTTTTTCTTATATTCCACTACATGTTAGCCCTTTACTGTGATCTTACCTTTTTTTTACTTGCTGGAAAAGTGCATTTACGCATTCCGCACAAAGCGGTAATGTGGGACTCATAGAGAAGTAAATTAGGGTGGTAAGTGATGAATCAGTTCAAGATGTTAGTGGGCTACCCTGGTGGGAGTATAGTAGTTTTGTTAAACCCATACCTCTAATCGGTTTCTCTTTCTATGCGGCATTGTACCGTTCCAAATCGCTTGGCGTTATGGCTTTGCTTAGAGTGGTAACTAGCTACATAATCGCACGAAGTTAAAACCAGACCAGAACCAAATTATAAATCTAAAAATTTCCTCTGTGTGCCTGGAAAAAAATGCATAAACAACTAAATAGATACAATATTGAAAACTTATTCAGATATAATAATATGAAGTTGATTTTGTTAATTTTAGCATGTCAATAAAGCCATGAATAAATAAACGCAGGCCAGAGACGCAAGCCATAAAAATTATGACAGACAATCGATCTGGCAAGTGATTGATAGATAGATAGAATATAATTAATTACGATTCAACGCAAACGTGTGGTCGTTGGCTAATATCCTGTGTCGGTCTTTAATTGAATTGACGCCATATTTGTTTGTCTAAGAAAAATTTCCGTAGTGTCTATTCTATTTTTATTCTGCTCTATATTTTTGAGAACTAAAAAAGTAAAAGTAAAGTAAAATAGTTATACTTTATTGTACACAAAGCAATAAAAGAAAGTAAGAAGAAAGAACTGTGTGTTTAAAGCATTTGATTATTTTTCAAATTTTATTAGATTTTGTCTAATTTGATAAGCAGCTAGCTGACATTCCATGGTATGGTTCATAACTTCATGAACCATTATCTACTTAATGGCGTACCTACCTAGTTTTATCTCCTAGTCTCTTACTGAATTCGCAGATTACGTCGCAAAGGCACAGGCATTATATTTCAGCGGCCAAGTATATTATATTTTCAGTTTTCACAATTAAATGAGCCATTATAATTGTTGGCATCTCATTTATCATAATACTATCTATCTGGGTCAGGAGTGTGCGAATTTTGGAGCAGTGTCAATAACTACTGTCGACTATTCTGTGGATTGTTACAAAGTAAACCAGAATTTCTGCCTTGTTGAATTATATTTTTAAAGAAGTTATAGGCAGGTCAGTAAACAACATAACTACAAGGGGATGGAAAACTTGCTTGGAAAATTTAACTCCGTCACAGCTGCTAATCTCATTAAATAAGTACAAAAGCATGAAATTTTGAATCCATAATGCCTAATCTTTAGAATTATTGTAATAATAAGTATTTTTGACTTATGATGAAAAATGGCAAAAATATCCGTGCCCCTTTGAACTCTTCTGTAGTTAGTACCTACTTAGATACCTACCTACTAATTGTTTCTTCTGCATCTTTTACTGTTTTCCTGTGAACCTTTCATGTGCTAAAATAGAGTCCGTGTCACGAAAGAAGTACGATGGTATTCATTTTACATAGGTAGGTACATACATTAATTTCATGCCACTACTAGCATCACCTCTAGTAGACTTCTTTCGTGAAACACTATTACGAGTAAGTCAACTTTCGTGATGCTGACTAGATGTTAAATAACACTTTTTTATATAAAAAGTACCTGGTTTGACTGGTGGGAAGCTTCGGCCGTGGCTAGTTAGTAGTTACCACCCTACCGGCAAAGACGTGCCGGCTGCCGCCAAGCGATTTAGCATTCCGGTACGATGCCGTGTAGAAACCGAATAGGAGCATGAGTATAATATATATAACTGCCATGCCCCTAGCAGGTTAGCCCGCTACTATCTTACAGCATCATCACTTACCATCAGATGAGATCGCAGTCAAGGGCTAACTTGAAGTAGATAAAAAAAACCTAACCATACCTATCTCTACTTTCCAGGTGGTACCCAGCCCAGCTTGGCCTGCTACAGCCCAGCTGGCCCAACTAACAGCCAGCGCCCGTTCCCCCCCACCTCAAGACCCGGACACCCCCCTCAACCTCAGCAAACAACGCACCCCGTCCCCCGCACAGCCTATGATGATGCAGAGATTCGTGCCCTACCCTCCAATCGAAGAAAACAGCCCCTATAATATGAAGAAGGATGATGACTATAACGCGGCTTGCAATAGTAAGTACCTATTATATTGCCTTGCAGACCTTTAAATATTTATTTACACAATGTACTAAAATGTAAAATATAATGACGTAGGTGCAACACATTTTTTTGTTTTTATGTTTGTTACCTCAGAACTTTTGACTGGGTGGACCGATTTGGATGATTCTTTTTTTTGATTTGAAAGGGCTTACTTCCCATTTGGACCCATATAAATTTTATCGAAATCGGTCGAGCGGTTTTTAAAATATCAACAATAAAATAAGTACTTTGTATGCTTGTTGTTGTAAAGTTGGCGCGGGAGTTTGAAGTCGGTTGTTTAAAAAGAATTTTTTAAATTAAATTATTATAGTTTTACCATCTATTTTGGGCTACGTCTAGACACATTGTAGGCCTAACAAATGATTTGATCAGACAGCCGTACTAATATTTTTCAACCTTTTGCGTAAGTTGTGACGCTGATCTACGTCATAATCCCATAAGCTATGCGTCCACGAGGTATTATCTAAAAGAATTGGACCAGCTGAGACGTGATACTTTTACTTATTGATACCAGTACAATAAAATAAAATAAAATACCTTTTTATTATTCCTTATATAACATATCATTTACATTCTACATTGCATTTTACATTTACATGTAAAAAATATTTTGTAAATGTAAATTGATACCAGTACTGCGTTCTAAATTATTAAACCGTCCGTCATTATTTTTTAAACCGTATAACGAAAAGTCCAGCATTTATGATGACACGATGGTTAATGTGCATCTTACAAGCAATTAGTATTTGAACTGTGTCCGTACTATTCTCTCCATCATCATCAATTTGGTTCAATTCCTAATGTTCAATATGCGTAAGTTCTGAGTGTAGGTCTGTACGTCCGACCGCCTGCCAATCTGTTACCTTTTCAGTGCCCATCAGTTTGATTTTGACGAAATTTGGTTATATAGCTTGCATACCGGAGGCGAGCATATTATTTATTATACCGTAAAATCAAAGAGTTCCTAAAGTTCCCAAAGGATTATTGAAATAATCTCTCCCGCTCTTCGCTCTCAGACCAGGGCGCGTTTGGAACCCTCGTAGCTTTAGTTTTAAGATACCGTAACTGATTATAACCTGATGGTAACCTGTTTTATAAGGAAATAGACGTCAATAAGTGTACACTGTACCTAATTTCAATAACTAAATATTGATTGATTAAATCCTGAATCCACGTGGGCTAAGTTACGCTTATTATTTATTTTCATCATTAATAATTTCAAACTCATCTTAGGTTACGTGTAGTGATTTCGATTTGTATGAGAAGGAGGTTCTTACCTCCGTTCTTTCAAGTTTATGCTAAGTTACGCTTACGTTAGACCTATGAACGATCAGCTTAACCACTGATTCATAGCACGTGTGCCGTCTCGTTGAAACTGTGTCACCGTCAGCGATTATCTGCTCACGAAAAAAATCCGTTTCATAGATGTTTACTTTGAATATTAAAGTGCCGACATGCGCCAAGCAAATGATCTCATTATGAATTAAACTTTTACAATAATAACTAATTCTGTTGTGCACAATCTATAATCTAAACTAAAACGAAATAAGTATTTAGTATCGTGTGTAAAGTGTGGCTGACCCAAACAAACTTGGCGGCGTAGTTCTGGCGGAGGTCGCGAGGATAGGGATGATATGGGATGAGGTCAAGGGTGCTAGCTTCTAACCGCTCGAGATGGCGCAACACTGTAAACGCCCTCTGCCCCACTGGGGGGACTTAGGACATCATACTAATATTACAAATTCGAAAAGTGTGTTTGTTTGTTGGTTTGTCCTTCAATCACGCCGCAACGGAGCAACGTGTCGACGTGATTTTTGACATGGGTATAGTTGAAGACATGGAGTGTGACATAGGCTACTTTTTTCCCGGAAATTCACTCACACAATTCAAATCACGCGGACGAAGTCGCGGGCATCAGCTAGTTAAAACATATTTCTATAAAAGACCTTCGGTGCTGAATGATGACGAGACTATAGACTAGCCTTTTTCCGGATTCGTGTTTCGTCGTCGTGGAGAAGTCCGCAAGATTCAAAATACCTCGTAAATATATGTCTGAGCTCGTCAAAAAAATTATCTCGTCTTCCACCGACGTCGATGTCCACCGCTGGACATAGGTCTCTAGCAGGGACTTCCACAAGCCGTGGTCTTGCGCCTCGCAAAATTTGCTTGGTGTCATGAGTCCACCAGTGGAGAGTACCAACGCAGCGCTATACAAGTTGAGGTCTCCATTTAAGACCACGTTTTATCGGTTCTTATGCTGAGATCTATAGAGCATACTTTGACTTTGCTCAGGCTTTACTTAGAGTTAAAACGAGATGGACTTATGTGAGTAACATAAATCTGTCACGTTTTAACCATGCCTTAAGACTGAGCAAAGTTCGCTCTATAGATCTTACAGGTTTATGTACCCCGACCACTTAAGCTTCGAGACACGCGCTATGTTGGTTGCTTCGGTTCCTCTACGGAAATCCTCATTTCTAACGTTTAAACTATCGTCAGTGATACGTTCATCATTTTAACTATAAATAACTACCGGTTAAATTCACGTGTTTTGTCGGAAAGTGTCCGACTAGTTTCGATCGCGTAAAGAAACTCCAAGCATTCAAATAAATATTATAAATGCGAAAGTTTGGATGGATGTATGGATGTATGGATGTTTGTTACTCAATCACGCTCCAACGGCTCAACGGATCTGGCTGAAATTTGGCACAGAGATAGAATATAGTCTGGAATAGCACATAGGCTACTTTTTATCCCGGAAAATTAAAGAGTACCCGCGGGAACCAAAAAACCTCAAATGGATGTTTGTTACTCAATCACGCCAGAACGGCTGAACGGATCTGGATGAAATTTGGCACAGAGATTTTAGTCTGGACTAACACATAGGCTACTTTTTATCTCAGAAAATTCAAGAGTTCCCGCTGGAACAACAAAACCTCGACCCACGCGTACGAAGTCGCGGGCATCAGCTAGTTGTATCATATAATCATCATCATCTATTTCATCACATTATATTGCGACATATTATTTACTTACTTGCCTACTTATTCAACTCGCGCGCGAACTGTCAGATATAGTTGTGATTGTGAGAGACAGTGAGCTGTCTGATAGGTAGATCTAGATAAAATCATCATTTTCAAGCTCGAAGCTGAAGATCCAATGAATGAAATCTACGAAAACTAAGAACGATAGGTGTTGTCAACTTATCTAAATAATCAATATTCTGTCATAAACAGCACAGAATCCGCGAAGCATTACGCAATAGAAACGAAAATAAACAAGGAATTAGATAAATAGCCATCACGCTTTCGCCGCAAAATGTGAAAACCAAGAAATGTTCCGTGTCGCCGCCAAAACATTTTGATGTTCGGGTGTTTAATTGCTAAATATAATTAATTCCAGAATCCAGATATTACACTGTTGTAAGTGTCATTATCCGTTCGTAAGAGTTAGTTCACATTAGCGGTTTTTGACATATTGAGTAGGTACGTTTCTTTTTATTATCTATCAGCATAACAATATCCGCTTCTACAATAAGCTCCCAGAAGGCATGTTGAAGATGTCTCTGAATAAGTTCAAAGTTAATGTAAAACGTAAACTCATTGAAAAATCTTATTACCATGTGAAGGATTACTTGAATGACAAGGAAGCTTGGCAATAATTTGCTCTAATGGCTCTGATAGTTCCTTAGTTAAGATTATTTGTGAGATGGTGATAATGAAAAAAAAAAACCCCGGCTGAGTTTGTTGTGGGCTCTTCTCAGACCAGGGCGCGTTTGGAACCCTCGTAGCTTTAGTTTTAAGAAACCGTAACCGATTATCACCATCGTGTTTTTTTTAAGTAAGTAATTTTTAACGTCAATAAGTGTACCTACAGTGTACCTATATTGAATAAATGATATTGAATTGAATTGAATTGAATTGTTATGCTAGATCCTATATGGATCTAGATCTATGTTAAACTAGATCCCATGGATCTAGCCTTTAAGCTATAATCTAAGTTATCTATCATCTATATAAATAGCTATCATCTAGTTAAGTATGCTTAATATTATAAACTAGCTGATGCCCGCTACTTCGTCCGCGTGGACTAAGTTTTTTCGATTCCCGCGGGAACTCATTAATTTTCCGCGATAAAAAGTAGCCTATATTACTATCCCACGGTATAATCCCATCCCATTCATATTTTAACGAAAGCCCAAATGCTGTTTCATGGCTATAACTTGAGAAATTAAGGATTTTCATACAAACTCTCAACCCCTATTTCACCCCTTCGGGGGTGGAATTTTGAAAAACTGTGAAACACATGTTTTCATTTTCAACCCGCAGCTCATATATCAAGTTTCATGGCTATAACTTGAGAAATTAAGGACTTTCATACAAACTTTCAACCCCTATTTCATCCCTTCGGGGGTAGAATTTCGGGATAAAAAGTATCCTATGTACCTACCTCGTAGTATGGGCTCAAATCGTGCCAAGTTTCGTTTGAATTCATTCAGTAGTTTCGGCGTGATGCGCGGCCAAGATACAGACAGACAGACAAAAATGAAAAAAATCACAGATTTGGCTTCAGTATCGAACAATGAGTGCCCTCCAAAAAAACTTTTCAAAATATCTTCAATGTACAGAATTGGACCTGTTACAGTTTTATTATAAGTATAGATGCGAAAGTGTGTCTGTCTGACTAGCTAACTTACTAAGCTACGCTTTCACGGCCCATCTGTTCTAGCGATTTTGATGAAATTTGGTACAGAGATAGGTGGTATCTCGAGGAAGGACATAATATGCTACTTTTTATCCCGACAAAATTAAAAAGGAAAAGTAAAAGTTAAAAGAATCATAAATCTTTAATCCACGCGTACGGAGTCGCGGGCATCATCTAGTACCTACTTACCTTCTTAATACTTGAAGCATTGTGTTAAGTACCTATCAAATTTCGACCATGGCATTCAACAAAGTCTCCTCGTGATCTCTCATAGTCCGAAAGGACTGAGAGGCTCCAAATCGTTCTTACCGAGGCTTTACATCGCCAACTTCCGAACTTGCTTGCTTGCTACTCAGAATATTTGACAGGAGGCAAAGGATAAAACTGAAAATTCATTTTATAACAAATTAGGAGGCTTTAGGTATTCAATAATCCCTTCGCACCAAATCAAATCAATCAAATCAAATCAAATGTTTTTTTATTCAAATAAACTTTTACAAGTACTTTTGAATCGTCAAGTGAATCTACCACTGGTTCGGAATGCCATTCCTACCGAGAAGAACCAGCAAGAAACTCGGTGGTTGCTCTTTTTAAATAATTCATTTACAATAATTATTATATCAATGAGTACATAATATGTAACCGCTGTCCTTAGCGTTGCTGGAGCGATCAAATCCATCTCCTTTGTCATTTACGTAATCTTCAACAGTATAATAAGCTTTTTTTAGAAGTAGGTATACTTTGAATGGATTTCTTAAACTTGTGTAATGGCAAGTTTAAAATAGGTTGTCGAATTTTGTTATAGAAAAGAATGCTCATTCCCACGAATGACCTTCTGACCTTTAGGTATTCTACTTTACCTAGTTACTCGGTAGAGTATGTGCAGGTAACTTTTACCTACTTCAAACGACGCTAGTGTGACCACATACTTATGTCGCGGGTGTCATAGGGTTGGTATGTAATGTAGGTCAGGTTGTTAGAGTCAGTTTCCCACTGCATCGTTTGATGAACAGTCCACTTCAACACGACACGAGATGTGTGGGCTTACTGCCATCACTTAAAGCAGTATTATTTTAATCTTGTTAACGCTCTTGTTTTATACCTAATTGTATTCCTTTTTAAGGAAGTCAAGTACGACACATAAAACATCAATTAAAAAAAAAATTGTGTGTGTTAGCTCCAACGCACGACTGGAGTTTACGAACGATTTTAAAATATAAAGATTAGTAAATGAGGGTAAATGTACTTACGTATTTTTTATATTACTGAGCATGCTTGATACATTTATTTAAAATATTAATTAATTTATATTCGTCAAAATACTTACATAGGTAGTCATGGAAACATAAAGAAGTGTTACCATGGAAACATAAAGTCAATAACGTAACGTAAAGTTTCATTTTACTCCCCATAAATTTTCATACCCCGGGCTTATATTATATGCAAATCGATTGTAAAGGAGGTAAACTCCAATACTACTACTATCACAGTTTAACGAAATACTACTACTATTATTATGAGTGAAGGTCGTGGTTATATACGGATCTTAGACTATATTATAAGCGGTGGTAGTGAGCCCACAGTTTTGGTACTGACGCTGGCAAGAATATAGATTGAGGTATGTAAAATTACACTATTGATGAGAGAGATGAACGTCACTTGAAACAGTCAAGTATTCGTTATGTTTGATTTGATGCTATGATTTTATAAAAATATGGAGCGCAACTGTTATTTTGCTCTAGTGTAAAAATTACAAGTACCTACATAAATTACAAAAAATGACGAGACCTATCTATAGATACCAGAAATAGGTGTCTATTTACCTATATGTAGGTACCATATGTAGGTTTGTTATTATGTAACTAGCACAAGTAGGTAGGTATCTACTGATACCAACAGACCAATTTAAGGTAGTACCTGTCCTTTTTTTATTTATATTACCTGCTATAATATTATTTACCTACTTACTCACTATAATACCTATTATGATTAGCTCATTCGCGTGGATTAAGTACCTATGGTTTTTGATTCCCGCAGGAGCTCCTTAATTATCCGGGCTGAAATGTAACCTATTTAACCTATTTAATACCTATTATATTATTAATTATAAACCTATGTAATATGTAGGTATGCTAATTCAGGGTTTAAGTAAGTACCTACCTAAAGTACCTCCATTTAAAATAATTTCAGCCTAATCGGTTTAGTCATTGTATGTTACGGTGTAACAAACACTCGGATATGGAACAAACTAAAGTAGTTTTTTAAGATTAGCTTAAGTAAATGCTTACCTAAATGGGTTTCTGTCAGTCCAGTGCCTAAACTATTTTGCTTCGCAATTCTGTTTGATAATAAATGAAAAATATTTTGTAAAATTCAAGGAAAAAATACTCAAGCATTTACAAAGTGAAGTTTATTAATAAGATTAGTTTGTAGTTAGTAATTTCTGTAGGTATAAGGTCACCTTTAACTCTCTAAACATTAATATTTCAGCATAGATCATTGTAAGTGTAAGATCATCTACCTTACCTTTGCTCTTCTTTGGGAAAATAAATCTCTCTTCAAACCTAATTTGTATCTAATGCACTCAAATTAACCTTTTTGTTACATTATTTGATGTAAATTATATCACGAATAAATTTAATAGTGTACACTTTACATAGTTGGCGCAAACCCAAACCAAAATGGTTACAAAACATTATGTCGTTTGGTTTCCTATAAAACAAGAGAATTGCAAGAAATATGGGATAGATGGCGTTCGAGACGCACGTTTCCGCTCTTCGCTGGTCTTAGCTGAAAGTACTATCGCGTGCAGAAGTTCCTACCTCAAATAAATTATTGCACGGTGCCAATACTTTTCAACTTAAGAACAATTTTAAGAAAGTTTGAAGCACACTAATAGCTCATAAAATTTATATAAACCAGCCTCGATTATGAATATAATCCTCTATTATGAAACGTTAAATTGGTACGTTGCCAATTTGTCATCGACACAATCAAATTTAGATAATGAATTCATGACGAAACTCTTTGCTTTCTCAATTTCTAAAAAGGCTCTTGTACAATTTTTGTCTTAATACTTATATTATTTATGAGATAAGTACTTACTTAATAAGTGGTACTACTTAATTCTCCATTAGCTACTCTTTAAAATTCTACCAAACAGTTGTGGTTTTTCAAAACCAAGAAATAAAATTGCATCCGGACGATTGGAAAGTGAAAATTTGTTCTAATAAGTATTAGAATGAACTCAATTCACTTGAACTGCCCACAATCAAAATAATATTGTTGCGCGCTTGTGTACATCTGTCAAATATTAGATACTGAATCACTCGTACTCAAAACTTATTCACGATCACTAATCATATTAATATCATTCATTTCGCGCGTACCAGTACAAAATACGCTCCGAAGTCGTCTATCGCGAATCATCCTTAAGAGTAGGATGTTATAAATTATCTAACAGCGTGTCAAATTAACACGAGGAATGCCTCGAAACTTTGAAAGGTCGATGTTTCCGTGCTGGCTTATTAATTGTGCGGACACTTGCCTGCGAATCCGTCAAGCGAAATGTTACCGGATGTGTTTCTGTTGACCCACATATTTCGGAGACGAGTGACTCTTTTATACGCGACTGTACCTACTTGTAAAGCTATCTATTACGTAACGGAATTTGAATTATTAAGCTTTTTGGATTCACTAAAACTCTAGCATAGAGTCTATGGAAGTCACTTGGTATCAAGACAAAATAGGTGCCTACATAATAAAGAAACTAGGTAGATAGTTAGATAGATAAATACTTTATTGCACACATGAAAGAAGAATACAAAGTAATGTTAACTATAACTAGGTATGCAAAGGCGGCCTTATTGCTTACCGAGCAATCTCTACCAGGCAACCTTTGGTGAGAGGATAGAATAAGACGTGTAGGGTAATGTGGCACTTGATACTATATACCAGAAAATAGCTAGATATTATGTAGGTACGTACCTACCTATAGGTACTTCTACGGTCTCTACCTCATCGATTTATACCTCGAGTTCTAGTCTCTACTTCATCTTTGACTTTGGCAGGAATTTTTAATCCCTAGCTACCTATTCGACGGAATTATTCAAATTTCAAAAATTGTATTGGTAGGATTTGCGCACGTGTAGGTAGGTATATTTAGATAAACCTAATATTTGTGTAGATAGACGTAGGTATGATTTCAGTATTTTTATCAGAAATACTTAGGTAAGTACCTATTTATTAAAGTACTTACCTAATTCCCGATTTCTCAAAAAAATCATACGACAAAGAAAAATTAAGACAAATTAATGTTGTCTAGACGGCAAATGCAAATAAAGATGTATTTTTGCAGTCTTTCAAATAGGTATATTTTTTCTAAAATCGATCCATCATTCCTCCTTCCATCAACGTGACGGAATAATCCTGCCTAAAATGTGTAATGGGAATTCGACATTCCGTATTTCACTGGGCTTATCCTTAGAGCAAGAATGTTCCAGAATAGATCAATTCTTAATCTTTGTTTAACGATTGTTTTACAGCCGGCATTCACTGTTCGCGATAATTTATGGTGAAGCTTAGTTAGAAGCTTCCGATTGAATTCTTTGTTCACATACCTATCCACGTATCCAAACACCTACGCCCTTATGTCGTTACAAATAAAGCTTAGAATCCAATCTTCAATACCCACTAAGCACCAATTTCCCACCACCACACATATTCAAGCGAAAATAATCCGTATTTTTTGTAAAATAGAAATTTTATTTAAACAAATTTTAATGGCTAATATGTAGGTATAAAAATATTTTTCTAAAGCTATCTTAACTGTCAGTATTAAAATAATCTAAAATTCAAATTGTAAACCTTTTATTTACTTCGTGATAAATTGTCTTCTCGAATTCCATCGTTTTATGGAAGACTTTGTTACCAATCTCATTGCAAATCTCCTATTATTGGTCATCATTCAATATTATCCTTACACTAACCAATGAACTACCCTCGAGTTGGTAATCTGCCACTTACTTACTTACGCTTCGTGGAGGTCACCTTCCTACTACACTTACTCGTAAGTGACCGTCTCAGATCGTAGTTTGCCACCTTTACGAAAATGCCGGTTACCTTCCTCTTTAACTTGATCGTGGTTTTGGCTGTATTAGTGAACTTGGTTCCCTTGCAGATTTCTTCATTTCGGACTTTATTCTTCAGGGCAAATCCTAACATTACCCTCTTTAGCGACATAGTTAAGCGACCTTAAATTGTCACATCTAATTTCTTAGTTCCTTTCAATTTATATCATATAAACTAACTCACTAATTTTTTAATCTTTTATTTACAGCATCATCCTGGCCCCAGTCTACACCCGAAGAATCAGAAAAAGCAAAGCTAATCCGCCAGCCCAAACGCGATGAGACCGGCAAACCCCACATCAAGAGACCCATGAACGCCTTCATGGTTTGGGCGAAAGACGAACGTCGCAAGATCCTCAAGGCGTGCCCAGACATGCACAACTCCAACATATCCAAAATCCTGGGAGCGAGGTGGAAATCTATGTCCAATGCGGAGAAACAGCCTTACTATGAGGAGCAGTCGAGGCTTTCCAAACAGCATATGGAGAAACATCCCGATTATAGGTAAGCTTTTACCAATAGGTACTCATAATCATAATCATAATCATAATCTTAATCATTTATTTATTTGCTGATTGTAGGTACCACAAAAGAGCTGTTACAATAGTAATATTATAGTTTCGAGCCACAATCTGCCAATCATATGGCGTGCAAATTTATTTCATATACAATATAATACTTAATTAATACAATACTTAATTTTAATTTTATCTCGCAATGTCAAAATATTTACTAATATTATGTCCAATTAAAAAAGGAAAGAAATTAAATAAATTGTAAAGGTGATCGTCAAAAAATTACAATAATAAAATAAACATTACTGAACCTAAATAAAAAAAATATATTATTGTATTACTGCCTCAAGTAATCGTTAACAGAATAGAATTGGCGGATCAATAACCAATCCGTTATCTTCGTTTTGAATTTTCGCAATGGTAGGCAATTAGATCTTTTGGCAACTTATTATAGATTTCAATTCCCCGAAAATAGACATCTAGAGATAGACTCTCACTCTGTCACATTTCTGATGAGCTGGATGGAAGATTATGTCTCTTGCAAGGATCTACTCGGTCTTTAGACGCTTGTGTCCAGTGGCTCGCGTCTGTTCTGCCATAAATATAGATCGTCACTACCCTGGACGTCTGGAATTTTAAGCCCTCTATTTTCTTAGTGTGCTTTAAAATTTTAGACTTTATACTAAAGTTCAAGCTTCGATTTTATGTTAATCATTCTAGACTGATTCTGGCCTTTAGCTCGAAGATAGGTATGTACTATGCGTTAATAGTAGTAAGTTCTTTACTTTATCATTTTAAAAGTACCTACTTATGTAGGTATAAGACCAACAAAACGTTTCACAACTGGAAGCTTAAACATGCTTTCATTTCTTGTACCTAGGTATATACAAATACCAAACGTGGTTCTTTTGGGTACGGAAAACCCAATAGAACATAATTATCTCCAAGAAACCCGTTTTCAAAGTTGGTATCGCGTGTGTCTGCGCAAGCAACTCTCCTAAGAGTGACTAAGCGTTTCAAATTTCAATATTGAACCATTTTAAATTTCCAGGTACCGACCGAGACCGAAGCGGACGTGCATAGTCGATGGCAAGAAGATGCGGATATCAGAGTACAAGAACCTGATGCGCACGCGCCGTCAGGAGATGCGCCAGCTGTGGTGCCGGGACGGCGGCAGCGAGCTGAACTTCCTGCCTTCCATGTCCAGCCCGGGACCTTCCAACTCCTCGCCCCCACCTAACGGGGGGAGCTACATGAACCCAGTGTTCTCTCCCCCTTTGTCGCCGCGGGAGGAGGATTGAGGTACGGCGCGCGGCTGGCCCTACCCGCACGCCGCGCCCCTCCCTATGCCTCCCTCTCATCACCCCTGGTAAACTTCTCGAACCTTCGTCAAGGAAAGAAGAATGTTTAAAAAAAAGAGACAGTCATACAGAGGTTGTTCATATGCCAGTGTCGCTCGGATCTCTCGTTTATACAAGTATCTAATTATAATTGAGATTATTCCATTAGTGAATTAAGATCGACTCTTTGTAATCTGTATAATGTATCGTGTAGACGGCACGCGGTTTACTTTCGAATTGTGCCAAAATTGTGTATTGAATTAGACAATTATTAGAAAAGTGTAAATAATAAGTTAAATTGTTATATTTCAATTCTTTCAATGTAAATAAATAATGCAAAACCTTTGTAGATATTGTATGCACGTAATCGATGTTCGGCTATAGGTTATCTGTAGTAAGTAAGTTCTAGAATAGGTGTAGAGTAGGTACTTTTTATTTGAGAGGTAGGTTCTCGAGTTTAATTTTTGTGTGGCCATGTGTATACATTTTATGTAAAATATCTACAATTTTAAGTAGTCTAAGCTTATGGGACTTAAATGTATCGAACCAAAAATTTGAAGCGAAATGCTTGAAAATTTAAGTGTTGTGAACACAAAACTGTTGAAGAACCAGTGATAACTATGATGCATAATAGAAATGTAATAAAAAATATAATACTCATTAGCGAAAATCTGTACTTTAATATTTAGTGGGTACACAAATATATTTGTAATATAAAACCTTTGATGCTACATAATAAGTATTTAAAAAATATTTAATCTGTACTTACCATCCGGTGTTGAACACAAAATGGTGGTCAATTTGGATAATGTCAATTTAATTCAAAAATAGAACGAATAAATACTTCTAATCCCAATATTATCTATTACAAAATAGACCCGCCGAGATGTGGGGATTAACACTTAATAAAAACAAATATTCGCTTTATCAAAACGTGCAATTTATAAGTAGACGTAGATTAGGTCGTAGTAGACAAGTATCTACCTAATAGAGCTAGATTTAGAGAACAAAGTTGTATAGTTTTAGTGTAAAACAGGCTGGTGGAGTGACGTCGTTAATTGCCATTTTTATTCGTTATTTATTTTTCTAATTGTAAGTATTCTTGTTTTTATTTTTTTGAACTGATAACGGGTGCACACCCTTTTTAGTTTTACACCAACTAAATACTTAAATATTTTAAACTTAACTCTAGGTTTATGATATTAGCTTTAATTTTTAAAAAGGTCGAATTAATATCAGTCACTCAGAAAGAGATTCAATATAGATAAACTCCAAGTGAAATCAGCTAGGTATTAATAAGCAGTTGAATCTAGCGAAACAAAAACCATTCTAATTTGTAGTTTTTTCTCATAGACCTTTGTAAATAAGTAAAAATATCATGTCACAAATGAAATAGGTATTTATTGTTTTTTCATTGTGTGTACCCGTTTCTTATTTGTATGCCAGTAATATTATGTACTCAACGTGAATAGTTGTAGAGAAATAAGCGTATAAATAAATTATTGTGTATGTGACTTAATCGAATATTTGTAGCGTGTACTATTCTATCGATTAGGTTATTTTCTATTTGACATCACCAATTTATCGAAGCTACATGAAATCAAATGAAACTCATCGATAAATTATAATCGCGAAATAATCACTAAAATTCTTTATGAATTTATGTTAAAAAGAAAATATCCTAATGTATAGCTGATTATACTTTAGTAAATGTGTAAGGGTTTAGACAGTGCCGTTAAATTATTTATTCTTATGTTGATTCCCAGTGTAAATAAGTAGGTACGCGATATTTTGATGTGAACGTTAGTTGTGGTTATTTTATAAAATGATCGATACTTAAATATGCGATTGCGCATAGATCTCGGTCGATTTTTTTTCTTATTTTGTATTTATTATCTGTTTCAGGAATCTCGTTTTTTTTTTGAAAATAGAATAGCTTGTAATAATTATTTTTCAAATTATGATTTACCTGCGCAAAAATTTCGGTAGTAGAGTTTAAACTGAATTTTATAATGTACTTATTAAATAATTATTATTATCATGTTGTTAATTTTTTATGGTTTTATAAAGGATTTTTTTTCGATTGAAATTATTTTGTTATACCTACCTAGTTTTCACTCAATATGCATAGGTAGACAGACTTAGGTTTGAATACCGATTCGGTATTAACCGGGCCACATTATTTCAGAAATTGTTCCAAACCCAGAAGTTTAATAAAAAGTAATTATAAAAATACTCCCTTGTTTTATTTCTACCATCAATACTCAAACAAGTACCTACTTGCTTTACAACATAATAATATGAATAGATAAACTAGCCTAGTGAAAGTGAGACCGAAATATGGCGACAATTTCAAGGTCTTCAATACGCAGGAGAATCGGTAATCGGTATACAAATGTCGTAGGTAGGTCTTCATATACAGTGGCAATCGGAGTCCAAATTCGATGCAAAGAAGAAAAAATTAAATGCATTTAAGGAAATTACGCAACCGTATCGCAAAACGAAACAGTGAGTGACTGGCCTTAGTTTTCTTCATAAAAGATCCGAGCAAAGGGCATCAGGAAAAAGAGCATTAGATTAGGTAAGGCACATACCACTTTATTGCATTCTCATATACTTAGGTAGCAAAACAACGCCACCTATGATGTTTTCAAGGAACGTAGGCTGGAAAGCTAATTAATTTTGTATGGAAGTTTTTGATATTTAATTTGTACTCTGCCATAGTGTTTATAAGGTCAAAATTGCATGGGTAGCCGCGGGTATGTTATACTAATTCCCTTACACCTTGTACATAATGGTGTATATTAATATTCTACTGTTTAAAAATTACTCGTAGGTAGTAAGTATAGTGAATGAAAGAGAAATTATAGTTTGAAATTATATATTAGCCAGAGATTGAACGTTACAATGTATAATATTATCAGAATATACAGTCGTTATACAAGTGATATGGTTACAAACTGTTACATAGATACAAAAATATAACATTGACATGTCTATGTACATAGGTGCAGCTAATACAATGGGTCATAATAACATTCTAAGTACCTACATCATACTAATAATATAAATACGAAAGTATTTTTGTCTGTTGGTTTGTTGGTTTGTCCTTCAATCACGCTGCAACGGAACAACGGATCGACGTGACTTTTAGCATGGGTATAGTTGAGGACCTGGAGAGTGGCATAGGCTTTTTATCCCGGAAAATTGAGGAGTTCCCGTGGGAATAAAAAAAATCTTATTCCACGCGGACGAAGACGCGGGCATCAGCTAGTTACCTATATGCAAAAGTGCATGTAGCATTATGTATGTTTTATAGGGTTCCGCGATTCAAGAGGCAAAAAAGGTACCCTTATAGGATCACTTCGTTGTCCGTCTGTCTGTCAACCATCTTTTTCTCGGGAACGCGTGGCGCCTTCACCACAAGTTTACCAAGCTGTACTTGAGCATTCGTTTAAATACGAGTGATTAAAGTGTCATGGTAACTCATACCTACCTATTATTGCACAATGAAGTAAATTTTTCATTCTTTCTTTTCTAAAAATCATGTAATTTTTTATATTGGATAGAGTCAGGCCTTACTATGCGGAAGTTCATGATTTAGCAACAAAAGAATACAATTATTTTGCTATAATAGCAAAATAATTGTATTATTTTCTTGCTTTGTATTTTTTTATTTTTTAATGTACTGAATCTGCATTTTCCCTAAAAGTGTGGAAACAGTTTACAGAAAATAATACCTAATAATAAAAATAATCGCCGTACGTATGCTTTATTTATCAAAAATTTACTTCTATGCTAGTTTACGGGATTAATTTAGCAACTTCTTTCAATAATACTGAAAAAACTTGTTCTCTACAACCTTTTCAAAAAACTTAAAAATTCACTGAAAAAAAAGTTAAGTACACTCTTCATCTCCGTGTTTTTAGTAAGCAGTAGTCGACTAGTCAAACGATAACCGGTTCGCTTACAGCCTTACTGCGTGTCGCGTAGAGTTATACCTACTGTCTTAGAACAGCTAATTTAAAAAAAATGAATTATTAAAAGTGGTACCCAGAGCAAAAGTTGTTCAGTATTACATTCAATTTTCATAATACATTACATTTTTATCAGTACATTTTTCTGCTTTGATTCTTTGGTTAAAATTGCCAGATGATTTTTTTTGTTAGATTTATGTTTAAATTATTTTCTGCTAGCCAGTTTATTGCTTTATTTAGGGTAAGTATTATACGTTTATCATACATCAATGATAATATTATGTATAACTGTAGTGAAAGTAAAGTATAATAGACCGCTTCCCTGTATAGCGAAATAAACTACTTGCCTACTACTAAATAATTTCAACTCACGATTTGTCGCGTCGTATTTAGGTAAGCATACCAAACAAACTAATTATTAATTGTTATTATCACGCTACGATATTAGTAACCACATTAAAATGCCGAAATCTTCCTATTAATTTATTTCAAAAATTTTAGGTAAAGTAGCTGTTTAGGCCTCTCAAAAAAGTAAGCTATTAATAGTAGATTGTTACACAAGGGACGTAAGTAAGCTATTACAGAACAAGATCCAATTTGGCGCCAGTGCGAGCGCAGCTCGCATAGGGCGCTAATGGATCGCGTGCACCCGAGATATTTAGTCACACGAGCGAGCGCAGCGAGCGCGGGTGAATATAGTTCGAGGGTGTAATAGCTACTTGCAACCAAGGTAAGCATTCTACTTTATATCATTCTTGCGAGGTAAATAAAACATTGGTAATGCAAAATCACTTTACAAACAAACTTCACAAACTTTCAGATCAAATGAAATGCCGCCATTTCCATTTTTTTTTCGTAAATAGTTTTCCATTTTTTTTTTACGGCTCTGGGTTCCAAGGAGTTTTGCATAGTTTGAAATGTATGGAAATTAAATGCCGCCATGTTCAGTGTTTTATTTTCAGTAAAAAGTTTTCTTACCATTTTATAAGAAAAGAGATTGTTTACCAAGGAGTTTTGCATAGCTTGAAATGTAATGTGAACATTACAATTCAAGCATAGTGCGACGTAATGTTGCCTTGAATTGCAAACACCAACTTACAAGGAGACTTTCCACCATAGTAATCCCTAGTTACTGAGCAAGTATGATATAAAAACGTATTATTACATTGCTATTAATAAACGTGTTATTAAACGAATAACAAATTTGAAAAAAACTAACTACTCATTAAAATTCTAATAAACCAATTTATAAAATACAGATCCTAAATGACATGTCCCAGTTCAGTATGGAGGGTGGTTTTTTATTCTGAGTGTTAATGAACCAGAACCAAACTGCCATCACGTGAAAGAGAAAAAAATATAACATTAAACTCCATTTAAATAATAATATTAAAAAACCCCGTTTTTTTAAAAATTAATTATGAAAAATATCGTTTGTAGAAAATATTTTTCGATGGATGGCAACACTAAAACTTTTTCTACAGTGCGTTCCACTAAGCGCCCACAACGATCAAAATGCTTCTTTAGTCGTTCCACATAACGAACGCGGTCGTTGTGGTCGTTGTGGTCGCGGCGAAAACGTCATTTATGACGTCATGACTTACGCTTACGCGAAGCTCGCGACACCCCATCTAAAAAGGTGGGTCGTCGTGATCGTTGAGAAAATTAGCGGCATTTTCAAAACTCAAAGCATCAAAGATGACGACTGTGAAACCTACGTTACATATTTCATGCGGAAGAGCTATTTTAGTAGAAGTGAATGTTTCTGCAACTGATGCTCAACGTGCCTCCACAGGTATAATTGACTAGTACAAATATAATTAACCATGTAAAACAAGTTTAAAAAAATTAATTGCAGTTTATAATTAATATACATGTATACATTTTTCCTTGATTGCCAATAATATAAAATAACTTTAGAAATGAAAATTAAGTTAGCCTTCTTTAAGTTAGTTTTCTTATTGAAAAAATTAAATTATAATTTTATTCAATATAAATCGATTTAAACAATTTATTTCAGTTTATTTTCAAGGCTTATACAGATTATAACCTGACCTCTTAAATCTTTTGCTTCCTTTTTACTAAGTCGCCGTTTGTATTATTTACCTCCACGCTCAAAACGCTCTATAATCCATACCACTTGAGTTTACGACAGTAACGCAAGAAGAACGGGAAAAACCGCGGTCGTGAGCGTGATCGTTGTGAACGCTTAGTGGAACGCACCTGTTATTGTCACTTTAATGTCATACAAAACTGACATTGACATTTGACAATCATTCTGTGACATACCTACGTGACAAAGACAATCAAGTTTTTTTTTACTGTTGATTAGATTCAGGCAAAGATCTAAAAAAGCCACAAAATAAAATAATATTTTTCTCCAAAATGGGGTCCTTTAAAAATGTGTAAATTATTCTATAAGCCATATTTTAGGATCTCTAATGACGTGTATTAAATTGATCTTGGTTCATGTTCAAGGCCCAATCTTGGACAAGTCCTTTGCATACTTACTTAAAATTAAAAACATTACCTAAATAGTCATAATATTCATAAGAGACGTAGAAATGATATCTTTAAAAAAACGCCAAAAATTAATTTCAGCACTTTGGCACCTAAAAAGTAAAAAAGTGTGTTCAAATCATGGCACTTAATAAAACAGAATTTAAAAAATAATAACATCAAAAAAAGTTTCAAAATATAGCAAAATAATACAGAAAACGTATACGTACAGACAATATTATTCACTTACGAGTTCAGTTTTTGTAGATAATTAAGTATAAAAACAATAACTAAGACGAATTACAATTAAATTAACAGTTTTCTATACAATACCATTAGTTATTTTGTTACCATTGTTATTTTCAATACATTACAAATCATAAAGTTTTATAACCATCGATATATATGTAGGTACCTACTAGATGGGCCCTTTCATAGAAAAAAATAGGGCGTCCGACCTTTAGAGCACGCTCCTAAGCTGTATAGCCCTGTCCTTGTCTCCGCCATAGCGCTGTCCCGCTTTTCAGACTAGACGGCTTTAGTAAAATAGGTCCACATTCTTTGTTTGACAGGGCCCGTCTATGTCAATTGAGGTCGTTGTTCATAACTGATATTATAGATTCACTCACGATTGGTTGTATGCTTCAAGATTGACAATTTATTTTTATCAATATATATTATGTAATATAATATGTTCCAAACCATTACGGCTATATGTTTAATATATAAGCCTTTGATCAGATATAACAATGTTAAGCTCTTTGACCTTTTCCGATTTCATAACTGGTAAGAATGAGTAATAAAGAATGAGAACTAGTAAAATGCATTGAAAATTGTACCCTACTTCTAAACTTGTTTGTACGATATTATTTGTATGTGTCATTGTTTTAACCTAGAGGCTGCTAAATTGTTAAAACAAAAGGTCTTAGTTGCTGCCATTAGGTCACGTGACCTAGGCGAAATTTGATCTGATCACGCCTTCGCGTGCAATTCGATGTATTTTTTCACTTTCCTTTATGTGCTATGAGCTGCCGGCTATATAATATTTATATCGAAACTTAGATAACTAATTTATTTTATTTACTACTTTATTTATTGAAATGGAAGAGAATTACATAATTTTCCGAGATTATCATGTAATTTTTTTTAAAAAAGAACGACACTTCCGGTAACCGGAAGTATCGGTTTTATTGATGGAATTTTTGAAAATTATGCGAAGTTTATTTATTTAATTTGTTTTAACAGCTTCTAAATTTAGTAAATAACAATTAAGCATAACATTTAAATAAATTTCGTTTGTTACTTTTGTTAAAAATAACAGATTTCTCCGATAAGGGCCGCCATATAACCGCGTTCCATGGCGGACGTAGCGCGCGAACTGATTGTGTATTAATCCTTTATGATTCATGTTCGAAGAAGTTTATACTCTACTAGCAAACCCGGCGAACTCCGTTTCGCCACCAGATGGCTTTCCCGCTAAAAAGATTTTCCCGCTTTTCTGTTGAAATTTTTCCTGAATTTTCTTTGCTATAAACCTCACGGAGCCCGAGACCTTTCCAACGACAGCAAAACCGTGGAAATCGGTTCGTGCGTTCTAGAGTTATAGCGTCAGGAAGGAAAACCCGACTTATTTTTATATAGTAGATATCTACAAGAATAAATCTTTAAATCGCACAAAAATGCGACCGACACAGGGTCGATTATCGGCTGGTTAGGTCTGACACAAAGCAGCGCACTACTAGCGGATAGAGCTATCACAAAGCAATCCAAAAGTTAAGCTTGGTTTTAAGTCACTTATGTAACATATTATTTTTTAGGTACTATTTAAAAGGGAGTATAATGATATCTTGAGAAATAAATCTCAGGTTAGTACATCTTATTGTATAGCAATTATTTTCCTTTAGTTTTAGATAACGCACAGCAGTTTGATAACTAGATAAAATAATCAATCCTCCGACACTGGTACAAAAAGTATGGTGGTTAAAAAGGATTACAATCCTTGAACCACATTTGAGGAAATGAAAAACAATAACATTATACCCAAAATAACTAAATTAACTAAAAAGGCATTTATTATAATTATATTACATATGTAAGACTAGAATAAATTAACATTTCCAACTGTAAAATCTAAACAAAAAAGGCCGTATTCGGGCATAGTGTTTTGAAAATACCTGTAAAATATTTTGTTTCCCAAATAGATTTCTGGGATAGGGTATGATTTAGGGCATCATAAAATTTTTAACAATTAAATAATTCCTAGTACTTAACCAAGAATCAGCAAGGCAAGACTAATTTTATAAACAAATGTTGCCGTATATGAATATTTGAATTTGCTCACTTATATTATGTATAAAGCACATTGATCTATGGTGTTTATTATAATTTTTGTAGACAAGTTACACAGATTAATTAATCGTGTTCAGTATTTTTTGCGTTCCAATATGACTTTATGCAATATAAACATACTTAATGAAGTGAAACTTCTTTAGAATCGTTGTGATTTGAAAATTCGATGAAACGAAAAAGCGACACCAAAAAGATACAAGCATATTCATAATAGGATTTAGCCTGCGAGAGAATGAGATAGAATACAAGTTATATTTATCTCATTCATTCATTGTTTTCAGAAGTTTCACTTCTGCCGTGTGTGAATTGCACAGACACACTTCTTTTTTTTAACAAAAAACAATAACACATAAAAAGTATTACTTAACAGAACAAGACGGGCACAATTTTATTTGGTTCAAATTCAAACACGCGCCGTGGAAAGTGTGGCCACACCTAAAAACCCACAAACCGCCATCTTTAATTAGCACTATATTTTGTAATGGCAGCCCACACAGCGCACAGTCGGTCAAATTATTTACTGTCATGGCCATAGAAATGTCATTTGAAAGGAGATTTTCTTGAGGATCTTTGGATAATTTTTCATACACTTCCTCGAGCCCCCAAAAGGGGGATGTCGCTGCTACGGTTAGAGGCAAAGCTGTGTTCTTTAAAACTCCTGTCGATATGCTTTGTAGAAGTTTGTGTATCTGCAACATACCAAAAAAAACCTTTGAATTTATAGATATACCTAATTGGGCTTAAAAATATCTAGAATATATTTTTTTACGTTACATTCTCATGAAATATTAGGGTAGGGTATTAGTCAATTTCATCAAAAGCAAATTTAGCTACATGAAAATCTCTAAATGAAGCTAAATTGACAGGTCTAATAAGAAATGTCATACTAATATTATAAGAAAAAAAAGTAGGACACTCGCCGGAAGGCGCTTTGTTATAATATTATTTTGTACTAGAGTCACTACTCAGAATGTTCCTGGATCGGACGTACGCTTCTACGTTTATATGCGGCCGGACTAATTATTATATACGAGTAGATGATGCCCGCGACTTCGTCCGCGTGGATTGTTCTTTTTGATTCGCGCTGGAACTCCTTTATTTTCCGGGATAAAATGTAGCCTATGTCCTTCTCCGGGATACTACCTATCCTTATACCAAATTAATCAAAATCAGATGAACGTTTGGGCTGTGAAAGCGTAGCAGACAGACAGACAGACACACTTTCGCATTTATAATATTGGCATGGATTTTTTTATTTACACCTTGAACGATAGTATAAGTGAAAGGGATGAATTAACACAAGGAAACGTCAAAAAGAAATTTAAATACGAAAGTAATATCTAAAATAAAATCAACCATAATTATCTTACCTCCTTTCTGGACTCTTCAAATTCGTATGAACTGTATATCGTATCGGCCAAAGGAATTGTTATCGTACAGTCATATTTCTCGAACAAAGCTGCTAACAGGCATGTATAATAGAATTTCACTGTCAACGCACCAAATTCTATCAAGTTCGCGTGTTTTTGCATTACTTTAACTGCATTTCTACCGCCGACCGACTTAATAATCATTAAACCTAGTTGGTCGTAACTCAGCATATCTCTCACGGATATGTGTTCAAACTTTTTATTGCAATTTAAGCACATGTTGGCATATAAAGTCGCATAAAGTTGTATCGCCCGTTCCCACGTCTCCAACGTGAATTGAGGTAAAAATGAGTGCAATAGACTCTCATCTAGCATCTGTAAAAGGATCCTGAGTACGTTTATTAAGTCCTCGTTCCTTCGTAAGTACAAAATTTTCCTCCACAAATAAGGCATTTTTCTACAAACTTCGTAGCATTGCTCTTTAGTCTGACTCGACCACTGCTGTTCGATGAATTCGTCGATTAACTCAGAAAACACTGGCAACTGACTCGTTCTCACGTAAGGTAGTGGAAAACCACATTCGCAGCCAATATTCGAGTGTTTCTGAGTCTTAATATTCACAGCTATACAAGAGTCCACGAAATATTTATACAGCACTTCGTCTTTTATTATTAAATCTATCAAAACACATTTGTTATCAGAATTGCTCAAGTAAGTGAGGAATATATTGTTCGGCACAAACGTGGCTTCATCTACATCACCTATAGAAATACAATACTTTTCTAGTAACAACATTAGATCATATATCTGGCTTATATCACAGGCGTAGCTCTCGATTATTGAGTTTAAATTCGATAACTCTGAATCTGTATTCACAAGACTTAACCTAGAATATTGGTATAGCATTTTGCATATTTTTTCTTGCTCTAAAACATTATTGTCAACTTCTACTATTTCTTGATTAGTTTCTTTGAAAATAATATCATTCTCTAGCACGATTGGCGCATCGTCGAGTGTATATTCGTCGCGAGAAATCCATTTAGGTGCTTTATCGTTTTCATGGATTGTTTTGATTTGAGAAACATCTTGCTTTTCAATGCTGAGATGTTTCAAGTCCTTCCATTTTTCTTTTAACATTTTTTTACTCGTATTTAGTTTGTCAGATACTGTTATGCTCAAACCTTTTAAAGCTTGCATTGCTTCTGGCGTCAAAGGGCCAAATATGTTTTCATCCTGTTTCATTTGAACATTTTCATCTAATAATGATTGTGTGTGATATGTGTTCTCTAAAACGTAAATTCCTGAGTTCATCTGAGTCGCATCGCTAGACTTCAGACTGTCAAATTTTTCTAGAACACCTTCAACACTTTTTAGTATCCCATTATTATCCAACTTATCCCGTAGACCAACTAAAATGTTTAATTTCGGGGATACATTTTGTGATAACAAGTAATCCTTGAAAATGGTGCACAGATCAGCACATAACAAAAATTTCTCGTCAAAATAACATTTCACTAGAAACCTATCTAACTTCATAAACTTTAAGCTTATAAGAGATCCATTAGCCAACCAAATATAGAGCATGTCATTATATAACTTGCAGTCAACAATGTCTTTGTACTCATCAAACCACACAGTGTCTTCAACATTTTGAAAATTTAAAAAGTATATTGCGTTTTTATTATATGCGAATATGGTATCATTAAAGCTGTATATTTTAGAAAAGTTTACAGATTGTCCACTAATATCATCCGAGGAATCTTCTATACAATATTTTTCTTTTTCATATGATTCTAGTGTGATTACTTTCATTGGATGTTTGGCTAGAACCTGTTTTAATTGATGGGTTCTTTGGACCATGCCGTCAACCGTTGCTTCCCAAAAACGGGAGGACGGTCGGGCGCAAAATATAACAGTATTCGCAAATTCCTCACCAACAATAAAACGAGCATCATCATCGACGATATTATATTTCTTAACCTCCGTAAAATTCTGTTCCTCATTCTCTATCGCACCATTTGTATGAGGCTTTTGCGCATTCGCAAAACATGCACCAAACTCTCCATCTCTGAGCTTTTGGCCTATTTGTCTATATTGCTCCTGATCAGTATTACAAATGTAGCATCTTGTGAGAGTAGACACAAGAAGCATGCAATTTCTAGAGTCAAGTTGGCATATTCGCGAGTCTAAACTCATAATTGTTTGAGAGGAGCTCTGGAACATCGTTTTAGCCTGAAATTATAAATCTTAACTATAAAAACAATCACAATCAACTTTTACTTTAGCATTATGCTAAAGAAAGAATAGAAACACCAGCTACAGAAAACTAACTGATGTTTGCAACTTCGTCCGCGTGGACGTTTAAACGTGGACGTTTTAAAAATTCCAAGTGAACTCATTGATACCCGGGGATAAAAAGTAACCTATGTCTCCTACCTATTTAACCCGAAAGGTTCGTAACGCTGATGCGGCATGATTAACGGACAAACCAACAACAGCAGATCTCACACGCCATGACGAATTTCAATTTGCTCCATTTATATCCGTCTGTTTTAAGCGCAAACGCACAGGGAGCGGGTGCAGGTGGGGCGCGGGCTGGGTCGGGTGCGCGGGTTGAATTCCTTGTATTTGTATGGACGACACACAGCGTCACCCGCCACGCGCCCGACTCGCGCCCGCATTCTGTGTGATGTCGTCCATTTAAATACAAGGAAATCAACCCGCCGCGCCCCCGAACCGACCCGCGTACGACCCACGCCCACTCCCTGTATGTTTTGCCTTCTAAGGTAAGCAACCTTTGACTGTATGCAGGCAGCGCTAGCGTGGTTCACACGGTTTCTACCATGATTAATTGATCTATTTATAGTGTACTAGCTGATGCCCGCGACTTCGTCCGCGTGGTTTAAGTTTTTTGTTATTCACGCGGGAACTCCTTAATTTTCCGGGATAAAAAGTAGCCTATGTCACTCTCCAGGTCCTCAACTATACCCATGCCAAAAATCACGTCAATCCGTTGCTCCGTTGCGGCGTGATTGAAGGACAAACCAACAAACCAACAAAGTGACTTTCGCATTTATAATATTAAGTATGATTAGATGATGCCCGCGACTACGTCAGCGTGGATTAAGGTTTTTTGATTCCCGCAGGTACTCTTTAATTTTCCGGGATAAAAAGTAGCCTATGTCCTTCCATGGGATACAAATATATCTCTATACCAAATTTCATCAAAATCGGTTGAACGGATGGGCCGTGTAAGTGTAGCAGATAGACAGACACACTTTCGCATTTAATATTAGTAAGAATTTAGTGTTTACATAATATGTTGCAATACCTGCATAATTACATAATGATAACTATAAAAATAATTATAGTTACTTAATTATTTATTACTATTGATACTTTGTCTGTGTGAATTTAGGTTTTGGAAAATCTTCTAGGATTTCTTTCATATTCTGGGATAAAAATAGCGTATGTTTCACCAATAATATGCAATCTATCTTTGTACCAAATTAGTTGGACAGATGAGCCGCTATCGACAAACAGAAAGGCACTTTTGAATAGCATTAGTATGGATTACGAAAATTCATACTTACAATAAAACCTTTCACTTGCAGAACTGATACTTTTCCAATATCATCACCAGCAAAGAGCATATTTCTGCTCCACACCATAGCCGTTACCTCATTCCCCTGGTGTTCCTTTGAGGAGGTTGATGAGTAGCCGTTGCTTTGCGATTGGTCGCACTCTGTCACTGTGAGAAAGCCTTTGCCATTTGCGAAACCTATGTGCTTCTCATCTGGTGATATAGCCAGGTGTGTGATTGGGCCATCCTGAAAGACATGTTTGTTAAAATATTAAAGTATTTAACATTTTTATTATATGCAAATAAGGTATTGGTATTATCCCATAATATACTAGAGGTCGCCCGCGACTTTGTCCGCGTACAATTTTTGATTTCATATGAAATTTTCCCGCTGCAAGAGGCCTATAATTATACCTATACCTATGCCTCTAACTTCAAAAACTTAAAAACTTCATGTAAGCTTCCAACCCCTATTTCACCCCCTTTAGGATGGATTTTCGTAAAACTGCGTACACAGGTTTTTATTATTTACAACTACTAACTTAAATGCCGATTTTCATGTCTCTAACTTCAAAAACATAGGACTTTCATACAAACTTCCAACCCCGATTTCACCACCTAAGGGTTGAATTTTCTCAAAACCTTTTCTTAGCTGATGTCTACACTATAGAAGGAACATACCTTCTAAATTTCAACTTTGTATGCTTTATAGTTCCTGAGATATTGTAATTAATGAGTGAGTGAGTCAGTGGTAAAGTGGCTTATTCATATAGATTCCACAATATTAAAAAGTTGGATAATGTAATTATTTTATTAATAGTATTAACTTAAACTTCTACAAGTTTAAACATACAGAATGTGTTGCCACCACCATCAGCAATAGGTATCATAATCATCCTATCACCATCTAAACATTGAATTTAGAATTAAATATAAGCAACTGTTTCTTATCAATGCCTAATTATTATTTATTTTATCGCTAAATAAAAGCAAATATTCCATGATATTTTAAAAAGTTCAGAGAGTATCAACTTTGAAATATTCTAGAGAATATGTTGTTTTAGCCAATCTTTGTCACATTTTCACATTTTCAAATGTGGGTTTGTCTGTCCGCAACGCTTTAACGGCCGACCTTTTCAACCGACTGATGAAATTTAGTATAGAGGTAGGTAACATCTCAGGGAAGGACATTGGCTAGGAATATTATGAATTCCCCGGGGAATTAATAATTTTTTTTCATGCGGATGAAGTTGCGGGCATCATTTAGTACTTAAACAAATAGCTACTGTAAACAAAGCATTTTCCCAAAGAAAAGCAGGTAAACAATCACAGGACATAATATTTACCATGTGGGGTCATCCATGAAGTATGTCACATTTATTTCGTGATTTTTTGACCCACTCCCCCGTCCTTGTCACAGCTGGTCACATTTGTGAAACGTGTGACCCCTTAATGTGTGACGTACTTTATGGATGACCCCTGTCTGGCACCCTATCAAGAGTAAAACTTGCACCTTGCACAGACCTCTAGCAAGCTGGCTATCTAAATTCAGCTTGGGCTTGCTTTGAACAAGTTAGCTTAGACTTTAAACACTAACCTTACTGGGTATAAGCTGCACAAATTCACATGGCCACCTGTTGAACACGTAGATCCCACCACTAGTAGCACCAAATGCTATCAAAGATCTTGATATGTCAAAACATGTGTACTGAAAAATTATTAAGACCTTTAAGAATTAAAGTGTAAACTCACATGACACACATCTTCACCTGAATTTTTAAAATCAAGCATTCTTCGACATGAAGATATATTTGACAAGCAATGATAGCCTAGTGTTTTAGAAGTTTGGCCTTCTGTTTTGGTGGTTAGGTATTGGATTCCCAATCACGCACTTCTAACTTTTCTGAATTATGCCCATTTTAAGCCAATCAGTAAATAGCAGTGATAAATTCAGGGTGTTTTCCTTCATCTTGATATAAAGTTCTCCATAATGTTCTCAACCGTGTGTGAAGTGTGCCAATCCACACTTGGGCAGCATGGTGGTCTATGGCAAAACCCTTCCCATTCTAAGATGGGACACATGCTCAGTAGTGGTCTGGAGATTTGTTAAAAATTTAGATGACTGACTTCTCTCAGATGTAAACGATAAAACAAGACAGCATTAATCTATAGCCCAGGAGTGATATTATGATAGAAATCATGATAAATTTATCAAACTAATTAAATAGATAACAATTTTCATACGATTCCTGTGGTTAAATCTCCACATGTACTTATTTGTAACAATTTGTTTTGCAAAATCTCATGTTTCTACACCATTGGGTGTCGAAGCTGTACTCTAGATTGTATTTTGTTCCTGTGATAAATGAGAATGTGTTTTACACATAACCCTTCCCTAAGAATTAATGTTCTTAATTAAATTCAGTAAGAATTTGGAATTTAAAAGAAAATACAGACAAACATAATTTGTGTCAATTTTTTATGTTAATTAGCGAATAACTAAATTTACATCATAAAAAAACACACTTTGCATGGTTCATTTATTTAAAATTAATAATAGATAGCTTTTTAATTAGAAACACGAAGATTTTGAACTGGTGCCAATTTCGAAATATATAAATGAACTTACCTTAATACGCTGTATGTTTTTAATAGGATATTTTACAGTGTCTGATATATTTGGTAGTTCCTGCAGTATATACGGCGGTATTTTGGAATTAGACATGTTTAAATAATGCACATTTTCTAATATTTCACAAATTCACACCTGTTTTCCCAATACACTCGAATGATCCTTCTTCTTCTTATTTTGGTTTAGTCGAGGATGTCAGAGAGGATGTTAAACTAATGTCAATGTCATGAGTCAGCTGTGAACCGTCAGTGTCAACTGTCACTCGCCCATTTCTCTTGTCTATTGCGGAATGCGGACAGTACAGCCATTTCATAATACTATTCCAGCCGTGAAGTCGCAACTAGTCATGACTATCCGCTAGTAATATAATAAGTCTATGAGACTATGCTTTAAAATATTATGTTACTTGGCTCTGTTCATGAACGCAAGTTGCGCAACAATTTCTATACAACTAGGTATAATAATATTACGATTTTATTATCACAGTGTAAATTAAATATTCATACAGTGGACCGACGCCATAAAAATTCCACGCCACCTCCAAGCTGCATACATACTAATCAACACGACTGAATAGGTATGGTTTCGGATGGTCTTTGCCTGTCCCGAAAGGGGACAAAATGAAAAACAACAACAACAGTCTATGGTTATTGCGAGAGTCGGTTGCCGCTATTTTTTGAATTAGAGAACGAGACTGTATCCTACTATTCAGAAAATTATAATAAAAAAATAATAGTAAAATAATATTAAAACAATAATAGAATAATGGTGTACATTATCATCTAAAGAGGCGCGATTTGGAACTTACTAAGGAGTTTGTCGGCACAGCGACCGCTCGGAGAAGACGAAATCGACATAACAACAACGACCACGTAAACGTCGAGCACGTTCACGTTGTAAAGGCATCGGTGTAGTTCGCCGATCAGTTGCGTTGCGCTTTGTTCTCGTGTAGTAGTTGTAGTTGTACCAGACGGGGCGTTATATAAAATTAATATTTTGTGTAAATAGGCAATAAACCATTTCGAATGCACTACATATTTGTTGGATGCTGTATAATGTGGTGAGGGACCTTGGCGTTACGCGCTTCGTGGATCTGGAGACCTAAAGTGGATTTATATAAGTCACCGTAAGATTGTAAAAACCGTTGGATTGTAATCTAACGCTTTTTATCTCGATAGATTGTAAACTGACGAAAGATTGTGAACGGTTCAATGTTCTGAGGTAAATTTTTGAAATAGGTATTCATTGTATTTACATTTTCTTGTCTCTTTCTTGTAGGTTAGGTTAGGGTTCTACATAAATAATCAGGCAGTGCCTGATAGGTTCTATCCATCGATATATATGTAAGTACTAGATGGGACCTTTCATAGAAAAATGGCGGGCGACCAACTATGAGAGCGCGCTCCTATAACCTGTCATAAGCCTGTCCATCATCGTGTAGATAATTTGTTTTTAAGTTAACATCTAAAGTCTTATTAGTTTGGCACTGTATTATTTTTATTTTAAGGTAAGTGTTTCAATTCACAATTATACATTTCCAAGAAAACGTTATTTAGTCTTCCTATTTAATATTTTTATCCATTTCGCAATCATTTAATTTCCGTGGCAAACTGTATGATATTTTTTTTTTTACTAACTGGCCTTACGGCTTTGGGATCCAGCCCTAGAACAGTCCAGTCCAGTACGATAAAAAAAATGCAACCAAGATTAGTTAATGCATAGATGGGCAGAACGGACAGTAGGCATTAATACCTTCCGAGACGCAATATTATGCTATTGTAATAATATGATAAAATTAGTTATTGACGTGAGTTTAATGTTTAACCAACTTCAATAAATAAAGGGTTTTTATTTATTAAAGTTGATAATTTTTATTTTGTACTAGCGAATGCCCGCGACTTCGTCTGCGTGGTTTGAGGATTTTTGATTCCCGCGGGAACTCCTTAATTTTTCGGGATAAAAAGTAGCCTATGTGCTATTCCAGACTATAATCTATCTCTGTGCCAAATTTCAGCCCGATCCGTTCAGCCGTTGGGGCGTGATTGAGTAACAAACATCCATCCATCCAAACTTTCGCATTTATAATATTTATATTACCTATATATTATTATATTTGATTTGATTGATTGATATTTGATGAAAAATAAATAGTTAATTCAAAATTCAGAATTTTATTATTTCGTTGAACAAAAGTTGTTCAGTACCTATTATGTACAGCTACCTACTTACAAGTGTTTATTACTTAATCGTATTTTTAAATGCACACTGTGTAAGTGATTTATCTCAAAATAACTTTTAATATTTCTTTTGTGGCAAGTAGCATACTTAGAAATGTATAAAATAAAATAATTTCAAATGAAGTATTTTTCTGTGACTCGATCCATTAGTACTCTTTCACCTCTCCCATTCCAACCCCTTTTTATTATAATAGTACTAATAATTATTTTTTACTTTGAATTCTTTCATTTGCAATAAGGTTTGGCGAGGATTATTTTAAACTGTTTTAGCTGATATTATTTTAAATTTCAAGTTTTTTGCATTAGTAGTTACCGAATTATGCTAAGTGTGACGGACAGTCATGTCGCACCACAAGGGTTGTTTTCTTATCATTTTGGTACATCATCATCATCATCACTACAGCCTATTAACGTCCCACTGCTGGGCACAGGCCTCCACTCTCATAGGAGAGCGGGAATTAGAGCTTAGACCCACCACGCTGCTCCAATGCGGGTTGGCGGGCTTTAACGATTATTATCATGTTAGTGATAATAACCGGGACCGACGGCTTAACGTGCTCTCCGAGGCACGGGGGTGAAACACCGCCAACTTCCAACTCCGGGCTGGCACTGAGAATTTCTTAATTGAAAAACCCAATACCTAACTTTTATGCCCGACCGATTTTGGTAAGCAACCCTAAAAATGACTTTATTTCTGTCAATTTTTCGACAACACTTCAGTATCAACAATTAACGAATAATTAAATTAAAAAACCCACGACGAACTGCAGCGCCCCATTGTGTGGACTTTGACCTTTAAATATATCTAAGAACCTTCTCACAAGCTATATATATCTAATGCAAAAAACCGCATAATAATCGGTTCAATGGTTTTCCAGAAGACTGGTAACAAAAAAGTGGTAAAAATAACAACGTCATACTAACATTTATCGTTTATCTCAGAGAGTACACTCATGTAGGTATTATTTTCGACAAGCGCATCTGTACTAATCTATGACCGAGTCATACGTTTTCAAGATGGCGCATATGTTGCAAGCAAGTTCCCGCTTTTCAGACTAGATGGCGTTGTTAAACATAAGTCCACATTCTTTGTTCGACAGGGCCCGTCTATGTAAATTGAGGTCGTTGGTTCTATCGGGTTATTACACCTAACAGATTACAATCTACCGAAAAATAATGCGTTACATACATATTATATTGTTATCTTTCGACCAAAGACAATATATTTTATAATTAATCTATGCTTTCGACAGTTTACAATCTCGCGAGTTAGATTATAATCTAACGGTTTTTACAATCTTACGGTGACATAAACATATTATCATAATTACAACATACTCACACGTTTATTACTATATAAATTACTATCGCAGGTTGGGTCGGCCCCGTGGGGCTTACGGTATCTTGCTTCAGCGATGGCTCAGCACTATTGGTTCTATCTGGATGTCTACCTAGTTGGACGTTAAGATAGGATTGGTTTGTTGTTGAACCAGAGAGCATGCTTTCTGTGCGCAGTGTACTTCGTGTATACTTCTACGTTCTGCAGTACGTCTGACCTTACCTTGCGATCTACATATCTAAATTACGCACGACGTCCGCTATGCTCGAACGATAACTTACCATGGTTGGTAGGACGCTGTTTATTATTGCCGAAGGTTGGATTATGCGTAAGATGCACCTGATATCTAACTATATTTTGCACTACGCTTGCTCAGCCTCGACACTTATTCATAGTTTCATGGATTCACAACCCATGTTACTTGTAAATGCATAGATTCACGACCTATGCTGCAGCACAATGGCTCACAACCATGTTACGCACAAACGACATTCTACTACCCATGGTGGTGCCGCGCTGTATTTGATCTTACATACTATTACTGAAGATTGCATCACGCCTGTGAGTTCTGTTTCGTTGTGACGAACGACCCTGCAGTGAGCCTGGTGTATCCTTGAAACCTATTAGTCCACTCTAAAAATTTAATTTTCCAGCTATACGCCTGACCTATGTGGAACGCACCACTAAAGTATGCACGTACTTAAGTTGCGCTGGCTTCGCGGTTGATGACCAAGTGCTTAAAGGGGAGGGTGGAAGAAGACTACCATTGGTGGCGGGGAGGAGCTAACCAGCCATCATTTATTTTGTAGAAATATAGGTATATGATGCTATTCAAAGCAATCTCCCTTTTATAGAGAAAAGGTTATAAAAGGAAGATGTTACTACCACTAGGGCAGGGTTAGTTACTTAATGCCTGTTTTAGGTAAACTGAATTACATCTAAATCGGTGTATAAGTAAGTCGTTGGTTTGATTAAATTTGTCGCTTTTAAAACTGTAAAAGATTTTGGTTTATTATGGACACAGCAATGTATTGTGAGGGTCTTACTACTAGATGTATCACGTGCCATCATAAAGAAATATTGAATTTTATAATTAGAAAGAGGTGTAGGTTAGGGACATAGGGTTAGGGGTGTACGGTTAAGGACCCCGTCAGGTTGGTGACAAGACGTCTTGTAGTAAGGTGTGTAATACACTTGAATATTTTTAATAACCGAGATTTATCTAACTTATTAGGTACTTTATGATATTTACTTATAAAGAACTGATTTTCAAAATTCTGGTACCAATAGAAAGCCACATTATTTGTGAGTGTCATAGGCTGTAGGTTTAACCCGAAAAATTAGGGAGTTCCCGTGGGAATTAAAAAACCTTATTTTATGCGGACGAAGTCACGGCATCTGCTATAGGCTGCATCTGCTAGTATAATTTATAGGGATGGTAGGTAAACTTAGATCTATTGGAAAAGTGATACCACAGTGTAAATTCATACATACATACCTATTTGATAGGTATTGATTATCGTGAGTAATTTGTAAAAACCTACCAACTATAATTAATTACTATGTCGGAATAAATAGTTTAATTTTGTCATTATAACCTTAAGATTTCATTTTAATTAGGTACCTCTCTGAGATGCCGTACACAAGATACATTATGTGGGTAGAGGAAATTAACACAACAAAATTATAAAAAGAAATTAAATTATTATTGAGTATTATTTCTAATTACTAGTTAAAGGCAATTTTATTGTCTTATTCTAGCAGCACCTTCAAATTTGGTACGTTTTCCAACTTATAAATAAATTTAAAATACTTTCAGATAAACTTTTATCGTGTCGGGCCCAACTTCGTTCTCGGAAACACACTGGTAAGTGCCTTCCTGTCTTCGAGTAACATTTCCTAATATCAAGTCCAGCTTTCCCATGGAATGACTCCTGTGGGAACAAAAAAACGTCATATAGTTTCAAAAGCTATATGTAATAATGTTTAGTTGTAATAACTGCAATTACTTACTAGTTATTCTGTGGCTAATTATTTCGATAGAGATGCATCTATGACCAATTAATGCAAACATTGTTACAAATTTGGCTAAATCTAGGTAATGATAATCTGGTATTTATGGTTTCTAGTTTTCGATCGTCGAAAATATTATTGGGTAAGTATCGAAATTGTTTGACAATAGGTACGGACTACGGTACAGCTACCTTGATCAGCCCAAGGTATTTTTTTTTTATTTTTTTTTATCCACTACAAGTTAGCCCTTGACTGCGATCTCACCTGATGGTAAGTGATGATGCAGTCTAAGATGGTAGCGGGCTAACCTGTTAGGGGCATGGCAGTTATGTTAAACCCATGCCCCTTTTCGGTTTACACGGCATCGTACCGGAACGCTAAATTGCTTGGCGGCACGTCTTTACAGGTAGGGTGGTAACTAGCCACGGCCGAAGCCTCCCACCAGGCCAGACCAGGGAAAATTCAGAAATTATAAATTACAAATTGACCCTGCCGGGGATCGAACCCGGGACCTCCGCACGTTAAGGCAACAGTGCTACACACTGCGCCACGGAGGCCGTCATAAAAGGTAGGTAGTTGTTTGAACCAATTTTGATGAGGTCGAAGCTAGCAGAAAATGCATACGACAAGCTTTTGGTAAATCAAGTCCAGGTCTCCTTGGTTACTTCAACGCCTAGAGAGCAAAGTATTTAACCATGAGTGTTTTCTTCCTTTCCTCACTATTCACTAAGTCACCTCACTGACACACGCGCGACCCTCAAGTTTAAAGTAGCACAGCGAGCTATTACAGAAGGCGTTTTGCAGAAGGATGTGCTTGCAGCAACCAGCAATGCTAGTTACGAGTATATGCTGGTAATATTAATTTTCCACATTGATGTAGTTGTAAACTAATATTTTCAAAAGTGCAACCACCGAGTTTCTTGCTGGTTCTTCTCGGTAAGAAGATTATTCCGAACCAATGGTAGATTCACTCGACTATTCAAAAGCACTTGTCAATGTCAACTTGGATAAAAATATTTGAATTTTAATTTGATAGGATCCGGAATGAGTGAGGAACTAAAGTTACTGACAGCCCAAAGAGTAAGCAGGGTGAAATGGCAATGGGCAGGTCATGCTTGTCGTAGGGACAATGGACACGGAATGTCTTTGAGTGGTCAGTGGATGCCGGGTAGAGTGAATTGCCTTCCAACAAGATGGACGACGATAATGAAGAAGGTGGCTTACTGGGAAGTTGCTGGATAAGGGTGAAAACAGGGTGTCACTAGGAAAGACCTTAATTAAGTTCAACAGTGGATGCCCCCAGGCTGATATTATTATGATGATGATGGTGGTATTCTGATTGCAGTAGTGCATTCCGGCCATTAGCGAAAGAATGTAAGCCAGACAGTAGCAATCATATTATTATTAATAACTAGATGACTAGATGATTCGAGCGATTTCGTCCGCGTGGATTAAGATTTTTGATTCCAGCGGGAACTCTTTAATTTTCCGGGATATAAAGTAGCCTATGTCCTTCCCCGGGATACAACCTACCCCTGTACCAAATTTCATCAAAATCTGTTGAACGGATGAGCCATGAAAGCGTAGCAGACAGACAGACAGACAGGCACATTTATAATATTAGTATGGATCATATTTTATTAATTGTAATAAAAACTAAGTACCTTTGTAGAACTGTGGTTTCATACTTTGGCGAAATGTACTCCCATTTCGTTGATGGAACAGGATGGCCGAAGGTTACGTCACAGGTGAGAACCAACGTGGTCCCAGCCCTTACTGACAATATCTCCCAAGGCAGGTGTTCTATGTACGGTGGAACTAAAACATGTAAGAAAGTATTAATGTTGATAAAGATAATTTAATATAAAAAATTCTTTTTAAACAACCGACTTCAAACTCCCGCGCCAACTTTACAACAACAAGCACACCCTATACAAAGTACTTATTTTATTGTTGATATTTTAAAAACTGCTCGACCGATTTCGATAAAATTTATATGGGACCACTTGGGAAGTATGCCCTTTCAAATAAAAAAAGAATCATCCAAATCGGTCTACCCAGTCAAAAGTTCTGAGGTAACAAACATTAAAAAAAAAAAACAGTCGAATTGAGAACCGCCTCCTTTTTTTGAAGTCGGTTGAAAATAAAACAACACTTCAAAACTTCTTCGTCGATACACCCAGCGTGACAAGCTCCCAAATGTAGCAGTGGTAAGCGCTGTAGTGTTTATGCAGGAGGTCTGAAATTTCCTCTTGGCAGGGACAATTTAGTCTGGTGGGAGCATTGATGTAGAATTTTAGGTGGGAGGCTTTAGCTGCAGTTAATTACAACTCTTCCAGCAAAGTTGTGCCACCAAGTGACTTAGCTATTCGGTATCCCTTCATCATAAACATCTCAATGTGCCTACTTAATTGTTACGGAAATATTATGCGGATTTTTCAACTTGTACAAAATATGCCATTAATCTATACTTATATTATAAATGCGAAAGTTTGGATGGATGTATGAGTGTATCGGATGTATGGATGGATGTTTGTTACTCAATCACGCCAGAACGTCCGAACGGATCTGGATGAAATTTGGCACAGAGATAGATTATAGTCTGGAATAGCACATAGGCTACTTTATATCCCGGAAAATTAAAGAGTTCCAGCGGGAACCAAAAAACCTCAATCCACGCGGACGAAGTCGCGGGCATCAGCTATAATAATATATTAGAACTAAGTTAGTTGAGATGTGCTTTGGGTAATCTATAACATACCTAAAACGTTTAACATTACTGTTCTTGTAGCGGTGCCCATCTCATTTTCGGCTATGCAGTGGTACATTCCGGAATCGTTGTAGCGTGCGGAAAATCTTAAAAAGAAGATCACTTAATAAGTACCTGTTCTGTTAGGAAAAAAAAATATTTTGTGAAAGACTGTTGAAGGATAGAAAAGGAACCCACGTTAAAATCTTGGAAATATAAGTATATTAAAAGAAGGAGGAATAAAATGTAATACAATGATTTATTTTACCGATGGGTATGTCTGTCGTCAGTATAATGACGGTCATCAAAAGCTATGATGACGTCATCTTGGTACATATCCCAGTGGACATTAGCTTTGGGTACTGCATCCACTTCACACAGCAGTTCTACCATTTCACCTTCTTTGAGAGTTATAGTCTCATCACCGTCCTTGATTTTGGGCACATCTAAAAAAAAGTTGTATAATAAAAAAACCCGTACAGCAGCGCTCTCTTATGGTCTTTTTCGTAGAACATAATTAGGAACCCACATTGCGATGATGATGAAGTGAGCTTAATTAGGTACAGAAAAGACTTACTAACACAATATCGTATCATATTGTGTTATATATAGCATATATAATATAATAGGTAAGTTTAACGTCTCTTCGGGTATTTTATCTAAATGAAATAAAATACTGATTAGAATTTATTGTCTTCGGTAGGATCTTAATAAATTTTAACACCGTCGTTCTTTGATTAAAAGATTCCAATTAAGGCATGAATTCCAGAATTTCATGATTCCAGAATTCCGAAGCAAATAATATATTATTCTGTTCTATTTAACCTTCAAAGCCTTTTTTTTATCTCCAGATCACCAAAACTGATCTATCGACTCATTTATGCAATAAAATTATATATTTGACTAGTAGCCAACTGTTGATCTTAGTATTAATAAATTACTAAATGATGATACTCTATAACTCTGAATGCCTGCATGCATCATATAGTATTCATAAAATATAATGTTTTAGTACGATTCAATGCTCTGTGAGAATTCATGCCTAAACTTATGCTTACATTGAACTTTTACGTTTACATCTTGAGAATCAGAGCCGAGAAGGTTAACAGCTTCACACACATAAAAACCACCATGAGTTGTCTCAGCTGCGGGTATCTTTAAAGATTTCCCTTCGACTATGACGCCATCAGGAACTGGATCGTAATCCAAATTGCCATTTTCCGATTTATATTTCCATGTTACTTCCGGATACGGAATTCCTTTTAGAACTCTAGAAATAAAATAGGTAAATCTATTAATTATATTTAGGGAATGGTAGTTATTTTTACTGCTGATAAGCTCAGGTAAGTTTGTTAGTTTAATATTTTTATGCTCGATAGTAGGTACAAATTATCCCTTGACACTTTGATTGCTGAGGATATTATAACTTCAGATAAGTCATAGTTTACCAATAACATTTAAATTAAATCAGCTAAAAAATACCTATAGTATGGCTAAAGCTAAGCCAAAACTAAACTAAATAACTAAGTAAAACTAAGTTAGTAGCTAAGCTAGGTAGTATGTATAAAGATAAGGTTTCATAACTTGAACGTGCAGAACTCTGCTCTGATTCTGTTCTGATTGTTGAATAAGTATAAATTTCTTTAAAACAACCCCCGACATAAGATGGAAGTAACAGATTAAGAAAAAAGCTGATGACCTTCAGACGGATGAACAGATTTTCATGAAAAATGGCTAAGAACACTCGGGATAAAATTATCTATGACACAAAAAAAACAAAACGGAAAGCGGTTCATCCGTTTGGGCGCTACGATACCACAGACAGATACACAAACAGACAGGTTAAACTTATAACACCCCTCTCTTCTTGCGTCAGGGGTTAAAAAAATGACTTACACACAATTTTCTTCAGTAAAATCACCGGGTTTCAAAAGAATCTCTGCCATATTCAGTTTAATTTGTGGTGGTTCTGCAACAAGAATATACTTACATTAATTCATAAGGAATTTCATATTATATAATTCTGCAAAATACTGATAAAACTTTTATTACGTATAAAAAAAATGACAATTTTATGATGACTGTTAAAGATCGCCTCTTTCATATAATTTTCATGTATTATAGCGAATTAAACTTCTAGTTTTCATGTATCATGTATTTTCATGTATCTACATAAACAAACTCATAATGTTCCAGAAATACTGGTTTCTTATTTCAAATCAGCCCTTTGAAAAGTCAATCGTTTGTCATTAATGACCCTACCAGAGATAAAGTTTCAATTATTTAAAATATATTTACCCAGCCCAGTTATGTAGACATTGGCTGCATAAGTTTCACTTTGCTCAGTATTAGCGACTTCACATTTATACTCTCCAGTATCATCTATACCCATATTTTTTATTAACAGCAGATGGTCATCGTTGTCAATTTGCACGTTTTCTGATTCTTCAATCAGGGTATCGTTGTGGTACCACTTGATGTCAGCTTCAGGATATGTGTTTGCTTCACAGAAAAGTTTGCATTCATCACCGAATACAACAGTAGTATCTGCGTAAACATACAATTTTAGTAAATTCAGAAGCTGTAATTTAATAATTCAATCTATGAAAAAAATAATATTCAAAGCAGGATCAAACAAATAATTTCAAATATTTACATGAAATAACCCACTACAAAAAATCTATAGCATTAAATTTACAAAAAATATTATACACCATCCATAAGGTCGTTCATGGGCATCGTACCCAAGACAGTGGCGCTATTGCCTATCTGAATTGCCAGGCTAAGCCGTTAGGCTAAATAAGCACCAACTCTTGGGTCACCAGTAGCGTGGAATCATTATTTAATCAAGTATTCAATAAAGTTTAAATCTTTATAAACTTCGGCAAACGGCTAGATGAGGAAATTTTGATGAGGAAAAAAGGACCGTTTCTTGTAGTACTCTCTCGGAAAGGGGAGTTCATGCTCGAGCTACAGTGGACGCAAATTATACGCAAACGGTCTGGCTGATGACCAATTCAGGAATAATACAGTCAAGTCTGATTTCTGATATTATAATCAGAAATTTAACAAATAATATTAGTCTAGGGTTTGAAGTCTATAGAGTTTGTGCTAAGATAACTCCGGATCACTTTGATCGATTATTATTATAGCTTGTGAGATAGAAGCCCTTCGATAGTCCTAATAAATATTATATGTTTTTACACAGTCATAGTAATAAAAAAATGTGTGTGTTCAATTCACACACGACAGAAGTGAAATTTCAAAAAAGTAGCCTACGAGAGAATGAGATTTAACTTGTATTTTATCTCATTCTCTCGCAGGTTAAATCCTATTATAAATATGTTTGTCTCAATTTAGTCTCACTTTTTTGTTTCATCGAATTTTCAAATCACAGCGATCCTAAAGAAGTATCACTTCGATCACTTACGTCAAAATATTACGTCAAACTTTTAGAATTACTGCTGTAAATAATAGTAATATACCTGTGGGTTGCTGTATTATTTCAAACGTGAATGTCCTGTTGACGTAAAGATTTATTGTTGCTGCATCTTTGCCTGCATCTTCGCCTTCATCCTTCCATTTGCAGACAATTGTGTCGTTCTTAGTAACATTCTCGATTTTTACATAGCTTATATACGTCGAGGGGTACTGGAGGAGCGCACTCTAAAATTATAATGAAGCTGGTTATCAGCAATATCGAAATATTTAAGACATGTTATAATGAACTAGCTGATGCCCGCGACTTCATCCGCGTGGATTGAGGGTTTTTGGTTCCCGCGGGATCTCTTCATTTTTCCGGGATAAAAAGTATCTTCTCTGTGCCAAATTTCAGCCAGATCCGTTCAGCCGATGGAGCGTGATTGAGTAACAAACATCCATACATCCATACATCCATCCAAACTTTCGCATTTATAATATTAGAAAGAAGTAAGAAGTAAGATAAGTATTAAGCATAGAATGTGTTTAATTCGTTTATTTTTTTTCTGATTGTTAGTTAAAATGTCCATATAACCCTTAAAATTATTCTTCAGTACGATATTGTTTCAGCTCAAAATGATTGACGCAATAATTATACCTAAATAATGTTTACAGAATTCGAAATAAATATAATACCTCTGATATCAAGGTTTCTTCAGCTTCGTTTTCCCACCAAATATCTGGTTTCCCATTGGAATCAACTTTGCAAACACCAGTATAACTCGATCCGTAGTCCACTAAAACCGATTCAACTTCGACATAGGGTTTTAATGGGGCTGAATTTTGTAATCCACTTTTGCCACTTACTGGAATAAAAACTAGTTGATTGGAAAGTACCTATGTACAGTTTCTATGAATATAATTTATGTTATTCACAATGAAAGAGACTCAATATTACATTTAAAGAAAAAAGATTATACTTACCAATTCCTTGAGGACGTAACACATTGCTGTATCCTGATATTTCTTTGTCATGAACTTCATCTCGGCATTTTACCTAGATAAATAATAGCGATAAATATTTTTGTCAGAAATTTACGTAAACATCAACAAATTAGTTACAAATTGAGATTAGGTACACTAATGCTGAGATCTATAGAGCGTACTTTGACTTATCTCAGATTTAACTTAGAGTTAAAACGAGATGGACTTATGTGAGTTACACAAATCTGTCTCGTTTTAACCGTGTCTTAAGTCTGAGCAAAGTCAAAGTTCGGTCTATAGATCTCAGCATATGTGCGCGGGATATGGGACGGTTTAGCGGGAATCGAGAATAATTATATGCAGCTACCCTTTCCTCTTTAAAAATGTCTTGATTCGAGTTCTTTCGAAAGCAATTGATATTAATGCCAGAAACTAGTTTTCACATCCCGCGCGGAATTTGAATCAGATCGACGCTTGATACTTACAAACACTCTAAAGGATCTATGAGATGCAACAAATACTTCTGTGATATACAAATTTCTTCGTTCATCCAGTGCACGATATTGCAGCAGTTTAGTTTCCATATTATCGGTCATTTGCAACTGAACAGTTAGTAGTTCTATGGTTTCGTCTGGTAGTGATATAAGCATGTAACTAGCCACATCTGAAAAAAAAGGAAAGTTGTTTTTGCAAATAAATGAGAACCTACTTTACTATTAAAAATTTTTCAAGACTGATTGGCAAGGACGATTGACAGACTTCAGATACTTTCGAAAACATTATGGAGAAATCCCATACCAGGCACATAGATAATTGGCATTCAGGATTCCTCTCAATATTTTCTTTCACAATATTATTTACCTGGTAACGGACGAGACGAGGTTTCCCGGAAACTTTTAGGTTTCAATGGAGAGAAGCCCAATTGGAATGTTATTTCTTTCCTTCTGTAAAACGTTGTGACTGCGGTTCCTTGGCAAGTGACGTCAGTGGTTAGTTCACCAATTCCAGCGTTTTTTACTCGAATTACCTACAAAAATAGCTTATCAATAAAATCACTTAATCGGGCGTTGTAGGAAAGCATCCCAGGTTGAGAAAAGTCGCCCATGCAATGGAGCATACCAATTTGCATTAGGCGGTCGATTGTTTGCACGAGCCACGAGGGCACCAATATGACATTATTGATCAACAAAGAGTAAGTGAAGAATGTTTGTGAGGAATCAAATCTGTTACGAGATTTTTTTTTCAGCTTCACTGCCAAATATGCAATCAGAAACCACTTCATAAAATTTTATTGTTTACTTTTTTGACACGTTTGAAAATAAATAATTTAGAAATAGATAAATAAATAAAATAAAAAAGCCTCTATTTGCTATTACGTTATTGTCATATTCGGCTATTACAATAATTATAGTTATATATTAAGATTTACATTAATGTCAATTGGTAAAAATAATTAACATACTGGTACAATAAAATAATATAAAATAAAAATTAAATTTAAAATTGTCACATTTACATTCATTTACGTAATAGTCGCCTCTACGGCGTAGGCCTCAATCCCAGATCGCTCCAAAGCTTTCTGTTACGTGCTTATCTCATCCAATCTGGCCCACATCTCTCTGAGAAGATATCACGTCATCTCTTCCTTTGTCGTCCTCTTTGTCTTTTCTTATCTCTTGGTATCCATTCTGTCACTTTTTTTGCCCACCTCGTATTGTTCAATCTGCAAACATGTCCTGCCCATTTCCATTTTAATATTCTGACTTTTTTAATTATATCTGCTAGTTTGGTTGTTTCCCGAATCTTTTTATTACTTACTTTATCTTTAATCCTCAGGCCTAACATGCTTCGTTCCATTTTTCTTTGGCATATAGCCAGTTTATACTCCTCTTCTTTCTTCAATGACCAAGTTTGACACCCATACGTTAAACAAGGCAATATTGCAACTTCATAGAGTTTCTTTTTAATTTTTATGCTTATTTCTTTGCTCTTCATTACTTCCTTGAGACTCCAATATTTTTTCCATGCGATTGCGATTCGCCTTTGTATTTCTTTTCCAGTGCAATTCTCAAAGGAAACGGATTGGCCAAGGTACACATAATCCTTTACGTACTCTATACTCTCTCTACCTACTCTAACTTCTTTCTCCTCAGCATTAGTTAGGATTTTAGTTTTAGATGAATTCAAAGATAAGCCAGCTTTTTTGCTCTCTCTTGCCAATTCATCTATCATGATTCCAAGATCCGATGCATTTTCGGCGAACACAATTATGTCATCTGCAAAGCGCAAGTGACTTAAATATTCGCCGTTAATTTTAAGACCTTTCCTTTCCCAATCTAGATTCCTGAAGATGGCTTCTAGGACTGCCGAGAAGATCTTTGGTGATGTCGGGTCACCCTGTCTCAAACCTCTTGTGACAGCAAACTCAGCGCCCTCCCTTTCTAGCCTTACTCTTGCCCGGCATTTTGAGTACACGCTTTTTATTAGGTTCAAGTATTTTGTATGGACTCCTTGTTCTGACAGTGCTGACCATATTACATTTTGATGTATATAGTCGAATGCCTTTGTATAGTCTATGAAGCACATGTATAATTTTATGCCGTACTCATTAGCTTTCTCTACTAATTGTGTCACTACTTGAATATGGTCAATGGTAGAGAAATGTTTCCTAAAACCTGCCTGCTCGCGAGGTTGGTGTTCATCCAGTATTTTCGATATTCTATATAACAGGACTTTTGCAAATATTTTGTAAATATTTGACATGAGGCTAATTGGTCGATAATTGCCCAACTCACCTCTGTCACCTTTTTTATGCAATAGTATTATGACCGATTCAGACCATTGCTCCGGTGTTACCTCCTCTTGCAATATTCGGTTGAATAAAGTACATAGCGGTTCTCTAAACGCATTAAAAAAGGCTTTCAACAACTCGTTAGTAATGTGATCATTCCCTGGAGTTTTGCCATTCTTTTGCGTTTTTATAGCGGACTCTATTTCCGAGTATGTTATTGGTGGTATGTCGCTGAGATTTGGTTCATAGGAAGTGCGTGGTGATGATGCAGTTATACTGGTCTGGTTGGCTGTACATAAATTTTTGTAGAATGTTGTGGCTTCGCTTAGTATATCTGGCCGTTTCGATAGTGTATTTCCCTCTCTATTTTTTAAGTTTGCCACCCATTCCAACTTATCACTCAGCACCTTATATGCTTTCCTTATAGCACCTGATTTGGAAATGAATTTTTCGAACATTTGCTGCCTCTGTCTCTTCTTTTCTTGTAGTATGCTTTTATTTATTTGTTTGCTTAATTTGGTTATTTTTAATTTAACTTCTTTAGTTCTTTTACGTATATAATAGTTTCCGTTCGTGGAGGAGGTCTCTAGTGTCTTGGTTAATATATTTATTTTTCCCTTTCTTCTGCTCTGGTAACTGTCTCAATAAAAGTTTAATCTTACCCATCATACTATCATACTGATTTTGCACGTCATCCCTGTCTTTTAATGCCTCTATGAGTTTGTCTTCCCAATACTTTCCATATTCTTTTGATATTTCCGGTAAGTCAGTTGCACATTTTACAGGCTTTATGAATCTCCTACTTTTCTTTAGTTTTATTTTTATCCTGCATCTAATCATTCGATGGTCCGTATTGAAATTAAGGTTATTAATTATATCAAAGTTTTGTATTTGTGTATACCTATTTGTAAGTATATAGTCAATCTCGTTGAAATGTTTCCCATCTGGGGACTGCCACGTCCATTTTTTATGTGGCTTCCGTTTAAATAAGCTGTTTATTATCTTGAGATTGTGTTCTAATGCGAACTCTATCAGTTTTTGTCCTCGAGCACTCCGTTTTCCACACGAATACCTTCCTAATACTTTCTCTTCACCCTTCTGTATTTTACCAACTTGGGCATTAAAATCACCTAAGATTATTAAGTTTTTAGTGTTAACAAAATCTAGAGCTAGCTCTACAAACGTATAAAAGCGTTCAATTTCTTCCTTTTCACAGTTCTCAGTAGGAGCGTAAACTTGTACAATGGACAAAATTTCGTTTTCTGTTGCTTGGATCTCCAATGAATATATGATAATAACTAGCTAATGCCCGCGACTACGTCCGTGTGGATTGAGGTTTTTTGGTTCCCGCGAGAACTTCTTAATTTTCCAGGATAAAAAGTAGCCTATGTGCTATTACAGACTATAATCTGTCTCTGTGCCAAATTTCAGCCAGATCCGTTCAGCCGTTGGCGCGTGATTGAGTAACAAACATCCATACATCCAAACATCCATCCAAACTTTCGCATTTATATTAGTAAGAGTAAGATAAGATAATATAGTGTTCGAAGGGTACAGTTCTAGCAAAAGAATTTGAGCACAGGTCAAAAAATGTTCTTGTATGTGTTTGAGACACTTAGATATAAAAATTGACGAGTAGGTAAGTATAATATGCATAATATTAGATAAATCATCTAAAGTTTTAGTAATAGTAATACATCTGCTTAGCTCGAACTCAATTAATTTATTTCATAAAAGCTTACTTTAAACGCGCTTTTGAATAAACAGTTAATGTATCACTAGTTTGATTGGCACTTGTTCTTTTCAGCAGCAATTTTTTTATTAAAAACTGGTCGCGTTGGGCTGAAAGGTAAGTTGAGTCCCACAAACTTAACTGACCCGGTGGGCAAAATTTTTACACCTTTTCAGTATTTGTTTTTATTTTATTTTTCATATTATACCTATACTAGCGACGCGGTCCCCGGTTCGGACAAGTTTGTCGGACTATATATTATTATAATCTATATATATATGTATAAAAGCGAAATACAACTCACTCACTGACTAATCACGATATCTCAGGAACTATAAAGCGTATAGACTTGAAATTTGGAAGGTAGATTCCTTCTATGGTGTAGACGCCAGCTAAGAAAGGCTTTTGAGAAAATCCACCCCTAAGGGGTTAAAATAGGGGTTGAAAGATTGTATGAAAGTCCTTTGTTTTTTAAAGTTAGAGACATGAAAATTGACAATTAAGGTATAAGTTATAAATAATAAAAACCTGTATAAGCAATTTTACGAAAATGTACCCCAATAGGGGTGAAATGGGGGTTAGAAGCTTATATAAGGGTTCCAAGTTTTTGAAGTAAGAGACTTGAAAATCGGGATTTAGGTTATTAGCTTTAAATAATAATAACCTGTAAAAGCAATTTTACGAAAATCCACCCCAAAAGGGGTAAAATGGGGGTGAAAGGTTACATACAAATTTTATGACTTTGAAGTATAGACATGAAAATCAGCATTTAAGTTATCAGTTTAAATAATAAAAAAACATGCATAAGCTATATAAAGCGTCTATAGGTAGGCTGTTTGCAGCGGGAAAATTTCATAATCTCATAGGAAATCAACAATTCTACGCGGACTCTAGTTACCTATAAAATTAAAATATGACTTACAAGAAATGCGTGTGTGTCTACGATTCTTTCCATCTCAGGACTAACTCCAAAACTATTTCTTATTGTAATTTTGGGAAAGTTGCCCGACACCGCGACAATAAAATCCTTTGTATAAACATCCATTACGAACTAAAATAAAAAAAACAATCGTGTAAACTTTTTTAAATCAAAATTTTGCTAATAGTCATAAAATCTAAGTAAATGTTTTGAAAATTTTCTCCAACTTCTTTTTTAGGGTTCCGTACCCAAAGGGTAAAAACGGGACCCTATTACTAAGACTCCGCTGTCTGTCTGTCTGTCTGTCTGTCTGTCTGTCTGTCTGTCTCCAGGCTGTATCTCATAGACCGTGATAGCTAGAAAGCTGAAATTTTCACAAACGATGTATTTCTGTTGCCGCTATAACAACAAATACTAAAAATTAAAAAAATATATATATTAAGGGGGGTCCCCATACAATAAACGTGTTTTTTTCGTATTTTTTTGCTCTATATTAAAAACGGTAACAGGTAGACGGTTCAAATTTTCACAGAATATTAACTTGTATATTACCTTTCAAAATAAATAATTAAATATCAATAAAGTAAATATTAAAGGGGGGCTCCCATACAACCAAACGTAATTTTTCTTTATTAACAGTAAACCTCTACAAACAAAGTTAGTTTTGCGGTTCATTAACAAAGGTAATTATACCTACTTCTTGAGTACGGAACCCTCGGTGCGCGAGTCCGACTCGCACTTGGCCGGTTTTTTTATATATACCTATCTAATGTACATTTTTGGTGTTACAGTTTTATAACACGTAGGTATAATCATAAATGTATGTGAAAATTACATAAATTTGTACTTACAGTAAATCTCTTACTGCCTGAGAATTCTATGTGAGAATCGACGTCACTCCACTCTACACTTGTAATTTCTTTCATATATTTAAATGCCTAAAAACATATCTGATTATATTAGTTAGTACTTATTATTATAATTATTTAAATTAATTCATTAAGGTAGGTCTATCTAATTAGAAAAATAATGATGGTCAAAATTCCAATCTGGAATTATGATTCTGAAGAGAAGAACCATAATATTTATTTCATGAACAATAATTTATTAGGATTTTTTGCTTGTTAGTGCAAAAAATGTGTTCTGCCTCGTTGGTCTAGAGGTTAGACTAGACTACGGCCGACGAGGTCCCGGGTTCGAGTCCCGGGTCGGGCCTTAATTAAGTATTGAGTTTTCCTGACTAGAAATTCTCAGTACTAGCCTAGAGTTAAGGAGTAAGCGGTGTTTCACCCCTGTGCCTCGGAGAGTACGTTAAGCCGTCAGTCCCGGATAATAGCACTAACATGATAATAGTCGTTAAAGCTCGCCAACCCGCATTGGAGCAGCTTTGTGGGTCTAAGCTCTCCTATCAGAGTGGAGGCCTGTGCCCAGCAGTGGGACGTTAATGGGCTGCTGTGTGTGTGCGTGTGTGAATGTGAAATCAAATCAATGCTTCAATAGGTAAAGAGTTCCGCTTACATGATGTAAATTTCCCAAGTGAAAATGAAAGACGGATCCACCGCACTTGTTCGCGACTTCGTAGTAAACATTTGCGTTTTCAAAATGTGTTATTTCCTCCGGCACACATTTACCACTTTGAAATATTACTACCTAAAAATATATAATATACATATAAATGTTATTCCTAAACATAGATGATGCCCGCGACTTCGTCCGCGTGGATTAAGATTTTTGATTCCCGCGGGAACTTTTTAATATTCCGGGATAAAAAGTAGCCTATGTCCTTCTCCGGGATACCATCTAACTCTGCTCCAAATTTCATTAAAATCGGTTGAACAGATAAATTTTTTGACTCCCGCGGGATCCTTTGAATTTTCCGGGATAAAATGTAGCCTATGTCCTTCCTCGGGATACAACATATCCCTGTACCAAATTTCATCAAAATCGGTTAAACAGATGAGCCGTGAAAGCGTAGCAGACAGACACTTCACTATTCTACATGCCAGCACTTCTAGCTCATATTATTGTCAGTGTAAAGAGTGCAGATACTATGAGTTAGAAGGTAAAGAGATTACCTGGCTGCCACTACTTTGACATAAGTGCTGTATAGTTTCGAGTCTACTTTGACTCTTAGCTTGGGCGTCCGTGAACACGTATATATAGGACTTGGGTTTGCTAATTTGTAAGGCCTTTTCTATAGCAGCAAGTGAGTCTTCTGGACAATCGCGACCTCCACCTACTTCCACTAGATGTATCAAATCCAGTAGATATTCCGGGTTAGATGTCACTAAGGGGTGTCCAACATCTACAAAGTATAAAAAAGCAAGGTCAGTAATTTATTCACCAATCAATAATAAATTTTGTTTAGGTCACCGAACCGGTAGTAGAGTCAAAACATGACGTAACATAAGAGACTCCTGTAAGGCTGTATGTTCTACATGTTTTAAATTGAGTTTATTTGATTTAAATCCAAAAGTTCGCTGGTGTCCACAAATATCAGAAATCAGTTCAATTTCTTAACAACTTCTGATGCATAGTAATTATATTATCATAATAATGCTAATCTGTAGACATCATCAACATAATAATAATAATATTTATTAGTCGTCTGAATATATAATGTCATATTGAATATAGGTTGAATTTGAATTTGTCATCCATATTTTTCCTTTCTAAAACCACAGAAATATTATGGAAATCTGATTATTACGTATCCATCAGAATGGCGGGTGTAGGTTTTCCGATTACATTCAAACTTTACTGAATAAATGTACGATAAATGTACGTAATTGTACTAAATTATGAATAAATGTACTTTATCGTGTATTGAGAAAACATGAAATTAAAGTGAGCAGCCATCCTGACGTCAGAATGGCGGGTGTACTCTTACATCTTCTGCAAAAATAAACTTTTTAAAATTAGACATTACCAAATAAATGTACGTTAAATGTACTTATGGAAACACCATATCAACATTAATAAAACTTTATGCGAGCTCTGATATTGTGAAACACATGTGAGCAGCCATCCTGAAGTCAGGACGCGCGGCGGGTGTAAGTATTTCGATTCCATCCAAACTATACTGAATCAATCTTACTAATATTAGGTCTTAACCTATGCCTATGCCTTTCTTCAGTATTGGTCATTTCAAATAAAAAAAGTTTGCAATGGCTCTGTATTCTAAATTCAAATTAATTTTGCCTTAAAACCATGACATTCTTTTTTCAAAATCAGTCTTTTGTTTTTTGATAAGCGTTGTATTTTCATTACATTTCAACATTTTTCGTCATAATGGATACTTTAAAAATTCGTGTAATTATGGAATATGAGTTCCGTCGTGGCACCAACGTGACACAAACGGCACGTTACATCAAAAACGTTTACGGAGAGAACTGTACAAACGAACGCACAACCCGTTATTGGTTTTCCCGGTTCCGTTCTGGAAATTTTGACTTTAAAAATGAAGCTCGTGGTCGTCCGGAGACTTTGGTCAAAAATAATGAATTAAAAGCGATTGTGGAAGCTGACGAAACTCAATCTAAGGATCAATATTGTTATGATGTAAGCATCATAACAATATTGATCCATTTGCGACAAATTGGCAAGGTAAAAAAGCTTGATAGATGGGTGCCCCACGACCTTAACGATCGCCAGCGCAACGCACGCGTCGAGACCTGCCTTGCGCTGCTCAACAGGCAAAGAAATGAAGGAATTTTGAAACGAATTGTTACGTGCGACGAAAATTTTATTCTGTTCGACAATCGAAAGCACTCAGCAAGTTGGTTAGATCCTGGTTCAGCACCAAAGAAATGCTCTAAACCAAAAATGACCCCTAAAAAGGTGATGGTCACTGTTTGGTGGTCTAGTGCGGGTGTGATTCACCACAGCTTTTTACAAAACGGCATTAGCATTACTGCAGATGTGAAGAACTGGAGAAGCTGCAACCAGCTTTGGTCAATCGGTCGTCCCCACTGCTCCTTCACGACAACGCGCGACCCCATACTGCGCAACAGACAGCCTCCAAGCTGCAAGAGCTGGGGTTGGAAGCTCTCCCTCATCCGCCATACTCACCAGACCTTGCACCTACCGACTATTACTTTTTCCAAAATTTAGACAACTTTTTAGTGGGTAAAAAATTAAATTCCCGAGAGGCATCCAAAATGCCTTTGAAGAGTTTGTTGCCTCCCGTCCAGCTGATTTTTACAAGAAGGGCATCAATAAACTGCCAATGTGTTGGCAAAGATGCGTCGATTGCATGGGTGATTACTTCGAATAACAGAAACAAAAAAGTTTGAAAAAATAAGTACTTTCACTGATTCCATACAAAACGGCAATTTCATAGGTAAAGACCTATTATTATAAATGCGTAAGTTTGGATGGATGTATGGATGGATGGATGGATGGATGTATGGATGTTTGTTTGTTACTCAATCACGCGCCAACGGCTGAACGGATCTGACTGAAACTTGGCACAAAGATAGATTATAGTCTGGAATATCACATAGGCTACTTTTTATCCCAGAAAATTAGAGAGTTCCAGCAGGAACCAAAAAACCTCAAACCACGCAGACGAAGTCGCGGGCATTCGCTAGTGTACGATAAATGTACGTAATTGTACTAAATTATGGGTAAATGTACACGACATGACACTGACTGCCTCGTTGGCTAACCACTAGACCAACGAGTCATTGGTCTAGTGGTTAGGATAGTCGACTGCGGATCACGAGGTCCTGGGTCGATTCCCGGTCGGGCATAAAAGTTAGGTATTGGGTTTTTCAGTTAAGAAATTCTCAGTGCCAGCCCGGAGTTGGAAGTTGGCGGTGTTTCACCCCCGTGCCTCGGAGAGCACGTTAAGCCGTCGGTCCCGGTTATTATCACTAACATGATAATAGTCGTTAAAGCCCGCCAACCCGCATTGGAGCAGCGTGGTGGGTCTAAGCTCTAATTCCCGCTCTCCTATGAGAGTGGAGGCCTATGCCCAGCAGTGGGACGTTAATAGGCTGTAGTGGATGTGATAGTACATGACATTGTATGTTTGTTTTTTGTACCAAATAATCTTGGTATACTTAGGTATACATAAAACGAAATTGTCTAATTCTGTAGGTAGCCACACAGATTTTTTTGGAGGGCACTCTATAATCGATAGCAGATGCCAAAACTGTTATTTTGGCCTGTCTGTCTGTATCACGCTTAATATTTTGTCCGAAACACTTGCGGTATGTGTGACAGTGTGCTACCTGTTTGCTGACGATACGTCTTTAATTTATACTGTCGATAGAAATAAGGACACCTTTGACGACGTAAATACTGCAATTTCTCAAGACACGAACTGATTCAAAATGCAAACCATAACTTTTAAATTTAAAAAAAAAAAACTAAATGTGAAGAGTTGGAATGCCGAATTCCAAATCCACAAGTGATATAAAACTAATGGTACCTAAATAATGATATGCTGAAAATAAGAGAGACTAACTGTATTCCTGGGGGTGACCTTATAGATGCAAAGCTTCAATGGGGCACCCATATAATTAGCAACACTTACTGGCAAACAGCTCTGCTGTTTACGCTGTCAGAAATTATATTCTGAAATTATATATTTTTTATATCAAGAAATAATATATTTTTTCTCTCAGAAATTACATATTACTTAATCGAATTATTTCTGACAGCATAACCGGACTACACAATGCTTGCAGTTTCGAAATTTTGTAGCCTGTATAGTCCGTCAAACTTATCTGACGTCAGCGTCGCTAGAATCTATCTATTAAAAATAAAAAACAAATAAACTTAACAGGCATAAAAATTTGTTCCCTTTTGGGCCACCGGGTCAGATAAGTTTGTCAGTTTATGGTATATGATTTACTAGCTGATGCCCGCGACTACGTCCGCGTGGATTGAGGTTTTTTGGTTCCCGCGGGAACTCGTTGATTTTCCGGGATAAAAAATAGCCTACGTCCTTCTCCGGGATACAACCTATCCCTGTACCAAATTTTATCAAAATCAGTTGAACAGATACATTTGTTTGATTCCCGCGGGAACTCTTCAATTTTCCGGGATAAAAAGTAGCCTATGTGCTATTCCAGACTATAATCTATCTCTGTGCCAAATTTCATCCAGATCCCTTCAGCCGTTCTGGCGTGATTGAGTAACAAACATCCATTAGAGGTTTTCTTGGTTCCCGCGGGAACTCTTTAATTTTCCGGGATAAAAAGTAGCCTATGTGCTATTCCAGACTATAATCTATCCCTATGCCAAATTTCAGCCAGATCCGTTCAGACGTTGGGGCGTGATTGAGTAACAAACATCCATACATCCATACATCCATCCAGACATCCATCCAAACTTTCGCATTTATAATATTTATTTGATATTTGATTATATGGAAATCTTTATTTCTTGCTATCTATTTACCTAATACCTCCGCTCTATTTCTCTTCTGAGTTATAAGTAAGCGTTTTCAGGCAGTTTAATATCGTTTGCTGTATCAGAAAAGGAAAACATCGTGAGGAAACTAGGTCTCACACGCCTTTTTTTCCTCCGTCAATCTTTTCATTCTGAGAGAAGATACGAGTCTCCCCTCAGGAGTTTTGGCCATAGTCAGTATACCTAGTGGGCTGGCTATGATAATAACTCTTCTTACGACGTTGATGACAATAGTAGTAGTATATTCATTGGCTTTAAAAATTCTTTCCAAAAACCCGATCTTCCAAAGCCACTGTAAAGTAAAAAAAATTTTGATTTCTACACACTATGTTGAAGTCGGGCGAGCGTTCAGCCTGATGCGTCAACTTTGCCTATCTTTGTTATACTCGCCCAACTTCAACATAGTGTGTAGAAATCAAAATTATTTTTTACTTTACAGTGGCTTTGGAAGTTGGTTTTTTGGAAAGAATTTTTTTTTAACTCTTTAGTGTAGGTACTCTTAATCTCCACGGCTAAGGGGTGAAGTACCCTGCAGCATCAGAGTTGAGGAGTTGGGACTTGTTTAAGCATGAAGTTGTTGCTTGACACCTACATTATGAATTCACCATAAAAAATCCTAAGTCGCTATTTTTAAGGAGTTCTGTACCCTGCAGCTTTAGGGTTGAGGAGTTGGGACTCAGAGTTGAATGTATGAATTCACCATCAAAACTTCCTAACTCCCTAGTTTCGAGTCGTAGGTATACCTACAGCATCAGGATTGAAGATTTGGAGTCAGATTTTTTTTATGGGACCACCTAGCGAGCTTCCTTTAACCACTGAAAAAGAAATATATTTCATATCGGGTTGGGAATTACTGCTATGCGGTAACATACATAAAAAAAAAAAATACGCGCCGAATTGAGAACCTCCTCCTTTTTTGGAAGTCGGTTAAAAATTTGTGTCACTTACCATTATCACCAAAAGGAACCAGTATATAGTTACTGAATAATCTATTCCGTGCAACCTCCACTACAGATTGTATATTGTTTTTCAATATATCAATTTCTTCTTTCATTGACGTTGTTGTATCTATAACTATAGTGAAGCTTTTGTCGGAAAAAGCAATTTGAACTGTCAACAATAAAAAAAATATTTGACCCAGCATGATTAACGACCTTTTAATTTAGATCTCACTTTAGTAAAAGATCGTTTACTACTAAAAACTAAAACGTGTAACTATTTCACTGTACAGCAGTTAAAGTTATAGTTAAGGCCAAGCTCTGCACACCGTATAATATTATGATTAATCTGAAAAAGTGTACTGATTTTTTTATATTATTATGTTCCTCCCTTTTTTTCCTACGACATGAGGGTCTTTTCTGTTTGCTCTTTTCCCTCCTAAGAACAGTCTTCTAGTTTATAGCGTTTAAACTTACTTAACGAAGACTATTTGTGAGGTAGTTTGTTAATAAATATGTAGGTAGGTAGGCAAATAATTTCTGCACAATTTCTAACTTGTATTTTGCACTAATGATTTTTCTATTTGAGAAAACAAAGAATTTTTAAGGGATTTTTATGGAACTTTTATATACGCTAACAAAGTTGCTAATTCATTAACTAAGTAATAATATGATCTAAATAATTAGCTGATGCCCGCGAATTCGTTCACGTGGATTGTTTTTTGGTTTCCGCTAGAACTCAATAGATTTCCGGAATAAAAGTAGCCTATCGGCCGGATTCTGAATTGAGAATTTCATGTTGAGTCTGTCTCAAAGTCTACTTGTGGACTAATTAAGCAATTTTTTGTTTCTGAATTGATATTTTGTAAAGTTTGAGAGTTGGAACTTGCTGTTTTTGCTTGAATGCTTAATTCAGAAACCGGCCCAATATCAATTCAGAAACAAAAATTTGCTTAATTAGTCCTTAAGTAGTCTTTGAGACAGACTCAACATGAAATTCTCAATTCAGAAACCAGCCGTATGTGTTCTACACTATAACCCAACCAACAAACTAACCAAAACTAATTACAGATCTAACTGATTTATTGTTCGTGCGTCGCCTTCTGAACTCTGTCTACAACAAACCTAGCATAGACTTATTTTTTGGCAATATATCTAGTGTACGTAGAAATCTAACCAATGTTTTTATGCAGTCTAGTGAAATTAATTAGTCTTAGTCTAGGGAAAATAATAGTAGCAACTAGTATTTTCCTCAACAACGTATTTTTTATTTTTTATTGTGTATCAAGAGGTACCTACCCTTGTTTTTATAGCGTCTAGTTGTCATAGCTATAAGTTACCTAATTTTAAGACTGTCTAGAACTATCTAAGTTGTTGGTTTTCCTTATCAAATAAAATAAAATAATCTATATCTGTGCCAAATTTCATCCAGATCCGTTTAGCCATTCTGGCGTGATTGAGTAACAAACATCCGTGCATACATCCATCCATCCATGCAAACTTTCGCATTTATAATATTAAGCATAAGTATAGATAAATAATATAATAAATATAATATTTAAATATATTATAGCATAATTTACCCCTTAATGCAACATAGTATGTATCTACATACCTAATTGATAACATTTTGCAACAAACAACAAGTGCACATACGTCTATATATATTATATATATAGACGTATGTGCCTGATCAGAATTTCTCATAATGATCCTTATTATTAGGAGTAATAAATACAAAATATAAATTAACTCGAAATTGAGTTTGGACGGTCAATATTACTCGTGTGACTAATATGTCGGCCGGAATCTTTACTTTGTCTACACAACGATTTTGCTGTACGTTTGACTTCTATATAGATTGTTGTTTCAAGGAAAATGGTGATATGATTTGTTTAATCATTCTTTAATTAACTACAATGAGACTTTGTTCGTACTTACATACGAACCTTGTAACAGGCCCTAACGTGATAGTGGTACGACGAGGAATGACAATTCCTTCTCGTGCCACTGGTGGAACAAGTTGGTAGCACGAGGAGGAGAAAGGAATTTTGGCCACATCCCTGGTGCAGCGGTGAGCGCTGTGCACTTATTGTTCTTGCGAGCTCCAGGATTGGATGCCAAGCCGGGGCAATAAATGTTGGATTTACTTATTTTTCTCTACTAATACGTACTATATTTACTAATACGTACCTACTGCCAAATGTGAACGAGGCTAAGCGATGCGTTCCGGTACGATGCCGTGTAAAAACAACATAATATGTTACGTATCTAAACTAATTAGCAAGAGGAAAGATTTGTTTGTTTGTTTGTTTGTTTGTTTGTTTGTTTGTTTGTTTGTTTGTTTGTTTGTTATGGAAAAACTCAAAAACCACTGAGCCGGTTTTAAAAATTATTTCACTTAAAGAAAGCTGCTTTACCAGAGAGTAACATAGGCTATATGTTATATGCTAAAAAAAATTGAGATCCCTACGAAAATTGCAATAATGTGAATGAAGTCGGAAAAAATCGTCTCATCCGAGAGCTTCCGCGTGGCGTGCGCTGCGTAAATAGATATTATAGTTACACGAAAACAATGTATGGTGGAATTGTTCCTCTCTTGAAAAGTTCTAAAAAAAAGTCCGCGATAGCATATATATCTTATATCTTTCAAGGTTGACTCACAATAGCAATTGTAATGATTTTCTAAAGCATTGCTTTACTTGCGAAGGTGTTTGTACCAACATGTATGGGAGTGTGTGCCTACTGAGTATGGACTATTTTGATGATAACTGCTACCCGTGCGAAGCGTACCCGTTATACTTACTAGGTGATCCACCCCGGGGTGGGGATCACCTGGTAAGTATAAAAACTAATTAATAATTGCAATGAGATTTTAATATTCAAACACATTTTCATGAAAATTCTTCAGGTTTATTTTAAAACTAGCGGGGGCGCCCGCGACTTCGTTTGCGTGGTATGTTTGTTTTCCCACAGGCACTCCTTAATTTTCCGGGATAAAAAGTAGCCTATACCACTCTCCAGGCTCTCAACTACACGTGCAAAATACCCGTTGTTCTGTTGCGGCGTGATTTAAGAACCAACTCTCTATTTCACCCCTTTGGGGGTAGAATTTTTAAAAACTGTAAAACACACATATTTTCTTTGTTTTTAACCGGTAGCTCACATACCTACCAAGTTTCATGGCTATAACTTGAGCAATGAAGGACTTTCATATAAACTTCCAAACCGTATTTTATTCCTTCGGGGGTGAAATTTTGAAAACCAGTGAAAACGTACTTCTCTATTTTTTACCGAAAGCCAAAATACCAAGTTTCGTTGAAATAACTTGTAAAATGTCTTGAGAAATGAAGGCCTTTTATACCAACTTTCATCCCCTATTTCACCCCTTTTGGGGTCGAATTTTCAAAAACTATGAAATACATATTTCTTAATTTTCAACTCGCAGCTCATATACCAAGTTTCATGGCTATAGCTTTCATACAAATTTTCAACCCCTATTTTACCACTTTAGAGGTTAAATTCTAAAAAACTGTGACACACGTAGTTCTTTATTTTTAAACGAAAGCCATAATACCAAGTTTCGTTTATATAACTTGAGAAATGAAGGACTTTTATGCAAACTCTCATCCTCTATTTCACCCCTTCGGTGGTTGAATTAAAAATTGTGAAACACGTATTTCTTCATTTTCATTGAGTAGCTCGTATCTCGGACTTTCACCCCCTATTTCACCCCCTTAGGGGTGGAATTTTGAAAAATCCTTCCTTAGTAAGCGCCTACGTCACAAAAGGAACCTACTGTCAACATTTCAAGTTGCTAACCCCAGTGGTTTAGGCTGTGCGTTGATTAGATAACGATTTTATATATTTTTTTTTTTATATTTTTTTTTTTATATTTAGATATTAGATAGATAGATAGATTAGTTAAACTAAATTGCTTAGACTTCAAATAAACATATTTACTACATTTTCTACCTACCCCAGACTACATTTTTCAATAACATAATTCCGCCTTAACATAAATTCTTCGCCCGCATGGATCGAAGGTTTTTGGTTACCGCGGGAACTCTTTAATTTTGGAAAAGTAGAAAAAGTAGAAAATAAATTTTACATGAAAAAATAACACAAAATATAAAACAAAAGTAAGTAAGTTTTTCGACACTCAGAGTCAGACTAGAGTCCGACTGTAAAAATTTAAAAGGTGAATTTGTAAGACCAATACCTTAAGCTTATTATTTTACCATGTAAATTTAAAATATTGTAAAAAATTAATATTAAAAAATATTATATAGCTTCATTTGTAAAAAGAGGAGATTAAATTCAAACAATATTAGAAAAGCATAAACAATTTATTGATGAATGTTGTTAGTTTCCGTACGCAACGTTTGACAAGTAAAAAATTTTGTCACCTGTCACTCCAGTCTCTTTCCTTTTTTCGGCACTCAGAGACAAGTTAGCCAGAGATGGCAGGCAACAGTCAACATTCTATTAAACTAAAAAACCTTATTAAAATTAAAAAAAATATTAAAGTGCAAGATTTAATATTAAGAAGAAAATCCATGTCGAAAACTTAAGATGTCGAAGCACTTACAACTACTGTAATATCAGTACAATTTTCTATTTCTATGGTATATTCGCCCGGTTCACCTCGCATTTTGAAGACCTGAAAAAAGACAAAAAAAATAATAATAATGGCGCGTTCAAAACCTTATAGCTGCAGTTTTAAGGTGACATGAATTATGGACCATGATCTTAACATACCTCAAAAGGAAAAAACGGAACCCTTATACTTATAGGATCACTTTGATGTCCGTCCGTCTGTGTGTCAAGACCCTTTTTCTCAGGAACTCATGGAGGTATAAAGCTGAAATTCATATCAAATACTCAAGTCTACTGTCCCTTGGAGCTGTGAAAAATCAAACTTCTAAGCCAACGCAATAAAAGATACAGCCGCAAAGCTGCAAATTTACGACACTCGCAAGGGAATCAAAACCTACATGGTACTTCCCGTGAACTCAGATTCTTGAAATTTGGTACGAAGCAACGTCTTATAGCACAGATAAAGGAAAAATTGCGAAAAGCATAAATTTTTAGTTACATCATATAATAAAAATATTTTTAATAATTATAAACTTACTAATGTTATGGATTTCATTTAGCAATGAAAATACCATAACTTTTACTTATATACCTACAGCTTTGTACGGAACCCTCGGTGCGGGAGTCCGACTCGCACATGGCCGGTTTTTCATTTATTTGTTTTGCACTCATAAAACGTCACTGAAGAACCTGTTTGGACCTCGCCGACCGTAATTTTTTTTTTAAATAAGTTAACATTATTTGTTTTATTGTGTTACCAGGGTATGAGAAATATGTAAATCTACACTTAAACTAAGTCATTGATTGTTTAGAAAATAGTAGTTGTGGTCTGGCATTAAACTGAGATGACGGTGATGATAAAATGTGGTTATCAATATAATTCGACACAAGAACATACACAAAATAGAGATTCTAAGTACAAAAAAAAGATAATTATTACGTACAGATGTGTTCTGTGAGTTTATTAATCCTTCAAGTGATGTTTTAGCACCATGTGGTCCTTGCACAACGAAATAATTATGATTTAAGGGCGCAGGTGATGATAAGGTAATAAGAATGTCCCCTACGTTGCTGTCCACTGTAAACTGAAAACAAATAAACAGTTGACAATGTGTTGACATTAAAACTTGGTGATAGTCTATAGGTACTAAAATTTTTAATTCCGAATTCTAATATACACTGCGAGCACCGTAAGGTGCGACGTCAATTTAGTATACTGCGAAGCCGTTCCTTTATAGTTAGCTATACTGGTTACTGTTTAAAACGGAACGCAGTCAGCACTGAGTGCACCTTACCTCGAAAACGCCAGTGCTCACAGTACAAAAATGGCGACGATTTATGACGTCATATATTTCCCTAGGATACTGCGGCTGTATACTGTCAGTCCTTAGGAACGAATTTCTCCCCAGTAAGAGCACTGAACAGTGCTCGCAGTGTTTATCGGAATATACCCTAAATAAACAATACGTTTTGACATTAGCTAATGTCAAATCTACACTATATCCAATGTCCATACTAATATTATCAATATTATAACTGCGAAAGTGTGTCGCTCTGTCTGCTACGTTTTAACGGGCCCATCTTTTCAACTGATTTGGATGAAATTTGGTATAGTGGTAGCCGGTAGGGTACAGCCCAGGGAAAGACAGGCAAATTATGGAGTTCCCACGGGAAAACGGAAAAAAATTAATCCACGCGGACGAAGTCGCGGGCATCGTCTAGTTATAAAATAATCATGGATAGGAATATAATTAATGATGCCTTAATTAAGGTAAACCTGATGTGATATGGTTCAGTTGTGTCATGTGAATGAGTCAAGTTCTTGCTTCTCTATTTTTAAAATTGAGCCGTCGACTCACAATGCTTGACACGTTTTCATAGCTACTCGTGACAACTTTAACTACTGAGTTGGTAATTCATATTATTATTATCGATCTCTTTTTGTCCCACGCACTATTTATTTTTCATAAAAATCTGATAGCACTGGAAACATCAAACAAATTCTACCTACTAGTAGTGAAGACCTCGGCGTCTTATTCTGGGAGTCAGAGGATCGAATTAAGTGTGCAACTGTAACTTTTAAAATGTGCGTTTTTAGCAAAAATTATCACAAGCCAAATATTGCAAGGAAGCCTGTATACCTTTGTGTTTTATTATTACTCATTCAAAATCAAATTCAAATTATTTTTATTCAAATAGACTTTTTACAAGTTCTTATGAATAGTCAAATGAATCTACCACTGATTCAGAATGCCGTTCCTACCGAGAAGAACCAGCAAAAGACTCGGTGGTTGCTCTTTTGAAAAAAAAATATATGGTATGTTTAAAATAATCTACATAGGTACAACATATACAGATACATAAGTAACCACAGTCCTGAGCATTGCTGGAGCGAGTCAAATCCATGCGCCTTTATCATTAATATAATCTTCGACAGTAGGTATAATAAGCTTTTATTAGGAGCATTTTTTTATGGTTATCTTAAACTTGTGTAAAGGCAAGTTTATAATAGGTTGAGGAATTTTGTTAAAGAATAGTATGCTCATTCCCACGAACGACCTTCGGACTTTATTGAGGCGGAGCGATGGAGTCACGAGCCTATCGTGCAGATCGCAAATTCTTTTGTAATTCTGAACGTGCTGTTTTACAAAGATTAGATTACTGTAAATATACTGCGAGACTACTCTAAGAATACCTATTTCCTTGAATTTCTCACTAAGGGATTCACGTGGCTTTAAATTATAAATTGCACGTATTGCCCTTTTTTGTAATACAATTATTTTTTGAATATCTGCCGCTTTACCCCACAGCAAGATTCCGTAAAACATAATACTATGAAAATAAGCAAAATATACAATCTTTGCAGTTTCAACGTCTGTTAACTGCCGAATCTTTGTGACAGCGTAAGCAGCAGAACTGAGTTTACCAGCTAGATTTGATATATGGATGCCCCATTGAAGCTTAGCATCTAAGGTCACTCCCAAGAACACGGTGGCCTCTTCTATTTTTAACATAAATCATTATTTACCACTAGGTTAATGTTACGTGTATTCTTGGTATTGGGCAGTGCGAACTCAACACACTTAGTTTTTTTGCATTTAAAAGTAAGTTATTTACAGTAAACCAGTGACGACTTTAAAAATTAAAGACGTATCATCAGCAAATAGCACAATATCGCAAGTATCCTGGATAAAATATGGTAAATCATTTATATATAGTATAACAAGAACATGAAGGGACCCAGAATGGAGCCTTGAGGGACACCCATTAACGAAGCTGATCCGGATGATTTCACATTGTTTACACAATACCTTCTGAATACGGTCACTAAGATATGATGCAATGAGACTAAGTGCAGTGTCTTTGATTCCATAGTGGCTCAATTTGGTCAACAGTGTCTCGTGCTCAACACAGTCGAATGCCTTATACAAATCACAGAAAATACCAATAGCATTCTGTGAGTTCTCCCAAGCATCAAATATATGTTTTAACAGCGCCGCGCCCGCATCGACCGTTGACCGGCCTTTCGTAAAACCATACTGCTCGGAGTGAAGTAATTTATTTAAATTAAAATGCCGGAGCAGTTGGTTGAGCATCATTTTTTCAACTATCTCTCTTAGGGTTGGCAAAATTGAAATTTGTCTGTAATTATTTGGATCACTTTTGCTACCTGATTTAAAAAGAGGAATCAATTTACTACATTTCATGAGATCAGGAAAAGATCCCAAATCCACAGACTCATTAAAAACTTGACTACTACTACTACTACTACTGCCTATCCACACTTGGTCAGCGCGGTGGACTATGACTTAAACCCGTTTCGTTCTGTGAGGCAGTGTGGGCCTCTCCTGTGATCTCAGTAGTGGAACACGAGGTGTTGTTGTTGATGTTGACTCAAAAGCTAGAAACTTACCGCAGAATTTTCACAACTATGATTTCCGTACGTCTTACGCAGTAAATTAATCCTTTTACTCCTTAAATTTGGTAAAATATATTCGAACATCTGAAATAATAATAAAGAAATCTCAAAGCAATTTTATGAACCCATTTACAAAACTGTTTTTTCTTTACTCGTCTTTTTTTGTTATTAATTTTTTTATAAGTAAATATTTATTTATTACAAATTTAGGTTTTCTCGGTTTAAAATACATTTAATTAAATAACTAAAGGTACACATAAACTACTAATTAATTTAAATAATTAAAGCTAATTAAAATTAACTACAAAATTGTTAAATAAAAATTATTACTCAAAAAGCCCACCCCGACACGTTTTTAGTACAAAAGTGCCCATAACGCTTGTAGCATTATCACCCTGGATGGCTTGTACCAAGAACGTCCCAGAGCGGGGATCACAGCCCCAAACCCCAAGGCGATGCCCAACTTCTGAAATAAACTTTTTGCCTCTAGATATTAGTACATATTAGGTACATTAGACAATGTTATGTTCAACGCAATCTCTGTAGACTAAACTAAAATGACACCTCTAAATATATTGCTATCTTTTTCAAAATTCTCTCTGCGGAAATGGATGGAAAAACATTTAAGGTGTCTTGTAATAAAGACGACAAAATGTTGTCCTGTATATTATGTAATAGCTCTTACCTTGTCAACATTCTCTTTGAAGATATGAAATACCTGTCCGGAAGTAGCCGCAGCAAGATGATCGTAGTCTCTGCGTTTCTCCCCACAATCACCGGTTAAAATAAAATTTACCTGTAAAAAAGTTTTGCTTTTTACAGGTAATAAGCCTACTACAATACAACTGCATCAGTCAACTTAACAGTCGCCTTTTTGCTTGACCATCACAGACAATTAAGTACCTATTAAATTTATTAAAGTCTCTGAAATAATAATTTCTCAAATCTTCACTTATCATGGGACTACCCTAACTATACTTGCAACCTTTATAGATAAACAGAGTTATCAAAATTGATTCAGGTTCAAGGAATTTATAGAGGAACGTTGACAAAAACCAAACCAACCAACCAGTAGCCAAAGGTTACTTTGGTTTTGGGAAAAAATTGGAAGGCCAAGTTGCATTAAATCCATTCAGTAGTTTTAGCTTGATGTGTGAGCAAACAGACCAAATAAAATATTTGTTTTGGGTTCAGATGGGTAATGATTCCTCCAGATAGGGTTTTCCTGCTAGATATCGTATAATTTACAAAGCTCCCTTAGAAGCACACGCAAACATGCGGATTATGATGTTTAAACAGCACCCTCTGTTCCCCATCCTTTCAAAAATCATCTTCATAGTTGACCAGCCTCGGTTTTACTCGGAATATTTACCTAGAAGGGCATCTACGTTATTTAGATAACCTATATGCCAATCACAAGAGTTTTTATATAGAGCAATTTGCTGAATGTTGATAATAATATCAACATTCAGTCGAATCCTTTTAGGTAATTTTACTAATAAAGACAGAGAATAAATGGTGATTAATACTACCTGAATGGATTTCTCTTGCGCCAAAGCTTTGACGTCATCATATAACAAGTAATCCTTAGCAGACGCGTCAGTAAAAACATACAAAAATGAATGCGGTTTGCTTTTATTAAGCGCAAGCTGGATTCCTGTCATCGTCATTTCTGGACAGTCGGAACCATTGTGAGGTCTAATTTCCTCTAATGCACTTTTGAATTGTATGATTTCGTTTGTTTTCACTCGAAAATTCACATCTGCAAAGTTGCAATGAAAGTCTTGGTCAGAAATTACTGATAGTATTATATTAATAAAATGCGTTCCGAATATAAAACAAAGCTTTTATAGTTTTCCTCAGTCCCGAATCGTCGTCGTGAGATAATACGTATGATTCCTTATAGCTACTTTGAAGGACAAAGTGAGAGTTTGTTTTCAAAATAAAGAAATGTTGCTTTCTGTCGTCGTCGTCCTCGTCGTTCAGAATCCACTGCTAGATAATTTCCGCCAAACATCACCCCGACATTGGTTACATTATGAGAAGAAAATATTTCAAAATGTTGCTTAAATTAGGTATACTTACCGGGATCATTGAAAGTCACAATAATAAATTCATCTATTTGTGATGTATTAGATTTAAGTACAGCTTCAAAAATGTCGTCGCTTCTCGCCTTAATTTGTGCGAGGTCATCCCACATGGAGGCTGTGTCATCAATAACAAAGATAACACTACCCTTAGCTTCATCTCCACTAACATAACTCAAAATAACTAGAGAAGCTATAAAAATATAAATCTTTGTAATAACCATTGTGTTAAGACCACAGTACGCATTAACACTACAAAGTAGCACTGCCACTTATATACTTTAAATTATCGAAATTGTAGGTACCTATTTTGAACTACTTTTATCATACACACAATTATTATCACTGTTGGATATTTTTTACGGCATAAACTATATACTTACCTACTCGTATTATACATAATATTATAGCGAAAGTTTGGATGGATGGTGGCTGTGGCCTTCTGTTAAACATAAGAATACCTGTGTCAGAAGGCCTAGCTCTTCCAATTTTAACAATAGGTAATTACATTAAAGAAATATTGATATAATTTTTTGATACAAGTAATCATGCAGGCATGCAAGTGAGTGTGTGTGTGTGTGTGTGTGTGTGTGGATGGATGTTTGTTGCTAAATCATGCCAGATTTTGGCAAAGAGATAGATTAGAGTCTGGAATAACTCATAGGCTACTTTTTATCCCGGAAAATGATAGAGTTCCCTCGGAAACCAAAAAACCTCAATCAGCTAGTTTATTTATAGTTATGTTATCTAATCATTCGCAAATTGTATAACCCTGAAAACAAAATTGTTATGATTTTAGCATTCTGTTTATTTAAATCAGTGCTTATGTACGTTCACCTGTTCCATCATAAATCTCAAATTACTAATTTCATTGTTTTAAAAGACTTCAAAGAGGATGTTTTATATTCAAGCCGTATGTATATACAATATATATATATACGTACATAAGTATGTTTGTTTGTTTGCTATCGATTTTCTCGGAAGCGAATGGACCGATTTTAATAATTTTTCAGTATCGTAATCTACATACTTTCAGGAAGGTTTAAGAAGATAAGAAACCTAGGTATCTTCCATATGTACGATGTTGTATACACTAATGTACAGTCACGTTACAAATATTTTTTATTTGTACGCTGATTTCTCCGAGATTTGCCTGGTTCCTCTTTTATACGGTATAAGAAGTTGCGAAATGATTCTTTATAAATTCCTGTATCCAAATCCTTAATTCTGATGATGTAGGGTTGCTGCCTGAGTTATGAAGATTTAAGAACTGTTACTATAGTGACTTTATATTCCTAATTTTATTTCCTAGCAACGACTTCATGATTAAACTCCAAGTCACAACTCTCCAACTCTGATGGTGGATGATAAAGCACTCTTCTGTATCATAATGTATTCAGGAATTTTTGATGGTGCAATAATATTGCAGGCACCAAGCATAGACTGTATCATGTAACTCAAAGTCCCGAGTCCACAATTGGGTACTTGACAAATAATCAAAGCAGCAACTGGGATGGGATTTATATGAAATTCTGAAATGTGACGTCATTAAAGTGCGACGCACTTTTTTACTTTAATCGATTGTTTTAAATGGTTATTTAACATAAAACTATCAGGAGATTCAGGGGACGTGCATACGACTTTTGGGAGATCCTTTAAGTGATCATTAAATAATGATCACTAAAAAATAATTTATTTGAATAGTAGACAATTACCCAATTCTGACGCTGCAGGGTAGAGCACTTATAAGCTGTAAGGATTTATGACTCGTAGACGGTGAATTGATATTGATACTGTAGGTACCAAGTACAGACTACGGACTTGTCAGTTAAAATTGAACTCCAAGTCCCAACTCCTGAAACCTGAAGCTGCAGGGTACTTCACTAAATTCGACTAACAAATTAAGTAATGTTCCAATGAGACACTTAAAAGCCTAACAAGTAACATGTAACTTTTAAAAGGGGAGAGTGACAGGCTACTTTTTATCCCGGAAAATTTGGGAGTGCTTGTGGGAATTACTTATAAAATTTCTGCCGCGCGAACGAAGCCGCGGTCATCTGCTAGTATTAATATAATTATTTTCTTTTATTTATATCTTCATATTATTATCTTCAATCTTTTCAAACGATTTTGTTGAAATTTGGTATATCCCGGGCTAGGGCATAAGCTACTTTTTTCCGGAAAATTAGAGTTCCTCGGGGATAAAAAAAAACTTATTCCACGCGAACGAAGTCGCGGATATCATCTAGTTACTTAATAACTAGAAAACTCTTCGTTTGGTCGTGGCAAAATCTCAAATCCAAAGCGGGGTTTCCACTGCATAGGGTTCTCAACCGGAAATTACTAATAATTCCGGTCAAGTACGAGTCAAACTCGCGCAAAAAGGGTTCCACACAATATAAATTCTTTTAGTAAACTAGCGGATGCTCGCAACTGCATTCGCGTCGCATAAGTTTTTTTAAATTCTCACAGGCACTCCATAACTTTAATACGGGATAAAATGTAACCTATATCACTCTCCAGTATAGCTAGCATGCGCACAACAAGAAAAATTATATCTACCCGTTACCTCTATTTCTCTACTGAAGCTAACATGGTTACTTTTCTCGTTACGTCAAAAGTAGAGATAAAAGTAATATTTCTTATCTGTGGTATTTTTCTCTACGAACCTTTACATGTCGACTATTTTTTCTTGTAATATACCGCATTTTGTGCATGTTGGGGTAAATGAAAAATTTGCCGGCAACGACAACATCTCTCTCTCTCGTCGCGAGATAATCTCGTTGCGCGCATGCTAAGCACACAGGTCCTCAACTATACCCTTGCAAAAAATCATGTCGATCCGTTGCTCTGTTGCGGCGTGAAACACGTGTACTTCTTTATTTATTACCGAAAGCCAAAATTTCAAGTTTCGTTGATATAACTTGTCAAATATCTTGAGAAACGAAGGACTTTCATTTTCAAAAATGGTGAAATACGTAGGTACATTTAACTGAAGGACGTTCATACAAATTTTCAACCCCTATTTCACCACTTTGGGGTGAAATTTTGAAAAACTGTAACATACTTACGTACTTCTTTATTTTTTTTTCAAAAGCCAAAATACTAAGTTTTGTTGATATAACTTGAGAATATCTTGAGAAATGAAGGATTTTCATAGAAACTTTCATTCCCTATAATTATATCATTCCCTTCGGGGGTATAATTTTCAAAAACTGTGAAACACGTATTTCTTCTTTTCAACCGGTAGCTCGTATATCAAGTTTAATGGATATAACTTGAGTAATGACGGAATTTCATACAAACTTTTACCCCATATTTTACCTCGTTAGGGGTGGAGTTTTGGAAAATCCTTCCTTAGTGAGCGCCTACGTCATAAAAGGAATCTACTGTCAAAATTTCATGTTTCTAACCACAGCGTTACACTAACAAAAAAATCGATTTTTTTATATACAAGGTGTAAGGTAATTAGTATAACATACCCGCGGCTACCCATGTTAGAAGGTGTATAGATATATTGGAAAAATGTCATAAGACGTGTAGCTCATATCCTGGGGGAGTTATGTGGACTTCAAAATTTTAGCATAAATGTTGAGGTGGCATCCCTTAAAACAGCTGATTCAATATCAATGAACTGCGAACAATACGACGTATGTTAAGCCTCGTTGCCAGCGCGAGCGTTGCCATAAAATCCAGTCGCGATACTAAAGTAATCATTATTCGGCATGCAATTAAATTCTCAAAGCAAAAGCCCGGCTAGAACTTACGTATTGTTCAATGAATTCATATACGTCGTATTGTTGTAAAAAAATGCCCGACTAGTATCGGACTTCGTAAGTCGAAGTCAGTCACTTAACCTTACTTTATATCGCCTTTCCCTGTGATTAATTTCTCGACTTACTTCGTTTATGTTTTGATCAATAATTAATTATTCTGTGTAGTTTGTTCTTTCAATGATTTGCTAATTGTAATGAATTGCCAAATTGCATAACGATACGATAATAATTATTATATTATCGCTTGTAGTACAGTTCTGACTTTAGGTGTAGAAGGAACAAAGGACTCCACAGGGTTGCCAAAATTTATTTTCCATAAATGACTAATTAATTTTGTATGGAAGTTTTTGATAATTAATTTTGACTTTTTAACTCAACCATAGTGTTTATAACGTCAAAATGGCATGGGTAGCCGCCGGTATGTTATACCATTTACCTTACACCTTGTATATAAATATATAGATATAGATAGATAGATAGATAACAAGGAAGGTGTCAAAACAACATGTAATCAGCTGTGAAATAACTGGCTTACATATGCCGCTAAACTGGTAGCGCTTGACAAACGATTCGACACCCTGTGAGTCGCCAACCGATGGACGTCCACCGCTAGACATAGGTCTCCTGTAGGGTCCTCCACAAGCCACGGTCTTGCGCCGTGCCGCCTGGATCCAGCGACTCCCTGCGACTCACTTGATGTCGTCTGTCCACCGTTTCTGGCGGGGGTCTGCCGACCCTATAAGTACCACTACAGCCCATTAACGTCCCACTGCTGGGCACAGGCCTCCACTCTCATAGGAGAGAAGGATTTAGAGTGCTGCTCCAATGCGGGTTGGCGGGCTATGAGTACGCAACCCTAATTAACGATTTCCGTATTTTTTCCTATACTTATGCTGTGAGACCTTGCTTCTTGCCAAATTTCATGATTCTAGGTCAACGGGAAGTAGCCAATAGGTTTTGATCAATTGGCGAGTGTCAAAATATGCGGCATAAACGGCATTGAGTTGACAAGTTGGTACAGTTTACCTTTTTTTACTGCTACAAGGGGGTCGTAGAGCTAAATATTTCATATTAATTTCAACTTAATAATTCCACGCGTTCCCGAAAAAAGGGGGTTGACAGACAGATAGACAGACGGACGTACAGATAGACAGATGGACAAAGAAATGATCCTTTAAGGTTTCCTTTTTTCCTCTTGAGATACGGCACCCTAACACTTTCGCTGCGTTACGGCAAGTATTTTGCCGTATTTGACGGTCAGCCAGTGCGGCAGCTAGTTTTCCTTGTTTTGCGCACGGTGCGGGGGTGATTTATCTATGTTCCCGTACGTGTAGGAAAGAGACAGTGATTTTTTCTATATGGTTGCTTTTAATATAATGATATTGTATACTAATAATGTACGGCAAAATAGTTGCCGTAACGCACAGCAAGGTAATTATTTTTATTCAGTGCGGTACGGCGACTATCTTGCCGTACCCCCCCAACCCCGCGCCTCACTGCATGCGTCCGCGCGGCCTCGCAGTTTGCATTAGTGTTGGCCGTAAGTGCTCGATATTTTTTATGCAAAAAACTACGCGACGAGACTTTCACGTAAAAAACATGATATGAGTAAGGGAATTACCTACTTTTTAAAATTTATTTTATTTCGTTAAAGTTCCTAATATGATCTCATCATAGATTAAAAATAAAAAGTAATTACTAGTGGTTCGCCCCGAACTGAGACCTCGCGGTTTCACAGAGCGCCATATATTGACATCAGTGTGAAGTTCTGTTAAAAATATCATCATCATTAAAAATTAAATAATTTCGTTTCCTTATAATATTTATCTAATTTTAGTATTTGTTGTTCAAGTACAGGATATAATTCAAATAATTGATCAAGTTTCAGGCTTGAGAGTTCAGAAAATTGAGAGTTCTGAGGTCAACTTTGGACGTTAGAAAATCGCTACTTTGAAAGCCTCCCATTTCGTCAATTTTAGGGGAAAAATTCAAAAAAAAATATTTTTGGACTCTATTCTTAATTATCTTTAAAATGATATACTGCAACCCTATGTAACGCTATAAAAAATATTTTACTTCGCATTCGCTTCTATGAGAGCCCCCCTGAAATAAAGATTTTTAAAACTTTTTAAGCCATATTCGGCGGGAGGCCATCGATTTACATATTATATTTAAATTTGAAGTAATTACGTTCAGCAATTCAGAAGTTATAAGGCTCTGACAGACAGACGGACAAGTGCCAATTCACCCAAGTAGACTCAGAGACCTTCGCTTCGCTCGGTCAATAATAATTTGGTACCCTAATATGAATCAAAATTTAAAAAACCTATTTGTATTTATTATTATTTATTTATTAATCAGTGTATTTGTACTAAACTTACATGAGTGACTGCTTTTTATTTTAATTTTTTTTATATTTAAATATATTTTTTTAAATTGGCGATAGGTTCTTGTAAGAGTAATTATTATGTTGACTAATTATGAAGAATTATGTTGATTTATACACTTAAATTTGTTGTGTCTTTAATAAAGAATATCTTTAAAATATCGATTGTCATTTCAGAAGTAAACCCATCCCTAGCAATTTTTTAACTTCTATGCTATACGGCATATATATTGCCGTAAATGACTGATTTTGAAAAATCTCTGTATCTTTCGAAATATCATAGAGAACCCGGGGCTACCGCAGCTAGGTATACACGAGGATGTAGCCTATCGATTTGTTCAAAAAACCCATTGATATGGTGAGTTTCCACGTCTCCATGGACTTTGAAAGTCAGGTTCCGGTACGGCAAAATAGAGGTCGTAACGCATATCAGGAAATATAGATACGGGCAGTATTTGTCTCGTACCGCACGAGCCGTAGGTTTAGGATCCAATGCTGCCGCAGCGAATGTGCTAATAAAAATACAATATTCATACATCTTGTTTTGATGATAAAGAATTCCGGTGTCGTATTATGTAAACTTTACAATCACTGAAATTACCTTGGCCCTTGAGATAGTCCGTGTGACTGGGTTCAAGAACTTTGTTACTTTTTGTGTTTGCGTGTAACCACTATCAGCATCATAAAAACTCGACATTTTCCTTAATTTATCAACAATATTATCCAAAGTGTACCTACTACCTACCTCTGTACTACCTACCTCTGTACCGCATGTACCCCATACCGGTATAACATTTAAATTATAATATTATGTTGCAACTCTTTGATATCCTGGTACCAAGTCTCTAGGGCTCACCAACTGTCTTTTAGCAAAGCAGCATTTATTGTCTGTACTTTTTCCAGTTAAAGTCAAAAGAGCAAAGGCGAACTTCCATACAACAATAGTATAGCAAAAAAAAATATATGTACACGTGTGCAAAAAGTATATTTTAATTAGCGTCGGGTACGAAGCTCTCAGAAGTAAGAATTTTAAAAAAATTAGGCTAGGAAAAAAAAGATATTTCGTTTTAAAGTTTTGTAGGTTATGTGGTAATGTCACTTCTAAAAATGACAACTGGAAGAAATCCACTATGACAAAGACAGATGACAACCACAGACCAGTAAAACATTCGCCACAACCACAGACAATCAGCATCAGTGCTGCCATAATATTCTTTTACTATTCTGTTAGAGATGAATATATTATAATGTATGCAAGAAATTCACTTAAATAATATTAAATACACTAAAAAACTTAGTGCAATCCTATTATTTATGCAAACATTAATCAGACGAAATAATTACCATTTTTAAACCGATACAAAATAATGTACCAATTTGGATGGATGCTACTAGGCAGATTATACCTAAAATGGAAACAAACGGAACTAAATAATCAAAAGAGATTCCATAAAAAAATTTTTCAATTATTTCAATTAATTAAGGCGAATACTTGATCAAATATTTATAAAAAATACGAAAATTCTTCTTGTTTTTATCTCGTTTGTGTACAATCAAGATTTAAAAAATTGAGTCCGTACCAATTTCGCCATTGCTCTTTTGTCGCGTTTCCGCAAACAATGGTACGAGTACATGTCTCCGAATTGAAAAAGTAAATGTTTACTTTCAACGAAGTCGATTGGCTCTGGCCCAGTACGATTTTATCTTCAAAATCTATATTTTATCCATTTATATTTAATACAAGATGATGCCCGCGACTTTGTCCGCGTGGATTAAGTTTTTTGATTCCCGTGGGAATTATTTAATTTTCCGGGCAGGATAAGGGTATAAAAAGTAGCCTGTGTCCTTCCCTGTACCAAATTTCATCAAAATCGGATGAGCAGATGGGCCGTGAAAGCGTATCAGACAGACAGACAGAGAGACAGACAGACAGACAGACGGATGGACAGACAGACTGACACACTTTCGCATTTTTACCAAAAAAACCTCAATCCACGCGGACAAAGTCACATTACACCCCATGTGTGTGTGAATGTAATGACGTACTTTACCTTTTGATAAAACAGGTCTTGTAATAACGCATTGTCGAGCGAGTGGTGTGAAATAGTTATTTGTTATACAAGAGTGAAAAGTTGTTTTTTAACCGCGTGCTCAATTTTGATGACCGAGCAAGCGAAGGATTCTAAAATTGAATCACGAGCGCAGCGAGTGGTTCAAAAATTAGAATCCTGAGCGTCAGCGAGGGAATCAAAAGAGCACGAGGTGAAAATTCTTTTCACTCGAGTGCAACACGTAACTTTTCATGCCACCTCAGCGAGGAAATGAAATACTTCTCGCGTGATTGTTGAGGGAGAAAGCTCATTTCCGACTAGCACTAGAATCACTCATTTTAGGTTTTTCACTTATTTTCAATTTTCTTGTTTTTAATCGAAGGTTTTAATTTTAAACAATATGACGTGAAAGAAAATGGTGCGCGCAAAGCAAATTAAAAAAGTACACCAAGAAGGTTACGAGTGTGAGTTTTTAACAAATTAAAAACGGTTGTATGGAAATTCGGTACCATAGAGGTAGAAGTAAATAGGTTTTAATGATGTTTTGAATTCACAAACTTCATAGACGAGTGATATTTACTAACGTGCACACGATGTTCTAAATTCAATTTACTTTATCCTCAAGAGGATAATAACAGCTTTTGCATTCAGATATCGAAGCGTAAAAATACTCTTTCCGAGATGGTGGCATGAAAATAATATTTTTTTATTATTATTATATTCCATTTTAATGAGTTCTTAAAATTTTAAATAATAAAATTTTGACGCCCGGTAGGGATGTAACTCTAAAAACATCATGTTTTTTTTTAATAACTAGCTGATGCCTGCGGCGTCGTCCGCGTGGATTAAGACTTTTTAGTTCCCCTAGGATCTTCAATTTTGCGGAATAAAAGTAGTTAGCCTATGTGTTATTCCAGTCTATAGTCTATCTCTGTGCCAAATTTCATCCAGATCCGTTAAGCAGCTCTGGCGTAAGAGTAACAAACATCCATCCATCCAAACTTTCACATTTATAATATTAGTATAGATATGCCTAGTTATGATTTTATTACTATTAATATTGATATAATTATTATATATCTTTTCCATCAAGCTATTTTTATCATCTTACCGGCAAAGACGTCCTGCCAGTGAACGACTGACTGCCAAGCGATGCGTTACGGTTCGATGCCGTGGAGAAACCATTTAATTATGTTTCGAATAAGTATTTAAGAATATTTTTTGACGACCTCCCTGACGCATTGTCGAGCGCTGCTGTCTAAGCGTGGGAGATCCTGGGTTCGATTCCCGGCAGAATCGTGCCGCCAAGCGATTTAGCGTTCCGGTACGATGTCGTGTAGAAACCGACTAGGTTTAATATAACTGCCGTACCCCTGGTCAGCCCACTACCATATTATAAAGCTGCATCGTCGCACTAACCATCAGGTGAGATCGCAGTCAAGGGCTAACTTGTAGTGGAATGAAAAAAAAAAACTAATTAATTATAATGAATTATTATATTGAATTTTCATTAAGATGCACCTGGTTTCTTTTAAAATTAATTTTACTAATTTCCTAAAACTTAAAATAATACACGTATTAATTCATTATTACCTATAGATATACTTATACAAAATATAATTTCTGATATCAGAGTTCCATCTTATAAAATAAAACATTACCTAGTACTTACTTAGAAATAAATTATTGCAAAATATTTCTGCGCTAAATTCTTTCGCACGTTACACCTTACACCACTAAGATTACAATTATACGTTAGGGTATCGTACATACCTAAACGCATGAGAATGGATAAACGAAATTGAGCTCTAATTCAATCCTGTTAAGGTTTATTTTACTTTGAAGCCGAACTTAGACGATTTGATCGACAATTCATACACAATTGGGGGGCATAACTGTAAGAACTACTTAAATGATAGCCAATTCTAAATTACCTACTGCTTGTAACAAAAATACGTTTTATGCATACAACGATGCTCTATATAAAATTGCATGCATAAGTTTTTCTACATTTTTCAATAACATTATATTATATAATATATAAACTCTTAGCCTACTACAAAATCGATTGAAAATAATTAATAATAAGACGCGTAGAACGATCGCATCTTGCATCGATTTATTAAAATCTTACTAATTCAAATATTACAAATGGCTATTAAGGTTTTTAACAAAGATAAGTAGATCTTTTTAATTTTCAGTGCAAAGGTAATAAATTTAAAAACACCTTGACAAACTTAGACGAACACACTTTTAAGATGTATTTTAGTGTTGAAAAGAAAAACTAAATAAATACTGCATTTGTAGATAATGACAATATTATTATCACAAGTTTTGATCCTGGCAATAATAATAATAGGCATGATTTTGAAAAATGGTCAGATTATGTTCGGAAGTATCTACTATTTCGAAATAATATCTTATTTCAGCAGAAAAATAAGGTTTAGTAGATAAAATTGGCATTTGAAATTTAAATTTTAAAATTCACGCCAAAACGTTCAGCGGTGTCATGGCGTCGTTTATGACGTCACTATTGTTTTTACCAATGTACACTGTGCAGTGTGCAGTAAACAATAGTGTGACTGTCAAAGCTCGAAAACAAACAATTGTGACGTCATTCGCTTCTTGGTGTTTTATCCAATAAGGCGGATTGTTGTATTTTATAGTTTTATTTTATCAAAATAAATAGCAATCTCACTCGAAATAGAAAAATAAATACGTTGTTTATAATCCATGAATCCTATTTCATTAGATAAATTCATAATTTCATTGATTCTTGGTTACTGTCATCATGCCTATTATAATTAATGTCACCATCACCGTGCTATCTTCTAGAAGCCCGCTGCTGCATAAAAGCATTGCCGATATCCAATCCCTACAAATGGCGGCGGCCATATTGCGCATTCCAAGACATAAATATGCGTTTCCCAGCCTTTCTCATCCAGCCAGCACTTTTTGCCACCCTGTTTATAATTAGGCTAATTGCCTGATGCACGTATGAATATGTAACTTCAACAATAGTATCCACTCTAGAAATGTCTGGCCTCAACGTCAACAACTCTTCTCTACAAAAAGCATGCCCTGCTTACGCATCCACTTGCTTGTAACTTTAACTTGCTTGGTTTGGGCTAGGTCAATGACGTTAATGTTCTTCGTTCCATCATCGATATTATAATATTAAGATAAGTATCACGTTTACGATATTGACATCAGAACCTTGCCAAAAATAGTAAATTCTAGAGGATACTCTTAAAAGATAAAAAATCTTTAGTAAAATATATAGTCGTAGTTAAAGGCTATTTCGAATTCTTTAATAGTGCAGCAGTAAATAAAACCCTTATCAAAATCGTGCCATTGCGAATTCCTCATCCAGTCTACTGAGTCGCATATATCGCGGCATAGGGTGTAATATTTTGCCTGACGTGATGTCAGGCCGGGAACATTTATATAGATGATTGCAAGTTGACGATGGACGACCTGAATTAAAAAAAAAATGCATAAGGCTACGTTGCGCTGCGAATATTCGCGCGAATTTTGTAACTGTTATTTCGCGAACACACAAATTTCACCTACGTAGCAAAATATTCCCGCGATTATAATTCTTACTTTCTTCTTTGTGTTAAAGAGTGGTTGGTTACTCAATCTAATGCCGATACTGAAAAACTGTTTGAAGTGCTAGTTTAACTAAAATTATTTTTGTTAAATAGCATAATCTATATTTAAACATTCTATTCAATTCATGTTCATACTTATTTACCTGCAGATTGCATATATATTGCGCATAAAATGCGCCATTTGTATAAGGAGAGCACTGTCGCCTAAAACACAGGTCTATACCTACCCTAAGGACAGTTGGTTTTCTGTATTTACCTACTCCGTTTTGTTACTACTATATTTAAGAATATTATGTATTTAATTGTAAAATGCAGATTTGCCGCACCGAGTGAAATTTGTATCAAACCAGCGATTTTTTTGCGTGAATTTTATTCGCCAGTGCGTAAACCTCTATATGATTTCTAGTGTTACAGAATTGCGAAAAAAGAAAATCGAGTGAATATTTTTCGAAATACGAGCGTAGTCTAAGAAAATTTTATTAGGTAACAGATGAAATCAAGCTCCCTAGTCAAATAACTATACCAGCCAAGCTTGCGAGTATATGTGCCAAGATTACCAAGATTACCCAGTACCTAACCATAATCCCGCCAACCCGCCAACCCGCCAACCCGCATTGGAGCAGCGTGGTGGGTCTCTAAGCTCTAATTCCCGCTCTCCTATGAGAGTGGAGGCCTGTGCCCAGCAGTGGGACGTTAATGGGCTGTAGTGATGATGATGATGAACCATAATCCCAGTTTAGTAGCTAATTTACAGTCATTCTATTAAAATTAATTAAAGAAAAGAAAGAAGTTGACATTGAGACATCTTAAAATCCGAGATACTGGTGGAAGCCTTCGCCTTAGTTGCGGACTGAAAATTTAAAACTAACTTCCTAGTGTCTATTTTATGCATGTGCATCTCATAAAATTCATTACATTAGTTAGAAGGTTCAACTATTCTATCAATTAATCTAATGTTAAATTAAAATTTAACTTAAGTTTATATTGGAAGTTGTCAAAAATTTAAATGAGAATGAAATGTTCAAAATAGAAAATTGCTACCTACAAAAGGATTTTTATCATAAATAAGTATTAGTTCTATCTCTTCTGTGAAACGGAAATCGTAGAGATATTAAAATACTTTTTGTCATGTAAAAATAGTTTAAAAAAAAAAAGAATAATTACAGTAATAATTAATCTAATAATACTAAAATTCTACATTAATGCTAAAGGTAATAAATAATATTTTGATTTAACGTGTAGGTACTCGAGGTACACGTTAAATCAAAATATTATTTATTATTTATTTACAGTCGTTCAATCAAAATTAGTGAAAAGAATTACCTTCCATATAAACTGTGGCACTTGTAGTTCCTGACCAAGATTGTCCTTTAAATTTATTGTAGGCACATTCTTTAATACAGATGAAGCACCTGTCCATATTCTTATTTTATCTTGTGAATTTATTGCATACTGTCTCACCCGCCGTTCAACTTCTTCCCAATTCTGCGAAACAGTATAAAAAGTTTAGACGCGAGCAATAAAAGCATTCCCTCAACCAGTAATAAGTTGTTTTGCGCTTAAAATGCTGTAAAGTGCAAACATGGCATAGGTTTGGAAGTGGCTTGTAATTCATAAATCATTATATCAAAAAATCTATGGAGATATTGAAACATCTCGTGATGAATAAAACCAAGTATTCACTCTTATATTTTCCCTCCTGCTGAAGCTGAGACAAGGTGTTTAAAGATATCATACGGAAGAAAATAGATACTATGAGTCGTGGTGCTAGAGGGACATGCTGAACATCTCCTAGGCCAAGCAGCGATTCAACTCGATTTGAAAATTCGAGGAGTAATATAATTTGGCTATCGAACATGTCTTCAGAAAATACTCGAGTACTTCGGTCACATAATAGATATGAGCAGTATTTATAAAGCTCGTGTTTACAGGGAAGGTCGTAGAAAAGATGGCACGCAGACGTAGACCGAGATGTTGGCCGGACCCAGGTGACCACTTGATCTGGCATGTACTGTGGTTAGTATTTTGTACCTATCACACTGCAGAGAATCCACTGCGGTGGAAGTATACCATTAAAGAGGGTATTATCAGAAAAAAGACTTGGTGGAATATTATTACGGTCAGTTGTTAATTGTTAAAATTGGGTTCAGTGTTTTTATTTGAAAACTTATACACAGCTGTTCCTGGACAGCAGAGGTACTAAATTCAAGCCATTTGATTGTCTTTGTTACGGTATTTTATTATTTTAATTTGATAAATAGAAAAACATACTTCTGTACCACAACTCCAATGAGGCACTACATTTAAATAGTGATATGTGGCTACTTGTGATATTCCTGGTAGCACATCCATGGGATTCACTAACTGTCGTCGCTTAAAACAACACTTTTTGTCAACAGTTTTGCCCATAAATGATGATATTGCATACTCCTGATTTCTGCACTCATAAATATCGTCTAATTGAATTCTCAATAGAGTGCCTCTAGTATATTCCGCTTCATATTTTGGTATTGTATGTGCAATAGCCTTATGCATTCGGTGTGTCACAAAGAGTACCGTATTCGTTATTTCATAAAAGCAAACACTATAGACAGACACAAATGCACCATTTATGTCAAAACCAACATTAAAAAGTTTAGTGTTGCTACCTCTACATTTTTTATACTCAGACAGATTTCTTGTTAAGGGAACTATTGGTCGATCACACGTGATTTCCGAAGCCTTTGCAGCCACTCCTCTCAATTTAAACATTGAATCACCCACGCAAGATGTCTTGAGAATACTCCCATATTTCGTATTTTCGTAAGATATAGAAGCATCAGGGCAGACAAGAGTGAACTCTCTATACTTTTGCATTCGAAGAGTTCCACCAGATACGTCAAAAATTGGCCACTCTCGTTTATTGTTTCCCGCTACTAGCATTGGTTGCCGTGCAGTGAAATCATTTTTCAAACTCATCAGGCATTCTATGGAAAGAAAAAAAGCATTTACGGTGACAGTTGCAATACTTATTCTTAGAGTTGTTCACGGCCGCACAATACAAATTACAAAGTAAGTACATAAAAGATTCCATGAGTAGAAAATACGCACTATAAATACATATTCGTATACACGGGGAATAATAGTTATTTGTTATACAAGAGTGAAAAGTTGTTTTTTAACCGCGTGCTCAATTTTGATGACCGCGCAAGCAAGGGACTCTAAAATTGAATCACGAGCGCAGCGAGTGGTTCAAAAATTAGAATCCTGAGCGAGGGAATCAAAAGAGCACGAGGTGAAAAATCTTTTCACTCGAGTGCAACACGTAACTTTTCATCCCACCTCAGCGAGGAAATGACATGACGTGAAAGAAAATGGTGCGCGCAAAGCAAATTAAAAAAGTACACCAAGAAGGTTACGAGTGTGAGTTTTTAACAAATTAAAAACGGTTGTATGGAAATTCGGCACCATGGAGGTAGAAGTAAATAGGTTTTAATGATGTTTTGAATTCACAAACTTCATAGACGAGTGATATTTACTAACGTGCACACGATGTTCTAAATTCAATTTACTTTATCCTCAAGAGGATAATAACGGCTTTTGCATTCAGATATCGAAGATTAAAAATACTCTTTCCGAGATGGTGGGATGAAAAAAATATTACAACTTTTAATACTCAGACTTATACGGCCAAATTTTGTTGCACAGTATTAATTTAAAAATGATTGAATAAATAGGTACATTGTTTAATTACCTCCAGCAGTTATACTAAAACTTCGCTTTATAGTTCCAAATTCGTTGCTTACAGAGCACGAATACTTTCCTATGTTGTTTACATCCATTTTAAATGAGTACTGATTTGAATCAGCACTAATTATTCTTCTATTTTCGTACCACCATTTGATCTAAAATAAATTTTCTGATTACAATAATAAATAACTTACTCAGATCGAGTTTTACTAGAAGTTTGCTATTGTTTGTAATGTCCTCATCTGTTTTAAAAGTTATTTCTAATAAAAATAAAAAACCGGCCAAGTGCGAGTCGGACTCGCGCACCGAGGGTTCTGTACAAACCTGTAGGTATATAAGTAAAAGTTATGTTATTTTTATTGCTAAATGAAATCCATAACATGAGTAAGTTAATTACTAAAAAAAAATTATTTTATTATAATATGATGTAACTAAAAATTAATGCTTTTCGCAATTTTTCCTTTATCTGTGCTATAAGACGTTGCTTCGTACAAATTTCAAGATTCTGAGTTCACGGGAAGTACCCTGTAGGTTTTGATTCCCTTGCGAGTGTCGAAAATTTGCAGCTTAAATGGCTGGAAAGTTGCTAGTGGAAGTTGGAAAGTGTTGAAAGAAAGTTGGCTTAGAAGTTTGATTTTTTCACAGCTCCAAGAGACAGTAAACCTGAGTATTTAAAATGAATTTCAGCTTGATACCTCAATGCGTTCCTGTGAAAAAAGTCTTGACACACAGATGAACGGACAACAAAGTGATCCTATAAGGGTTCCGTTTTTTTCCTTTTGAGGTACGGAACCCTAAAAATAGTGAACAGTACTATACAGTTATTTGAAACATCTTTTAGACAACGCCCACTGTGACGAAGAAACTTACAATGAACAAACTTAGAGTACGCCACTTTCGGCTTTCAATTAATTACCACGCTGAATCACGCTAATGGAGTTTTATGTACTACGGAGCACTCAGCAGCAGTTCCGCAATAAAACGATTAGACCAACTGGATGATTCTCACTCCTTGTTCGTAATAACTATCAGGAGGTAGATAATTTTTATCTTCACACGTCACCTGCTGGTTGCAGGTCGAGTACATAACCTTCACGGCGGATTACCGCTTCTATTCTAATCTAGAGTAATTTTGTAGTGGCAAATTTATGCGAGAATAAATTTAGTCCAAAACATATGGAGGCATGTCTTTCTTCAAAATAATTACAAAAAGTGATAAAAATGACAAAATTTCGATGATTTCAGTGAATTAAAAATCTTACCGTGGGCAGTGGGTCTCCAGTAGCGCTGCAATCGAATGTTTCTTCTTGTCCATCCATAAACATAAATGTGGAATTTTGCGCATTTATAAATTTCGGTTCAGTTCCGACAATAACTCTTTTATGGTATGAATAACTACCTCTCGGTGTACTCAGTCGGCAGATATAGTCACCGGCGTCGTCTTTTGTTACATCGTTTAGAGCTAGATCCCCTTTTTTTATAAATACGTTATCCTAAAATTTAAATAAAAGTTCATTAAGACCAGGCAAATAAAGTAATATTAGAACTAAATTATTAGAAATAAAAGCACGAGGCAAATCCGAGGACTTCCCAAGCCCAAGGGACTAAAAGACTATATTATGAATATAATAGCGTTACGCTAGAAATACACTACTGTGAAGCGTTACAAGCCTATCTATCTATCAATTTCATATATATTAGACATAAGTTACAGAGAGACACGACATAGGAAGTCATGTGATGCCTTTTGTCATGTCTCTCTCTAACGTAGGTATGTGTAATAAGTTATGTACTCGACAGATCAGTAACCATCATAGACTCCAATATTCTCAGCGAACAAAATTAACTTTAGTTGTGCCCTTTAAATACCTCGCAATTTATCTGTCCAGCAAGTACTATTATAATCGTCCTCCGGACAATTTTTGTTTTTGTTAAGGAAGTGCTTATCTATACTTATTATCCATTCAAATTAACCATTATTTATATATTTAAATGCGAAATTATTGACCGAGCAAAGCGAAGGTCTCTGAGTCTACTTGAGTGAATTTGCACTTGTCCGTCCGTCCGTCCGTCTGTCAGAGCCTTATAACTTCTGAATTACTCAACATAATTACTTCAAATTTAAATGTAATATATAAACCGATGGCCTCCAGCCGAATATGGCTTAAAAATTTAAAAAAATCTTTATTTCAGGGGGGCTCTCATAGAAGCGAATGCGAAGTAAAATATTTTAAAAGCGCTACATAGGGTTGCGGTATATCATTTTAAAGATAATTAGGAATAGAGTCCATAATTTTTTTTTAAATTTTTCCCCTAAAATTGACGAAACAGGGGGCTTTCAAAGTGGAGATTTTATAATGTCCAAAGTTGACCTCAGAACTCTCAATTTTCTGAGAGGAGTTGCCAGAAACTTGATCAATTATTTGAATGATATCCTGTACTTGAACAACAAATACTAAAATTAGATAAATATTATAAGGAAACGAAATTATTTAATTTTTAAGGAGCTTAAGTATTTTTAACAGAACTTCACAATGATGCCAATAGATGGCGCTCTGTCTAATGTATCAAAGTTTATCTGTGGTGCAATTAGGTATACGATATACCTAATTCCGGCCAGTGTGCAGCACTCAATGTAAAAAAGTAGGAGTACCCAAAAATTCAACCATCTCCAATAACTCTTTAGCTCTTTTTCGTCTAATGTTAAAAGTAAACTATTACAATTTAAAGTTAAAAATATCTTAAGGATACCGCGAGGTCTCAGTTCGGGGCGAAACACTAGTATATATACTAGTGATTCGCCCCGGCTTTACACGGTTAGCACTTATCATCATAATAGTCTATACTCACACACACAGGTTTTACAAATTAGCACTTTGCAGGAGTGCGCATGCATACTTGATACTGTACCAAACACAGCTTTCGTACCACGCTCGCGCCCGCCCTCAACCCGCCTGCCACTGACGGTCGTGGCCGCGCAATTTTTGTAAGGATCTCAATTTTTTTTTTAAATAACATAATATAGCCTATGTTACTTGCTGATAAAGTGGCTTTCTATAAGTGAAAGAATTATTAAAATCGGTTTAGTAATTTTTGAGTTTATCCATTACAAAGTCACAAACAAAGAAACCAAATAATCTTTCCTCTTTATAATATTAGTTTAGATTTAAATGCGAAAATGTGTGTCCTTTGTGATTTAATTGATTAATCGATTTTGACATTTTATTTTACAAAGTTAGCTTACATCACAGAAACGAAAATAAGAATTTTTATCCTAGTGTCTAGGCAATGGGGCGCTTTGTTGTATATAGATCGCCGCATTAAATCCTCAGTCGTTGAAACTTGGCAGGGTTGTAGTATGGTATGAACCAATACTTATACAAAAATATCCAACAAAAAATCCATCCGGAAGTTTGGTATATATACCTAAAACTGAATATTTATGACTGAATATCGATTTCTTTCTAAAATAATAGTAGGTAGTATATTTACACTCAAAACCAAAATATCAAACGAAATAATCATGCAGAACATCGATATTTTACCGATTTTATTATCAAACATAAACTGCGTTTACGTGATAATGTACCTTAAGCTATACCTAATTGTTAAAGCAGGCTTTAACAATTAGGTATAGCATAAGAACCCTTACTTACTTTATGTTTTTTTGTTGGATATTTATAATATACGTTAAACTCATGATACTTTATCATACTGTAAAGTTTCGTCGCCTGAGGAATTATTGTTGGGGTCGACCAGCTTTATTGTCTAGACTATAGGCAATCAAAAAGGAGGAATTCAGTTACCTTAAACCATCGAACAACGAATCCTGTCTCTAGAACCATGCCACAGTACATATCGTGTTTTTTTTCACCCTCAATGATTGTTATTATAACTGGATATTTCTCCTGTGGTGGAAATGCTGTAAAGTAATTTTGTTTTTCAAGAAAGTATCAAAAATGCGTGTCGTATAGTCAAACGACAACGACGTTGGAACTTGAAGGGTTTGTATCAAAACCGTTGAGCAAAAACGTTTCGTGCGAGGAGATTGGACATCGACCACATGACCAAACTGTGTTGGTTTCGCGTTGTTCTGTGGTAGGATGGTGAAAGAGGAACAAAATTGTGAAGCTCCTGAACACACTCGCCTTAATAATACTTACATGCGATAGAAGACCAATGGGCAGGCCACATTGCATTGGAGTTGTAAGGTTAGCAATTTTGTCTGTGTTAGTGATTAAGAAAACAATATCACTTGATTTAAACGGTTGAAACGTCGTGAGGGAACCTGCATGCCTACGAGTTCTAGTTCTTTATAAAATTCTCAAGGATGTGTAAATGTGCCAGGCTAGCTATGAAGTTGGCCTGCGTAGTGGCCTATGGCCTAACTCTTCTTATTCTGAGAGGAGACTCACCCTCAGCAGTGACCAGTGAGCGCGGTGATGGGTTAAGCGAACGAAGTGATTGATCACCAATGATTCTTCTGATATGGCTGGTATCAAATTTAATGCATCGAGCAACGAGTTGCTGCTTGGTAGAGCTTGAAATGACCTCCTTTAGATGGCAGTAGTACTCCCTCCCAGAATGAACCTGAGCTGATATGACAAGCCTAGAATACTTACCGTGAACCTTTACTTCATAGTTCATTGTATCCTTGCTGTATTTGTTTTGTGCTGTGCAAGTATAAGTACCTCTATGTCTTGAAATAACATTATTTACAGTAAGTGATCCATCTTTTGAAATCGTAAATAACGCATCACCTAAAAATAACAGTTATTAAAATCATTATTCACACCATCATAATTTATAGATTACTTAATAGTTATACCCACGCGGTACTTGTCTCAGTGTAGTGTATAAAACTACTAGCTGATGCCTTCGACTTCGTCCGCGTGGTTTGAGGTTTTTTGGTTTCCGTGGGAACTCTTTAATCAATAAGGCAAACTTTCGCATTTATAATATAAAAATATAGAAAAGAGAATAACTTACTTCCAATTTGAATTCCATCATGCTGCCATTTTCTAATTGGTGTCGGACTACCTGTGGCAGGGCACGTCAGTACAAAACTCGGATCTCCTTCAACGACTTCTACATCGTTTGTTACCATTTTACGATCAATCGTGATTGGTACTAGGACAAAAATTTAAGATCAATAAATATATCGCAAAATTCATGATCGCATCCTACCCTTTTTTACCTTAGATTTTTAAAGGGTCCCTTTGGAAATTCGCAAAATATTTTTATGCTATACAGAGAATGCACATGATGTAGAATCAAAAATAAGTTTCATCGTCTTATAGCACAGATAAAGGAAAAATTACGAAAAGTATAAATTTTTAGTTACATCATATAATAAAAATATTTTTATGTAAAATTTCGACACTCGCAAGGGAATCAAAACCTACAGGGTACTTCCCGTGAACTCAGAATCTTGAAATTTGGTACGAAGTAACGTCTTTTAGCACATATAAATGAAAAATTGCGAAAAGCATACATTTTTAGTTACATCATATACTACAAATATTTTTAATAATTTTAAACTTACTACAACTTTCCTCGTGAACGCGTAGAGGTATTAAATTGAAATTCATAGCAAATACTCAGGTCTATAATAACTACCTTTAAGCTGTAACATACAACTGTCCCTTGGAGCTGTGAAAAAAATCAAACTTCTAAGCCAACGCAATCAAAAGATACAGCCGTTTATGCTACAAATTTTCGACACTCGCAAGGGAATCAAAACCTACAGAGTACTTCCCGTGAACTCAGCATCTTGAAATTTGGTACGAAGCTACGTCTTATAGCAGAGATAAAGAAAAAATTGCGAAAAGCATACATTTTTAGTTACATCATATAATAAAAATATTATATGATATAAGAGACATGATATAAGTTTTACCTTGAACGTTAACTGTATATGTAATATAGTCAGAATCAAAATTGTTAACTGCAATGCACTGATAATACCCTTCATCTTTGAGTTGGATTGCCTCTAATATTACGTTGTTATTTTTATCACAACTGAAAGAAACAATTTACTCATCAGTAGAAACAAAACGCTATTTATTATCGGCTTATGGTTATCGGTTTGTCAAATAAAGTAAAAAGTACATCCAAAAAAATATAATGTAAACTCATAATGAGTAAAATATGTTCATTGAAATTTTACACCCTATTTCATGTGAAATTATAACCGAAAATTACACATCTTGCTATCATATTACAGCAAATTACTCCAAAACCCACTCCATCCCAAATGGTTAACCCAAAAAATAGTAAAGAACCACCAAAATTTTAATTTTAATCACATCTTAATTTTTAACTTATGTTAAGTATACCCAATAGAACATAAAAATGCCAATGTTATGTTTATGTTCTAAAGTATCTTAACTTTAGCTTTTGGCAAATATAGTACTTAACAAACAAGGTTGGGTAAACATTTACAACATTTCACAAACAACGCTTGACCACAATCACACCTGATGGGAAGTGATGATGCAGCCTAAGATGGAACGCGCTTGCCTAGAAGATGCCTATTCACTCTTGATTTAAAGATACTCGGAAATCATCAAATATATTATTTTGGTAAGAAAGCTCAGAGGTCTGAAAGTATTTTTGGTGGTCGTTACATTTAATCCCTCTATTAACATCACTGGTGTTCTGCAATCATCCATACAAAAATGTTTTCTGAAATCACATAACATTAATTCAAAGAACTTTCTGTCAGTGTACACACAGTGTAACTAATGTTGACTACCAAAAGAAGCCTATGATACTCCACTTGTCTTCAACTATAGCATAAATCCATGCAAAAAACTACGTCGATCTGCTGCTCCACTGTGGAGTGATTAAGTAAACATCAATTAATTTATGATATAGATAGAAACGCAATTACTTTATTTTCTGTGGCCTAGTTTTTGTTGGAGGTTTTTGATAGTGAAACCACAGCACTTTGGGTTCCGGATAACCATTTACTTCACAAGACAGGATATATCTTTCTCTCAATTTTGCATCAATCAGGCTTACTTTAGGAGGCTTAATTTTTGTTGGCACTGAAAATAAATCATAATTTCGTATATCGTAGGTATATCATACTTCATACTAATATTATAAATGCGAAAGTCACTTTGTTTGTTGGTTTGTTGGTTTGTTGATTTGTTGGTTTGTTGGTTTGTCCTTCAATCACGCCGCAACGGAGCAACGGATTGACGTGATTTTTGGCATGGGTATAGTTGAGGACCTGGAGAGTGACATAGGCTACTTTTTATCCCGGAAAATTAAGGAGTTCCCGCGGGAATAACAAAAAACTTAAACCACGCGGACGAAGTCGCGGGCATCAGCTAGTTCCGTATGATAAAGAAACCAAATATTATTTTATACTACACCCGCTCGTAAAGTACCTTCTTACTTTTTTCAAAACGAGGTCGAAATTAGTACGTCATTGCTGTAAACCAAATATGCGGGCGGAAAAAATGTTAAGCGGGCAGGAAAAGTGTATGAAAATCAATTGTTGACGCCCTGTTTTTATTTTAAGTATCGTCAGTCCAGAAATTAATGGCGTGTATATCTATTATGAAAAAAAATTGGCAATCATAGGGACTGCCGATAGAGTGAAAACGATTTTTTTTAAATTATTTTAAATATATATTTTTTATTTTATTTTTTAAATAAAATATTTTGAAAATATGTATATATTTAAAATATAAACCTTAAAACTAAGGCTAAAGTTTAATTACGAATGTTGTATATTTATATTTAAGACATCATGTCTTCGTAACAACGCGAGCATGTCGGCGCGGAGCATGTCGCATGTCGGTGTCGCGAATCCACAAGTTTACCCCCTACCAAAAAGTGCTCAACGCGGCTCCACTTTAAAAATGAATTAATAACCTAAAAAAATATATTGGTCAGACTACGTTAATGCGTCGTTACCTTATTTTAAAAAATAAGAAAAGATAGAGATTGAGCGCGAGTTATTTCGTTTTATTTGAATTTTGAATTTATAAATTTATAGAAACTCAAAATGTAGTCTAGAAGTGATAGAGAAGTTTCAAAATAATATTGCTTACTAGATGATGCCCGCGACTTATTCCGCGTGGATTGATGTTTTTTGATTCCTGCGGGAACTCTTAAATTTTTCGGGATTAAAAGTAGCCTATATCCTTTCCCGGGATAGAACCTAACCCTGTAGAAAATTTCATCAAAATCGGTTAAGTAGTTGGGCCGTGAAAGCGTAGCAGACAGACAGACAGACAGACAGACAGACGAACAGACAGACAGACAGACAGACACACTTTCGCATTTATAATATTAGTATGGATTTTCCTCGCAGGTGTAGTATAAAGCACTATGTATCACTCGGGAGAAAGTACGATTCCTAACTCGCGTGTATTGAGGCCCAAGGCGTAGCCGAAGGGCCTCACTACACCCTCATTAGTAATCGGTCATTTCCTCCCCTCAGTGAACAATGTACAGTTACCTATTGTTTGTTTGCTCAACTTGTTCGGGGCACTATTGTGCCCACTGGACACCCACACTTAGTGATGAGGGTATGATGTGTGATGATGGAAGTGCGAAGTTCCATTGGCTTCTGGTTAACCTCTCAAGTGTGAGCCAATTTGGTTTTTTTTGACGAGGCCCATTAACATTAAAGGTACAATTGGAGAAGCGTGTTTTTTTGTTGTTACAAATTACACAATATTAACTTATGTGCAATCATATTGAACTATGATTGAACTCATAGTAATTTCTTACCATAAATGAACACAGAAACTTCTGCACGTACTGTTTTCAAATAGTTCGACGCTTCACACGAATATTTTCCAGAATCCGAAATCAAACCTGTGAAACTATTATTTTAAAAACTTTTTACAAATTATTACAATTATACTATACAGTATTACAATTAAAAAAATATTATAAATAAGTTTGCTATTTGCTATAATACCACTTTTAAGTCAATATAATAGAACATTATTTCAAGTAACACTCAAACAGGGTATTAATTAGTAATAACAATTAATTACAGGGTAATAGGTTAACCTAAACTTGCATAAACAATCGCTTTAACACCAGCTATCAAATTGAACAAAGTGTAGGTAAATTAATTGAAAGTTGTAATTTGGTAATTTAATAGACTGGCAAAACAAAAATAGCGCTCAGTATAACTATTATAGTACAAGTAGTAGTAGTAGTAGTGCACAAGTATCAGATAATTTGTCAAATCTGAAATACATAAAATAAACTCAATACCTTAGGATATAGTCTGGATAAATTGTATATTTTCTTCCATTGTAGATTTGGGAGCCATTCACAAACCAACGTATGGGTGCTGTTGAACCATCAACTTCACAAGCAAGTTTTACTCGTTCGCCCTTTTTACTTTCTAGTAATTTGCTTGGGCTCATTTTAACAATAGGAACATCTACAATAACAAGCCAACTTAAACTTTTATTTATTAAATGAGACTAGTTTTCGCCTAGGTACGCTTTCTGCTGAATGAATTAAGGTTTTTAATTCTCTATTAGTTCTATAAAATTAAAATCCAAGCGAAAAAGTCAAAGCCGCTACCTAGCTATATATGAGCAAAATACCACTCATTCACTCAATCACTCACTGACTAATCACGATATCTCAGGAAGTACAAAGCATACAAACTTGAAAGGGGATTGAAACTTTCTGGCATAGCGACCCGCCGCCATTTTGATTTTGTTTCAAAATCGCGGCGCACGATGAAAGTGGTATGTATGGATAGAAGACACATAGACAAACAAATAATGTCAAGTAACATAGTACCCCAAAGTGTCACGTTCCCAAGATAATTGGAGGTAAAGATAGACATATGAAGACAACGACAATCATTAAAAATTGACTTATTACGTGTCTACAGGCGTCAAATTGTATCCAAATAATCGTTCCCAGGTTGATTATTATTATTACTGTTTATTAGAAGAGAGTAGGTACATTACTTACTACTAGGAGTACGAGAAAACTACTACAATAATAAATTATTTGTCTACTAAAGCGCATCATAATGAAACGCAGTCGACATGTCGCGTTGGTCGCATGTCACTTAGCTTGAAAACATTTTTTAAGTGGGTAAGTATTGCAGCTAGTTAGATATGTAGTACCTACTTGTACCAAAAAATAACAACTATAGTAAAAATAATTGTACTGCCTAACTACTGGTTAAAAATAAAACAAAAGGCATGTGATTGATGTTAAGAATCATTTATTTATTGCTGTAAGTACAATCACGGAATAAGGAATAATACTAACGTACAGAAACTGCACTAAAAAGAATTATAATATATCTAACACGTATCATGCATATTTGCATCGGCTGGCTATCAGGTTGTTTCAAATCAAAATGTTGTGTGTTGAAATCACGATAAAACAAATGTCATCACGATAAAGATCATGTCAATCACGATATAGAATTATATATGTGCTTGTTTTAATTCACCTAATACAAGATTAATTATCATCGTCTGCATCCCTAATTACATAATCCAAAAACTCGGCAGGAGGTCGAATATGGGTTTCTTGATGCCGAGCCCAAGCCATGTACCATATAATGCACATAACATGGGCACAGCATCCGAGGGTTCGCATTCCCACAAGACAGTTACAGTAGTGTCCAATGATTTTATTTCTGCCTTGTAAACTATTATCCAGCAAGATGTAAACGAAATACATGCGGGTGGTTTGATGTCGCGAATGTATTTTAGCTCTTGCAAGCCAAGGATTGAGAGCTACAATGCCGAATTGAGTAAGATTATAATCAATTTCTAAATCTTCATACACTTCGATGAAAAATGTACCATTCTCTTTAACGTGTTTACCGTAATAACTTCTCGCTTGCTCTACTTGGTAAGGTCCTAAGGACATAATTAATAAATCATCATATGAAAGGTTTGGGAAGTGTTCAAAGCCGTGGTTAGCATCTATAGCTTGAAAAGCAGCTGCTCTGCGTTGGTTGAAATTGTTTTGTATCACCAACTCTGATAAAAGGTTTGGAGCGTCATATTTTAAAATATATATTTCGTTTATTATTTGATTTACGAGTCGGTTGTCTACCAACCGTTTTTCAAACGCGTTTAACAAAGCTTAAGCTATTTTTATTTCCTGTTTTAGATGCGGTGCGGCTATATAGACATACTGGGACCTCAGTTGACGAAATTGGTTTTTTAAACGACCATATAGCGATCTTTAGTTCCACATATCTCTGCAACGAGCAATTAAATAATCTAAGTCTGCAACGACATTATTTTATTGTTCATTTCATAATGCAGCGGGATGAAAGACATTAAGACAAGCCAACACGCGCGCGCGAGATACTTTGACATAATATAGCGATTCATTGCGATGCGAAGCGATTTAGTAGGCAAATAAAATTAATTGTAGTAGTAGTTTTCTCGTGCTCCGAGTAGTATGTAATGTACCTACTCTCTTCTAATAAACAGTAATAATAATAATCAACCTGGGAGCGATTATTTGGATACAATCTAACACCTGTAGACACGTAATAAGTCTATTTTTAATGATTGTCGTTGTCCTCATATGTCTATCTTTACCTCCAAATATCTCGGTAACGTGACACTTTGGGGTACTATGTTACTTGACATTATTTGTTCGTCTATGTGTCCTCTACCCATACATACCACTTTCATCGTGCGCTGCGATTTGGAAAAAAAATCAAAATGGCGGCGGGACGCTATGCCAGCTTCCATACAAAAAGGTTCAAACCCCTTTAGAAGGTACATTCCTTCTGTAGTGTAACCTCTAAGAGGGAAAATAGGGGCTTGGAAGTTTTTATGAAAGTCTTATGTTTTTATAGATTAGAGACTTGAAAATCGGGATTTAGGTTATAAGTTTTAAATAATAATAACCTGTATAAGTAATATAACAAAAATCAACCCCAAAAGGGGTGAAATGGGGGTTGGAAGGTTACTTAAAAGTGCTTAAATTTTGAAGTCAATACATGAGAATCAGATTATTAGTTTTAAATAATAAAAACCTACATAGGTTAAATAAAGCCTCTATAGATAGGCTTTTTGCAGCGTGAAAATGTCATAATCTCAAAGGAATTGTACGCGGACGAAGTCGCGGGCGACCTCTAGTTTATAATAATAATCAAATCAAATCAAATAATGTTTTATTCAATTTAGGTAGATATACTACACTTATTGACGTTAACCTATTTATAAAATATAATGGTGATAATCAGTAACGGTATCATATAATAATATAAAAAATTCTTTTAAAACAACCGACTTCAAACTCCCGCGCCAACCTTACAACAACAAGCACACGCTATACAAAGTACTTATTTTATTGTTGATATTTTAAAAACCGCTCGACCGATTTCAATAAAATTTATATGGGACCACATGGAAAGTATGCCCTTTCAAATAAAAAAAGAATCATCCAAATCGGTCCACCTAGTCAAAAGTTCTGAGGTAACAAACATAAAAAAAAAAAACAGTCGAATTGAGAACCTCCTCCTTTTTTGAAGTCGGTTGAAAACTAAATCTACGAGGGTTCCAAACGCGCCCTGGTCTGAGAAGAGCCCACAACAAACTCAGTATAATAATACCTAGTATGGATATTAATATTTCTATATACTTGCATTCGACATACAGCTGCATCTCATGGTGATCGGTTCCAACTACGTTAGAAACGTCGCATCTGTATGTACCAACATCATTTTTTGTTACATGATCAATGTGAATTTTTCCTGTAGTCTCCTCCTCTAAATGTATAAATCTCCCTGCAGAATCACGATCAAATGACCATGATATCACCGGATCAGGCTTACCCTGAAAAAGCCTAAAAAAAGTGTTCGTGGTGACTGTTGTGCCAACGGCACTATGATATTATATTATGTTGCATTACACGGAAACACATTAGGAAATTGTATATCGATGATTGTATCCATACTAATGTTATAAATGAGAAAGTGTGTCTGTCTGTCTGCTACGCTTTCACGACTCATCTGTTCAACCGATTTTGATGATATTTGGTACAGGGGTAGGTTGTATTCCGGGGAAAGACATAGGCATATTTACTATCCCGGAAAATTAAAGAGTTCCCGCGGGAATCAAAAATCTTAAACCACGACGACGAAGTCGCGGGCATCATCTAGTAGTTCATAAAAATTTTATTATTATGATAAAATATATGCAAGTAGAAGTGACATTGGGCATTTGGCATTTCTGTCCTCAAACTGACGGCTGTTGGGGAAGCAGACTTGTTTTAGTATGGCGACTGGCGACCACATGCTGGCAATTGCAGGAGGACGACCTACAGCCCTGGACCGATGACCTTCAATATATAGCAGGGAGTGGGTGGATGAGAAAGGGGAAGTTCTGTATATGGTGGCGCACTATCGAAATGCACAGCAGTGGACACAAGCAGGCTAATCGCTTGATTGATAATAATAATAATTGATAAATACCTATGCTAAGAAACTATATAAACGTAAATTCTTTAAGTTAATGAATAAATTGAATAAAATTACCTCGCGAGACTTGCTTGATCATGTTGTATTTAAATACGACAGAGTTGGTATGCCTGGTAAGTGGTAAGTACAAAAGAAAATAAGAATCTAGATACATACCTACGTAGGTAGTACGTGGATAATGGAAGAAAACATTACCTGCATTCTATATCGACACTTCTACCCCTAAGTTTTGTATATCTGATTTTATTTTTGTCAATTCTTGGCACTTCTGAAAATTAAAAATATAGCTGAAGTAATTTAAATATGAATTTATAAAATAATATAATATTAATATTAATACGGTGTTATAGTACCTGTACCGGTCACCGTAACATAGAATTCACGTTCAACTGGTTTTAAATCACTATTGGAGGCTTTGACGTAGTATTTTCCTTGAAGACTAGGTTGTGCATTCGTAATTTTTAGAACAGAACTATCATCAGAAATATGAAAATGATCATTGCTCCTAATTTCTTTATTATTTTGGTACCAGATAATTTTTACTGGTTGCTTTGGATGAATTTTCAATTTTAATTCCACGGATTCGCCGTATTTTACCGCTCTATCTGAAAAAATCAAAAACCGTCTGTAGTCTAAGATAATCTTTTAAATTAGATGAAAATATTATAACTTATAACATAAAATATCAGACCTTTTGGATATTCTAAGACTTTAAAATTTTCTTTCTTTTTTATAACAACATCGACTGAATCCGAGTCTTCATAAAAATTATTTCCTTTGCAAGTATAGGTACCACTTGCTGTTGCTTTATCTATGTGAAGAGTACTTATGTATTCATATGGTGGAGTTTTACTAGTTATCTATAAGATTAAATATAAGTTTAGAATAATTAAAAAAGCATTATGTACTGATTATAATTTAAAAATAACTTTCCAATAGATAATATTATAATATGGATATAGGTTAAATGTATTTTAATTTAACGAAATATAATATTTGAGTCAGAATGGCTTTACTTTTGATGGCAAAACATTATGATACTGGTCTTCCCATGTGATGCTTGGTTCAGGAAATCCTTCTACTTTGCAATTTAGCGTTAAAGATGATTCCTCATCAGCAGTAGCTTCGTTTTCCCCCAAAATAGTGACTAAAGCTGCCCTTTCCTTCGTCGTTACTGTAATATGTTCGTGTGAATGTGTAATACAATCAATCCAATTTTGAAATTTCATGTATCTTGATAAAATTATTACAATTATTATATTTGACTTTTGCAAGCAGATAAAAACTTACCGGTAATTTTAAATTCATATATTTCTTTATGATGAACGTTTGAAGCCTTTACAGAATATTTTCCATCTATAGAGGGTTTAGCGCTTTTAATTTTCAAAGAAGAGCCCTCAGGATAAGTTATTATTTCCATATCTTCATTGTTATTAATTTCTACGTCATCTCGATACCAGTTAATTTTTGCTCGTGGTTGTGCGTCAATTTTGAAATCCAATTCCACAGGGTCTCCGAATTCTATAGTTTTATCTAAGAAATTAGAAAAAGCAATTTAAGTATTTGTTTATTATAAAAACTGTTTTTAATCAAATGATTTTATATAATTATGGTAAGAATCAAACCTTTTGGGTATTCCAAGACATTAAGAAATGATTTATTTATAACTATAACCGTAACATTGTCTGAATTTTCTGCAAAATTTTTTGCTCTACAATTAAATGTTTCGTTATTTGTTACGTGGCTTTTGTGCAAAATACTTATATATTCATTCTGAGCGATTTCAATTACCTAGAATTTGAACAGTAGGATAACACAAATTAAACATAATAATCTATATCTATATATATAAAATTCAAAGTCCTGACTGACTGACTGACTTATATATCAACGCACAGCCTAAACCGCTAGGGTTAGAGACTTGAAATTTTGACAGTAGCTTCCTTTTATGACGTAGGCGCTCACTAAGAAAGGATTTTTCAAAATTCCACCCCTAAGTGGGTGAAATAGGGGTTGAAAGTTTGTATGAAAGTCCGTCATTTCTCAAGTTATATTCATGAAACTTGGTATATGAGCTATCGTTAAATAATGAAGAAACACGTGTTTCACAGTTTTTGAAAATTCTACCCTCGAAGGGGTGAAATAGGGGATGAAATTTTTTTATGAAAGCCTTTCATTTCTCAAGATATTTCTCAAGTTGTATCAACGAAACTTGGTATTTTGGCTTTAGGTAATAAATAAAGAAGCATGTGTGGCACAGTTTTTTCAAAATTTCACCCCCAAAGGGGTAAAATAGGGGTTGAAAGTTCGTATGAAAGTCCTTCATTTCTCAAGGTAGAGCCATGAAACTTGACGTTTTGGCTACGGGTTTAAATTATGAAAAATATAATTCACAGTTTTTGAAAATTCTTTCCCAAAGGACGTTAAATAGTCCTTCAATCACGCTGCAACAGAGCAACGGATCGGCGTGTTTTTTTGCATGGGTTTTTTATCCCCAAAAATTAAGGAATGCCTGTGGGAGTTATAAAACTTATGCCACGCGAACGAAGTCGCGGGCGTCCGCTAGTATTATATAAAATTCAAAGTCCTGACTGACTGACTGACTGACTGACTTATATATCAACGCACAGCCTAAACCGCTGGTCCTAGAAACATGAAATTTAGAGGGTGTGTTCTTTGTGAAGAGTAGGTATCCACTAAGAAAGGGTTTTTCGAAATTCCACCCCCAAAGTGGTAAAATAGGGGTTGAAAGTTTGTATGAAAGTCCGTCATTTTTCAAGTTATATCCATGAAACTTGGTATTTGAGCTACCGGTTCAAAATGAAGAAATACGTATTTCGCCATTTTTGAAAATTCTACCCCCAAAGGGCTGAAATAGGGGATGAAAGTTTGTATGAAAGTCTTTTATTTTACAGGTTATTTTTCAAGTTATATCTACGAAACTTGGTATTTTGCCTTTCGGTAAAAAAATAAGAAGGACGTACGTAACAATTTTTAAAAATTCCACCCCCGATGGGATTAAATAGGGGTTGAAAATGTTATGAAATTCCGTCGTTTTTCAAGCTATAGCCAAGAAACTTGGTATTTGGGCTTCCGGTTAAAAAGGATGAAATACGGATTTCACAATTTTGAAATTTCTATCCCCAAGAAAGACAAATAGGGAATTTGTCCTTCAATCACGCCGCAACAGAGCAACGGATCGGCGTGATTTTTTGCATGGGTATTGGGTATAGTTGAGTACCTGAAGAGTGACATAGGTTTCTTTTTATCCCTGAAAAGTAAGGAGTGCCTGTGGGAATTAAAAAACTTATGCCACGCGGACGAAGTCGCGGGCGTCCGCTAGTATTGACATAAATACCAGTTTATTAGCGATTCGTATTTAAATAAAATAAGTATATTATAAGCATGAAAAGATTTCTGACACCATTTTTATCCCTGTGCTCCTGGAATTAAATAAAATTCAAATAGCAAAACAATAATTTTTTACGGGATATTTCACCTCTTTTTTACCTAGTCCGGTGACAGAAGGGCAACGCTTTTTTGTGCAAAGAATCAGCCTGAATTTGAGCTCGAAAAGCCAAACAGTGCTTTTGGTGTCATTCCGCTTCGACATAAGACGTACAATAATACAGTTAGTTTATCTAAAAGTTTTGTTGTAACAATTTCAATCGATAATATAAATAAATAACAATGCCACCACTAAGAACATAAAGCAAACACCACTGGATCACATGCAGGTTGCAAGCATAATTGAATTTGATAATTGTTTGCATAAGTATGCAAACAGGAACCAATTCACACACATTGGTTCCTGTTTGCATAAGTAGGTCCAATTTAAGTTTTGAAAAGGGCTACCTTAGAATCTCGTATAATATTTAAAGATTCATCCTCCCACCAAATTTCTGGTTTAGGATTTCCATTCACTTTGCATTTTAGTTCAACAGAGTTATCATATTCTGCAAGTACTTCCTTCGGTCCTATCACAGTGACTGTGGTTGACTTATTCATGTTTTTCCCTTAAATAAGATGATAAGTAAGTTTAAGACCTTTATAAATATAGACTTTTAAGTAAGAAGAAGGAAGAAAATTTTGTACGTTTTTAAAAATTAAATGAATGTATGCTTGTCCATTTAATTTGTGTTTTATTATTTTATTACTTACACTCACGTAGTGGTTTATGATATTCTATGCTCGTTTGAGATACCCTAGTAATTGTTTCATTTGATTTTGTGTATCCGTTGACCTAAAAATTTAAATGATTCAATTTTAGTCATCAAAGGTGATTGCCGTATATCTTAGATATAATTGCTACTTCTTCGATCATTGCCAAACCACATCTTCGTGACTTCCAGCAGAAACAAGCCAAATCAATTCAGAAGAATTTTTGTCCAATTTGAAACGTTTCACAGAACGTAGTACGTAGATTCACAAACTATGGCTACTAAGATTTTAAGAAGACAATTTTTTACAGCTATAACATCAATTAGGCGATAGGTTATTAAAGGTTATTTCCGCTAAATGTCATGGTCATGATCATCTATAATTCTATAATAATATTATTATAAATGCGATAGGCACATAGGCTTATCCCGGAAAATTAAAGAGTTTCCACGGAAACCAAAAACCCTCAACCCACGCAGATAAAGTCGCGGACATCAGCTAGTCAATCAATCCAATCAAATAAATATTATAAATGCGAAAGTTTAGATGAATGGATGTATGAATGTATGGATGGATGTTTATTACTCAAACACGCCCCAACGGCGGCTGAATGGATCTGGGTGAAATTTAGCACAGAGATAGATTATAGTCTGGAATAACACATAGGCTACTTTTTATCTCGGAAAATTAAAGATTTCCCGCGGGAACCGATAAACCTCAATCCACGCAGACGAAGTCGCGGGCATTAGCTAGTAAATATTATAAATGCGAAAGTTTTGATGGATAGATGTATGGATGTATGGATGGATGGATGGATGTTTGTTACTCAATCACGCCCGAACGGCTGAACAGATCTGAACGAAATTTGGCACAAAGATAGATTATGATCTGTAATAACACATAGGCTACTTTTTATCCCGGAAAACTAAGGAGTTCTCGCGGGAAAAACCAAAAACCAAAAACCTCAATCCACGCGGACGAAGTCGCGGGCATCAGCTAGTTAACCATAATTACTCATGGAATCATAATAAGCAGATTCATCAGCAGCAGGAATCATCAGTCATCATCGCAGAAGGTAGTGTAGAGTTTACATTTACTATGAATGGTGAATTAGCTGCCAGTTACAGCAGTAGCTGTGGTGAACTTTTATTATCTCACCGCAATCGTGAATGTCTCTTTTGGAGGAGTAAATAAGTCTGTAATGTAAAACTGCTTTTCATCGTCTATCAATTGTAGTGTCAATAACGGTGCAATTAAGTTACTATCCATATCCCGGATTTCAACACTTTTTAATGTAACATCTCTTTCTTCATTGGTTAATGCGATCGCCAAATATGATTTTGTACCTGAAAATTGACCAAACGAAATGATACAAGTATCCAAGATAGCTTAGGATTATGAGCGAAGATGTCAAATCATAATGTAACACTGTTGTCACGAGTTACTCGGAAAATAAGAAGTTGATAACTTTTGTAGTTATCTATATAAGTATATAAAATTCAAAGTCCTGACTGACTGACTTATATATCAACGCACAGCCTAAACCGCTAGGGTTAGAGACTTGAAATTTTGACAGTAGCTTCCTTTTGTAACGTAGGCGCTCACTGAGGAAGGATTTTTCAAAATTCTACCCTCAAAGGGGTAAAATAGGGGTTGAAAGTTTGTATGAAAGTCCGACATTTTTCAAGTTTTATCCATGAAACTTTGTATTTGAGCTACCGGTTTAAAATGAAGAAATTTGTGTTCCGCCATTTATGAAAATTCTACCCCCGAAGGGGTGAATTATCCTTCGCTCTGCGACGGCCTTGTAAGATGACAGCGCTTATTAAGATCGATCCGCAGAGGGAGGGATAGGGGATGAAAGTTTATATGAAAGTCCTTAATTTCTCAAGATATTTCTCAAGTTGTATCAACGAAACTTGGTATTTTGGCTTTAGGTAATAAATAAAGATGAATGTGTGGCACAGTTTTTCTAAATTCCACCCCTAAAGGGGTAAAATAAGGGTTGAAAGTTTGTATGAAAGTCCTTCATTTCTCAAGTTATAGTGATGAAACTTAGCATTTGGGCTTTCAGTTAGATATGCAGAAGTAAGAGTTTCACCATTTTTCAAAATTCGACTTTCAAAGGGGTGAAATAGGGGATGAATGTCCTTCATTTATCAATATATTTTTCAAGTTATAACAACGAAACTTGGTATTTTGGCTTTCGGTATAATATAAAGAAGTAGGTGTGTAACAGTTTTTCAAAATTTACCCCCAAACGGGTAAAATGGGGGTTGCAAGTTGGTGTAAAAGGCCGGCGTTTTCAAGTTTAATAGCCGTGAAACTTGATATTTGGGCTACCGGCTTAAATTATGTAATACATAATTCACAGTTTTTATAAATTCTATCCCAAAGGTCGTTAAATAGTCCTTCAATCACGCCGCAACAGAGCAACGGATCGACGGGGTTTTTTTCATGGGTTCTTTTTATACCGGAAAATTATGCCTATGGGAATTAAATAACTTATGCCACGCGAACGAAGTCGCGGGCGTCCGCTAGTCAACTATACAAGAACATGGAATGAAATAATAATTATTCGCTTTCATCTAAAACAAAAACCGAATTCAAAACTATACCTATATGTACAACTTAAACTAAAAAGTAAAAAAAAATTTGTAGTTTCTCAAAAAGTGCTAAATCAATTTCGATAAAATTTATATGAGACCACCTCTGAAGTGTGATCTGCCAATCAAAAAAAGAATCATCAAAATTTATTCATCAATTCCAATCCAATCCAATCTAGCCTATGCAGTCCCACGACTGAGCAAAGGTATCCCTCCAATTCTTCCATGTTCTGTTCTGTGCTTCTATGGGCCACTGAACTTGAAATTTATCTAGTTCATCACGCCACTGTAGCCTCGGCCTACTACTTTATTCATAACTGTTGGAATTCGTGTATGTTATGCGATAATTCCGCCAAAAGAAAAAAAACCATACCGTCGAATTGAGAACCTCCTACTTTTTTGAAGTCGGTTAAATATAAAATATGCTACAGCAAAAGTAAATAATCATGAAAAAGATCTGGAACTTTGGTCCTGAACACGTCGTCACTCGGAAGAGAACCATTTTTAGTAGATAATAACTAGAAGATCTTGATGCCAATATAAAAACTGTACAAACAATAACAATACACTTAGGTATAGCTTACCGAGTACAGGTTTTGTTGAAGTCTCATCTAAAGTACTTGGTTTAACAGAAGAAAAGCCATGTTGGAAACTTACAGATGTCGAAGCACTCACAACTACAGTAATATCAGCACAATCGTGTATTTTTATGATGTAGTCACCCGGTTCACGTCGCATTTTGTGGATCTGAAAATAATTAAATATAAAAAATTCTTATTAAACAACCGACTTCAAACTCCCGCGCCAACTTTACAACAACAAGCACACGCTATACAAAGTACTCATTTTATTGTTGATATTTTAAAAACCGCTCGACCGATTTCGATAAAATTTATATGGGACCACTTGGGAAGTATGCCCTTTCAAATAAAAAAAGAATCATCCAAATCGGTCCACCCAGTCCAAATCAAAAGTTCTGAGTTAACAAACATTAAAATATATATATATATATATATATATATATATATATATATATATATATATATATATATATATATATATATTTATATATATATATATAAAAATATATATATAACTGTATTCGACTGTATTTTATATATATATATATATATATATATATATATATATATATATATATATATATAAAATACAGTCGAATTGAGAACCTCCTTTTTTTGAAGTCGATTGAAAAAGACAAACAAAAATAATTATTAATGGCGCGTTCAAAACCTCGTAGCTGCAGTTTTAAGGTGACTTGAATTATTATGACCATCATCTTACCTATTCTATTTTTTAATTATTTTGGCACTCAAAAAGTTCTGGAATCTTAAATAGGGTCAATGAAGATTCTGTTTGGTTTTCACATCCAACAACAACATACACAAAATAAAGAGTCTAATTACAGAAAAAAAAAAATTACATACAGATGTGTTCTGTGAGTCTATAAATCTTTCAAGTGATGTTTTATCACCATGTGGTCCATGCACAACGAGATCGTTATGATTAAAGGGTGCAGGTGATGATAAGGCAATAAGAATGTCCCATACTTTGCTGTCCACCGTAAACTGAAAATAAATAAACAGTTGACAATGCGTTAACTTTTAAAAAGTGAACTAAAATAACACGTTTTGACATTAGCTAATGTCAAATCTGTCTCTGTGTGTCTGACTGTCTGTCTAGATATAATCTGTCTGTCTGCTACGCTTTAACAACCCATCTTTTCGATCTATTTGGATGAAATTTGGTATAGAGCTAGGTTCCATCCCAAGTAATGACATAGGCAAATTATGGAGTTCCCCCGGGAAAACGGGGAAAAAACTTTATCCGCGCGGAGGAAGGTGCGGGCATCGTCTTGTTATAAAATAATCATAGATCGGAAAATAAGTAAAAGCTCTGACTTAAGCTCGTTTCGTTCTATGAGACCAGTGTGGGGCCTCTCATGTGGTCTCAATTAGGGTTGTAAGTTGTAACGGAGGCGTTCTTATCGGAAGCAGAGGCGGATGCGGAGGTGAAGAGGTTTACCTCCGCGGAAGCGGAGGTTAACGGAAGCGGAGGCGGAGGTGGATTTCTCCGATTACATCGTACATTTTCTGTGCTTTATGATGCGATGAATCCTACATTTGATTATTTTTTGAAGTCAAAAGAAAAAAAACAAAAATGTCGGCGTCTCGACGTTTCACTATAATTGAGATTCTCAATTATAGTGAAACGGCGAGACGTTGTTAATGATTATGATTAATTACTCAATAGCTTAAAACTTACTGCAGAATTTTCACAACTATAATGCCCATATGTCTTACGCAGTAAATTAATCCTTTTACTTCTTAAATTTACTAAAATATATTCGATGATCTGAAATGATAAAAAAGAAATCTCAAAGTAGCTTTATGAATCCATTTTCAAACTTTCTTTTTTCGTTTTTATTTCATTTTATTAGTGCTATGTTGTAGATATTTATGTATTGCACATTTAGTTTACACGTTAATAAAATACATTTAATTAAATAACTATTGGTACATATATACTAATAATAAAATGTAAATAATTATTAAAACTAAATTTACTAAAAAAATAAAAATGATTATTCAAAAAGCCCACCCCGGAACGTTCCTGGTACAAAAGTGCCCATAACACTTGCGGCATTATCACGCTGGATGGCCAACGACAGCCTCTGCACTAAGAACGCCCCAGAGCGGGGATCTCAGCTCCGATCCCTGAGGCGACGCCCACCAACTTCTGAAATTATTGCCTACTTTTTGCCTCTAGATATTAGTAGATATTAAGTACATTAGACAATGACATGTTGAACGCAATCAACTAAACTAAAATGACACCTCTAAAATATATAATTATGGCTATCTTTTTCAAAATACTCCCTGCGGAAAGGGATGGCAAAACAATTAGAGCTGTCTTATTATAATAAACGACAAAATGTCGTCCTGTATATTATTATGTAATACCTTGTCAATATCATGTTTGAAGATATGAAAAACCTGTCCCGAAGTAGCTGCAGCGAGGTTATCGTACACTGTGTGTTGCTCCTTAATTGTCTTATTTTCACATTCACCGGTTAAAAGAAAATTTACCTGAAACAAACTTAACCTGCTACAATACATCTGCATCAGCGACTTGCTAGTCAGGAATGGCATTCCGAACCAGTGGTAGATTCACTCGACGATTCAAAAGTACTTGTAAAAGTTTATTTGAATAAAAATCATTTGAATTTTGAACTATTTTTTTGAATTTTGAGTCGCCTTTTTGCTTGAGTTTCACAGGCAATTATAAGTAAATAAATTCAATTAAATTAAAAATAAAAAAAGCATGGAACTACCCTTACTATATACAACCTTTATAGATAAACAGAGGCATGAAAATTGATTCAGGTTTGAGGAATTTATAGAGTAACTAGCTTATGCCCGCGACTACGTCCGCGTGGATTGAGGTTTTTTGGTTCCCGCGGGAACTCCTTAATTTTCCGGGATAAAAAGTAGCCTATGTGCTATTCCAGACTATAATCTATCTCTGTGCCAAATTTCAGCCAGATCCGTTCAGCCGTTGGCGCGTGATTGAGTAACAAACATCCATACATCCATACATCCATCCATCCAAACTTTCGCATTTATAATATTTATTTGATTGATTTGATATTGACAAAAACCAGACTAAACTGCCAAGGTTACTTTGGTTTGGGGAATAAAAATTGCAGGCCAAGTTGCATTAAATCCATTCAGTAGTTTCAGCTTGATGTTTGAGCAGACAGACCAAAAAAATTTAGTTTTGAGCTTCACATAGGTAATGTTTCCTCCAGATAGATATCGTATAATATATCCTGCTAGATATCGTATAATTTACGAAGCTCCCTCAGAAGCAAACGTAAACCAGCGGATTATCATGAAATCTCTGCTCCCTATCCTTTCAAAAATCATCTTCATAGTTGACCAGCCCCGGTTTCACTCTGAATACTTTCCTAGGAGGTCTACTACATTATCCAAAGAACCAGAATGCCAATTCACAAGAGTTTCTAATATCGAGCTATCTATCTATTCTTCTATGCTTATATTATAAATGCGAAAGTTCAGATGTGTGGATGGATGAATGTTTGTTACACAATCGCGCCAGAACGGCTGAACGGATCTGGATGAAATTTGGCACAGAGATAGATTATAGTCTGGAAGTACCATTACGATCCAGACGTCACAGTCTTTAACTAACAATAATGTTTCTTTAGGACGCTTTTATTTAACTATATTTCTATTTCTATTTATATTTACAAATGTGTTTTGTGGATGGTGCTGTGAAAAGTAGTCTCGTATGTGCTATTGATGACGTGTTCTATGGAGAATGAAATAAGGCAAGTTAAGGAGAAGAAATAGGCTACTTTTTAGCCCGGAAAATTAAAGAGTTCCCGCGGGAACCAAAAAACTTCAATCCACGCGGACGAAGTCGCGGGCATCAGCTAGTATTTCTATATTTGCTGAAGGTTGATATGTCTATCAGTCGAGTCCTTTTAGGTAATTTTAGCTAAGAAAGACAGAGAAAGAATTATGATAAATACTACCTGACTGGATTTCTCTTGCGCCAAAGCTTTGACGTCATCATATAACCGGTAGTCCTTAGCAGACGCGTCAGTAAAAACATACAAAAATGAATGCGGTTTGCTTTTAAAAAGGGCAAGTAGGATCCCTTTCATCGCCATTTCTGGACAGTCTTCACCACCGTGAGGTTTTATTTCGTCTAATGCACTTTTAAATTCTAGGCTATCGTTTGTTTTCACTCGAAATACCGGGTCTGCAAAGTCCAATGAATTTCTTAAAATAAATCTGAAGAAGTAAAAATTGGACACCCGCTGGAAGGTACTCTAAAATGCACTCTTCACTAATAGAATATTGCAAGATTGGACTTACAATTCCCTTGTTCGAAAAGTAAGATGGACAGAATATTATTTCCTATCAGAAATTACTGATAATAATACCTATGGTTCGCGCGCGAGTTGAATGTAGAGTAAATGTTGGTGACACGTAGATTTACTGTGCATTCAACTGGCGCGCGAACTGTATGTGACTGGGCTTTGAGTTGAAAAAATAAAACAAGGCGCTTATTGAATACTAGATGATTCCCGCGACTTCGTCCGCGTGGATTAAGTTTTTTTCGATTCCCGCGGGAACTCTTAAATTTTCCGGGATAAAAAGTAGCCTATGTCCTTCCCCGGGATACAACCTACCCCTGTACCAAATTTCATTAAAATCGGTTGAACAGATAAATTTTTTGATTCCCACGGGAACCTTTGAATTTTCCGGGATAAAAAGTAGCCTATGTCCTTCCCCGGGATACAACCTATCCTTGTATCAAATTTCATCAAAATCGGTTGAACAGATGGGCCGTGAAAGCGTAGCAGACAGACAGACAGACAGACACACTTTCGCATTTATAATATTAGTATGGATTCGTATGACTCTTGGTCCCAAATCGTGGTGAGATATTACGTATATTTATCTTGTGAAAGCTTGCGGCTTCAAACGGAAAATATTGAATGAATAGATCTAGTAGTAAGTAAGTAAGTAAATAATAACACTTTAATACACACAAACAATTAAAACAACAGAGATAAAACTAATCATGATACAATTTATTACTTGTTACGGTGTAAAGGCAGCCTTATCACTAAGAGGCTCTTCCAGACAACCTTTATGAAAGGAGTGTAAACTAAAAGAAAAATTATAACAACGTACTAAATATTACCTTATAATAAACTTACATAACAGTACATACTATAATTACATACTATTTTACTCAAATGACAATAAATCAATCAACAACAACAACCGACAATCTTAAAATCATTGATGTATAATTTTAGTAATTAAAATAAAATAAACATAATATTAACTCAAATAATAAATAAGATATATTAACTTAACAAGCTTTAAACAGATATTTTGTACTTTTAAAGCGATAAATAGTAATTTTTAAGACGTCGTTTAAAAGTTGTTAATGCCACAGACTGTCGGATATCCCGCGGTAGCGCATTCTAGAGAATCACAACTTTGACAGAACTAGTAGGTACGCAAAGAGAGAGCACTTTGTCCTTGAAAGAAAATAAATGTTGCTTGCTTTAGTCGTCGTCGTCGTGGAGAATCCACTGCTGGATTATAGTTCTTGAGACCGGGACTTCCAAACAACCAAAAAAACCGGTCAAGTGCGAGTCAGACTCGCGCACAAAGGGTCCAAATAACCACATAATATAATTATTTTGTAAATGAAAAGAAAAATGTCATAACAACACGTAATCAGCGGCTTACTATGACGCTGAACTTGTATTTCCTGACAACCAATTCGACACCCTATGAATACGGAACCCTAATAATCGATTTTTTTTCTATATTAATTATGCTATAAGATCTTGCTTCTTGCCTTTAAAGGTTCTAGGTCAACGGAAAATACACTATACGAGTAGGTTTAGCAAGTGTCAAAATATACGGCATAAACGACCGTATCTTTTGATTGCGTTGACTTGGAAGCTTGATTTGGAACCCTAAAAAGAATTAGTGATAATAGACAGAAAAGCTTTTGGCATAATTTCCACCAAACTTCACTTCGATAGATCATGAGAGAAAAATATTTCAAAATGTGGTCTACATTACGTACTTACCGGGATCATTGAAAGTCACAATAATAAATTCATCAATTTGTGATGCATTGGATTCGATTACAGCTTCAAAAATATCGTCGGTTCTCGCTGTAACTTGGTTAAGTTCCTGCTCCATGGAGCCTGTGTCATCAATAACAAAGACAACACTACCCTTAGCTTCATCTCCACCAACAAAACTCAAAAGAACTAGAAACGCTATAAAAATATATATCTTTTTATTAACCATTGTGTTCACACAGCACTACACAACACAATTGCCACTGCTATAATAAAAATGATCGAAGTAGTAAGTAACATCCAGTGTGAACCAGATTTTTTTTTAAACTACTTAAATTTATCATCACACATTTACGTAATATCACTATTGGATATAAAATTTGTGCGGCATAATCTATACTTCATACATTATTGATTATATTCCATCCTATTTTGGGGGTCTAGGGTAATTTAAGAAACTTTGTACCTACTATTTATTTTGGAATAATATTAGTATGGAATTTTATTTATTTACTAGATGATTCCCGCGACTTCGTCCGCGTGGACCAAGCTTTTCGATTCCCGCGGGAACTCTTGAATTTTCCGGGATAGAAAATAGCCTTTGTCCTTCCCCGGGATACCACCTACCCCTGTACCAAAGAAGGATGGCCAAATATGACCTGACCAAAAATGAAAGCGACCATTGATAAATACAATGGCAAAATTTAGGTGATTAAAGGGGTATTTAAGTACAACGATTATATTTTTTTAACAAAGCCGGAATAAAAAATAAAATAAACAATTGCAAAATGCCATATCGGATCGTTTTAATGTTTCTGAACACACCTATATATATTATCCTATTATCTGTGCACCATAATTCATCACTACGTTTCGTTTCATCACGTAATCTAATGCAGTTTCATGCAGAGACAAGTTATGGTTTCATGTGTGAATAATTGTGTGTAAATATGGTTTTTTGTCAGCTGCTAGCCAGAATGGTTTTTGGCAAATAAACATAGCAAAAATTTTAGGAAACGTTTCGCAGACGTCAACGTCAAGCGACAACTGTCATTAGTCAAAGTATCGTCAAAACTCAAATCAAATTCAAAATCCTTACTATTATAAATGGGAAAGTGAGTTTGTTTGTATGTTTGTTCCGCTTTCACGCCGTAACTACTGAACCGATTTGGCTGAAATTTGGAACATAGATAGCTTATAACCCGGATTAAAACATAGGCTACTTTTTATCCCGGAAAATTAAGGAGTTCCCGCGGGAACCAAAAAACCTGGATCCACGCGTACGAAGTCGCGGGTATCAGCTAGTCTGAAATAACGAGGGATGCCAGTCCTATAAACATCCTTCTCTATGGATGCACCATTGTTCTTAAAAACATCGATGCTTCGACGACAAACATCGAAAATAAACTAACTAAAAACCAAAATCGAAAAAGCAAAAATGGCTTGTTCTCCAAATTAAATGAAAGACATAACATACGGGAGTGGTAATGGTTGTTTTTGAATAATGGCGCCGGTGTCGTAGGTATTCAATCCTAACCTCAAAACCAAACATTAATTTACCAGCAATTTCCGGCTTTAAAAAAAAAAAGGAATCATTACATTTAATACACTGCATTATCATCAATCGATCCCACCTTAGGTCATTTATGGTCGCGACACTTTACAATCAGGTCACAGTTTGTATGAAACTGACCGACCTTCTTTCATTAACATCGATTGAACTGTTTGTATTAGTATGGGTTATATTAGTATGGATTTATACTATTATAGTAATATTATAATGGATATTATTATGGATTTTTATATTAGTATGGATATAATATTATTAGTGTTAGCATTATTTCCATTTGTCATTATATCTCATGAAACAGGAGGTATAATGACTGTCAATTTGACTACTTTCATGTCATTACGGACACCATGTTGAAATGGTTCGTATAAATACGAGTGTTTTGACGATGGTAAGGCAGTCTCCACCGAGACTCGAACGATTATTGAATACCTCCGGTGTTTAGATCGTTATTTTGATAATGGGCCGCAGATAGCAAACGGGCCTGGTCAAATGACTAACTTATTATTGTCGTAATGTTTTAACCAAGTCTTATAATTTACAAGCACATCTCTCATTACATTAAATCAATAAATCTCAGAACTAGTAAAATATATTAAAAGTGTTTTATTAATACCTACTTCTGGATTGATCTCTTACAATTCAGAAGTGGGATATGAATCACGTTGCCTTGATTTTAGTTTGCCTTCTGCACATGAAATAAATTACTTTTTGCCACCCACATTTAGAGTTTTTCCGCTATGTTTTGTTGTGAGACTTGGATCTCTAATTCCAGTTGTTAATCAGATCCATCAATAATCAGAAAGACCAAGCGGAAATGTTCATGGTTTCTTATTATGTTTCATGTGACGTACGCTGCGCCTGGACGGGCTCTGCACAGCCCGTTCTTTCGCTACGAGAAGCGCCTCGATAGTGCTTTAGTCTGCGAGCCACGTGGGTGCTCCTGGCAGCACTTCGAGGGCGCTTCGACGTGCGCGCCTGGCAGCGCCACGTGGGTGCTCCAGGCAGCGCTTTGAGGGCGCTTTGACGTGCGCGCCTCGCGCGCGCTCCAGGCAGCGCTTCGAGGGCGCTCCGGGCAGCGCTTCGGGGCGCTTTGACGTGCGCGCCGCACGGGCGCTCCAGGCAGCGCTTCGAGGGCGCTCCGGGCCTCGCCAGCGCGGCCACCGCTGCCAGAGCAGCCACCGGTCACGTAGACCCCTGCGCCGTGTTATCGACGAGGTCGACAGCTGGAGTTCCAGAGGACAAAGGTGTCACGAAGGCACAGAAATGGATAGAACTATATTTCTGCTGCACAGAGGTGTCCTGAATTGTTAGTTTTGTTTATCTCTGTTGGACAAAGGTGTCCTTGCCTGAATGACAAAGGTGTCAAAAAGGCACAGAAGTTAACAAAACTGATGGTTTTATGTGTACTAGACAACGGTGTCCCTTATATTGTATACATGACATAGGTGTCATGAAAACGTTATATCGGTGGCTATGACAAAGTAAATTTGAATGTTAGACGCCACCGAGTTTCTTGCTGGTTCTTCTCGCTAGGTCGTGGTATTCCGAACCAGTGGTAGATTCGCAGTTGTGAAAATACTCGTATTTTACGAAATGACACTGGTCTTATGTTTGCTTTTAAAGATGTTTCTGTTTGATGAGACTGAAAGTAAAATACTTTAAGTAACTCAATTTGTGTTGTAGTTAACGTAAACAGATCGCTTTTACTTCGGAGTAACTGATGTATGGTTTTAGTTGACGTGAGCAAAGGGGGTCGAGCAACTTATATCGTGAGAGTTCAAGTATTAGGATTATTGATTGTAAACGCTTCACTAGATTTATTGTGGTGATCTCAGTCCAATAATGTGAAGGTTACCTGGCTGCTTCACGGGACGTGAAGTTAGTCAGGAAAGGCCGACTGTTAGCATTATTTCTATTTGTCATTATATCTCATGAAACAGGAGGTATAATGACTGTCAATTTGACTAGTTTCATGTCATTACGGACACCATGTTGAAATGGTTCGTATAAATACGAGTGTTTTGACGATGGTAAGGCAGTCTCCACCGAGACTCGAACGATTATTGAATACCTCCGGTGTTTAGATCGTTATTTTGATAATGGGCCGCAGATAGCAATCGGGCCTGGTCAAATGACTAACTTATTATTGTCGTAATGTTTTAACCAAGTCTTATAATTTACAAGCACATCTCTCATTACATTGAATCAATAAATCTCAGAACTAGTAAAATATATTAAAAGTGTTTTATTAATACCTACTTCTGGATTGATCTCTTACATTAGTATGGATTTATACTATTATAGTAATATTATAAATGCGAAAGTTAGGATAGATGGATGAATGGATGTTTGTTAATCACGCCAGAACGGCTGGACGGATGTGGATGAATTTTGGCACACTCGTAGATAGATTATAGTCTGTAAAAACGCATATGCTACTTTTTATCCTGAAAATTAATGAGTTACCGCGGAAACCAAAGAAACTCAATCCACGCGGACGAAGTCGCGGGCATCAGCTAGTCTATTTATTGGTGTGTTACTCTCTACTCTACTCTTTCGCAAATTGTATAAGCCCTTGTTTTTAAACCTGACAGCAAAATTGTTATGATTTTTGCATCCTGTTTATTTATCAGTGCTTATGTACGTTCACCTGTTCCCTCATACCTACACCTCAAACTACTGTCAAAGATATTAGACCACACTGCTAGTAGGTTAGAAATAAACACAAAGATAACCATGAATAGATTATAATTTCTGTTCATTCCAGTTTGTTGTGTATGTTAGAATCACATTTATATTGCAATTATTAATCTATTCATCATTAAATGAATCTACCACAGTTTCGGAAAGCCATTATATCCAGAAGAAACTGCAAGAAACTAGTATAGTTCATCATCATCATCACTACAGCCTATTAACGTCCCACTGCTGGGCACAGGCCTCCACTCTCATAGGAGAGCGGGAATTAGAGCTTAGACCCACCACGCTGCTCCAATGCGGGTTGGCGGGCTTTAACGACTATTATCATGTTAGTGATAATAACCGGGACCGACGCCTTAACGTGCTCTCCGAGGCACGGGGGTGAAACACCGCCAACTTCCAACTCCGGGCTAGCACTGAGAATTTCTTAATTGAAAAACCCAATACCTAACTTTTCATGCCCGACCGGGAATCGAACCCAGGACCTCGTGATCCGCAGTCGACTATGCTAACCACTAGACCAACGAGGAAGTCTAGGCAGGTATAGTTGCTCTTTTAAAATTATTGAACAGCCAATGATATTAAAACATTATATTATTATTATTATTTATTTATTTTTTCTTTATTTGTTTAGGGACTTTTATACTTATGTACATGTCAGCCCCATTATAATCTAAATTTATACAGAAAACAAAATCACGGTAACTTACAACCAAAAAAAACAAAGAGTAGAAAGATATAAAAAAAAAACAATCAAATTAAAAAACAGAAAACACTTTCAAGAAATGAGACTTATGCAATCAAACAGACTAACTGCATCCTTAGATGCGGGACGGGCAAGAATATTCACAAACATATAATATTACCTATTTAAAAACGATGAACTATTATAGTTGATTTTACAATTATATTGATTTTAATAAATTTCACTACAAGATCCTTCTCAAAATATGATTCCAAAAGCCAACTGTTTAGAAATTGATAATGACAACCTAACACTACTAATTTAATTTTATAACAGACTTCTCAAACTTCAAAAAGGATGTTCTGTATTTGACAATATAAATGTATATGTCCCCGTAAGATTGCAAAAACCGTTAGATTGTAATCCAACTAGCGATATTGTAAACAATCGACGGATTGTGAACCGTTCAATGGTCCGAGTGTAAATTTTTGAAATATTCATTGTATTTACGTTTTCTTGTCTCTTTCTTGTAGGTTAGACATAAATGACCAGGTAGTGCCCGGCCGCAGGCCCGGCTCTTAGGTTTTATCGGGTTAATATATCTAACAGATTACAATCTAACGAAAAATAATGCGTTAAATTGTAATCTGTCGAAAGTTTACAATATCGACTACTCATAGTTTCGCAATACTATATAATTAATTGCATAGAAAACTAAATTTTCCATTTCCAGAATTTTTGAATAAAATTTAAACCATCTGTATATTACGAGTATAATGCAGTACTTTTCGATTATCTATATAACATTATACAGATGAGTCTATTCCAAGACTTTTGAATAATTTTCATGCCGATTATGAGCCACAGAGGGTTTTTTTAATAACATGACGTGATATCACTTGCAACCGGAAGGTGAACATTCGCGGCACTATCGGTAAACGGCTCCCTTTCCCAGGATATACGGCAATAAAAATAACTGAAATTCTGTAATCAACTCGGTAGGTATCCAATGATATACAATTTTATAAAATAATTTAAATTTATTTACATACAAAAATACGTACAAAACTAAAGTAATTGCACTTAAATTAAAATAATTAGAAATAAAATCGATTAAGTACCGTTCATATTTTGTATCGAGGAACTTAGGCCCCGTTCACACACGGAAGTCTCACCGAATACGCAGTGGCATACATATATTATACATGTATTAAGCACTAAAGAACTGTCGTAATTATTTGTACAGTATCTACGTATTCGGGAAGATTTACATTACAGTGTGGTATTGAAGGCGTATTTAAATGCTCAGGTTCTTCTAAATATACGTAGGCGGGTACTTAAAGATCCTAATTTTTATATTATTAAAGCCTTTGAACTTAATTCACGGATTTTAAATATGTCTTTGAAACCATATGCTGTCTCGAATTCTTTGATGTTGCAGCAAAAAGTAAATCCTTTCTTCACGTCGTGCCACTCTGTACTTCTCATCCATTCTATTTCGTGACAGATGTCTTTGCAAAGCATGAAAGAGGAGGCTTGGGATAGGGTGATGTCAGGAATGTTGATCTGAATAATGGCGACTGCTGTGCTCTCGTCATGGTTGACTATTACCTGAAACATAGCATAATAATATTATTAAACATTTCAATCTTAATTTGCAATAGAGGTTAACCGCCGAGGTTTTCACGGCCCACAGAGACCGATGAACATTACGGGGACGGACATAGGCTAATTTTCATTCTGAAAGATCAGTTGTATCTGGATGATTTTTAATAAACCTATTCATGTTCAGTAGGTAATGGCTGACAGATGCTTTTTAGTATAGGTACCGCAGAATGAAATAAAAGTTCTTTAAAATCTGAAGTGATAATTTCTGAATTTTCTTTGGTCTGGTCTGGTGTGGAGGCTTCAGCCGTGGCTAGTTACCACCCTACCGACAAAGACGTACCGCCAAGCGATTTAACGTTCCGGTATGATGCCGTGGAGAAACCAACTAGGGGTATGGGTTTAATATGAGGTGATGATGTGTACACCGCTTAGCCTAATCTAGGGCTAAACACTCGGTAAATCACAAATGCGTGTAACACTGGTAATTAGATATATTGGTCTTACTTGCATTACAATATTAATACAAAAATACAAAGCAGAGGAGTTGCTAAAAGAACTCCAAGATGCTTATTGTACTATGGCTTGTAATACTAATATGTACTACTAATATAATTTAATTTAGTATTTATAATTTTTTATATGCATGTTGTGTTAGCCTATATATAATTGGTTGTACATTTAAGATATATATTTTGTATGCGTTTAATCAATTTAATAATGTTATATAATGTAACGACTGTGGCTATCCTGATAAATAAATAAATGAATGGCTTGTATTGTAATGGTCATCTCCTATACAGCGCCGTTGTTCTGCGCATGCCTCGAATTTTGAGTATTTGAAAATAGACTTCGAAGCTATGACTAGCCAGCGTCTAAGGAGTATGCACACCACAAACATAACTACCATACCCCTAAAAGGTTAGCCCGCTACCATCTTAGACTGCATCATCACTTACCATCAGGTGAGATCGCAGTCAAGGGCTAACTTGTAGTGAAAAACAAAGTCAAGACCCTCTTTGGATACCGGTTAATCCTGCGTAGTGTACTACACTTAGCCGGATATACGGTCTCAGTATGTAAGATTGATGACAGGGAGGTCAAGACAGGTACTTCGACTTACGTCTAAGTAGATTAACAAGTGAATATACTATATAATTATTAAAAAATACGACTGCTCTGCCGTAGACACACATACATACATACACGAACCCTGAAAACATAACACTCCTTTTTTGGGCAGTCGTGTATTAAAAAATCCCCCTCGAATGGAAGTACGGCTACCACTGCTACTACGTAACGATACCACAGTCCTAATTAAACCTTTAGAATCTTATTCACATTTTTATTAAGTAAATGATATTTTTTGTGAATCACTGGATATTGAACTATAGTGTTATATATTTTTGGAATCTACTCATCGTTTTCTAGATGATGATTATATAGTTATCTTATTTTCGAATATTTCTTGTGAACATTATTTTAAATTTTACTAGCCTATGTCACCCGGAATAAGCGATTCTAGCGATACCTCATCTATCAAAATCGGTTCAGGCATATAGAAGTTATGGTGGAATATACAAACCCACATACATACAGACATACTTAGAAACATACATACATACATACATGAACCCTGAAAACAATACACTCCTTTTTTCAGGCAGTCGTATAAAAAAATGTACTTATTTCTAATTTTGTTTGTACCTTCCATATATAACGGGGCACCGGTTGTCGCCTGTTGAATCTGTCGATCAAATGCACCGTGTTATGTTTCGGCTGTGCTGGGAGCTTCATCAAATGCGAGGAGCCAGTGTATACCTCCAGCGGGCGATCTAATGCCTTCACTAGCTTTCTTACTCTCTCTTCTACTTCATCCCAATTCTGTAAATTAGCATAATGTTCCTACTTTAACTTCATTCATTTCAGTGAAGCTTAGTGCGAGGAATTAAATCGCGAGGAAATACATAATAGGAAGTCCCTATTCAAACTGCTGAAGGATCTTAGTTAATAATCTAAGTTCCTTTAGAAAACTATTCTAATCATATTCATTTTTCAAAGATCAAATTCGGGTTTTATTATGCAGGCGCAAATAAATCTAAAGATTCAATATCTCAATGCTGCTTTTTGTTTGATTGAATGGATGGAGACGCATAAAATAATGTTACTCTTTGCGACTTCTATTACTTTCTAATATCAAAATTACAAAATTTATTTTACTTGCACTACCTGTTTTATCTTTATTTTTCCTCTCTAGTAAAGGGTTGCCTTGAAGAGATTGTATACAGCAAACAGGCCGCCTTTGCATACTACAGTGAGTTTTATATACTTACCTAATATTATCTATCATAAAATAATTATTTAAAAGTTTTTCATTCATTCATTCCATTTTATAATAATATACATTATTCATAATTTTGATTAGATGATTAAAAATTACGGTGACATATTATTATCTAAAACGTTATTATTATACCTACTGGAGAGAGATAGTCGTGAGATAGTCAGTGTGACTGGGTTCAAGGACTTTGTTACTTTTTGTGTTTGCGTGTAACCACTATCATCATCATAAAAACTCGTCTATTTTGTTAATCAACCGACTTCAAAAAAAGAAGGAGATTCTCAATTCGACTGTATTTTTTTTAATGGTTGTTACCTCCGAACTTTTGACTGGGTCGACCGATTTGGATGATTCTTTTTTTATTTGAAAGGGCATACTTCCCATGTGGTCCCATATAAATTTGTGGTTTTTAAAATATCAACAATAAAATAAGTATTTTGTATGGCGTGTGCTTGTTGTTGTAAAGTTGGCGCGGGAGTTTGAAGTCGGTTGTTTAAAAATATTTTTTTATATTAAATTATTTATCAACAACTAGATGATGCCCGCGACTTCGTACGCGTGGATTGATGTTTTTGATTCCCGCGGGAGCTCTTCAATTTTCCGGGATAAAAAGTAGCCTATGTCCTTCCCCGGGATGCAACCTATCCCTGTACCAAATTTCATCAAAATCGGTTAAGTAGTTGGGCCGTGAAAGCGTAGCAGACAGACAGACATAATATTATATTATGGAATTATGGATATTATCCGAAGTATACCTCTGTACCACATGTACCCCATATCGGTATAACATTTAAATAATTGTATGTTGCGACTCTTTGATATCCTGGTACCACGTCTCTAGGGCTCACCAACTGCCTTTTAGCAAAGCAGCATTTATTGTCTGTACTTAGGCGTTTTCCAGTTAAAGTCAAAATTTTTTTGCGTTGCCACAAACAATGGTACATGTCTCCGAAAACAAAAGGTAAATGTTTACTTTCAACGAAGTCAATTGACTCATCTGGTCCAGTGCTTTCAGTAATTGGATACATGTCTTGCTTAGCATAAAGTGGAAGTTTACTTCGCTTATTAATGCACACATCGTAGATTGCCACAAACTCAAATCCTATATCGTATCCAATTTTTAATAATTCTGTGTTGCCTGGTCCACAGTGGAATCCAGTATTCTTCGTTAACGGTACGATTTTATCTTGACATCTTATATCAGCAAAATCTATATTTAATCCATTTATATTTAATATTGAGTTTTCAACACAGGAACCGTTGAGATGATCACCGACTTGGATGCCTTTAATGTTTATGAGACTGTTTGGGCAAAACATCTGTATGTTATATGTTGCTGGGATCTTAAGAAGTCCATCGGCACTTCGAAGGGCTGGCAGGTTGTTTTCTTCTGGAGATAATAATATGGGCTGGTTCGATTCAAAATTTCGGTTAGTGTTCAAAATGCATTCTGAAAGATAAAAAAAGGTTGTAAAAAATAATGCAGCACTAAGACACAATAATATTTAAAAAGGTGAAAACTTTAAAATTAAGTCTTCTCAAGCCCCGGCCCGGTCATGTCATGCGGTAGTTGGAACAAAAACAAACGACTCCTCTTGTTAGGAATTCTATGAACCAAGGATTAACGATTAACTGCTAAATTAGAATCTTTGTGGTAAAAACAGACCTTTTGTATTAATAATGTTAAAAGTTCGGCTAATTGTTCCAAAATTATTGCTGACTCTGCAACTGTATTGTCCAATACTGCTAGCTTCCATAAAAAATATATGAATCATAGATGGTTCTTCAATAATTTGATCATTTTTCCACCATTCTATCTAGAAAAAAAAATGAAATATTTTCCTCTGAGGCGATACTAAAGAAATTACGCTAAGGATATAGGATACTTTTTAAACCGGATAATGGAGTTCCCAGAGGATTAAATAACATTAAATTCTTGTTAGTATTACAACATGTCAGTCAGTGATGCTCGTACGATATTCGAAATTTATTCAGATTAAAAAGGTATAGATTTCAAAAGCAATATTTCGAAATTTAGATATATGAGGCAGAATTTAGTGCATACGATAAAATAAAATAATAATACTATTCATAAAAATATATATTAACTTGCAGTCTCTTATTTATGGTGTTTTCCGATTTTTAGTTTTCAAACGTTTTAGATAAAGAATAAGTTTGATTTTTGCGTTACACAAGACTTACCTGAGGCTTTGGTTCACCACGAGCATCGCATGATAAAGCAGTGACAGAACCATCAGTGAAATCAATATCGGTTTCTTCATCAGTAGTAAATGTTGGCTTGGAACCAACCATGACGCGATAATGAGCCGAATGGGAGTCTATAAAATTGCTCACACGACAACTGTATAGACCAGAGTCACTTGTATTCACATTGTGTAGAATTAAATCCCCGTCTATAATGAATCTTCCATTCTGAAATGAAATGTGAATTATAAAATTGATTTAAAATAGAAATATAAATTATTCTAATAATAGAATTGCATTCTATTATTAGAATTCAGATCTGTTTCATAACTAAGTACTTTTGTAAAACATTATAATATTATGATAATAATATGTAAAGTTTGTAAACGGGAAAATGCTGCACTATTAGGGTATAAATTCAAATATGAAAGATTACCTTGAACCAGCGTATTAAGTCACTTTTTCTATGAGATATTCCACAGTTAGGTCTGAACGTATTTCCCTCTTCTAGCTTAAGTATTGTATCTTTAATACCAACTGGATTTAGGGAATCTGTAAAAATTAAGAAATTTCAAGTTATATATATACTTATTATGCTTGACTTTTTAAATCTAATAACGAGAATTTATTTAAAATATAGGTAAATTTCAATAATAATATCATGATTAAATGAAAGAATAAATAATTTTACTCTAGAAAACACCCTTATTGTGGAAAAATATTGTGATTTTGTATGTCTCATTAATTATTTTCATTATTTTTTACAATAACCTGAGTTGTTCGCGCTTTTTTTGAACCCCCGACGCAAAAAGAGAGGGGTGTTATAAGTTTAACGTGTCTGTCTGTGTATCTGTGTATCTGTCTGTGGTATCGTAGCTCTCAAACGGATGAACCGATTTTCGTTTAGTATTTTTTGTGTCATAGATAATTTTATCCCGAGTGTTCTTAGCCATGTTTCATGAAAATCTGTTCATCCGTTTTTTTCTAGTCGGGGATTTTTTTAAATTTGTAATTTATAGGTACTTGTTATTAATTTGAAGTTGGAACTTGAAGTTCACATAATATATTATGTCAAGGTAAAAAATTTTGCAAACGTATTAAATTATACTACGCATGCAAAGAACCACGATTACTAAAATAAATTATTGATTATGTGGGAGGTAATAGAAAATTCCGTCGCAGGCTTTGCAAACCATGTACATTTGTGAAGCTATAATTATAAAGCTGTTATAAGGTAACGTTTTATTCGTAACTCACCGAGAACAATAACCTTATAGTTTTCGAAGCTGGAACCCAGTAAGTTTTCTGCTTTGCATATATAGACACCTGCGTCATTTTCGTCTATATTTTTTATAATCAGTGTTCCATCTTTATCAAGGTCAAACCATTCAGTGCCTGAAATTTATTAATAGTATAAAGCATGGCTAACATTCATGGCTACTTTTTAAAAATCATTAAATTCATTTCTACTACTTTTATTTCTATAGTCATAAAAATCTTAAACAGACTTGTCAATAGATTAATAATTAAAAGAACTCAAAAAGCTGAACTCAAGAAAGCCTTTTTAAATAAAATTTATTATTTTATTCGATCAATGGTTAGGTTCGTTAAACCAGTTATTGAAAATTAGTATGGATTTAAAATAATATTTCGTCGCCCCGATGATGAAAACTTTAAAAACATCATGATTTTAGTATATTATGATTTTATAAATTAAATTATTTTTTTCCAAATTTTTACTTTACTCTAGTCTATAAAATATGATCGATTGGGTCCATGGACGATAGAAGCTGCTACAATTGGAAAAGTGCCAGAAAGAAAACTAGATGGCGCTGCTCTATAAATACCCAAGGTATCGTTGTGTTTACAAGAAACGTATAATAATCTGATGGTTTATCACTATCGGCACTCTGGTTTCCCTTCAAAACGCATAAATCTTTCGCCTTTTACTAAAGATTTCCGTGGAGGGGAACACTCAAATGAGTCTTAAAATTTTTGATGCCCTACGTTCGTAGGGCTTATACTACTCTTTTATTATACTACTGCCTGAAAAAATTAGTAAATTATTTTCAGGCAGTCGTATAAAAAATTATGAGTAGATTAAAATAGCTATTTATGCAACTGTATCGTAATGAGGGTCATTTTAATTCGAGTGCTGTTTTTTGATACGAGGCTTGCCGAGTATCAAAATAGGATAGTACGAGAATTAAAATGACTAATTAGGTACAGAACAGTTGCATACAAGATTTTATCTACGACAAGGACGTCTTTATAATTTTTTACTTTATAAATTAATAAAAAAGTCAAATGCCAGAACCCAGAGCCGCTAAGCTATAGGTATCCTATTTATGAAGATAACCATATCGATACAGCTACGACTCTTAACGATACAGCTCCCATACAACGAACTGTATCGTTATGAGAAGCAAACACGAAAGAGGGTTCAATTCGACATAGTTGTCAAATTCGAAATTGAAACTTTTCGATGCTGGAGTAGATAAAATATATAACATTATAGTTCAATATCCAGTGATTCACAAAATAATATCATTTAATAAAAATGTGAATAAGATTCCAAAGGTAATTAATGACTGGTATCGTTACGTAGTAGCAGTGGTGGCCGTACTTCCATTTTTTACTACACGACTACCCAAAAAAGGAGTGTTATGGTTTCAGGGTTCATGTATGTATGTGTGTCTACTGCAGAGCAGTCGTATTTTTTAATAATTTTAATTATATTCACTTGTACCGCACACTAACTGAATTATTAGAGAATTGCATTTGTGTTGGTAGTGACTAGCAATACAAATGCAATTCTATAATAATTAAATGTATGAGATATGTACTGAATATTAATAAACAATTATTTATCAATTAATATAAACATTTTAAAATATTTGTTGTATGACTTTTTCACGTTGCAGTATTTTCAATTATTTTCAGAACGTAACTCGAGTGTTGTTGACAAGTATTTATAGGCCTATTACACTGCCATTGACACAGGGCCCTGTAGTAAGGGTGGGCGTAGCCGCTAGTTATAGCGTCGCTTATTACACAGCAATAAGGACCAAATTAGGGACCCTTTCTTCCTAAATCTTAATACACTACACTGATTTAAATTTTAGGCTCCCTGTGAAAAGTGCAGTGTTTGTTTGTTTGTTTTAATGAGAACCTCCTCCTTTTTTGGAAGTCGGTTAAAAATGTCTTTATTATTCAATCAATTATATATACATAGTTTATAACCTAGTACTAGGCAAAACAGAAATATGCATAAACAGTTTATCAGGCTAAAAACACCTCTTTTAAACTTACCAACTTCTAATATTTACATTTTTGACACCTTAATTAAAACAACACAATTGAATAAGAACTTCTTATGCTAACCTTAGTGGTACGGTTAACACTTATAGGCAGTGCAGTGTAATAGGCCTATTAATGTTAATATGAATTTTTTCTTGTTTCAAAATCTATTAACTTTCAACATTAGGAATTATAATTGCAGTATGTTAATAAACTGCACTATATTAATTGTTAAGTATAGGTTACCTGTAACTATATTTAATCCATTTTCAAACGTCCATGTAACTGTTGGTTCCGGATGACCTTCAACTATGCATGGAAGCCTCAAAACTAAGTCACCTCTTACAGCTTCGATAGTTTTGTCTCGTAATGTGTTAACTATAGTTGGTGGGGCTGTAATTCAAAATGTTTGTAAATTAAATTCAATTTTAATTCAAATTCAATTTAAATTCAAAATATTTGCAATCAATTAATTAAAACTTAATTAAAAATTTGTTGCTTTTGTACCTACCTAATTAAAAATTGTGCTATCTAATTAATTAATCTTCTACAATGTAAAATTTTATTTCATAAAATGAAGAAAGAAGAAAATGTCAACATTAAAAAAAGATTCTCACAAGGTAGCTATCGAGATATAAGTAAGTAAGTAACGTATAAAAATTAAATTAAATCTATTCAAGTAACAGATATAAGAAAAGATTTTTGACGACCTCCGTGGCCTCGCCTCGGCCTCGTTGAGCGCTGTTGCCTTAACGTGCGGAGTGCGGTTCGATCCCGGCAGGGACAATTTGTAATTTCGAATTTTCCCTGGTTTGGGATGGTGGTAGGCTTCGGCCGTGGCTAGTTACCACCCTACCGACAAAGACGTGCCGCCAAGCGATTTAGTGTTCCGGTGCGATACCGTGTAGAAATCGAATAGGGGTATGGGATTAGTGTAACTGCCATGCCCCTAACCGCTAGTACCATCTTAGACTGCATCATCACTTATCATCAGGCGAGATCGCAGTCAACGGCTAACTTGTAGTGGATAAAAATGATAAAGATAACTTACCGTTCACATTAACTTCATAAGTGATATTAGACAAACTCTTAGGGTTGCTGGCCACGCATGTATATAAACCTTCATCACTTAATTGGACTCGTTCTATTATAACGGAGTTTGTGATAATATGTTTACTGAAATAATTATTTTTGAAGTGAAACTTCTTTTTAATCGTAAGCAAAAAATGCAATGAAAATGCGACACCAAAAAGAGACAAACATATTCATAAATAGGATTTAGTCTGCGAAAGAACGAGATAGAATACAAGTTATATTTATTTCATTCTCTCGTAGGCTAGTATTCTGAAGTTTTACTCTGCCGTATGTGAATTGCACACACACACTTTTGTTTTTCATTTATCATCACTAGTAAAGGACCAATGAGTAACCAGCATCATAATCGTTTTTTTTTAGTGTTTAATCTTCACGATTCGATTATTTAGAGTAAGTAGGCAAAAGGTTTGATTTGTAAGCTGCATTTCATTATTATTCTTCTGTAGCAGTTTTTTTTTAATATTATGGACCGATGAAATGGACACATTTTTTTATATTTGAGGGCACTAACTGCTGGCGACCTCTACAATAGTCGGTCTGGCGTCATTTTCGTCAGAAGAAACTATTGAACCAGGTTACAATAACGTGTCCAAAAACAAAACAACTTCATATCTACATACTCTCTCATAAGTCTCAAGTGGCTGACTAAAATTAGGTATATAATTATTCAGAAGAAAAGAGTAGGTATACTTTTCTTCCAGAAAATATAACCTAACAATTCAAATTACAACAATGAAATAAACTAAAATCTAAATTAAAATATCGATGGCAGTGTGCCCAAACGCTGCAGCTGGGTGCGTTACCCCGCTGATTAGCCAAACTTATAATATGGCCAGCCTTCCGGTCATCTGCGGACTCTGTGAGACGAGAAGATAGATCCTTAAAAAAGTATCTAGCATCTTCACCCCACGACCCCAGGGTAAACAGACAGGGGTTCTTTTCTTCTAAATAATTATTTTATTGACTCAAAATGTTTCCAGCTCATTATAATACTTAATATGGTGGAAAGTCATAGATTTGATCGTAAGTAGTATCAACACACTATTGGTAGGTACCTTATAGATTTTGGTGCTATTTTGGAATCCTTGCTGAAGAATATCCAATTAATATTCGGTTTCGGGAAACCATCAGCAAAACAAGGAAGTACTAGTGGATCCCCTACTTTAAGTTCTATAATGCTTTGTTTCGGCGATTCTATATTCACAGGAACTAAAAAAAAATTTACGGTTCAGTGGAATAAAATTTGTATCAATACGGAATAGAAGTATCTAAGTTCCTATTAAAGAATGATTAAGATTAAAAGTACAAAAATTACTATGGAGGTGACCATGTATTTCGTTCTTCAGATGTTTCTGAGCTGAGAAAGGGGTTGTTTGAAATTTATATGGAGCCTGGGCCAGGTATTTGTACCGTATTTTAAAATGTTCGGGGTCATAAAATAGTAACATTTTTTTCTTTATTTCTTACTAAAAAGTTCAATTTACGAGGTACAGTGCGAAATTATTTTACAAAATAAAAGCGCAACAACATGCGTCCATTTTGAAATTGACGTATATTTTACGTGTCATGATGACATTTGACATAAAAATAACCTGAGAAATGAGAATTAACCTTAAAATATCCAACAGCAGTCAGCGAGTCGATCGAAAAATTTCATTTTACAAGTTGTCGGAATAAATAATAATGAGATAGGTTTATGTATTCTCGTTTATGTTATCTCCACGTTTGACCATAGAAATGACATGTAACGTCATTACAAACATAGACAACGAAAAAAAAGGTGGATACGCTGCGAGAGTTGCTATTCTACAAATATACCCAATTAAACATTTTATTTTTGTACCTCTTAATCACTGTAAAACTGCAAAAAAGCATATTTTATTTTATTTTCTATGATTTTGTACTATTTTTTGGAATACTGTACAAGTACCTAACAAGTACCTGGTCCAAGGTGGTAACAACCCCTTTTATTTAAAACTAGCGAATGCCCGCGATTTCGTCTGCGTGGTTTGAGGTTTTTTGGTTCCCGCGGGAACTCCTTAATTTTCCGGGATAAAAAGCCTATGTGCTATTCTAGACAATAATCTATCTCTGTGCCAAATTTCAGCCAGATCCGTTCAGACGTTGGGGCGTGATTGAGTAACAAACATCCATACATCCATCCAAACTTTCGCATTTAAAATATTACTTATTTTATTTAAAATAATTTAAACGTAATCAACTCACCAAAAATATCTAGGTGTACGTCTTTGTGCGCTTTTCCTAATGGGTTGGACGCTTCACATGTATAGACACCCCTGTCGTCAACTGAACCTCTGAAACTAATGAATTTTATTATGTTAAAAGGTTGTAATTATTACTTACACAAGGAATTTTTTTTAGTACCTACTAATGAAGGTAATTTTTTGGAACACAATTTGTTCACTATTACGTTGACACAGAAGATTCACACACAAAGTTATCCTTACGAGGTCATTAAACTACTAGGTACTTATTTTTAAATTTCTAGCGACCACGACAAAGATCCCGCTGCAAGATCGCTACATGAATCGAGTACGTGATCAAAAACTAATTTTTATGTATGATTATTTAAAATGGGGGAATATATATTTGCCAGGTTGCCAATTAATAACAACTAGCCGCTAGTATTTTTAATTAAAATAAAAAAGTGGTGCCATCTAGGTGGCACAAAGTAAACTAAATTAACTTGGACGCAAACTTAGATTTACTTTACTTTTACACCAATTCCTCGGTCGCAGTATGAATAAGCCAACGGCACAGTGCTTGTCGATAGTTATTAGCTTACCTCAAGGTATTGTCCTTATAAATTTTGTATTTGTTTGTAGCCTTTATTTCTAATCCATCGATAAGCCATCGAACAGTTGGATTAGGTACTCCATCAACCAAACAAGTTATTTGTATTAATTCGCCTGCCTTCAACAGTCTATTTGTATCATCAATTTTTACAACTGGCGGATCTAAATAGATCATAACGAAACTTATTAACTTGGTATAATTATGACAAAAGCTGTTCGAGTGTAATTTTTCAAACCCCAAGTAGACTATCCATGCATTTACAAATTCCTCATTGCAATCACCAATCGGCGTTTATTTCATTGACTTCCATAATCTCATTGTCTTGGCAATAAAGCTAGTTGACCCCAACAATAATTCCTCAGGCGACGAAACTTTACAGTATGATAAAGTATCAAAAGTTAAACGTATATCAAAAATATCCAATAAAAAATCAGAAAGGAAGTAAGGTTTTTATGCTATACAAAGCAGGAAGGTCGGAAGGATTATCGCGTAAACGCAGTTTAGGTTTGATAATAAAATCGGTTTAAATATCGATGTTCTGCATGATTATTTTGTTTGATATTTCGGTTTTGAGTGTAAATATTACCTTCTATTATTTTAAAAAGAAATTGAGAAAATATTCAGTCATCAAAATTATGTTTTAAGTATAAATACCTAACTTCCGCGTGGATATTTTTGCATAAGTTTTGGTTCATGCCATAATACAACCCTGCCAAGTTTCAACGACTGAGGATTTAATGCGGGGTTCTCCATACAACGAACTGCCCCATTGCATAAACTAACTGGGCGGTGTCCGGGTGAAACCGGACAAGAAAATGATAACAGGCAGCTCGCGTCCCATCTTATACATACAAAAATACACCGTAACCTAAATACAAAAGAATAAATTAGACGTGACGACCTCCCTGGCGCAGTGTCGAGCGCTGTTGTCTTATCGTGAGGAGGTCCCGGGTTCGATTCCCGGCAATTTGGGAATTTATAATTTCTGAATTTTCCTTGGTCTGGTCTGGTGGGAGACTTCGGCCGTGGCTAGTTACCACCCTACCGGCAAAGACGAACCGCCAAGCGACTTAGCGTTCCGGTACGATGTCGTGTAGAAACCAACTAGGGGTATGGGTATAATCACAGATATTGTTTAGATACGGTTTAATAATATAACTGCCATACCCTTAATAGGTTAGCCCGCTACCATCTTAGACTGCATCATCACTTCCCATAAGGTGAGATCGCAGTCAAGGGTTAACTTGTAGTGGAATAAAAATATATTTTTAAACAACCGACTTCAAACTCCCGCGCCGACTTTACAACAACAAGCTATACAAAGTACTTATTTTATTGTTGATATTTTAAAAACCGCTCGACCGATTTCGATAAAATTTATATGGGACCACTTGGGCAGTATGCCCTTTCAAATAAAAAAAGAATCATCCAAATCGGTCCACCCAGTCAAAAGTTCTGAGCAATCTGAGGTAACAAACATTATGGTTTATAGACTTTTTTGGCGTCTATATCTGTCGCATAATAGTGCGTTTTCCTTCGAAATTAGTAGGTTAATCCATATTTTTTCGTTAAATCATTTCTTTCTGGCATTAATAAAAACAAATTACGTACATACAACGAATAAATCCAAGTCTCGAAAATCTACTCCAAAATCATTATATGCGAAGCATCTATAAGCCCCAGCGACTTCTGCGTCAACTTTCTCGATATTAATGCTTCCTTTGCTACTGTCATCTCTCTGTTGTACTATTAATTGAAATACACCTGTATAGTTTTCATTATAAAACCATAGAAATTTCGGCTCTGGCCTGCCATTTGTAAGCCTAAAAAAACAATAATTATAATATTATATTTAATCTGCGAGAAAGAATTTTAAAAAAGGTACATAACGTATAAAAATAAAAGTCACAACAGTTTGTACACTTTTTTATCGCATTAAATTCCCAGATAACTACAGACTATAGTACCTACGCTTTATAGTATAACCAAAGCACTATTACCTATTCTATGGTATAACTAGCTGATGCCTGCCACTTTGTCCGCGTGGAATAAATTTTTTGATTCCCACGGGAACTCCTTAATTTTCCGGGACAAAAAGTAGGCTATGTCAGTCTCCAGGTTTTCAACTATGCCCATGCAAAAATTCACGTCGATCCGTTGCTCCGTTACAGCGAGATTGAAGGACAAACCAACACACAAACTCACTTTCGCATTTATAATATACGATATGATTATAATAGTATGAACTATCTAAACGACGACGCAACGTGACGACCGGTCATTCGATGCATTTTTTACTAGCTGATGCCCGCGACTTTGAGGGTTTTTGGTTCCCGCAGGAACTCCTTAATTTTTCGGAAAAAAGTAGCCTATGTGCTAATCCAAATTATAATCTCTTAATATCTCTATGCCAAATTTTATACAGATCCGTTCAGCCGTTCTGGCGTGATTGAGTACTTAACAAACATCCATCCATCCAAACTTTCGCATTGATAATAATCTTTAATTATATATTAAACAAAGTCGGATTTGTTCGAACACTTATAACTCTAGAACGGCTGGACCAGTTTTTTGTATTTTGCTCCGTCCCGAATAGCAGAATAACTATTAAAAACATTGGAAAATTGAGGACAAACTAAAATAAAAGAAAAAACATTTTCCCATGCAAAATGTTCATGGATTTCGTAACGTGATTTTTGGAATGGGTATATGGTTGAGGACCTGGAGAGAGTCATAGGCTACTTTTTATCGCGGAAAATTAAGGAGTTCCCGCGGGAATCAATAAAAGTTAAACCACGCGGACGAAGTCGCAGGCATCAGCTAGTATTAGTATAGATTTGAAAGAAAAGGCAGCATCGATTTCTTTCGAAAAAAGTTTGTTTTTTTATGAATTTTGAATATTTACCTGCATGATAATTCTACGCTGGAACCGTTTACGACATGGTATTGACTACTGGTGCTTTTGTCTATTCTTGGAGGCTCTGGAAAAATAATAAGGATGTGTTTTGAATGATTTTGTATTATATGTAGGTACTATTTTTTTATTTTTGAACTAGTTGATGTCCGCGACATGGTCCGTATGAATTCAAGTTTTCAAAAATCCCGTGGGAACTCTTTCATTTCCCGATATAAAAACACTAATTCCCCGGGATGCAAACCACGTCTGTAGTCTGTACCAAATTTCGTCAAAATCGATTGAATAGATGCGCCGTTAAAGCGTAGCAGACAGACAGACGGACGGACAGACACACTTTCGCATTTAAAATATTAGTATGGATTAGTATAGATTTTTTATGGATTTACTTTCGTTATTCTTAACTGCACACAACTCGTATTTCTATTGCGACTCCTAGCAGGATTAATTGTCTTTTTATATGTAAGGATTTGACTTCAAAAAAAGGGATTTTAATTTATAACGTATCCATTCTAATATTACAAACGCGAAAGTGCGTCTGTCTGTCAGTCTGCTAAGCTTTAGCTTTAAGCATCTGTTCAATCGATTTTGAAATTTGGTACAGACTACAGACGTGGAATGAGTCTTTTTATACGACTGCCTGAAAAAAGTAGTATATTGTTTTCAGGGTTCATGTATGTATGTAGGTATGTATGTATGTATGTGAGTTTGTATATTCCACCATAACTTCTATACGTCTGAACCGATTTTGATAAATGAGGTATCGTTAGAATCTCTAGCTTATTCCGGGTGACATAAGCTAGTAAAATTTTAAAAAAAATTGATGGGGCGACCATGGTCCCGCATTAAAGACTAAAGTTGAAAAAAAATATTCGGAAATAAGATTAACTATATAATCATCATCTAGAAAATGATGAGTGGATTCCAAAAATATATAACACTATAGTTCAATATCCCGAGTGACACAGGCTATATTTTTTTGAAAAATTCAATACGGGCTACGGCAGAGCAGTCGTATTTTTTATTAATAATTTTAATTATATTCACTTGTTTGACGATCCCTCTGCCGCAGTGCTGAGCGCAGTTGTCATAACGTGCGGAGGTCCCGTGTTCGATACTCCGGCAGGGTCAATTTGGGCATTTATAATATCTGAATTATCCTTGGTCTGGCCTGGTGGGAGGGTTTGACCGTGGCAAGTTACCACCCTTTTGGCAAAAACGTGCCCCCAAGCATTTTAGCGTTCCGTACGATGCCGTGTAGAAACCGATTAGGGATATGGGTGTAATATTACTGCCATGCCCGTAACAAGTTATCCCGCTACCATCTTAGACTGCACCATCAGTGAGATCGTAGTCAAGGGATAACTTGTGTAGTGGATAAAAAAATCGGGAAATCAAAGAGTTCCCACGGGATTTTTTTAAAACTTGAATTCATACGGACCAAGTTGCGGACATTAGCTTGTTTTTTTAACCCCCGACGCAAAAAGAGAAGGGTGTTATAAGTTTTAAGTGTCTGTTTGTGTATCTGTCTGTGGTATCATAGCGCCCAAACGGATGAACCGATTTTCGTTTAGTTTTTTTTTGTGTCATAGATAATTTTATCCCGTGCGTTCTTAGATATATTTCATGAAAATCTGTTCATCCGTCTGAAGGTCATCAGCTTTTTTCTTAATCTGTTACTTCCTTATTATGTCGGGGGTAGTTTTAAATTAGTAATTTTATACTTTTTTAATAAGCGAGTTCAGTAACGTCAAGCTTTTACTATAATTTACCTGTGCCTGATATGTATATTTCAAAATCAAATCGTTCTGCATGAACACCATTCGAGGCTTGAACTTTATAACTTCCTCTTACTTCAGGTTTCATATTTTTGATTGTTAAAGTACTATTGTCATGAGAAATAGTAAAATATTCACTATTACGTCCTATTTCTTCATCATGTTTATACCAAACAATGTGAACGTCTGGTACTGATTCTATGTTAAGTTCCACTTGTTTTGTTGTCCCATATTCAATAGTCATATCTGTAAAAAGATAAAAATTATTTTGTATACATCTAATACGTGTTATATGACGATTATTTAAATCTTCATATAATTTATTACTACAACTTACCTGATGGATATTCAAGCACGTTGAAGAAACTGTTGATTTTAATTTCAGCGGAAACCTTATCCTGCCCAATAGTGTTATTAGCTAGACAAGTCACTATACCATTCGCTTCTACCTTGGCTAAGTGAAGAATACTCATGTAATCATATGGAAGAGAAACTGCACTAACCTTAAACAGACAGTTATTACGTTTCATAAAAAAGTTTCAAGAAGTTGCGACGCTGAAGTGATATTGCGTTGAGCACATATTCCGAAAAACCGATACACATTATTTACTAGCTGATGGCTTTGACTTCGTCCGCCTGATGGAGGTTTTTGGTTTCCGTGGGAAGACCTTAATTTCCCGGGATAAAAAGTAACCTATGTGCTATTCCAGACTATAATCTATCTCTGTGCCTAATTTCATCCAGATCCGTTCAGCCGTTCTGGCCTGATTGAGTAACATCCATCAATCCATCCAAACTTTCGCATTTGTAATATTAGTATCGACGTATTATGTTGGAGTCCCACGGTGCTAGAATAAGAACCTCTCTTCATAAAATACTATTTCTTTGGGTTTTGGTATTCCTTTGGGTTTAATATTGATAATATTACCTTTATATTATTACCTTCTGCCTCGTTGGTCTAGTGGTTAGCATAGTTGACTGCGGATCACGAGGTCCTGGGCTCGATTCCCGGTCGGGCATAAAAGTTAGGTATTGGGTTTTCAATTAAGAAATTCTCAGTGCCAGCCCGGAGTTGGAAGATGGCGGTGTTTCACCCCCGTGCCTCGGAGAGCATGTTAAGCAGTCGGTCCCGGTTATTATCACTAACATGATAATAGTCGTTAAAGCCCGCCAACCCGCATTGGAGCAGCGTGGTGGGTCTAAGCTCTAATTCCCGCTCTCCTATGAGAGTGGAGGCCTGTGCCCAGCAGTGGGACGTTAATAGGCTGTAGTGATGATGATGATGATTATTACCTTTGAAGGTAGTAATGCGCCTTTCTCATCGATCCAAATTACATCTGGCTTAGGATATGCCGTAACTTTACAACGGAATGTCAAAGGCTTTTTATATTTTGCATTCACCGTGACTCCTTCTAAGATAGTCACTTTAGGTGCCAAATTTTTTACTATCTCTGCATCTGTAACAAAAAAATATTTTCAAGAGGTAACTAAAATTGTAAAAAAAACGTTAGCTATCAATTTTTTTGCCATGTCTGATAGAAACTAAACTACACTAAACTACGCTAAGCTTACTTATATATTATATCAATTTTTTTCGGAACCGGCAGGTGTTTTTTATATGTATTTAAGTTTAGAAACTTTCCTCGTGTGTGAAGCACTGTAATACAAAAAAAAAAATATTCATAGATTGTTTACCTAGATCAGGTTTTTGATACTCCACAGTTGTTGGTGATGACCTAGTGATCTTTTCATTTGAGGGTGTGTAACCATGTACCTAAAAATTAAATCATTTATCAACTTCATAATGTCATCAAAAAATTGGGTTAGAAATTGGTACATACTCGTTAAACAATCGGGTTCGATAGATAGATAGATGTGTGAATGAGCTTATGATGAAATTTTTGTAAAGGCGTATCTGGAAACTAATACGTATGACCCGGTGACAGCGTCGCTAGTGATAGATATGGGAAATAAAATTTAAAAAAAAAACTAAACAGGCACAAAAGTTAGTTCCAATTTTGGCCACCGGATTCATCGATTAGTAAGTCAATGACTGGATCAGATAAGTTCTCACCGGATCTAGATCTTGTTTTGGAAGGTAGTAACATTACTTCCGCTGAAGATGGCCACAAAGCTGAATAGCTTTTTGGAAGCACAGACCTCCACTCTCAAAGGAGAGAATAAATTTAGAGCTAGGACCCACCTCGAATCTCCAATGCGGGTTAGCTGGCTTTATCGACTATCATCATTTCAGTGATAATAACTGGGGCCGACGGCTTAACGTGCTCTCACCGCTTACTTCCAACTCCGGGCTAGCACTGAGAATTTCTAAACAGAAAAACCCAATACCTACCAATTTTTCTGCAGAGCGGGAATCGAACCCAGGACCTTGTGATCCAGGCAATTTTACTTCACCTCGCGGAAAGATGTGATTTATAACGTAAAGAAAGATATGCACAATTTATATCATAATATTATAGTTGTTTCATTTTGTGTCTAATACTCACTTATTCTTCTGCATTTCTATGTAAAAAAAACTTACCAAAATTTTAAATGAACCTGTAGGCGGATATAAGGGGTCGGAAGTGTAAAACTGTTGCTCCTCATTCACAAGTTGTAGAGGTTCCTCCATAATGTAATTGTCATTTTCATCTCTGAATTCAACCATTTTCAGTAAAACATCTCTGTCATTGTTTTCTAATTCAATTGATAAAAACGATGGTTGGTCTAAAAAGAAAACCAATTTTTTATCAAAACTAAAAAAAAATGATAATGATAATCTAATCTAATAATAACATATAGGCTACTGTTTATCCCGGAAAATTAAAGAGTTCCCGCGGGAACACTAAAACAATCTATCGCTGACATCAGAACCGTCTGGTTTCCAAAGTTGATAACTCATACAGTTACTGCCAATAAATATAACACCACCACTCTCCAAGAAATATATAGGCAAGGTAGATTAGTAAGTGTGTGTCTTAGTAGAGGTGCAATTGAACTAACCTGGTATAGGCTTGGTAGAGGTCTCGTTTATAGTTGATGGGATAAAAGTAGAAAAACCATGCTGAAAAGTCACTGATGTTGATCCAGTAACAACCACTGATTTTGGTCTGCTGCTGTCATCCTTATTTAAAACAATCGTGTAGTTGCCAGGTTTCGTCTTCAATTTACCAATCTAAAATGAAAGAAAGTAGTAGGTAACATAATATTTATCGTTCAATTTCATTAGCATCATATCAGTCTGCGGACGTCTACTAAAATGACAGCATTAAAAATATTGCTAATCCTTTCATAATACTCCCTGCGGAAAGTAACAACTAGATTTATAGCTGACATTTTAGTTTAGTTTAGAGATAGCTCTATACAGAATTGACCGTATTGTAGGACTTTTTGGTTTTCTTGTCCGTTAAAGATTGCTATAAAAGCGCCATAATAACTGATGAAACCGTGGCTTTTGAAATATTTTTATTCGATGCCCGTGTTACAGAATTGTTTTTAACCAGGGATAAGACGGCTTTCGCTTGCCTATGATAATCCGTTTTGAAAGATGAGGTCTAGGTTGGAGCGCGCTTGTCTGGAAGATACCTTTTCACTCTTGACTAGATTCGTTCACTAATTTCTATTGCGCAGTTTAATAAACCTCATTGCGTTTGTTGATGGATTATGCATAGGATTTTTAAGATGGATAGGATTTTTATCCACTACAAGTTAGCCCTTGACTGCGATCTCACCTGATGGTAAGTGATGATGCAGTCTTAGATGGCAGCGGGCTAACCTGTAACTTGTAAGGGACATGGCAGTTATATTAAACCCATACCCCTATTCGGTTTCTACACGGCATCGTACCGGAACGCTAAATTGCTTGGCGGTACGTCTTTGCCGGTAGGGTGGTAACTAGCACGGTCAAACCCTCCCACCAGGCCAGACCAAGAAAAATTCAAATATTATGAATTCCCAAATTGACAGGAGATCAAACCCGGGTCCTCCGCACGTTAAGACAACAGCGCTCAACACTGCGCCACGGAGGTCGTCGAAAAATATGATGATGATGTTTTAGAAGAAACCCCGCGTTACGACTGCTGCGCGCACTACAGGTCCAGTGCCCTCTGTAATCATCGCGCGGCGCTCACAAAAGTTACCGAAGTTTTTTTAAAAGTAATTAATTATTTTAAATTAAATACTCACAGAAGTCCTGCCCGTGGCCGTAATTGTTTCAACGTCAACTTCATCATGATCAGGTCCATATATACGGTACCGTGGATTGTCGGCCGACACAGAAACTTTCACGTCCCATATCTTGCTGTCTACTGTAAACTACAAAATATTTTTGTTTGAAGCGCGCACGCGTAAAGCTACGTATAATGTATGCATAATTCCATACTATGATATTATAAATGCGAAAATATTCTGTGTGTTACCATTCTCTCGGCCCATCTGATAAACCGGTAAACAAATATTTTACATCCCGGGGGTGAGCAAATGCTTTTACTATTACCAACCTACTATTATTTTACTATAACTATGGACCGGGGCATTATCTTGTCATCATACTAATATTACAAATGCGAAAGTGTGTTTATTTGTTAGTTTGTCCTTCAATCACCTTGCAACAGGGCAACGGATCGACGTGGATTTTGGCATGTGTATAGTTGAGGACCTAGAGAGTGACATGGGCTGTTTCTTATTCCCGCCGAAAAGAAAAAAAAACTTAAACCACGCGGACGAAGTCGCGGGCATCAGCTAGCCTTACATAAATTATATGGATGTGAATGACTAGACTGAACGGAACTTCTTCCGCGTGGATTAGGGTTATGAAAAATGTGGGAACTATTTGATTTTACTGGTAAACATATTCTTTATCAGTCTCGTTGATATTTTTTTTATTTCACTACAAGTAAGCCCTTGACTGCGAGCTCACCTGGTGGTAAGTAATGATGCAGTCTAAGATGGTAGCGGGCTAACTTGATGGCAGTTAAGTTTAATCCAAACACGTCATTTACGTGCATAAAATGGGCCTTGAAAATAGTACAGACAGACATAGGTACTGGCATACACAGTTTCGCAAAAAGTAATTATAATATTATTTTAGTCTGAGTATGGTTTAGTAACTAGTTAACAGTTACTTGATTATAGAATAAACTTACCATGACATTTTTAGTCTCGTCTCTACTTGGAATAGTTTTTTTTCTCAGCGTAGTCTGCTTATGTTTTATCGATTGTATGATGTAATCAATAACCTACAAGAGAAAAACATATTCTTCATTAAATCTCTATTAATTCTGTTATAAAGAAAGGTACATACAATGAATCCTCAAGCCTGCAAGGTTAGCATTGAAAGGCCCTTTCATATAATACACCTACGAAGCTATAGGTAATGACTAGAGAGCTTACCTAACGCTATCCCACTTCGACTAACAAATTAAAGCGAGAGGTCCAGTAGTGTCCGATCTCTCGCTTTTGTTCGGCAGTTGAAGTGGGATAGCAATGAATGGAATTGGCTTGAAAAGTAGATGGAGAGGCACTCTAATTACCTATGTACTTAGAGTGCCTCTCCATCTACTTTTTATTCCTTCGTGGATACACCATAAGTACTTCGATCTAGTATCACAGAAAACGTAATACTTTACGTAATTAGGGTTCCGTACCAAAATGGTAAAATGGAACCCTTATGGTGCGACTTTCTCCGTCTGTCTGTCCGTCTGTCCGTCCGTCACACTCGATTATTTCAGTAACTACCGAAGCTATCGACATGAAATTTGGAATAGTTGTGTATATTAGTGGCCCAAAGACACTGGAATTAAAAAATATTGGAAATTATTTTTGTTCTTATTTAAAAAGGGGGGAAAATCTGAGGGTTGAAATTTAAAAGTGAGATAACTGTAGTACTGTGTGGGGTATCATATGAAAGGGTAAATACTTTGTACATTCTAAAACAGATTTTTAATTATTTTTAGTTATGATAGTTTTTGTTTTTATCGGGGAAAATGTCTAAAAAAATACCGTTCCCCCCCCCTTATCTGCGGAGTTTACCAATCGAAAAATTTGAAATAATTATGGTCAATAGGAATTTACGTATATTTTACAGGAAAACTATAGCCAATGCTCTAACTAGCATAGTTTTTTTGATATTAACAATAAACCTCTACAAACAAAGTTAGACTTGCGGTTCATTAACAAAGGTAATTATTTATTAATAATGGTACGGAACCCTTCGTGCGTGAGTCCGACTCGCACTTGCCCGGTTTTTTTTAAGTGGAGCTACTAGCCTACAGGTAATGTACTATTACTTGAAGGCTAGTAGCTCCACTTAAAAAATCGTAACAGGCGGTCTCTTCGCCGTTAGTTTTTTGCTGGGACCTTAATCAAAGTACATGAAGGTAGATTTAGACCAAGCGAGCGAATGCTCAATCTACCCTCATAATTATCAATTTTCTTCTTGTGTAAACAGTGACAGCATTCTTACATTGTTCTATGGAGATTCTTGGGTGATGTAAACGGTGCACGAGGGTGCGAAGTGCGAACAAGTGACTAGAGCGTTCTTCCTTGTTTCGACGTGCTCGCTTCTCGTTATTAATAATTATAGTTTACACCATAGATTAATTATAATACCAAGTATAGATTGCTAACTCCCTTATAAATTTTTTTCTAGGTTAGGTAATACTATCGTTAGATGGCGCTACCAGGCTCGCTCTTTATATGATTATAGTAAAATCGGTGAAATATCGTATTTTCTTGGTTCAATTTGTATTAATTATTTATATAAAATTATCAAAATACAAAAATTTGATAGAATCACTTAAGCAAATTGCAAATTTACATTCAACTAATTTTAACAAACAGCTTGCACAGTTACGCCGTCTCAGATTGTGCGAAGAACTACAAGGTACCGGCGACTTTAATGCGCATTTAGCGAGCTTTGATTGAATGTATGAAGTGAACAGTCTATATTGGTTTATATATTGTCTTTGGTTTACACTAAAGGCTTAGCGTAACAGAGGTGCAACACGGCATGACCCGTTGTCCTAGGTTAGCGACGAACCCGACTTCGGGACTTGGTACGACGTGACGCGACAGTATCAAACAGTAGCTGACCCTTTACGTGGCCTATGGTGTCGCGTAGACAAGTTTGTCGTTTGACGTTTTTCAATAGCATCGTATCGCGTCGCGTCGCTTCTGTCGCTCACCTAGGACAACGGGTGAGGATGTGGATGAAGCTTGAGCCCACCTAAGCGACGTGGCACGGAGATACACAACGCGTCCCCGTACAAACTCATACAAATAATATTATATTCGTATTTGCCGCTACGTACCGCGCCGCTCCGTGCATTTCGAGCAGGGCTAGAACTTCAAAGATCAAGAAGAGAATGCCCTTGCTCTTGCTATGGTTCTATGATCGTATAGCCTAAAACTCTAAGTACCCACTGTAAGTAAAAAATACAACACTTAGAAATAGAAAGGAAAATGTAAAAAGTAATAATATGTTTTTCAAAATTATAATATTTACCTTGTCTATATCGTTTTTTTGAATATTAAATATCTGTCCCGAAGTAGCCTCTGATAATTTTTCAAATACAACATAGTCTGGCGTTTCAGTAGTACCACAGTCACCAGTCAGCAGAAAGGTTATCTAAGAACGATAAACATAAAAATGTCAAAAGCATATACGAATGAAAAACCACACTCGAGAACAGCTTAGTTACGTGTTTTGTTGAGAAGTTTACGCGTTCTGCAATTTGTTTATCTCTTCCTAAGAATAGCAATATCCATCCTCTTGTGTAGTAAGTACTCTAAGGAAAACTAGACTGAACGGAGGCTCAGAAGGGCTGGAACCCAGAGCCGTAAAACCACTTATTAAAAAAAACTGAACGGTTTTATGCTCTGACTTACATAACTATAACTTGGAAAAGTTGATTTGAATTTTGAATATTATTACATAATTATTCTACTTCTTCAACTAACGTCTCACTCGCTATAGTATAAAATCACTTATGGTTGTTATCTTTCTATATAAAATAATACAAGGACTTTTTGAATCGACTGAACGGCTGGAACGCTTAAAGCTGTTCGTAGTGCATCGTGACAGCAGCTGCTTACATACCTAATCGCAAGACGTTATCTGGGGAGTTACTACCACTGCTTAAAGCAGTATAATTGCAAATAACAGTTGAATGTAACGTACTTTGAGGTCCCTAAATTAAGGATTATAATACTACTACACGAACGTCAACAATATTAAAATAATACGGCTTTACGGGATGGTAGTATGCCCCCTGTCTCAAAGTGTAGTAGCAATCTTGGTCACCACGGACCGTTGTATAGAATGTTATCGCTCGCGTTTTGTTATCGGAAAACTTTAAATACCTATCTTCTATGATAGTATCCACATCGAGAAGACTCAATAAATACACTCCAATTTTTAAGGTTGATTCCATAATTTATTGATTAATTAATAAACCTACTCGTACTTTGAGTTTGAGATTTTGATTGTAGTCAGCTTACGGCCGGTTTCTGAACTGAGAATTTCATGTTGAGTCTGTCTCAAAGACTACTGGACTAATTAAGCAAATTTTTGTCTGAATTGATATTGTGTAAGGTTTGAGAGTTGGAACTTGCTGTTTTTGCTTGAATGCTTAACTCAGGAACCGGCCCAATATCAATTCAGAAACAAAAATTTGCTTAGTTAGTCCTTAAGTAGTCTTTGAGACAGACTCAACGTGAAATTCTCAATTCAGAAACCAGCCATATGTGGACTATTATAAAAAACACTTTAAAAGTACCTGGGAAGATTTCTTCTGACTTAAACTTTTGACCCGCTCAAACTTATTGTAATCCTTAGCGCTTGCGTCTGTAAAAACGTAGATTAAGGAATTTGGTTTGCTGTTCTCAAGCGCCAATTCGATCCCCTCCATCGCTAACTCTTCGCAGTCTCCACCACCGTGTACTCTTATATCGCCTACTGCACTTTTGTATGCAAACTTGTCTCTGGTGCCAATCCGTAGCTTAGTACCTGCCGGGGGACATAATCTAGATTTAGTAAACTTTAATTGTTGCATTCCTTAATTTTCCAGGATAAAAAGAACCCATGAAAACAAACACGTCAATGACCCATGAAAACTATCCGTTGCTCTGTTGCGGCGTGATTGAAGGACTATTAAACTTCCTTTGCGATAGAATTTATAAAAATTGTGTATAATGTAAGTATTTCATAATTTAAACTGGTAGCCCAAATATGAAGTTTCATGGCTATAACTTGAAAAACACCGGCCTTTTACACCAACTTACAACCCCTATATTACACGTACTTCTTTATATGTATTATACCGAAAGCTAAAATACCTAGTTTCGTTGTTATAACTTGAAAAATATCTTGATAAATGAAGGTCATTCATCCCCTATTTTACCCCTTTGGGGGTCGAATTTTCAAAAAGGTGGAACTCGTACTACTGCATATCTAACTGAAAGCCCAAACGCTAAGTTTCATGGCTATAACTTGAGAAATGGAGACTTTCATACAAACTTTCAACTCTTATTTCACCCCCTTAAGGGTGGAATTTTGAAAAATCCTTCCTTATTGAGCGCCTACGTCACAAAAGAAAGCTACTGTCAAAATTTTAAGTCTCTAACCCCTAGCGGTTTAGGCTGTGCGTTGATATATAAGTCAGTCAGTCAGTCAGTCAGTCAGTCAGTCAGTCAGTCAGTCAGTCAGTCAGTCAGGCAGGACTTTGAATTTTATATATATAGATTAGTATGACTAAAAGTTACCCCTAACTGTGATCTAACCATGCTAAGTGATTATACGATACGACACGTTAAATGGCTTGGTTTCATCGATAAGGTTGTAACTAGCCATGACTGAAGCCTCCCACCAGACCTGACCAGAAATAGATATAGACCATAGTACCTATGTATAAATTGCAAATTCCCAAATTGCTTCGTCCTGGGATTGAATTCAAATCCTCGACCTTCTGAGATAGCATGCAATGATAAGAGATTTCTTAGGAGGTTCTTAAAAAATGAAACCAACGCTGGCGATGTCGTTTGCATCAGCTAGTACCTACTTAAAGAAAATAGTCCTAGCTTAGCTGTATATGTGTCATATTATCTAGGTACCTAACTACCTATGTGGTTGAGCAACGTTCAACGTTTGCAGAAATTTGATACCAAATCACTCTGTGTAAACACTTTGCGGACCTACAGGTATCGTATCTACAATTAACTACGTGTACTCTAAGTACCTCTCTCTATCTTACCATTAATCATAATATTTTTACTATGCGTTTCTGCAGTGCTAAAGCCATGTTTGCTGCTGCGAGAGTTCCTGACTTCTTCGCCATTCTCAGATCAAGGACGGCATCTTTCTGGGAAAGACTTAGACTCAGCACCAACTCCATCTTGCGTGCTGTTATTGAAGATTTAAGCAATCCTTTTGCAAAATATTGGTCTGGCCTGCATCGGTGCGACAACAACGCTCTCATTTAGATTTTAACATTGACGTATAGATTTAAGTTATCTGGTTCCCTGACGAATTCTTAATATTTTTTACTTTTACGCTACTTTTATTTGTGAATTATTATTATTATTACTTTTTTATTTTTTTAACACTTAAATTTTGCGTTTATATTAATAATGTAATTTTTTTTAATGACATACTATTTCTGTAGTTTGTTAAATATGGGTTTGTAAAATTGCCTGAAATAAAAATTATTTATTTATTTATTTATGGAAGGGGTTCTCGAGATAAAAAATTCTACCCTTAGGTTCAACAATGAAAACGGATTGTAAAAGCTAGACATTGATAGACGTATCACACTATCATGCTAATATTATCATACTAATATTATATAAATGCGAAAGTCAGTTTGTTTGTTGATTTGTCCTCCAATCACGCCGCAACGGAGCAACGGATTGACGTGATTTTTGGCAAGGGTATAGTTGAGGACCTGAAGAGTGACATACGCTACTTTTTATCCCGGAAAATTAAGGAGTTCCCGCGGGAATAACAAAAAACCTAAACCACGCGGACGAAGCCGCGGGCATCTGCTAGTACGAAATAAACCGGGCCTGACAAGACTACTTCCTTGATTAATAGGTAAGAATTAATCAATTGTATTTCCTACAAAATATTTCCGTGAATGCCAAATTTTTGCAGTTCTCATTTGAAATGGTAGTCATATTTAAGCCGTTATTGATTAAGAAAGCTCACAGGCTTACACCTGTATTAGAATCAAAAAACTGTTCTGATAATAGGTAAGTATATAATAGGGATTCAAGTTCGAATACTTAGATGGAGAGCGGCTTAGAACAACGGGAGGACTATGAAACTAAAATTATTTTATTTTTGCGAGATAGGCTTGCGCTTGACGACGATCATGCTTATATACAAAGCAATGACGAGGTCTAGGTTGGAGCGCGCTTGCCTAGAAGATGCCTATTCACTTTTGCCGTAAGAGTGAAATTTTAATCACAAGTTAGGCTTGACTACAATCACGGCTTGGGAAGGTCTTCGTTGAAGCGCGTTTGCCCAGAAGATAATACCTATTCACATTTACTTTGATGTTAAGTGCTTAGTATTATATGGCAGAAAACAAATAGGGCACAAAAAGGACCTTCCAAACCTTAGCAGTTCGATTCAGAAACGTCGAACACAAACGTTTGGTGGAAGAAGAAGAAGAGTAGGACAGAGGAGAAACAAATTAGTATGGCCAATGATTAGCTTGATGCTGTATAAAAAAATGATTACTGAATGGGAATTGAGGTATATAATAAGTTGCCAAAAGGTCTTCTTGACCTGCCTTTGCACAAAAAAATCGATTGGTTACTGGCCCGCCAATTTTATTCTGTTAAAGATTATTTAAATCACTCATAAGGGTATTTTTAGTTTATTTAGTCTTAACTTTAAATGATTAATTATATTGAATATGACTAAGTATAATATAAGTGACAAAATTTTATTATTTACCTATTTGGACATAATAATTTTAAATGATAACATTTCTTTATAATATTCTGACTTAAATTCTAATGATAGTTTCTATAATAATAATTGTTATTGATATAGATAGATTATAATATTAAATTAAATTGTGGCTCGATGTGCCTTTATTGTAAGAACTGCCTATCTACAATCAGCAAATAAATAATAGATATAAACGGCTGTATCTTTTGATTGCGTTGGCTTAGAAGCTTTGGGTTGGACTTAGTATCCCTTACCACGAATTTGGAGGCAAAAACAATTGTAGTTGATAGAGCTTTGGTCCACGATTATAGTGCTACTAGTCTTATTACAAGGTAATGCATAGTTTTCAAGAAAATAACGAAAAAAAATTCTAACCTTAAAACGGGTAAAACACGTATAAAACATACATGAGCGTAGTTATGGCGGCGGGAGGCTAAAAGCTGTCAATTGTAAATGAAAAACAGTGAAATGAAACGTAAAAAACAAAGTAAACGTCAAATATGTACCATAATAGTCTGTCACAGACGGAGTCTTCACTGATTATTTGATTAAAAAGACTAGAACCCAGAGTTGTAAAGCCATTTGAAAAAAAAACATTATTATTTTACGTTTATTATCCGATATTGCTTATTCCGTTTCTGTCGTAGTTGCGTGAATGTTCCTGTGTTTTGTTTCGTATTTCTTGTGGTTTATTTCGACGACTTTGGCTTATTTCCTGGACTTAGATTGCTTGCTTACACGTTTGACCTGCGCTCGTACACTGGACACCGATTCTCTGCTTTCCCGACCGACCCGTGCGCGTAATATATTGGACTTTGCCGATTCTACCGTGTTGCGTTTTGCAAAGATGTCGGACGCCGAGCAACCCCAGCCATCAACTAGTCAGGAATCCCAGCCTTCGACTAGTCAGGAGCCTCTACCATCAACTAGTCGTGGTGATTTTGAAGTTGACGAACCAGTGATAAAACGTCATCATTATGTTGAAGAATTCAAAGGAATGTGGAATTTAGTGAATGTTTATCGGCAACTGGGTACACGCGAGCAAGCTCTTGCCTTCGCTGAAAGCAAAGGAATGATTCCTACCGAGAAAATGTGCAATTATCATAAAATACCAATGACTATTGTATACTCATCTAACCGAACTGTGGGCTCTTTTAGGTGTTTTAAAAAACCATGCAGAGACAAGTCAACTGTTAGCCGAGGAAATGGTACTTGGTTTGATGGTATAAGAATAACCTTACCACAGGTATTCTATTTAATGTATGCCTATGCAAGCAAGTGGAGTTATTATGTTACTCAGAAAGAAGACTTTACAGAGGGAGAGCACTGCCTTTCTAGGGCAACAATTATGGATTGGTTTAATTATTGTAGAGAGGCAGTTGTTTTGTACCAAATAGATAAACAAACTTATACTGGGAAGATTGGTGGTCCCGGCAAAGTTGTCCAGATAGACGAGAGCAAGTTCGGAAAGAGAAAGTATAATAAAGGTAAGTTCTGACTAGCAAAAATGCACAAAAAATGAACATGTGCTACAGCATATTATGAATAAAATTAAAATGAAGTTTTTTATTGTTTTAGGACGTCATATTGAAGGTCATTGGGTGCTGGGTCTTATAGAAGACGGGAGTGAAGACCTACGTTTAGAAGTCTGCCCAGACAATATCCGTTCTGCCGAAGTATTGGTGCCATTAATAAAAAAGCATGTGGTTGATGGCACCACCATACATACCGACTACTGGCGGGCATATGATTGTCTGGGGGATCATGGTTTCATACACCATAAAGTCAACCACAGTGATCCGGAGAACCCATTTGTGGCTGCAGACGGCACGCACACTCAAAGAATTGAGTCACAGTGGCGTGTCGTCAAAAGATTTTTTCAAAAAGACAATTATAATAACAGAGAAAATTTCCCCGATTTAATTTTTGAATATTTGTGGAGAAGGAGTGTTGAGAAACATAAAAAGGATCCCTTTGAGGAACTGATAAAAGCAATAATTTATGTTTTTAATAATAAAGGTTTATAAAAAGGTTTTGTTTTTTTAACCACACATTTCCAAAAGAAAATTAGTAAGTATTATAACCTAACCTAAGTAATAAATCCCCATTTACAAGTAGGGGTGGGCAGAAGCTAGGTTAGGTTAGGTTAGAACATAAATATTCATGTGCCCGGCCGCAGGCCGGGCACTTAGGTTCGAATGTGAGTGTCAGAACCGAATTGTAGGCGTTTTCTCCCCTTTCCCTCTCTTTCCTCCCCATTTACGAGTTATAAGGGGGGAGGAATCATCCCAACTCTTAAAATTTTCATAGTTTGAGGTTAGGTTATATAATCGTAATTTTCTCGGCAATGGTCCATTACCTTGTAATGGGAGTAGTACCAGGGGTGAGGGGGCACCCCCCCTCCCCTCCCCCCTCCCCTCCCCCCCTTCCCCTCGTGGTAAGGGATACTAAGTTTTACCCGAAGCTTTTTTCACAGCTCCAAGGGACAGTAGACCTGAGTATATGATATTATGAATTTCAGCTTGATACTTTCATGCGTTCCTGAGAAAAAGGGTCTTGATACACAGACGGACGGACAACAAAGAAATCCTTATAAAGGTTCCGTTTTTTCCTTTTGAGGTACGGAACCGTAATATGAAAAAAATAAGAAGTCGTAGGTATGCTCCAATGCATGAATTCTCACAGTTTCTTGCTGTTCTGGGGTAGAAGGGTGCATCACTTACCTGGATCATTAAATGTGACTAAAACAAAATCGTCAATTGCCGATCCATTTGATGAAAGCACGGCGTCGAAAACTTCGTATGTCTTCTCCTTAACTTGCCGTATTTCACCCGCCATAGAATACGTATCATCAATAACAAATACGAGACTACTTTTCACAGCACCATCCACGAAACACATTTGTAAATATAAATAGAAATATAATAAAATAAAAGCGTCCTTAACAAACATTATTGTGAGTTAAAGACTCGGACGTCTGGATCGTAATGGTACACTTTATATTATGCGTCTCCAATTAGGTTGGGTGCTTAAATAACTAAAATAATTATACTTAGTTATGCTATTTATATTTAATCTTGAGCCAAAGTTGTTTACATAATAAAGGTTCGAATATATCATACGGGAAAGTCCACTTCACATAATAATTGAATGCGTTATCACATAGGCACTTATCTACGGTTATCATCAGTTTTTTAACCAACTTCAATTATACCGTATTATATGTATTTGTTAATTTTACATTGTATTTTCCTGTTTGGTTCGTCGCCGCTCGTTCAAAAATTACCTACAATTAGAACGTATTATTACCTACAAATTCTGTGCTACAATATTATAAGTGTTGATTTTTTAGCAAGGAAAGATTACAAGTATTTTGCTATAGTCCGCCAACAGAAAAATAATTGTAATCTTTTCTTGCTAAATCATGAACTTCCGCAAAGTAACGCCTGATTCTATCCAATATATTGATTTTTAGGGTTCCGTACCAAAATGGTAAAATGGAACCCTTATGGTGCGACTTTCTCCGTCTGTCTGTCCGTCTGTCCGTCCGTCACACTCGATTATTTCAGTAACTACCGAAGCTATCGACATGAAATTTGGAATAGTTGTATATATTAGTGGCCCAAAGACACTGGAATTAAAAAAAATTGGAAATTATTTTTGTTCTTATTTAAAAAGGGGGGAAAATCTGAGGGTTGAAATTTAAAAGTGAGATAACTGTACTGTGTGGGGTATCATATGAAAGGGTTTACTTTGTACATTCTAAAACAGATTTTTAATTATTTTTAGTTATGATAGTTATTGATTTATCGAGGAAAATGTCTAAAAAAATACCGTTCCCCCCCCTTATCTCCGGAGTTTACCAATCGAAAAATTTGAAATAATTATGGTCAATAGGAATTTACGTATATTTTACAGGAAAACTATAGCCAATGCTCTAACTAGCATAGTTTTTTTTATATTAACAATAAACCTCTACAAACAAAGTTAGTCTTGCGGTTCATTAACAAAGGTAATTATTTATTAATAATGGTACGGAACCTTTCGTGCGCGAGTCCGACTCGCACTTGCCCGGTTTTTTGTTCATTGGATAAGAGTAAATTGGGTGAAACTAATAATTAAAAATAGTTTTAAATTCTTTTCAGTGCTTTTGAAGTAGAGTTCACTTTTTTAAAAGTTTTATTTTAATTACTAGCGGATGCCCGCGACGTTTTCCGCGTGGATTGAGGTTTTTTGGTTCCGCGGGAACGTAGCGTGTGTGTTAGCTATCTTTATGCTTAATTTCATCTAGATCCGTTCGCAAGTCGCAACCAAAATCTATCCAGCGTGATGGGTAAATATGCTCAGAAAACGATAATTTATCTGTTTTAGACTTGGATACTATACTATACAGATACAGATTCCTTCCCGTGGCAGTTTTGATAAGTTAAGGTGATACCTTGTAATACATTTTATCTTCTGCTTGTTCTATGACTTACAGTAACCCTTACCTACTATTTACGGTGCTGTTTGATTTATTTCTCATATTTTCCTTTCTCCACGTCCTCGATCCATTCAAGTCCAATCATAACTTAAATTGCTCTATTTTAAAGATCTGAAATAGTACTTTGAACACCGATGAACTCAAATATAAAAATAGAGAAGAGTAATCATTGTATCAAACCAGAAACTGATGGACGCCTTCTAAAAAAATTACGGCAGAACTGTGGAGTGGAATAATATTGCTTTATAAATATTTTCAGGCAATGTTTGACCAACATATTATAACTTTTGATAATATTATTTTATAATGTCTCATGCCTCATTTAACTTATGTACCTTCAAGACAAGAGTGAATAGGCAACTTTTAGGCAAGCGGGATCCAAACTAGACCTCATCATTGCTTTGTCGTCAAGCGCAAGCCTATCTCGCAATAAAATATAAAATAAAAAAGATATTTTAAAGCCAGTCGTTACAACCCTAGCTAATGGCTTAGCGATTATAGTCCAGTCAAATTACACTTTTACAAAGAAAAAATTGTTAACAGGATGGAAACAGTTGGAAATGATAAAGTGGCGTATTAATAAACGTAAAAAAAAAATGCGTGAGCAGGGGTGTTTCCAGATATAATTGAGGGCTGAAAAGGAGTGAAATTTTGGATAATTGCGATTTCCGGCGAAACTTGATGTCGGAGATAAAAGTGTACAGTAGAAAAGTTGTAGATCATACAAAGATCTACAACTTTTATATAAATGATTTTTCACAATACCTCAAAATCTCCGAGTAAAATGCGAAAAACCGCTTTTATCGTTTTTTATTTTTCATTTACACAAAAATAATTTCATTTTGACGAAACTTGGTGAAAGTATACCTTTTTGTATCTGAAATATCTATAAATATTTTCAGATAAAAATATTAAGAGACTTCCGCGATAATCACGTTTTTCGGCCCAAAAAAATATTTTTCAAATATATCTGGAAACACCCCTGCTCACGCATTTTTTTTATGTTTCTTGTACGCCACTTTACCATTTCCAACTGTTTCCATCCTGTTATCAATTTTGTTGTTTTTTTCGCTTTTTCCTCTGAAGATTCAAAAAAGATCCGCTAGAGGCAGCACTAGTAAGGAGGTACATGTTTTGAATTTTCCAAGAGTAACGATAAACGTACGTTGTAAAAATGAAATTAACAGAAGATGATAATGAATGATAAAAATGAAATGAACAGTACCTGGAGCACAATTTAAATTTGCAAAAATTCAGACCATCTTGTCCGGGATTTAAATGGATGGCATGCCGTGGTTTACCTATTTCAGGTAACAAAAATGTACTCGTAGAAAGGCTAGTTGTCGTTTTCAGTTCGTTTTATTTATTTATTTATTTAATTTTTATTATTTTTACACAAAATATCGTCTTAAAACTAATAGAAAAAAGTGGACGAAGGTAAAGCTTATCTCTAAAAAGAAATCTCTTCCAGCCTTCTTTGGAAGTGAGTAAAATTGTGAAGTGGTATAGGTACAAAAGTATAATTATTTTATTGAAATTATAAAATTCTACTATATGTTATCCAAACTAATATTATAAATGCGAAAGTGTGTCTGTCTGTCTGCTACGCTATCACGGCCCATCTGTTCAATCGAATTTGATGGGATAGGTTGTATCTATCTATGTATATAGGTTATGAATCAAAAACCTTAAGTCACGCGGACGAAGTCGCGGGCATCATCTAGTGCATAAATTGGTATACTGTATTACTTAAATATAAACGATACCTTACACAAACTAAATTCATACATACTACTAGATGATGCCCACGACATCGTCTGCGTGGATTAAGTTTTTTCAATTCCCGCGGGAACTCCTTAATAAAAAGTAGACTATGTCCTTCTGCGGTATACAAACTATCTCTGTTCCAAATTTCAACAAAATCGGTTGAACAGGTGGGCCGCGAAAGCGTAACAGACATGTTTGTCTGCTAAGCTTTCACGGCAGACAGACGGACAGACAGACACACTTTCGCATTTATAATCATCATCATCACATCACTATAGCCTATTAACGCCCCACTGCTGGGCACAGGCCTCCACTCTCATAGGAGAGCGGGAATTAGAGCTTAGACCCACCACGCTGCTCCAATGCGGGTTGGCGGGGTTATCGAAGTTAAGGACGGCTTAAAGCAGTCTGTAACATATTAGTCTGTAAACATATAAAAACACAATAAATAAATGAATATAATAAACTCAAACTCATATTTTTTTGTTCAAAACTTATTAGATACAAGTGCTTTTGAATCGTCGAGTGAATCACTGGTTCGGAATGCCAAATATTCATATGCGATAATAACAGCTATTTAATACATCTATTCTAATATTATAAATTCGAAAGTTTGGATGGATGGGTGGATGTATGGATGGATGGATGTTTGTTGCTCATTCACGCCGGAACGGCTCCACGGATTTGGATGAAATTTGGCACAGAGATAGATTATAGTCTGGAATAACGCATAGGCTACTTTTTATCCCGTAAAAAGAAATAGTTCCCTTGGGAACCAAAAATTCACAGATTTCTCAGTCCCTGCAAGAATCGGAGCATTGAAAATGAATACAAAAATTTACGAAAAACAATTTATTTTATTTTGAATAACACATTACAAAAACAAAAATCTCTTCTACAAAATTTTTCAAAAATTTAACAACCGATTTCCAAAATTACAACTTGAATGCTCTTCTCGCCTGCATCCGCATCTTTTAACACCATTACCACGACGATCGATCAATAATCATAGAAGCTACATCACTTTTTATATACGGAAATACCCGTTTTTCTACAATTCCAAATCAAAAGGGACCACCTACAGGTCACAATTATTAACCGATTTTCAATTTCTCTTTCAAGACCTCTTTTTAAATTTTTTCTTGAGTCGGTTTTCTTTCCTAAATATTAACAATTTAGTAAACAAACAGCCCAGAAGAAACGCGACGTTTGTCACAATTATTAACCGATTTTCAATTTCTCTTTCAAGACCTCTTTTTAAATTTTTTCTTGAGTCGGTTTTCTTTCCTAAATATTAACAATTTAGTAAACAAACAGCCCAGAAGAAACGCGACGTTTTTCACATTTTTAAAAATTCCATAAAAAGTTACAAGCCAATTTTCAAAATTCAAACGCACGTGTCTCGATAAATTCCTCAACTCTTGGTACTATTCTCACCTCGATCCTCCTAAAATCCTCGGAGCTATGGCCAAAACGTTAACGTTACTCTTAATGGAGAAATCTAAACCTCCCACTAGTGCTGCCTCTAGCGGATTTTTATTGAATCTTCAGAGGAAAAAGGCTAAATTTATTAGCCTACAATCTGAACAGAACTTCGCGACAGAATAAAATTTGTTTTCCATACGACGTGGGCGTTTTGCGTGGATGTTTTGTCTTGTCATCTTAGTAGTGTCTTTTGCCCTTATTTGGAGTACCTGTATTATTCGACCCATCAGCCGTCGAATCTGAGATAGGCATGATCAGCTTTCCACTGAAACGTTTTAAGAGTCAAGTTCTCACCACTTCCTTACCATTCGGCAGGTGGCGCAGTGTTGAGCGCTGTTGTCTTAACGTGCGGAGGTCCGGGGTTCGATCCCCGGCAGGGTCAGTTTGGGAATTTATAATCTGAATTTTCCCTGGTCTGATTTTTCTCTGGTCACGGCAACACTTGCTTCTTTTTCACGGCCTATTTTGTCTGCATTTTTCTTCTTGCTCCTTTTCTTTTATTATTATTTCTATGTAGTTTTTTACTGCTGTCCAATTTTTTCCTCCTTTTCAAGCTTTTTGTGCACTAATGTATCTGCACGTATACCCCCAATCTTTTTTACGAGTTCTTGTCTTTCCCTATCCCATTTTTTGCATGTAAAGATCGTATGCATGGCATCGTCGGTTTCGGTTCATACAACTAGCGGCTTCTCTTTTTCCAATACCAGCAAGAAAGCACATGAATACGCCATGCCCCGTCAGACATCGCGTTAGCCTGTAAGACATTCGGCCATGCTGCCTGCTAGTCCACTTTTCTACATTTGGTCTATGTCTGTGCGTCCAGCGGCCTTTGGAAGAACTATACCACTCTTTTTACCAGCTTACTAGAGTTTCCTTTTTGGCAGATCTTATATTTTCGGAGTCCTTTTTGTGCCTCAATTTGGTCCTCTTTAGGGCTAGTAAATTGATGGGCGTTAGGTTAGCCAGTACTAGCGCTGCGTCCGTGGAAACGGTTTTATAGGCGGAGCATACCCGCAGGGCATGCGTTGGGCCTTAAGGACCCGACTGACCTGGAGATCAGATAGGTGGCGCATATAGGATTATTCCCATAATCCTCTGGACTGGCCTGGTGGGAGGGTTCAGCCGTGGCTAGTTACCACCGAACCAGCAAAGACGTACCGCCAAGTGATTTAGCGTTCCGGTACGATGCCGTATAGGGGTATGGGCTTAATATACCTAACTGCCATGCCCCTAACAGGTTAGCCCGCTACCATCTTAGACTGCATCACTTACCATCAGGTGAGATCGCAGTCATGGGCTATCTTGTAGTTGATTAAAAAAAAACTTATTTCCTCAGACTAATAACGCGTAATATTTCGATGCTTATTTCGGAATGTAAAATCCACGTTACGGAAAAATAATCACTTATAAATATCTATATACACAATATTATGTTTTGACAATGTTTTATATTATTCATTCCTTATTATGATAACAGTGACACGTGATAAACAATAATTACCTACTTACTTAATTATTTTTTTAAAGATAACTATTATATTTCCAAGTAGGTACTAATGATGAATAGAGAGATTAAACTTGTGATTACCAAAACATGTAAAATTTCCTGCAAAAAGTATCTAATAAAAATATTACATATTGTTTCCTCAAAGAATAAATTGCTGAAAATATAGTTACAAAGGCTAGTTTTGAAATACCTAGGGTAGCGTAGTATATTACGTCTTTATATGCATCTTAACAAAATTATGCATAGGTAGGTACAAAACAGAATACGGAAAACTCAAATGTTCTTTATTCAAATAAACCTTTACAAGTGCTTTTGAATCGTCTTTGAATCTCTTTTAAAGAGTTTAACAATTATGGTTAACCTTTTTAGGGATTTGTTGGTGATTTTGATTATAGTCATTGTCAACCACCAACAAATCCCTTTCAGATATCCTTGGTCCAGGCGTGAGTAATCAGGCCCTGTACGTCCCCATCTGTCGTCACACGAGGTTGTAGCAGACTGCATCTTTATCTCGACCAATACGTCCACAGCTGCACGAAAGACTTCTTCATGGGCCTTATGTCATTTGGTTCCAGCGGCTCCCAGCTATTCGCTTGAGATCATCCGTCAACCTGGGGGGTCAGACTTAGACCAGAAACCATTTGGACACTATAATTAATATAGAAATTGCCCCCGCCGGGGATAGAACCTAGGACCTCATATAACCACATGCCATCACTGCGCCAGGACGGTCGTCACTCGTCAGAACCGCACTAAAACCCAGTGGATTGAGAAGCTTGACATTTTGCACAGCAGTTCCTTAACGGGAATTTATTTAAAAAAAAACAACTGTTGGCTTGGAACTTATCTTTTATTATCTTAACGTAGGTGACCTTTAGAAAAAGATTTTTGAAAATTCGTCCCCTAAGTGCGAGAATAATAAATAAAACTTAGAATAATTATAATTCATCTGTACTAATATTATAAATGCGAAAGTTTGGATGGATGGATGGATGTTTCTCGATCACGCGTCGATCTCGTTCATCGAACGACTGAACGGATCTGGATGAAATTTGGCACAATATAGATGAGAGATGGATAGATTATAGTCTGGAATAACACAGGCTACTTTTTATCCCACAAAAATAAAGAGTTCCCGCGAGAACCAAAAAACCTCAACCCAAGCGGACGAAGTCGCGGGCATCAGCTAGTATCCTATAATACTTTCATTATTATATAGCTAAAGATTACAGGTCTAGGTTTCAATCATCTCCAATGCATTAAGACATACCTACAGACAATGCTGCAATGAAATCGAAAGGAGACGGTTCAGATTTGTGTGGGGCGTAGGCCAATTCTTGTACAAGCAGAGAAATGAAGGAAAATAAAATACTAGACCAGTTTTTATTGGTCAAATCTACAATTTCGTCGTAATTTTAGTGGTAAAATTATTTAATCTTTCCAAGTTATGGAACACTAAACAAGAATGGCGAATTCATATTTTTTGACGTTTTCAATAGAAAAACACGTTATTTTGACAGTGACTGTCAGAAATGACATTTGATACATTTCGCGCCTACTGCCTTCTCTATGGTTGAAGGTTGCCATCTTGGAAATGTTTCGAAAACTTGATATACATTTTTATTTTTTTGCTCGTTATTTTAATTTATTGTTCTAAATTATTATATTATTAATACAATCTATGTATTTTCCTCTATTCATGGCAGAGTGTGCAAGTTTAGGCCTAAAATGAACCTTTTCCTTTGATAGGTGAATAATTCGTGATAATCTATGCGGCGATGTCACGACGTGTTATGACAAACGCAACTAACAAAGTTTGGCCTTTTGGCCCGACTATCTGTGATTTGATAATGTTCATTTTGCCAATGTTCAATTCGACAAATTTCGTTTTGAGCTCGATTACGTTTAGATCTTAGAAAGGTAAATGTGTCTGTAAATAAAATAAAAATAGAAACCGTTAGAAACTGACTAGGGGTATAGGTTTAATATAGCTGCCATACCCCTTCTTCTTCTTCTTCTTCATGCCCTGGGGTTCTTCTTCTCTCTCTTCCTGTGGGCTTTTCCGCACTTAAGCACTGGTGCCCGCTGTGCGTGAGACCTCCGGTGCGACTCCCCGCTGGATCACTCCAGCCAGCCGAGCTCACTCCAGAATCCAAGCAGGCCGCCCAGGTCGGCAAGGACTTCCGGGAGTGTTGCTGGGGAACCAATGTAGGCTTCTCGTTGAGTGGTTACAGCACTACACTCGAGTAGTACGTGTCTTGGTGTCTCCTCGCTCTCCATGCAGGCTCTGCACAGAGGGCTGTCGGTTATACCTAGAACATATAGGTGTTTGTTAAGTGGACAGTGTCCTGTTATCATGCCTACGGCCGTCCTGAGTTTAGCTCTGTTTAATTGCAGTAGTTTCTTAGTTAGGCGTTGGTTCGGGCTGGGTATAGCCTCTTTTGTTTGTCTACAGCTGGTGGTGTTTGCCCAAAGTTCGGCATGAGTACCTACTGTTTGTCGTTTTAACCAAGTCTTGTACTCACTGAATGGTATTGGAACAATCGGTTCAGGTCCCATTACCTTCAGGTTTGAGGCTCGTCGAGCTAGTTCGTCGGCTGCGTCGTTACCTATGTTGTCGCTGTGACCTTTAACCCAGCCGAGTGATACTAGGTTTGATTTTGTTAGTGTTTGTAGTGCCTTAAGGCAATCCAGTACGAGCTTGGATGAGGTCGTACTTTTGGCTAAAGCTCGCAGGACTGCCTGACTATCACTAAAAATGTTAATATGAAAGTTTGTTACCTGTCTGTCGGCCATTGCCATGGCCGCCGCAGTGATGCCGACGCACTCCGCTTGAAAAACAGAGTTATTCTTACCGAGCGCGCGAGCAATATGTATGTTTAGTTCGGGACAGTACACTCCTGCACCGGTTCCCTGGCTGGTTTTTGACCCGTCTGTGTAAACGTCTATCGTATCTGTAGTATTTTTGTGTATTCTGGTATCTGAGATGTTGATCTCATAGTCTTTCTCAATTATATGTTCCTTCCGTGTTTTTTCACAGATCCATCCTAACAGTGGACTTTTCATGTTCTCACCTGACAGTATCCGGGTGTGTGTTGTGTTTGTATCTTTCCACAGCCCATAAGTCTTAATCCTTAGCGCTGCGAGGGTAGCTTCTTCTTTTATGTGAAGATGTAGGGGGGGGGATTCCCAGTATTACCTCTAAAGCATCTGTTGGGGTGGTGCTCATGCAGCTAGTGATCGCTAGGCATGCTTGTCTTTGGAATTTTTGTAGTTCCTGTTGGGTTGTCGTCTGAAGCGTTCTGGGCCACCATACTAGTGACGCGTATGTTAACGAGCTTCTTACCACTGTCAGATACAGCCAGAGCATTATCTTTGGTTTTAGACCCCAGGTTTTCCCGATCATGCGTTTGCATTGATTTAGGATTATTGTTGTTTTTTGTATTTATGTGTTTCTTCCAGTTGAGCTTGGTATCTAGAGTTACCCCCAGATATTTAACTTCTGTTGATGGTGTTAGATTTGTACCGAAGAGTGTTGGCATTCTTGGTACATCTGGTTTCCTTTTGTTTGTGAACAGTACTAGTTCGCTCTTTTTTGGGTTCACTGTTAGTTCATTGTCTTTGCACCATTTCTCTAAGAGTCTCAGTGCATCTTGCATTATTGCACAAAGTGTGTTTTCGTGTTTGCCACCTATTAGAATCGTTATGTCATCTGCATAACCTATGGTGTAGAATCCGTTGTTGTTCATTTTTGTTATCAAGTTGTCAACGACCAGGTTCCACAGGATTGGAGATAACACTCCTCCTTGTGGGCAACCTTTGGCTACTATGCCCTTTGTTATGCCGTTTATGTCAAGTTGGATGACCCTTTTTTCGAGTAGGGTTCCTATCCATTGCCTTAGAGTTTTGGGTACTTCGTATCGTTGTAGTGCATTATCAATGCTCTTAAAAGTGGTTTTGTCAAAGGCTCTATAATATCTATGAAGGCTCCTAGTGTTGATAGTTTGTTAGCTAGGTCGTGCTCTATCTTCGTTACCACGTCGTGGAGAGCCGTCTCTGTTGACTTGCCGGTACAATAGGCATGTTGGTTTCGGTGTATTCCTTAGGGCTCCGTCTCTAAGGAAACGGTCTCCAAGCCTTTCCAGCGTTTTCAGCAGGAAGGATGTTAGGCTGATAGGTCTGAAAGCCTTCGGTTCGGTGTAATCATTCGTGCCTGGTTTGGGCAGGAATATCACTTTCACTTCTCTCCACGAGATTGGTATGTATTTAAAGGCTATACAAGCTCGAAAGATTTGTACTAGCCATGGTGTTATCTCCGTAGCCCCCCACTGCAAGAGGGCTGGGAAAATTTGATCTGTTCCCGCTGATTTGAAGGGGTGGAACGTGTCTATGGCCCACCGTACCTTCTCGTGTGTGACTATTCTGTTAGCTATTTCCCAGTCAGCTTCCGAGGGTGTGCTCTGTAGATCATCCGCCCAGTCTGGGTTGTCTACTATTTTGCTGCCCGGGAAATGTGTTTGTATTAGTGTTTCACTGACCTCTTTGTCGTCTTTGGTGTAACTACCACTGTTTTCTTCAAAGTGCCTAGTGTGCGATTGTTATCGTTAGCTAGAATTTTCCTAATTCTAGTCGCCGTGTCGTATGATTCTATGTTTGTGCAAAATCCCTGCCATGACTTTTCGTCTTTGTTTCGTACAAGTTTCTTGTATTGGGATTGTGCTTCTCGGAAGTTATCCCAATCCAAGTCCTGTCGGGTGTTTTTGGCTCTGTTGAATAGGTGCCTTAACCTTTGTCTTTTCTTTTCTAGGTCCGGGCCCCACCAGCTATGTTTTGGTTCCTGTTTTGTCTTACGTGTTTTCAAAGGGCAGGCTATCTCGTAGCATGCCCTTATACTTTCTGTTAAGTCTGTTACCTGATTGTCGATCTGTGACACATATTGGATTTCGGATATCGATACCTCTGGGCTCAAAGGTCGTAAAGGACATTTGGGCGAAAATGAGTTTTTGACACGGTCATACTCAGTTTTTAATTTTCTATTGATCTGTATATTCCGTTTGACGAAATTCGCAAAAAAAATGCCTTTACGACCCACATAATTTGATACGATAAACCATGTTTACCGAGAAAATATGGATGTAAATAACACTTATTTACCATAGTATTTTCATTTTGGTAGTAAAGCAAAGTATAAAACAACTTTTGGGCATAAAATACATTTAAATTATCAATTGTCTTATACCACCTCAGGTGGTAATTATGAGTCATCTCAAAATTAGGAGGTAAAGGACATCATGTTTACAAATTGTCCTGTACATCCTTACAATTTAAAATAAAAATATACAAATAACCTTTACTACCTAGTTTTATTTACCTATAATGTGCTTCCACTAAGGGCGTTAATATACGTAAGTGAGGAATTATGTCCCATAAATCCTAGAAATAGTTCAACCGAAGCATAGATTCAGTAGCGATGATAATATTATAGAGGATACTGACGAAGAAACGTCTCTGAATGAAAGGAACAGACCAAAATTGACCATAAATTCCAGTAGTGAAAACGAAAATTGAAATTGAATACCTCTTTGTTTTCAAATAATGAAATACTTGACTATAATTATATCAAATGAGTCCAGTGAAAATCCACCCACGTGAGCCAAACAAAACGATAAAAGTTTTGTCAACCATAATTGTGAAAAAGCCAAAATATGATTCTAAAGGAAACAATTCAAGCACTTCTATTAATATAATACAGCAGAAGAATGTAATGTAAGTTAACTTATGTACTTTGTATACCTAATACGATTTATTATTTTTATAAAAATTGACTGAAAAAAGCAGTATATTATTTTCAGGGTTCATGTATGTATGTATGTATGTGAGTTTGTATATTCCACCATATCTGCTATACGCCTGGACCGATTTTGATAAATGAGGTATCGTTAGAATCCCTAGCTTATTCCGGGTGACATAGACTAGTAAAATTAAAAAAAAAGCAGTAAAGACTAAAGTTGAAAAATAACGAAAATAAGATTAACTATATTATAATCATCATCTAGAAAATTATGGGTAGAAGTTTTTCCAAAAATATAAAACACAATAGTTCAATATCCAGTTATTCACAAAAAAATTAACTTATTAGTTCGATTTTTGGCAGGGCAGTCGTGTTTTTGAATTTTTTTAATTATTATTTATTATAAGTTTTAATTTGTTTTACTTTTTTTCAGTAGTCTCCTATCTGCATTCCTGCTAATCGAAATCAGCAGTAATTGCAACATGTAAAAGAAACCATTATTACCCAAGAAGAGAGGACTTGTTCTGAGACACACAATGACGACTCGGGTCCTACTTCTGATACATCTCTCCAGCAACCTACAATGTCATTACCTACGGCAGCTAAGTATACTGACACTAGTATGATTGTGTACTTAGAACCTGACAATCTGGAAGATAAAACTGATGCCAATTTTTGCGATTCTCTGCAGCAGCCATCAAACTTACCTTCTAGCAGGCCTGCGGAACTATTATTACTACTATTAATAATCTACAACAGTTCATGCTGTTATCGAAAGAGAAGTGCGGAAAATTATGTCAGTGGTCTACATATTTTGGCAAACAGCTCGCAAAAGACCAAGACCTTACAAAGTCTAATGTCATTGAATATTCCGATTTTTCAAATTTTGATCAATTAGCCACAAATACATACATACATACAAAAATATTAAACTCAAAAACATCAGAGTAGCCACATTCGAAACAAAGCACAACGACAAAATGTTTGTCAAATACTCCATGGAAGAGGACGCATAGACTCATTCTGTAACATTATGTGAAAGAACCCCAGGGAAAGGAAAAGAAAGGGGAAGGGACGCAGATGGTCAAAAGGGAAAAAAGCGAGATTGATAATGAACCAGTGATTGGTATGGATGCTATACAATACTATATAACTATACAATAGCAGCTGCTAAATATAAAGATCTGATAAACCTTTGTGAAAATGGAACAATACCTAAAAGATTTCATATTAAATATAGGGAAGTGCCATGCAATTCTGAGTTACACAAGACTTTGAACGAAACAGGCGAAGAGGATGATGAAGAAAGTGAGAAGGAAAATGAGTAAAGAAACTATGTTCATAAAGTTGATTAAAGAAAGAAGTGAAACTAATTATGGAAAGAAAAGAGTTTATAATTTAAAGCTTTGTGTTCAATTTTAATTAACCATCTCAAATTCATTACACAAAATATGTACGTTTTATTTGAATAATTTGTTATTTTTTGTAAAGAAAATATAATATGTAATAAATATAATACACATTATTACATAATTCATACAAACCTGGCTGGTGATCCTTACCACCCTAAAAATCATTACACTTGTCTATTATTTCCTTATTTTGTTCAGTTTTGTACAGTAAAGTAGATTTACGCCCTTAGGTAATAACATAGGATGAAAATTTGAAGGGTGTAAAGAACTTTAATTTTTAAATTAATGGTCGTAAACGCAATCTATCTCGACAAATACAGCACTAGGGTCATTTTTCAATACTGCCTTAGAAAATACTATAAATTCTAAGCACTTTCTTCTTAGGTTTCATTTAAATGACTCAAGGAATAAAGATGTTAAAGTAAATTTTAATTTTTATTTTTAGTTTTTTGCTTCTCCTGAAAAGTCGCATTTTGCCCTTTACGACCTTTGAGCCCAGAGGTATCGATATGTTCTTCTGTCCTATGTGTCTTGTTAAGAGTGATTTGTACTGTTTCCTATTTGTCTTCCTCGGATTTCTTCGAGGTATTTCTGGTTTCTTGGTTAGATCAAGTTCGAAGCATATTCTGCAGTGATCCGACAGTGACAGTTCCTTGCTCACATGCCAATTCTTTACTTGATCTACTATGTTATGTGAGGCTAGAGTAAGGTCGATTATCGTCTGATACCTACTGGATACAAACGTCGGTTCTTTGCCTTTGTTTACAATGTTGAGGTTAGTTGTTAGTAGAAATGATACTAGCGACTCACCTCTTGTATTGTTCTTTTCACTACCCCACAGGGTATGGTGTGCGTTACTGTCGACAGAGATGATCAGGTCTGTCTTTTGTTCTTCACAGTGGTTGATGAGGTCCATGACTTCCTTCGTGGGGATCTGGCCTTCAATGGGTAGATACAGTGATGCCAGGACTAGTGGTCTAGGCGCTGACCCATTGTTTTGTCTTATTTCGTTGTGTATTCTAACTGCTGTTAGGTCTCTGTAACAGTAATGTGTAAGTAGTGTCGCTGTGACACAGCGTGGTATGTAGATACATGTTCGAGGCGGCTCTTGCAAACTGTGGTAGAAAACCTTACCTTCGCAGTTTCCGAGACCGCAAATGCGGTTTGCCCGAACCCACGGCTCTTGGATTAGGGCTATGGTCTCGGCCTCAACCTCCAGCTGCTTTTTAAGGGTGGCCGTTGCTAGGTATTTATGCTGGAGGTTGGTTTGCACAATTTTAATGTGCTCGTATGTTGTTGTTATTGTAAAGGGAAGTCAGTTGTCCGTTGGTCATTGTTGTTCCTTTTCGGCCATAGGGGCCCATGTTTTCAACAGCTCTTGAAGAGCTGCCGTGTCTGTCGTGTCAGTCCCCTCCTGCCACTCTGTCTTATTCGGTGGAGGAGGTGACGATGATTCAGTCAGCACCGCGTCAATGTTGTGGAGCACAGTGCTGACTGATGGTTCCGGGTTGTTCGCAGGTTGTCCGTCAGTTTGTATGTTGTTGGAAGTGGAGGTGGAGGTGGTTGTCATCTCTGGCTGGGGGAGCTCCATGGGTGGTACGTCGCTCACTCCTTCACGAGTGAAGAATCGGACGTAAATAGAGCCCGTGGAATGCCCTGGGGTTATTTTCCGCACTTGAACGTAGGCGTCCGCTGTGCGTGAAACCGCTGGTGCGACTCCCCGCTGGATCACTCCAGCCAGCCGAGCTCATTCCAGAATCCGAGCAAGCCACCCAGGTCGGCGAGGACTTCTGGTAGTGTTGCTGGGGAGCCAATGTAGGCTTCTCGTTGGGTGGAAACACCGCTGCACTCGAGCAGCACGTGTTTTGGTGTCTCGTCGCTCTCCATGCAGGCTCTGCATAGAGGGCTGTCGGTGATACCTAGAATAAATAGGTGTTTATTTAGAGGGCAATGTCCTGTTATCATACCTACAACTATCCTGAGTTTGACCCGGTAAAGTTGTAGTAGTTTTTTAGTTAGTATAGGATCGGGGCTGGGTATCGCTTCCTTTGTTTGCCTGCAGTCTGTAGTATTTGCCCATAGTTCGGCATGTGTACTTACGGTTTGTTTCCTTATCCAGGTTTTTTATTCACTGAAGGGTATCGGGACGATCGGGTTGGGTCCCGCTACCTTCAGGTTTGAGGCTCGTCGAGCTAGTTCGTCGGCTGCATCGTTTCCTATGTTCTCACTGTGACCTTTAACCCAGCCGAGTGATACTAGGTTCGATTTGGTCAAAATCTGTATTGCATTGTGACAGTCAAGAACGAGCCTAGAGGTGGTCGTGTTTTTTGCTAGGGCTCTTAGTACCGCTTGACTATCACTGTTTATGTTAATTTGAAAATCTGTTACCTGTCTGCTGGTCAGAGCCATGGCTGCTACTGTGATGCCAACGCACTCCGCTTGAAATACCGAGTTATTCTTACCAAGAGCGTGGGCTATGTTTATGTTTAGTTCTGGGCAGTATACTCCTGCACCTGTTCCCTTGTTCGTTTTTGACCCGTCTGTGTACACATCTATTGTGTCTATGCCGGGTGCTTTGGTTGTGTTCTCTGCGATGTTAATCTTGTACTTTTTCTCTATTATATGTTCTTTCTGTGTTTTATCACATATCCACTCTATTTGTGGACATTTTGTGTGATCACTCGACAATATCCGGGTGTGCGTTGCGTTCATGTCTTTCCACAGCCCGTAGGCTTTTATCCTTAGTGCTGCGATGGTGGCCTCTTCTTTTATGTGTAGATGTAGAGGTGGTATTCCTAGCAACACCTCTAGGGCACTTGATGGAATTGTACTCATGGAGCTGGTGATCGCTAGGCAGGCCTGTCTTTGAAAGCTCTGTAACTCCCGTTGTGTTGTCGTCTGATTTGTCCTGGGCCACCATACTAGTGACGCATATGTTAATGAGCTCCTTACTACCATCAAATAAAGCCAAAGCATTATCTTTGGTTTCAGGCCCCAAGTTTTCCCAATCATGCGTTTGCATTGATTTAGGATAATTGTTGACTTTTCTATTTTCATTTCTATGTGTTTCTTCCAGTTAAGTTTGCTATCTAGAGTTACCTATAGATATTTCACTTCTGGTGATAGTGATAGGCTAATGCCAAAGAGTGTTGGCATTTTTGGGATGTCAGGTTTCCTTTTGTTTGTGAATAGAACTAATTCAGTCAGGGTTTACCGTTAGTTTGTTGTCTTTGCACCATTTCTCTATTAGTTTTAGTGCGTTTTGCATTACTGCACTGAGTATATTTTCATGTTTTCCACTTATCAGGATAGCTATGTCGTCCGCGTATCCTATGGTTAAGAATCCACTTTTGTTCATTTTTGTTATTAGGTCATCTACGACTAGGTTCCAGAGTATTGGGGATAGTACTCCACCTTGTGGGCACCCTTTAGCTACTATTCCTTTAGTTATGCCATTTATGTCGAGCTGTATGACCCTTTTCTCAAGTAGGACGCTTATCCACTTGCGTAGTGTACTCGACACTTTGTATCTCTGTAGAGCATCATCAATACTTCTGAATGTAGTTTTGTCGAAGGCGCCTAACGCCTTCAATGTCTATGAAGGCTCCTAGTGTTGACAGTTTGTTATTTAGGTCATGTTCTATCTTACCTATCACATGGTTAAGAGCTGTCTCTGTTGATTTGCCAGAACTGTATGCGTTTTGGTTTTTGTGTATCGGTAGGTTTCTCAGCGCTCCGTCTCTGAGAAAGCGGTCTCCGAGTCTTTCCAGCGTCTTCAGTAGGAAGGACGTTAGGCTTATTGGTCTAAATGCCATACCCCTAACAGGCTAACCCGCTACTATCTTAGACTGCATCGTTACTTACCATCTGGTGAGATCGCAGTCAAGGGCTAACTTGTAGTGGAATAAAAAAAATGTGCAAATGAAGTCATCACCTTACATTTCAACAATAAAAATTCTTTCCAAAAAACCGACTTCCGAAGCCACTGTAAAGTAAAAAATAAAATTTGATTTCTACACACTATGTTGAAGTCGGGCGAGCCTGACGCGTCAACTTTGCCTAACTTTATTATACTCGCTGGACTTCAACATAGTTAACACACACTAGCTTATGCCCGCGACTACGTCCGCGTGGATTGAGGTTTTTTGGTTCCCGCGGGAACTCCTTAATTTTCCGGGATAAAAAGTAGCCTATGTGCTATTCCAGACTATATTCTATCTCTGTGCCAAATTTCAGCCAGATCCGTTCAGCTGTTGGCGCGTGATTGAGTAACAAACATCCATACATCCATACATCCATCCAAACTTTCGCATTTATAATATTTATATTTGATTAAAAAAAATATATACGCGCCGAATTGAGAACCTCCTCCTTTTTTGGAAGTCGGTTAAAAATAGTCGACGCTGGTTTGCGGCTCGCCCCGCAATCTGCGTGCATCTTTTATTAAGATAGGAATCTGCTCTTTTGGTCAGATTGTAAAATTTAGTGTATTTTATGCAATTTGGTCTAGATATAGATAAAAATGTGTTTATTATATTAAGATTTCCTTACAATCGCTTCTGTCATTTAAATCAAATATAGTTAGTTCACTAGTGTATTTTAGTAACCAATTTTTAGTTTTAGGGAGGAGGAAATTCTATCGACACATTTTAAAAATACTACCGAACGCTGGAACGATTTCGCTAATTCTCTTTTTGTTGTAATAAGTGAGGACCTGGAGAGTGACATAGGCTACTTTTTATCCCGGAAAATTAAGGAGTTCCCGCGGGAACAACAAAAAACTTAAACCACGCGGACGAAGTCGCGGGCATCAGCTAGTAAAATTTAAAATGAACAGATCAAACGTTGATCAGTCCTTCATATAAAAAAGTGATAAGACATTTTTATCTATATTGTATCACTTGTACATACCTAATCCCAATGATGGTATCTCATGTGAACCGTCTTACAAAATCGGTTTCTGAATTCTATTCTTGTCCATGATAGAAAAGTGTAGCTATAATAATATATAATATAAAAAATTCTTTTTAAACAACCGACTTCAAACTCCCGCGCCAACTTTACAACAACAAAGACCACGCTATACAAAGTACTTATTTTATTGTTGATATTTTAAAAACCGCTCGACCGATAAAATTTATATGGGACCACATGGGAAGTATGCCCTTTCAAATAAAAAAAGAATCATCCAAATCGGTCCACCCAGTCAAAAGTTCTGAGGTAACAAACGTAAAAAAAAAAAAAAATACAGTCGAATTGAGAACCTCCTCCTTTTTTTTAAGTCTGTTGAAAATAATCGTTACTTAACATTGTTGATATAAAAATTGAAGACATGCTTACTTAGTTAAAAATGTCGATATATCGATAAAAGTGAGTCACTATTAAGCGGATACGGTCAAACGGCGGCCTTCACTTGTGCTCTTTCAACTATAGATATTGTTTGAAGGCTTTTAACATAATATTAAGTTTACAAGGTGTAAACTACATAATATAAATATTAAAGTAATGTATCTATTAGAAAAAATCTGCAAAGATTATACTCTATATGTAAATCCCAACTTAATACCTATTATTAAAATGTGAATTGGGCATTGCTATTATAGATACGAAAGTGTGTATGTTTAGCTGTCTATTTGATCACTAATGGTATGTCTTTATTTATCTTTTTGTCTATCACTTTTTTATTTATTTGTTTAAATCAGGCAACTAGGCCCATAGAAATATATAGATAATATACCATACTAAATCTTATAATAAAATAAATACATATGAAAATATTATAAAAGATGTAGCACCGGTAAACTATGCCCTCAGGCCAAAAGTCTGAACTGAGGAACAGGAGGAGGTCTTTGCACGAAGCCGGAACAGTAAGGACATACGAGCTGAAGTAGGTTGTCCTACAGCTGGACTTCAGTTTGTCCAGTACTTATATTTTAACGGTTCATCCGCTTAAGATATTGGCGTTTGGTGGTAAGCTACACTAGGGACGAGTAGTAGAGGAGAGGGGCGAGTGGTCTAGAATCTAGATGCGACAACGCAACGATGCGATTGTTAAGCAAAGTTGACCCAAGTCGGTAACCGGATGGGTGGCCGAATTTGGAAGTCCGAATTTAGCCTTTTCGTCTCCTCTGTGCCTCGGTGAGCACGTTAAGCCGTCGGTCCCAGTTAATATCACTTACATCTGATAATAATCGTTACTTGAAATAGTACTCTTAGTAGAGTTGTATACGGAAGGAACTGGGAACTCACCGCATAAATTATTATCCGTAGGAAAACCCCTGTCATAATGTGATTAATGGAATGGGGTCACGACCCTCAGCAATGGGGAATACGACGCAGAGAGAGAGACGTAAGTTGCAACCTAGAGACAGACATAGCATTTATCCCGGATAATCGTTGATGTCGCAAAGGATTAATAAAAATAAATCCACGTGGATGAAGTCATGAGCATTATCTAGTACGGCTATCTATTATACAACGACCTGCAAGCAGCAATATAACTTTGGGGGAACTCATAGATAAATAAAATGTATCTATTGTTAACGACGTCAGCAAACTCAGTATACGTTTCATTTTTGTTTCAATGTGGGAATTTATAATTTCTGATTTTTCTCTGGCTTTGGCCATGGCTAGTAATCACCCTACGGGCAAAGAAGTACCGCCAAGCGATTTTTCCGGTGCGAAAACCGTGCAGAAACCGATTAGAGATAAGGATTTAATATAACTGCCGTACCCCTAACAGGTAAGCCCGTTTCCATCTTGTATCCTTACCAACCATCGATATATATGTAGGTACTAGATGGGCCCTCTCATAGAACAAGGTCGGGCGACCGACTTTGAGAGCGCGTTCCTAACCTGTCTTTGTCCCCATCGTAGCGCTGTCACGGTCGCTCGTCGTGTAGATAATTTGTTATTCTTAGGATATCATCTAAAGTCTTATTAGTTTGGCACTGTACAATTTTTATTTTTTTTATAAGTGTTTCAAGTCACAATTATACATTTCCAAAAAAAACGTTATTTAATCTTCCTATTTAATATTTTTATCCATTACGCAATCATTTAATTTCCGCGGCAAACTGTATGATATTTTTTTTTACTAACTGGCCTTACGGCTTCTATGGCTATGGCCTATATTATCTATATGACCGAGTCATACGTTTTCAAGCTTTCATTCAAGATGTTGCAAGCAAGTTCCCGCTTTTCAGACTAGATGGCGTTGATGGCGTTGATGGCGTTGCTAAAAATCATCATCATCATCACTACAGCCTATTAACGTCCCACTGCTGGGCACAGGCCTCCTCTCTCATAGGAGAGCGGGAATTAGAGCTTAGACCCACCACGCTGCTCCAATGCGGGTTGGCGGGCTATAACGATTATTAGTGATAATAACCTTGACCGATGGCTTAACGTGCTCTCCGAGGCACGGGGGTGAAACACTTCCAACTCCGGGCTGGCACTGAGAATTTCTTAATTCTTATTAATTCTTATTTCTTATTTCTTAATTCTTGCTAAAAATACACCCACATTATTTGTTTGGCAGGGCTCGTCTATGTAAATTGAGGTCGTTGTTACCAACAGGAGAGATCGCAGTTTAGTCTAAGGCGATGACTTGATGTCAGTTATCACCGGAATTTTCAGTGCTAGAAAATAAATAATAATCTATATCTATACTTATAATAACACTCGTCCACGTGGTCGTTCCCCCACTAGGTGGACGGATTCAATCCGTTCCGCCACAAATCTATCCGTCTCGGAGTGTTCCCGTGGTACCGCCAACAGAAGTCGCTGGAGGGAGATCGCAAGAGCTGCTGTGAAGGCCCCTTCATAACCACAACCACTCTGCCAAGAGTGAATGAATGAGAAGAAGAATTTATAATAAAACTGTAACTGGAAGATTACTGTACATTTAATATATTCTGAAAATTTTAATCAGGGTATCCTTTACTATCGATACTGAGCCCAAAACAGATTTTTATTTAATTTTTGTCTGTCTGTCTGTCTGTATGAACGGATTTAAATGAAATTTGGTGCAGGGGTAGCTGATACTCCGGGTCAATATATAGGATAGTTTTTATCCCGATAGAAAATAAGGTTCCTCCAGGATAGGGTTTTTTTGTTGATTTTACTCTATAACTCAGTCAAATCTGAACTGATTTGAATAAATTTGTCTTTATAAGAAGGTATGAAATTTTTCTTTATTAGAAGGTATGTATCATTAGGTAAGTTTTGCCCAATTCTGGTGAAGATTTGATAAATATTATCAGAGATAGAGCACAAAACTCCTCAACAGATAACACTTGATTAGGACTTAATAAAATCTTTTTGTTACTGTTTACATCGGTATTTCCATAATATTTCGATGCCATATATTTACCTGTGATATGTGGAGTATGGACTTAATGTCGTGTATTAAAAATGTTTGAGTAGCTTGAAAGGGCAGATAACGAACTTTGCTACAGAAGCGTTATCTGCAGCAGTATTTTCTGGAATGGAATCCTCAATAAAGAAGCTCGAAGACAAATGCCGTAACCAAGAGCTTGAGGTAGTTTATGCAACCGCATAATAATATGACTGTGGCTATAAATGCGAAAGATTGGATGGATGGATGTTTGTTACTCAATCACGCCAGAACGGCAGAACAGATCTGGATGAAATTTGGCACAGAGATAGGTTATAGTCTGGAATAACACATTTACTTCTATTTTTACTTTTAACCCGAAAAATTAAAGAGTTCCCGCAGGAACCAAAAAACTTTAATCCACGCGGACGAAGTCGCAGGCATCAGCTAGCACTTAATAAAATCTCTTTATTTGCCTAAATGCTCTTACCTATTACTTGCAGCAGTGTGTGATCTCTAAGTTTAGGAACAGGTACCTTCTTACTTATCGACACGACCCTGACTCTCTTTTGTTCAATACGAGTACGAAATATGTTTCCACGAGTTATCTTCTTTTAATATATATAAATCTAATGTCACAATGTTTGTCCTCAATGGACTCCTAAACCACTTAACCGATTATAATAAAATTCGCACACCATGTGCAGTTCGATCCAACTTGAGAGATAGGATAGTTTAAATCTTAAAAAAACATCAATTCACGCGGACGAAGTCGCGGGCATCATCTAGTTTTCTTATAGAAACCTACTTGTTAAAATAATTCTATTATATTATGATTCCATATATTTTTTATTGTTTGCTATTTTCGTAAAAAGTATATTAATTTACAAGCTTTCCAGTTTTAAAAAGCAAAAATATCTTCAAGGTTCCAACTCGCGCTATTGAAGTTTTTTCGCCAGCCAGGTATATAATATACCCCATGCCTGCGGTGTTACACAGGGAGTCCGTTTCTACACAGTGAATCAGCCGCTGCGGAGGGCTGTGCTAAGCTCCGCACCCGTGTTCTTGTAGTATCTAGGGGCAATACTACCCAAGACACGGCGCTCGACGTTCATAGGTCATCGACCTCAACGCATCCGATTCCAGGTTTACCGAGTCTTCTCGTAAACTTTCACCTGTCCTTGTGACGCAAATTGGGACAAGTCCCGTCACCACTGATGTAGAAAATATGACTCTCTTTTGCTAAATTTTAATCACTGTTTAATGTCTTTTATAAGGCCATTTTATAAAATCATAATATTTTAAATTTAGATGCAGAAAATATATACCAAACTAGTTGTTATATTAATAATTAATCAATATTAGGCAGTTTTTAATTTATTATTTTCATACTAATTTGTCAGTGACAGCGGTTCCATATCAGTGGTTTCGCAAATATATCTGAAAACAGTTATAACAATTTATTGTAATGATCCCACAGTACCATAGGATCGGTATTTTTAAGTGCAGACTCTTTCAAGTTTCAATTACCGTTGTCGTGCTTCATTTCTAAAATAATATTGTATAGTCCAACCAACTTATTAGGCCCGGTGGCCAAAATTGGAACTAATTTATATGCCTGTTTAGTTTTAGTTAGGGGCCCGTAGCCTACAAGGCAGGCCCTAGCCGGTTTAACTACCCGGCTTAAAGATACACACCGGGGCACAGAGTTGCCCCGCGCCCCGCCCGGGTAAGGAGGCTCAGCCTCGAGGCCCGTACCCCCGCTTGGCCCTTACGGGCCAAACGGAGAAGACTCACACAACACTTTTAGTTTTTAATATTTTATTTTTAATATATGTATACTAGCGACGATACCGGATCAGACAATTCTTTTTTAATTTTTATAAAAAAACTAGTTGATGCCCGCAACTTCGTCCGCGTGGAATAAGTTTATTTTAATTCCCACGGGAACTGCTCCATTTTCCTGCTCCAAGTAGGTATAGCTTTTGCATATCGTTAGATATTAATTATTTATACTTTTTATTAGTTTTTTTTAAGTAAATATAAAAAGTTATGTAGTTTAATGTACCAATTTTAAATGAAATATTTTGAAATTGAATTTGTGGTTTATCAAAAGAGAGTCAAATTTTCTACATCAGGGGTGACAGGACATGGTGTCCCAATTTGCGTCACAAGGACAGGTGGAAGTTTACGAGAACACTCGGTAAACCTGGAATCGGATGCGTTGAGGTCGATGACCTATGAACGTCGAGCGCCGTGTCTTGGGTAGTATTGCCCCTAGATACTACAAGAGCACGGGTGCGGAGCTTAGCGCAGCCCTCCGCAACGGCTGCTTCACTGTGTAGAAACGGACTCCCTGTGTAACACCGCGGGCTTGGGGTATAAGTACCTGACCGGCCAAAAAACTTCGATAGCGCGAGTTGGGATTTGTACGTGATTTTTATTTCAATATAGAGACTTAACTTTCTTCTTGTTGTAAAATAAACTTATTTGGTTAAAAAACTTCAGTAAAGAATGATTAAAAAGTAAAAATGACACAAAAATTGCAATAACCTTAATTTCATTGTATTAACGGTATTGATAGCGTGGCATTTTCATCTTTCCACTTTTAACTGAAAAATATATAAGTATACATATAATTATAGGCCTTGCATTTTATTTTATAAAACACTAGCTTATGCCCGTGATTTCGTCGGCGTGGATTGAGGTTTTTGATTCCCGCGAGAACTCTTTAATTTTCCGGGATAAAAAGTAGCATAAGTCACTCTCCAGGTCCTGAACTATACCCACTCAAATAATCATGTTGAACCTTGGCTCTGTTGCGCCGGATTAAAGGACAAACCAACAAACAAACCCACTTTCGCATTTATACGATAAGACATTTTTGTGGAAAAAGGTATTTCGTAATTACTTTTTAATAATAAACATAAACATAAATTGCCGTTAATTTATGTGAAATCGTATGGGGTCGTCGTGTCGTGAAGTAGAAAAGTCATGAAAGAACGGATATGTCATATGACCTATTAAAACATAAACAAAATACCCTGACCTGGTGAAATGAGATTAAAATTAAAATCGATGGTATTTTAAGCGATTGTATTTTAGACAATAATTATGTAATAATGTTGCTAATTTATTAATTTATTTTAGTGACTTTGAACCGTTATTTCATTTATGTTTTGTCAATTTTTATGTTTAATTAATTGATTAAAGGAAACTCGAACATATAATTAATAGATTAAAGTATAATCGAACATTAAGTTATTTATCTAAGAGAGATATTATCCTCTCTTTGCATCGTATTCCTCATCACTAAGGGTCGTGAGCTTGAACCCCTTTCCATTAATCACGTAATGGTAGGAGTTTTCTTGGGATAATAATGCGGTGGGTTTCCCCGTCTTTCGGCATAGGTACGACTCGACTAAGAGTATCAAACTCTTAGGTTTTTGTAACGATTTTTATCATATGTTAGTGATAATTGTTTTTGCTCTATGACCGGGACCGACGGCTTAACGTGCATTCCGAGGCACGCAGGAAACGAAAAGGCCAAGTTTGAACCTCCGAATTCGGTCACCCATCCAGTTCCACTTGGTTCAACGTTGCGTAACATTCGCAATCGACTGATCTGCGTTGTCACAACTAGGCCACTCGTCCCACCTAGTCGGAACCCTAATGATTTTCCCACGCATTACTGTACTCAACTCAGAACGCAGAACTCCAGAATCAGATCGCTCGTTGTGTAGTCGATGTCTTAAGGAATGTTCTAATTCTTAAACTGTTCGCAATTTCAGATTACGTGTTCCGTCTTATTACAAAGCGATTCATATTGACTTTGTATTGACGTACAATAGATGATAGGGCCATTGTGATGGCTTATTCACGCATGAGATGACAGTGACTATTGAAACTAGAAACCTGTATTAGTAACTTTTATTCTTTTATGCAAACTGGTTTTTATTGTCAGTATTCTTGAAGTGGATGGATTTACATAACCATATTTTATTGTGTCTGAGACATGATTAAAATTATTCGAGCCGTAATATATTTGGAGTTCCGTACCCTAATGGCAAAATTAAGTTCTGTTAATGTCACTGCTGTACTTTTTGTGTTCGTCTGTAAGTCACGGGTAAGAGCTCATAGCTAAATAGAAAAAGCGACCTGAAATTTGTATAGGTAGGTACTTATTATATGGTTGGCCCAAATCTATAGGTAATGTCTGCCAATCCGTATCGGGCTGCACATATTACGAACAAAGTTAATTGGCTCTATGTACTTACGGAATAACGGAACCCTTAAATAGCAGACTCACTAAGCCAGTTTTTACCAAAAAAGGAACCCTTACCTCACATCATTTTCAACACCGTTAAACGACATCGCCTAGGGGCCAGTAGCATTCAAGGCAGACCCCAGCCAACAATACGGCTAAAAGAAAATCACCGGAGTACAATGTTACCCCGCCCGGGTAATGAGGCCTCGAAGCCCGTACCCCCGCTCTGGAGAAGACCCCTGCTGCTAGTTTTTATAATATTTTTCATATACCTAAACTAGCGATGCTGTCACCGGATCAGATAAGTTTGTAGTACATAAAACAGTACTAAGTGACTTATTGAAGTATAGATGGATTGATAATTTTGGCCGTTTTGGACGATTCAAGAATGCAAAAGTTGCAGCTGTCACCTTGTAATAATGCAGTTGTCACACGAGGCGAAGCCCTGGCAAAGCGAACGGAGGCAAAGCGATTTTACACTCGACGGAACGGAGACAGTATAGGTGTTCTCTCTTCTCTCAGCTCTTCGAGTTTGTTTGCTCGTTCTTTCGTTCGTTCGTTCATACGCCCGTCCATCATTCCTTCACTCCGTTCTCCATCTTTCTTTCTAACTTTAGTTCTATTATTGTATCCATTGCTTCCAACCTTTGCTAGTATAAGTGTATCTACAACAATTTGAAACCATCGATTTAAGTAAAAAGTGCATCGAATATCAACATGTGACTTCACAATTTCATACAAGCTCCCTTCATAGATGGCAGACGCGTGTTTTGACGTTTGATAAAGTTGCTGATTAATTGTTATGAACAATAATATAAAATATCTTCATAAAATTTTTAAAGATCAGTTAAACTTTTGTCGCGTCGTCTCTTTCCAAGCCTTTAAAGGATTTATCTCATAGAAATATGAAGGTTAACAATTTTTTTTTATCATTACAAATTACTATTCTATGGTGAGTTGAAACAAATTGAATGTAACATTCAAATAATGATTCTTGACATTTAAATCATAATGAGCAATAAACCGATGTGCTCAGTTCTCACGTTAAACTAAGTAAAATTGCGTAGTCTTCATATTGTTCATCGTCTAAACTTCCTATAGTAACTTTAAATGCAAACATTTTCATTATTAAAATACTTCTCAATTCAAAATAAATCCCTGGGGCCGTACTGCCAACGCTTAAAGCCATGTTGTTTCATTATTGTCGACTTTCGTGTTTTAGAATTATAATCCTTATTATAAGCACGTCAAGGTACGTGACATCAAACTGTCATTTAGAGTAATATTACTCAAGTTTTTTTTTTGCTTTAAGTATTGCTTTAAAAGCGTTGGCAGTATGTCCGCTGTAGCATTTTAAAATTGAACCATTTAATAAAGGAATAGAACGTAAGTTATGTAAACAATAAATAATTATAATATTTTATTTGCAGGAACATGAGAGATCCTGGCAGAGATCGCTGCTAAGCGATAAGGCCGCCTTTTTGTACTTCCTTCTGTGTATTTTTGTTCCTTAATATTTTTTTTCTTTCTGTTATTGTGTTGTGGTGTACAAATAAATTAATAATGTGGTGTTATAATGTTAGCATGTGTAGGTACAGATATAGGTTATCATACTAATATTATAAATGTGAAAGTGTGTTTGTTTGTATGTTTATTGGTTTGTTGGTTTGTCCTTCAAACACGCCGCAACGGAGCAACGGATCGACGTGATTTTTGGCATGGGTATTGTTGAGGACCTAGAGAGTGACATAGGGTACTGTTTATCCCGGAAAATTAAGGAGTTCCCGCGGGAATCAAAATAACTTAATCCACGCGGACGAAGTCGCGGGCATCAGCTAGTAAGGATTATAATTCTGAAACAAGAGCGTCTACAATATTAAAATAATACATCTATAAGCAATGGTACGAGTAGTATATCCCCTCGCCTATGAACACCCCATGAATAACAAACGCTGCTTTTTTTATACGACTGCCTGAAAAAAGGAGTATATTGTTTTCAGGGTTCATGTATGTATGTATGTATGTATGTATGTATGTATGTATGTATGTATGTATGTATGTATGTATGTATGTATGTATGTATGTATGTATGTATGTATGTATGTATGTATGTATGTATGTATGTATGTATGTATGTATGTATGTGTGTATGTGAGTTTGTATATTCCACCATAACTTCTATACGCCTGAACCGATTTCGATAAATGAATTATCGTTAGAATCCCTAGCTTATTCCGGGTGACATAGGCTAGTAAAATTAAAAAAAAAATGATGGGGTGACCATGGTCCCGCATTAAAGACTAAAGTTGAAAAAAAATATTCGAAAATAAGTTTAACTATTTAATCATCATCTAGAAAATGATGAGTAGATTCCAAAAATATATAACACTATAGTTCAATATCCGTGCATAAACACATTGATAAATTCAAGAAGAAAAGTGATTGTCATAATGTCAATACTAGAAATAAAAATAAACTTGTAATGCCTACTTCTAGGCTTAGTAAAACTAGCAATTCTTTTTTTGGAAACAGTGTCCGCTTCTACAATAAGCTCCCAGAAGACATGTTGAAAATGTCTCTGAATACGTTCAAAGTTAATGTAAAACGTAAACTCATTAAAAAATCTTATTACCATGTAAAGGATTACTTAAATGACAAGGAAGCTTGGCAATGATTTGATCTATTGGCTCTGATAGTTCCTTAGTTAAGATGATTTGTGAAATGGTGATAATGAAAAAAAAAACCCGGCTGAGTTTGTTGTGGGCTCTTCTCAGACCAGGGCGCGTTTGGAACCCTCGTAGCTTTAGTTTTAAGATACCGTTACTGATTATCACCATTATATATTATTATAAAAAACTCGACGTCAATAAGTGTAGTATAACTACCTAAATTGAATAAACGTTATTTTGACTTTGACTTTGACTTTATCCCGAGTGACACGTCGGGCTATAAATTTTTCAAAAATTCAATACGGGCTACGGCAGAGCAGTCGTATTTTTTTAATAATTTTAATTATATTCACTTGTTATTAGGATTGCTTTAATTCAATTCCAAGTACATCGTAGAAAATTAGCGTTCACTTAATGCAATTTCGAAAGCGACACTGTTCTTCGTCGATTGTGTTGTTTAGGTAACCAAGTTAGCAGTTCCACGATAATTGATAACGCTATTGAAACAAGATGGTATCACTGCTGGAGACTTACAAAATAGTGTAATCTTTGGGATCTTTTATTTTTTTTTATCCACTACAAGTTAGCCCTTGACTGCGATCTCACCTGATGGTAAGTGATGATGCAGTCTAAGATGGTAGCGGGCTAACCTGTTAGGGGCATGGCAGTTATATTAAACCTATACCCCTATTCGGTTTCTACACGGCATCGTACCGGAACGCTAAATCGTTTGGCGGCACGTCTTTGCCGGTAGGGTGGTAACTAGCTACGGCCGAAACCTCCCACCAGACCAGACCAGGGAAAATTCAGAAATTATAAATTGCCAAATTGACCCTGCCGGGGATCGAACCCGGGATCCCCGGCACCGTTCCCCCCGGATCCGCACGCGCTACACACTGCGCCACGGTGGTAGTCAAAACAGAGGATCTCAGCAGGCCTATTGCCTGTACTATTACCTATTATGTGTAGGGGACAATGGGCACAAAATAGAGTAGGTATACATAGGGCCTGTACTCTGATGTGCTTTTTTATACTTTGCTCATCAAAATAGTTATTTCCAAGAAACCGATTTCCAAAGCCACTGTAAAGTAAAAAATAATTCTGATTTCTACACACTATGTTGAAGTCGCGCGAGCCTGATGTGTCAACTTTGCCTATCTTTGTTACCCGCCCGATTTCAACATAGTGTGTAGAAATCAAAATTATTTTTTACTTTACATTGTCAGGGTTGTGGATTTGCAGTCAGATTTTTTATGGGACCACCTCTTGAGCTTCCTCTAACGACTGAAAAACGGTCTGACTTCAAATCGGTTCAGAAACCATGGAGATATGCACCGATATACATTTTTTTTTTAAAAACGCGCCGAATTGAGAACCTCCTCTTTTTTCGGAAGTCGGTTAAAAAGATGAGGGGGCCGTTTACAGCACCTTTTTGAGCATGTGACGTACCTACCTTGATGTCCCTAAATCCATACTAATAGTATGGATTAATAATTATAATATAATAATAATTGCGAAAGTATGTCGGTCTGTCTGCTACACTTTAACGGCCCATTTTTCAACTGATTTTAATCAAATTCGGTATATAGGGGTAGGTTACATCCAGGGGCAGGATTAGGCTATTAGGGACATAGACGTTTTATCCCGAAAAATGAAGGAATCAAAAAAAACTTAATCCACGTGGACGTACTCGCGGGCATCCTCTAGTAAGGGTTATAATTCTCAAATAATAACGTCATCAAGATATAATACTGCTTTAATGCGATGTGTGTGTTACTTTTTTCTCGATACTAAAGCTATTTTGCCCAATAGTTTAGCAGCCAAGCTTCCTATTGGGATGGTTGAAGGTTTGATACCCGGCACACACCCCTAACTTTACGGAGCTATGTGGATATGAAAACATTAAATATTAAATATTGAGAAGGGAAAAATCGTAAGGGAACCGTCGTGGGGTTCTTCATAATGATCTCAAGGGCGTGTGAAGTCTTGAAGTGAAGTGCCCAACCGTTCTCATTCTGAGAGCAGGCTCGTGAATGAGAAGTAAGCCAACAAAGTTGAAGTAATGGTGATGTGATGATGAAATCGGTTTTGAGTGAAGCTTCTATGGCATCGTTGCAGGCCTGCCGCTAAAGAGTCAAAGAGCCCTTTGCTAGACTTACCTAATATACTCATTTTTAGGGTTCCGTAGCCAAATTTGGCAAAAACGGAACCCTTATAGATTCGTCATGTCTGTCTGTCTGTCTGTCTGTCTGTCTGTCTGTCTGTCTGTCTGTCTGTCTGTCTGTCCGTCCGTATGTCACAGCCACTTTTTTCCGAAACTATAAGAACTATATTGTTGAAACTTGGTAAGTAGATGTATTCTGTGAACCGCATTAAGATTTTCTTATAAAAATAGAAAAAAAAACAATAAATTTTGGGGTTCCCCATACTTAGAACTGAAACTCAAAAATTTTTTTTTCATCTAACCCATACGTGTGGGGTTACGGGGGACCTATAGATAGGTCTTCAAAAATGATATTGAGGTTTGTAATATCATTTTTTTCTAAACTGAATAGTTTGCGCGAGAGACACTTCCAAAGTGGTAAAATGTGTCCCCCCACCCCTGTAACTTCTAAAATAAGAGAATGATAAAACTAAAAAAAATATATAATGTACATTACCATGCAAACTTCCACCGAAAATTGGTTTGAACGAGATCTAGTAAGTAGTTTTTTTTTAATACGTCATAAATCGTAAACCGCAATTTACCTTTCATTCAATCAACTCAAATATTTAAAAAAAAACCGGGCAAGTGCGAGTCGGACTCGCGCACGAAGGGTTCCGTACCATTATTAATAAATAATTACCTTTGTTAATGAACCGCAAGACTAACTTTGTTTGTAGAGGTTTATTGTTAATATCAAAAAACTATGCTAGTTAGAGCATTGGCTATAGTTTTCCTGTAAAGTATACGTAAATTCCTATTGACCATAATTATTTCAAATTTTTCGATTGGTAAACTCCGGAGATAAGGGGGGGGGAACGGTATTTTTTTAGACATTTTCCCCGATAAATCAAAAACTATCATAACTAAAAATAATTAAAAATCTGTTTTAGAATGTACAAAGTAAACCCTTTCATTTGATACCCCACACAGTACAGTTATCTCACTTTTAAATTTCAACCCTCAGATTTTTCCCCCTTTTTAAATAAGAACAAAAATAATTTCCAATTTTATTTAATTCCAGTGTCTTTGGGCCACTAATATTCACAACTCTTCCAAATTTCATGTCGATAGCTTCGGTAGTTACTGAAATAATCGAGTGTGACGGACGGACAGACGGACAGACGGACAGACAGACGGAGAAAGTCGCACCATAAGGGTTCCATTTTACCATTTTGGTACGGAACCCTAAAAACATTTAATTTAAAACTTACTACAGGTTTGTACGGAACCCTCGGTGCGCGAGTCCGACTCGCACTTGGCCGGTTTTTTTAGTGTGAGACAGGCTTGCGCTTGACGACAATCATGGTTAGTGCAAATCAATTATGAGGTCTAGATTGGAAAGCCCTTTCCTAGAAGATGCCTAGTCACTCTTGTCTTGAAGTACCTACCTAAGATATACGTAGCAGGAAACACGTCCGCTGGGAGGGTTCCGTCCTTAGCGGTTCGTATCAGAATCGTCGAGCAAAAACGTTTCGTGCGAGAAGATTGGACGGCAACCAAGGATGCCAACGCTGACGGTTTCTTGCTGTTCTGTGGTACACCGAGAAGGAGGAACAAAGTTGTGAAGTTCCTGTACCTAAATGTAGTGACTTCCACACGCCGCAGTCTTGCATCGCGCCGTTTCGATCCAGCGGCTTCTACGGATCGCATTGATGTTAACCCACTACCCCCGTTCTGTTTAGTCACTATCGGTCCATTTCTCATATTGGTCAAAGTGGACTTTTCTTTTTTTATCCACTACAAGCTAGCCCTTGACTGCCTTGACTTACCTGACGGTAAGTGATGATGCAGTCTAAGATGGTAGCGGGCTAACCTGTTAGGGGCATGGCAGTTATATTGAACCCATGCCCCTATTCGGTTTCTACACGGCATCGTACCGGAACGCTAAATCGCTTGGCGGCACGTCTTTGCCGGTAGGGTGGTAACTAGCCACGGTTGAAGCCTCCCACCAGGCCAGACCAGGGAAATTCAGAAATTATAAATTTCCAAACAATGCCGGGGGTCGAACCCGGGACCTCCGCACGTTAAGGCAACAGCGCTCAGCACTGCGCCACGGAGGTCGTCAAAACCTCAAAGACTAACCGCGGACCAGCGGGTCGGCTAACTTTACGATTCCTGCCAGCGCTGGTGTCTCTCTCCTACATCGCAAAATAATTCGCACATCAAATCTCAACTGGCCATTGAAAAAGTTGTTACCCAATGCATGGATCATCTGAATTTATCGTCCACGGAGCGATATTGAACAATGACAGTAGGTCAATAGCTTTTTATTATTATTATATCGATATTTGGAATATTGGCCAGTTAAATATTATTTTGTAATTTTTCTGTCACGCCTTTGCATACAAAAACAATAAAAATTAAATATGCGGTTGAGCAACATTATTTGAGCATTTTCTTTGTAGGTACCTATATATTTTTTGATGTTTCATGATTTTTTGTAAGTACTTACTAAAATATCAAATTAAAACTAAACTATGATGTACATAAATTAATAATTAGACAAGACGAAAGTTTTTAATGTTAAGTTCTTCAGCCATTCGAATATTATAAACGCGAACGTGTCTGTCTGTATGCTCGTCTGTCTGTCTGTCTGCAACGCTTTCACGGCTCATCCATTCAACCGATTTTGATGAAATTTGATACAGGGGTAAGACACGGGCTACTTAGGGTAAAAATGCTCTCAAGCACATACGAGGTTTGCTAGTTTATCCAACGCGTATTAGACAACCTCTAAATTTATCCCCACCACTACAGCCCATTAACGTCCCACTGCTGGGCACAGGTCTCCACTCTCATAGGAGAGTGGGAATTAGAGCTTAGACCCATCACGCTGCTCCAATGCGGGTTGGCGGGCTTTAACGACTATTATAATGTTAGTGATAATAACCGGGACCGACTTCCTAACTCCGGGCTAGTACTGAGAATTTCTAGTCAGAAAAACCCAATACTCAATTATGGCCCGACCCGGGACTCGAACCCGAGACCTCGTCGGCCGCAGTCGAACATGCCAACCACTAGACCAACGAGGCAGTCTAAATTTATCATCATAATAATACTTCTGTTTTTAAGTTATTTGATCTTTTAACTCGATCAATATGTTAAACAGGTGTAAAATTAATTGCTTACATATTAAAAAATACACCAAAAATATAAAGTGTATCTAAAAATTGGGTCAGGTTACGACGATTCAGTATCATAAATGAAGAGTTATCATCTATTAGAGGAGGTGGTGTCTCAAAAAAACGATCTTAGTAACTCGGACGGAAAGGATTTTTGCCATTCGGAAAATTAACACAAGCAAAGACTCATCTGTCATGGATAAAGGCTTTGTTTTTTTAAATCCTTGCTTAGTCCTAGGGTGCTCAAGGAATATTTAATTTAATAAGTATTTCTAATCTACATCCTGGTAGCTCTGATGTACAAAATTCGTAAATGTTCAATATCCATACTAATATTATAAATACGAAAGTGTGTCTGTCTGTCTGTCTGCAACGCTTTCACGGCCCAACTGTTCAAACGATTTTGATGAAATTTTGTGACAGGTTTAGGTAGTAGGTATACCGGGGAAGGACATAGTCTACTTTTTATCCTGGTAAATTAAAGAATTCTAATTAAAAACCACGCGGACAAAGTCGCGCGCATCATCTAACGTTGGCGCCAACTTCCTAACTCCGGGCTAGTACTGAGAATTTCTAGTGAGAAAAACCCAATACCTAATTATGGCCCGACCTGGGACTCGAACCCGGGACCTCGTCAGCCGCAGTCGAACATGCTAACCACTAGACCAACGAGGCAGTTCAATTACGCCATTGTTTAATTCGTTGAAGGCGGTTTTTAGACGCGCGATATAGTATAATATGAGATATGTATCTCTATGATCTACAACTCAATGCATAAACGCCTAATGTTATTCTCAGGCTATCTTCAATGCCATGTGAAGGCGAACTAAATACTGATGCGGCTCATTTTACTATTGTGTGGTAGGTATGCTAATGACGGTCAATTTGAATGTTCAAATTAATTTTTTTATATAATATCGGATTTGCGTTTTACAATGAAAATGGGATAGTAAGTGTGATGATTGCCTACAAGAAAATAATATATCTATAATACAAAAAACATCGTGAATAGTATAATACGATAAAATCGTTTAAGATTAATTAATAATGTGCTTACAGAAATCGTCCAGTTACAGATTTATTAATAGTTAACACGTCCATAGCAAATTGATCTTGTTAATTAATGACGTGTTGCTAAAATTTAAAACAACATTTAGGGGCCAATAGCTGTTCAATGTCACTTGCATTTTTTGCACGATTGCAAAATAAAAATTATAGGATGGATTAATGGACATTTGTTACTCAATCACCCCCGAACGGCTGAACGGATCTGGATGAAATTTGGCACAGAGATAGATTATAGTCTATACATCCATACATCCATTCATCCAAACTTTCGCAGTTATAATATTTATTAATTAATTATTTGAATTTGATTAGTATTATAATACAAATTAAATTAAATTATTAAATTACTTTCAGGAACCAACAAAACATCAAACGAAATCTTGGTAGGTACTGGGTACTGCTGGGGTTACTACAATCACAGCAGTATTACTTCAAAATTACAGTTTTATGTCACATACTCGTACCTTGACATCCCTAAAATAAGGATTATAATAATTCTAAAACACGAACGTCAACAATATTAAAACAATGAGGCTTTAAGCGATGGTATGCCCCATGATGTTCTAAAGTCGACAAGGTTGTTGTTTTAAAAAAAAATGGCCCTTCTATTATAATAAGCACTGAGGTTTTAATGATCTCAAAGGTGCCTCAAATTTGAACCCGTGACCCTTGGTACATGAGCTCTATGTGCTAGGTCATCACGAATTAATTATAATGTAACGTATTTTCATATGTTTACAACTGACGTTGCTCTCACAGCTTAGCAAACATACAGTGGGGAAATGAACCTCCTATTATTGACAAAGTGAAGCGAAGATCTCTGAGTTTACTTAGTTGGATTGGCACTTGTCCGAAAATTACATAAAAAGTTATAAAAATGCCCTATAATTGAGGGGGCGCTCATAGAAGTAAATATTTATTTAAGTATTAGGCAGCTTAGCTTATGGGATATTTACTACAACATTTTTTTATTACAAACTTATATAAATACGTTTGTGCGGTCATTAGCTTAGAAACGCGTAGGACCGATATAGATGAAAGCCTAATACCCAAACCCTTTCCAAATAAAGAAGACTACAAACTTAAGCTGGCCTCTTTACATTGATACAATACTTAGTTAGGTATCGATAAAATATTCGTCAAAAAATAAAAATCTTCATTTTTTTATCTTATCTTACCTACCATTAGATGAGCTTTCAGTGACGAAGTAACTTAACCTGTAAATGAACACATAAAACTGTATAAGCGTTAAACTGTGCCAACACAGTGACCCGTAATTGGGTGAAGATTACTCATGTTCACATGTCGAAGTTAACTTCGATTTCGCAAACGGTTTAATGTTACCTATTGTAAAACAAGTTTCCATCATCGCTCCACCCATATTATACACAAATTTATTATACCACTACCATTGGTATTCGAAACTTTAGTCAGATCGAGAATATAGTGAGATCATTCGATCATTTCTCATTTTTCTCGATCTAACTCGCAAAAATTATTGGAAAGTCTTCATTATTTTCTTTTTTCACAATGAAATAATAGTTTTGATTCATTCACTCATTGTGGACTGATTCATCAACGCACAACCCAAGCCCTTGCAGGCCCTTGAATCTAAAGACTGGGTTTTCACCTAAGGCAGCGTAGACGCAGGCGGTCGTTAGAAAAAAAATATTTGCCTCCAAGAATAGTATTCTAAGTATTTTTTTTAGGATAGCTTTGTTTAGATAGGTACCTGCTTTATACTGATTTTCTCTATGCAAGAGTACTGATACGGCTAATGATTGATTCTTGATTTCTCAAGATCCTGATTCATGACTCATGAGTAACAAAAACCTTTAATGTTGATTATGTACATAAAGTAATTAAAATTATAACCACATGGGATATCTTGAGATTCTTAGTTAATGTTAATTTAAGATTTCAATAAAACTATGATAGGTAATTTACATTATTTGATAGTAAAAATGAAATCAATAAGTTGTCTAAATAATGTAGGGATGATAAATTTTTTTTTCGGTAATGAATTATCAATATTAATAAAAGCTTGTAGTAGTGGCTACGATATTCAGAAAACTTTTTTCGTATTTATTGCAAAAGCTGTGATGGGAAATTGTTGTTAATTAGCCATAATTTATTGACAAAATACTAACTAATAACAAGTATAAATTACAAATTTAAAAAAACCCCCGACTAGAAAAAAGCTGATGACCTTCAGACGGATGAACAGATTTTCATGAAACATGGCTAAGAACACTCGGGATAAAATTATCTATGACACAAAAAATACTAAACGAAAATCGGTTCATCCGTTTGGGAGCTACGATACCACAGACAGATACACAGATACACAGATACACAGATACACAGATACACAGACAGACACGTTAAACTTATAACACCCCTCTCTTTTTGCGTCGGGGGTTAAAAAAGGACGAATTGAAACAAGACACCGATTTTAAATGTATGCAAATTTTTATTGAATAAAATTCATCCAGATGAAGTCAACTCTCAAATTAATGGTTCTGTAGCAATTTTATCTAATGGATAAAATAGGTAATCTTTTATTTTATACCCAGACCTAACACTATTTAATACTAATATTATAAAATCAAAGTGGTTTTCACCATCATTGGGAACGCCTCACAAGGAAGATTGCAAATCCCTTGAGATATTGGAGTTTTTCAGTACATTTTGTGACTAAGTCAAGCAAAATAGGATGGAACTAAAAATCACTATACATAGATTGATCCTATATCTCCAATTTTTGGTAATAACTTTGTAAAAAATCTTTATTTTTAATACTATAAAAATTATTTTCCCTCACCCCTTCACTCAAAATTGACGATTTAGGGGTGACTTTAGGTACATTTTTTACTGTAATTATGCGGATTTTTTGTCATTAAAAAATACGATCTGTTAGTAGATATGTTCACCTCCAAATGTTGGTAATAAAAATATCAAAAATAATACAAATAGTACAAGAAATTAAATAAAAATCGCGTGTATATTTTTCACATACTTTGTAAATCTTAACACAGTGTAAATAAGGGTTATTTTGATCTTACTCGGTCTCTGGTTTGATTTCAAATTATCAATCAGTCTGCGTTTGACCGCCGTCGAGAGTGGACCCCGTGTCGGTTGCAAGCAGTCGCTGATGTCGAAAAACATCGCTGTACGGACACGAAATAGTTGAGCGAACCTAATTTATATTTTACGTTATCGACTGTGCTGATATATCGATAAGGTACATATGGTACCTACTACCTACATAACATAATTATATTATTTGATAGAATTTAGAAATTTATTACAGTATCTATTCCCCGAGCGTGGTAGTGACCTGAAGGTATACTTCGACATCCACTACTGGAACTCCTAGATGCGTAGAGCTAGGTGTATCGAATTTGGGCTCGTTTCGTTAGTTATGATGAGATCTTACCACAGAACTTGGTGGAGTGACCTGAAGGTATACTTCGACGACCACTACTGGAACTCCTAGACGCGTAGAGCTAGGTGTATCGAATTTGGGCTCGTTTTGTTAGTTATGATGAGATCTTACCACAGAACTTGGTGGAGTGACCTGAAGGTATACTTCGACATCCACTACTTGAACTCCTAGACGCGTAGAGCTAAGTGTATCAAATTTCGACTCGTTTTGTTAGTTATGATGAGATATTACCACAGAACTTGGTGGAGTGACCTGAAGGTATACTTCGACGACCACTACTGGAACTCCTAGACGCGTAGAGCTAGGTGTATCGAATTTGGGCTCGTTTTGTTAGTTATGATGAGATCTTACCACAGAACTTGGTGGAGTGACCTGAAGGTATACTTCGACATCCACTACTGGAACTCCTAGACGCGTAGAGCTAGGTGTATCGAATTTGGGCTCGTTTTGTTATTTATGATGAGATCTTACCTCAAGACTTGGCGGAGTGACCTGAAGGTATACTTCGACATCCACTACTGGAACTCCTAGACGCGTAGAGTTAGGTATATCGAATTTGGGCTCGTTTTGTTAGTTATGATGAGATCTTACCACAGAACTTGGGGGAGTGACCTGAAGGTATACTTCGACATCCACTACTGGAACTCCTAGACGCGTAGAGCTAGGTGTATCGAATTTAGGCTCTTTTTGTTTGTTATGATGAGATCTTACCACAGAACTTGGTGGAGTTACCTGAAGGTATACTTCGACATCCACTACTGGAACTCCTAGACGCGTAGAGCTAGGAGTATCGACTTTGGGCTCGTTTTGTTAGTTATGATAAGATCTTACCACAGAACTTGGTGGAGTGACCTGAAGGTATACTTCGACGACCACTACTGGAACTCCTAGACGCGTAGAGCAAGGTGTATCGAATTTGGGCTCGTTTTGTTAGTAATGATGAGATCTTACCACAGAACTTGGTGAAGTGACCTCAAGGTATACTTCGACGACCACTACTGGAACTCCTAGACGCGTAGAGCTAGGTGTATCGAATTTGGCCTCGTTTAGTTATTTATGATGAGATCTTACCACAGAACTTGGTGGAGTGACCTGAAGGTATACTTCGACATCCACTACTGGAACTCCTAGACGCGTAGAGCTAGGTGTATCGAATTTGGGCTCGTTTTGTTATTTATGATGAGATCTTACCTCAAGACTTGGTGGAGTGACCTGAAGGTATACTTCGACATCCACTACTGGAACTCCTAGACGCGTAGAGCTAGGTGTATCGAATTTAGGCTCGTTTTGTTATTTATGATGAGATCTTACCTCAAGACTTGGCGGAGTGACCTGAAGGTATACTTCGACATCCACTACTGGAACTCCTAGACGCGTAGAGTTAGGTGTATCGAATTTGGGCTCGTTTTGTTAGTTATGATGAGATCTTACCACAGAACTTGGTGAAGTGACCTGAAGGTATACTTCGACAACCAATACTGGAAATCCTAGACGCTTAGAGCTAGGCTAAGATCTCATCATAGCTAACAAAACGAGCCCAAATACGATATACCTAGCTCTACGCGTCTAGGAGTTCCAGTAGTGGTCGTCGAAGTATACCTTCAGGTCACTCCACCAAGTTCTGTGGTAAGATCTCATCATAACTAACAAAAAGAGCTCAAATTTGTTACACCTAGCTCTACGCGTCTAGGAGTTCCAGTAGTGGATGTCGAAGTATACCTTCAGGTCACTCCATCAAGGTCTGTGGTAAGATCTCTCATAACTAACAAAACGAGCCCAAATTCGATACACCTAGCTCTCCGCGTCTAGGAGTTCCAGTAGTGGATGTCGAAGTATACCTTGAGGTCACTCCACCAAGTTCTGTGGTAAGATCTCATCATAACTAACAAAACGAGCCCAAATTCGATACACCTAGCTCTACGCGTCTAGGAGTTCCAGTAGTGGTCGTCGAAGTATACCTTCAGGTCACTCCACCAAGTTCTGTGGTAAGATCTCATCATAACTAACAAAAAGAGCTCAAATTTGTTACACCTAGCTCTACGCGTCTAGGAGTTCCAGTAGTGGATGTCGAAGTATACCTTCAGGTCACTCCATCAAGTTCTGTGGTAAGATCTCTCATAACTAACAAAACGAGCCCAAATTCGATACACCTAGCTCTCCGCGTCTAGGAGTTCCAGTAGTGGATGTCGAAGTATACCTTGAGGTCACTCCACCAAGTTCTGTGGTAAGATCTCATCATAACTAACAAAACGAGCCCAAATTCGATACACCTAGCTCTACGCGTCTAGGAGTTCCAGTAGTGGTCGTCGAAGTATACCTTCAGGTCACTCCACCAAGTTCTGTGGTAAGATCTCATCATAAACGAGCCCAAATTCGATACACCTAGCTCTACGCATCTAGGAGTTCCAGTAGTGGATGTCGAAGTATACCTTCAGGTCACTCCACCAAGTTCTGTGGTAAGATCTCATCATAACTAACGAAACGAGCCCAAATTCGATACACCTAGCTCTACGCGTCTAGGAGTTCCAGTAGTGGATGTCGAAGTATACCTTGAGGTCAATCCACCAAGTTCTGTGGTAAGATCTCATCATAACTAACAAAACGAGCCCAAATTCGATACACCTAGCTCTACGCGTCTAGGAGTTCCAGTAGTGGTCGTCGAAGTATACCTTCAGGTCACTCCACCAAGTTCTGTGGTAAGATCTCATCATAACTAACGAAACGAGCCCAAATTCGATACACCTAGCTCTACGCATCTAGGAGTTCCAGTAGTGGATGTCGAAGTATACCTTCAGGTCACTCCACCAAGTTCTGTGGTAAGATCTCATCATAACTAACGAAACGAGCCCAAATTCGATACAACTAGCTCTACGCGTCTAGTAGTGGTCGTCGAAGTATACCTTTAGGTCACTCCACCAAGTTCTGTGGTAAGATCTCATCATAACTAACGAAACGAGCCCAAATTCGATACACCTAGCTCTACGCGTCTAGGAGTTCCAGTAGTGGATGTCGAAGTATACCTTCAGGTCACTCCACCAAGTTCTGTGGTAAGATCTCATCATAACTAACGAAACGAGCCCAAATTCGATACACCTAGCTCTACGCGTCTAGGAGTTCCAGTAGTGGATGTCGAAGTACACCGTGAGGTCACTCCACCAAGTTCTGTGGTAAGATCTCATCATAAACGAGCCCAAATTCGATACACCTAGCTCTACGCATCTAGGAGTTCCAGTAGTGGATGTCGAAGTATACCTTCAGGTCACTCCACCAAGTTCTGTGGTAAGATCTCATCATAACTAACGAAACGAGCCCAAATTCGATACACCTAGCTCTACGCGTCTAGGAGTTCCAGTAGTGGATGTCGAAGTATACCTTGAGGTCACTCCACCAAGTTCTGTGGTAAGATCTCATCGTAACTAACAAAACGAGCCCAAATTCGATACACCTAGCTCTACGCGTCTAGGAGTTCCAGTAGTGGTCGTCGAAGTATACCTTCAGGTCACTCCACCAAGTTCTATGGTAAGATCTCATCATAACTAACAAAACAAGTCGAAATTCGATACACCTAGCTCTACGCGTCTAGGAGTTCCAGTAGTTGATGTCGAAGTATACCTTCAGGTCACTCCACCAAGTTCTGTGGTAAGATCTCATCATAACTAACGAAACGAGCCCAAATTCGATACACCTAGCTCTACGCATCTAGGAGTTCCAGTAGTGGATGTCGAAGTATACCTTCAGGTCACTCCACCAAGTTCTGTGGTAAGATCTCATCATAACTAACGAACGAGCCCAAATTCGATACACCTAGCTCTACGCGTCTAGGAGTTCCAGTAGTGGATGTCGAAGTATACCTTGAGGTCAATCCACCAAGTTCTGTGGTAAGATCTCATCATAACTAACAAAACGAGCCCAAATTCGATACACCTAGCTCTACGCGTCTAGGAGTTCCAGTAGTGGTCGTCGAAGTATACCTTCAGGTCACTCCACCAAGTTCTGTGGTAAGATCTCATCATAACTAACGAAACGAGCCCAAATTCGATACACCTAGCTCTACGCATCTAGGAGTTCCAGTAGTGGATGTCGAAGTATACCTTCAGGTCACTCCACCAAGTTCTGTGGTAAGATCTCATCATAACTAACGAAACGAGCCCAAATTCGATACAACTAGCTCTACGCGTCTAGGAGTTCCAGTAGTGGATGTCGAAGTATACCTTGAGGTCAATCCACCAAGTTCTGTGGTGAGATCTCATCATAACTAACAAAACGAGCCCAAATTCGATACATCTAGCTCTACGCGTCTAGGAGTTCCAGTAGTGGTCGTCGAAGTATACCTTCAGGTCACTCCACCAAGTTCTGTGGTAAGATCTCATCATAACTAACGAAACGAGCCCAAATTCGATACACCTAGCTCTACGCGTCTAGGAGTTCCAGTAGTGGATGTCGAAGTATACCTTCAGGTCACTCCACCAAGTTCTGTGGTAAGATCTCATCATAACTAACGAAACGAGCCCAAATTCGATACACCTAGCTCTACGCGTCTAGGAGTTCCAGTAGTGGATGTCGAAGTATACCGTGAGGTCACTCCACCAAGTTCCGTGGTAAGATCTCATCATAACTAACAAAACGAGCCCAAATTCGATATACCTAGCTCTCCGCGTCTAGGAGTTCCAGTAGTGGATGTCGAAGTATACCTTCAGGTCACTCCACCAAGTTCTGTGGTAAGATCTCATCATAACTAACGAAACGAGCCCAAATTCGATACACCTAGCTCTACGCGTCTAGGAGTTCCAGTAGTGGATGTCGAAGTATACCTTGAGGTCACTCCACCAAGTTCTGTGGTAAGATCTCATCATAACTAACAAAACGAGCCCAAATTCGATACACCTTGCTCTACGCGTCTAGGAGTTCCAGTAGTGGTCATCGAAGTATACCTTCAGGTCACTCCACCAAGTTCTGTGGTAAGATCTCATCATAACTAACAAAACAAGTCGAAATACGATACACCTAGCTCTACGCGTCTAGGAGTTCCAGTAGTGGATGTCGAAGTATACCTTCAGGTCACTCCACCAAGTTCTGTGGTAAGATCTCATCATAACTAACAAAACAAGTCGAAATTCGATACACCTAGCTCTACGCGTCTAGGAGTTCCAGTAGTGGATGTCGAAGTATACCTTCAGGTCACTCCACCAAGTTCTGTGGTAAGATCTCATCATAACTAACAAAACGAGGCCAAATTCGATACACCTAGCTCTACGCGTCTAGGAGTTCCAGTAGTGGTTGTCGAAGTATACCTTCAGGTCACTCCACCGAGTCTTGAGGTAAGATCTCATGATAACTAACAAATTGAGTCCAAATTCGATACACCTAGCTCTACGCGTCTAGGAGTTCCAGTAGTAGTCATCGAAGTATACCTTCAGGTCACTCCACCAAGTCTTGAGCTAAGATCTCATTATAAATAACAAAACGAGCCCGAAGTCCGGAAATAAAAAAATAGATAAAACAATAAATAATAATGTATCGAAGTATCGACTATCGATACAAGTTGATTCAACGCAGCTTATCCGTGCATAGGTATATGTCTGCGTGGGAATGAAGCATGTGTGCTGTTTAGTAGTGCGATTTCATACCTATCCGTTTCGGAAATACGTCCTAGAATATATCATTTCTAATTTTTCTATTTAGATATTTTTGTAAATATTTTAATTACAGCTAATAATCATAATTTCATTAATTTATTCGCTCTTGAGTTATGGTATGTACTATATAAGAAGGTAGGTACATACCAAGTTTAAGCTAAAAGCATAAGACCTTTGATTCGCTTTAAATCTTTCTGTATTCTTAAATTACAGGGAGGTACCGTTGAATCAAACAATACCTATTTATAATTATAAATATAATTAGAAGCAGATAACCAAAACTTAATATTAAGTATGATTTTTAGTGAATCCTAATATATTGGATGTAGACATCAATATTCAATAATTGTAATTATTATAATGTCTAACGGAAATTAAACTAGGTTAAGGCAAATATTAAAATCTGCTGTTCCTTATAAACTAATCCTCAACATCTAAAAATTTTCATAAGAATTGTAAATAAACCACCAAGTAGTACTCAAAGTTGGTGGCACCCATTTTGTCAAAATTCTATATTGTTCTTTTAGTAATGCACTTTTGTATGACCAACACTCAGATAAATTGATGATGAAAGACTGAGTTGTGGAATTTCATTCATTTTCCTGTATCACACACCCAGTCTCTTACTCACACAAATTCAAGTTGCAATCAGTTTTTAACCATTTGGATTTATAAATAAATTGTCACATCGACTTTTCTCTACTTTTGAAATATGCAAGTATTAATTTGTACACATCATAATACAATATTAAATAACAGCTTCAAACAGATTAAAAAGCTTTCAAAGTTTCCGTAAGCAAAACTCTAAAATTATACAACTAATAAAAATATAGGTACCGGCTAAGTTTTATGTGGGCTTCTTCCTAGACTAGGGCGCATTTGAAACCCTCGTAGCTTTAGCTTTAAGATACTATTAACTATATTATTAACTATTATCATTAGAGTTACTAATTTTTATATTAAACAAAAAATATTGACGTTCAAAAAAGGTACAATGTTAGGTCCTCTTTGTATGAATTAATTTTGACTTTAATTTTGATGAAATCCGATAAAAATCAGTTAATTTAGCAGAGCTAAGGGCACAAACAGACACGCGAGAATGGCGACTTGGATTTGAATGTATACTGTATAGATTAGATGTATGTATTCGGCTTATCTTTACGCATTGCGTAACAAATTATCTACTTTAGTTTGGCCCATCAAATGCTAAACACCAGAAGCCGTGTGACAACTGATTGAGCCACATAAAGCTTATAAATTACATGTTCAAATAAATTATACGTAATTTGAATGATGATGACAAATTACTAATCCATATCCATACTAATGGATCCATACTAATGGTTCTATACTAATATAATAAATGCGAAAGTCCGTCTATCTGTCTACCTTTCTGTCTGTTCCTTTGAAGTATACACAGACATATTAGGTACATCGCAGGGAACATGCCCGTGACTTTGCATGGATTTAAATTGTTTGAAAATCCCGTGAGGATTTTTGGATTTTTCGAGATAACATCTCCAATAAGCTTAGTAGGTGTATAGGTTTTTACATTGCTAATTTGATTGATCGTATTGAGCGTAAGATCACATTAGCGTCTTTAAGTAAAATGAACTATAAACATATTGTTTTAGATCTCAATTTCGTGTATGCATTCACAGCCAGCGCTCCAAACTGAACGAGGTTTTTCTGAGTAGAAATTCTCAGTATATATGCTCAGCCCGGAATTAGGAAGTTGGCGGTGTTTCACACCCGTGCCTCGGAGAGCACGTAAGGCCGTCGGTCCTGCGGCTGACCTCTCTCCGGTCGTGTCGAATTTTCCGTCCCATCGGGCTATGAAAGTAAAGGAACAGAGAGTGTACCTGTATATGCGCACACACTTGTGCACTATAATATCTCAAGCGCACATGGCTAATCTCTCTGGAAATTGGCCGCCGTGGCCGAATTTCGGTCGGGAGGACATTATATCCTTTCGAAAAATCACCTGGATCTGTTGCTTGTCTTCATAGACATTGGAGGGAAAACCGACAAACATATTATCATACTTTCACGTTTATAATTTGAAGTAGCGATATAATATTATAATATAGGCGCCTATTGTATATTATTTTACTACCCTATCTGTACAGTGTTCACAAATAAAATGAATTGAATGAATGTTCCAATAGTCTTGCGATTTAATTTATTCTGAACTAGGTGATGTCCGCGACTTCGTCCGCGTGGATTAAGGTTTTTCGATTCCCGCGGGAACTCTTTAATTTTTCGGGATAAAAAGTAGCCTATGTCCTTCCCCGCGGGATATGAACTATCTCTGTACCAAATTTCATCAAAATCGGTTGAAAAGATGGGCCGTGAAATCGTAGCAGACAGACAGACGGACAGACAGACACATAAACATACACACTTTCGCATTTGTAACATAAGTATGGATACGAGAAAGGATTTATAATTGACCTAAAGCTTTGTATAGACTAAGTACAATAACGAACAGGTAGGCAACGTAGGTTCTATCTTTATGCCTTGCGTAATTCGAACATAACTAGCTTCGCAATTAACTTTACTCACAATATATTCTGAAAAGTTCGCCAGTTACGACTCATCAAACCAACCATAAATGGATATTTGAAAATTAGTTTTTAAAATCCCGTTGACCTTTTACACAGGTGCTTTATCGTTCTGGAGTCAATAAAAATAACTGTAATTAACATAATATTGTCACCTTTATATTATTTTCTTGATATATAATATGTGAATCATAGGTATACTTATAGTTATTTGAAAGATGTTATATAAATAATAATGAAAATTTCGCTTCCGTGTTGATTCGAGCGATTGTTATTCTTATGCGATATCTAGGTACTCCTATTGATCGAATTTGAATTTTAGTATTCTAAAGTCGCTTATTCCCGAGACCACATCGGCATGTATTTAAGTTTCTAAAAAATCTAATAAGAAAACCATTTTTTCCCGGGATTAAAAGTATCCTACGTCCTTAACTAGTTGGAGCTTGTAGCTTAACTAGTATTTCGTTGTGCGAAAAGTTCTTCAGAAAAACTTTTTCCACAGAATACGATTTTGTGCCATATCTTCCAGCGGCTCCCATAGCAGGCGATGGAGACGCATTTGCTTGGAGTATACCTGAGTGATTATATCAGAAATGAGGAAATCCGTAGGATGACCAGAGTAACCGCCATAGCTTGAAGAGTCCTGATATCCTAAAGTGGCAATGGGCGTGGCACATAGTTGGAAGAACCGATCATAGACGTTAGGGCCTCGCACCGGAAAGCGCATCGATGGACGACCCCCACCATCTAGACGATTTGAAGTTAGTACCCCATACTAAAGGCCACGTTCTGTGGTGACTGACGATCCGTGCAAGAGATTTTCTTCCAGCTATTAGACGACTCTTTATGTTTTGAAGCGAGGATACTTATATACCAAGGATAAAAGTACTTCGTAAAGTGACGAATTACGGTCTAAGGGCCAATAAATAAACGAGCTTCCAAAATAAGTCTCATTGACCTTGTATGTGCAACGCTAATATTTATTTTACATTATGAACTTAATCCGAAGATCCGATGTATAAAGCCATGGTTGAAATTTGGCACAGAGATAGATTATTATCTAGAATAACACATAGGCTAATTTTTTTACCGGAAAATTAAAAAGTTCCCGCTGGAACCGAATAACCTAAATTCACGCAGACGAAATCGCGGTCATCAATTTTCAAGGAGCATCAGACTTACTTTAGAACTATTATTGTACTTTTAATACTAAGTTTAAAAACAACTCATAATATCAATGGACAAACTTTACCATATAACTTGATTTATAAATCTGTTATTTGTATGCTTTTTTTCAATCGGTTTATTTTTCGGTAATCCTTTTCGGTAATTGGTATAAGCAGACGAACTCATCAATACAAATCTAGATTAATTACTTTAAAAATGTCAGACTAGGTACTTTGTTAGTCCGGATTTGGGATGTACAAAGCTCGCATAACTAATGTAAAACAAGTATTACTGTATTCTACTCTTGAAATAATACTCAGCTTATGTGTTGCACACAAAAGCAGAGTAGAGTAAAACCGATCATTATTGTTTATTTGAGTTATTTCAAACTTCACTTTATTTCAACTGCCCCGTTGGTCTAGTGGTTGGCACGTTGGCGCGGCCGACTAGGTCCCGGGTTCGAGTCCCGGGTCGGGCCATAATTAAGTATTGGGTTTTTCTGACTAGAAATTCTCAGTACAGTTAGAAAGTTGGCGGTGTTTCACCCCCGTGCCTCGGAAACACGTAAAGCCGTTGGTCCCGGTTATTATCACTGACATGATAATGGTCGTTAAAGCCTGCCAACCCGCATTGGAGCAGCGTGGTGGTTCTAATTTCCTCTCTCCTATGAGAGTGAAGGCCTGTGTCCAGCAGTGGGACGTTAAGGGGCTATAGTCTTTAGGTCGTCACCTAAAGGATTAATTTAAGGTGATATAACTGAACGGTTAAATTGCTTGTTAAGTTAAAACTACGCGGACAAATTAGCAGGCAAAAGCTAGATAAAATAGAGACGCATCTCCCAACAATAAAACCCAGAAGGATACATTGTTTACAAAACAAAGGATTAAAAGGGTTCTTGACATTAACTCTTATTCGAAAAGCGTAAGTAATTGACGTAAGCCGATAATTTAGTTGAAAACTGAATCTGTTGTAGTTTTCATGTGGTTCAACTGGTGGGTGCAATGGGGTGTTAAAGTTAAAACATCGCGAGTAAATTAGCGGGCAAAGGCTCGATAAGATAGAGACGCATCTCCAATCAATAGATCCAAGAAGGATGCATTGTTCGCGGATGCTGAGCGCATCGGAGGCTATATAAGCACTTTCACTGAACGCTCGCGCGAGTCGCGAACCGACGCACTCTGACCCCGCACCACGCGCGTAACGGACCCGTCCGTTGCCTTATAGTGCTTGTGACTTGTGTCGTGATTTTTTTTTATATACAGGGTGAGTTTATTTATTAAGTTTAATTTGAAATACTTAATTAACTACTTAAATTAAAGCGAGTTACAGTTATCTTAATTTTTGCTACTAACACGCACCGGCAAAATTATTTTTACAATCGAAAATAAATACTTTAATACTACAATTAATTATTAAATTTAATTGGTTTTTAGTGTTTCAATAATTTTGCTGATGTGTACATTTTTAGTTTATTTTTATTAAGTAGTGCAAGAATCCAATCAGATGTGTTCACGAAACTGGCGGGAAAATGTTATTTAGGTACTCCTATGAAAGGATGATGATGACCCTATGAAACGAATGTAGGATGTTTCAATCACTTACTTTGTATTTATTATGTTTATTATAATTATTTTGTATTATTTTTAAACAACCTCAGTAGTGGCATTTGACCTTGAAGGTTATCTTGTGCTTTAAGTGGAAAATTCAACAATAATGTTAATTTGCCTTCATTTTAGACTATTATGATTATTTGATTTAAGCTTTAAACTTCAATATTCTAGCTTTTAACCTTATATTAAAACCAGTATAGGTCATATTTTATTATACATATATACATAACATCTTTACTACGCTGAATCGATAAAATTAAGAAATTATGGCTTTAACCTCTTTCAGAGTTGTACAATTTTATTAATTTACCATAAGCAATTAAAGTTTACTATAATTTGTAAACCATTAGCCAATTTACATGTACTGCTGTCTGTTTATATATCCTCAATGTTAAAAATTTACATTTACATAGAGTTTTTGAAAGTGTGTCAAACATTTCGCCGTTACATCTATTACGTTAGCCACAAAAATATAATAATACATTTGTTTGTGAATCTCTTATACAATTCCAACGTATTTATAATTAACATCTACAAAAACTGATCATTATGTAAAACTTTACCTCGATTTGGAATTGGGTCAAAGATTACCTACTCGCCATTGAAAAGACTTCAACGCGTTTCGTGCGTGCGATATATTTTGTTATTATAAAATAAATTGAAAAATTAAGGTAATGTATATCTTTAACGGTTTATATTTTAGATAAGTAAATAAATAAAATGAATTTTATTTAAATACATTATGATTCTAAAACATTATTCAATATGAAAAACCTTATACAAAATCTCATAACACACATAAATTATTATTGTTCTTATGCATAATAACAAAGTCATTAATAGAATTACCCTAAATGCTAAAGCTCAAGCAATTTATTCAGTATGGAACGTTGCAGTCGTGTAGAATTGATGACACAAAGGTCGAATGCAATGCGATAAAGTTAGCAGGTACTATGTAAATATTCTGTGTCTTTACACACTATACGAGAGATAAGATAACCTAAACTCTAACGATACGAGTTTAAATACGTTTTCTTTATTATTTTGAATTAAATCATGTAAAGCTCTTCTATATCATTCAAGGTGTGTTAGTCGGTTATAAAATCATGATTTGTAATAAAATATTGTGATAATAATATGTACTTAAAGATCACATTAATTTGAATGTTATGTACGAGTAAAAAGACCATGTGTAAGGTGACAGTCGATAGGGGCAGTTTCATGGGTATTTTCTGGCTCTACTGCTCTTCCACAAAACTAAAGGTAGAATGAACCAATGTGCGGCTGAATAAAGACTCACTTCAAACTACCAAATAGATCTATAAATCACCTGCTGCGCATTTACAAGGCCAGAGGATTATCTATATATTTTAATTTATTTAATTGTATGGGAATTTTTTACAACACGGACACGCCAGCCACATCTTTTATTTAAAACTATTATAATATTTGAACTAGCTGATGCCCGCAATGTCGTCCGCGATTGAGGTTTTTTGGTTCCCGCGCGAACTCTTTAATTTTCCGGCATAAAAAGTAGCCTAGGGTTATTTCAGACTTTAATCTATCTTTGTGCCAAATTTCATCCAGATCCGTTCAGCCGTTCTGGCGTGATTGAGTAACAAACATGCATCCATCCAAACTTTGCATCCATACTATAATATTATAAATGCGAAAGTGTGTTTGTTTGTTGGTTTGTCCTTCAATCACGCTTCAACGGCGCAACGAATCGACGTGATTTTTTGAATGGGTATATTTGAGGACCTGTAGAGTGACATAGGCTACTTTTTGTCCCGGAAAATGAAGGAGTTCCCGCGGGAATCAAAAAAATTATTCCACGCGGACGAAGTCGCGGGCATCAGCTAGTTTATAATATGTATTAGTATAGATGAACTTTACCTACTGTATTTATTATTGAGTTAAGATTGTTTCTAAGAGTATAATACTAAAGACACGGCGCGCCTTCATATATTCTGCTCATGCATACAAAGCCCTATACGGGAGGTATATAATTATTCGACTGCTATAGTTATATGTCGATTTCCGATTCTAGATGCATCCTCCATTGTACTGTGTTCATTAATAATAATGTGTGATTTTAATTATTTAAACAATGAGTTATTTTAGTTTAATGAAAAATGTCGATACCCAAGAAATTTGGTCTGGAAAAGAACCAATTGTGACAATACCTTATGTGTCGTTGTGACTTTAAACGAGCATAAAGTCTTAAGTAAGTAAAATAATTTGTATTTGGACTGTTTGAATATTTTAGTTTTATTAAAATAAATATAAATAATTATAATAACGTTAATTCTTTTACTGTAGGTATATGTTCTTAAACTGTACGTACGAAAGTAAAATAATATTACTCTAGTCTGATGAAATGAAGATCTTTGGGGTCTATTTTACTTTGACGCTAATCGTCGACACGATCAATCGAATTTGCAATGTAAAACGTTCAGAAATACATTCACTTTCAAGGTCAAAAGGTGCCTCAGAAATGCGCCTGTTCGGTATTGATATTTTCTCTTGTTATCTTAAGTTTGTCTCTCTCTCGTACATTCTATTATTTTCACACAATATATTATACATTTTCAAAAATAACGCTACTACTAGACCTGTATCTATATTTCCATGTATATATAAACTGAGAATAATGGCTCAACAATTAGTATTTTCCTCGCAATTTTTCTCTGTCGAAAACTAAAATTACAATGCAAACTTAAATTAAAATCAAATGAAAACTAAAATACAGATTTGTATTTTAGTTTTCATTTAATAGAGATATATACTGAGACTTCTTCAATCATTGAAAATATTAACATATTATGCGAGGCAGAGGGAAACTGAATAGTTCTTGTGCTCAAATGCGGACAACGTGTGTTGCATTTATCAGATTGCCCTTTTGCTAGTTTTACTCGAGTGATCATAAACTCCTTCATAAACTATCATGGCTTATGATGAGCAATCTTGGGGCTTAATCTTTTAAAGCAGTATTATTTAAAAATGTCACATATCTTGACGACCCTAATAAGCATAACTAACTTATAATAATAATTCTAAGCATAAGGTTCATAATTTTTATCTTAATTATTATATAGTAGAGACATTTTAATTGTTCAAGAAATCAAAACTTACCTAAACTCCTATAGGTACTTATATTATAAACTAGCTGACCCGGCGAACTCTGTTCCGCCTTAAAGGCAATAAATAAGCCGATTTTCGAATTTAGTAAGTTAATTTTTTTCTTAGAAAAAAAAATGAAGTACATTAATCATTTATTATTGTTTGTGCATTTCAGTACATAGGTTGCTCTTCACTTAAGTACCTTGTGATACACGACATTTTTTGTTTTCTTATCAAGCGCAAAAACAAACAACGCAGATGGTCTTCCGACCCCTGAACATGCCACATATAATTGACCATGGGAAAAACATGGATGTTCTAGATTCAAACCACAAACTTTTAAGGATTGGCCTTGTGATTTGTTGATGGTCATGGCAAATGCAAGACGGATCGGAAATTGAAGTCTTTTTAATTCAAACGGCAAATCGGTTGGGATCATCGGATCATCATCATCATCATCATCAAATTGTCATCCATACGTCCATTACATAGCTGTCATTTGTGTTTTGTTATTTCAAGTCTGATTCTTTTTTGTTATACCACGTTTTATAGTGACTGATGTTTTATGTCAACTCACGCGGGAACACTGTCGAACGGAATAAATAGTATCCTATGTCCGTCTCTAAGCTACCTCCTCACCAATTTTCAGCCATATCGGTAAAGCCGTTCTTGAGTTATAAATAGTGTAACTAACACGACTTTCTTTTATATATATAGATGCGAAAGTTTGGATGGATGTTTGTTACTCGATCACGCGATAACTGCTAAATGGATCTGGATGAAAAATGGCAGAGATAGATTATAGTCTGGAATAACACTTAGGCTACTTTTTATCCCGGAAAAATAAAGTTTCCGCGGGAACCAAAACCTCAATCCACGCGGACAAAATCGCAGGTATCTGCTAGTTATAAATATCTTTGAGCATCCTTCTTTTTTCAAAGCAAGTAACGTACTAGTTATAAATATCTTTGAGCATCTTTCGTTTTTCAAAGCAAAATCACGTAAGTTAAAAATAAAAAAGGCCATTTATTTTTATTTTTCCCCACTCACAAAGAAAAATAGCAAGAGAAATCACTTTAATATCATGTTAATTATATACAACGTATACCAAAAAACTTGCTTAGTATGCATAACAAAGATTACTAATGCGTTAGGGGAAATGTTAATGAATTCCTAAGATTAAAGAAATGTAAATTAAATTAACGTTTTGTTTCGTTTGAAACATTATGAGATAGCAACCACGAAAATGAGAGTGATATTAATAATATTCATGGCGTTTATGGTAGAACTAGCTTTTGCCCGCAGCTTAGCTCGCATTAAGTTCGATTTTCATACAAATTTCAAACCCCTCTTTTACCCCTTTAGGCGTTGAATTTTCAAAAATCCTTTTTTAGCGGGTGCCTACTTATAAAAGCTTATCTGTTCAACCGACTGAGTAATTAATTATCTCTGTGGTTCAACCCGATCCGTCGACTGATTTCAGCTGTGGTTTGATAGGAGTAGATCAGTCAGTGAGTCAGTCAATCACTTTCAGTTCCATTCTATATGTTTAGATGAGATGATGCCCATGACTCTGTCCGCCTGATTTTGGAAAATCCCGCAGACAGACACACATCGAAGCAGACAGACACACTCACTACCCTTCGCATTTTAAATAATAATAATATTGAATTAGAAATTTCAATTTTATTGACATACTATTAAGTTATATTTCAATTCGTCGCATGAAAATCCCGTGCCGTGCCGTGCCGTCTAAGGGCGCAGGCTCTATGATCCCGGAGACGGGACTTTGTATCCCAGAAAATCAAATAGTTCTTTCAAAAAAAATCCCATACAGATGCGGACGAAGTCGCGAGCTTCACCTAATCCATATCCATACTTATAATATTTTAATGCGAAAGTGTGTCTGTCTGTCTGTCTGCTACGCTTTCACGGCCCAACTACTCAACAGATTTTGATGCAATTTGCTACAGAGGTAGGTTACATCCCGGGGAAAATTGAAGAGTTCCCGCGGGAATCAAAAAACATTTATTTATTTATTTTATTTTTATTATTTTTGTACAAAATATTGTCTTAAAACTCATTTTTTAAAAAGTGGACAAAGGTAAAGCTTATCTCTAAAAAGAAATCTCTTGCAGTTTTCCTTGAAAGTGAGTAAGGTGAAATTGTTAAGTGGTATAGGTACAAAAATACATCAATCCACGCTGACGAAGTCGCGGGTATCATCTAGTATACATAAATAATTTACATAATATCCCGCTTAATACTTAAGTATCTTGGTTTTTTTTTTCACAAGACGGCAGGTTTTGAAGAGATCCTTAAACGTTACATAAATAACGTGATGTCGCAATAAATAACACAAAAAAACTACAAGCATGCTAATAATAGATAATTCTATCTTATAGGTGTCATCTAAGAATTATTATTTTAGTTTTAATGGGTTTTTCAGTGTTATACAATATTATTATATTTATGCCCAACTAGCATTTAAAGCTGGTTTCTTCGTCAGTATAACTATATGATTTATATCATCATCATCATCATCATTATCAGCCGACAGACGTCCACTGCTGGATATAGGCCTCTTGCAAGGATTTCCACATGCCGCGGTCTTGCGCCGCCTGGATCCAGCGACTCCCTGCGACTCGCCTGATGTCGTCCGTCCACCGAGTAGGGGGTCTGCCAACGCTGCGCTTCCCAGTGCGAGGTCGCCATTCCAGCACTTTGGGACCCCAACGTCTGTCGGTTCTTCGAACTATGTGCCCCGCCCATTGCCACTTCAGCTTCGCAACACGTCGAGCAATGTCGGTTACTTTCGTTCTTTTGCGAATCTCCTCATTCCTGATTTGATCGCGCAAAGAAACTCCGAGCATTGCTCTCTCCATCGCCCGCTGAGTGACCCTGAGCTTCCTTATGAGGCCCATAGTTAGCGACCAAGTCTCGCATCCATAGGTCATCACTGGCAACACGCACTGTTCGAAGACTTTGGTCTTCAGGCACTGAGGAATCTTGGACGAGAAGACATCTCGAAGCTTCCCGAACGCTGCCCAGCCGAGTTGGATTCGGCGGCCCACCTCTTCTCGAAATTGGACCTACCTAACTGGACCGTATGTCCTAGGTATATATACTCGTCTACAATTTCGAGTGCAGAGCTCTCAACGATTTATATAAAGATTACTAAATAGAGGTCTATCTCGTTATGTATTTCGTTAAGCCCTCTAGGATTTATTAGAACTAGATCTTCTGAAACTTCGAGCAGACATTTCGATTAAAAACACAGATATTACCTGTAATTACAGGTAGGTAAGAACTATAGTCACTTGTAAGTAATTTTTTAAGAATTCTTGTAAAAATTTTAACTTAACAATTAATCTATACGACTGCACTGTACCGAACGCTAATCGGTTACCTATACCCCTAATCGGTATCTACACGGTATCGTACTGAAACGCTAAATCGCTTGGCGGCACGTCTTCACCATTAGGGTGGTGATTCGGAACGTCCTGCGCGCGAGATTGGGGCGGTCACCAATATAGGTGACCAATATAGGTGTCACCAATATAGGTGGTTTTTGGTCACCTATGTGATGTGGAAATAATAGACTTGGTCCACGGTTACAAGTATATTAATAAGATACAATAGATTATGTAAAACTGTACAATATAAATATATCAAAGGAAGCGTTGCGCTGGACGTCCAGCAATAGAATGGTGTGTCGTCTGTTGCTACAGCGCAGCTCTCGCGCGCAGGACGTTCCGAATCCAAAAATGTTCCAAAAGCAAGTTCGAATTTCGAACGCGAAGCTTGTGTGCGTTGCCAGCTAGCAAGGAGGTAACGCCACAAGGTAAACAAAACTCAGCCACCACCATCATTGCATATCAAAAGCATCAATGCATTTGCAATTGCTTTTCGATTGTAAGATTGCCCTATAAAATATAATCAATCATTCTTTACTGATCAATTCGCGACTTTAACGACATATTAAGCAATACCGTAGTGTAGCGACACGACTGACAGAAATGAACTGCTCACAAAGGACGTGTGAATGATAAGAAGACACGGATTGTATAGAGGAGGTCACAGGGCTAAAGTTCAACATTATAATAAAGTTACGCCACTGATGTAATAGAATGATTTGTCAGTTGAAATCTTACTAATATTATAAATGCGAAAGTTTGGATGGATGGATGGATGTATGGATGTTTGTTACTCAATCAAGCCCCAACGGCTGAACGGATCTGGTTGAAATTTGGCAAAGAGATAGATTATAGTCTGGAATAGCACATAGGCTACTTTTTATCCCGGAAAATTAAAGAGTTACCGTGGGAACCAAAAATCTCAAACCACGCAGATGAAGTCGCGGGCATTCGCTAGTATAATATATAGAACAGAGCACAGATATTCTAAGATTCTAAATCCTTTTTATTAGTATTTCTAGATTTCATTTATTTAATTAAGGTCAAACTATCTCTCTGGTTGTACTCGATTGATAAACAGTGATAACCTTATAGTGCTTAAACTTAAAGACTTCGGTTTGTTATGATGCAAAGGACGATTTAACGGTTAAAGAAAATATGAGGACATCTGCCTGAGAGTTCCTCACAATATTCTCAAAGGTGTGTGCAGCCTGCCAATCTAATACCTGGCCAGCGTGGTGGACTTTTGCCTAAACCCTTCCCATTTTAACACATGGCCAGCATGGTGGACTTTTGCCTAGACCCTTCTCATTCTAAGAAATCCGTAGTCCGTACTAATTCAGTGGGCTTGCGATGCGATGGGTTTACGGTGATTTAGCCATAGGTAAGTAATTCCAACTGAAAGTTTAGAGGACATTCTGTAAAAAAAAAATACAAAGATATTATAAACCTACTCCATAATTTTATGAACTCCCATAATAATATTATTTAGCATATTTAATAGTTTTCTTTGGTTCAGCATTCTATATTTTTTTAGGCTTGACTATAAATGAGGTTAAATATGAGCTGACCCCAACTAACCGATGACTTTACTTTAATTGATGAGCCAATCATTTTTAATTTTATTTTCTATGGTAGATTTAATTTCTGTTTTTTCCTGTATATTTGTGTTTTTTTCCTGTATATTTTAAATTGGTTATTTATGATTAAAACAAGCTTAAAAACCTACACACCAAATTCCTGTTCTTTTTTAAATTGTGATATTTAAAAGATTCCTTCATTTATAAAAAAAGTATAACACAAGTCAAAACCTTGAAATATCAAAATAAACAACATAGTATTTTTTTAAACTAATGTATGCAATATTCAGATTATTAATTAATAAACATAATACCTGCAACCTAAATTAGGATCGTAAATCATTAATACATAATATTCATAATAATAAAATTCAACGTTGTAAAAGTTCATGTTTTGATGACCTCCGAGTTGAAAGGCAAACGTGGGAAGGATGCATGGACCATAGATCTATTATGATTACTTAGCTACTCAGTCAGATGGATTTAGGTGCGCTGTCCATTCCCTCACTCTCATATGATTTCCGACGGGATGGTTATCCTGACCGGTAAGAGAAGGAAAGACAATCGAATTAACGTGCTTTCTGGGGGCTAACTACCATCGCTTAAAGCCGTATTGTTCTAATATTAATGACGTTCGTGTTTTAATTGCTTATTACATTGCTTATTTTAGAGGCGTCAAGGTACCGGGCATATTAGCTTTCATTTTGAAATAATACTGCTTTATACGATGGTAGAAACCCCCCTGAGGCGTATAATTCGGCTAACTTCATAATATCATGATTGCGATCTGAAACTTCGTTAGGTATAATCACAGCAATAAATGAGCTGTCGGCACTAAACCAAAAAGGTAGATGTTTTGACGACCTGGCTCAGTGGTGACCGCTTTTGCCTTTTCAGCGGGAGTTCAATCCTCGGTAGGGTCAGTTTGGAATTTCTAATTCCATGTATTATAAATACGAATATTATGATAAACTGCTAATAATTGCACGCCATATTTAGTAGTAGGGACACTGATCCCAAGAATATTGTAAGAACTCTTCACGTATATCTTTGCGATATACAAATATCTTATCTTATCCTAAATCGTCTCTGGTCTGTGTGAGGCTTCGGGTGTGGCCAGTTACCACCCTACCGGCAATGCGCCATTAAGCGATTTAGCGTTTCGGTACGTGTATAAACTGATTAGGGATATGGTTACAATATAACCACCATAGCCCTAATTGGTTAGCCCGCTACCATCTTAGACTGCAATCATCATCTACCACTAGATAAGATCCCAGTCAAGGGCTAACTTGTAGTGAATTTAAAAAAAACATGGGCTTTCAACCAAAGCTGGATGGTTAAACTATAGTAATATGTCCACTGCATGAATGTCAAAGGTAGCGCGAAAGCGATGTTACGACTCGATTATATAATCTCTCGAGTCACATTGGGTTACGTGGTTATTCGAACAAATCTATGATTTTTTTAATGATTCTACATACCTATTCAAAAGGACATTTTTTCTAATAAAAAATCCGGTAAAATACTGTGTCAGAGTAGATCGATGTGACTGGAAAATATGAAGATTAATCTCGCACGGCATCCTTCCAAAATTGGTTCTCATTTCCCGCGCATGTTTTTTTCGCGACTTCGTCCGCATGAATTAAAGTTTATTGATTGCAGCGGGAACTTTTTTATTTCCGAAGATTAATCCTGAATTAGCCTTTGTGTTAATTCAGGGTATAAGCCATATTTTAGCCAAATTTTGAGGCTTCGTCCCTCTAAATCAAAGTAACAAGCATTGAAACATTCACATTTAGAATTTTAGTACATAAGATTCCATTCAACAAAGTAGATTTTTTACACGTGGACTACATGGCTGTTCAACGTGAAAATTTTGTCTTTTCGTCTCACAGAAAAAAATATTTTTGTCCGTTAGGTTTGTGATGTCGCACTAGTCTATACCGCACCGTATAAAAGTGAGCTTAGAGCTATACGGAATGAGCTCCCATTCGTTCTAAGTCGTGGTCCGAGCCTCACAGGAGGCTCCCTTAGGAAGACGTAGACCACCCGATATTTTCGAGCCCTAGGGCTCATTTCTTAATGGCGACGGGTAGCGCTCGCGCAACCTCCCGGTGACATAAAATACCATCCCTTATCAAGCTTTTTTATGCACTCTTTAGGATAACGATACTTTATCAGAAATCATATTATTGACACAATAATGTAACCTCCATTAAAGTCAGCGTTGCTTCACCAAGATAATCAATGGTGTAACAACTAAGCCCCACCATCAAGTCTAAATATTTAAGATTGTACGAAGCGTAATACGACATAAACAACATTTTTATGGACTTCTGTGCCCTCAATTTGAGTGAATTGATTTGTAGTCAGCAAATAACCAACCATGAACCTAACCGCATACTTGTTATGACATATAAGTATTTTTTTAAATAAAAGATGAGACTTCTCATTAAATATTAGTAAAGTTATTATTTACTAGCTTATGCCCGCGACTACGTCCGCGTGGATTGAGGGTTTTTGGTTCCCGCGGGAACTCCTTAATTTTCCGGGATAAAAAGTAGCCTATGTGCTATTCCAGACTATATTCTATCTCTGTGCCAAATTTCAGCCAGATCCGTTCAGCCGTTGGCGCGTGATTGAGTAACAAACATCCATACATCCATACATCCGTCCATCCAAACTTTCGCATTTATAATATTTATTTGATGGATGTCTGTAGTTGATGATGCCCGTGACCAACCACGTGGATTTAGGTCACATAAAAAGCTAATGAAAGCTCTTTAATTTTCCTGGATAAAGAGAATACAGAATTATAACCTACTAGCTGATGCTCGCGACTTCATCCGCGTGGGTTGAGGATTTTTGGAGGAACTCTTTTATATTCCGGGATAAAAATATAATACTCTATCATGTGCCAAATTTCATCCAGATCCGTTCAGCCGTATGGCGTGATTGAGTAACAAACAACCATCCATCCAAACTTACGCATTTATAATATTAGAATCTATTCTATTTTGTTTTCTTTATTAGGGTTCCGTACCCAAAGGGTAAAAACGGGACCCTATTACTAAGACTCCGCTGTCTGTCTGTCTGTCTGTCTGTCTGTCTGTCTCCAGGCTGTATCTCATAGACCGTGATAGCTAGAAAGCTGAAATTTTCACAAATGATGTATTTCCGTTGCCGCTATAACAACAAATACTAAAAATTAAAAAAATATATATATTAAGGGGGGTCCCCATACAATAAACGTGTTTTTTTCGTATTTTTTTAATAATTTAAAACTTACTACAATATGTTTGTACGGAACCCTCGGTGCGCGAGTCCGACTCGCACTTGGCCGGTTTTTATAAATTATTGTGGATATCTATACTTATATTATAAATGCGAAAGTTTGGATGTCTAGAATCATGCATAGGCTACTTTTTATGCCAGAAAATAAAGGAGTTCCAGCGGGAATCAAAACAACTTAAACCACGTGGACGAAGTCGTATCAGCTAGTAGATTATAAAAAAACAGCATTCACAAAACAAATCGAACACCTAACAAGTGGGTACAGTCGGTAACAGAAGTGTGTAAGTGGGTCGTCCGTCTTCCGTGAGAATCCACCACAATGCCAGATACCATCCGACCTCGGTTAGCTCTGCATTTCCAGAATGTTGAAAGCATTTTGTTTGGGGCTCCATAGGTTTAGTGGTAAGGTCCCACAAACAATAACATAAAACTGTATAATTTGTGCAAATTTTTTTCTTATAAGAACTGTATAAACGCTTATACAGCCTTTATACAGCCAGTAAATACAGTAGTATAAAAAAAACCGGCCAAGTGCGAGTCGGACTCGCGCACCGAGGGTTCCGTACAAACCTGTAACCGTGTAACCAGTAGGTTTAAAATTATTAAAAATATTTTTATTAAATGATGTAACTAAAACTGTTTGCTTTTCGCAATTCTTCCTTTATCTGTGCTATAAGACGTTGCTTCGTACCAAATTTTAAGATTCTGATTTCACGGGAAGTACCCTGTAGGTTTTGATTCCCTTGCGAGTGTCGTGTCGAAAATTTACAGCATAAACGGCTTTATCTTTGATTGCGTTTGCTTAGAAGTTTTATTTTTTCACAGCTCCAAGGGACAGTAGATCTGAGTATTTGATATGAATTTCAGCTTGATACTTCCATGCGTTCCTGACAAAAAGGGTCTGGACACACAGACGGACGGACAACAAAGTGATCCTATAAGGGATCCGTTTTTTCCTTTTGAGGTACGGAACCCTAAAAACTATGTGCGTATGCTCCGACGCACGACTGGAGTTTACTCCTCACAAACGAAAAGTGTTACCATGGAAACATAAAGTAAATAACGTAACGGAGAAAGTTTGATTTTACTCCCCATAAATTTTTCATACCCCGGGCTTATGAAAATCTATTCTTAAGATAACTATAACTATATTTCGATAAAATTTGTATGGGACCACTTGGGAAGTATGCCCTTTCAAATAAAAAAAGATTCATCCAAATCGGTCCACCCAGTCAAAAGTTCTGAGGTAACAAACATAAAAAAAAAACAATTGAGAGAGAAAAAATCGAATTGAGAACCTCCTCCTTTTTTTGAAGTCGGTTGAAAACTGCAATCTCCATACGGACGAAGTCGCCAGTATTAATTGTTCTACCTATTTAATTATAAAACAAGTATTAATTCTTCTACCTATTTAATTTTAAAACAAATTACACGTCCTTACAAAACGAACCACAGATCAAACATTTAATGGGTAGGGTACAAATATTGCTCAACAATTAACTGGCATATTAGCCAACAGTATCATCTCCAATTACATAAGCCCAATTAGCCGTTACCATTTACGAATGTTACAAACACCTTACTGTGTGCCATTGGCATTTGGATAAATTTGACCAATCCATCAAGACTTAAATGCTTCTACTAATTTGAACAGTCTTGACTCTTGATAGTATTAATCCATACTAATATTATAAATGCGAAAGTGCGTCTGTGTGTCTGCTACGCTTTCACGGCCCAGCTTCTCAACCGGTTTTGATAAAATTTGGTATAGGGTTAGTTTGTATTCCGGGGAAGGACATTACTTTTTGTCCGGGAAAATTCAAGAGTTCCCGCGGAAATCTTAAAACCTTAATCCACGCGGACTAAGTCGCGGGCATCATCTAGTTTAGTATAATATTAGATGACGTCTGCGACTACATTTGCGAGGATAAGGTTTTTTTTTTTAAATTCCCGCGAGAACTCATTAATTTTAAAATACCAGACCTATGTCCTCTACCTCTATACCAAATTTCATCAAAATCGGTTGAAAAGATGGGCCGGGAAAGCGTAGCAGACAGTAAATAATATTAGTATGGAATATGGATGTATGTCTCAGTTGCCGTTTGAATCTTCGGAAGTGGTCTATAAAGGTCGCAGAATCGAATTCTAAGGCCTGTTTGCACCAAACCATTGTTTTTTTTTCCATGTATAGGCCTGTCAAAAGTGACTGTATCTAAAACATAGAACAGGTGCATGTCGGCCTAATCGTTGGATAATTGTTATTTTCCTCGAATATATATAATGGCTCTTCCGAATAAAACTGTGCTCTATGAATCAGTTATTTTGAGCCAACTTTGATTGCGTCGTTACACTGTGAGATCGCATCAAAGGATTTCTCTTTGTCTTCCAATACGTTCAAAAACACATGGCCAAGTCCTGGCTGAGTAGGTACAAATACTCTAAGTGCAATTGGCGCTTCTTGTGCCATCGTAAGTACTTATTACATCCATGGCCATAACTAATCTTTGACAGCTTTTCGACAGATGCAAATGGCAGTACGTAAATTAAGTCCCAGACGAGATAAGCAGTGTTTTTCAGTCTAAATAACACATGGCTAAGTTTTGGCTGAGTAGGTACAAATACTCTAAGTGCAATTCGCACTTCTTGTGCCTTACCTAATCTTTGACAGCTTTTCGACGGATGCAAATGGCAGTACGTAAATTAAGTCCCAGACGAGATAAGCAGTGTTTTTCAGTCTAAATAAGCGAATGAAGCAACGCCTATTATTTACGAATTAGAAATACTTCTCACGCTTGTATAGAGGTTGTTTTTGTTTCGTGCTCGTTCAACTCAATACACTTCCCAAATTGCTTTGTTTAAGAATCTAGCCCCAACCAAAGTACGGACCATTCAGAATGATCATTCATTCAAAAAGTTACTCTAAATTGTCACGTGCTATTGTATAGGTATAATATTAGCTGATGTCCGCGACTTCGTCTGCGTGGATTGAGGTTTATTTAATCTTTAACTAGCTGATGCCCGCGTCTTCGTCCGCGTGGAATAAGTTTTTTTTAATTCCCACGGGAACTTCTTAATTTTCTGCGCTAAACAGTAGCCTATGTCACTATCCAGGTCCTCAGCTATACCCATGCAAAATTACGTCCATCCAAATTTTCGCATATATACAAACTATCCCTACACCAAATTTCATCAAAATCGGTTGAACACATGGGCCGTGAAAGCGTAGCAGACAGACAGACAGACGGACACACTTTCGCATTTATGATATTAGTATGGATTAATATAGACTAGCTGACACACCCAGGCTTCGCACGGCAAGGCCTACCATATTATGTACCTACGCTTTTTCCTCCGGAACTGCTTTGAAAGTAGGTACTTCTATTTGGTAATGGAGTAGCTTGGAAGGGCAACATGCTACGCAACGTTTCGTCTACATAGACCTGGGATAACGAAGAAATCTAAGTACCTAATATATTTTTTTAATCCACTACAAGTTAGCCCTTGACTGCGATCTCACCTGATGGTAAGTGATGTGATCTAAGATGGTAGCGGGCTAACCTGTTAGGGGCATGGTATTAAGCCCCTATTCGGTTTCTACACGGCATCGTACCGGAACGCTAAATGGCTTGGCGGCACGTCTTTGCCGGTAGGATGGTTGCCACGGCTGAAGCCTCCCACCAGACAAATTATGTTTTGACTATGTTCATATCGGTCAAATGTCAGCACCAAATTAAAAGTAATTACAGTTTTACCATGGATTGTAACACCGGTCGGTAATTTAGTGGGGAATCGGCAAACTGACACGAATTCCGATTACGAAACCGATTCGATTATTATTATGCGAAATAGTTATTACAAGTACCTACTCGTCTCCATTGAACGAGCTTTTGTAATTTTGTGACTTTAAAAGTAAGTAATGTATTTTTATTATAATCTCATAGCCAGTTACTAGACGACGTATACTTCGGGCATTATAAATAATGTCCTCCCGACCGAATTTCGGCCACGGCGGCCTATCTCCAGAGAGATTAGCTATCTGCGCGGGAGATATTATAGTGCACGAGTGTGTGCGCATGCCGCATACACAGGTGCACTCTCTGTTCCTTTACAATCATAGCCCGATGGGACGGAAAATCCGACACGACCGGAGAGAGAACAGGCGCAGGACCGACGGCTTTACGTGCTCTCCGAGGCACGGGGGTGAAACACCGCCAACTTCCTTACTCCGGGCTAGTACTGAGAATTTCTTGTCAGAAAAACCCAATACTTGCCCGACCCGGGAATCGAACCCGGGACCTCGTCGGCCGCGGTCAAACATGCTAACCACTAGACCAACGAGGCAGTCATTATAAATATCTAGATGGCCGCGACTTCATCACGTCGCACCGTGGCTTCAACGCATAAATGCAAAACCACTGAATGGATCGGGCTAAAATTGGGTGTACAGATAGCTTTTCTGACGTAGGCATCCGCTAAGAAACGGTTCTTAAAAATTCAACCCCTAAGGTTTATAAATGCAAACTAATTTATTAAGTAATTATTAAAAATACAAATCATTAAATTCTAAATTAAACCTAAATTAAAAACTAAAAACTAAACATTAAAAATATCATCTATCCCGCTGCAATGAGGCAGTGTGCCCAGAACGCTGGCTGCGTTACCCCGCTGAATAGCCAAACTTATATGTTGGCCGAGGTAACTGCCAGCCCTCCGGTCACCTGTGGACTCTGTGAGACGAGAAGATAGATCCTTAAAAAAGGATCTAGCATCTTCGCCCCACGACCCCAGGGTTTCAACACCAAAAGGCACAAAAATGAAATTATTTTCAATAATTTCATACTTGCGCCTCTTGGCTCTTTCTGCATTAGTGGCCGCCGCCCCCGCTGACATGGAGGACGCCTGCAAGTGGGATAACGCTAGCGTATCCACGCATGTGGCATCCCAAACAAGCGACCTTCCTTGCTTCCACGGAACAAGAGTCATCCCGTCAGGTCTCTTACCATCACTGCGCGCCAAGCCATTAGGCTCTAATACTGCAGGCACTTTAGCGGTGGCAAGAGACCTACGAATGATGTCGTTCAGGGAAGCATGTCGCGAAAGACGACCGGCACTTTTAATAAAAGAAAGCCCGTGATGGCCATACGCGTCCACTGCCCCACCACAGTGGCAAAGATGTGGCTGTTGTAACTTGGCGCCAAGTCGAAGACCAACCGCAATCGTCAGAGTGAGGTGGTCCAACAGAGTGCCTAAATGCTTAGACGGGAGGGCATGAAGCCAGTAACTTGATTCCCTCGTAGACACCGCAAGAAGGCGAGCACGGTCGCTTGCAGTAGGTGATGAATTTATAAGCTCCTGCAAAACATCTGAACACAGTGCGTCGTCCCATTGTCTTTGAGAAAACAAAGATACTGGCTCCTTACTAGGACATGCCACATTGAAAGCAACTCTAGCTTCAGCCAAATACGATAGCTCAATGGAACCTAATGATTGGTTTACAATATTGCCAAAGAGCTTAAACGTACTATAAGCAGAAGATAGAAATGCTGGTAATGAAAAACTGCTAATTTTACGAATGCCTAAACCACCGTACCGGACTGGGAGAGACGCTTGTGTCCAAGTCGTGTCAAGGTAAGTAAATTTTTATACAAAATTTACCCCTAAGGTAAATTTTGTATAAAAATTTAATCTAACGTGGCCGAAGTCGCGGCTAAAAGCCAGTAGGTAGTATACAAGCGCCAGGGCTGTCGTCAAAACACATACATACATAGGGAGGTACTTATAGGTATACAATATAGGTAGGTCTTATAGGGATCTCTTATGATACGTTAATTTATTTAATTATTCTTTAATGACAAAATCAGAAGGTGAACTTTTATCAAAATAATAATTGTTACAATTATAATTTAAAAAATAACACCGGACTTTGTATGTTTAAGTTAATAGCTATATTATTAGGTTTCGAATTTTAATGTGAATAAAATAAAAATATTATAAAATTAAAGGATGCAAAACTGGACTTTTATTACAATAAAAAAATACAATACCCGTGTATTATTATTGATGACAAGAAACTAGATAATTAAATTAATTCACTGATCACATAAGATGCCTTGTCTCTGAATAAATTAGATATCATTACTAATAACTAGCAAAAATATATAATAAAATAAAGGTTAGATACTCAGTCCTTGTATCCGCCCAGAGATGATAATAATATTATAATGGTTTTAGTCTGATTTGATAAATGCGAATTCTAGTAACGGACTTAGTATTTTGTATAATTTATATTATCAGGATTTGATTTTTTGTTAAAGACGGATGTTTTTTTTTTATGGATAAACTAGATGATCCCCGCGACTCTTTAATTTTCCGGTATAAAATGTATATATACTTAAACCTACTAGTTTAATAAAGTGCGGTTGATAGTCTTAGTCGTTAGTCACTACTCACTTCATGTACATACTATTACCTAAACTGTGCATAAGCACAGATTAGGTAATAGTATGCATTATTAAAATAGTATACCTATAAAGGTACAAATGCAAAAAATCACGTTAATTTGTTGCTCTCTTACGACAAACCAACACATTTTCGGATTAATAGGCATGATGACTGATTTTGAAAAATGGTCAGATTATGTTCGGAAGTATCTACTATTTCGAAAAAATATCTTATTTCAGCAGAAAAATAAAGTTTAGTAGATAAAATTAGCATTTGAAATTTAAATTTTAAAATTCACGCCAAAACGTTCGGCGGTGTCATGGCGTCGTTTTGACGTCACTATTGTTTTTACCAATGTACTCTGTGCAGTGTTCAGTAAGCAATAGTGTGATTTTCAAAGCTCGAAAACAAACATTTGTGACGTCATTCGCTTCTTAGTGTTTTATGCAATATGGCGGATTGCTGTATTTTATAGTTTTATTTTATCAAAATAAATAGCAATCTCACTCGATATTGAAAAATAAATACGTTTTTTATAATCCATGAATCCTATTTCATTAGATAAATTCATAATTGCATTGATTCTTGGTTACTGTCATCATGCCTATTATTGTTATACTATTAGGGTGCATATTAGACGAAAGGATAATCACCACTAAAGCTGATAGATAAAAGTTACATTTAAGTCGGATAAACTTATTTGACCCGGTAACAGCGTCGTTAGTAGACATGAAAAGTAAAATAAAACAAAAACTAAACAGGCATAAAAATTAGTTCCAATTTTGGTCCGGGCCAGATAAGTTTGACGGACAGTACTGTAATGTGTCACATTTCCAAGAATCACTTTCCTCGATGTTACAATATAGTGTTGCTTTCGTGAGGTAACACCGCAATGGTCATTATGTACTCGTGTGGTATTTACTAGCACATCACACTTCGTGCGGTCCAAACAAACACGTAGATTCGTTTCGGACGCTGCCCGTTCTTTAAAAGCAAAAGCTTTGGCACGTTCTCCCTAAGCTGGTGTTCCAGCAAGCATATATTATAGCTTAGAATAAATTACGTACATTAAACTGAGTACAATTAAGATTATTTAGTATTTTTTCGTTGATTGTCAACGGATGACGACATCACCAAGCTAAAGATGATTTTGACGACCTCCCTGGCGCAGTGGTGAGCGCTGTCGTTTAAACGCGGGTTCGATCCCCGGCAGGGTCAATTTGGGAATTTAAAATTTCTGAATCTTTTCCGGTCTGGCCCGGTGGTAGGCTAACAGGTTAGCCCGCTACCATTCTTAGACTGCATCATCACACCATCAAGTGAGATCGCAGTCAAGGACTAACTTTAAAAAAAGTCATTTGACTAACAGTGGGCGCTGGGTCTGACGAAAAGATTAAATTTCACTCAGCGGGTGATGAAGAGGACTATGCTCGGAGTATCCCATCATGATCAAATCAGCAATGAGGAGATTTATAGGTGAACCAGATTAACTGATAGGCAAGAACTAAACAGTCTCTACATTATAAATGACCTTAAAATTAATTTTATGCAATCAAAGTCGTAAAGAAAAGCTATCTGTAAATAAATTGCCATATTAGGTAGGTACGTACTCGTATATCAGTTACTAATAACACCCACGCAAAATTTCATTACGTAAAGTTTAAGAGGAAATTCCACTAGTGTGCAATTCATCAAATAGAAAATGTCAGAAATAATGATTCAACAAATGCATGTGCTATATTGTTTTAACACACAAGATTATTGCTTAAATATTTCGAGCGAGCTATTGCGATAAAATAGGCAAATTATTACAGACATTATTATGTTTATATTATTACTAGCTGATGCCCGCGACTTCGTTCGCGTGGTTTAAGTTTTTTGTTATTCCCGCGGGAACTCCTTAATTTTCCGGTATAAAAAGTAGCCTTTGTCACTCTCCAGGTCCTCACCTATCCAACAAACCAATCATACTTACTAATATTATAAATGCGAAAGACTGTTTGTTTGTTTGTCCTTCAATCACGCCGCAACGGAGCAACGGATCGACGTGATTTTTGGCATGGGTTAGCTGAGGACCTGGAGAATGAGATAGGCTACTTATTATCCCGGAAAATCAAGCAGTTCTCGCGGGAATAAAAAATAACTTAAACCACGCGGGTGAAGTCGCGAGCATCAGCTAGTTTTTTTATATAATACTTCATTCGTCGTCTTTCGTTCGTTAGTAATCTTCTATCTCGAATCCCAGTAATTTAAATTACTTTCCAAATTTTAATTGTGTAATTTTAAGAAGATCTTAGTATGTTTTAAGAGTGAATACTTTAGCTTTGGCAAATTAATTGGAGTTAAGTAGTTACCTCATGTAGACAATAGAAACTTTTAATATGTTTTGTGTAGATACTTAGTTAGTTACACGTTATTCAATTGTCTTACAAAACCCTTTATTTAGATAAGTACATATTATGCATATGCATCTTAAATGTAATCGAAAGGTCACACTTTACTATAAAGAATTGTAAAACCATTCGATTTTGAACACCCGTCGTAAAATGTCTATTACTAATTCGACTCGAAGGTTCAGTATTTGCGTAATGCTTTGTGCATAGTTGAGAAAACTTGCGATTGTCTTATTGTTCAACAACTGACAGTGTTATGTATAAGTTTTATCTGCTTTAGGTAGAAAAGAGTAAATGCTTTAAACTCGCACCTACCACTATTAACTGTTCTACACCTAAGGCCCTGCGCAAAAGTTTAATGTTATACATAAGATACCGCCTCGTTGGTCTAGTTATCTAGTAGTTAGCATTTTCGACTGCGGCCGACGAGGTCCCGGGTTCGAGTCCCGGGTCGGGCCTTAGCCAAGTATTGGATTTTTCTTACAAGAAATTCTCAGTACTAGCCCGGAGTTAGCAAGTTGGCGGTGTTTCACCCTCGTGCCTCGGTGAGCACGTGCCGTCGGTCCTGCGCCTGATCTCTCTCCGGTCGTGTCGGATTTTCCGTCCCATCGGGCTATGAGAGTGAAGGAACAGAACAGTGCACCTATGTTTACATACGAGTACATCGGATACAGGTGCTGTGACGGTGTCCCGTGTCGCTAACAGAATGTTTCTACGTTTGTGTAGCGCCTAAGTTTGCAGCATCGAGACTCAAGAGCATTTAGTAGATATAAATAAAAATTATTTCCAAAAAACCGGCCAAGTGCGAGTCGGACTCGCGCACCGAGGGTTCCGTACTCAAGAAGTAGGTATAATTACCTTTGTTAATGAACCGCAAAACTAACTTTGTTTGTAGAGGTTTACTGTTAATATCAAAAAATTACGTTTGTTGTATGGGAGCACCCCTTTAATATTTACTTTATTGATATTTCATTATTTATTTTGAAAGGTAATATACAAGTTAATATTCTGTGAAAATTTGAACCGTCTACCTGTTACCGTTTTTAATATTGAGCAAAAAAATACGAAAAAAACACGTTTATTGTATGGGGACCCCCCTTAATATATATATTTTTTTAATTTTTAGTATTTGTTGTTATAGCGGCAACGGAAATACATCATTTGTGAAAATTTCAGCTTTCTAGCTATCACGGTCTATGAGATACAGCCTGGAGACAGACAGACAGACAGACAGACAGACAGACAGACAGACAGACAGACAGACAGCGGAGTCTTAGTAATAGGGTCCCGTTTTTACCCTTTGGGTACGGAACCCTAAAAACCGACTTCCAAAGCAACTGTAAAGTAAAAAATAATTTTGATTTCTACACACTATGTTGAAGACGGGCGAGCCTGACGCGTCAACTATGCCTATCTTTGTTATACTTTGTGATACCTAGTATATTTATTCACCATCAAAATTTCCTAACTCACTAGTTTTGAGGATTTCATGTTGTACCTACAGCATCAGGATTGAGGATTTGGAGTCAGAATTTTTATGGGACCACATCGCGAGCTTCCTCTAACCACTGAAAAAAAATTTGTTCAAATCGGTTTAGAAACCACGGAGATATGCACCGACACATAAAAAAAAAAACAAGCGCCGAATTGAGAACCTCCTCTTTGTTTGGAAGTCGGTTAAAAATGCTACTTCTCTCCTTACACTTGTAATCTCCTTGTGTGCGACGAAATTTATGGTGTAACACCTGTATTAATAAAATTATTAATTTTGAGTTTGACCCTGACTTTCTAAAAATACTGTGAAAGTCAAGGCTAATTTCACGGATATTTAATTTTTATTGTTTTAGTAATAATTGCCTTGACAAAAAGGTACTTTCTATGATGATTGTTTTGATAGTAAACATTCTTCTTCTCATTTTTATGGGCATAACAAATCTGATTATTATATAAATAACTAGCGGTCCGCCCCGGCTTCGCACGGGTAGCACTAATCATCATAATAGTCCATACCAAAAAAAAGTTTCAATTTGACAGCAAAATCCCCATTAACAAAATGATCCGCCATTTATTGAATTCATTTGTTACAAAAAAATGCGATAAATGAAGAACCGCTCGACCGATTTTGTGTAAACTTCACATAAACCATCTATTAAATAGTCCGAACAAAGCCTAAAGCATTTGGTTTGCATAGGTGAGCCCGTTCTTGAGTTATAAAATTACAACGAAAAGTGGCATTGATTTTTATATATAACAGTGTTGCATTGTCTTGCGAGGGAGTCCAATTGAAAAAAAAGTTAATAAATGAAAAATTTAATTGTACCTGTAACTATTTATAATATTACTATCGATAAGTATATACAAGAATAAGTATGAATAGTATGAAAGCTACTAGCTGATGCCCGCGACTTCGTCCGCGTGGATTGAGGATTTTTGGTTCCCGACTATAATCTATCTCTGTGCCAAATTTCAGCCAGATCCGTTCAGCCGTTGGGGCGTGATTGAGTAACAAACATCCATACATCCATCCATCCATCCATACATCCATCCATACAGCCATCCAAACTTTCGCGTATATAATATTAGTAAGATAAAGGTTTCCGCGGATTCTCTTTAATTTTCCGGGATAAAAATACCTATGTGCTCTATATCTCTGTGCCAAATTTCATCTAGATCCGTTCAGCCATTCTGGTGTGATTGAGTAACAAACATGTAACATCCATCCATCATTCCATCCAAACTCTCGCATTTATAATATTAGTATAGATCTTCCATTTGAAATATTTAGGTAATCACTAGGACTAACTATGCTAGAGCAATAATTAGTGTTTGCCCACTGTATAATGTATGCAAATATATGTACCTATGTCACTGGTTAATTACATACCTGGTATTTCTTAGTGTTCGGTAATGATGTACAGATCTACTGTATACTTAAGGTCTTCTAAATCAAAGCGAATTACGTTTATACTGACGTGCGAAAATTTCAGAACATTTTTGCAAGTTTATTGTGATTCACCACTGTTCTCAGTGGAGCCTGTAACACTTTAATCCATACTTAATATTATAAATAAATGATTATATGCGAAAGTGTGTCTGTCTGTCTGTCTGTCTGTCTGTCTGTCTGCTATGCTTTCACGGCTCAACTACTCGACCGATTTTGATGAAATTTGGTACAGAGACAGTTTACATCCCAGGGAAGGACATAGGCTACTTTTTATCCCGGAAAATTGAAGAATTCCTGCGGGAATCAAAAAAATGTATCTGCTCAACCGATTTTGATGAAATTTGGTACAAGGATAGTTTGTATCCCGGGGAAGGACATAGGCTACTTTTTATCCCGGAAAATTGAAGAGTTCCCGCGGGAATCAAAAAACATAAATCCACGCGAATGAAGTCGCGGGAATCATCTAGTATCCAATAAGATTCTCTAATGCACCTTACCCATTATGCCAATCAAATGAAAGCGAAAGTGTGTCTTTTTCCGTTTCAGGGCTTATTCATAACCGATTTTTACAAAATTTGGTACTGTCTACTGATATAAGTAGTTTTCATCCCGAAGACGGGCATATAATAGGCTACTTTTTATCCCGATAAACCCAAAGAATTCCCCCGGCATTTAAAAAGAACCGTCGGCACTAAAATAAATAGGTATAGGATAGGTAATAATATAAAGTGCTTTTTAGTTTACCTTCACATACTGACATTAAATTTGCAATAACCTATTGAATAGGATATTTATATCTATTGGATCCAGGTTCATAAAAAACTTCGAAAAATATTAAAATAATAAAAAAGTGTGTCAGCTCCGAAGCACGACTGGAGATTACTCCTTACGAACGAAAAGTGTTACCATGGAAACATGAAGTAAATAACGTAACGGAGAAAGTTTGATTTAGTCCCCATTAAATTTGAACGGGCTAATAAATGAAAATCGATTCCTAAGGAGGTAAACTCCAAAAAACGCGAAGCTTTAACCTTGACACAGTGAGTAAAAACATTCCTAGACAGAAATAATTCGTCATTACGATGCGCGCCATCTCATATCTGGTACAACGGTATCTGTCATCTTGCTACGTGATTCATGTGTGGACTACTGACTAGCCGGTTGACGTCTTTGCAATATTTGCATAAATTGATTTGTTTAACGCAGTCCTACCCATTTTGCAAGTAAACGGTTACAAAATGACAGTCGTGTTTGCGTGGGGGACGCTAATAGATCAGAGTGGGTGTGAGGATGTTAAATTAGTTGCAAGCAACGATTTTTTATTTTTAGTCAAAATATGTGCGTTTTTAGTGTATTTGAAACCTCGCACTGCTGTGTGAGAACTAGCATAGCTAGAAAGATGCGTTTTCTTAATTCATTTTAAGATCCTCATTCATTTTAACGTCCACTGAGGAACTAAGGTCTTCCCAGCAAAGCAAGCCACCAGTCTTCAAAAATCAAAATCAAATATTTTTTTATTCAAATAAACTTTTACAAGTACTTTTGAATCGTCAAGTGAATCTACCACTGGTTCGGAATGCCATTCCTACCGAGAAGAACCAGCAAGAAACTCGATGGTTGCTCTTTTTAACCGACTTCCAAAAAAGGAGGAGGTTCTCAATTCGGCGCGTATCTTTTTTTTTTTTTTTTAAATAATTCATTTATAATAATTATCATGTCAATGTGTACATAAGTAACCGCTGTTCTTAGCATTGCTGGAGCGATCAAATCCATGCTCCTCTATCATTGACATAATCTTCAACAGTATAATAAGCTTTTTTTAGGAGCATACTTTTAATGGATTTCTTAAATTTGTGTATAGGCAAGTTTAAAATACGTTATGGAATTTTGTTATAGAAAAGAATGCTCATTCCCACGAATGACCTTCTGACTTTTTTGAGGCGGAGCGATGGAGTCACGAGCCTATTACGGACTCTAGTTTGCCTATCGTGCAGATCGCAATTTTTTTTCGTAATTATGGATGTGCTGTTTTACAAAAATTATATCGTTCGAATCACTCTCAACCTAACTCTTTATTGTATAAAATCACTCTATCCCTATAGAGGGCACCTTACGCGTATCTAAAGTAATAATACTTTTACGAGGACACACTTAGACTTTTCCCTTGCAACGGCAATCGACCCTACGACAAGCTTGGCGTACTATTGATAACGAACTAAGTATTTAGGTGCTAATAAAAAAAAACCGGGCAAGTGCGAGTCGGAATCGCGCACGAAGGGTTCCGTACCATTATTAATAAATAATTACCTTTGTTAATGAACCGCAAGACTAACTTTGTTTGTAGAGGTTTATTATTAATATCAAAAAAACTATGCTAGTTAGATCATTGGCTATAGTTTTCCTGTAAAATATACGTAAATTCCTATTGACCATAATTATTTCAAATTTTTCGATTGGTAAACTCCGGAGATAAGGGGGGGGGAACGGTATTTTTTTAGACATTTTCCCCGATAAATCAAAAACTATCATAACTAAAAATAATTAAAAATCTGTTTTAGAATGTACAATGTAAACCCTTTCATATGATACCCCACACAGTACAGTTATCTCACTTTTAAATTTCAACCCTCAGATTTTCCCCCCTTTTTAAATAAGAACAAAAATAATTTCCAATTTTTTTTAATTCCAGTGTCTTTGGGCCACTTATATACACAACTATTCCAAATTTCATGTCCATAGCTTCGGTAGTTACTGAAATAATCGAGTGTGACGGACGGACAGACGGACAGACGGACAGACAGACGGAGAAAGTCGCACCATAAGGGTTCCATTTTACCATTTTGGTACGGAACCCTAATAGTGACAACTATTTTTCAAAAAAGTCAAGGTGTGATTATGAAAATTCACCGGTAGCTCTTATCAAAACAAGGTTACTTAAGGTATTTTGAGGTATCAATCCGGCTAAAAGTCATCAACATACAACCATCCTATTAGATACGGATCTACCAATTTAAATGTCTGCCATGGGTAAACTACCCTACCTATATTAGTCCAGCCCCCCTAGCATGGGCCGGAGATAAAAATTTTATCCCCTCCGACAGTTTTATCCACTCTCCGAGTATGGGCACAGGGGTGGATATAATTATCGACGGTGATAAGGCGGGGAAAGACTAGTCCCCGACTAATGTCAAGGAGTCATAATTTTTTATCTGTGCTTTTGATTTTGCTTGTTTTCGTTACTCTTTAATTTTTATCCTTTCCTCGGGGAGAAAATGTCCCGGCCCATGCTAGGGGGGCAGGAAAGGAAGCTAGTCGACCCCAACAGCAATTCCTCAGACGACGAAACTTTACAGTATGATAAAGTGTCATGAATTAAAGGTGATTTATAAATATCCACCAAAAATTTTTAACTGAAGTATTTTTTTTTTACCTAAACTCTTTTATGTTTAATATCTTGGTGCAGAAAAATGTTCCGAAAAAACTTTCTTTACTGGAAACATTCATGTAAAGTATGGAAGCTAAATAAGAAATATCCAACAAACACTCCAAGCTGAAACAACCAAATATTGAAAAAATATGTTTTTTTAATATTACTTGCATCGGAAAATTGCTCATTCAAACTTTTTCACTGGAATGCCCTTTTATTGCCGTTTAATAACTTAAAGTTGAAAATCCACAAAATATTCCATCAGTCTATATTTTTTTCGAAAGTTACCTTTTTATTCGTAGTGAAAAAAAAATCCGTCCATTTTTTTTATTGATATGATAACAATATTTTTTTTCCTATCAACTATCAAAATATCCAACTTAATAATCAAGCGCAATAAAAACTAAAAATATTTTAGAAAGAAATATTTTGTATTTAATCAATCAGGGGAAGGAGCGTGGTGACGTCACGATACAGAGATAATATGCCTACGACGACGCGAGCCTGTACTCGATATTCAAAGTATTTCGTTAATTTGGGGTAGTTTTCGAGATTTTCCCCAAAATTTTCCTCCTGTAAAATTCTGTATGAAAAATTTTTTTTCACTGATGGCTTCGTATAGAAGTCAGAAAATATAACTTGAAGAAAAATATGGAGACAACTGATGATTGAGGATTTCGGAGACGAGTATAGAGCACGGCCAAGGAATTGAAGATAGGTGGGGGGTGCTCGAACAAATGTCACTGGAAAACTCATCCAATTGGCGGTGAGTTTTAAAAAAACTCCAAAATGGTGGATTCAAGATGGCTGCCATACAAATTTCGTCAAGTGTCTATCTCGGAGAGTATAAGAGATGGAAGTGTGGTTTCTTGGAGACGGGTGAAGACTACGGCCAGGGTATTGAAGAAAGAGGGGGTGTGTTCGGGGATGCATGAAAAAAAAAAACAAACATAAACTACCAACACACCGGCATAATTGGTCTCCTAGAAAGAGACAGAAAACGATAAAATGTAGAGTCGTAGTAGTAGTATAATGGGAGTAGGGAAAAATTATGACATTTCGGAAAAACAAGATGGCGGCCGACGTGATTCTTGCAACTCTTTTGTTTTCCAACCGTTTTGTTTTGTTTTCGTTACAACTCGCAATTTTTTAAAATGTTAGTAAACGATCAATGGAAAAAGTGGTAAAAATTGGAAAAATAAGATAGCGGCCGAGCTGTAGTGTTCTCAAATTTTTGATTTTACGAGCCCGAACCGCGGCGCCACAGAACCGAGACGGGGTAGTTGATGTATAGGATATATGTTTGGGTGCGTGATGGGAGTAGGGAAAAATTATGACATTTTGGAAAAACAAGGTGGCGGCCGATTTGCCTAAATGAACCGATCGAAGCATTGAAGGTAGGTGGGGGGGGGGGGGGGGGGGTGCTCGACCAAATGTCATTCGAACTTCATCCAATAGACAATGAGCTGAACAAAATTCAAAATGGCGGATTTAAGATGGCTGCCATACAAATTTATTTGGTGTCTATCTCCAAAATTATAAAAGATGGAAGAGTGGTTTCATGGCAAAAGATGATCAGGACCTGAAGATCTACTCGATGAACAGGATTTTGATACGGTTCCGTTTTACCCACGACGGGGCTCCCGGGGATTACAAAACAGGAAACTGGTACCAAAATTTTCAAAAATCAGCGCCATTTTGAAATTCTTTGTTAATTGACCGATTTCGTTCAAAATCGATATTTAGGACGTCGTGGGATTACAAAACAGAAAACTGGTACCAAAATTTAAAAAAAATCAGCGCTATTATGAAATTCTTTGTTCATTGACGGATTTCGTTCAAAATCGATATTTAGGGCTCGCTGGGGTCACAAAACAGGAAACGGATACAAAAGTTTTAAAAATCAGCGCCATTTTGAAATTCTTTGTTAATTGACCGATTTCGTTCAAAATCGATATTTAGGACTCCCTGGGGTTACAAAACAGGAAACTGTTACCAAAGTTTTAAAAAAACAGCGCCAGTTTTATTTATTTTACTATCACCATAATAAATGAATTCAGTACAGTAAAATTTGTGCTACTTGTAAGTCTAACCACAACCCGTGAGCTGCTTTAGCAGCTCGCGCACAGGGCGAAATACTAGTTATATATAATATAGATAATTATAAAATATACTAAAACATATGTATTATAATACATTATATATTTCTTGGAATAACCCTAGATAAATATTGCAATTGGAAGTCTCACATTGAATTTCTGTGCCAAAAAATAGATCGATTTATATACGTCCTAAAGAGACTTACACTAGTTTCAAATATAAAAACTGCTTTACTAGCTTATCACGGTTATGTTTCATCAATAATGCGTTATGGCTTGGTTTTGTGGGGAAACTCAACAGATGCGATAAAGGTGTTTATTAAGCAAAAGGCTTGCATGAGGTCTATTTTCCGGGCCGAACCTTTAGACAGCTGCAAACCACTGTTTAGGAAAAATAAAATATTGCCACTGTCAAGTCTTTATATATATGAAGCATTGCTTTTCGTAAAAAAACATCCCAATCTGTTCCCCACACTGAGTGAAAAGTGTCCAAACAGAAGAGGTAGGCCACAAAATAGACTCTGGGTGCCACCAAGAAGGCTGGCCCTATACGCAAAGAATTCACATTGTATGGCTGTGGCTTTGTTCAATAAACTACCTAATAGCCATAAGGATCTGCCACTGATAAGGTTTAAAAGAGTAATTTTTGACATTCTAAGTAGGAAGAGTTACTATAGTGTTAGTGAATACCTTAATGATTGTTTAACTGGATAAACTGAATAAAAAATAATAAAATAAATAACTTATTATGTAAATTTAAAAGGTGTCATAGCTGATGTATGAATTATTAATTACTTAATATTTGACTTGACATAATTTTGACATTTACTCTTACATAATTTATTAATCAAATTTTTCTAATTTATTTAATAATAATAATTGACATTGAAAATGAAAAAGATGAAAATGATTTATTTCAACATACATATTATATTGACACATTTTAAATTGTTGGACTCAACGGAATTAGGTTGGATATATAATATGTTATAAATAATTGATTTAAAAAATATAACTTCATTTAAGGATGTACATGTATCTATATTTTTGCACACTGCCACTAGCAGTAAATTGTGAACGGGACTTATAATTATAAGATAACAACTGTTGTTACCCACAATTTGGCAAAATAAAAATTATGAATTATGAACTATGAATTATGAAAAAAATCGTCCCCTGTGAGAGCTTCCGTGGCGTGCGCTGCGTAAATAGTAAAAGTTACACGAAAACAATGTACGGTGGAATTGTTCCTCTGAAAAAGTTCTAAAAAAGTGCCAATGGCATATATCTATCTTTAAAGGTTGTCTCACAATAATATTTTTTTTTATTTTCAAATTATTTATTATGATAAGGAATTAACGATTAATAAAATAGTAGGTAATAATAATAATTTTCAAATTTGGTCTAAAACAAAGCTTTCATTTCGAAGTGGTTTTTTCCTGACATTGTATTAATCCTTATCTAAATAAAATGGTTGGTCAACTCAAGTATTTAATATAAACCAAATTCGCCCCTTACACCATTTAATTCAGTTGGATATCTTGGAAAGATAACATACAAATGAGTTAATGCGCGATAGAAATAGGGACGGCCGGCATTGCGAAGATATCACAGCCCTAATGTAAAACCTGATGTGCTGCCCAGTGACAGCTGGCTATTATTGGGTATGGACTATTATGATGATTAGTGCTACCCGTGCGAAGCCGGGGCGGACCACTAGTGTTCAATATAGCATTAAAGAAGAGAGTAAGCGCTTAAGCGCTGACAAGTGACGACAACCATATCCACCTGTAGTATCCACGCTGGAGTAATAATTTATTATGATTGTGATTTCACTTTTTCACATTTCGCTTCGCTCGCGCACGCTATACTATACCCAATAGATGAAGGATTAAGATACATTATCGCGTAAACATAGTTTAGATTTCATACGTCCGGTTTAATTGGGTGTTTTGCGTGGATATTTTGTTGGATATTTAGGATTTGAGTATAAATTTGACTACCTACTATAATAAAGAAAAAAAATTGGATGGATAAATTTTCCATACCGAGTTATAAATAATTTTAATTTGAAGTGAGATAAATTTATTTTTGTATGCACATTTTGGTGGATTTTCTTACACCTTATGCTAAATTGCATTTTAAGGACATGTGAAAATAAAAAAAAATATGAGCAATTTTTTTGTTGAAATTATGGACAGAAAAAGAAAACCTCTTTAAAAAAAATTGTTTCGTTTGGATAAAGTTTTGGATTTTTATCGAGCATTTCATAATACGGCTATTGATTAGTTTGGTAAAAAAAAATTGGAACGAGATATTATTTAGTTCAAAATATTAAGCTTTTGGTACTTTTAGGTATAAATACCTAACTTCCGGTTTTTTTTTTGGTGGATATTTTTGTGTAAGTTTTGGATCATCCAATACTAAAACCCTGCCAAGTTTCATCGACTGAGGATTCAATGTGGGGGTCTCCATACAACAGACCGCCCCGTTTCCTGGACTATATAACTAATCAATGGACTAAGACCAGCGCATTGGAGGTCCGGAACGGTAATATTGAATAAGGCTGCCCGTTGTTTCTTGGTTTTTTTTTTATTCGGAAAGAACATTATGAGCGCGAGCGAAGCAAGCACATTTTTTAAGTTTCATAGAAACGATCCTTAGATCAAAACTGATTTGGTCTATGCCTGTAAGTACCTACTCCAAGACCGAGGCCCGAATTAAAGACCGGACTGAGGCCCGACCCTGAGTTTACCTACATAAGTTTATTGCATAGTGTGGAAATCTTCATTTATCTCACCACATTTAAGTACTTGGCTTAAATGCAAGTGTCATTAAAAAGTAATCAATTCAAGGTGAAGATTTTTCTTTGAATACCGAAAAGCGATGTCCCCGGCTGACCTTTTAAATACCAACTTGAATTCGTTCTAATACTATTTTAAAATAAAATTATTTAAGAAAAGAAAAGGTTTTTTTACCGTGAAGATACGAATACGTGATTATTAATGATACATTTGTATAGTTTTTTCTCATTTATCTTTATTTATTTATTTGTTTGTCGATTTAAAGTAAAGGTGGTTTAAAAATAAATACTTAGTCATCGATATATACATATATGTAGATACTAGATGGGCCCTTTCATAGTAAAAAATTGTGCGTCCAACATTTATAGCACGCTCCTAACCTGTATAGCCCTGTCCTTGTCCCCGTCATAGCGCTGTCCTGCTTTTCAGGCTAGATGCCATTAGAAAAATGGGTCCACATTCTTTGTTTGACAGGGCCCGTATGTAAATTGAAGACGTTGTACTTAGTATGGAAGTATTGGATAGCAATCACCTCCGAATCTATGTCTCTAAGATGCGATTAACATTTATAATATTGGTATTGATTCAGCTCCCCGATTGTGTAAGGAAACCGTAATCGTAATCGTTTGTCAATCGGATAATTTTCGACCTGTTTAAGGAGTTTATAGATGCCTGCACGTCAAAAAGCATGTATGAACTCCTTACACAGTTCGAGTAATACGTTTCAAGCTGTCAAATGATTACGATTTGCTTAGACAATTGGGCCTCTGGTCTTTGAAAAACTGAAAATATTGGCATCGATGAAAAAACCTGTTTTTGCGATAAAATTTGCTGTTTTTGCAAAATAACGATGTAAATATCAGATAATAAATAAAATGCAACAACAGTCTGTTAACATAAGTACCTTAAAATAGATTAATGACACACTGTACGTAATTTAACTGCCTCGTTGGTCTAGTGGTTATCATGTTTGACTGCGGCTAGAAATTCTAAGTACTAGCCCGGAGTTAGTAAGTTGGCGGTGTTTCACCCCCGTGCCTCGAGAGTACGCTAAGCCGTCGGTCCCGGTTATTATCACTAACATGATAATAGTCTTTAAAGCCCGCCATAACCCGCATTGGAGCAGCGTGGTGGGTCTAAGCTCTATTGCCCTCTCTCCTATGAGAGTGGAGGCATGTGCCCAGCAGTGGGACGTTAATGGGCTATAGTGGTGGTGGTGGTGGTACGTAATTTCAATAATAAATTTATGTTAATGATCATGGAATAAATTATTACAAGGGCATCAGTAGGAGGAATTTACTTCAGGTCATTAAACCATCACAAAACTGCCTTTAATTAATTCGAGCTACGCATGCCGAAGCGCTATTTACGGGGGTAAACGGTACATTACAAGCATACTAAAATTCTGCATCAATGATTACAAGATACAAATAACTATCTATTGAAGTACCAACCTGATGCGGTGAGTTTTATGCTGGGGCAGGAGCGAGATGCCCCGGTTTTAATTCCCAGCAGCAGCAGGATCTATCCTATCCGGTGGCTCACCGAACTGACAAAGATATTATATAGATTACCGATTCTGCGTAGGAATCGATGTGCATAACAAAGGAACATGTCTCTACTCTCTTTAGGTTAAGTGTGCTTCCATCTAATATTGAACCGCATTAAAGTGCATAAATAAACCAAGTCCGTTAACATCTATAGATAGAAATGGAGACAGGATGGACGGAAATGGTGAAATTTAATTAGTAGGAATACTTATCTCCGACTCCGGAACATCGTAAAAGGCTGTATCAGCATTTCTGCTTTCATCAAGTTATATCCGATAGAACGAACACCGTGGCGATAGAACAAGAACATACTCAAACAATAATTACTTACTAACACAAAAAATATGTAGTCCCTTTTGTTTATTTGTTGTCAATTTCTTCCACGATTTTAATTTTTGGCACATAAAAATTTAATCATGAATAACTTATGTATAATTATTACTTATAAAAAAAGAATTTATTTAGATATTTTTGCCCCAGAATACAAAGATTTTGGGATATTTAAAAATCCGAAATCCACCCGTGACAAAGCCATAGCCCGAAGAGCTAACTTATAATATATCGCAAATATGACAGAGTAATCGCCAATTTCAGAAGTCACACTTGTTTATCAGGAAGTTATTTCAATTTATCAATTAATACATAATATTATAAATGCGAAAATGTGTCTGTCTGTCTGCTACGCTTTCACGGTCGATCTGTTTAGCTGATTTTGTTGAAATTTGGTACTGGTAGGATAAGTTGTATCGTGGACATCAGCATCAAAAAATCGTAACCCACGCGGGCATCATCTAGTATTACCTATCTATACCAGAGATTATGCATGTTGTTGAACACCGTTTAAGAACGCTATGATTATTATAGCTATACTGTCAACCATTGTGTCGAAATAAAGGAATCTCATTATAGCTGCCTATAGACAATATGCCTCTACCTGTTTCTCACGATGACGACGTGATGACGAGCTTTCTCTCGTGATCGACCGTCTGCCTCAATCAAGACGTACAATCAATCGATGCTATTTCCGTAAGGCTGTGTACTGACGCAAGACTATAATGTATATCCTAGAGCTTTTATATGCTCTAGCTACAGTCTAAACAAGTATTTCATAAAGATTTTTACTAAAGTCAAATTTTGGTAAAAAATGGAAGAACCCTCACTTTTATAATCCAAAGCGGTTGTTTACGTGGTCAAATTTAAAGAAAACCATCAGGTACCATCGATGGTGCAATTGAGCCTCATCCATCTCTGGTCGTGGTCATTCACTCTGTATTGTGTATTTTTTTAATTTGACGTGTTTGATTTTTTTATTGAACGTACTTAGAAAGAAGCAGAAGACAATATAACATCAGACAAACATCTGAAACTACACTTGGTTTTTATCAAATATCAAATAAATATTATAAATGCGAAAGTTTGGATGGATGGATGTATGGATGGATGTATGTTACTCGATCACGCCCCAACGGATGAACGGATCTGGCTGAAATTTGGCACAGAGATAGATTATAGTCTGGAATAGCACATACGCTACTTTTTATCCCGGAAAATTAAGGAGTTCCTGCGGGAGCCAAAAAAACTCAATCCACGCAGACGAAGTCGCGGGCATTTGCTAGTGTGGTATATGTGCTTATAGGCGTAGGCATGGTATGATTAACTTCATATTAAAAAAAACACTGGCATTTGAAGGCCCATACAAAAAATAATGTATACTAATATTATAAAGAGGTAAAGTTTGTGAGTTTGTGAAGTTGTTGGGGGTAATCTCTGGACCTACTGAACTTATTTTGAAAATTCTGGTCCCAATAGAAAGCTACATTATTTGTGAGTGTCATAGGCTATATAATATTAACCCGAAAAATTAGGGAGTTCCCGTGGGGATTCGAACCATAATATTATTATACACCCAGGTAAATGTAATCTCTATGCCATAATAGGTAGCCGTTCGTCTGGTCGGGGCGACTGTTTCCGTTAGCAATTTTCGCTTTCATTGGCAACCAACATAATATAAGTACAGTTCGTATGACGTAATGTTTATTTGTCTTGGCATTTGACAAATGGCCAAGTTTAGACTTGCGGTTTGGCGATAACCGTTTGGTTTGGTGTACTATTATTATTTACTAGCTGATGCCCGCGACTTCGTCCGCGTGGTTTAAGTTTTTTGTTATTCCCGCGGGAACTCCTTAATTTTCCGGGATAAAAAGGAGCCTATGTCACTCTCCAGGTCCTCAACTATACCCATGCCAAAAATAACGTCGATCTGTTGCCCCGTTAAAAACGTGATTGAAGGACAAACCAAAAAACCAACAAACCAACAAACCAAAAAATAAACTGACTTTCGCATTTATAATATTAGTATGATTATTGTTTATTGTTGTCTTAATGTTATTTTACGTGTACACATAATACTAGTATTTAAGTAATAGATTTAAGAGGAATGTGCAGCCCCCAGACAAGACGACAAGCCTTAAGGGAAGCTAAGAAAAAATGAAAATGTAAATGCTCTTTAAAAATATGCTATTTTAATAATGCATAAATGCAAAGTACAAATACATAATCTGAATTCGTCATCACAATAATAATATACTTTTATTTTAGTTAAATTGTGTCGTTAACTCTAATAAGTTTATATATATAGCTATACTAGCTGATGCCCGCGACTACGTCCGCGTGGTTTGAGGTTTTTTGGTTCCCACGGGAACTCCTTAATTTTCCGGGATAAATAGCCTGCGTCCTTCCCCGGGATACAACCTATCCCTGTACCAAATTTTATCAAAATCAGTTGAACAGATACATTGGTTTGATTCCCGCGGGAACTCTTCAATTTTCCGGGATAAAAAGTAGCCTATGTGCTATCCCAGACTAATCTATCTCTGTGCCAAATTTCATCCAGATCCGTTCAGCCGTTCTGGCGAGATTGAGTAACAAACATCCATTTGAGGTATTTTGGTTCCCGCGGGAACTCCTTAATTTTCCGGGATAAAAAGTAGCCTATGTGCTATTCCAGACTATAATCTATCCCTTGACCAAATTTCAGCCAAATCCGTTCAGCCGTTGGCGCGTGATTGAGTAACAAACATCCATACATCCATACATCCATCCAGACATCCATCCAAACTTTCGCATTTATAATATTTATTATTTGAATTTGATATAAATAGTTTATAAATAATAATAGATATTATACATAAATAAATAGAGCTAACAACACCTACAATAGGTCAATATGAGTCCCTCGACATTAGGTAATAGTACGTAATTACATAATATCTAGCTTAAACCGTGAAACATGTACGTTGAAAAAGTCTTTTCGGTCTTGGAGAGATTTACTCTTAAATTCTCATTCTAAAGATCTCAGAAGATTAGTTAATTGTATTCTTAAGATCTAACTACGTCCATCCGTTTAAATTATATATTATAGCGTGTAACACAACACAATCCCATATTGTGCACTTGTATTATATTGTAGCCGTATAACACACTTCTTGATCAGCGGCGAAGAGTAATCATAGTTCACAAACACAAAAAAGATCACTCAATCAAGTCGTCAATTGTTCATTATCCATGTTATATCACACGCGTGCAATGTGCTAGCATTGCATCATTTGAATTAATGAATGGTATTTGAACTAGCTTCAAAAGAAAAGTTTATTTATAAAGACTAGTACTACATACAAAGCTGTCATTTCGAGAAATTTGCAAAGAGAAGCGAACATAATATATTTCAATATTATAGTCATGTACTTACTTAGCTAAAGGTAATAAATAAGTAACCTAATATTAGTTATTCTATATATTTTTATGGACAAAGGTAACTCATAACATCATTGTATTATATTATTATAATTTATGAAATATTTAAGAGATTAACGATATACCTATTGCGATATGTGAAATATCGCACTTTATAGGTATACAATATTTTTAAGTAGGTTTATCGAATATAAGTTTCAACTCAAGACATATTTCAAATATAAAGTTGCATTAGCATTTTAAAACTTTAAAAATAATGATTCTTAATTACATTGTACTAAACGGGCTCTGAAATTTGAATGAGGTCCAGTAAAACCATCCAAACAGTAAAACTATTAATTAGAATATCTTTTCTATTTAATAACTTTTAACGCATTATGCTCAAGTATACTCTTCAATTAAGTAATATTAAAATTAAATAGATTTTATGCCCATCAGAATTCACGAAAAGATTCTTCTGATTGCAAAATTTATTACACTTATGACCTTTCGCGGCTGTAATGTTTACAATTTATTTTAGCGTTCAAATTATGATCGAACCGATTGCTAAAGGACTTCACTAATAAAAATGCAACATTTAGAAAAAAGTTATACTTGTTTGGCAGAGGCAACTTATAATATCAAATTAATAAAAATATCAAGAAACTGATTGTGATTATTTCCTGACTGAGGCACTTAACAGTCTCATATAAATTTGTTATTGTTGTTCTCGAAATGTAATGTTTAAGTATGTATTTTTATGTAGGTACTTTATGTATTAAAAGTACGCTCTTGAAAAAAGCTTATTATACTGTTGAAGATTACATGACAAAGGAGCATGGATTTGACTCGCTCCAGCAATGCTAAGGACAGCTGTTACTTAATGTATTCTACAAATTAATGAAATTGTAAATTATTTCTTTCAAAAGAGCAACCGCCGAGTTTCTTGCTGGTTCTTCTCGGTAGGCTTTCCGAACCAGTGGTAGATTCACTCGACGATTCAAAAGTACTTGTAAAAGTTTATTTGAATAAAAATCATTTGAATTTTGAATTATAAAATTTAAAGCATTATCAAACATTAATATTTTTGTATTCGTCTTTTATGTGTATTCGCATATCGATCATCCGGTGTAGTAAAAACTATGTACCTACACAGTAATTGTTGACACTTGTGCAATAATTTCCGACAAAGAAATCACACATTTGGCATATGAGTCGTGAAATTGAAAGAGGCATTGCAGCGCGTGCCAAGCATTGGCTAATAAAACGCATAAAATTCAGAACTAAACATGACAAACTTATTGAATATATTCTTTTCATCTTTAGTTTTATTGACTTTTATAGACATTTGAACTCTGTTGTAAGTTTAATCCATGATAATATAATCAATTATACATAATATTTCCTATTTTTATTCATTATCGCAGCTTTGGTGTTAGAGAACTTCTCTAATAGAAGTTATTATTATAATGATGATAATATAAAAAAAAATATTTTATGGAATATTATACCTACATGATTGCTATTTTTTTTAAACAAACATTCCACTTGGTGACATAATCAGGCTTTTGGGAATTTCATAAAATTCGTTATAATGAAGGAACCAGAAGTTTAATTCGCTATAATCCGCGACAAAAGGAATATCTATGTGGTACAGTGATTTTATATATATACTGATTATATATTTTTTAATTATATATCGTGAATTTATTAATATTTTATTAATTTATTTTATATTTATTTACCACACCACAGAATTCCCCCAAAAACTACCCTTTATTGATAAATATATATTGATTATATATAATGTATTATATATATTATTATTATATATATTATTATATTATTATATATATATATATTTATATTTATTTAACGCACCACAGAATTCCCCCAAAAACTACCCTTTATATATTATAAATATATATTGATTATATATTATTATTTTATATATATATATTTATATTTATTTACCGCACCACAGAATTCCCCAAAAACTACCCTCAACGCACGTTTCACTCCGATACCGGAGCATCCTCAGGAGATGTTGCCTCCACAATGCACGATTGTGAAGATTGCCTTCACAATGCCCACCCGCCATGGCGCTTTAATGTTAATATATCAGCCCCTGCATCAGCTAGCAATGTAGCTGAGGTTCTTCTAAAACTGTGTCCGGTGTAACATTCAGCATCCGGTAATCCCAGAAACTTTGCGATTTCTTTTGGCATGGAACCAAATTTATTAACACCTATAGGTTGACATGTACATTTTCCTTTTTGGAAGTTTTGAAAAAAACGGTCACTTTTAGCTTTATTTGTACGCAAAGCTTGATATTTCTTTACGATAGCACGTCAAAAAGCATGTATGAACTCCTTACACAGTTCGAGTAATACGTTTCAAGCTGTCAAATGATTACGATTTGCTTAGACAATTGGGCCTCTGGTCTTTGAAAAACTGAAAATATTGGCATCGATGAAAAAACCTGTTTTTGCGATAAAATTTGCTGTTTTTGCAAAATAACGATGTAAATATCAGATAATAAATAAAATGCAACAACAGTCTGTTAACATAAGTACCTTAAAATAGATTAATGACACACTGTACGTAATTTAACTGCCTCGTTGGTCTAGTGGTTATCATGTTTGACTGCGGCTAGAAATTCTAAGTACTAGCCCGGAGTTAGTAAGTTGGCGGTGTTTCACCCCCGTGCCTCGAGAGTACGCTAAGCCGTCGGTCCCGGTTATTATCACTAACATGATAATAGTCTTTAAAGCCCGCCATAACCCGCATTGGAGCAGCGTGGTGGGTCTAAGCTCTATTGCCCTCTCTCCTATGAGAGTGGAGGCATGTGCCCAGCAGTGGGACGTTAATGGGCTATAGTGGTGGTGGTGGTGGTACGTAATTTCAATAATAAATTTATGTTAATGATCATGGAATAAATTATTACAAGGGCATCAGTAGGAGGAATTTACTTCAGGTCATTAAACCATCACAAAACTGCCTTTAATTAATTCGAGCTACGCATGCCGAAGCGCTATTTACGGGGGTAAACGGTACATTACAAGCATACTAAAATTCTGCATCAATGATTACAAGATACAAATAACTATCTATTGAAGTACCAACCTGATGCGGTGAGTTTTATGCTGGGGCAGGAGCGAGATGCCCCGGTTTTAATTCCCAGCAGCAGCAGGATCTATCCTATCCGGTGGCTCACCGAACTGACAAAGATATTATATAGATTACCGATTCTGCGTAGGAATCGATGTGCATAACAAAGGAACATGTCTCTACTCTCTTTAGGTTAAGTGTGCTTCCATCTAATATTGAACCGCATTAAAGTGCATAAATAAACCAAGTCCGTTAACATCTATAGATAGAAATGGAGACAGGATGGACGGAAATGGTGAAATTTAATTAGTAGGAATACTTATCTCCGACTCCGGAACATCGTAAAAGGCTGTATCAGCATTTCTGCTTTCATCAAGTTATATCCGATAGAACGAACACCGTGGCGATAGAACAAGAACATACTCAAACAATAATTACTTACTAACACAAAAAATATGTAGTCCCTTTTGTTTATTTGTTGTCAATTTCTTCCACGATTTTAATTTTTGGCACATAAAAATTTAATCATGAATAACTTATGTATAATTATTACTTATAAAAAAAGAATTTATTTAGATATTTTTGCCCCAGAATACAAAGATTTTGGGATATTTAAAAATCCGAAATCCACCCGTGACAAAGCCATAGCCCGAAGAGCTAACTTATAATATATCGCAAATATGACAGAGTAATCGCCAATTTCAGAAGTCACACTTGTTTATCAGGAAGTTATTTCAATTTATCAATTAATACATAATATTATAAATGCGAAAATGTGTCTGTCTGTCTGCTACGCTTTCACGGTCGATCTGTTTAGCTGATTTTGTTGAAATTTGGTACTGGTAGGATAAGTTGTATCGTGGACATCAGCATCAAAAAATCGTAACCCACGCGGGCATCATCTAGTATTACCTATCTATACCAGAGATTATGCATGTTGTTGAACACCGTTTAAGAACGCTATGATTATTATAGCTATACTGTCAACCATTGTGTCGAAATAAAGGAATCTCATTATAGCTGCCTATAGACAATATGCCTCTACCTGTTTCTCACGATGACGACGTGATGACGAGCTTTCTCTCGTGATCGACCGTCTGCCTCAATCAAGACGTACAATCAATCGATGCTATTTCCGTAAGGCTGTGTACTGACGCAAGACTATAATGTATATCCTAGAGCTTTTATATGCTCTAGCTACAGTCTAAACAAGTATTTCATAAAGATTTTTACTAAAGTCAAATTTTGGTAAAAAATGGAAGAACCCTCACTTTTATAATCCAAAGCGGTTGTTTACGTGGTCAAATTTAAAGAAAACCATCAGGTACCATCGATGGTGCAATTGAGCCTCATCCATCTCTGGTCGTGGTCATTCACTCTGTATTGTGTATTTTTTTAATTTGACGTGTTTGATTTTTTTATTGAACGTACTTAGAAAGAAGCAGAAGACAATATAACATCAGACAAACATCTGAAACTACACTTGGTTTTTATCAAATATCAAATAAATATTATAAATGCGAAAGTTTGGATGGATGGATGTATGGATGGATGTATGTTACTCGATCACGCCCCAACGGATGAACGGATCTGGCTGAAATTTGGCACAGAGATAGATTATAGTCTGGAATAGCACATACGCTACTTTTTATCCCGGAAAATTAAGGAGTTCCTGCGGGAGCCAAAAAAACTCAATCCACGCAGACGAAGTCGCGGGCATTTGCTAGTGTGGTATATGTGCTTATAGGCGTAGGCATGGTATGATTAACTTCATATTAAAAAAAACACTGGCATTTGAAGGCCCATACAAAAAATAATGTATACTAATATTATAAAGAGGTAAAGTTTGTGAGTTTGTGAAGTTGTTGGGGGTAATCTCTGGACCTACTGAACTTATTTTGAAAATTCTGGTCCCAATAGAAAGCTACATTATTTGTGAGTGTCATAGGCTATATAATATTAACCCGAAAAATTAGGGAGTTCCCGTGGGGATTCGAACCATAATATTATTATACACCCAGGTAAATGTAATCTCTATGCCATAATAGGTAGCCGTTCGTCTGGTCGGGGCGACTGTTTCCGTTAGCAATTTTCGCTTTCATTGGCAACCAACATAATATAAGTACAGTTCGTATGACGTAATGTTTATTTGTCTTGGCATTTGACAAATGGCCAAGTTTAGACTTGCGGTTTGGCGATAACCGTTTGGTTTGGTGTACTATTATTATTTACTAGCTGATGCCCGCGACTTCGTCCGCGTGGTTTAAGTTTTTTGTTATTCCCGCGGGAACTCCTTAATTTTCCGGGATAAAAAGGAGCCTATGTCACTCTCCAGGTCCTCAACTATACCCATGCCAAAAATAACGTCGATCTGTTGCCCCGTTAAAAACGTGATTGAAGGACAAACCAAAAAACCAACAAACCAACAAACCAAAAAATAAACTGACTTTCGCATTTATAATATTAGTATGATTATTGTTTATTGTTGTCTTAATGTTATTTTACGTGTACACATAATACTAGTATTTAAGTAATAGATTTAAGAGGAATGTGCAGCCCCCAGACAAGACGACAAGCCTTAAGGGAAGCTAAGAAAAAATGAAAATGTAAATGCTCTTTAAAAATATGCTATTTTAATAATGCATAAATGCAAAGTACAAATACATAATCTGAATTCGTCATCACAATAATAATATACTTTTATTTTAGTTAAATTGTGTCGTTAACTCTAATAAGTTTATATATATAGCTATACTAGCTGATGCCCGCGACTACGTCCGCGTGGTTTGAGGTTTTTTGGTTCCCACGGGAACTCCTTAATTTTCCGGGATAAATAGCCTGCGTCCTTCCCCGGGATACAACCTATCCCTGTACCAAATTTTATCAAAATCAGTTGAACAGATACATTGGTTTGATTCCCGCGGGAACTCTTCAATTTTCCGGGATAAAAAGTAGCCTATGTGCTATCCCAGACTAATCTATCTCTGTGCCAAATTTCATCCAGATCCGTTCAGCCGTTCTGGCGAGATTGAGTAACAAACATCCATTTGAGGTATTTTGGTTCCCGCGGGAACTCCTTAATTTTCCGGGATAAAAAGTAGCCTATGTGCTATTCCAGACTATAATCTATCCCTTGACCAAATTTCAGCCAAATCCGTTCAGCCGTTGGCGCGTGATTGAGTAACAAACATCCATACATCCATACATCCATCCAGACATCCATCCAAACTTTCGCATTTATAATATTTATTATTTGAATTTGATATAAATAGTTTATAAATAATAATAGATATTATACATAAATAAATAGAGCTAACAACACCTACAATAGGTCAATATGAGTCCCTCGACATTAGGTAATAGTACGTAATTACATAATATCTAGCTTAAACCGTGAAACATGTACGTTGAAAAAGTCTTTTCGGTCTTGGAGAGATTTACTCTTAAATTCTCATTCTAAAGATCTCAGAAGATTAGTTAATTGTATTCTTAAGATCTAACTACGTCCATCCGTTTAAATTATATATTATAGCGTGTAACACAACACAATCCCATATTGTGCACTTGTATTATATTGTAGCCGTATAACACACTTCTTGATCAGCGGCGAAGAGTAATCATAGTTCACAAACACAAAAAAGATCACTCAATCAAGTCGTCAATTGTTCATTATCCATGTTATATCACACGCGTGCAATGTGCTAGCATTGCATCATTTGAATTAATGAATGGTATTTGAACTAGCTTCAAAAGAAAAGTTTATTTATAAAGACTAGTACTACATACAAAGCTGTCATTTCGAGAAATTTGCAAAGAGAAGCGAACATAATATATTTCAATATTATAGTCATGTACTTACTTAGCTAAAGGTAATAAATAAGTAACCTAATATTAGTTATTCTATATATTTTTATGGACAAAGGTAACTCATAACATCATTGTATTATATTATTATAATTTATGAAATATTTAAGAGATTAACGATATACCTATTGCGATATGTGAAATATCGCACTTTATAGGTATACAATATTTTTAAGTAGGTTTATCGAATATAAGTTTCAACTCAAGACATATTTCAAATATAAAGTTGCATTAGCATTTTAAAACTTTAAAAATAATGATTCTTAATTACATTGTACTAAACGGGCTCTGAAATTTGAATGAGGTCCAGTAAAACCATCCAAACAGTAAAACTATTAATTAGAATATCTTTTCTATTTAATAACTTTTAACGCATTATGCTCAAGTATACTCTTCAATTAAGTAATATTAAAATTAAATAGATTTTATGCCCATCAGAATTCACGAAAAGATTCTTCTGATTGCAAAATTTATTACACTTATGACCTTTCGCGGCTGTAATGTTTACAATTTATTTTAGCGTTCAAATTATGATCGAACCGATTGCTAAAGGACTTCACTAATAAAAATGCAACATTTAGAAAAAAGTTATACTTGTTTGGCAGAGGCAACTTATAATATCAAATTAATAAAAATATCAAGAAACTGATTGTGATTATTTCCTGACTGAGGCACTTAACAGTCTCATATAAATTTGTTATTGTTGTTCTCGAAATGTAATGTTTAAGTATGTATTTTTATGTAGGTACTTTATGTATTAAAAGTACGCTCTTGAAAAAAGCTTATTATACTGTTGAAGATTACATGACAAAGGAGCATGGATTTGACTCGCTCCAGCAATGCTAAGGACAGCTGTTACTTAATGTATTCTACAAATTAATGAAATTGTAAATTATTTCTTTCAAAAGAGCAACCGCCGAGTTTCTTGCTGGTTCTTCTCGGTAGGCTTTCCGAACCAGTGGTAGATTCACTCGACGATTCAAAAGTACTTGTAAAAGTTTATTTGAATAAAAATCATTTGAATTTTGAATTATAAAATTTAAAGCATTATCAAACATTAATATTTTTGTATTCGTCTTTTATGTGTATTCGCATATCGATCATCCGGTGTAGTAAAAACTATGTACCTACACAGTAATTGTTGACACTTGTGCAATAATTTCCGACAAAGAAATCACACATTTGGCATATGAGTCGTGAAATTGAAAGAGGCATTGCAGCGCGTGCCAAGCATTGGCTAATAAAACGCATAAAATTCAGAACTAAACATGACAAACTTATTGAATATATTCTTTTCATCTTTAGTTTTATTGACTTTTATAGACATTTGAACTCTGTTGTAAGTTTAATCCATGATAATATAATCAATTATACATAATATTTCCTATTTTTATTCATTATCGCAGCTTTGGTGTTAGAGAACTTCTCTAATAGAAGTTATTATTATAATGATGATAATATAAAAAAAAATATTTTATGGAATATTATACCTACATGATTGCTATTTTTTTTAAACAAACATTCCACTTGGTGACATAATCAGGCTTTTGGGAATTTCATAAAATTCGTTATAATGAAGGAACCAGAAGTTTAATTCGCTATAATCCGCGACAAAAGGAATATCTATGTGGTACAGTGATTTTATATATATACTGATTATATATTTTTTAATTATATATCGTGAATTTATTAATATTTTATTAATTTATTTTATATTTATTTACCACACCACAGAATTCCCCCAAAAACTACCCTTTATTGATAAATATATATTGATTATATATAATGTATTATATATATTATTATTATATATATTATTATATTATTATATATATATATATTTATATTTATTTAACGCACCACAGAATTCCCCCAAAAACTACCCTTTATATATTATAAATATATATTGATTATATATTATTATTTTATATATATATATTTATATTTATTTACCGCACCACAGAATTCCCCAAAAACTACCCTCAACGCACGTTTCACTCCGATACCGGAGCATCCTCAGGAGATGTTGCCTCCACAATGCACGATTGTGAAGATTGCCTTCACAATCGTGCATTGTGGAGGCAACATCTCCTGAGGATGCTCCGGTATCGGAGTGAAACGTGCGTTGAGGGTAGTTTTTGGGGAATTCTGTGGTGCGGTAAATAAATATAAATATATATATATAAAATAATAATATATAATCAATATATATTTATAATATATAAAGGGTAGTTTTTGGGGGAATTCTGTGGTGCGTTAAATAAATATAAATATATATATATATAATAATATAATAATATATATAATAATAATATATATAATACATTATATATAATCAATATATATTTATCAATAAAGGGTAGTTTTTGGGGGAATTCTGTGGTGTGGTAAATAAATATAAAATAAATTAATAAAATATAAATAAATTCACGATATATAATTAAAAAATATATAATCAGTATATATATAAAATCACTGTACCACATAGATATTCCTTTTGTCGCGGATTATAGCGAATTAAACTTCTGGTTCCTTCATTATGATGGACTTCCGCAAAGTAACGCCTGCCTCTATCCAATATTTGAAAATTCGTTATGAATAATTAACACGTTATATCAAAGTGTCTTTACTTATAACACGTATATAGTCAGAGATGGGATAAAAAAATCAGTTTTTTTTTAACTTTCTAACAATTTTCCTTCACAGAATGTTTATCCCGATAAATCAGAGGCCCAATTTTTTACGCAAATCGTAATCATTTGACAACTTAAAACGTATTACTCGAACTGTTTAAGGAGTTCATACATGCCTTTTGACGTGCAGGGCATCTATAAAAAATTTAAAAAGTTCGAATTATACGTTTGACAAACGTTTACGCTATCGATTTCCTTAAAGTCTAAGATCCCGATATACGACGACCTTCACTGAGCTGGTTAATGGATGTAACCTACTTTTTATTTTTATTTAATAATAGATAAATACGCCTAAAATAGGTTGCTTTCAAAATCCGGTCCAGACTAAATTAATTTTTTTTTTGAAAAGTTTATTGTAGCCATAGCGTTTGTTATAAAATTCTCTATATTTTGACAAAATATAGATAATTTTATAACAAACAATGGTTATTTTATTTAAAAAAAACCTCTATTAAGTAAATTGATATAACGATATTGAAAAATGTATATGGAAAAAAACACTCACATTTTTGATCATGGAATTTATTAATATAAGTACTATTTGAGTGATTTCATGTTAATTTAAATTAAATATAATTCAAAATAGAGTTGCAAGCTGTAGCATGTTTATATTCTAATCTGCTACGCCCACATCCGTGTCCAATGAGACAATAATTTGGTATATAAAAAAACATTACTGGGTCGTAAATTTAACATATGTCAAGGATACGACCTGTTCTGAATATTTTACATATTAATTGAAGCCACAGTGTCGGCTACTTGAAATAAAGATCTTCAGATGATCTGTTATTATATTTCAAGGTTCGTTGTGTTTTGCAGAACACACAGCATGATTATCATATTATGTAATACATATTATAAATACGAAAGAGTGTTTCTTGGTTTGTTGGTTTATTGGTTTGTTGATTTGTCACGCCACGACGGATTTTTGGAATGGGTATTATGTTGAGGTCCTGTAGAGTGACATGGGCTACTTTTTATGCGGTAAAATTAAGGAGTTCCCGCGGGAATCGGAAAACATAAACCACAATAATTTAAAACTCTAAAGTTCACTCGAATTATATTACAAGCAATATGAATGAATTATGAATGTGCTGTTGCCATAAAAAAGAACATTCGAGTGGCTCGTTAAATATATAATTGGCGTACTATAACAAAATAGTATCTAAATCTAGCAAAGTTTTTATTTATTTTACAGGAAAATATAACATTAAAAATGAAATTAAATGGTATTATTTTTTTGTATATTTATTTTTATATATCATACTAGTGGGCCCGGGCACACGTTGTCCTGCCCTGAACCTTAAACCCGACCTATTATGAATATAAACCATGCCTGGACCCACTCAAACACACAAAATATTCCATCTAAATCGATCAAGCCGTTCTCGAGTTTTAGCGAGAAAAACGAATAGCAATTGATTTTTAATTTTTATTGTATATTATATATAGATGTAGGTAGGCAAACGTCTGACACTATATAAAATCTATACTAATTAGGTACCTTATCTTCTAGTTAGGCCTGTGGTTAGGCTGCGGATTGCGTAGGTAGAATGGCTTTAAACCATGCAATTAAAACATATCATTTTTTTATTAAATAAAAAAAATCTCTGTTAACATCACCAATTCATAAAATTGCGTGGGAATACACTATTAATTTACATGAAGGATGGTATATTTTTCACAGAAGGTATTATTTAAATACACTTACGAATTCATTCATTCTTCATAATATTATAATACATATTATAGGTATTACGGTTGACCTTTTTCATTTTAGAGGATCGTGTATCACATACTGACAGGTAGTGTTTCAACAATGGTCGATTATTTCAACGTTTGTGGTAATCGATAATGGCAATAATCAATGAGATTTATTCATATATGCGTGTGACGGTACTAATGAATTCATTTTACGGTCTTCGTATAGATGTCAGCGTAAGATTGTAAAAACCGTTAGATTATAATCTAACTCGCGAAATTGTAAACTGTCGAATGATTACAATATAACGGATCATTTATCGGTAGATTGTAATCTGTTAGGTTTATTAACCCGATAGAACCTAACCCTATTTAACCCTAACCTTGATTATTTATGTCGAACCCTAACTTAACCTACAAGAATGAGACAAGAAAACGTAAATACAATGAATATTTCAAAAATTTACACTTAAAACATTGAACGGTTCACAATCTTTCGACTGTTTACAATCTATCGAAAAAAAAGCGTTAGATTACAATCTTACGGTTTTTACAATCTTACGGTGACATAGATATCACGTTTATTTCAATGTATTATAATGTTGTTAATTAATGGCTTGTTTGCACTTGACCACGATCTTACTCGGGAGCCGGTTGCGTGGAGGGTTGACGACGCAACTATTATTATACGACTGCCTGAATAAAGGAGTATATTGTTTTCAGAGTTCATGTATGTATGTATGTATGTATGTGAGTTTGTATATTCCACCATAACTTCTATACGCCTGAACCGATTTTGATAAATGAGGTATCGTTAGAATCCCTAGCTTATTCCGGGTGACATAGGCTAGTAAAATTTAAAAAAAATTGATAGGGTGACCATGGTCCTGCATTAAAGACTAGAGTTGATTTTTTTTTTCGAAAATAAGATTAACTATTTATATAATCATCATCTGGAAAATGATGAGTAGATTCAAAAAATATATAACACTATAGTTCAATATCCAGTGATTCCCAAAAAAATATAATTTAATAAAAATGTGCATAGGATTCCATAGGTAATTACCCAAGTAACAATTCGTTGTCATATAAAAGTCGTGACAACGTTTTTTGTTTACCTTTTAGTCCTAAAGAAAGGTTGTATAAACGTTATTATAACGTTTACAAAACGCGAAAATGGCCCCAGTTATAAGACCATTTGTCGTTTAATGGTCACATAAAGGTCGCGACGATGACCATTTACGTCGTTTAGACGTCCTGTAGACGTCGCAGAATAGAACGTTTTGATTATATAGACGTTACGAGATAACTCTTACATATTCATATTAATTTTGTGAAGTGACTAAAACGTCTTATTAGCGTTATGCGATTGACTGTTTTTTGTGGAAGTTGAAAAGAAATCGTACGTGCTCTTGTGAAAAAAATAATTAACTAAAAATTTATGGTTAGAAGGCAATTAAGTAAAACTAATTCTATTAAAAATTAATTATTCTATGTTTGTATTATATTGCGTAGAGTTGATTCCGACTGGAACCTTAATTTTTACGAGAAAGTATATATGAAAATACTATGAATATTTTAATGCCCCCCCGTGATTTTGTGTTTTATGCATTATATTTAAATAATTTCAAATTATCTCTTCATTCAAAACTTCCGGCCATGATGTTTTAGTTAGTGTCCAACCTCTAAACGACGTTAAAATAACTATATGTCGTGTAAATGTTTTTGTGACGACCATTGAAAACGCCATGTTTTAGACATTAGGGTTCCTCAAGCTAGGGTGTATTTAAAACACTATTTTAGTGTATAATCACATTTTTTTTCCTATTATTATGTGTATAGATATATATTTCCTAACTAAAATTACAATCTATACTAATTTAAGTAATATTATTTGGTGTAGGATAAGATGTATTAAAGTTGGGTCTAGACTCCTACTCAACTTTAAGTCTTATTAAAGTTGGAGTTTGACTCTTATAGGACTTAATGTCTCGTAATAGTTATATTGCAGTCACAAGAAAACTACTTGGTTGTATAAAAGGCTTAACCACGACGACTAAAAAACAAAGTAATGTTAGTTATATAAATGTTATGAATTAACGTCTACATGACTTTCAGTCATATAAATATCATACGCCGACGTTTAAACAATCATGAATGTCGTATAAGCGTTGTGGCTGTTACCATTACATAACGTCATATAATTTCGTTTTATAGACGTTTACTCGACTATTTATTATAACTTTATAGTCGCACGACTAAAAGGCCGAATCGATGACATCTATAGGACGTTATTGTTGTCTTATTACCATTATAAGACTACTACACAACATGACGTCGTATAACTCTAGATTTATACGACTTTTTTGGAATTTTTTGCTACTTGGGTAATGACTGTGGTATCGTTACGTATTAGATGGTTACGGGCTACGCAGAGCAGTCGTATTTTTTATAATAATTTTTAATTATATTCACTTGTTTAATAGATGATGCCCGCGACTTAGTCCGCGTGGGTAAGTTTTTCTGGTTCCTGGGGATCTCCTTAATTTTCCGGGATAAAAATGAGACCTATGTCCTTTCCCGGTATGTAACTGTTAGCATTATTACTGTTTGTATATATCTCATGAAACAGGAAGTATAATATCTGTCAATTTGAGTCGTTTCATGTCATTCGATTTAATCTGTGGATACGGACGCCATATCATACTATTACCATTATTATTTTATTAATATTATAAATGCGAAAGTCACTTTGTTTGTTGGTTTGTTGGTTTGTTGGTTTGTTGGTTTGTCCTTCAATCACGCCGCAACGGAGCAACGGATTGACGTGATTTTTGGCATGGGTATAGTTGAGGACCTGGAGAGTGACAAAGGCTACTTTTTATCCCGGAAAATTAAGGAGTTCCCGCAGGAATAACAAAAAACTTAAACCACGCGGACGAAGTCGCGGGCATCTACTAGTTGAAAATAGTTTGTTAATTGAAAATAGTGTGTAGGTAGTATATAAATGTTTGAACGATGGTAATTCAGTCTCCTGTCAGCAGACTCAGCGTTTATACTTTTGTGTTTAGATCGCATTTTATGATTTAGAGCTTAACGATAGCAATCGTGGCCGGATCAAATGAATATTATTTTTAAGTTTAGCCAACTTTTATCTAATTACATTAAATCTCTCGTGGAACTTCTACACGTTTTACCATTTACTCGTGCAAGTTCCAAATGAGAGTACATATATATTAAAAGTGTCTCATAAATACCTATTTCTGGATGGTCTCTTACATTTAACCTACCTCTACATAAAATTTCATTAAAATCGGTAGAAAAGATAGGCCGTTAAAGCGTAGCAGACAGACAGACACACTTTTACATGTATGTATGTATGTATGTATGGATTATGTGATAGGGTAGGGCTCCGCCTCAAGAAGGTCCGAAGGTAGTTCGTAGGAATGAGCATTCTATTTTATAACAAAATTCCACAACCTATCTTAAACTTGCCTTTACACAAGTTTAAGAAGTCCATTAAAAGTATGCTCCTGAAAATAGTACATTATGATACAAGTGCGCGAAGTTGGTCATTACAGTCGAGGCGGTATTGCACAGCCCGAGCCGCAAGGCGAGGGCTGTAATAGAGCCAAGACTGTAATGAACAAAGCACACGCGTATCATACGACGGTTTTCAACACACTTGCGAGGAAAAAAACAATTAGGTAGGTATAAAATACATTTTAATTATTAAAGCAATTATTGAAAGTACAATTATTAAAATGATACGCAACAGTTTTTGTTGGATGTTGCACAGTATGTGTTATAGTATTATTAAAACTTTTACTGTGGTGTTCTTGAGTAACTGTAAATGTTGGAGATAGTGAAACATTCCCATAGGAGGTGGATGGGCGTTCTAATTCTCCTTTAGTCAGAGTAGGCGGCACACAAAAATCACTGGCATATGAGGTAGAAGGTTGCGGTTCGGGACAAAACTTCTTAGAAGGTGGCTCCAAATTGATGGCTTGTGTTATCTTGGCACTTATGTTAACTTTGTTTTGAATTGAGTCCTCAACATAAGATTCTGCGACTGTATTAGACCGCCACCCGCCATGGCGCTTTAATGTTAATATATCAGCCCCTGCATCAGCTAGCAATGTAGCTGAGGTTCTTCTAAAACTGTGTCCGGTGTAACATTCAGCATCCGGTAATCCCAGAAACTTTGCGATTTCTTTTGGCATGGAACCAAATTTATTAACACCTATAGGTTGACATGTACATTTTCCTTTTTGGAAGTTTTGAAAAAAACGGTCACTTTTAGCTTTATTTGTACGCAAAGCTTGATATTTCTTTACGATATCATAAAATTGACCGTCAATAGTGAACGATCGTGGGATTTTGTTCTTGGTGTTTGGGATTTTCACAAGAAGCATTTCCCCGTGATTCTTGATGTCGTTTGTTGTAATATTATTAAGCTCTTGTCGCCGACATGCGCCTTGGATTCCAAATATTAATGCAACCTGAAAAATACTTATATTTATATTTTTTAATAAATCTTAGCCTTAGATTTTTAGGTTTAATTTAATTTATAGTTAATTTTAGTTTAATAAGTAGTTTTCAATTGTCACTCTATTTATTGATTAGATATCGGTAATAGGTGGATGCTTAATACTTATTTGGGTACTATGTTTCGTATACAAACTTAAGCTACAATAGATAGTATTAGTTTACTGACCTTCGTTGCTAAATATTGGCTATCTGGGGCTTCATTTAAGAATTTTTCGACATCATTAGGTGACAATACTTTAGATTTTCTGCCAATATAGCCATCCGACCGCCTTTTCAAGAATGCCATCAAATTCGTATAAGTTTTTATGTCGATTCCATTTTTTGTCCGAATCATACTTCTTAACATGGAATAAATACACCACAGCGTGTTGGGCTTATATTTGTTGGCTAACTCCTTAAAGTAAGCCAAAAACACGTTCTCCGAGAACGACTGGGCTTTTTTGTCGCATTTCCATTTCATGAAATTTTCGTAAGCCCGTATGTATCTTTCTCTTGATTTTGATGGCAACAAACTGTCACTAGCGTTTTGTGCCTCAATAATAATATCTGGTGGCGTCGTATCCAAATCTAACTGTACTTCGTCACTTGTACTCGACATTTTTCAGTCACAAATCAGCAATTTTAAACGAACAAATGTTTGCACAAAATGGCGCGGAGGTTTATTTTTTCGCGCGCCGTATCTTTGGTTGAATAACTATGCGCGCGCAGGTTAAGTCCAGAGGCACCGAACACCGCCATTCAGCCACAATATATTAAACTTTATTAGGTTTTTAAAAGGTACACTTTCCTCTATTAGGTTTTTTAAATGTGCATTTCTTTCACTGATATATTGTAAACAAGAAGGTTATATATTACACTCCTTGTTCAAGATTGTAAAATTAAAAAAAAAATTTAATTAAATATTTATTTACAAAATAACAAATCTTTTGGTAACAACCTCTTTACGGATATTAAAAAAAAGTGGAATAAGAAAAACACTAGTGCGGATATGAAAAGTAAAACGAACTAGTGTGTAATAAATCGCATACCGGGCGTAAGACTAAAGAAAATATAGCAACTTTACGAGCAAGTGTGTTGAAAAAGCTTATTATAGTGTTGAAGATTACGTAAATGACAAATGAGCATGGATTTGACTCGCTCCAGGAATACTAAGGACAGCTGTTACCTGATGTAGGTATTCTACAAATTAATGAAATTGTATATATTTTTTTTCAAAAGAGCAACCGCCGAGTTTCTTGCTGGTTCTTCTTGGTAGGAATGGCATTCCGAACCAGTGGTAGATTCACTCGACGATTCAAAAGTACTTGTAAAAGTCTATTTGAATAAAAATCATTTGAATTTTTAATTTTGAATTTTACCAGCTTTAACTACCTTAGAGGAAATCAAAAGCAAAACGACCATAGAGGAATTGATTATATAAGCGTGGATTCTGTCCACCTACTCCGAGCTATACAACAGATATAATTATAATGAAAATATGAAATGAAACTAAATGAAACATGAAAATATATTTTCCGAGACGGACCAGCTAATGCTAGGCATTATAAAGTAGAACTGCGTTCTTATGTGTGTGGGAATTGACTCAATAATCAATTTTACAAATAGGTAAACGATGTATCTTGTAACCCCGATCCAAGGGCGTGTCTTTATAATATATCGCTGTAAAGTTAAAACAATGGTCGTATATTGAGTAACACGGTGGGTGTCATTTCATAAATTCGCATTGGACAATGGAATGTATCTTCTCACAGGTAGCCTAAAAACTGAAAACGGTTTTGGTGTGAAGCGAATCGAACTTGCAGCTAAACACAACCAAGGTAAACGCTGGCGCAGCCTTCAAAATAGAAATCCAAAACTCCAAAGCTTAGACGAATAACCAGTTCCGTTATTCTTTTACAGTACTTAAGTAATCACAGTAACAACTGTAAAAAATTACAATATTATAGCAATGAATATTGTACTATACGCTTTTAATAAAAATTCTTTATAATGAAAACGACTTCCAAAGTACGCGCTACTCCCTTTCGTAACTCAATTAAAAAGTTAGTCCATCGAGAATCAGTATAATTCGACAGCGAAATCAATCAGGGCTACATTTTGCATTCAAACAACTGCAACCGTGGAGGTTCAAGGATATAGATATTAAGACCTATAATATTTACTTAGAATTAGATGCTACACCTGGTACTGATCCTTATCTGAAAGGACAAGCTGTGGCTTCACAGAATTAGCTCAAACCCAAATGCTTAATATACCTATTATTTTCTAATGGTAAACAGTTTACGTGCATATTATATGCCGCAATCGGCTACCTATGTCATAATATCTATATTTGTATAATGTACATTACCTAAAGAACCCTGTGTTCTCACGGCTCTTCATTAAGTGAATGCCTTTGCTTAGCTACTTTAGTTCTTACTCATCCGATTTTATTCAAAGGTTATAATTTTGCGGTCGTCAACTAATGAAACATATAAACCGTGATAATCATAGTTGATATGCTATAAAAGGTATAATTTGATGACCTAACTAAGGCGTATTCTAGACTAGCTGATGCCTGCGACTTCGTCCGCGTGGAATAAGTTTTTTAATTTGTCACGGGCACTCCTTAATTTTCCGGGATAAAAAGTAGCCTATGTCACTTTCCAGGCCCTCAACTATACCTAATACCTATGCAAAAAATCACGTCGATCCGATGCTCTGTTGCGACATGATTGAAGGACAAACCAACAAACAAACACACTTTCGCATTTTTAATATTAGTATGATTTAACCACAAGAGTATTGGTTTCCAAGTTTGCTACAAATCTAAATTCTTAAATTTCCGCATTAACGCCGGTCTATTAAGACACTAGCTGATGCCCGCGATTTCGTCCGCGTGGTTTAAATTTTTTTTTATTCCGGCGGGAACTCCCTAATTTTCCGCGATAAAAATTAGCCGATGTCACTCTCCGTCCTCAACTATACCCATGCCAAAGATCACGTTGATCCGTTGCTTGCTCCGTTGTGGCGTGATTAAAGGACAAAACAACAAACCAATTAACCAATAAACCAACAAACAAACACACTTTCGCATTTATAATATTAGTATGATTGGCCGCGCGTTTTGATTATATTATGATAATAATTGTTTGATGAATTTATAACTAGCGATTGTTTTGAAGGATGTGCGTGTTGAACTTTACCTCAAATTAAAATGTTGCACCTACGCTTAAAAATTTAAATCTTCTTAGTCCATAATTATATATCCATAGTTTTACTGACAAACTTAGTAGATATATCTATTTTGTTGCTTTTTAACTTTTTTAAATTTTGATCTAAAAAAACAAATATAGCTTATGTCCTTGGAGGCTGGAGGTATATTGGAGATATTTTGAAAACAATCTAAGTCTTCCCATAGGATTAATATGAACCTAAATTATAATATACTAGCGGATGCCCGCGACTTCGCCTGCGTGGTTTGAGATTTTTGGAACTCTTTAATTTTCCGGGATAAAAAGTATTACCTATGTGCTATTCCAGACTATAATCTATCTCTGTGCCAAATTTCAGCCAGATCCGTTCTGTCGTTAGGGCGTGATTGAGTAACAAACATCTATACATCCTTCAAATCATCAAATAAATATTATAAATGCGAAAGTTTGGATGGATGGATGTATGGATGTATGGATGTTTGTTACTCAATCACGCGCCAACGGCTGAACGGATCTGGCTGAAATTTGGCACAGACATAGAATATAGTCTGGAATAGCACATAGGCTACTTTTTATCCCGGAAAATTAAGGAGTTCCCGCGGGAACCAAAAAACCTCAATCCACGCGGACGTAGTCGCGGGCATGAGCTAGTACATCCATAAATCCATACATCCATCCAAACTTTCGCATTTATAATATTAGTTAGTAATATTAGTAAGATAAGATGCTCTTGTTGCTGCTCAAAAATACTTTTAAACAGAAAATAGGTACTTATTTGCGAATTCAAGCATTTCTATAGATGGTGTTCATTCATTGATCTTGATCTTTATTCACATCATTGATCTTATTCCTATCATCATTACTTATAAGTATTACTACTATACTTACTATACTTATAAGTATTACTACTATACTACTTACTATAGTATGAATATGGATTATTCTTGATGACTATCCTGAAATGGACATTCAGGCCATGAAAAATAAATATTATATTAGTCACTTAAGTAGAACAGGATTATATTCTTGGGACTTAATTCTAAATTCTCTTCGAAATACTACAACTTCATAGATATGACTTAATGTTCAATTTATATATATTATATTGTATTTCAGCTTCCGGCTAACAATGTAATGTCTTTCAGTGTTATTAGCATTTCCACCTACTTCTTTTCAAACATTCCACTCGAGCGAATGCGGGTAGGCCAGCTGATTTCTGATAAATCTTTATCTGAAACTTTTTGAGGGTTGTCATTGGCTTCATCATCATCATCATTTGAGAGCATAAAAAGTATTACTTAATAAAATTATTTAAGGAATTCATACATGCTTTTTATGTGCAATTTATTTAGGTATCTATGATATCCTTAAACAGGTCGAATTTAAGTAGGTATATCAAGTAAGATCTTTACACTGTTATTTTTATCACGTAAATTGATGTGTGCCAAGAATGCCGTTGACTCATCGAAATTAGCTTTGTTGCAAAGAGATTACACATCCCATTAAAATGTTAAATAAAACGCAATGCAAACTGCAACGATAATTGAGAACGATTCAAGATTGTGTCACCTATTTTCACGTAAGTAGGTACTTACTTAAATCAACATTATGGCTTTGTCTCTACAAAATTACGATGATATACGTAATATATTGCACGGGCTAACTTTTTTTCGGAATAATGTACCTAATTGTAATTTTTCTTTCTATAATAATTACTCCCCATTCTGGATTCTCAAGCTGTCGGGTTAAAACTGAGGATGTCTTCACAGAAAACCCAAGAACTATATATTTTACTGGACAAATCATTTGTAATAAAACGTAGAGAAACTTAAAGGAAAGAAAAATAGACTTTGTAAAAGACAAGGAAGCACTTATCTCTACAAATTCATTAATTCTTTTTTTGGACCGACCCCTAGATTTTCGGGTCCTTGTGCTTGAATTGCGGCTCAGTACATCAAAATCGCAGCGATTGCACTACTAGGTAAGAAGACGATATCAAGCTAGTCGCAGGAGGCAGCAGGCTGAATTCAGGCGGCGCAAGAGACCTATGTCCAGAGTGCTTAGTGCGAGATTTTTGTAGTGTATAGTGAGTTTAGTAGTGTGGATTTATGTTTTTTGATTCTCGCGGGATTTCTTCAATTTTCCGGGATAAAAAGTAGCCTAGGTCCTTCCCCGAGATACAACCTATCCTAGTACCAAATTTCATCAAAATCGGTTGCGTAGTTGGGCCGTGAAAGCGTAGCAGACAGACAGACAGACACACTTACGCATTTATAATACAACAATATTAGTATGGATAAATCGATTCCTTCGCAACACAAAGTCGGTTAGGCCAGTAGAAGATTCCTTAATTGCGTCTCTGTGTGCCCGAATCTAAGCAATTTAAGGCTTGCGCAACTTAGGGCAACGGGTGCAATTTGCTCAACAAGAACCTAATGACCCTGGCCTGGCATATAAAATACTAAGTTCATAGTTAGTTTTGTTAATGTAATTTCGTTGTTTCGGTAACATGTAATTACCGCTGTAATTTTGCGCGACGTAAGAAACTTCGTCGGGAAAATTATTATGAACGAAAATTATTAAGAACTAGATGATTCCCGCGACTTCGTCCGCGTGGACCAAGTTTTTTCGATTCTCGCGGGAACTCTTGAATTTTCCTTCCTTCCTTCCTTGAATTTTCCTCTTGAAGCCTATGTCCTTCCCTGGGATACAACCTACCCCTGTACCAAATTTCATTAAAATCGGTTGAACAGATAAATTTTTTGATTCCCGCGGGAACCTTTGAATTTTCCGGGACAAAAAGTAGCCTATGTCCTTCCCCGGGATATAACCTATCCTTGTACCAAATTTCATCAAAATCGGTTGAACAGATGGCCCGTGAAAGCGTAGCAGACAGACAGACAGACAGACAGACGGACAGACTTTACAGATATTAGTATGGATATGGATAGTATGGATGGATATGGATTTTATTGAAATATCTTAGCTTTATGGTACTTTTTATATAAATTTGCTCCTTATTAAAGGAAACATTATCCTGAATAAAAAAAATAAAACGACATTCTAAAAATAATAATAAAGACTTTAATGATAACAAAAAGCTAAAGCGAAACTTTTTAATAGGTATTTAGTTTTGATAAAAATAATTATTATGATGTCTACAATTTAAGTAACCAGAATTCCTAGCCAAATAAGTTACGACTTATCAAACAAAAAGAATATATCTTGCCATAAAATTAATGCTAACAGTTCTACAGAAAAATATAAATGACCACAAATGTTTGAACGAAGTGCCTATGTTTGGAAATATTCGCAGAAGCTTTACGTTAGGTATAATAGTCAAAGTGATGTGATGTGGCTATAGATTTACATATAAATTATAATATATGTAATAACTAATAACCTTCTTCCTTATTATGTTTAATGTTGTAATATAGTTAAAATTTGACACCGTTCAGTTAAAATTAATATTTATTTCAATTTTATTGTTGTCTATATTCGATTTCCTTATAACACACCATTTTCATCGAAACTAAAATAGTTTGAATATATTATGTTTTGGCTAATCAATGAGTATTGTTAGATGTATAAATTAATCTAATAACTTCCGAAATAATTTAAAGCAAATTGGTCCAATCAATATATGCAAATAATCAAATTAGGTTATGTATTGTTATATTGATATGTATGAGTTTATATATAACTTAGACTGCATCATCACTTACCACCAAGTAAGATAGCAGTTAAGGGCTAACCTGTAGTGGAATAAAAATTATAAATTCCAAATGGACCCTGCCGGGAATCGAACCGGGACCTCCGCTTCACGGCCGCTGTACAATGCCATTGCAATTATGACGACATTGCATAACTTCTTATGATTTATGGATAGGCAGATTCATAACAAACATTATAATATACTAAATAATACAGTAATTATGATTAAAAGGAATAAAGTAATATTATATTAATTATAATGTTGCAATTAGAACCAATTAAATGTTTTAGTTTAATAAAAATATGTGCAATTTTATCTTCAGAAACATTCTGGTCGGCATGCCGCATGACATAAATGTAACCACAAGTCAGAGTCTGACTAAAGATTATCCATTAAACGATTAAAATAAAGCATGTTTCAAGAGTTAAATACAGTTGTTAAGAAAATTAACAATTATGTATCAAATATTAATAATTATAAAATATTATAAATGCGAAAGTTTGGATGGATGTCTGGATGGATGTATGGATGTATGGATGTTTGTTACTCAATCACGCCCCAACGTCTGAACGGATCTGGCTGAAATTTGGCATAGGGATCATTTTATAGTCTGGAATAGCACATAGGCTACTTTTTATCCCGGAAAATTAAGGAGTTCCCGCGGGAACCAAAAAACCTCAAACCACGTGGACGAAGTCGCGGGCATTCGCTAGTTACAAATAAAATTTAATTATTGTAATGATTCAATACGGTTGAGTTAAATTCGCGGCTGTTTCGGCATTCGCAATTGCATTTTGAGCAAGACGACTAAATATTTGACATCTAGGTATATTAAATAAATATTTCTAGTAAGTATGTCTGTACGATTATCTTTTTTCCTGTCTGTTTCACCGATTTTTGCATCCGGGGAAGGGCATAGATGTCTTCGTAACGCAGCAGGCGGGAATTTTGAGTTTTGTATGACCCGGGGTGGAATTCTTTGGTAAATAATGTTAGGTACTCGTATCTTATTAAGTTTGGTGGATTCTTTTTATATTGAGATTAACTGCCATTTTACTGCCTCGTTGGTCTAGTGGTTAGCGTGTTCGACTGCCGTTGACGAGGTCCTGGTTCCCGCAGATGGCTTATCTCTCTGGAGATTGGCCGCCGTGGCCGAAATACGGTCATCTATCTCCATTATAATATTAGAAAAATCAAATTCGCATGCAATTATCATTTCCACCCTGTATCTAAAGACGATAAAATATTATAAGACTATGAGTAGGTACATATACCGTCAGTAAAGCAGGTTACGAAATGCTTATGAATTTCACATAAAAGCTAATTTATCTTTATGCGAAACACTAACATATCAATAGTTTTACTAAAGTTCATCTCACAAATACCCACGCGAATCATCTGTTATTCTATTAAATGTTAGGAGAATAAGTTCAAGTCTTTTGTTAAATAGCCTAGATTTTATCGTGTGTGGTCTTTCAAGGTCCCGGGTTCCATCCCGCGTCAGCGCGCAGAGCGTCAATTTATATAATGTCTGATGTTTCTGTTGTCTGGTCGGATGGCTTCGGCCGTGTCTAATTAGCACCCTACCGGCAAAGTTGTGCCGCCAAGCGATTTAGCGTTCCGGTACGATGCCGTGTAGAAACGGAATAGGTTGGCCTAACAATTGGACAAGGTTTTTTTTAAATTACTTTACAAAACAAGTATATCTAAATTAATATTTACAGATCAGGGTAAAAAAGCGGGGATCGTCTAGAAGCTAATACCTCAGCGCATTAAATATTGATTTACTTAATAGTGAATGAAAAATGACGAGGAAACCTTTGAATTTTTCTTTTAACCTTTTAAAATGGATTTTTCTGCCTGAAAATTATCTGAAATTCAAATCTTAAAAAAGCTTCAATGATATTTTATTGTCAATTATCATGAAATATTTCCGTTGTTAGTGAGAAGTAGAGTAGTAACTGAAATTCTCCAGTGTATTTTGTTTATAAGTTCGTGAAGCGTGCGTAATAATTTGTCTAATAATTTGCAGAGGAATCAATTTTGCCTGTCACTTTAGACGTTTCATGAAGAACCGTGAGAAATGGTAAACGCTGTATGACAGACTTCGACGATAATTTAAATTTAAATGGCGTATTTAATTAAAACACTATATAAAGCATTATATCTCTTATAGCTTTGTAATTCGTGACACATCGTATTTAAACACGTATTGTAGGTAAATCATGATATTTTTTTTGAAAATAATACTGAACTACTTCCTTCCTTCCTGGCCATCTGTTAGTTCACCAAATATACCTATCTAATTTCGACGAAAGCGTCTAAACCTATGGGTCTCGAAAAGGTAACAGACAGCCAGACGGACACATAGATTGACAGTCAGAAAAATAAAGCATTTTTTAGGGTTCCGTAGCCAAATTTGGCAAAAACGGAACCCTTATAGATTCGTCATGTCTGTCTGTCTGTCTGTCTGTCCGTCCGTATGTCACAGCCACTTTTTTCCGAAACTATAAGAACTATACTGTTGAAACTTGGTAAGTAAATGTATTCTGTGAACCGCATTAAGATTTTCTTACAAAAATAGAAAATAAACAATAAATTTTGGGGGTTCCCCATACTTAGAACTTAAACTCAAAATTTTTTTTTTGAACCATACGTGTTGGGTATTTATGGATAGGTCTTCAAAAATGATATTGAGGTTTGTAATATCATTTTTTTCTAAACTGAATAGTTTGCGCGAGAGACACTTCCAAAGTGGTAAAATGTGTGTCCCCCCCTGTAACTTCTAAAATAAGAGAATGATAAAACTAAAAAAAAAAATGATGTACATTAATTACCATGCAAACTTCCGCCGAAAATTGGTTTGAACGAGATCTAGTAAGTAGTTTTTTTTTAATACGTCATAAATCGTAAACCGCAATTTACCTTTCATTCAATAAACTCAAATATTTAAAATAAAAATATTTTTAATAATTTAAAACTTACTACAGGTTTGTACGGAACCCTCGGTGCGCGAGTCCGACTCGCACTTGGCCGGTTTTTTTTTCGTATGGATTGTAGCACGGAAGTAAATCGTTGAGCTTTAACTTGAGTTTTTTTTCTATGTCAACAATAACGCCACAGTCAATATTGATTCTGCGTATCATATAAGATACAAAGAATATTATGTCACGTTACATAACCCTGCAGTAATGGGAGATTCTCACTACTTCACCCGATTATACGACAGACCTGTCCAACCGGTCTTAAAGACCGAGGGTCTACGCTTGTTAGGGTTACCACCTTTTTTATACCAACCAGTATTTACATTTACTTTACGAAAGTCAAAAATACCTTCGAACTCTACTCGTCGTAGCATAAAGTTTATAGAGTTTACAGAAAATAAATAAATTTCATTTCATTCTGTGCTTTATATATTTTGATATTGGTAAACACTACATCTTTTACGTTATAATATGTTCTTCAAAGTTACGATCAATAACAAAATGTATAGTGTAAATGTGTGTGTACTATTCCGTACACACTTCAAGTTAAGATTACTTAACTTTTTTTTGCATGACTATAAAATCAACCTTCAATTAAAGTTATTGCTCTTATCAAGAACGTTGGCCCTTATCAAAGAATGTATGTATCTTTAATTTGAAGGAAGATACAACCTACGGTTGGTAACCCTAGCGCTGATTGTGATGTCACTTGGACCATGGCCTACTTATTACCCGAACTGCCCAATCCCACATAAATTTCGATTTCATTCAGTATTATTAGGCGGGTAATTTCTTTTTTTGGTCCAATGTCGCGGCAAGTTGGCATCTTCATTTCGTAACATCCTCTTAATTTTTTTTGCGAATAACGACACTTTTGAAAGTTTGTTTATACTTTGAGATGGTACTAACAAAAGATACCTACCTACTATCTATACTAACAATAGTAAAGGTACCTACCATCTATACTAAATATAATATATTAGGTACCTACTATCTATAGGTACTAATATTATTAATGCAAAACTTTAGATGGATGGGTGGATGGATGGATGGATGTTTGTTACTCAATCACGCCAGAACGGCTGAACAGATGTGTATGAAATTTGGCACATAGATAATATAGTCTGGAATAACACATTGGCTACTTTTTTTCCCGGAAAACCGAAAAACCTCAATCCACGCGAACGAAGTCATCAGCTAGTATTATTATTATTTAGTATACTAAAATAGCTTAACCATCTAGAAAATTTTTAAAAAGGCAGCTTTAAATTAAATTTCAATAATTTTTCCAGTGAGAGTTCGTGGTCAAAGAGAACCTAAATAATATAATTCTAATTAAATTTTATTAAATCCATCTCCATCCTTATGTGAATATGAAAGGTTGTCTGTCTGTTTGTCTGTATGCTATGCTTTCACTCACGGCCCATCAGTTCGAAACCGATTTGAACTATACCAAATCGGAAAAGCATAAGCGAGGGGGATTTTACATCAGCTGACAGTTTAATTGAGAATAATTTAACATTCTCACGTTTAATATTATTAGTGTGGAATGCATGGATTTTATTTATAACTGGTCGTAATCCTATTTTGGGTTCAATGTCGCGATAACTTAGCGTCTTTATTGCGTAATGTCTCCAGCCAATTACGTTAAAATATAGTAATGTTTTGAAGCCTTTTATAATAACTCACACGATAACACCTACTGATAAAGGATGTGCTAATGGCGTTATTAAGTATAGTGCGACTTTTATGTCCACTTGTGGGCGTAAATCGCTTGACCCTTGACCTAACACATTATATGATATTAGGTACTTTTTAGACGCTATCACTATAATTATAATATCTACGCTATATTTTTTTGAATGAAATGAACCGTATATTTCGTGTAGGGCAGCTTGTGTTGTGTTGATTTGTCAGGACCATCGGTTCGGAAAGTAGATTCTAAATACTAAGGGGTCATCCATAGAGTACGTCACACTAGTTTCGTGATTTTTTGACCCCTCCCCCGTCCTTATTGCAGTTGATCATTTTTGTGAGTTTCAACCCCCCCCCTAGTGTGACGTCACATATCATATCTAGAATAAATATATATGTAGGTACCAGATGGGCCCTTTCATAGAAAAAAATTGGCCGTCCGACTTGTAGGGCATGCCCCTCACCTGTATAAGCCTGTCCTTGTCCCCGCCATAGCGCTGTCCCGCTTTTCAGATTAGATGGCGTTAGTAAAATAAGTCCACATTCTTTGTTTGACAAGGCCCGTGTATGTACATTGAGGTCGTTGCTATTTAACTGAAAATCTCATTGAAACTCGTGAGCTTTTTCAGCCAAAATTTCCAAGGTATTTTCTCAAATCGCAAGGGCAAAGGACTACCTTTACTTAAATAAATCATCTTGCGATTTACTAAAGATAATTCAACTGCACATGACTAGAATTGTTTCTTAATGCCAATAGTATAATCTACCTTCGCATAACTTAGGTAATGATAGGAATCTTCCATCGGAACCCATCCCAAGCTATGTCAAACTCCGCCCATATACAAAGTTATCTCTTCACTATGTTTATATCGCAAAACATATTTTAATAATACGACATAATCTATAGTATTATCAAAATAGTCATCGTCCTCAACCGATTAATGTACACTGCTGAACATAAGCTTAACTATTTATATACAGTTCCATCTTATTGAGATTCGCTTATTTTACTTTAAATCCATCTAAAGTATGCTCGTGAAAAGTGCTTATTATACTGTTGCAGATTATGTAAATGATAAAAGAGCATGTATGACTCGCTTCAGCAATACTTAAGGCTGCGGTTTCTTATGTATCTATATTCATTGATGTAATTGTATTTTTTTAAAGAGCAACCACCGAATTTATTCCTGGTTCTTCTCGGTAGGCAAAGTCTACATGAATCCATACTTAATATTATAAATGCGAAAGTGTGTCTGCCTGCTACGCTTTCACGACCCATCTGTTCAACCGATTTTGATGCAATTTGGTACAGGGAAAGGTTGAAGGAAACTACTTTTTATCCCGGAAAATTCAAGAGTTCCCGCGGGAATCGAAAAAACTTGGTCCACGCGGACGAAGTCGCGGGAATCATCTAGTAAAAAATATTTCAGTTTGAAATTGAGTTTTCATGACGAAAACACCTACACTTCGGGCAAAAACTTTTGAGCTGTGTAGCTACTAGCTACACAGACTAGCGCGACTGGACGAAGCGTGGAGTAGCTAAAGCGATACTTAATTACTTATACCGATTGTGAAATCACAATCCCATCGTCAGATGCCGACACGTATGAGATATTTAACCCTTGAACTATACGAAATGATACGAAAGCCTTAATTATCACGTGCTAACATTTGGCTTAGCAATGACCTTTGGTAAGATCCTAGGTTGTGTTTTAAAACTTTTAATCTAAAATCAGTGGACCTTATTGATTTATGATTTATTTATTGATAGCTTTCATGTCTTACCTACATACTAATACATTATTCTTAAGACCCTGTGTAGCGTAAAAGGGGGTTTTTAAAAGCAGTGTATCCATCAAACGGTGACATAAGTATGCTTGTAGATTTAATAGCAGACATGACGCATCTCAAAACACAGTTTAAAAAAAATGTCTGCATTGAAATTTATTTTAAACATACCTCTAAATTTACCTTTTAAAGCAATTTTTGTCCTTAATGAAACCAATAATTAGCTCTAGAAATATATTTAATTAAATTATATACAATTCATATTTCTATATCAAACACATTGTCGGATTCATCTGTATTGAAAATTAATATATTTACTATTTGAGCTCAAAAGCGAAACTATGAAAAGAAAAAATATGAAGGAAAAAAAATAGTTAATTTTTTTTCCTTCATATTTTTGGGCGCTTAGGTAATTGTATCCAAAACACTTCAAACGCAGTGTTAATGTCACCATAAGATTGCAAAAACCGTTAGATTGTAATCCAACTAGCGATATTGTAAACTGTCGACAGATTGTGAACCGTTCAATGTTCCGAGTGTCAATTTTGGAAATATTCATTGTATTTACGTTTTCTTGTCTCTTTCTTGTAGGTTAGGTTAGGGTTCGACATAAATAGCACTTAGGTTTTATCGGGTTAATCCTAAAAATAAAAAAAATACCTAACAGATTATAATCTACCGAAAAATAATACATTAAACTGTAATCTGTCGACAGTTTACAATATCGCTAGTTAGATTACAATCCAACGCCCTTTACAATCTTACAGTGACAACTGACATATACAAACAACTTTTCAATAACACTTCAAAAATTCGTACTCGCCCGCCCTTTCAGTCCTTCATCCTTGTAGGTATATACTATTATAGTAAATTAAGGAGCTCCCGCGGGATTAAAAGTGTCCTAGCACTGTTCAGGTCCCTAACTATACCCATGCAAAAAATCACGTCGATTCGTCCTACGGTCACATGCAACTGCTACTAATGATTATGAATTACTTAGTACAATACCGCATTAGCGGATTAAGAATTTACATTGTCTTGAAACATACAAACAAACGCGGACAAAAACATGGGAAAAGTATCAGGTATACGTTGTTGTTCTCTATGCGTACATAGCCGATCGTATTCATTTTATACAAAACAATTAATTATACCTATATTTATACTTTTTATTATCGCGTGGGAACTCTTTGAATTTTCGGAACAAAAACAATTAATCTTAATCTCTGTACAAAAATTCATCAAAATCTGTTATAATCGCAAAAGACCAACAGACAGACACACTTTAGCATTTCAAAATTTAATAGTATAGAACTATAGAACCCGAGCGAAGTTGGAGTAGCGAATTAGCTAGTTCTTCAAAAAAATATTACAACGAAGTACTCGTAGTTTAATCAAAAGCGACCTTAAAAGATCAATTAAACATAAATTATCCGCTATCGATATGCATTAACTCATGAACCACGTTTTTTCAATGCACGAGAAACATAAAAAAGACGAAGGTGGGCATATTTGTCTTAAATGTCGGTTCGGGTCACGAAGGCTTTAATTGTGAGACCATCGAAGATTCGTGAGGTCAGGCATCGTGATCCCGGCCGTTTCCGCGTGTATCTAGTATTTAGGCACAAAATATATTTTTGCATCGATAAACTTAGTATAATTATGTACATGCAAAGTATATGTATAAGTCTGTCATTAGTTTAAGCGTCGACCCACTGTATGAAATGAATAAATAGTTAGGTACTATGATAATCCACACGTCCACTGCACAGAATCTGGTTTTCTATTGTTAGATGGAAACTTAAAAAGATTATTATAATATGGTATCATTGCCTGCATAATCTACGGTGGCAACACTGGTCTAGGGGCTAGACTGGAATGGCGTTACGTCAATGACCGGTGTCTGTGTGTAAATTACTATTAAAAGTCTAATTAAATGGATAACCAGTGTTTGCTTCTATTTCAGTTCCATTTTAGAAATAATTTATTGGAAAAAAATTATAGAAACTTTTTAAAAACTTAAAATAATTTGAATATATATTTTTAAATACACTGCTGAGACTTTTTTCATTTAATTATAATCCTTGGTTGAATGTAAGTATTAGTCAATGTGTTAATGTTACCCATCGTAACCTATTATAGGTACAGCTCTATGTCTATGGTAGGTAGGTACTTACTGTATTTTTTTAAATTCTTTCTTGCAAAAAATAAAGTTATGACTATTTATTTGTTAATTATAAGTGAAAATAAAGATCTTACTTCTAATATGAATATGTAACAGAAAGGCAGAGAAATAATTAAAAATTCTCGCAATCGAAGTGAAAAGTAGAGTGTTTAACTGTTTACCACGGGACTTATAAAGCAATTCTAAAAAGTGTTTGAATTAAAAAAAAAACTAAAAAACCGACTTCCAACGCCACTGTAAAGTACAAAATAATTTTGATTTCTACCCACTATGTTGAAGTCGGGCGAGTCTGATGCGTCAACTTTGCTTATCCTTGTTTGCCTGGTGGGAGGCTTCGGCCGTGGCTAGTTACCACCCTACCGGCAAAGAGGTGCCGCCAAGCGATTTAGCGTTCCGGTACGATGCCGTGTAGAAACCGAATTGGGGTATGGGTTTAATATAACTGCCATGCCCCTAACAGGTTAGCCCGCTACCATCTTAGACTGCATCATCACTTACCATCAGGTGAGATCGCAGTCAAGGGTTAACTTGTAGTGGATTAAAAAAAAAACCTACTACAGTGGCGTTGGAAGTCAGTTTTTTGGAAAGAATTTTTATTTTTAACTTTTTAGTATCAGTGTTGAGGATTTGGAGTCAGATTTTTTTATGGGACCACCTCGAGAGCTTCCTCTAACGAGTGATAGAAAAAAAAATGCGCGCCGAATTGAGAATCTCCTCCTTTTTTCGAAGTCGGTTAAAAAAGTAGTTGATTTGACTACTTAGTTGTCAAATACCCAATTTTGCAGCGAACATAGCACACGTAGGTACCTTTTTACACCGATGTCCGACACGAAAGCTGCAGAAGCTAAATATTACAAAATAGGTATGTACCTAATATTATAATGAAACGCCAATATAATTTATATGCATAACTTAACTGGAAATACTACCAAGTACCTACTTTAAAAAGAACGGTTTGAGTGTTTTTTTAAGGACGCCAATAATTTACCAAGTAATCGACAAAGGTTTATTCGAAAAACATATTAAAATAATCACACTCCCATTCAGCGAAGCGCAGTTGCTAACCATCAACGGGTGTGAATGTGATCGTAACTTGTAAAACGTTAAAGGGCAAAACACACAGGGAACGGGCGCGGGTCGGGTCGGGTGCGCGGCTGGTTGTATTCCTTGTTAGGGTTCCGTACCCAAAGGGTAAAAACGGGACCCTATTACTAAGACTCCGCTGTCTGTCTGTCTGTCTGTCTGTCTGTCTGTCTGTCTGTCTGTCTGTCTGTCTGTCTCCAGGCTGTATCTCATAGACCGTGATAGCTAGAAAGCTGAAATTTTCACAAATGATGTATTTCCATTGCCGCTATAACAACAAATACTAAAAATTAAAAAAATACATATATTAAGGGGGGTCCCCATACAATAAACGTGTTTTTTTCGTATTTTTTTGCTCAATATTAAAAACGGTAACAGGTAGACGGTTCAAATTTTCACAGACTATTAACTTGTATATTACCTTTCAAAATAAATAATTAAATATCAATAAAGTAAATATTAAAGGGGGGCTCCCATACAACAAACGTAATTTTTTGATATGAACAGTCAACCTCTACAAACAAAGTTAGTTTTGCGGTTCATTAACAAAGGTAATTATACCTACTTCTTGAGTACGGAACCCTCGGTGCGCGAGTCCGACTCGCCCTTGGCCGGTTTTTATTTAAGTATATGGACGACATCACACAGCGACACCCGCCACGCGCCAGCCCGCGCCCTCGTTCTGAATGATGTCGTCCAGCGTCCCTATAAATACAAAGAATTCAACCAGCCTCGCACCCGACCCGACCCGCGCCCGACCCGACCCGCGCCCCACCCGCGCCCGCTCCCTGTGTGTTTTGCGCTTAAGTACTTGACATTAACAAGCGAAACTTACGTTAGGGCCGATAAAAATCAACCACGATTTATACAGCTGCGAGACGCGATAGCCCTTCCAACTTTGTTACATTGACCTGTCAACTGATGGAAATAAAACGGCATTTACTTATTTGCTGAGTCGTGACAAATCACGGCTTGTGCAACGTTGCGAAATCCACTGGCTTCTATTGAAGACGACTCTTGACACTAATATGTCGATTGTCGAATGGTTTGGGGTCTTTATTAAGGTTATTTTATCACTTGGCGCTGTCATATCCCATTGTTATTGTGATGTTTATATTTTTCTTTTGTTAAAAAATATTTTAATGCTGCTGTATGTATTCAGTTGGTGAGATTGTATCTATCCATTAGATTAGTTACACTTCGTAGTAAATAAAGAAATAAAGCTATTATGTTGCTATACAAATTTATTTCTGAAATACATTTACCATACTTAGGTACAGCCAGCAAGCCGCATAAAGAATTCATTTGTGAATTGTGATTGTGCTATCTATTATCTCAACATACAACAACACATTTGACAAAATATTATTTAAGTAGTTTTTCATAAAAAATACTCTACGCACCATTAACACCTTCAATAATTATGAAAAAGCTTCAGTATACCTTGAAGAAATTAATAGTTTACATATTATTTCAATGCATTTGCATGTAACAACATCTAAAAAATAATATACTTACAGCATAAGCAGCATTTAACAGCAAACATTCCTAAAACTTAGCTGTTTCGTTATTACAACTAGAGATCGTAAAATTACTTACTTAAGTCTTCTCTTTTAGCTTAAATTAAAAAAAAAAAAACTTTACTTTCTTTTGTTCACAGGGCCCCATGAAGCGACTGTCATGCGCATAGCGGCACTGATTGCACTCGTGCAGGTAATAACTAACACATCACAGAAGGTGACCAAGTGGTCCACCACTGTGCCAGTCCGGATCCCTTACAGTCTACTTTAAACATACTTTTTAACTTGAACAAAGTCAAAGTGCGCTCTGTACATAGTCTATTTTCCTCTAGAAAAAAAAGGTAAACAACAAGCTTCTCGCTGAAACGCTCAGGAGTTTGTCATTCAATCATGCCGCAATGGATTATAGCCGTGATTTTTTGTATCAAGGATATAAAAAATCACGTTGAAATTAAAAGACCTGCAGAGTGACAATAGGCTTTACCGGTAAATAAGGTTTTCTACGGGATTTTTAAAATCTAAATCCACGCGGACAAAGTCGCTGGCGTCATCTAGTTAGTAGTTACGTATAAGGCAGTAAATTTAAAGTGCAAAGTCAAAGGTCATAATCACATTATTATTCAATCTCATCGTATTGTGGGTAGGTCCCGCGGATGCAACGCCATTAAATTTCCCAATATTGCTAGCCTATGAGTAAAGACTCGAGTAATTTTATATGGGAACCCATTCACTTACGCCAAAAACTATATTCTTGAGGCATAGTAATAGTAGATTATGAAACCTTTGCATAATAGGGGTTAGAGTGAGTTATAAACCCAGCCGTAGGCGAGGATTTTTATAGTAAGTATATCACCAGTTAAAATTGGATCATGGATGCAACCTTGAACCTACCTATCTCTTCACCAAATTTCGTCAAAATCGGGCTAAATGAACAGGTCTAAGCATATGCCGGTCCTTTAAGTTAAGTTTAAAGATTTCGTATAACTTATATTAAGGCGGATGTGCATAGGTCGACTTTCATACATTTTTCTTTTCGATTATTCTTGAACTAATATATACATTTTTTTCTTTTTTTAATTTGTTTTATCATTTCTTTAGCGCTTTTTATAGGGGCAGTTTTCATGTCAGGCAAACATTTACATTATTTATAATATAAAGTATGTTCAGTCAGAGCCAGTTAAAGGTAGGTATGATCTGAAAACGGAAGTTATAAAGTACCCACAAAGTAAATAGATTCCCAATTCTGTGATGTGCTTAGTAGATTAGTATCATCATTAGTGGCATTACTATTATTTTATATAAATATGACGTGCCTTGATGGCTTATACTTAACTAGCTGATGCGCGCGGCTTCATCCACGTGGAATAAGTTTTTTAATGCCCGCGGGAACTCCTTAATTTTTCGGGATTAAAAGTAGCCTATGTCACTCTCCAAGTCCTCAACTATACCCATGCCAAAAATCACGTCAATCCGTTGCTCTCTTGCGACGTGATTGAAGGACAAACCAACAAACCAATAAACTAACAAACCAACAAACAAACACACTTTCGCATTTATAATATTAGTATGATTCTGAAACAGATAATAGTACTGGTTTTAAGCTATGGTACCTACTAACCTACTACGAGTAGGTACATATCCCCTGTACACGTAGTTTTTATACGACTGCCTGAAAAAAGGAGTATATTGTTTTCAGATTTCATGTATGTATATATGTATGTATGTATGTATGTATGTATTATGTATGTATGTATGTATGTATGTGAGTTTGTATATTCCACCATAACTTCTATACGCCTGAACCGATTTTGATAAATGAGGTATCGTTAGAATCCCTAGCTTATTCCGGGTGACATAGACTAGTGAAATTAAAAAAAATGTATGGGGTGACCATGGTTCCGCATTAAAGACTAAAGTTGAAAAAAAATATTCGAAAATAAGATTAACTATATAATCATCATCTAGAAAATGATGAGCAGATTCCAAAAATATATAATACTATAGTTCAATATCCAGTGATTCACAAAAAAATATCATTTAATAAAAATGTGAATAAGATTCCAAAGGTAGTAGTAGCAGTGGTAGTCGTACTTCCATTCGAGGGGGATTTTTTATTACACGACTGCCCAAAAAAGGAGTGTTATGTTTTCAGGGTTTGTGTATGTAGGTATGTGTGTCTATGGCAGAGCAGTCGTATTTTTTTATAATTTTAATTATATTCACTTGTTCCCTGCTGTAAACAAAGTAAGTCGAAAAATAATACAGCTAAAAGTCGAAATAAATATAGGAAGGTACGTAAGTTAAAGACTTTGTGTCAGACTATAGTGCATGTGTCTTTTCAGTTTCCACAAAAGTGTATAATTCACATGACTCAATAACCCTCAAACTAAATAAATTTATTTTGATAAATACAAATCGATACAATACATTTTTTATCTATATAATAAGAAAGTTTTGCTAAAATGCATCAAAGAATTCCTCCGCATCGCCGTCATCGGGCAACGTGCCCAGAAGACTGGCAGCATTGCCACGCTGGATGGCAATGCTTAACCTCTGGCCAAGGAATAGGCCAGCCCTCTGGTCACGTGTAGCGTCGACTAGTTTTCGGGAAATTTCTCTGAAAAGGAAATGTGCATTCGGACCCCATGGCCCCAACGTTTCGACCCCAAACGGCGCAAACTCATAGTTACCTATGAGGTTGGTATATTTGCGCCGCTTGAGGGTCTCCGCTGCTGCAGCGGCTGCGCCGGCACAACCTGCCGTGGCTGGAAGGTGGGATGGCGCAAGGGTATCGACGCAGGTTGCGTCCCACACCAAAGGCCTACCCAACTTCCAGGGCAGCAAAGACATACCGTCGGGTCTCTTCCCATCGTCACGCACCAAACCATTGGGTTCCAATACGGCTGGTACGCCGGCGGTGGAAAGAGCACGGCGGATGATGTCATTGATAGAGGCGTGCCTGGCTATGCGGCCCGTGCTTTTACAGCATGATAGGCCATGGTGCCCGAGGCTGTCGACAGCTACTCCGCAATGACAAAGGTGCGAGGCAACACAAGACGCACCGAGGCGTAAACTAGCAATGAGCCGGGACGTGACATCGTCCAGCATAGTGCCTATACCGGGCGATGGCAGCGCCTGGAGCCAAAGGCCCGACTCCCATTCCCCCACAGCCAGCAGGCGAGCACGCTCCGCAGGATTGAGTGACGTATCTACTAAATTCTTCCGTATCAATCTGCAAAGCGGCTCGTCCCACCGTCTCTGGGAGGCCGGGTAGGCGGGTAATTCCGTGTTTGGACAGGCCATTTTCCAAGCGTCTACTGCATCTGCCAAACGCGGCACCTCGAAAACAGACAGGGAACCCGATAGGATATCCCTCAAACTGGTTGGTTATAAGAATATTTTATATATATATATATATATATATATATATATATATATATATATATATATATATATATATATATATATATATATGTCACCGTAAGATTGGAAAAACCATTAGATTGTAATCTAATTAGCGAAATTATAAACTGTCGACAGATTGTGAACCGTTCAATGTTCTGAGTGACAATTTTTGAAATATTCATTGTATTTACCATAGGTATTTATGTTTCTACCATAGGTATTATCTCTTTCTAGGTTAGGTTAGGGTACGACATAAACAATCAGGTAGGCACTTAGGTTTTATCGGGTTAATATACCTAACAGATTACAATCTACCGAAAAATAATGCGTTATATTGTAATCTTTCGACAGCTTACAATTTCTCGAGTTAGATTATAATCTAACGGTTTTTACAATCTTACGGTGACATGTATACTATCAATTATTCTATAACTAGCGAATGCCCGCGACTTCGTCCGCGTGGTTTGAGGTTTTTTGGTTCCGCGGGAACTCCTTAATTTTCCGGAATAAAAAGTAGCCTACGTCCTTCCCCGGGATACAACCTATCCCTGTACTAAATTTTATCAAAATCAGTTGAACAGATACATTTGTTTGATTCCCGCGGGAACTCTTCAATTTTCCGGGATAAAAAGTAGCCTATGTGCTATTCCAGACTATAATCTATCTCTGTGCCAAATTTCAGCCAGATCCGTTCAGCCGTTGGCGAGTGATTGAGTAACAAACATCCATACATCCATAGATCCATCCAAACTTTCGCATTTATAATATTAGTAAGATTACACATGTATCCAGTAAACTGCCACAGTTATGAGATATAATATGTTGTAATGCTGGCCGAGCTGCTATCAAGCGATCTGAGATTATTGTTAGAGTCGAACAATGCTCATTTTTTCCATCTCACGCATTATTTCGCCTTATTACAAGCGATTCGGTGTTGAGAAATATATTATGCGGCTATGCGCCATATTGTTCTATTTAATTTTTTTTATAATCCATACTTGTATTGTATCAATTTTGTACATTGCTACCGGATATATCGTATCCGAACTTTAGTCTATTGTGTAGATTATAATTCATACTTGTACCTAGTATATATGTCACCGTAAGATTGTAAACTGTCGACGGATTGTGAACCGTTCAATGTTCCGAGTATCAATTTTTGAAATATTCATTGTAAAATTTACGTTTTCCTGTCTCTTTCTTGTAGGTTAGGATAGGGTTCGACATAAATGATCAGGTAGTGCCACTTAGGTTTTATCGGGTTAATATACCTAACAGATTACAATGTACCGAAAAATAATGCGTTAAATTGTAATCTGTCGACAGTTTACAATATCGCTAGTTAGATTACAATCCAACGGCCTTTGCAATCTTACGGTGACATATACATATAATAAATGCAAAAGTGTTTCTGTCTGTCGCAAGCGTCATCTACATAGTTTGAGAACGCCCACGCGACTGTAGCATTTCTGCAGAAATATAATCGCGAAAGACAGTCGCGGTGCTGTCGCTATTAGTAACTATACCTTCGCCCACGGAACCACGACTTTCCGTCTCTAATAGCGCAATAAAACATCTGAATATGAGACGCGATACAGCATCGATACAGTCGTACGCCGCAATGACTATACCGGGAGGTCCTAGAGAATGCTTCAAAATTCAAATTCAAATGATTTTTATTCAAAATATAGACTTTATACAAGTTCTTATGAATAGTTAAATGAATCTACCACTGCACTGGTTCGGAATGCCATTCCTACCGAGAAGAACCAGCAAGAAACTCGGTGCTTGCTCTTTTGAAAAAAAAATATGGTGTGCTTACAATAATCTACATAAATACATACATACAACATATACAGATAAGTACTTAAGTAACCGCAACTTCCTGAGCATTGCTGGAGCGAGTCAAATACATGCGCCTTTATCATTAATATAATCTTCGACAGTATAATAAGCTTTTTTCAGGAGCATTTTTTTAATGGTTCTTCTCTATCTCCCATTCTGGGGCTGCTGGTAGAAATCTCTTCAAGAGATAAGTTGGCCTTGTACATGTCCTTTCAATATTTTAATTCAAATTCGAATAAACTTTTACAAGTGCTTTTGAATCGTTAAGTTATTGGTAAAGAAAAAAAATGTTTCAATCGCTGTAGCTGTCGCTCGCTACAGCTGTTCCAGATGTCCAAACGCTCACAGCAGCTGAATTGAATCTCGAATTGGGCGGTGAGAATGCCCTGTCACCGTTCTTCGAAGACGCAAGCGAGGAGGCCGGGGTCACCTTCGTGAGGGGGAACAGAGCCGCCGAGTCCCCACTCTCCCCTGACATAGACGTCCAGTGTTCGGCTGACTTCATCCAAGTAACTGTGGAGTTCCCTGATATCTTTGATGGGATCATCTACAGCAAGGGTTATTTGAACGACCCTAAGTGCAAGTAAGAAATTAAGTACACCCCTAAAAGTTAGTTTAGTATATTATAGTGGTTATGCCGACCTCTTTTTTTCAATACAAGTAAGCCCTTGATTGCGATCTCACCTGATGGTAAATAATGATGCAGTCTAAGATGGTAGCGGCACCTACCATCGGCGGATGGTGGTGGACCTTTGAGGGGTACGGCAGTTTTTAAACTCATATCGGTTTTTACACAACATCGTACCGGAAGCTTAAATCGCTTGGCGGTACGTCTTTGTCGATAGGGTAACTAGCCGCGGCCGAAGCCTCCCACCAGAGAAAATTCAGAAATTAGATAATCCGAAATTGACTCTGCCGGGGATAAATCGAACCCGGAACCTCTCACTATAAGGCCACTGCGCCAGGGTGCGACGTAAAAGTTGGGATCCAGAGTTTGGTTTCCGGGCACGCTTTTTCCGGAGTTATGTACATTCTAATCAATTAAATATTTATCTATAAAGCTAATAAAAACATTGTGAGAAATCCTACAAGGACTATGGACATATTTATACCACATTCGTCATCAGAACTCAAGTTTTTGAATCAAACGTAATATCTTCTCTTTTTTAAAACTTTACTGTGATTTTAATTTATTGCTATATTTTTATGAAAGGCGCTGATTTAGCCACAAAAATCCTACACATTTTATCTAGGTAAAATCCCACACTATAATATTTTATCTTCCTATAAAGGGTTTTAAGGCAGTTCAATTTATGTCCTCTGTTGTCTGTATGACTGTTTAAAACCACTTAGTGGAAGTTTGGAAGTTTGTAATCTTTGATACTCCTTCATGCCCCAATGACTGAAACGATTTGGTTAAAGATAGCAGAGGTTTTCTCTTAAAAATTAATACATACATATTATAGATTTCTATCCCGGAAAAATCGAAAAAGAAAGATCCCGCAGGAATACCTAACTATAACAGAATTCCACATAGACATCGCCGCACTAGCAGATGATGCCTGCGACTGATGACGATTTGTTTTTTTAAATACTGGTATATATAAAAAAGTGTGTGTGTGCAATTCACACACGGCAGAAGTGAAACTTCAGAAAAGTAGCCTACGAGCGAATGAGATAAACATAACTTGTATTCTCTATCCATAGAGTAATTCTATCTCATTCTCTCGCAGTGTCTCCTTTTAGTGTCGCTTTTTCGTTTCATCGAATTTTCAAATCACAACGATTCTAAAAAAGTTTCTCTTCAAAAATTCAGATAGATTAAGTATATTCGTGGTAATTAACTTTGGTCCTAATTAACTTTCCAGGTACGTTTCGCTAGGAGGCAGTCAGTCCCGGTACTCTTTCCGAGTGCCGCTGACCGGCTGCGGCTCCCGGCCGCTCTGCAATGCGTGCGGTACCATCGACAATGTACTCGTCTTCCAGGCTGACGACTTGGTGCAGGGGTCCTATGATTTTGCTAGGAAGGTAAATCGCTTAGCTTTACGTACTTTCTTAGTGTCACCGACCAATAGTGTCTTCGCTCCCGCGGGAATTTCGCAAAATCCGACCATATTCCTTGTCTACATGATAAAGGGAACCTCTGTGCAAAATTTCGTTTTTCTAGGTTTAAAAGTTTTGGCCGGGCGTTGTTGAGTCAGTGAGTGAATGAGTGAGCCAGATTTTTTTTTATCATCTAAGTAACGCTACGAACATTGCGAAAAACACTTTTCGCAATGCGAACGTACCTAGCCCAAACTTTCGGAGTTACGTGCGTTCAAAGAAATTAAAATATCACTTGTTAGGAAAATTTCATGTCTGAGATTTCTCCATAATGTTCTCAAAGGTGCGCGAAGTTTGCCAACCTGCACTTGGCTTTACGATGGACTACAGCCTAACCCTCACTATTATGAGAGGAGACTCCTTGTCCTTGAGAGCCGGTTAGAATAGAATAGAATTAGAATAGAATTTATTTTATTAGTTGACCCAACACATAGTAAACATAGATCATACACAGATAGTACTTAAAATCTAACATAAAATACTTAATTACATCTAAAATGTGTCGTGCCAACGAAAGGGCCCGAACTCAGCTGAATGTTGTGGGTACAAAATGTAACCACAACGCTGTTATTCTGTTAGGGCCAGAACGAGGGAAGTTCAGATGTTAGTGACATCATTATTAATACCTTTAATTTCGGACAATTATTTCCCACAAATATTTTCGACAAAACAATGTAGATTCAAGTATCAACTTAAGTTATTTATATTTTGTTAAATGTAATTTTTATAAAATTTTACTAAATATATATGTTAAAGCCACCCTATTAACTTTTATTGACCTCACTGCCACGAACTAGCCTATAGACTTTTGTGTTTCGAGTAAGTATGAACGATATAATTTTTTGAAAACAAACTTGGAAACAGCGTTGCGAAACAGTGGCAGAATGTCATTCCAGCATTTCGTGGCAAGGTATCTAAAACTACCACGAAATGCTGCAGACCTATGGCGTGGCATCGAAAGTGGAGGCGCCGTCGTCCTAAGGCTGAAATTTGGCTTCCGCCATACTAATTTTTTATACAAGTACTCTGGTTGTTTGGATTTAATAACGCCAAAAAGTAAAGTCCCTAAAAGTAGATGATACCTGTTTTTCATGTTGAGCAAATTATTTTGATTTAGAAATGGTGTTACGCGAGATCTTGGTGGTATGGAGAAACAAAAACGCGAGCATGCATTCTGTATTCGTTGAACTAATCGCCAGGATTTACCTAATAGGCATGGGCCATACACTGTAATGCAGTAATTTTATTTTGACAGTATTAATGACTCGCAGAGCTTAATTCTAAGATTTATATTAATATAAGGCCGAATTTTGTACAAAACTTTTAATCGATAAAAACAATTCCGGGCAAGATCAACTTCATGGTTTTCGAAGCGCAAGTTTTCGTCCATACGCAGGCCAAGATTTCGCGTTTCGTTGACGTGTTCGATCTCTACTCAGTTATTGACTGAAATGATGACTCAGTTATTGACTGAAATGATGATAATGTTACAAGTGGGAAGTTACATGTAAGACTTTCCTATTTTCCAGGTGTCCTGTGCAAGCACAGCCTTAGAAGTGTCTGTCGGTGGCAAGAGACAAGAACAGACACACATCCTGAAGCTTAAGCCCTTCATGGTGGATATGCTCGATGTGGTGGCCGTGCAAGGACCCGCCGGTGGCGTTGAGTGCTGGATGGACATACAGAAAGGAGTATTCCCTAATGTAAGTTTCGATTCTACCATCGATATATATGTAGGTACTAGATGGGCCCTTTAGTAAAAAAAAGTTGGGCTTCCGACTTGTAGCGCGTGCCCCTCACCTGTATAAGGCCGTCCTTGTCCCCGCCATAGCGCGGTCCCGCTCTTCCGACTAAATGGCGTCAGTAAAATAGGTGTACATTCTTTGTTTGTCATAATAGCCGTAACCGACTGCTTTAACGTGCTTTGCGAGGCACGGAAATACTGGACTGTTACGTCATCAAAATTTGACGCACTTTTTACTACAATCTTTAAAAATATTTTCAAACATATAACTAACAGAGGTCGTGGATAAAAATCATCTAATTGTGTGGTATTAATTAATATAATCCTTATTTCTTATTATTTTTCAACAGCTGCCTAATTCAGATACCTAGATACTTAAAAAACAACCATGAAACAAAACTTCATACTACTTACTATAGTTAAAATATTGATTAAATAAATCAGTTCAAATATTGATATTGAACTAATTTGTTTAAGACAAAATTCAATGTAGGTAGATAGCGAGTTGTTGGTGCAGTGAGGCAAAAAAGTACTTCTAGTAGAAGATGGAAGTTGGCTTTGGCATAGGGGCTGTGTAATAATAAATCTTGTTTCTTTATGCGGCTATACCCACGCTATATTACCTATGGAATGTTATGTTACTGTGTGTTTTCAAAAAATAAATAAAATAAAATAAAAATAGGATGTCATACCCACTCTGGGGCGTTCTTAGTGCAGAGGTTACCGCTGGACATCCACGTGGTCACGCCGCAAGCGTTATGAGAACATTTGCACCAGGAACGTCCCGGACTTTGGTCCCGGAGTGGGCTTTTTTGACAACTAATTATTAAAATTTAAATACCATACCGCAATGTTATTTTTAAAACACATTCAACAGACTACTCCTTTGGAAAGTTCCATTAAGATTGGCGAGTACCTCACCATCTTGATTTACTTGAAAGACATCAGGAACCAGTTCAATTTGAGGATCCACGATTGTTGGGCGTACGACAACGAGGACTATGACAGCCCTCAGACGAACAAGATACAACTGACGGACAAGGAAGGGTGTCCCAAGTAAGTCAAAAATCAAAATCAAAATATTGAAACTAGGCTTCTCGAAGGACGCTAGATATAGGACTTTCATGGCAGGAATTGAAACGAGAACCGGATGCAGTATCCTCATCTTCTGGCATCTTGGGTCACCTATCTGTATGAGCAGGGCGTGGGGCATAATCCAGCAAGCTGGGCAAATGCTGTTTGGCTGACTTTACACACCTTTGAGAAATATTTATAAGGAGATCTTACAGGTTTGAATTAGTATCTTTAGAATGTTTTCCTTCACCATGCACTCCTTTAAAGAAGAGATAGGTCTGGAGAAACTTGCTCTAGTCTAGTCTCTTGTCTAGTCTAGTCTAGTGGAGTCATCATGCACAGGCAATATTAATTTGAAACCCAATGAAAAAAATCAATTTATAACTTCAGAAATGCCAAAATACATAATTAATTGGATCTTGAGAAGAGTTAACCACTCAATTTCCTTATAACATACAGAACATACAGGTGTCTTCATGCTACGTCATGCTTTAACTTTACCACCGGTTCGGAAAACTAATCATTCTACAGAAAAGAGAAAATAAAATATAAAATAGAATCCGACTTTTAAAAAAGAAAGTAGAAAGTTTCGTTGTAAAAATTCGGATTTTATAAGTTTCTGAAATTGTTACAGGAAGAAGAAATTCATAGACGTATGGCAAAAGTCCACAAATACGGGCAAGAGTGGAGCCACGTTGATAGCTTACAGCAAAGTTAGCGCCTTCAGATTCCCTGAAACAGACCAAGTGTACTTAACATGTAACGTTGAGGTAAGTTAATCAAAATCAACTCACCTGATAACCAATACAAAAATCGAATTAGGTGCATATGTATGACATAATTTACTTTTTCCTTCAGAATAAACCAATACCTCCTCATGATTTTAGCTTTGCACAAGCAGCTGTGACTCAAGCTGCACTGGTGTTACGAAAGAAATAACAACAACTATCCGACCACAAGAATGTTACCCAGGTTCAAGAGATCCAAGATGTCAAATACCTACTGAACCATCTGTGAAATGCTATCCAGGATCAACGGATTCTCGTTGTCCTAAACCATCACCTCCATCTCCTAATTGCTTCCCTGGCAGCACAGACCCTCGTTGTCCAAAACCCACAACTCCGGAACCTCCACGATGCTACCCCGGTAGTAGCGACTCTCGCTGCCCGAGACCTACAACTCCGGAACCTCTACGATGCTACCCCGGTAGTGCCGACTCCCGCTGCCCGAGACCTACAACTCCGGAACCTCCACGATGCTTCCCTGGCAGCACAGATTTTCGCTGTCCGAAACCCACAACTCCGGAACCTCCACGTTGCTACCCCGGTAGTACCGACTCCCGCTGCCCGAGACCTACAACTCCGGAACCTCCACGATGCTTCCCTGGAAGCACTGATGCTCGATGCCCTAAGCCAACAACACCAACTCCAACAAAACCAGAATGCTATCCGGGATCACCAGACCCAAGTTGTCCCCAACCACCACGACCAACTACACTGAATCCACCTACATATTTACCACCCTCATCACCAGAACCTAAATGTCTACCAGGTTCCACAGATGAAAGATGCCCTCAACCTACTACACCCGCACCACCTAAATGTTTCCCTGGCAGCACGGACCCCCGCTGCCCGAAGCCTACCAGTCCGGAGCCTCCACGATGCTTCCCTGATAGTACTGATCCTCGCTGTCCGAAGCCTACCACTCCAGAACAACCACGATGCTTCCCTGGCAGTATTGACTCTCGTTGCCCGAAACCCACTACTCCGGAACCTCCACGATGCTTCCCAGGCAGCACAGACTCCCGCTGCCCAAGACCTTCAACTCTAGAACCTCCACGATGCTTCCCTGGTAGTCCGGACCCCCGTTGTCCAAAGCCTACAACTCCGGAAGCTCTGCGATGCTACCCTGGCAGTACTGACTCTCGTTGTCCAAGACCAACAACACCGGAACCACCACGATGCTTCCCTGGTAGCACAGATCCCCGCTGCCCGAAACCGACCACTCCGGAACCTCCACAATGCTTCCCAGGCAGCACAGATTCCCGTTGCCCCAGACCGACAACTCCAGAACCTCCACGATGTTTCCCTGATAGTACGGACCCCCGTTGTCCAAAGCCAACAACTCCAGAAGCTCCACGATGCTATCCTGGCAGTACTGACTCTCGTTGTCCAAGACCAACAACACCGGAACCTCCACGATGCTTCCCTGGTAGTACAGATCCCCGCTGCCCGAAACCGGATACTCCGGAACCTCCACGCTGTTTCCCTGGTAGCACTGATGCTAGATGTCCTAAGCCAACAACACCAACTCCAACAAAACCAGCTTGCTATCCGGGATCACCGGAACCAAGTTGTCCCCAACCACCACGACCAACTACACTGAATCCACCCACATATTTACCACCCTCATCACCAGAACCTAAATGTCTACCAGGTTCCACAGATGACAGATGCCCTCAACCTACTACACCCGCACCACCTAAATGTTTCCCTGGCAGCACGGACCCCCGCTGCCCGAAGCCTACCAGTCCGGAGCCTCCACGATGCTTCCCTGGTAGTACTGATCCTCGCTGTCCGAAGCCTACCACTCCAGAACAACCACGATGCTTCCCTGGCAGTACTGACTCTCGTTGCCCGAAACCCACTACTCTAGAACCTCCACGATGCTTCCCAGGCAGCACAGACTCCCGCTGCCCAAGACCTACAACTCCAGAACCTCCACGATGCTTCCCTGGTAGTCCGGACCCCCGCTGTCCAAAGCCTACAACTCCGGAAGCTCCGCGATGCTACCCTGGCAGTACTGACTCTCGTTGTCCAAGACCTACAACACCTGAACCCCCCAAATGCTTCCCAGACAGTACAGATCCTCGTTGTCCAAAGCCAACTACTCCAAAACCGACAAAACCAGTCTGCTATCCAGGATCACCAGACCCTAGTTGTCCACAACCACCGCGACCTTCAACACTGAATCCACCTACCTATTTACCACCTTCAACCCCGGCACCTACAACACCTGCGCCACCAAAGTGTTTCCCCGGCAGCAGTGACCTTCGTTGTCCCAAGCCTACGACTCCAGAAGCACCCAGGTGCTATCCTGGAAGTACAGACGTGCGTTGCCCCAAACCTACCACTCCGGAACCTCCAAGATGCTATCCTGGAAGCACGGATCTTCGTTGCCCGAAACCTACTACACCAGCTCCAACCACGCCTGCACCTCCAAGATGCTTCCCAGGTAGCACAGATTCTCGCTGCCCGAAACCTACCTCTCCAGCTCCTCCCAGATGCTTCCCCGGCAGCACAGATGCTCGTTGTCCCAAGCCTACGACTCCAGAAGCTCCTAGATGCTATCCTGGAAGTACAGACGTGCGTTGCCCCAGACCTACAACACCGGCTCCTACAACACCTGAACCTCCAAAATGTTTCCCAGGCAGCACAGATTCTCGCTGCCCGAAACCTACCACTCCAGAACTTCCCAGATGTTTTCCCGGTAGTACAGATTCCCGTTGCCCCAAGCCAACAACTCCAGCTCCTCCACGTTGTTTCCCAGGCAGCAAAGACCCTCGTTGCCCACAACCTACCACACCAGAAGCACCAAGATGCTATCCTGGTAGCACGGACCGCCGTTGTCCTAAACCAACGACTCCAGCTCCTCCGCGATGCTTCCCTGGCAGTACTGATCCTCGGTGCCCTAAACCAACCACTCCTAAACCAGTATGCTATCCAGGTTCACCAAACCCAAGCTGTCCACAACCACCACGGCCTTCCACATTGAATCCACCTACCTATTTACCCCCTTCATCCCCAGAGCCTACTACACCTTCCACCCCAAGGTGTTTTCCTGGCAACAATGACCCACTTTGTCCCAAGCCCACGACTCCAGAAGTTCTTAGGTGCTACCCTGGAAGTACAGACGTGCGTTGCCCCAGACCTACCACGCCGGAACCTCCAAGATGCTATCCTGGAAGTACAGATCTGCGTTGCCCGAAAACGACTACACCAGCTCCTACAACACCCGAGCCTCCAAGATGTTTCCCCGGCAGCACAGATTCTCGCTGCCCGAAACCTACCACTCCAGCACCTCCCAGATGCTTCCCTGGTAGTACAGATACCCGCTGCTCCAAGCCAACAACTCCAGCTCCTCCACGTTGTTTCCCAGGCAGCAAAGACCCTCGCTGCCCACAACCTACTACGCCAGAAGCACCAAGGTGCTATCCAGGTAGTACTGACCAACGTTGTCCAAAACCTACTACACCCGCACCACCAAGATGCTATCCTGGTAGCACGGACCGTCGTTGTCCTAAGCCAACAACTCCAGCTCCTCCGCGATGCTTCCCTGGCAGCACTGATTCTCGGTGCCCTAAACCAACCACTTCTAAACCAGTGTGCTATCCAGGTTCACCAGACCCGAGCTGTCCTCAACCACCACGGCCTTCCACATTAAACCCACCTACTTATTTACCCCCAGAGCCTACTACACCTTCCCCCCCAAAGTGTTTCCCTGGCAACAATGACCAACGTTGTCCCAAGCCTACGACTCCAGAAGCTCCTAGGTGCTACCCTGGAAATACAGACGTGCGTTGCCCCAAACCTACCACGCCGGAACCTCCAAGATGCTATCCTGGGAGCACAGATTCTCGTTGCCCGAAACCTACAACTCCTGAGCCACCAAGATGCTTCCCAGGTAGCACAGATCCTCGCTGTCCCCAACCTACTACGCCAGAAGCTCCAAGGTGCTATCCAGGTAGTACTGACCAACGGTGTCCAAAACCAACTACACCAGCCCCACCAAGATGCTATCCTGGTAACACAGACCTTCGTTGTCCGAAACCTACAACACCTGTCCCAACCACGCCTGCCCCTCCAAGATGCTTCCCAGGCAGTTCAGATTCCCGCTGCCCCAAGCCAACAACTCCAGCTCCTCCACGTTGTTTCCCAGGCAGCAAAGACCCTCGTTGCCCACAACCTACAACACCTGAGCCTCCAAGATGTTTCCCAGGCAGCAAAGACCCTCGCTGCCCACAACCTACTACGCCAGAAGCACCAAGGTGCTATCCAGGTAGTACTGACCAACGTTGTCCAAAACCTACTACACCCGCACCACCAAGATGCTATCCTGGTAGCACGGACCCTCGTTGTCCTAAGCCAACAACTCCAGCTCCTCCGCGATGCTTCCCTGGCAGCACTGATTCTCGGTGCCCTAAACCAACCACTCCTAAACCAGTGTGCTATCCAGGTTCACCAGACCCGAGCTGTCCTCAACCACCACGGCCTTCCACATTAAACCCACCTACTTATTTACCCCCAGAGCCTACTACACCTTCCCCCCCAAAGTGTTTCCCTGGCAACAATGACCGACGTTGTCCCAAGCCTACGACCCCAGAAGCTTCTAGGTGCTACCCTGGAAATACAGACGTGCGTTGCCCCAAACCTACCACGCCGGAACCTCCAAGATGCTATCCTGGGAGCACAGATTCTCGTTGCCCGAAACCTACAACTCCTGAGCCACCAAGATGCTTCCCAGGTAGCACAGATCCTCGCTGTCCCCAACCTACTACGCCAGAAGCTCCAAGGTGCTATCCAGGTAGTACTGACCAACGGTGTCCAAAACCAACTACACCAGCCCCACCAAGATGCTATCCTGGTAGCACAGACCTTCGTTGTCCGAAACCTACTACACCTGTCCCAACCACGCCTGCCCCTCCAAGATGCTTCCCAGGCAGTACAGATTCCCGCTGCCCCAAGCCAACAACTCCAGCTCCTCCACGTTGTTTCCCAGGCAGCAAAGACCCTCGTTGCCCACAACCTACAACACCTGAACCTCCAAGATGTTTCCCAGGCAGCAAAGACCCTCGCTGCCCACAACCTACTACGCCAGAAGCACCAAGGTGCTATCCAGGTAGTACTGACCAACGTTGTCCAAAACCTACTACACCTGCACCACCAAGATGCTATCCTGGTAGCACGGACCGTCGGTGTCCTAAGCCAACAACTCCAGCTCCTCCGCGATGCTTCCCTGGCAGCACTGATTCTCGGTGCCCTAAACCAACCACTCCTAAACCAGTGTGCTATCCAGGTTCACCAGACCCGAGCTGTCCTCAACCACCACGGCCTTCCACATTAAACCCACCTACTTATTTACCCCCAGAGCCTACTACACCTTCCCCCCCAAAGTGTTTCCCTGGCAACAATGACCGACGTTGTCCCAAGCCTACGACTCCAGAAGCTCCTAGGTGCTACCCTGGAAATACAGACGTGCGTTGCCCCAAACCTACCACGCCGGAACCTCCAAGATGCTATCCTGGGAGCACAGATTCTCGTTGCCCGAAACCTACAACTCCTGAGCCACCAAGATGCTTCCCAGGTAGCACAGATCCTCGCTGTCCCCAACCTACTACGCCAGAAGCTCCAAGGTGCTATCCAGGTAGTACTGACCAACGGTGTCCAAAACCAACTACACCAGCCCCACCAAGATGCTATCCTGGTAGCACAGACCTTCGTTGTCCGAAACCTACTACACCTGTCCCAACCACGCCTGCCCCTCCAAGATGCTTCCCAGGCAGTACAGATTCCCGCTGCCCCAAGCCAACAACTCCAGCTCCTCCACGTTGTTTCCCAGGCAACAAAGACCCTCGTTGCCCACAACCTACAACACCTGAACCTCCAAGATGTTTCCCAGGCAGCAAAGACCCTCGCTGCCCACAACCTACTACGCCAGAAGCACCAAGGTGCTATCCAGGTAGTACTGACCAACGTTGTCCAAAACCTACTACACCCGCACCACCAAGATGCTATCCTGGTAGCACGGACCGTCGGTGTCCTAAGCCAACAACTCCAGCTCCTCCGCGATGCTTCCCTGGCAGCACTGATTCTCGGTGCCCTAAACCAACCACTCCTAAACCAGTGTGCTATCCAGGTTCACCAGACCCGAGCTGTCCTCAACCACCACGGCCTTCCACATTAAACCCACCTACTTATTTACCCCCAGAGCCTACTACACCTTCCCCCCCAAAGTGTTTCCCTGGCAACAATGACCGACGTTGTCCCAAGCCTACGACTCCAGAAGCTCCTAGGTGCTACCCTGGAAATACAGACGTGCGTTGCCCCAAACCTACCACGCCGGAACCTCCAAGATGCTATCCTGGGAGCACAGATTCTCGTTGCCCGAAACCTACAACTCCTGAGCCACCAAGATGCTTCCCAGGTAGCACAGATCCTCGCTGTCCCCAACCTACTACGCCAGAAGCTCCAAGGTGCTATCCAGGTAGTACTGACCAACGGTGTCCAAAACCAACTACACCAGCCCCACCAAGATGCTATCCTGGTAGCACAGACCTTCGTTGTCCGAAACCTACTACACCTGTCCCAACCACGCCTGCCCCTCCAAGATGCTTCCCAGGCAGTACAGATTCCCGCTGCCCCAAGCCAACAACTCCAGCTCCTCCACGTTGTTTCCCAGGCAGCAAAGACCCTCGTTGCCCACAACCTACAACACCTGAGCCTCCAAGATGTTTCCCAGGCAGCAAAGACCCTCGCTGCCCACAACCTACTACGCCAGAAGCACCAAGGTGCTATCCAGGTAGTACTGACCAACGTTGTCCAAAACCTACTACACCCGCACCACCAAGATGCTATCCTGGTAGCACGGACCGTCGTTGTCCTAAACCAACAACTCCAGCTCCTCCGCGATGCTTCCCTGGCAGCACTGATCCTCGTTGCCCTAAGGCAACCACTCCTAAACCAGTATGCTACCCAGGTTCACCAGACCCGAGCTGTCCTCAACCACCACGGCCTTCCACATTAAACCCACCGACTTATTTACCCCCAGAGCCTACAACACCTTCCCTCCCAAAGTGTTTCCCTGGCAACAATGACTTACGTTGTCCCAAGCCAACAACTCCAGCTCCTCCACGTTGTTTCCCAGGCAGCAAAGACCCTCGTTGCCCACAACCTACCACACCAGAAGCACCAAGGTGCTATCCAGGTAGCACAGATCTTCGTTGTCCTAAGCCAACAACCCCTACATCAACCCCCAGTTCATGCTACCCTGGCTCTAAAGATCCCAATTGCCCTCAACCGTTTGCTCCTAGTAGCACAAATCCTCCAACCACATACTTACCACCATTTCCTGCAGAGAATGAAGTGAAAACCTCCAGAAGATTAGTCAAGAAAAGTTTTGACTACTACGACGATTCACAATCGGAAATTGGTAAGATCATGTTTTAAAAACATATTTTGGCAGCCTTGCTCTGCAATACATAACCACTCTCAAACATCAAAGTAAATAAAAAAATGGAAATATATATTATTGGAAACTTCAATATTCAAATCCCACACAATTAACAAGCTTTCATATCATTTATATCATTTCTTGCTTTTATAATAACTTAAAATAACACAAATATTTTCTGATAAAACTCTATATGAACACCGATTTTAGGAGACCTAGGCCTAACCATTAATTTTGAAAGTTGCTGTGTATTTCACAATTTTATTTTTTTCTTCCGTGATGGACATTTTGTATGTACCAGCTCTGCTTATTATTTCAGCTCTTTCAGCTTATATATTGCAATATGTTATTTAAAGTACCTTACTATCACATTACAATCACTGTGGTCTAAAAAAACACAAGTGACTAAACTCTTACTCGTAAAGAATATTTTTATCTCCATTAACATTTTAAAATTATTTTGAACAAGTCATCTGGCTTATTGTCTATCAAAAGCCCTGATTATTTATTATTGTCAAGGATAACAAGGATTAGCTAGATCTTTTTTGAGATAAGCGTCATTTGAAAGGTAAAATCTTCAGCTTTGTACATGCTTCTTTATGTTCTGGTATTCTCGGGTTATTTTTCCAGGATTAATGTAAAAAATTGTTCTTTTAATTTTCAGATAACATCGACTTCGCCCGAACCAAACCAAGGACAAGATATGCAAGAGATTTATCAAGAACTCTAGCCAATGCTATTGAATCTGGCACAGGATCGTCTGGATACGTCTATATAGGCGTTGTAGGATCTATTATTGTTGTTTTGTCAATAGCAATAAGCGTATTTGTGTTCAGATCTAAGAAAAATCAAAAACAAGAATCAAATATAGAAAATAATACTCACCCTTGCTAATTAAATAGTTATATAATATGTTATATTATAAACGTGTGTAGTATATAAATATTGTTAATAATATATACAAAATTTTACTATAATAATATTTTATGTACCTAATATGGAAACATAATACGAAATGTAATTTTTACTTATTTTTAATGAAACTTTCACTGCCTTTTAGTGCTTTATAAATAATAAACAGGCATTTCTATTGATGCCAATTTTTATATAAAAATAAAATAGTGCCATAGGTTTAATAAAAATACTGAGCGCGCATGACGTATTTTAACACTATTCTTGATAGCGATATATATATAATAAATATATGTTACATATCGTCCATATTTTTTTTATGTATAATATAATAGATATAACATGCACGCTTAGACAAAATAATAGCTTTTATTAAAAGCTGCTTAAGTATGTACCATAAGTACTGGTTTTAAATGATAATAATGACCTAAAACCCTAGTCAATATATAAACAAACACCCAGTGTAATTAAAACGCATACTATTAAATGTATAACGAGCACTATATTATTTTATACTATGTATTATTATTCTATACTCATTTGTGATATATTTGTAAATATTTACCAGTATAGTACGATATTGTGGCCATTCAATTTTAAGTTAAGTTTTTGCCAATTTATAATATTAATGTCGAGTTATGTGAACCTTCATTCTGTGTTGTGAGAAAATCGTAATTATATTACTCATATTATGTATGAGTTACACAAGTTCAGATTGCAGCGAATATTGCTCAGATATTATATTGCAGATGATAATATATTAAAGGCATATTTATGGAGACGCGACGCGTCGCGCCTCTCTCCGCGCCATCAACCCGAACATTGCTGAAGCGTTTTCTTGATATATTATAATATTATAAGTGGTGTGCGACAAAACCCACCACCCATATCCGCACGCTCCATTAACGAGCCTATAAGATTCTTATGACGTGATATCTGCATCTTGCTTAACTGAACTATGTATTGAACTAGCTAAATGCTATAATATACCTACAGCTAAATTCACTCACAAGTTTGCAATGTTAGAGGTAGTCTTATTTAAAATGAGCGTACAGGTATACCATTTTTGTTATAAGTCACATCGGCTAAATTCGTTTGCGCAGAAAAGCAACTTACGCCTACTAAAACCAATAAAATACAGACCTCATTGCTTGATGTTAAGATTTTAAACATAAGGACAACAGAGACTCATGCTATCTATTTATCGAAACAGGGTGCGTGCATAAGCAACATCTAATAGCATACAGACGCGCGCTATGATTGGCCGAGATATTTACGCGCCATTCAGTTCTTATTTATTTTCTGAAATCTGCGTAACTTGGTATAATGGTATACCTGTACCAACCATTACCTATTCTGTGCCTCATGAACCTAACAGATACATGTGATGTAGATGTAGGACATGTAGCTTCGATCATATTTTAATGCTAAAAGAGATGTAGAAATAGGCTGTCATTGGTCGTACAACTAGCGCTGGCTAACTAGCGCTTAGAAATGATGAAAGTTTAGGTAGGTGCGCTCCTTTTTAGATTAGACGATCTCTATCTACATTATTTTCACATCTGAGAGAAGTAAGCTACTGCTTACTTCTCTCTTTGGCAATATTATTTCGCTCTAAATTGCTAATTCAATTCACACAATACAGAATGACACGGGAAAGGAATTTGAACAAATTAAATGTTAGTAGGATTGCTTGTTGAGTCAATCAAAGTAAAACATTCTATGAATGTGAAAAATTATTTTATTTTCTATATCCTGCCTATACCTAAACAATATGTTTTTCTTAGTACAGCACTCAGAAAGTTATCGTATTATTTATTATCAACGACACAAAAATGTGATACCTACACTCAGATAGTAGATACTAGCTGATGACCGCGACTCCAACCGCGTGTAATGAAGTTTTTCTTTAGATCCCACGGGAACTTTAATTTTCCGGGATAAAAAGTAGCCTGTGTTATTCCAGACTATAATCTATTTCTGTACCAAACATTCAAATCCGTTCAGCTATTCTGGCGTGATGGAGTAACAACATAGTAGGTACTAGGTATAGACAAATTGTAGGTACCCGGGATACAGACAAAGAAAAACAACTTCTAGGGGGCTATAAAATACCCCTGATTAAATAAAGAAAAAGAATAACTTCTGGGAAACGCGATGGAAATATTTTCACGTGTCGTGACGCTGCCGTTGCGCGTTTTGTATGTCTGAGCCTTACAGTAAGAGCAATTGATAATACATGGAAAACATCTCTTAAAGTAAAATCTACAAATAATAAGTATATTTACAATTGTTTTTCAAATACATATTTTTTGTAAATTTTAAAAGTTGTAGTCTACAATAATTTTGTAGTTAACATTTTAATTATACTACTATATAATAATAGTCAGGTACTCAAAACGGTACATGATACGTATTGCTAATATAACGATCACAGTAGTATCCTCAGAGCATCCAAACGGTAAATAAATCGCAGAAACCTTGAGAAAGTTAAGCGGAAGCGACGCGCTTTGCCCTGCGCTTTAGAGTTAAGGTCTAGCCCCACTTGAGATGCACGGAGCGGCGCGGCACGTATAGCGGCAAAATATATTATTTGTATGAGTTTTTATGGTCGTTGTATGGAGTTTGAGCCGTCGGTTCCGGTTATTATCACTAACATGAGTCGTTAAAGCCTGCCAACCCGCATTGGAGCATCGAAGCTCCAATTCCCGCTCTCCTATGAGAGTGGAGGCCTGTGCCCAGCAGTGGGACATTAATGGGCTGTAGTGGTGGTGGTGGAGTAAGGAGTTTGTATGGGGCGCGTCGCGTCATCTGCTTGGGCGGCGCAGAATCCTAAGCATCCTTCCCTCTCGTACATTCTACTATTTTCAATGATTTGGGAAGACTTTTGACAAATGTCGCCCGAAATTGCGTTCATTTTAGATATAATTTTATCGTATCTAACCTAGTTTTTGGTAGAGAAAAGCGGCGATTAAAAAATGCCGAGTTTTTTAGCCATCTTTCTCTATCAAATACAACGATATTACAAAAATATGTCTAAAATGAACGAAATTTTATTTTTAACCCCATACAAACTCATACTGCCTCGTTGGTCTAGTGGTTAGCATGATTGACCGCGGCTGACGAGGTCCCGGGTTCGAGTCCCGGGTCGGGCCATAATAAGTGTTGGGTTTTTCTGACTAGAAATTCTCAGCACTAGCCCGGAGTTAGGAAGTTGGCGGTTTTCCACCCCCGTGCCTCGGAGAGCACGTTAAGCCGTCGGTCCCGGTTATTATCACTAACATGATAATAGTCGTTAAAGCCCGCCAACCCGCATTGGAGGAGCGTGGTGGGTCTAAGCTCTAATTCCCTCTCTCCTATGAGAATGGAGGTCTGTGCCCAGCAGTGGGACGTTAATGGGCTTTAGTGGTGGTGGTGGTACAAACTCATACAAACAATAAAGGGCAAAACACACAGGGAGCGGGCGCGGGCCGGGTTGGGTGCGCGGCGGGTTGAATTCCTTGTATTTATATGGACGACATCACACAGCGACACCCGCCACGCGCCCGACCCGCGGCCGCGATCTGTGATGTCGTTCATATAAATACAAGGAATTCAACCCGCAACGCACCCGACCCGGCCCGTGCCCGCTCCCTGTGTGTTTTGCGCCTAATAGCCACTTCGTGCCACGCCGCTCCGTGCATCCTAGACCTTTATGGTTTGCACTCATATCACAATTTTTTGCGCCATGCAAAGCGTGTCTCTTGCCTGTTTCATAGAAAAGGTAAGACGTGTTAACATTTTGGATAGTTCAAGAACAGACTGCTAGGAGATAAGGGTTAACCTACTTCATACATCAATAATTAATAAGTTATCGTTCAATTAATTTTAGACGTATAGGGCCGTTCGGGGTGTACATCGGATGGACGTGGTATTCCAGAGGCTCGTGGTGGTACTCCATTTTGAAGGCTTGGACCATCTGTAACAATAATCCAAAAATTTTAAACGGATATGAACCATCACACTACTACTTATTCGTTTCAGTTTAGAGATTATGTAATGTGTTATACAGAATTAGCCACAATACGGCCCTGGCGCAGTGTTGAGCGCTGTAGCCTAAACGTGGGAGGTCCCGGGTTCGATTCCCGGCAGGGTCAATTTGGGATTTTATATTTTCTGAATTTTCTCTGGTCTGGTCTGGGAGGCTTCGCCATAGCTAGTTACCACCCTACCGGCAACGAAGTGGAACGTAAAAAAATAAAATTGGCAGTCATAGGGACTGCCGATAGAAGTGAAAACGAATATTTGAAATATTTTTTTTTAAATTATTTTAATCTTTTTTTTTATTTTAACTAGTGGGCCCGGCAGACTTTGTCCTGCCCTGAACCTCGAACCCAATTGCATCGCCCCCTACCGGGTCCAATTGTGAATAAGTATAAACCATCCCGGGGTCCAAACAAACACAACAAAAGAGAATTAGCGAAATTGTCCTGCCGTTCACGCGTGATGCCGTGACCAAGGGAAATAGGGATTCATTTTTAGGGTTCCGTACCCAAAGGGTAAAAACGGGACCCTATTACTAAGACTCCGCTGTCTGTCTGTCTGTCTGTCTGTCTCCAGGCTGTATCTCATAGACCGTGATAGCTAGAAAGCTGAAATTTTCACAAATGATGTATTTCCGTTGCCGCTATAACAACAAATACTAAAAATTAAAAAAATATATATAATAAGGGGGGTCCCCATACAATAAACGTGTTTTTTTTTCGTATTGTTTTGCTCAATATTAAAAACGGTAACAGGTAGACGGTTCAAATTTTCACTGAATATTAACTTGTATATTACCTTTCAAAATAAATAATTAAATATCAATAAAGTAAATATTAAAGGGGGGCTCCCATACAACAAACGTAATTTTTTGATATTAACAGTAAACCTCTACAAACAAAGTTAGTTTTGCGGTTCATTAACAAAGGTAATTATACCTACTTCTTGAGTACGGAACCCTCGGTGCAGCGCGAGTCCGACTCGCACTTGGCCGGTTTTTATCTATATATAAACTAGCTGATGCCCGCGACTTCGTCCGCGTGGTTTAAATTTTTTGTTATTCCCGCGGAAACTCCTTCATTTTCTGGGATAAAAAGTAGCCTATGTCACTCTCCAGGTCCTCACCTATATAACAAAAAAAATATTAGCGAAATTGGTCCAGCCGGTCACGCGTGATGCCGTGACCAAGGGAAATAGGGATTCATTTTTATATATGTATATGTTACTGTAAAAGCCCGTTTGTTGGTTAATCTTAGGTTTTACCGGTAAATCTTAGGATTTACCGATACGAGTTGGTAAATATAAGGATTTACAAAAAAGAGACAGTTTTTTCGGGCTTTTACCATCGGAGTTTAGTACATGCTAGTTTTTACCAGCTACGGCTGGTAAATGTTGGTTTTCGAACTAAAACAATGAATAATTAATCATTAATCATTTATTTAAATTAACTACTCATCAAACCTAACCTTACTTACATATTTTTATATATTATATTCAAAAAGTAGTTATTAATCATTTATATTACTTATCAGTCAAATTTTTACTATTTTAATTTGGTATTTTTATTTATTAATTTAAGTAACTATAATTAAATTTAAACACACGTAAAACATTCCTTGAAAGTAAAAAATTAACACAACACATTTTTTCTCTTATTATTTCGTATTTTACTAACAAACAGAAAAAAGACAGGTAATTTTCATTTTAATAAACAAAAAAAAATTTACTTGTTTGCAACATGGAGTGCTTTTGTGGCATTTAGAATTACAAAGTAATCCTGATGACTTGCAAGCGCATTTCCTCGACAAACATTTTTTAAGACAGTTACATTTTTTGAACCCTTGTCCCCCAGTCAACGACAATTTTCCGACAACTCGAAGACTCACTTCTTTATCTTTAACAACTTCTTCTATCTTTATAAAATCTTCAGAGCAAGAGGTAAACTGATTATGTGTGTAAAGTTGCTTATGTACTCCAATTTTTGTACCCAGTTGATAAAATTCGTTATCCTTTACATCAATCACAATAGCAATAATGCTTTTCGGGTCTGTTTTAGCTCTGTCAATGTCAGGTAGTTTCAGTCTTACATTTTGAACAACTTTTCACATTTGGATATTTATCAGCCGACATGGCTTTCATTTTTTCAGCTTGGTTTTCCAAATTAAATTTTGCTTTTGTTCGTGTCATCTGAACAGATTCTATCTTCTTCGTTATTAGATCTTCTTCAGCTTGAGTTACACTTTCTGACTATGAATCAGTATGTCTCTGAATGGATACATTGACATCATCGGTATCCTTAGTTATTTGCTTCTCCTTCATGTGTTCGGTTACAATCATTTCGTTCCTTTGTATTTTGTTTTCCACATTGTCACTGCTTAAGTCCTCTTCTGACTCATTTTCAACAACTTTGTTTTCTTTGTCCTGTTCAATGATGTCTTCGACGTTATTATTTTGTTCTGTATTTTTTTGCTAATGCACCAAAGTCTCTAAATCTTCTTCAAATCTTAACAATTCAATCATATCTATAGGAATTGCTGTCGTCGCAATGCCCATTTTCATTGGACTGCCAAACATTGCTTCGTAGGGGGAGCATTTAATTCCCTCGTGATATGCTCTATTTTTCATTGCTTGGATGAATTTCAAGCCGTCTGACCACTCGAACAACTGATTGGTTTCCATCCCCGTACTGAGCATATTTTCGATGTCTTGATTGGCACGCTCTACTGATCCTTGACTCTGGCTATGTCTTGGTTTTCCATGTACAATTTTAACATCTGGCCACATAGAGCATAAGTTTTCAATTACTTGGTTACAAAATTCTCGACCATTATCTGAATGAAGAATGTTCGGCGCTCCAAATGTGGTGAAAATATCCAAGAGATGATAATATGCAACTTCTGCTGCGAAAATCTATGTTTTACACTCATTATGAATCACTTAATACTTTAAGTTATCAAAAACACAGACAGAAATCAAATTAGCGTGTTCAAACGTGTCAAACGATCGACTGAGCCAATCGGAGTCGAGGCGCGGAGGTGGAACGGGTAGTGGGGGGTTGTAGACTGCCCACGAGTACGAGACGATACGTTATGACTTGCTTTTATCAACATATACCATGCTTAGAGGTACTTAAATCCTAAGATTTGCCAAGTGAATGGTGGTAAAAGTTCGAAATGAACGATAATCACAGAACTATTCGGACTTTTACCATTAAGGGTTAGTAAATCTTAGGTTTTACCGGATAATTTTAGGATTTACTTTGGTTCGGGCTATTACAGTAACATATATATAAGAAGATAAATTTAAAAAAAAATTAAATGTAAACCTAAGGCATTCAAGTTTAATTACGAATGTAGTATATATTTATATTTATGATCTTTTGCCTTCGTAACATCTACCTCTACCAAAAAGTGCTCAACGCGGCTAAAGAAGTTTTCACTTAAAAAAGAACTCTATAACGAAGCTGGATTCCTTACTTACCTTACAAATAATAACATGCATATCCAATTCAGCAAATGTTCTGTCGAGGCACATCCGTTTGCCAAACCCAAATGGCAGCGACGCGAACGGGTGGTGCTTGTATAACTGGCGCGCTGGATCCAACGCTAGGGGCGGAATTCCGACGCCTTTGGTCTGGTCTGGTGGGAGGCTTCGGCCATGGCTAGTTACAACCCTACCGGCAAAGACGTGACAACCTAGTGGAGCGAAAAACAACTCTAGGACGAAGCTGAATTCCTTACTCACCTTACTAATAATAACATGCATCTCCAATTCGGCGATCGAATCTCCTCCCGAGACGCATCCCTTTACCGGTAAAGAGGTTACAACCTAGTGGGACGAAAAAAAAAACTCTAGGACGAAGCTGGATTCCTTACTCACCTTACAAATAATAACATGCATCTCCAATTCGGCGAATCTCCTCCCGAGACACATCCCTTTACCGGTAAAGACGTTACAACCTAGTGGGACGAAAAAAAAAAACTCTAGGACGAAGCTGGATTCCTTACTCACCTTACAAATAATAACATGCATCTCCAATTCGGCGAATCTCCTCCCGAGACACATCCCTTTACCGGTAAAGACGTTACAACCTAGTGGGACGAAAAAAAAACTCTAGGACGAAGCTGGATTCCTTACTCACCTTACAAATAATAACATGCATCTCCAATTCGGCGAATCTCCTCCCGAGACACATCCCTTTACCGGTAAAGACGTTACAACCTAGTGGGACGAAAAAAAAAAAACTCTAGGACGAAGCTGGATTCCTTACTCACCTTACAAATAATAACATGCATCTCCAATTCGGCGAATCTCCTCCCGAGACACATCCCTTTACCGGTAAAGACGTTACAACCTAGTGGGACGAAAAAAAAACTCTAGGACGAAGCTGGATTCCTTACTCACCTTACAAATAATAACATGCATCTCCAATTCGGCGAATCTCCTCCCGAGACACATCCCTTTACCGGTAAAGACGTTACAACCTAGTGGGACGAAAAAAAAAAACTCTAGGACGAAGCTGGATTCCTTACTCACCTTACAAATAATAACATGCATCTCCAATTCGGCGAATCTCCTGCCGAGGCACATCCGTTTGCCAAACCCGAATGGCAGCGACGCGAACGGGTGGTGTTTATAATTGGCGCGCTGGATCCAGCGCTCGGGACGGAACTCTGACGCCTTTGTGAAGTATTCTTCGCTGTTACCCATCACGTAGTGTTGGAAGATCACTTGTGTCTGAAATGATGTTGTTAACAGATATAAATCACTAGCTGATGCCCGCGATTTCGTCTGCGTGGATTCAGTTTTTTTTGGCTCCTGTGGAACCTCTTTAATGCCTATGTGTTATTCCAGACTATAATCTATCTCTGTGCCAAATTTCATCCAGATCCGTTGAGCCTTTCTGGCATGATTGAGTAACAAACATCCATCCATCTATCTATCCATCCATTCATTCATCCATACATCCTTCCATCCATCCATCCATCCATCCATCCATACATCCATACATCCATCCATCCATCCATCCATCCATCCATCCATCCATCCATCCATCTATCCACCCAAACTTTATCATTTATTATATTTAGTACAGATTTAGCTGCACCTTTTACAGCTTTATTCGTTTTCCTCGTTAAGCACCTTTTTTTTATTCCACTACAAGTTTGCCCTTGACTGCGATCTCACCTGATGGTTAGTGTTGTGAGCCTAAGATGGTAGCAGGCTAACCTGTTAGGGGTACGGCAGTTGTATTAAATTCCTACCCCTATACTCGATTTCGATGTTGTGTACATCGTACCGGAACGCTAAATCGCGCACGGCACGTCTTTGCCGGTAGGGTGGTAACTAGACATGGACGCAGACTCCCACCAGGCAAGAAAAGGGAAAATTAAGAAATTATAAGTCCTAAAATGACCCTGCCGGGGATCGAATCATCGAATTCGGGACCTCCGCACGTTAAGACAACAGCGCTCAACACTGCACCAGGGAGGTCGTCAAAAATGATGATTATACTAGCTCCTATATTAGTACTACTACTATTCTAGGATACTTACTCCTTTAGGTATGTTGTAATCGCAAATTATTGTATCTTTCGTCAGTTGCCGTCCGTTACCAATAACAACTGGATACATTCTGTCAAAAAAATTAAAAATAAGGTTGTGCTTACTTCCTCTATGCCTTATCCAACGATTTATTTTACTTTTGGCATATGCACGTCTATGAAGTGTCATAATTATTGACAGGCAACCATCGACAAAAAAAATGCAATACTCCATAGACGCATATCTTATTTTCGAATAGTGAAGCGACGTGCCATTTTATCCGATATTTCGTAACTCGTATACTCATCTAGTAATTACAAGTACGACATTCCTTTTCAAAATAGTCACGGAGCTTCAACACTAGCTTTCTTGATAGTCTTTTAAGCACCATAATCTTTGGCGATGGATGGTTTCTATGACCTGACGGATTTATGTAAATTTAGTGTACTGTTGTATACCTATACATGATTTATTTTAATACATACTTTAATATACTCAGTCATTTGAACGTTTGGGTATGTTTATAAAACAATAAAAAAATGTTGAGCAAAGTTAAATAGCAATGTGTCAAATCGATTAAAACTTCTTCATAAATAAAGTCGATTGTTATCAAAAATCGAATCAGTAAAGCGTTAGAACATCATTGACTCCATCTGCCAAAAGTAAAATAAATAATTGGACAGAGTTTAGTGGACTTTCTGCAACACCAAATGATAAATCTATAACATAATACAACAACTTATTTTAAACTTGTCTTTACACAAGTTTAAGAAATCCATTAAAAGTACTCGTATGCTCTTGATAAAAGCTTATTATACTGTTGAAGATTAATTTTTAAAAAGAGCAACCACCGAATTCCTTGCTGGTTCTTCTCGGTAGGCCGCACGGTATTCCGAACCAGTGGTAGATTAACTCGATGATTCAAAACTACTTTGAAAAAGTTTATTCGAATAAAAAATCATTTGAGTTTGAGTTTGAAATGATAAATAATTTATTTATTTCTCGCCAACTTGTGCCACTTATGATACGACAACATCTACCACATCTATTCAGAAAAATGATTCTACTGAGAAGAGCACGCAAGAAACTCAAAAAACGCAAAGGATCTTCTCATGGAGGACTATCTGACAAGGAGTTTAGCTAAATCTCACAATTTCTTTAATATTTGATCTTTAATTATAATAGTGCACGCTAAGGCTGGCATTAAATCATATGAGATATAATTCAGAAACAACACTAGCATAATAATGTACAGCTCAAACCTCTAGAAAACTAGAAAATTTTATTTATTTATTTTATTTTTATTATTTTTATCTAATTTCAAAAAAGTGGAAAAAGGTAAAGCTTATCTCTAAAAAGAAATCTCTTCCAGCCTTCCTTGAAAGTGACTAAGGTGAAATTGTTACGTAATTGTTATTGTAATTTTGCATGTAGATGTCACCGTAAGATTGTAAAAACCGTTAGATTATAATCTAACTCGCGAAATTGTAAACTGTCGAATGATTACAATATAACGGATTATTTTTCGGTAGATTGTAAACTGTTAGGTTTACTAACCCGATATAACCTAAGTGCCCGGCCGCAGGCCGATGGATGGATTATTTATGTCGAACCCTAACCTAACCTACAAGAAAGAGACAAGAAAACTTAAATACAAAGAATATTTCAAAAATTGACCCTTAAAACATTGAACGGTTCACAATCTTTCGACTGTTTACAATCTATCGAAAAAAAAAGCGTTAGATTACAATCTTACGGTGTTTACAATCTTACGGTGACATAGATAAGTAATATGACATAGCATAAAATACTCACCCGTAATAGATTAAGAGAGGTTTTCTAAAGGAATTCTTGAAAACCCTAAATAAAAAAGTCGCGGGCAAAAGCTAGTAAGTTATATTATAATACTAGATGATACTTGATGATGAACTCTTCAATTTTCCGGGATAAAAAATAGTTTAAGTCCTTCCCCAGGACGTAAACTATCTCTGTACCAAATTTCATCAAAAGCGTAGCAGACAGACAGACAGACGGACAGACAGACAGACAGACTTTCGCATTTATAATATTAAGTATGGATAGTATGGATTATTAGTATGGATTTAGCCCCCTAACAGGTAAGCCGGCTGCCATCTTAGACTGCATCATCACTTACCATCAAGTGACATCGCAGTCAAGGGCTTGTAGTTGAATAATTAAAAAAATTATGTTACCTTAAAACTTCCTTGATGCAGGCTTTTAAATACGGCATCTGATTGACATCTCCAGCCTTCAAAGCGCGTCCTTGCAATACGTTAGTTATCTCTGTATACAGCTTCTCTTGCACGTCTGGTCGCAGAGACAGCTGGTATAGTGTTGACGCTACTGCATTTGAAGTCTAGGAACATAAAACCATCTTTGAAATCTTCTTAACTTAAACGATTTGAAAAGAAGTTTGTGAGAATGTCATTAGAAAGGAAGCAACCGATGAAAATTTAGCTGTTGTTGCTTATTTTCACAAGCCAAATCCATCAATCAAGTTTAGTGAGCTGCACAAATCGTTAAGTTTGTTTGGATATGTGCTGGTTTCTTCATCAAAGAAGACATGAGAGGTATTTTATCATACATCCAGAGAGTAAGTATTTACAGGTAAACTAGTACCTCAAGCAACCAGCAAACCAACCGATTTTGAAAAAGCTGCTTTAAAAATTGCCCAACTAGAACTCAGACCCTGATCTTTATTTATACATATCACAAAAGGATACACTGGATGACCCAACAGCTGAGTGAGGCTCAAACTAGTTCTAAAAACATTACATTTTGCAAGTAGGTTATCTCTAAAAACCTTCAAAATTAAGGATTTTAGATATTCAACCAAAATTAAGCCGGGGGTCAGGACAAGCAGGTGGTGGCTTAAATACGAACCGTATCAATTCCAACAAGGAACATATCTAGGGCTGCTACAGCTGCGACCCTGGGCCCAGCCGCAGTCACCAGGTCTTGCAGCAGTGACTTGCTTTCGTTCACTTCGCATTCCTTCAGCGCTCTTTCTACGTGTGTCTGAGTTACACTGAAAAAATTACGGTTGTCTGTTTAAGTCGGTTTACGGACGATAGTTTTACGTGACAACTAGAAGTTCTCGAAGAAGCTCGCGTGGCGGCGTTCCAGTAGCAGAACTATTCGAACTGCTAGCTCTGTCACGCGATCGTGCCTCTCTATCGCTTGTTCCGCGCCCTCACTTGCACGCTCAGGCTCAGGCGGAACGTAACACTTTTTCGTGCGTGCAGCCGGTGTTCATCGATTTATAAGATGTTATCACGTCAAAAACAAAATTTAACAGATTTAACAGATAAGTTTTGAATTTAAAGTTCCTTCCAATTTTCCTATAAACTAAGTTTCGGCCACAGCAACCAGTTTCAACTTTAAGTTAAGAGAAATTCAAGTTGATAATAGAAATAACTGACAGTTCCATGACAAGAACAGGTAAATCAGTACCAACCACCAATAAGTAGGTACGTATGTTTCCCGAGGTTGATAAGACTTTTTCAGTATTTGTAAATAAATATGAAGCAAACAACTTGAGGGACGAGTAGCCTAATTGTAACAACGCATATCAGTCGATTGCGAAGGTTAAGCATCGTTGACCCAAGTCGATAACTGGATGGGTGATCGAATTTGGAGGCTCTAATTTGGCCTTTCCGTTTCCTACGTGCTTCGGAGAGCACGCTAAGCCGTCGTTCCCGGTTACTATCACTAACATCTGATAATAATCGTTACAAAAACCTAAGAGTTTTACTCTTAGTCGAGTCGTATGCGGATAAGGACGTGGGAACCCACCGCATTATTATCCCAAGAAAATACCAACCATTATTTGAATAATGGACACGACTCACGACCCTCAGTAATGAGGAATACGACGCAGAGAGAGATGAAGCAAACCACTACCTGAGGATAGTATCAAGAGCAGCCACGTATTTCTTGAACATGGTGGTAGGGTAGATCCTCCACCACGGCGCCCGTAGCTCCAACTCCCCGACACAGAGGAAGAAGGTGTTCACAGCGTCGATCAGGCGTTGGCTTTCCGAACCTTCGTGTGACTCGAAACAGCCGAGCCGGGTGTCCAGTGCGATCAGTCCTAAAGCTGAAAACTGGTATAATTAAATACAAATAAGCAATTAAATATCAATAATAAATATTTATTAGTGATATTTAATTGTTGTTACGGTGAAAGTAACATCGTGAGAAAACCTTCACGCCCGAGAGTTCTTGATAATGTTTCTTTCCCTTTCCATTCTGAGTGGAGCCTCGTGCTTAGTACGAGCCTAATTTTTTTTCATTGCAAATTCGATTGAACGTATTGAGCGTTCGATCGCATTAGAGTAAATGCATTCATTTAGAGCTGATTTTCGTGTATGCATTCACAGCCAGCGCTCCAAACGATACGTCTCGAATTAAAATCGGTTGTACCGAATTTGTTATTTCGATTTTTAGCGTCATCATAACTCTTTTACTCTGCCAATCGTTCCCACTCAATATTCAACAATCATACTTATGAGTTATTTAAAATGGTTTATAAAAAACTTACATTCTAATGACCATTTGTGAACTTCGTTTAAAAAGTCATGTGGGGTTTCCATGTCCTCGTTTCTTGTTTCACGAATTCTGTAAACAAAAATATTACTTGACAGAAATGCTCCCATTCAATGAAAACTATATTGAACTAAGTATCTTCAAAGATTCATAAGCTGGAGCTGTATAATCTGGATGACAGCTTTAGTTTGTAGAGTAAGGCCCGCTTGCAAACACGCCGGGTTACGAACTTACGTTTAACCCAGAAATAAATTTGAAATTTTGACAGAATTTTTATAAAGAATTCTGGCAAATTAGCAGCTAGCTCTGGGTTAAAAGGATAACCCGGCGTGTTTGCAAACAGGCCTAAGTCATACTAACACTTATTATTGTTTATTACTATATATGGTATTACAATTACTAACATAGGATTTAAAGTCTGTTATTTGTTCCGCCATCGATATCCGGAATCCATGTTGAGTAAGCAATCCATTTTTCGTGTGTTCAGAGTCTGTTCGCCTGTTCGCCCCACGCTTCCGGCGCTCCCCCATAACTTCCTTACCACTTTGTTTGAATATGCATCGAAGTGGAGGTGGCAGGTGAGGCAACATTATTTTCTCATTACATCGTTTTTCGTAGTGTTCAGACGTCTTTAAAATACTTCATAAATTTTAGGAATTCTAATGGACTTTTGTTATCTGAATAATAAAAGATACACGGCCGGTTTCTGAATTGAGAATTTCATGTTGAATCTGTCTCAAAGACTACTTAAGGACTAATTAAGCAAATTTTTGTTTCTGAATTGATATTGGGCTGGTTTCTGAATTAAGCATTCAAGCAAATACAGCAAGTTCCAACTCTTAAACCTTAAACAATATCAATTCAGAAACAAAAATTTGCTTAATTAGTCATTAAGTAGTCTTTGAGACAGACTCAACATGAAATTCTCAATTCAGAAACCGGTAGTCATTCATTTTGTGTACACTTACCTATCGACAAAAGCATCAGCAACCTCCCCCACTTGGTCAGTGTACTGCGCAGCTGCACCAGTGCTGAGCGCCACACGAGACACCTTGGTCCGAAATGCTGACCAAGAGTCGCCGTGTCTGAGAAGTATATATGTCACCGATAGATTGTAATCCAACTAGCGATATTGTAAACTGTCGACGGATTGTGAACCGTTCCATGTTCCGAGTGTCAATTTTTGAAATATTCATTGTATTTACATTTTCTTGTCTCTTTCTGGTAGGTTAGGTTAGGGTTCGACATAAATGCAGGCCGGGCACTTAGGTTTTGTCGGGTTAGTATACCTAACAGACTACAATCTACCGAAAAATAATGCGTTAAATTGTAATCTATCTACAGTATCGCTAGTTAGATTACAATCCAACGGCCTTTGCAATCTTACGGTGACATATAGAAGAAGTTTCACTTCAAAAATATTTTTTTTTTTTTTCTTTATTTATTTAGGGGCTTTTATAATATTTTTGAAGTGAAACTTCTGTCGCGACGATTGATCGCGAATAGAAGGCAAAAGAGTTCGACCATGTTATTGTAGTCCCTGTTGTTGGGGAGTGTCGCGACGATTGATCGCGAATAGAAGGTAGAATAAACCACCAATATAATACTAAGTACATTACTTTAATTATTACTTGTCAAATACTCACTAGCTAAAATGACTCGAGTCTAGAGCCGTAAAGATATAGATTTGTACTCGTGCCTAGTCTATGGGTTTGAAGTGCCAAAGACAAGTATACCTAGTCTATGGGTTGACGTGAACACAATTTTCCCTTGCCCGCCAATTTATCACGTACTGCGAGCCTGTATGGAGAAGCTAGTTTTAGAAACCTTGCTGGTGAGTGCTAACTTTAGTTATTTATGCCGATTATTTACTTTCCGCTATGAACGTTAGGTGAGTGCTAACTTTAGTTATTTATGCCGATTATTTACTTTCCGCTATGAACGTTAGGTGAGTGCTAACTTTAGTTATTTATGCCGATTATTTACTTTCCGCTATGAACGTTAGGTGAGTGCTAACTTTAGTTAATTATGCCGATTATTTACTTTCCGCTATGAACGTTAGGTGAGTGCTAACGTTAGTTATTTATGCCGATTAATTACTTTCCGCTATTAACTATTTGTGGATAAACTGTATTACGTGTCCAATGATAACTTGCTTATGATGATATAGTTGCAGTTCGCTATGAACGTAAATCGTATGTGATAGGTTAGCGAACACGTGGCCACGCGTTTCACTATTAGCTAGATTAAACACTGAGTACTTAAGTCAATAAGCCAAGCGAGCGTGGTGCAGCGCCCATACGACAGCCTTACGCTGAGATAGGGTAGGAAGCCGGTTGGCTTGAGACTGCGTAAGGCGCGCTCCTGGGCGAGCGTGGTGCGGTGCTCATAACAACAGCTATAAGCTGAGGGTTCGGCCCTGTATATGATGGAAGCCGGTTGGCTTGAGACTGCGTAAGGCGCGCTCCTGGGCGAGCGTGGTGCGGTGCTCATACGACAGCCTTATGCTGAGATAGGGTAGGAAGCCGGTTGGCTTGAGACGCGTAAGGCGCGCTCCCAGGCGAGCGTGGTGCGGTGCTCATAACGACAGCTATAAGCTGAGGGTTCGGCCCTGTATATGATGGACATGGGACGCTGCATACTCTGCGCTCTGCTGCTAATGTATTCCCTTCCGATTAGGGACGGAAGGTGGTGACTTCCTGTGTGTTGTCATCAGGGCATTATAGGCATGATAGACATGTAGACGTAGTACCTTCAGTGCCAGCCATAACGCTGGCAACGGGGGTATGAATAGGGCTAGCCGGGCAGGCGTTGTCATAACGACAACGTCTGCCCGGCTCTACTTTAAATTACAGAAGTACGGGTCAATTAGGAGGTATGGGACCAGACTAACAGATTGACAAAGGCGAAGCAGATGGATGGATTAGATCAGGCTGACAATTCTCTATGAGCAGCCAGACATTTGGGATTCATGTAAGTACATAAACAATTACTCACAGATATATACATATACTTGACGACTCGTCCATTAACCCCACCTAAGTACATATAATATGGGACGTTTCGCCACATGGTGAAGATGTGCTGGGATATAGATCCACTTGGTGATACACCAGCTTTCAGTTACATTGTATTTTTCTAACCGTTCAATAAGGAACAAAAGTCAGGGGACAATATTATAGTAATAGAAACTAACTGTGAGTTCTTGTTTTGTACAAACATGTTCTAATAATTGCATTGCATGGCAATATTCAGGCTAAAGGAATTGTTTTAGCCGCTAACCGATAAAGATGCAAAGTTATTTTCTGAGTTTATCCACTTCTTAGTGCAATATTGCAGTGATTTGCTATACTATATAATCGCATGAAGACACATTGGTTATTATTGTGTTTAAGAACTTGTGTACTCTTGTATGCAGAGTTTAACAATCTTAATATATTTACTATACAGGCACTTACCGCTTTGACTGGGCACATAGTACCTACCTATTACTTTGAAAGGGTACACATATAGCTATGCTTATGAATTTCGGAATTTAAGATTGCTGGGTACGTGTTTGATGATGGCTAAGGGTGCTTTGGATATTTGGCAATATTATTTATACTATAGAGCGGACCATGGATAAAAAACCAGTATTACTGTGGGTCGCAGTGAAGATGGGTAACCTTGTACATGTGGTATGGCAATTGTATTGTGTCCAATAATAAAGTGATAGTAGTCAATTACTAAAGTACCAGTTTAACCAACTCAAGCTACCAGTGAATAACAAATTAAAAGTTAAATTAAATAAATTAAAACTAGGTCGTGCTTAAATTCCTTGAATTGAATATTCCAACATTAGGTTTTTACAGATACTTACAAATAATTTTGTGCTAAAGAACGTAGCGAATTAATGCTAAGAATGTAGGTATTTAGAATTCAATTTACTTTCCGAACCGGTGGTGAAATTAAGACATGATATGTTATTATTGTTGTTCTTGTCGTCTGAGGATACTAGTCTTGTGCGTAATAGACAGATCGAGATTAATGAAACATATCGTTGTAAGGGGACTGGTTAGAATATTAAATAAATATATAAAGTGATAATTAATTAATTATTCAGAAATTTAGTACGATATTGTTTATTAATAAAACATTAATTTTAAATTGATTAAATATATATATATGTGCGGCGATACTTTCTTGAACAAGTGGATTGTAATAACATCATAGTGTTTCAAGAATTAGTTCCGTATTCCTATATTATGCATTGAGTGTACTTTGCCGTAGACATTCTCAGTTAATCGCAAGTTTGCAGATCACGACTTTCTTTAAGATTCCATATTTGTTAATGGTAAATAGGTATATTTATAATGTTCGTGTTCATAAAGTTCGGAAATAAGTATCAACGGTCCGTAATTGTTTGGAATACATACTATAATTAGATTAATACTTAGTGTATACAGCTGCACGAAAGATTTTTCATTTCTTATTTGATTTAAATTCGGACTAGAGTGAATTAGCTAAAAAATAATTTTTGTGCTTATCTACTTACTTTTTTCAAATTCAGACCGATTCAGAACCTTCTGATACGGTAATTATTGTCGATCGATTCTTGTCTTAATATCGTACGATACGATATATTTTCAATTCGGAATTATCGTATCCGAGCCGAGCCAACATTGTTGTTCGAATCGTTCGATTCGATTCGATAATTACTATTCACAACAGCTCGAATAAGAATTACCGAATGTCCGATTAATTTGCCGATTACCTACTCGAATGCTACAGGGCATTCGGCCACAATTCCGTTTCTTGTTTTTTCGTAAATACAAGGTAAAAACTAAAACTTCAACAGTTCATTTGGATTTTTGTATCATAGTGAATAATGAATAAATTATAGTTTTAAAGAATTACTTTGATAACTCTCAATTTATTATATGATAAAATTATTTGAACCTGTTTTTTCATTGATTAATAAGAATTTGATATGATAAGTAGAATTTCGGTAAAGTGACAAGCTTCGTGAATGCGTACGTGATCGATATGTAACTTGTTGATACAGGTACTATCGATAAGGATATCGTTATCGAAACCGAAAAACTTTCGATGCGAGATCGATACTTGATCGTATCGAAACGGTGTCTTGTCGAGATGTTGTGAATCAGTCTGGAAGCCCGATAACGATTATTATTACTACGTTCCGAGTGAAGTTTTATGCTGAATCATGAACAGATTTAGGCAGAACCTCGCGGGTTTTTGGATATTTTATTTATTTGATGCGTTTTGATAAATTATAAAATTTATTTTTATTGGTTATTAGTGTGTGCATAGGCGGTGCATTAAAATACCTACCCTTCACATTGCATTTAATATACGCAATGAAGCCGGAGTATGTGATTAGTCATTGACAGATTAATAAAGTAGTAATCGGTTAAATACTACTGATATTATGAACTCTATTTAGATGATTATATTATTACGTATAGTTGAATTTTATTAGCTGTACAGTTTGTGGGTACCTACTTATCGCATTCATCGCATACGATTGAGTTTATTCGAATATGACTCAGAGCTACTCAAAATTTTAATGTACCTACCTACCTGTATAGATAAAATCAGGTTAGGTAACTGATTGTGTTGTCCACTTCAAAGGTTATTATTACCTGATGGTTAATTTTGTTGAAATGTTGGGCCTTGGGCATTGAGTGAATTGAAATAGAGGGTACTGTACAAACAATTTTTACATGGAAGCGTCATCCGAACCCGTTTCTAACTAATTTACGAGTCCGTATTATGGTGCATGAATTCAGTCCTGGTATTTTAAGTACACACTGGTGTATGTAATATTTACGTAAAAAATATATGGTGCAGTCGACACCAATGCATTACAATTGGTCAGGTCTTAGCTTAAAGGTGCTAATGCTATGTTTGCGTCCGAAATTTAAAGTTATTGCAGATCAACGTTAGAACTTAGTGCCGATGTAATCAGTCATTACATCACGATTCAAATTCAGGCAATTGAAGGATCAGAAGTTACTTACATATTATACTTATCATATTGGTTAATACAGTTAAATATATGGCAACTAATACTTCAAAAGAAGGTACATGGGAACCTGCCACTATAATCGATACAATGCATCGAATCGGTAATTTCGAATCAAATTAGAAACTGTAGAAACTTTCATAATGAATTTGAGAGACTCCTTAGTGTTTAGCGCATTAGCGTAACTCACTAGCGTAGCGTAGAGCTCAATATGTGTTGTTCTAAGCGTTTAGTGTGGATTAAGCGTAAACGTCAATGTAAGCGACTGCGAGCGAGCGTGAGCGTGAGCGTCAGCGAGAGCGTAGGCGTGAGCGTGAGCGTAAGCCTGAGCGTAAGCGTAAGCGACAAGTAAGCGCATTTTACTGAATTCAGTGTTCATAGCCGATTGTTACACAGTCTACATTAAGCGTAATCGTATGCGTATGCGTAAGCGCAACTAAATTCGATGTTCATAACCGGGCGTTATGAACTTATATCACTCTAAATTTTTGAACGCAATAAAATCCATTCAAATTAAGAGTATAACAGATTTCTTGTTCCATAGTTTACACATTAAATCTGAGGTACATGCAAGTACCTATATATTGCTCCAGACTTACATTGTTAAGATTAAAATTGATTCAGAAACAGAACGAGGTACAATGCTGAATATTATTGGATAGCGGCAGCCTGCGCGCGCGTACCTGCTCGTATTTAACAGAACCTTACTACTAATTTTCTGGATCTACCCGTAGCTGGAAAACTGAATTAATCAATATTTACATTCGGATCAATATCGCCAAATCAGATTAAAAGTCCAGTAGTAGGTTTCGAAATTCGTAAATCATAAGTTATGATGTATGATGCATAACAAACGTTTATTTGTATCACAAAATTTACGATAACACATATATTGAGTTTTTTTTTAACGGCATTCCGAACCAGAGATAGTAAATTCAGCCGACTATTCAAAAGCACTTGTTAAAAGACTACCTGAATCTTGAACTGCATGCATATCCTTTTTTTGATATCTCGTATTGACGCCATATACTAGGGTGCCAAATTCAATTGCAGTTTACGAGCTTATTATTAATATAAAATATCATTAATGTCCAAGCGTAGTGGTGTTTGGTACAGGATATTTAATAATAGAATAATAATTTAGAGAATACCGGAAAGCAAGTATTGATTGGTTGACAAGTAGCATGATTGAACTAGAGAATAGTAGTATCGATGAGCATCGCTAGATAGCGCCGGAAGTCGGAGACCGTGAGGAATTTTCATTGCAAGAAGGTAGTAAAATAATGTAGAAAATCAGAAACGTGAATCATATAATATTCGCGTACATACACCTGTTGTCTGCATTCCTTTCGCTATGATGAATTATTAATTAATAATATAAAACTAAATAAACTGACGAGAGCGCGTGTGGTGACAAGATAGATATCTTGCTATGTAACGGCTACTACTATTTGTTTATCTTGAATGAGAACACAAACCATTTGGTACTCGGTACATGAGAAGGTTTGGTCACGCGAGATATTTTCCTGGTGAATTCAGAATTTGTCTGTATAATGTGGTCGGGAAAATTACTTTCAAATAAAGGTATTGCCGACTCATCTAAGCCTGGACGAGGTAACAGCAAAACAGTTTAACGAATATATTTAATTCAAGATAATAGATACCATGACAAGTCAGTGTAATACTTGTTACGTAACATTTTCCTTTTAATGAAAATAGAAACTGCTGAGTTTCCTTGCTGGTTCTTCTCAGTACAATTAACTTTCCGAGTTGGTAGTACAGTCTTGTCCTACGTGATATAAATAAATCACTTAGCATGTTCATTGGCTTTGGTCGAAATTTCCACCAAATCTTCATAACAATCTAAGACTAGCATGGGATCGTTAAATAATTTACTAAAACGTTTAAGTAGCGACAGAATCGAAGTACATACGATCAAGTGATTCAGGAGCTTTGAAATAGTATTCGATCCCACTGTTCCTTAAGCTCACACGGTTCACTAGCCTCCTCATCATTGTGTGCATAGAAATGTATGATGCTTCAGCTAAAATAAATAAAGAGAGCCGAAGCCTAAAAAAGTGCCAAATTGTATGCTGTTAATGTTAGAGGACCTTACTGGGTTATTGGTTAAATTTAGGTAACATCAACAACTTGCAGCTAGACCTTCAAGAGCGATATGAAGGTATAAGTTGTATAAGTAACGCATTTTCTGTGGGTCACAATGTAATTGGTAGAGCCAACCCGGACAATGTTGTACATAATATGAGTTTCTGTCGGGATCCATTCGGCGTAATATCGAATTCCCATTTCTGTTAAATGCAACAACTATGTTCCACCTAAATAGATCGGATAACACTCTTATGAGACATATAGCAATAGACATTTACGTAGATAACAGACGCAGGTAAAAGTATTAGGATTGTTGAGGTACACTACAATGACCAGTTATTAAATTTGAAATCTTACTATAAAACAGTGAAGCTGGCTCCATTCAGTCAAAACGAGACGTAAAGAAGGTAGCCGGCTACGGTATCCACTCTTGTTATTTCGCGGTTTCAATGTTACCCGAAGTGAAACTTTTCTTTCAAAAGTTATGGAAACTATATAAGTACCAAGTGACATTCTAAATGAGACGACTACTTACTAGCCGGTATGACAAAGGAAGTGTCATAGTTTTCGTAGTTAAATGAATTTCATTTTGATCGATTATGCTTGAAATATAAATAAGAGCGAAATCATTAACAGTATTCAGTATGAAATACCTACGCTGTTTTACAACGTTTTACGAATACGTTTATTTGCGCAGTTCGTTGGACACTAATAATGTTGTTAGTTTTTGTTATTGGATTAGATTCTTAGATTAATGCCTTTAAAGCCCGAAATGATTCACAATTCCGAGATTAAAACAGCTTAGAGTACCTACTAATCGGTTGTGGTCTGATAAAATACGTTTAATGAAGTTTTCCGTCTAAAAATCAGTCCCAAGTCTTGTGAACTGATAGTCAAATTGTTTTAAGTTGGCATAAATCAGAAAAGTAGCTAGGTACATGTTAGCTACGTGCCCTCAAAATTTTAGTTCGATTCAAAATTAAAGTTCGATTCGTTCGACGACGTTCGTTGGATCGGAAGTCGGAATTAGTAGATTCTCATATTAGATGAATCAAGCGTCCAGAGTTCTAACTAAAGATTCAGTACAGTGGCTGATAGTGTTGATGATCGTTAGAACAAGACTCAAACTCAAACCTCTTTGGCCGGGGAGGGTCTTTCAGACATGTCGTCGGTCTTCCGAACATGTCCTCAGATGCAATATGATCAGAAGTATCTACATATATTGTAGATGTATTCAGTAATGGTGGATCAACGCTTGGTTGATGTTAAGTGTGTTTGGCAGCACAGCTCAGTTTAAACTTACCACTATTGCCTTAACTTGGTAAGCAGCCGTCAGAGCTATCGAGAAAATCAAGGAGTGGACCCAGAGTTTGACCACGTTATTGTAGTCCCTGTTGTTGGGGAGTGTCGCGACGATTGATCGCGAATAGAAGGCAAAAGAGTTCGACCATGTTATTGTAGTCCCTGTTGTTGGGGAGTGTCGCGACGATTGATCGCGAATAGAAGGTAGAATAAACCACCAATATAATACTAAGTACATTACTTTAATTATTACTTGTCAAATACTCACTAGCTAAAATGACTCGAGTCTAGAGCCGTAAAGATATAGATTTGTACTCGTGCCTAGTCTATGGGTTTGAAGTGCCAAAGACAAGTATACCTAGTCTATGGGTTGACGTGAACACAATTTTCCCTTGCCCGCCAATTTATCACGTACTGCGAGCCTGTATGGAGAAGCTAGTTTTAGAAACCTTGCTGGTGAGTGCTAACTTTAGTTATTTATGCCGATTATTTACTTTCCGCTATGAACGTTAGGTGAGTGCTAACTTTAGTTATTTATGCCGATTATTTACTTTCCGCTATGAACGTTAGGTGAGTGCTAACTTTAGTTATTTATGCCGATTATTTACTTTCCGCTATGAACGTTAGGTGAGTGCTAACTTTAGTTAATTATGCCGATTATTTACTTTCCGCTATGAACGTTAGGTGAGTGCTAACGTTAGTTATTTATGCCGATTAATTACTTTCCGCTATTAACTATTTGTGGATAAACTGTATTACGTGTCCAATGATAACTTGCTTATGATGATATAGTTGCAGTTCGCTATGAACGTAAATCGTATGTGATAGGTTAGCGAACACGTGGCCACGCGTTTCACTATTAGCTAGATTAAACACTGAGTACTTAAGTCAATAAGCCAAGCGAGCGTGGTGCAGCGCCCATACGACAGCCTTACGCTGAGATAGGGTAGGAAGCCGGTTGGCTTGAGACTGCGTAAGGCGCGCTCCTGGGCGAGCGTGGTGCGGTGCTCATAACAACAGCTATAAGCTGAGGGTTCGGCCCTGTATATGATGGAAGCCGGTTGGCTTGAGACTGCGTAAGGCGCGCTCCTGGGCGAGCGTGGTGCGGTGCTCATACGACAGCCTTATGCTGAGATAGGGTAGGAAGCCGGTTGGCTTGAGACGCGTAAGGCGCGCTCCCAGGCGAGCGTGGTGCGGTGCTCATAACGACAGCTATAAGCTGAGGGTTCGGCCCTGTATATGATGGACATGGGACGCTGCATACTCTGCGCTCTGCTGCTAATGTATTCCCTTCCGATTAGGGACGGAAGGTGGTGACTTCCTGTGTGTTGTCATCAGGGCATTATAGGCATGATAGACATGTAGACGTAGTACCTTCAGTGCCAGCCATAACGCTGGCAACGGGGGTATGAATAGGGCTAGCCGGGCAGGCGTTGTCATAACGACAACGTCTGCCCGGCTCTACTTTAAATTACAGAAGTACGGGTCAATTAGGAGGTATGGGACCAGACTAACAGATTGACAAAGGCGAAGCAGATGGATGGATTAGATCAGGCTGACAATTCTCTATGAGCAGCCAGACATTTGGGATTCATGTAAGTACATAAACAATTACTCACAGATATATACATATACTTGACGACTCGTCCATTAACCCCACCTAAGTACATATAATATGGGACGTTTCGCCACAACTTCTTCAGAATAGTTGTGATTTGAAAAGTCGATGAAACGAAAAAGCGACACCAAAAAGATACAAACATATTCATAATAGGATTTAGCCTGCGAGAGAATGAGATAGAATCATCATCATCACTACAGCCTATTAACGTCCCACTGCTGGGCACAGGCCTCCACTCTCATAGGAGAGCGGGAATTAGAGCTTAGACCCACCACGCTGCTCCAATGCGGGTTATACAAGTTATATTTATCTCATTCTCTCGTAGGCTACTTTTCTGAAGCTTCACTTCTGCCGTGTGTGAATTGCACACACACACTTTATTTTTATAATTTATTTTTTAGCCGATGACGGCAAAGTCAAAAGGAAGGGCTATGATTTTAGCAGTATATTTAAGTAAGTAACATTTGTTGTTTACTTGCTGAGTAAAGTGCGTAATTTGAGTAAATAAAAAATCTAAGTTTTTTGGAAGAGAACGGACTTCCTTGTGAGATTTTGTAACATTTCAGTTACAAATAAAAGACGTCATAATTAAAACCCGTTTTCTTATTATTTACCTCACAAAAACTTATGTTTTAAAGTTGATTTTAGGAAATTGTCGTAGTTTTTGAACATCCGGTATCCGGCCGGATATTGCGTTACTATCCGGTATCCGGCCGGATAGTAAATTTACGCCGGATCGGCCGGATAACGGATAGTTACCAGATATCCGTTTCATCACTAATACTTACACAGCAATGACACCGGCGCAATCCTTTTCAGCACCGAAGAAGTCTTTCCTCAATGTATGCTTGTAATAGTTCAACGATGGCATAGATGGCCTGAAACGTTAAATTAAAATACCATAATAGCACCGTAAACCGCGTGCTGATTGAAATCGTAATCTTTGGAACCCTTTAAATCTAAAAGATCTCCCTGGCGTAGTAGTAAGAGTCTAAACAGACGTACTGCATTAGGACTGCATTCCGACTGCAAAATTGCAGTTTCGAAGCTGTTTTTCTGCATAACCGCAAAGAACTGCATTTGAACTGCAATAGAACTGGACAGCAGCTTATTCCATTCCCATTAGGACTGACCGACAGCTAGCGAACAGCGCAGTCGGTTTGCAGTTTCAATGCAGTTATGTATAATAACTGCAACAAAACTGCAATTTTGCAGTCGGCGTGTGGAACTGTGGACACTACCGCAAAGCGATGTAGCGTTCCGGTACGACGCCGTGTAGAAACCGAAGAAGAAAGATGTGGAATGCCCTTCCATCTTCCGTTTTCCCCTCCAATTTTTATATTGTTAGCTTCGAATCAAGGGTGAATAGGCATCTTCTAGGCAAGTGCGCTCCACATTAGGTTGCATCACCACTCTTGCCAGCGAATCTAATTGCCAAGCGCTGATCTAAATAAATAAATAATCAAATAGGGTTTAATATATCTGCCATTATACATGATGATGCAATCAAACAGGATAGCTCACTGGTCGCTACCATCTTTGAATGCATCAATACTTAAACACTCGACATGAATGCATCAACACTCAAGGGTTAACTTTTAGTGGAATAAAAACATTTAGGGGTATGGGTTTAATATATTTACATAACACATGATGATACAATCAAACAGGTGAGCACCATCTTCAAATGTATCATCCATACTAATATTATAATTGCGAAAGTGTGTCTGTCTGTCTGTCTGTCTGTCTTTCTGTCTGTCTGTCTGTCTGTCTGTCTGCTACGCTTTCACGGCCCATCTGTTCAACCTATTTTGATGAAATATGGTACAGGGATAGGTTGTATCCCGGGGAAGGACATAGGCTACTTTTTATCCCGGGAAAATTCAAGATTTCCCGCGGGAATCAAAAAAAATTATCTCTTCAAACGATTTTGATTAAATTTGGTATAGGGATAGGTTGTATCCCGGGGAAGGACATAGGCTACTTTTTATCCCGGAAAATTCAAGAGTTCCCGCGGGAATCAAAAAAACCGTATCCACGCGGATTAAGTCGCGGGAATCATCTAGTTACCTATAAGTCAAGGGCTAACTTCTAGTGGAATAAAAAATACACTCATAAAATTACTTTAATTTACTGAACATTACTTACCTGTGTGGAGTTCCGTCTTCTCCCCGAAAGACCCTCTCCACCTCGCTGGCATCGAAGACGAAAAGCATGTCTGGTCTACCGAGTAGACCGGCCATCTTGACGCACTTGCCATATTTCTCGCGCAGGGACAAGCATACTTTGTCCACGTGTTCTACTGAGTAGCCTCCTGAAAAAAAATATGCATGTACTTACCTATATTTTTTTCTATTTTTTGTTAGCAGGTACTTATATGAGGATTTATTTTATATGTTACTAGCTGATGCCCGCGACTCCGTCCGCGTGGAGGTATGAAAAATAGATAGTAGCCGATTCTCAGACCTACTAAATATGCATATTAAATTTCATGAAAATCGGTCAAGCCGTTTCGGAGGAGTATGGGAACGAAAATTGTGACACGAGAATTTTATATAGGGTAAAGGGAGGTATTGGTGATATAAGTAAGTTGGTGATAGTTTTTTAACAAAATACCACACTGTTTCCTAAGCAAGCACATTAAGGAGACAGCGCTAGCAAGGTGTTGTAAGTATGAGAAGGATAGATACATATTGCGCGCTCCGCTTCATCGTTCCGGGTTTTACGGCCGGTTTCTGAATTGAGAATTTCATGTTGAGTCTGTCTCAAATTTTTGTTTCTGGATTGATATTGTGTAAGGTTTGAGAGTTGGAACTTGCTGTTTATGCTTGAATGCTTAATTCAGAAACCGGCCCAATATCAATTCAGAAACAAAAATTTGCTTAATCAGCCCTTAAGTAGTCTTTGAGACGGACTCAACATGAAATTTTCAATTCAGAAACCGGCCGTTAGTAAACAAACTTTATTAAAAATTGTGCGTTGGAGACGACATTTTTTTGTAAAAGAGGACTGCGCTTGCGTATTTTGTTAAAATAAATTAGTATAATTAGTTTTTCAGGTTAAAAACTTATTAAAATCGTTTATTAAACTAACGAACATTAAAATATAGCTATTTATGCAACTGTATCGTAATGAGGGTCATTTTAATTCGAGTGCTGTTTTTTGATACGAGGCCTGCCGAGTATCAAAATAGGATAGTACGAGAATTAAAATGACTAATTACGTACAGTTGCATACAAGATTTTATCTACGACAAGGACGTCTTTGTAATTTCTTACTTTATAAATTAATAAAAAAGTCAAATCAATCTAATGCCAGAACCCAGAGCCGCTAAGCTATAGGTATCCTATTTATGAAGATAACCATATCGATACAGCTACGACTCATAACGATACAGCTCCCATACAACGAACTGTATCGTTAAGAAAAGCAAACACGAAAGAGGGTTCAATTCGATATAGTTGTCAAATTCGAAATTGGAACTTTTCGATGCTGGAGTAGATAAAAGAATTAGTGAAGTCGTGAATCAGTCAAGGTAAGTTTTTATTCCTTAGGTTGTGACCGTTGTTACTTAGTGTTTTTGCCAACATTTCGAATACGTTTTTGATAGGTTTAAATTAAGACCTGTTTTTGTTTCTCTTAAAAAATAAACTAGAGAAGTAAATATACAGTTCGAAAGGTATTATTTTGAGGAATTCATGAAAGTGTTTTATTTTGAAATTGACGTTATTTTTTTTTTATCACCAAATTACCTATACAGGAATTTTGATATCACCAAATAACCAATTTTGTTTACCTCTAGGTTGGCAATGGAGGAAAAGAGCAAATATAGAAAATATAACCAGCAGCAACTTCAAAAAGCCGTTAATTTAGTAAGAAATGAAGGCAAATCCATATATAAAGCTGCTAAGGAAGCAGACGTCCCATGGAGCACCTTGAAGCGTTACTTAGAGAATGAAAAGGATTCTGTAAGAAAAATGGGGAGGCCTTACGCATTACCTTGTGATTTAGAGTTGAAGCTTTACAATTATATCATTGAAATGCAAGAGTTGGGTTTTGGACTTACCGTTTATCAAATTAGAAAATATACTTATGATCTTGCAGAAGTGGCTGGTCGGGAAATTTTTTAATAAAAATAATATAGAAAATGCTTTTAAAAAAAACAGGCATTTGCCCTTTAAGCGGAAATGTTATTCCAAAAGAATCATTACGACCCTCAACTTTAACTGACACAGCACCTGCTGCAGTACTTGATTCTGCAGCTTCGGCTTTGGCTGACACAGCATCTGAAACTTCTTCTTCAAGTCCAAAACTCACAGTGGAGCACATTTTAAAAATACCCAAAGCTTCAAAATGCCCAGAGAAGTCAAGAAAGAGAGATTCTAGTGCAAAATGCTTAACGATGACAAGTTTATGTCAATGAAAATAAAGCACACAAAAACCTTCAGCCTCAGCCCTCAACATCAGGCAAATTATAATGTTCAAAAAGCAAAAAAAAATGAAATCCAAGAGATAGAAGATGATTGGGAGTGTGGTTTTTGTGAGGTCTTTTACTCAGCTGATTTTAAAAAAAGGAACGGAGCCAAATGGATCCAGTGCTCGTATTGTTTTACGCCATACCACGAAATCTGCGCATCTATCGAAGATACCATCCCGAGATACAACTATATTTTAGATGTGACCGTTGCTTGGAATGAAATTTATTAAAAGACACATTTTTTTTTATTTTGAAATCAAAATATCTGATTTAACAAACAAATCCCTTTTATCACCAAATTTCCTCCCTAGTATCACCAATCTACCGGACTGTGTCGCCAATTTACCTTTGATTTCTTGTGTATTCAATTGAAATTTAACTCAAAATTATTAGATATTTGTTCGGTAAACTATTCTCATTATGTACTTCAAATAATAAACAATGTAATGAAAACAAATTGACTTTTTGCTTTGTTGTCAAAACATACAAAATTAGTTATTTAAATTTTTTATCATCAACATACCTAAGGTATGTTGATGATAAAAAACCTTACCCTATAAGATTTAGTTTAATATTTAGATTGTAGTATAATAAGTATTTGTTTATTTTAGTTTTAATATTTTAAATTAATGTATTTAATATGAAACCTTTTTGTACTTAACTTATCCTACTAATATGTAATACATTTACAATTACTATACTATAATTACAATAGTGAATTACTATAAAAAATAGAAAAAAACCCTAATCTGCCTCCGCCTCCTAAGCCTCTGTGGCGCAGTGTGTAGCGCTGTTGCCTTAACGTGCGGAGGTCCCGGGTTCGATCCCCGACAGGGTCAATTTGGGAATTTATAATTTCAGAATTTTCCCTGGTCTGGCCTAGTGGGAGGCTTCGGCCATGGCTAGTTACCACCCTACCGGCAAAGACGTGCCGCCAAGCGATTTTGCGTTCCGGTACGATGCCGTGTAGAAACCGAATAGATCACTTACCATCAGGTGAGATCGCAGTCAAGGGCTAACTTGTAGTGGGTAAAAATAAATTTAAAAAAAACAAAAAGACCACCCTTGGTTGCCATTGGGCCAAAGGTACCCATCAAGCTTGCAGCATTGCCACGCTGAATGGCGATGGATAGCCTTTGAACCAGGTAGGATATGTACAAAAATACTGATTTCAAAACATTACCTTTCCGTTGTTTTTAAGAATTGCATTTAAGAAAAATAATAGCAAAGCAGTGAACTAAATAATTATTATTATCGTTCAACAAATCAAATTATAGGAACTAGGAAGGTAAGTGCAATCGAAGATGTTTGTCTTAGATATTATAGTGTAATGTTGATTATCTCGTTACTTTCACGTGATAGTTGTGAGAAGAACAACTTTATACGGAGTTTATCTCATTGTAGATCTACTCTCTAGTCACGAGAAGGTATTGTCGGTAGTGATCAAAGAGCTGGTGGACTTTTTGAGAAGGTACTTGATGAAAGAAGATTGTTTATACTTGCTATCTGCAGGTCCTTAACTCGAAAGTATTGTCGTCATAAGTTTTTACATTGGTATAATCGTAATAACTATAGTATTGTTGTGATTGACTTAAATTTCCAATTAAAAAGCCCGTATTATGATAATAATCAGAGCCAACCAGAGTAATTGATTGCGTTCATCACATTCAGATTGAGAAGGGTTTTGGTCTTAGTTCGCTGGTCAGGTGTCTTACTTTACATTCTTTTGAGAATATTATAAGGAACTTAGGAATTAAAGTTTCCTTACAATGTTTCCCTTCACATTTAAACCAAAATATCGTATTTGATTGCTTAAAACGAACAAAGTTAAGTAAAATATCCACCACCACCACCACTACAGCCCATTAACGTCCCACTGCTGGGCACAGGCCTCCACTCACGTAGGAGAGCGGGAATTAGAGCTTAGACCCACCACGCTGCTCCAATGCGGGTTGGCGGGCTAAGTAAAATATAATACGACATAATTCTTTGATGCCTTTGGACCTAGTTCTTTATAATTTGGTATTAATAAAGCAAAACCGAAGGGCCACACTTCCCTCTATGACATGGATATTAAAAGGATGGATGGATGATCAAGTGCTTTATAAAATTTTCCGACCAGCTCCTGTGCTATAATACAAGTAATATAGAGTGAGAGTTGCCACACACTAGCATCCGGCGCGGGTAATGGCTCGAGATAGGTTTCACTGCGGTTAACATGGCAATACCTAGTCTAGAAAAGGGCTTGAATGTCTAGGTACCTAGGTTATCTCCGCAGAGCTAAGTTATTGCGAAAGCGTTAATACATACTACTTACATAGAACTATGCTAGCCTAGTGGTATTAGACTATAATAGACATTCGGTCTCCTCTTCAGATGGCCTGTATGGAGCTTACCCTTACGACGCGGACGTTGTATGATCTATCTCGTTTTGCCAGTAACGTGTTTTCGCCCTAAATAGCCTACATAATATTTTTATTATATTACAGTACTAGCGAATGCCCGCGACTTCGTCCGCGTGGTTTAAGTTTTTTTCCCCGCAGGTACGTACTCCTTAATTTTCCGGTATCAAAAGTACCCTATGTCACTCTCCAGGTCCTCAACTCATATACTACTATACTCATGCAAAAATTCAAGTTGATCCGTTGCTTTGTGGCGGCGTGATTGAAGGACAAACTCTCTATTTACCATCCTTGGGGATAAAATGTTCAAAAACTGTGAATCACGTATTTCTTCATTTCAAACCGAAATTCCAACCAAATACCAAGTTATAACATGAAAAATGACAGATTTTCATACAAAGTTTCAACCAATATTTTTATTCTATAATTTTGAAAAACCGTGACACACGTAACGTACTTCTTTATTTTTTACTGAAAGCCAAAATACCAAGTTTCGTTGATATAACTTGAAAAATATCTTAAGAAATGCAGGACTTTCATACAAACTTTCTTCCCTTATTTCACCCCTTTGGGGGCAGAATTTTCAAAAATGGCGCAACAGGTACTTCTTCTTATTTAACCAAAAGCTCAAATACCGAGTTTCATGGCTTTAACTTGAAGAATGAATGACTTTCATTGCAACTTACAACCCCTATTTCACCCGTTTGGGGGGTAGAATTTTGAAAATCTGTGACACATGTCTTTCTTTATTTTTTACTAAAAGCCAAAATACCAAGTTTCGTTGGTATAAATTGAATAATATCTTGAGAAATGAAGGAATTTTATAAAAACTTTCATCCCCTATTTCACCCCTTCGGGTTTGAATTTTCAAAAATAGTGAAACACGTGCTTCTTCATATTTAACCAAAAGCCCAAATGCTAAGTTTCATGGCTATAACTTGAGAAATGAAGGACTTTCATATAAACTTTAAATCCCTATTTCACCCCTTTAAGGGTGGAATTTTGAAAAACTGTGACACATTTAGGTACTTCTTTATTTTTTACCTTAAGCCAAAATACCATGTTTCGTTGATATAACTTGAGAAATATCCTGAGAAATCAAGTACTTTCACACAAACTTTCATCCCCTATTTCACCCCTTCGAGGGTAGAATTTTCAAAAACTGTGAGCTACATATTTCTTATTTTTTTGCTGGTAGCTCTTATACCAAGTTTCATGAATATAGCTTTAGAAATGACGGACTTTCATACAAACTTTCAACCCCTATTTCACCCGCTTAGGGATAGAATTTTGAAAAATCCTTTCTTATTGAGCCCCTACGTCACAAAAGGAACCTGCTGTCAAAATTTCAAGTTTCTATAACTCCAGCGGTTTAGGCTGTGCGTTGATATATAAGTCAGTCAGTCAGTCAGTCAGGACTTTGAATTTTATATATATATATATAGATAGACGTTAGCGATACTGTCACCGAGTTAGATAAGTTTGGCAGAATGTACGAATAAAATAAACGATCATGTAAGAGGAGGTAGTCGTGTTATTTTGCCAAAAACTTGACGGTCGTAAAGGTCGTAACTAGATTAAGTGCTGTCATTTTAGTTTAGATAGTGTTGAGCAGAATTGGCCAAATTGTGTCAGGTCAAATCTGTTGTACACCATATCTTGTAAACAGCTATATTTGTTTTATATATAGTTTTTTTTTATCTTGGAAGAGCTCCTTAATTTTCCTGGATGAAAAGTAACCTACGTGCTTCCCCGGAATGTAACCTCTCTGTACCGAATTTCATAAAAAATATTTGAAAATATGCCTTGCCTGTCTGGCAAGCTTTTGCACTCATAATATTAGTAAATTAGTATGAATTCGCTTAAACGCTTTACTTAGAGCGTTTTACAGACGACAGAAAGTGCAAAAAACTCATAAACGCAGTATTATTACGAAAAACCGTGACGCACTCAGTAATAAACTGCTAGTGCTAACTTCCTTTCGTTTCGTTGTACCTACTTTTTTAAACACACGTCTTTACCGTCGCTACGAGTTACTACATTAATAATTTTCACTTTCCACGAGTCTCGGTTCGCTCGGGCGTTGTCTTCGCCGGTAGAGTGGTAACTGGTACTTAACCAGCCGGGGTCAAAGCCTAAATCCAAAAAATATAAATTCCTAAATTATTTCTGACTGGAATGGAACCCAGAACTTTCTTATTATGACCCATAGATTTAGGATTGGTCTAACGAGCGAGACCAATCCTAAATCTATGGTATGACCACAATTTTCATTGTTATTGCCATTTTATTATGAAATTATGACTTTTTATTAAGAAGATACGACATTGTAATTTGTAAATAACATTATTTAAATTTTGTTTGACTAGGTAGGTACTTGGGTAATTTATTCATTTTCATGAAATACCTACCAATGTACCTACCTACCTACCCTACCTATTTTTATTATTAATATTGTATTGTACTATATCGATTTGACTTTCGAAGCGCTTTTATAAGTCTATGCGAAGACTAAATATAAATATACAAAATATAAAACCATTGACTTATAGATTGGTAAATCGATAGCCAAAACAACTAACGTGCCGCGGATCGAACCCGGCACCTCCGACTAGACACAGCGCTCACCAGTCACCACTGCGCCAGAGAGGTCACCAGCTGCTATTTCAAAGACTCCAACGGGCACACGTAGAAAGACCTCGCTGGTCGACCAGTTATAATTTTATAATGGCACCGTTAATTTGAAACAATAACCTTGCCCCTATTCCCAGATTTTGTAACGCCTCTTCATCATTATCATTATGAAACTTTCGTCCACGATTTGTATTCAGACCGCAGACGATATTTAGGTAATGTTGCGATCATTGATATGCAATAAATTAACATGGTGTATTTTATAAATCACTAGCTTTTGCCTGCGACTTCGTCCGCGTGGACTAACTATGTACACAAGTTTCAAACCTCTGTTTCCCCCTGAGGTTCGAATTTTCAAAAATCCTTTCTTAACGGATATATCTACGAAAGTCGATTTTTCAAAAAAAATCATATCCGATATGATTTTATTAAAAGCTCGCTAAAGATTTTATTGCTCGCATTTTTATTAAAAGTTCCATATCCAAATGGATATCCACAAAAAAATATATAATTATATGACTATATGACTATATGAAAATTACTGCATTATTATCAAAATATATTTCATTATTTATGGGCGATATAATATTATAACCTGATGCAAAAAAAAAACATTAAAAGAAAAAAAAAATCTTGTCGAACATGCCCTACTAGATTATACCTACGTAAATAACTTAGGAATGTATAAAAAATCAAAACTAATAATCATTTTCATTCCACATCATTCAAACTTACGAATCACGGATTACCTATACCTTTTCCAACAAGAAAATCAGTTATGTGCCTGCTTATTTTAGTAAGTTTAATATTTCATCATTGTCTGTTGCCTCCCAAAATTGATGTAGAATCTCAGCAATGCCTCCCAACCAAAGTTCCAACCATCAGAATTAATTAAGTAACAAGAAATAAGTAAAAATGAATAAAATAAATATTTATATAAAAATTTCCAGACATCAATATACCCACCTTCTATTCCATTAAATATGTACATAATAATTTATTGCGCGAAAAAAACATTTAATTACAATATTTAACCGGTTTTTGGTTAAGACAATGGCCTTGAAAAAGAGATATTTCCTATTTCAAAATCGTGAGAAAACCTGTATGCCCGCGAGAGTTCTTCATAAATTGTTCTCAAAGGTGCGTTATCTCAGAGTAAGAATATGATGAGAGAGTGTGATGTCTGCCAAATGCCAATCCGTAATTGACCAGTGCGGTGGACAATGGCCCAACCCTCATTCTGAGAGGAGACTCGTGTTCATCAGTCGTAACTCGTTAGCCGGTACTAGGTTGAAGTGATAGTGGTTCCGTGGCCAATTCTGTAGACATACGTATAGAATAGTTTTTACTTTTTATCCTAATAAATCAAAGATTTTCCACGAGTTTTTTAAGAAACTTAAATCCTCGTTAACGGATTTTTGGGATAGTCCATACATAACGAAATGGTGGGAGTACAACCGGAACGTGTGAAGTACTTAGGGGTGTGAGCGTAATAACTGCCATAGTACCCCTAACAGGTTGGCCCGCTACCATCTTAGACTGCGTCATCACTCACTATCAGGTGAGATCGCAGTCAAGGCCTAACTTGTAGTGAATAAAAAAATTGGCTTACCAATATAAGGGATGAATCGCCAAGTGTTTCCGAGGAGAGGCAGTGGTTTGGGGCCTGGAACCTCATCCCAGGACTTTACCGAAGGCACCATCGTCTCCAGGACGGATGTGGCGGCTGCATGCGTCGACCTGGTCCTGTGACCCGAGATTTGTAGCGTGGTTTGGCTACCTGTAAGATAATTATTAATTAGTGAGAATTCCTTCGAACAAGAATCAGATAGGTAGTAAATAATTGTGTAAATCTACTTTTAAAAAATCTTCTACAGAATCCTATCCATACTTAGGTATATTATCGTATAGGTACACTACTTCATGATATACTTAAATTAAAATTATAAATTCTAAAGTGCGTCCGTCTGCTACGCTTTCCTGGTCCATTTTTCAACCGATTTTGACTAAAATTTGTACAAAGATATTGAGATATTGCATTCCGGGGAAGGACAGGCCTTTGTTAGTGTTAGTTGCCTAGTTACTTTTTATACCGGAAAATCCAAACGTTTAAGATAGAATAAACACTATTTCTTTCCATCTTCATTCATTCACTAGTCTTTTCTATTTATGTTATATGTTTCGTGTATGCACATGTTTTGGGTTATAACTTAAAACCGATCCTATCATTTAATACCTACCTGAAATGTTGTAGTTATTACATGTTTTGTGTACCATATAAACAATAAACAAATAAACTAGATGATGCCCGCGTGGATTAAGGTTTTTGAAAAATCCTTTTTGGATCCCCGGGATGCAATCTCTATACCAAAGATGGTCAAAATCAGTAGAAAAGATGAGCCATGAAAGTGCAACAGACAGACAGACACTATTATATGCATTATAACATTATTAGATTAGAAGGGATTTTCTCAAGCAATGTACATTCTATCTAAAAAGTTAAGTGTCTAACCTAATTAGCACCTTTCACTATCTAACGTCTAGTCTAGACTTTGTCTATCGTGCAATTCTAGGTCATAAATTAAGACAACTCATAATTTATGATATCATTACAAATTCGAATGAATGCGAAAGTGTGACTGGCTTTTATCTTTTCACGACTCGATTATGGCGAAATTTGGTGCAGAGATATAATCACCATTTCAGATAGAAATACCTTATAGTCGTCGTTGTCATCACCTGATACATGTCCACATCTGGACAAAGGGTTTGCGCCACCTGGATCCAACGGCTCCCTGCCACTCGCTTAATTGTTTTGCCGACCTCCCTGGCGCAATAGTGAGCGCTGTAGTCTTAAAGTGGGAGGTCCCGGATTCGATTCCCGGCAGGGTCAATTCGGGAATTCATAATTTCTGAATTTTATCTGGTCTGGTCTGGTCAGGCTTGGGCCGTGACTAGTTACCACCCTACCGGCAAAAACACACCGGCAAAACAAATGCCGTGTAGAAACCGATTAGATGTATGACGTACCCCTAACTGGTTGAAACGCTACCATCTTAGACTGCATCTTAATCTCCATCAGGTGAGATCGCAGTCATGAACTAACTTGTAGTGGAAAAAAAAAATGTCGTCCTAGTGAACGTTTTCCCCACAATGGATTTTCCTAACAAAAGTTCAATACTTACATTTTTTTTCCAATAACGCTAACCTGTTCCACCAGTCCCTATCCTAATTATCCCCCCGGTAGGTAAAAGTCATTTTTTTTTCACCTGCTGGTATGGATGAATTGAAAATTATTAACTTTCATCCCTACCAAGTTGAATGTGAGCCGGTTTTTTTATGTAGGTACATAAGTACCATTTAAACTTTCTTTTTTTATTGAAATCATTTAATATTGTGAAAATGAAAGGTGGGTGGGTTACTTTATATTAACTCCGTCTCTCACGTAGGTATGCCTCGATACGCTTCCTCGAACATCACCGGTGGAAAGGCATACAAGGTTAATTATTACTTTAAAGATTTAGACGATTAAAGCCGCAAGGTAAAAATGAATCAGTTTCAATGTAAAAAAAAACTGGTTTAGTACGAGTTTGGAAACCTCGAAACGGTGATAGATTTCTAGTGACTGTAAAGACTGATGCACTTTGGCCACGGATTTCTGATCGGTTTGTGACTTTGGCATACTGGACGTCACATTTTCTATGATACTCGCTACTAATACACTAAGTAGGTATCTCAAAGTTCTTTGCGGAATAGCTGAAAACATTATTATCAACTATCAAAGAGATCACGATACGATGGACAGCACTAGGTACTATAAACAATCGAATTAACACAAAATAATACTTATGACATAATAATATGAAATTAGAAATTAGAAATGATATAGTTTTGCAGCGCGTTGGGAAAAAGAAGGAGATTCTTCTAACTGTAAAAAAGAGGAAACTAGAGTACCTGGGTCATTTACTGCGTGGTCTTAAGTATGAACTACTACAATAAATTATCCAGCGCAAGATACAAGGCAAAAGGGGCGTGGGACGGAGAAGGACATCCTGGCTGAAGAACTTACGCCAGTGGTTTAATAAGAGCACCCGATCATTATTTAGAGCTGCAGTGTCGAAAGATCAAGTTGCCAATATGATCGCCAACCTTCGATAGAAGAGGCACCGAAAGAAGAAGAATACTTATGACGAAAATAGACCTAAACTTCCTTATCGTGTTCGCCATTGCATCTACCGACATCTCGGTATGCTCGAAGTTCGAGACATGCAATCTCATAATAAGAGTAGGTACGCTTCATTTCCAACCGCTAATGTTGATTGCAATTGCATAATGCAATAGTCCCCGATTCGTATATTGATTCGCTTCACGGAGTTATTGCTGCTATGCTATATAAACCAGTGCATGATGTAAAGAAAACCACTGTTTACTTTTACACTACTTGTATTTACTTTTTAAGTACACTATTATATAATATTATAGTATTTATAATATACTAAACAGTATAACGAAATTGCAACAACCAATTGTTAAGGAAATACGTTTTCGGACAGGATCAAAGTGAAAACAGTACTCTGCTAGGTTTTTTTATTTAATTTTTATTTGTCTAAAAATATTTTTAAAGGTAAGTATAATAAGTATGGAAATTATACTTATTTATATAATAAAATGCGAAAATATGATTTCTAACTCTTTGCCTGGCCGTTAGCTCTTTCTATCTATCTTTCTGTCTTTCGGCCCATCTGTTTAATCGATTTTTACGTTGGTACAGAGATAACATGCCTGCATAGGGCAGGGACAACTTTTTATCCCGGAATATCACACATATTCCACGGGATTATAACAAACCTCTAGTGTCATCTTCTAGTACATACCTACCTACCTAAATGAAAAGGAAATTTAAATACAATACTGATGAAATACAATCTACAACAAAATTAATGATATCAAATTCGTCATCTTAATAAAAATCTACACGTAGTACCAGGTACGCGCAAATATTTACGAAACACGTATAGGTACTTAATTATTTCATCGTTTTGTAACGCAATATAAAATGAAGAATGCAGTAAATGTCAAGCTTTCATCATAGATCAGAATCTATGTTTGCATAAAAATTAATATGCACTCACATAAATCCGTGATTTCGTCGACAAAAAAATATTTTTTCTTGCACGCAAAATGATGCAGACAATCACTAATAGTAAGTCGAAGCGAAACAGGGGAATACTGTTAATAGGGTCATGAACCTTTTTACTTGAACTAAGTATAAAATATACCTACCTAGGTTCTGGTAGATAATAAATGTGATGAATACCCTCAAATACGCTTTTTGGGTCTTTAATATTCTAATATCCTATGCCAAAAAAAAAAAAGATACGCGCCGAATTGAGAACCTCCTCCTTTTTTGGAAGTCGGTTAAAAAATACGATCAGCTACAATTTTCTCTTTACAAATTTTGACCAATCTTTGAAAAATAATTCTTTTTCAAAGATTGCTCAAAATTTTTGATTATTTTCAGTTTTATTCATATTCATACTCATATTCATATTCATTTATTTTGCATTCCAAAACAATTATTCTTATAAAAAAATTACATAGTGTCAATAGAATATATTATAGTTCGTATTGCAATATTGGAACCCCGCCGGTGGGGCACAGCAAATCAGAGGTAGGAGAGAGAGTGGTAGTTATTAGGAAACGGTAGAGTTCGATATTTTTTTAACCAAGTAGATGATTTAAATTATCAAAAATATTATGCGTTCAGTCTCATATCTTTCTCAAAAACACATTGTAACTTAACTAAGTAAATGTAATTTTATAGTTATTTTTTTGGGCTCAGTGTGCTTAGTGGGAAATTTTGTTCCCATTCGATCCCGATAACGTTAAGTAAGATTTGTATGGAATTGCCAAGCTGGCGTTCGATTAATTCCATATAATTTATTAGTTGTAATTAACTTTGGCGCTCGTCGTGATCAAATACGTAAAAAATCTCCCACTCGGCCTGCAGGTTTAGGGTCTAAAAAAATTAGCAATAATTGTTTACCTCTGTCGGCCCCGTCATTCGCTTGATGTGAACAGACAGTGGTTCTCAAACCGCGTTCACTGAGCCGCCTTGCAGACCACTTCACAACGTAACCTCGACTTTTCATTGTTCTTGCAAATTGCTTGATTTCTGTAAAGGTTGAAAAATAAAGTGCTTTTAAGTGGGTTAGGGTGAAAACATACTATCAACGAACACAGAATAGGTTACAGTCTATGGATAGGACAGAAAGTATTATGGAAAATACGTTTCATCCTGTCACGCCAGTTTCTGCACCTATATCTACAATTAGTTTTTAAGTAATATTATGTATGTTAATGCGGTCTCTTTGTCAGCCAGACAAAAAAATTGCCCTTGGTATGTTTTAGTCCTTAACTGCGCATCAGTCAACTATTAATAACTGACTGACTGATGCGCAATTGAGGGCAAAAACAGATTATAACTAGCTGATTCTTAAGCTGAAGCGGGCTTACTTCGCTCGGGCGGGATTTCTGAATTTCTGAAAATCGTTTATTCTTAGTTCGAGGCCCTACGTAAGATTCGTTTCTCGTTTATAAAAGAGGTTTTAAATTCAAGTATCTTAGAGCACAGATGTAGTACTTAGAGACTCATACTCATTATTATCTCAAGAAAACCCCTGTCATTATGTGATTAATGGAAAAGGGGTCACGACCTTCAGCATTGAAGAATACGACGCAGAGAGAGAGGCTCATTCAGGGATTCTTATAACAAGTATATTCAATAAAATTAAATTGACAATTTTAAAAACCCACTCAGGAACTGAACTGGGAAAATCCTGCATACTGCCGCGCGAAGGTCCTTGAAACTTTTGATTATCTTTTTTACCACCCAAAAGAGAAAGCAAGGCTAAGTACGAGTATATCCTTAGTACGTCATTGGGTCCCTTTAACCTGTATTTACTAGGTAGGTAAGACATAATATGTATAAGTAGATACACAATAAAAAAGATACGCGCTGAATTGAGAACCTCCTCCTTTTTTGGAAGTCGGTTAAAAATGAATTGCCATTGGACTTTCGACCACAACCATAATAATCGATAAAACTATTCTACTAGGTGCTACTACCTGCTGACCCGCTAAACCTACTCAAGGTATTTTATCCTTCAATAGAAAAAGATAAAAATATTAGGTACCTATTAAGGTGTCAAGAACAGGTTTTATATTGAAGTGTTATTTAAGTATTCGTTAAATATCAAGCTTTTAAAATTTCAAGGTGACACAACTTTAGTGTGATGTAAACTTTTAACAATTCTAAAGGTAGAAACAAACTGACATCAGAATATAATTATTTTATTATGTAGATTGCAGAAGATCCATTTATATAACCAGGTAACCATGAGTTATAGAAGCTCCTAAACAAATAGAACAAAAACAAGCTTTTATTTAACTTAAATTAGGTTGGAGCAGTTCACTTCACCCCAATCAAAATTGGGCTCTTTGGAACAAATAGGAATTATAGGTAACTTTGATGACAATGGTAGAGTCAAAACGAATGATAATATTTTTAAAAAAAAGATACGCGCCGAATTGAGAACCTCCTCCTTTTTTGGATGTCAGTTAAAAAGAGGCACCTGTATGTCCTAAAACCGAAACGGTTTTCTACATCAATTCCTAATGAACGTAATAATTAAATGTATCTGTAGGTATGTTAATAATATAATAGGTATGTAGATTGCAGGTAACTAGGTAGGTAGATATGTGAATTAAAATGAAGGCAATTTATTCGTTCAGCTATTCATCAACTCAAAATCAACCGTTTTTTATTCAAATAAACTTTCACAAGTGCTTTTGAATCGTCGAGTGAATCTACCGCTGATTCAGAATGTCATTACATGCTACTTCAACCGCGTAGATTTATGTTCTTATAGATCCCGATGGACTTTTACAAAAAATATTTTAGCGAGGGTCTATAGAGGTAGTTAGTTTAAAAACTAAACGTTGACTTCATCCGAGTTAGATTTTTGAAATTACCTGTTTTTCCGGGATTTAAAGTAAAGTTTTTCCTAGTAATGCATCCTTCTATTCCAAATTTCGTCAAATTTAACCGAATTCGAAAACGGACTGGCCGTTAGAAGGTAACAGAGACACTTTCACATTCATTATATTTTAATAATTTCCTTTCTAGAATTTAGGTTTTAGAAAAATTGTGTGGGAACTCTTTGATTTTCCGGAATTCAAAGTAAGTAAGAAATAATTAGAAGTTAACTTTCCGAAGGTAAAACGACGTCTTGTCATAAGTATGTTTTTAGATACTTCAGCTCACCGTGTAGTAATTGAACACAGTATGTTTCTACCTTTATTGAACAACAATGGCCTTTTTTTTAAATGGCTCAATGTTAATACACATGTTCTGTTTATATACACCACAGAACACTTACGTATTCTGTGGTGTATATAACCAGAATAGTGTGGTAAATTGCATACCAATGATCTTGACGGATAATTCGAAAATAATATAAACTATCCAAGTGTGGATCAGTTTCGCCCACAGAGGGTTCCGCTTAAAAAGAAACAGTATAAAAAAAAACTAATAATAGCTTTCGCAGAGGGTCCCGCAGCTTAAAAAGAAACAGTTGGAAAATAACAAACAAGCTTTTTTCATCAAACTCCGAATGGCACTAAGTATTTCTAACCGAACAGTTTGAAGCAGTCAGAATGGACTGCTTCAAGTTGCAACTGCATAGTGAACTACAGTCTTCTACGTACACACATACACGGACCGCTCTTGCAGTCATAGTCAACAGCTTGAAGCTACCACTGATGACTGCTGCAAACCGCCCGAAGCAGTCGCAATCTTCGGGCGAACTGCTCGAGCAGTCCGTGTATGGCGCCGGTCTAAGATTATTGCTAAGTTAATACGTTAATTAGAGCTTTTCCACGCGAAAAGAAATTATCAGGACTAAATCTATATTAGAGGAGATAGCCGTACTTTTTTGGTAGGTAACTACCGCTAGGCTATTTCAGTATTTGGTGGGTGTAGGGCTCTGCTCTGGTGAGAATAGTGACGGTCTGCCCGCATGCGGCTGGGCAACTGACTACTTGGGCAACCGCTCAAAGACGTATGTGAGATTCTGCGCCACCGTAAGAAAATCGTTTGGCGGTAGGTAGAGCATACCAGAGACTTCTTTTTATCCACTACAAGCCCTTGCCCGCGATCCCTTAGCCCTTGACTGCGATCTCACCTGATGGTCAGGCCGAAGCCTCCCACCAGGACAGACCAGGGAAAATCCAGAAATTTATAAATTCCCAAATTGACCCTGCCGGGGATCGAACCCGGGGCCTCCCCGGGTTTTGAAAAGATATTATCCAGGGACCTAGATAAATACAAGTTCAATCTTAATAATCGCATAATATGGTGGAAATATTCTCGAATTACAAATTATTTTGGTATTACGTTTGTATGGGCAATTCGCCCTCCGCCGGCCCGTTAAGACAACAGCGCTCAACACTGCGCCACAGAGGTCGGAGACTATAAAGAAACTAGGTAATCGAATTCCCCTCGGCGCGGGGAACGAACCGAAACCTCTCATTTATACGACCACAGCACTCATTACTGCGCCAATTAGGCAGTCTTGTAACGATAAAAAAGTGAAAGGGCCGCCAAAATGTGTTCAACTGATCAGAAAATAAGCCCAAACAAGCTAGATAGGCTGTTATTCCTAAATAAACTATTTCTCTTTTTTTATCTAAATTTTAAGAGCTTGGTCGCTTATGCGACTGCGACGCTCTGTTACGACCACAACAATCTTATTAATTTATTATCTACTATCTACTTGCACATATTTATATTTCTATTAAGTAATTAAATGAGATTCTAATTAATTATTCCTAAAACTATATTGAATGCGCCAGTGGTTTTTAAATAAAATACTAAACTAATTACTGAAATAATGATAATACGAGTAATTCTAAAACAAGAGCTTTTATAGTATTAAAATAATACAAAACCGAAGAAAAGAAGAACGTTGAAATAATACTGCTTTAAGTGATCGTAGTAAGCCCCTAGTCCACTTTAGAACGCTCGTCTACTCAATGAATGAGAAGGTTGAAGTATGCTGTAATCCTAAACCACCACATAGTTCACCACACTGACCCAATGAGTTTTGGCAGTCTTTACACACCATTTAGAAAATCATGGAAAACTCTCAGGCATGCCAGTTTCCTCACGTTGTTAAATTTCTTCACCGTTAAAGCAAGAAATATTTAAAGCATTTAAAATGCACAAACTCGAATACAATTTAAAACCAGTAGATGTAAAGGAACGAAACTTTTGCAATTTTATTTTCGAAAAGTTTAAGAGTACAAACGGCCGGTTTCTGAATTGAGAATTTCATGTTGAGTCCGTCTCAAAGACTACTAAATGGACTAATTGAGCAAATTTTTGTTTCCGAATTGATATTGGGCCGGTTTCTGAATTAAGCATTCAAGCAAAACCAGCAAGTTCCAACTCTCAACCCTTACACAATATCAATTCAGAAACCAAAATTTGCTCAATTAGTCCATTAAGTAGTCTTTGAGACGGACTCAACATGAAATTCTCAATTCAGAAACCGGCCGTTTGTACTCTTAAACTTTTAGAGTAAATTAGAGCTTAACTTTGTATTCTCTATTAAATCTATACTAATGTTATAAGTCCAAAAGTTTTGCATGGATGGTTGGATGTTTGTCACTCAATCACGCCAGAACGGCTGAGCGGATCTGGATGAAATTCGGCACAGAGATAGATTTTAGTGTGGAATAACTCATAGGCTACTTTTTAATCCGGAAAATTAAAGAGTTCCCGCGGGAACCAAAAAACCTCATTCCACGCGGACGAAGTCTCGGAAAATTAACGACGAAGTTTTTAATTTTCCGGGATAATAAGCCAATGTCCTTCCCTGGGATGTAAGTTACCACTGACCGAATTTCGTCCAAATTAGTTAAGCAGATGGGCCTTGAATAGCAGACTGATAGACAGACACACTTTCGAATTTATAATATTAGTATGGCTTATAAACTAGATTTACTTAAAAGTTTCTTAATCATAACCCACCTTTTATTTAAATTACACTTCATTAATTATTACTTGTTTCACAAAGTTATCAGTAGGTAAATACGACGTTTTCACGCTTCACAAAAACGTCGTTTTTAAAAGTTAAAAAAATAATGTTAATTACTTTAAATAATGTTAGTGAAAAGTAAAATGAGTAAAAATAATACCCACCTCTTATTTAAATTATCCTATGGTTAACAAATATGATCACAAAGTTATTAAAACTACGTTTTTACGTTTCACAAAAACAAAGATTTTTAAACTTTCTTGTAGTTAATACACATACGAAAAAATGGTAACACACTTTCGCGCAATTTATTCGGAAACACTTGCGATGTTTTTTTCTGTATTATTTGTTCCGCGCGCCGCGACCGTACTGGCGGTAGATTGTACCGGCTTCCCGCAATACCACGGCCGCTTGCTTTTCCCAGCACGTATGACGTTTCCACCGCTATGCCTACGTTTTTTTACGACCTCCGTGTTAAGAGCGGGAGGTCCGGGATCCCGGCAGAAGCAAAATTTGCGATTTTATTAACTAAAAAGTTCTTTTTAATACAGTTGCTCAAAAAGTGGCGTATTGCAGGGACGTATAGCGTTCGGGATGTGGGCTATTACAGACTCGTGTTTTTTTTTACCTTTCCCGAACTCGTGCGTTCTCTTTCCTAACTGTCAAAATAATGTCCATTAAAAAGAAAAACCAACCATGAAGTTTTTACTAAAAAAAATCATAGAAGTTTTTATGATTCATGCAAATACGTATATTTCTAAAAAGAAGCTACTAATTTGTTTTGATTGAAGGAGTTTGGTTAGGTTTCATTTCATTTCATCTCATTAAATTTCATTTTCATTTCATATCAATAAAAAAATTCTACTGAAGACTTGGCTGTATGGGCATAGTTCCCTTTGCCTACCAGAATGGGTGAAGAAAAAAAAAACTCTGCTTATATATTCTACGGTTGGCGCCATTTTTCAGAAATTTTCTTTGCGAATCTTTTTTTAATTTCGACCCTAGTTTTTTTGAATTAACACCACCGGAACTCAGTATAATTGCACAAAATGCTTCGGAGAACATTTTACCGGAAAAGTCAAAAAGTCGCTACATATCTACATACGACGAATTTATCGCGTGGAGAGAAGAGAAAAAAATAAATAGTTTTTCAGAAAATGTTATGTTGGCATACTTCTCCGAACTCTCAGCATAATTAAAACCTACGTTATGGTCGAGGTTTTCGATGGTAAAAAGTATGCTTAAAATAAGGAACAACGTGGATATAAGTGAATACCCAAAATTAAATGCTTTCTTAAAACGACAATCAGACGGTTTTACAAGTAAAAAGTCGAAAATATTAACATCGAATGAAGTGGAAAGGTTTTTGAACGAAGCTCCCGATGATCATCCCGATGCCATTGTATGACAAATACTTATACATGAACAATCATACGAAATTAATAATAGTTTGGCTCAAACAGTAAATATGCAACCTAAAACTTCCCCAGTTAGTTTAAAAAACTGTACCAATTTCAATGTATATGTGAATTATAACTTTTATAAGAAATAAATGTTATGTTAGTTGAGTTTATTGTGTTTTTATTATTTTATTAAATTGCTTCATTTTTTCGCAACTGTATTAAAAATAGTCGTTCAGTACACGTGCGGAACCGTCATTGCAACTTGTTCGACTGTCAACCCTCGCCTTCGGCTGCGCCTCGGCTCGGGTAGACATTTGTCGGAACTCTTTGCAATAACAGCCTTTCCACACTTGTAATGAAATATACTATTATATATAGCCCACCTTTAATTTAAATTCTTTTCGCACAATTTATTCGGAAACACTTGCGATTTTTAACCGACTTCCAAAAAAGGAGGTCCTCAATTCGGCGCGTATCTTTTTTTTATGTACATATTATTTGTTCCGCGCGCCACGACCTCCCGTGGCGCAGTGGTGAGCGGTGCGGGTTATAAGTGGGAGGTCCCGGAATCCCGGTAGAGTTAATTTTGGGATTTTACTAACTAAAAGGTTCATAATCATAACCACCTTTATAAAACCACCTTTACTTAAAATTTTGCGATATTTTGCGCGGGTATCGAGTTAAGCTAAATACATTAATTATAATAATTTTTCACTCATAGGTGTTATTTTTAACCATATTTAAGATGGGTACAATGGAAATACTACAGGTCGCGTTTTTGTTAATTGATAACCAAAAGCACCATAAGGCAGACTGCAAGTTTCACAGCGTTTAAAAGCTTTTGTTTTTAAATTTCAACAAAATTTGATAAAAAAAGGTTTTGAGGCAGCCACTAGCCAGTTTAAAAATTAAAATGCTGTGTCGTTGTAAAATGGAAACGTGCACCCACATACGATTCATCCTATGATACTATTTTCGGTTTACTCATACAATGTTATTCGTTATCTATATTTCTGTTGAAATAAGGTAAAAATACCTTTTGATGGTTGAGGTGATATGTCGGCGCATGAGTCTACTCTCCTCTGTAACTATCTCGTTGGCCTAGTGGTTAGCAAGTTTGACTACGGTTGACGAGGTCCTGGGTTCGATTCCTGGGTCACGCTGTGAGTTTTTATCGAGAAATTTTCAGCGAGTAGCCCGGACCTAATTCATAATTCATTCCAGAACATGGTACATTATAATATAGTTACGAATAACAGATGTTACATTAAAGACAATATATTATTAAGTTCTACAATATCTTCTACCGTAGCCGGTGTACAATTTTCAAGTTAACTATTTCATTATTATAAATTAACTGTAAGTTGTTTTTAATTGTTGAAATTTCAGCTCCGTGCCTAGTAGAGCACATAAATCCGTCGGTTCTGCACTTGATCTCTCTCCGGTCGTGTCGGATTATTACAGTTCTAGTCACTATCAGCGTAAGGTATTAGAGAGGGCACCTGTGTTTGTGCACACTCATACATAAAAACTACCTATAAAGATGTCGCTGGGCCGCCAAAGGTTTTAGTAGTTACTATTCTGTGGTTTTAGTCAGTTTTAGTTCTGTGATAGTACTAAGTTCTAGGTGGTTTTAGTCAGCCGCTGTGACGAAGTGTAAACTTTCTCGCTCATCTCGTAATTCATATAAACTGGTCATAAAACAAAATAACACAAATATGGAATCTCAAGGAGCCTCAAGGTAAACTTCTAATTATGACTTTTAACACTGTTTATAATATTTATTATGATTGTGATATACCTATGAGGTAGGAGGTACACTAAAGTGCTAAATCGTCAATCCGAATACCTATTGTTCATTAATCAAAATGATGGCCGCGACTTCACGGGGAAGGAAATTAGAGACTACTTTTAATCTTTTTTTCCAATACAATTCCCTTTACTGCGATCTCACCTGATGGTAAGTGATGATGCAGTCTGAGATGTTAGCGGGCTAATCTGTTTAGGGGTGCGGCAGTTATGTTTAACCCATACCTCTAATTGTTTCCTCTGCGGTATCTAAACGCTAAATCGACCCAAAGTCGACAAGCTTATCAGTTCGTGTGGAGATTCGTAACTAACAGATTCTATACTCTCCGTTGTGAACTTATGATTTATTTATAGATAGTGGCGCCTCTAACACACGCACAGATCAAGATGTATACCTAGTGTGTATTCAGTGATATTAGGCAACTTAACTATCTTAATGACCGGACGGACGGACGTGTTACTACATAGTAAATATCTGCTAAGCACCAACATTTGCGAGAATAATAAATATACTTATCTCAACTCCAGTTTCAAGTACTATATCCAGCTAGGTATTAGGCGGTACATAAGTACCTAAGTAGTTGCACAATATCCTGTGAACGTATAAAAATTCTTCCTACTTCTAATTACTAACTTAATTCTACATACCTACTTCATTTAAGAATATACCTATACCTACGTAATAAAAAATTCTAGCTACGTACCTACGTAGGTATCTAAAAAAATTAGAGACTAAACTACGACTAAGGCAGATCCATAATATATAGGTTACAGGGAAAGACATACATCCGGCTATAACCCGGAAAATCAAAGAACTACTTACCCCGGATCGCGGATATTAATTCTTATAGTTTAAAATAAATAAATAAATCGTTTATTTTCGATCATTTTAAAGGTAGATAGGTCACATAGTTCGAAGAACCGATAGACGTTGGAATTCCAAGGTGTAAGGTGTAAGGGGCCCTTCCTTACCCGTGATCCCTCCCGTAGTCCCTGGAAGAGGTATTTAGGGTGTTTTTTGTTTCTCGAAGAGAACGGTACCTTCCAGGAACTACGGGAGGGACTACTATTCAGATTCGGCAGGATAGTATTTTTCGGAGGGACTACGGGTAAAAAATACCCCCCAAACACATCTTCCAGGGACTACGGTAGGGACCACGGGTAAGGCAGGGCGTTGGCAAACCCCTCCACGAGGTAAATAGACGACATCACAAGAACGCGGCGTGTGAAAGGTGCCTTCACACTCTCTACAAGTCCAGCAGTGGACGTCTGTCGGTTGACGACGATGACTACGACGACGATAGAAACGGCAAAAGAGCGCAAGCACAGAAAATAGTCCAAAGGCACACTGTTATCTATGCGTTTGCGCATCGTTCATCCGATTGAATTGAAACTCTGTACAGTTGTTGTTGGCACTAGCGTGAAAGTTTCACTCGGCTCGTGTGTTGCTTTATATAACGTGGGCATTAGGTAAATAGTGTAAATAAAACAAATTGGATTTCTTAGTAAATACTTACATTTATTTACAAAAATCGTATTGAATAATAATTATTATGGATAGGTTTTTATGGTGAAATAAAATGAAACACTAAATAAAGGCAATGTACCCACTACATAAAGGCCCCCGTTATCCAACAGAGATAATGAAGATGGGCGGATAGTTTAAAATGGTTATCACACTTAAAACTTACAAAGGACGTGGATTTTAGGCGTTTTGGACCCTCTATTTAGTAATTACTTAGTCATCCTTAATATTATAAATGCGAAAGTATGTTTGTTTATTGGTTTATTTGTTTGTTGGTTTGTTCTTCAATCACGCCACAACAAAGCAACGGATCAACGTGATTTTTTGCATGGGTATAGTCGAGGATCTTGAGAATGACATAGGCTATCCCGGTAAACTAAGGAGTTTAAGTGGGAATTCAAAAAAACTTATTCCACGCGGCTGAAGTCGCGGGCATCAGCTAGTAAGAAATAATTTGTTTTCGACAAAGGCATCATCCGGGCTATTCGGCCAAAAGTTTATCGTTCAAGCATGCGCAGGCGCAGCGGTCCGTCGGGCGCGTACATGAATGTGACGGCGTACTCTAGAGGCGCGTGGTGGTACTCCAGCCTATACCTGCGCAGCAACTGGAGAACAGAAACACATTGTTTTAAAAAGTTTGACGACCTCTCACGTCCCTGGGATCCCGAGTTCGCAGGATTTTCGTAGAGCTTTCGGTCATGCAACTTTCTTCGCAATATTTTTCTTTAACGGTACAGCAAGTAAGTATATATAATAATAATTGCTCAAAACGCAAATTACCCGAAAAAGAAAGTGCGTGCCCAAAGATCGAACTACCGACCTACTTTCACCGGTTTGGTAATAAGGATAATTAAGTATGTGGTGCAAAATATATACGTACTTACACGTACCTACAAAAAAACTTCGTCTCCGTATCTGACCTAATTGTGAAGATCATTAAGTAAATAACACAGTCGGCTGAGAGAATCGGCGACTTTTTTTTAACCACTACAAGTTAGCCCCTGACTGCGATCTCACCTGATGGTAAGTGATGATGCAGTCTAAGATTGTAGCGGGCAGTTATAATAAACCCATACCCCTAATCGGTTTCTACACGAAATCGTACAGGAACGCTAAATTGTGTTTTACCATACCTTAGCTAAAAGGACTTAAATCTCCAGGTCAGCTAATATCTGTCCAAAGCAGATCCCTCCTTGTTCCAAAGCCGTAGAGAAGAAGAGCAAACATCTCATTCAACAGTAGAGGCGAAATTATATTTTTAGCTTAGCTTAGCCAGAAAGACTTGAATCTCCAAATCAGCGATCTCCATCCCCAGCAGACCCTTGCTCCAAAGTCGTAGGGAAGAGAAGCAAACTTCTCATTTTTTGGCGAATCACCGAAAACTAGTAGAGACAGAAATTATGTTTTTCCCTACCTTAGCCAAAAGAACTTGAATCTCCAAATCAGCGAATCTCCGTCCCAAGCAGATCCTTGCTCCAAAGCCGTAGGTAAGAGAAGTGAAGTTCTCATTTACATTCGAACAATTGAAGTGAAATTATGTTTTTACTGTAGGTTAGCTAAAAAGGACTTGAATCTCCAAATCAGCGAATCTCCGTCCCAAGCAGATCTTTGCTCCAAAGTCGTAGGGCAGAGAAGCGAATTTCTCATTTACTAAAATCAGTCGAGGTGAAATTATATTTTTCTGTACCTTAGCCAAAAGGACTTGAATCTCCAAATCAGCGAATCTCCGTCACAAGCAGCCCCTTGCTCCAGAGCCGTAGGGAAGAGGAGCGAATTTCTCATTTACTAACGATCAGTCGAGGCGAATTTTTTTTTTCCGTACCTTAGCCAAAAGAACTTGAATCTCCAAATCAGCGAATCTCCGTCCCAAACAGATCCTTGCTCCAAAGCCATAGGGCAGAGAGGCGAAGGGGTGCAAACGGCCAGAGCTCTCCAGCCAGCGCTCAGGTCTGAACTCGTCAGGGTCGGAGACGAATTGCTCCATATTCCCTGTCACTATGGTTGGGAATACCACTTGTACCTGAATGAAAATAAAAATAAATTTACATTCATAAAGTCCTACCAGGTGATGCCCGTAAGTCCGCCTGGATTAAAGTTTTCAATAATAATTAGTTAAATAATATCTATACTATCTACATTCTATACTAATATTATAAATGCGAAAGTGTGTCTGTCTGCTACGCTTTCACGGCCCATCTGTTCAACCGATTTTTACAGTACCTACAGGGATAGGTTACATCCCGGGGAAGGACATAGGCCCGGACATTGATATTATCCCGGAAAATTAAGGAGTTCCCCGGAAATAAAAAATACTTAAACCACGCGGACGAAGTCGCGGGCATAAAATTATTAAAGCATAAAGTAACACTTTTATAAGCCTACCAGGTAATGCCCGCCTGGATTTAAGAGTTTCATTAAATTTTTTTTTTTTATATTTTATAAACAAGCTTTTATCGTCCGCCATATTGAATTTAGTGCGCTGTCATTTAATTTTGCGTATTTTTCTCAGCAAATCCTTTCAGTTGAAACCCATATCATGGGAGTGCCGTATCATGAGTAAAACCAACATGCCGCCCTATCTGGGAGTATGCTATGATGGATTTAGAACTTCACTTAGTTCACCATGCATTGGCATCCAAACCAAACGTGTATGCAAAATTTCAGCTCAATCGGTTGGGGATAACTGTTTTAGAATTCAGTTGCTAGATTATACTACCTAAACAAACATAGTAAAAATTACAAGTTAACTAAATTGAGCTTGTAAGAGGAAATCCTTTTAAAATTTATAGTATCTTATGACCATTTCCTGGAAGTAAGCCCTCTATGCCAAATTGCTTTAGATCAGTACTGTGTAGCGTGTGGCAGTCTTTACATACCTACACTCAGAGGCGTCTTTACCTATGGTGCAGGGTGTGCGTTGCACACGGGCGCAGCGGTCCTAGGGGGCGCCGAGCGCCGCTCGCTGCGGAGCCCCAATCGGCGCGCGCGTTGGCCGGCCGCGGCACTTTCATTAAAAACAGCTCCTCTTTGCATACATTTTGTGTAGCATCTGGAGCTCTTCTTATGTACTTACTTGTGTTGTTACTTGTACCACAGCTTTTACTTTGTACCCATTCCATTTTGGCCGCGCGCTTACTAGGGGGCGCTAGGGTAATGTTTGCACACGGGAGCTACATGGGCTAGAGACGCCTCTGCCTACACTAAATGACGCTACTCGTATCATATTATGAACGAATCCCAAAGTAACATACAATTTATACAGATTCTGAATTGTTGTATCGAAGTTTTCACCACGGAGTACAGTATATGTACAAGTCTCAGATGTAACGAGAAGGGTTACCGGGCCAAAACTAACCCGGAGGAAGATCTTCCTTTTGTTGTGGACGAGCGCATGATATTACCTCATTCGAGATTCCAGAGATTCGAAAATTCGAGAGATATCTCCTACTTACTCCTTTTGGAATGTGGTATCCGCAGATTACGTCGTCTTCTTGAAGAGTTCTACCATTACCGATCACCGTTGAATACATTCTGAAAAATTTGCAGTCTATAATGTTTTTAGTTTACCACATCAACTAAATCCTAGTCAAACAACTATGATACTAAACATACAAGCACAAAAATCATAATACATGTGTCTCTTATAATACGTGATTGTACCACCCAAGGAAATTTTTTTTTGCTCATCAGAGGCCCAATTGTCTAAGGCTTACGGCCGGTTTCTGAATTGAGAATTTCATGTTTAGTCTGTATCAAAGACTACTTAAGGACTAATTAAGGAATTTTTTGTTTCTGAATTGATATTGTGTAAGGTTTGAGAGTTGGAGCTTGCTGTTTTTGCTTGAATGCGTAATTCAGAAACCGGCCCAATATCAATTCAGAAACAAACATTTGCTTAATTAGTCCTTAAGTAGTCTTTGAGACAGACTCAACATGAAATTCTCAATTCAGAAACCGGACATAAGACTCTAAGCAAATAGTAATCGTTTGATACCTTAAAACGTATATTATTTTGTTTAAGGAGTTCATACATGCTTTTTGACGTGCAGGCATCTATGAACTCCTTAAACAGGTCGAGTTATCCGTTTAACAAACATTGAAATGTATAGGTACTAAAATTCTACATCAATGTTAACAAACCATTATACGATTACGATTTCCTAACACAATCGGGGGCTGGTTTGCACGTTATCAAAAACTCTAACACCATATTTTATTTTAATTGCCTGTCCAGCGACTGATCAAGAGTTCTAACCGAACTAGGCTAATTATGAGGACGCGCCCCCGTCAGGTGTGTTACGGACGGCCTAAAAAGTAGTAAATGGGTAGAATAGTAGTGGAAAATTTTAACATGGTTAATAATACCTATAAAAGTTTCCAGATCGATATGCAAGCGAAACTAACGTTGTTCTTTAATCTGCATAACATTCAACCTTCAAAATTTATTGTTAAAATCAGGGACTCTCAAACACATTTAGTTTTAGTGTTTTGTCTCGGTCTAGTTGAAATATGTTGGGTATTTTTGGCATGGATATAGCTGAGGACCTAGAGAGTGACATAGGCTACTTTTTATCCCGGAAAATTAAGGAGTTCCCGGGGGAATTTAAAAAAAACTTAAGCCACGCGGCTAACACATGTGATAGCAGCGACGCTGTCACCGGGTCAGATAAGTTTGTGGGACTATCATTTGGTACATAGCTAAATCCGCGCGGTTGAAGAATGACGTAACTCCTTAGACTGTGACTAGAGTAATAAAAATATCCGCCTCCTCAAGGCCGAATTTTGGCCACGGCGGCCTATCTACAAAGAGATAAGCCATCTGCGCGGGAGATAAGTTATAGTGCACAAGTGTGTGCGCATACACACATGCACTCTCTGTTCCTTTACTCTGATAGCCCAATGGGACGGAAATTCCGACACGACCGGTGAGAGGACAAGCGCAGGATAGACGGCTGATGTTCTTTCCGAGGCACGGAGGTTAAATACCGCTAATATCCTAACTCCGGGCTAGTCATCATCATCATCATCATCCTCAACCGATAGACGTCCACTGCTGGACATAGGCCTCTTGCAAGGATTTCCACACGCCTCGGTCTTGCGCCGCCTGGACCCAGCGGCTCCCTGCGACTCTCCTGATGTCGTCTGTCCAGCGAGTAGGGGGTCTGCCAACGCTGCGCTTTCCCGTGCGTGGTCGCCACTCCAGCACTTTGGGACCCCAACGTCTATCGGTTCTTCTAACTATGTGCCCCACCCATTGCCACTTCAGCTTCGCAACACGTCGAGCAATGTCGGTTACTTTAGTTCTTCTGCGGATCTCCTCATTTCTGATTTGATCGCGCAAATAAACCCCGAGCATTGCTCTCTCCATCGCCCGCTGAGTGACCCTGAGCTTTCTTATGAGGCCCATAGTTAGCGACTCCGGGCTAGTACTGAGCCAGAAATTTCTTGCCAGAAAAATCCAATACTTGTTATGGTCCGACTCGGGACTCGAACCCGGGACCTCGTCAGCCGCAGTCGAACATGCTAACCATAAACTGCATACGCAATAACAAACATTGTAGTTACCTGAAAACTTCCCTGACAAATGCTTTGGTGTAATGCAGTTTGTCCAAGTCGGAATAGCTCAAGGGTTTGCTCGGGTCGGGCAGCACTCTTCTGATCTCATCCGCCATCTTGTCCTGTTGCTCTAACCTGGTCGCCGCTTGGTACAAAATTGAGCATACTGCCATTGAAATCTGTAATTTTTTTTGAATTCCATCAATAAAGAACTGAGAAATAAAAGATAAAAACTACTCTACTTGTCTTTTTGAAACCCATATTCATATAATTATTATTTAATTACTTTTACATACCCCTATTAAAAAGCACCAAAAAAGATCCGTGAATTTCATAAATGGGCTAATAGGTTACGGGATCAGACGAATAATTTTTTAATCGACAGCGTGATGTAAAAGAATTAATCTTTATAATATTTCTTTAAACTTGTTTCATTAAGAAGTTGGCATGACTAAAATTAATATTGTTCAAACTTAGAGCATCAAGATCCTTTCTAATGTTAGAAACGCAAAGGTGTGTCTGCCCATTTTAACTAAATTTGGTATAGAGATAGCTCCACCACCCACCACCACTACAGCCCATTAACGTCTCATTGCTGGGCACAGGCCTCCACTCTCATAGGAGAGAGGGAATTAGAGCTTAGACCCACCACGCTGCTCCAATGCGGGTTGGCGGGCTTTAACGACTATTATCATGTTAGTGATAATAACCGGGACCAACGGCTTAACGTGCTCTCCGAGGCACGGGGGTGCAACACCGCCAACTTCCTAACTCTGGGCTAGTGCTGAGAATTTCTAGTCAGAAAAACCCACCACTTATTATGGCCCGACCCGGGACCCGGGACCCCGGGAACCCGGGACCTCGTCAGCCGCAGTCAAACATGCTAATCACTAGACCAACGAGGCAGTTAGCGACAGATAGCTCAACTCCCTCAAATAGGCAATTTTTAGGGTTCCGTAGCCAAATTTGGCAAAAACGGAACCCTTATAGATTCGTCATGTCTGTCTGTCTGTCTGTCTGTCTGTCTGTCTGTCTGTCTGTCTGTCTGTCTGTCCGTCTGTATGTCACAGCCACTTTTTTCCGAAACTATAAGAGCTATACTGTTGAAACTTGGTAAGTAGATGTATTCTGTAAACCGCATTAAGATTTTCTTACAAAAATAGAAAAAAAACAATAAATTTTGGGGGTCCCCATACTTAGAACTGAAACTCAAAAATTTTTTTTTCATCTAACCCATAGGTGTGGGGTATCTATGGATAGGTCTTCAAAAATGATATTGAGGTTTGTAGTATCATTTCTTTCTAAACTGAATAGTTTGCGCGAGAGACACTTCCAAAGTGGTAAAATGTGTGTCCCCCCCCCCGTAACTTCTAAAATAAGAGAATGATAAAACTAAAAAAAATATATGTTGTACGTTACCATGCAAACTTCCACCGAAAATTGGTTTGAACGAGATCTAGTAAGTAGTTTTTTTTTAATACGTCATAAATCGTAAACCGCAATTTACCTTTCATTCAATCAACTCAAATATTTAAAAAAAAACTTTTAATTTAAAACTTACTACAGGTTTGTACGGAACCCTCGGTGCGCGAGTCCGACTCGCACTTGGCCGGTTTTTTTCAAATTGTAAGGTTGTGTTACCAATAGATCTCTGTGTTTTAAAACAGCTAATGTGAAAAATTCTCAAAGAAAGTACTATACTTTACCATAGAATTACCCAGTTGGAGCATGGTTGCCATTTCACCAGAGATGTGCTAATTGCTAGGTACATTGCTAAGCTATATAGTCCTACCAGATGATATCTATAGTCCTTCTAGATGATGCCTGCGACTTCGTCCGCATGGATTAAGGTTTTTTGATTCCCGCAGGAACTCTTAAATTTTTCGGAATAAAAAGAGGCCTATGTCCTTCCACGGGATACAACCAGTCCCTGTATCAAATTTCCTCAAAATCGGTTGAAAATATATTTTTAGGGTTCCGTACCAAAATGGTAAAATGGAACCCTTATGGTGCGACTTTCTCCGTCAGTCTGTCCGTCTGTCCGTCTGTCCGTCTGTCCGTCTGTCCGTCTGTCCGTCCGTCACACTCGATTATTTCAGTAACTACCATATCGACTATCGACATGAAATTTGGAATAGTTGTGTATATTAGTGGCCCAAAGACACTGGAATTAAAAAAAATTGGAAATTATTTTTGTTCTTATTTAAAAAGGGGGGAAAATCTGAGGGTTGAAATTTAAAAGTGAGATAACTGTACTGTGTGGGGTATCATATGAAAGGGTTTACTTTGCACATTCTAAAACAGATTTTTAATTATTTTTAGTTATGATAGTTTTTAATTTATCGGGGAAAATGTCTAAAAAAATACCGTTCCCCCCCCTTATCTCCGGAGTTTACCAATCGAAAAATTTGAAATAATTATGGTCAATAGGAATTTACGTATATTTTACAGGAAAACTATAGCCAATGCTCTAACTAGCATAGTTTTTTTGATATTAACAATAAACCTCTACAAACAAAGTTAGTCTTGCGGTTCATTAACAAAGGTAATTATTTATTAATAATGGTACGGAACCCTTCGTGCGCGAGTCCGACTCGCACTTGCCCGGTTTTTTTAATCCTGGAAAATCAAAGAGTTCCCACGGAATTAAACTAAACGGAGTTGCATGCATCTAAAATAATAAAATAAAATTAATAATACTATTCACTAACTGTATCAATGCCAACGAGGATGAGGTCTAGCGCCATGATAGTCGCAATCTTTGGGTCACCCTCACTCTCTAGAACTCGCTCGAGCAAGGAGAGATCGTTCTCCGAAGTCACTTTCTTGCTCTTCAAACGCTCCAGTGCTTCGTTGATGTAGCGTGAGCATAATCTGTGAGAATGATTTACAAAAATGTTTATCCTTTCCCGATACCAATTATAATGTATACCAATAGTATCCACCACGACCACCTACAGCCCTCCACTCTCATAGGAGAGGGAATTAGAGCTTAGACCCACCACGCTGCTCTAATGCGAGTCGGCGGGCTTGAGCGGCTATTATGAGCTGTCAAATCACTTACTTGACGAAGAAGTTCACATACAGTTCGCCGTAATGTAGTGAGGAATACGACGCAGAGAGAGAGAGAGTGCCAAATAACTTACTCGACGAAGAAGTTCATATTATTGTTGACGTATTTGACCACAGCGGCGTGGGGAAGTACCGCCAGTATGGTGCTTTCAAGTCGAGCACGGCGACGTTCCGTAGATCGAACTTCGCCGTAATGTAGTGAGGAATACGACGCAGAGAAAGAGAGAGAGTGCCAAATAACTTACTCGACGAAGAAATTCATATTGTTGACATATTTGGTCCACAGCGGAGTGGGGAAGTACCGCCAGTATGGTGCTTTCAAGTCGAGCACGGCGACGTTCCGTAGATCGAACTTCGCCGTAATGTAGTGAGGAATACGACGCAGAGAAAGAGAGAGAGTGCCAAATAACTTACTCGACGAAGAAATTCATATTGTTGACATATTTGGTCCACAGCGGAGTGGGGAAGTACCGCCAGTATGGTGCTTTCAAGTCGAGCACGGCGACGTTCCGTAGATCGAACTTCGCCGTAATGTAGTGAGGAATACGACGCAGAGAAAGAGAGAGAGTGCCAAATAACTTACTCGACGAAGAAGTTCATATTGTTGACGTATTTGGTCCACAGCGGCGTGGGGAAGTACCGCCAGTAGGTATTGTGCTTTCAACTCGAGCACGGCGACGTTACGTAGCGCGAACTCCGCCGTAATGTAGTGAGGAATACGACGCAGAGAGATAGAGAGAGAGAGACAGATATATATGTATGAAAAGTTTGCATGCAGTGCCAAATCACTTACTCCACAAAGAAGTTCATATTGTTGACGTATTTGGTCCACAGCGGCGTGGGGAAGTACCGCCAATAAGGCGCCTTCAGCTCGAGCACGGCGACGTTCCGTAGCGCGAACTTCGCCGCGTCGATGATGCGTTGCGGCTCTGAGTTGCTGCTAGTTTGAGGAGACAGGCAGCCGAGCCGGACGTCGAGAGCAACGCGGCCAATACCTAGAAAGAAGACGATTGAAGATTTACTATAGCATTATCATTATCATCAGACAAGACCTTGGATCAGGACAAGGCAGATATATAAATATTTCTGTATCCGAGCAGACTTTCTCACTCTCTACCCAGCTGCCAATTTTTTGTGATTAAAGCGAATTAAACTTCTAGTTTCTTCATTATAGCATTATAATCATCATCAGACAGGACCTTGGACCAGAACAAGGCAGAAATATAAATATTTCTGTATCTGAGCAGACTTTCCCTCTCTCTCTTCCCAGTCGCCAATTTTTTTTATAAATTTCAATCCTAAAAAGAGACCTATGTCCAACCATGGACGTCTATCGGTTGAAAACAAAGACAATATATAAACCAGTTTAAGACTGTTCACTTCACACATTCAATCAAAGCTTGCTAAATGCGCATTAAAGTCGCCGGTACCTTGTAGTTCTTCGCACAATCTGAGATGGCGTAACTGTGCAAGCTGTTTGTTAAAATTAGTTGAATGTAAATTTGCTATTTGCTTGAGTGATTTTATCAAATTTTTGTATTTTGATAATTTTATATAAATAATTAATACAAATTGAACCAAGAAAATACGATATTTCACCGATTTTACTATAATCATATAAAGAGCGAGCCTGGTAGCGCCATCTAACGATAGTATTAACCTAGAAAAAAATTTATAAGGGAGTTAGCAATCTATGCTTGGTATTATAATTAATCTATGGTTGAAAACGATGATACAAGCATTCTCACATTCCAGCGACCACCGATGGATATCATTGTCAAATTCGTGCGGGAGGTCACCGACTTCGTCCCGCGCGTTCTCCATGTATTTTATGAAGTCTTCCGTCACCAGCTCGATGGGTGTCACGTACTTCTTCACTGTTTGCGGCTGGAGGATCGGCCGTTGAACCTTTGAGCGGAATCTGCGCCATTGATCGCCGTGCCTGAAAGATAATTAAACATCCTTAAATTAGTCTCAAAACCTGCTTATTTTATTTCATTGTTTTGTGGTGCGGTGATAATAGTTCAATAATTCTGATGTTATAAATGTGAAAGTTTGTCTGCCTGTTATGCAATTTGGTACAGAGATAGACATTGCAACCCGGAGAAGGACATAATACTACTTTTTATCCTAAAATTAACTAGTTCCGAATTTTACCATACGCACTCATTGATGTCATTGTATAATATTAGTACTTATAGATACCTAGGTAGGTGTGACGGAGCGTAAAAAGTGTTTGACACGTTTGACCAATAACTCTTAAACTCATAAACCCAATATAATTCGTAAGTTAGGTAGGTACCTACCTAAATGAGCACAAAATACGCCTTACGGCGTTTTTTGTCGTTTTCGATAAAATACGCCGTCCAAGGCTTTTGGGTCACATAATACCAATCGTGTATATTATCTAAGCATAATACCTATTATGGGAACTAAGTAGAACCAGAGTACATTTATGTAAATAATGTCCTCCAGACTGAATTTCGGCCACGGCGGCCTATCTCTATAGCCATCTGCGCGGGAGATATTATAGTGCACAAGTGTGTGCGCATACACATGTGCACTCTCAGTTCCTTTACTCTCATAACCCGATGGGACGGAAAATCCGACACGACCGGAGAGAGATCAGGCGCAGGACCGACGGCTTTACGTGCTCTCCGAGGCACGGGGGTGAAACACCGCCAACTTCCTAACTCCAGGCTAGTGCTGAGAATTTCTTGTAAGAAAAACCCAAAACTTTTTATGGCCCGACCCGGGACTCGAACCCGGGACCTCGTCGGCCGCAGTCGAACATGCTAACCACTAGACCAACGAGGCAGTTAACATTTATGTACTTACCTATTCTGTGTCTCGACTCAAACAACCACTTTAGTATAGATAGGTACATATCATATTACAAACATAATATTATCTAGGTTACCTACCATTTAGTTTAGGTATTTACCTACACAGTTTTTGGTACATTATATTCCTGGTCGATTTTAATAGAGCATTATTTTAACAGCCATACCATAATAAGGCTATTTACATGTCGTTGGTTTTACCACTTACCACAGGACATCCTTTTAAATTACAATTTAATTACAATCAGTAACTTTACGTGGGCATAAGAATCGAAGACAAGGGGCGAAAACATTAACCTACACGAACAAAAAAAAGATGACTGCACAAAGGCAACACATGAAAGGAAGTGTACCTACGTCCTTTATGTACTGATAACGAAACGGGAGCAAAAGAGCCATTGCCAAACCGCACCAAACCAATTGCCGTAGTTTGTTGCAAACTACGAGTTGATTGAGGTCATAGAAATATCATATGAACGATTAAGAAGACGCTAACATCAACTCGCGAGTATTCCGCAGGGCGACCGCGTATCTTTTGCATCAATCATTGATACATCGCAATCACCTCTGATTGGTTAACAGTCTTCCACTGTTGGACGAAATCCATTGACGCAGCAAGAATACCATAAATTCAGCCAATCGGAGGTGATTGCGATGTATCAATGATTGATGCAAAAGATACGCGGTCGCCCTACCGTCGTATCTGGAAGTGACTTAAGAACTATCCCAGATTGAAACAAGCAGCCTAATTGTGTAAAACCTGCATCAATCATTGTTAGTCTCAATTGTTTTGATTGGCTGAATTTATGGTACCTATTTTTGCTGCGTCAATGGATTTTGGACACTATTGGAAGAATGCTAACCAATCAGCAGGGCGACCGCGTATCTTTTGCATCAATCATTGATACATCGCAATCAACTCTGATTGGTTAACACTCTTCTACTATTGAGGAAATCCATTGACGCAGCAAGAATACCATAAATTCAGCCAATCGGAGGTGATTGCGATGTATCAATGATTGATGCAAAAGATACGCGGTCGCCCTGCAGAGGTGATTGCGATCGTTACACTGTAGCTGTCATTTTCAGACAATCGCTGCAGATAGACTACGTTTGGACTGCTAGCATAAAGTCCGCATGTCGTTCAAATGCGGTCCGTTAGTACAGGTTATGGGCCCGTAACAACGAAAATCGAACCACAAAACCTCTTGCTACGTGACTACTGACTAGTGATTATGGAAATCGCTTTCTGAATGAAAATAGAAACAACTGCAGGTAACTGCAACGATACTCGTGGCTGACTATGCGATGGAATATCGTATAGTGTTCGTGCAACAATGCAGTGCAACAATTCTTTAGGTTGGTAGGTATAATAAATTAATGCAAGTCTATTTCTGAGATAAATACAAGCTGCGTTGCTTTGTTACAATCGTCAATACAATACACACACTGATGATTTCTATGCCGTCATCAGAAAAAAGACTACATCCCTGCTGGCAAGGCTGCGTTCAAGCTCAAACAGTGTCCTGATGATGATAGCGGGTAAATTGGAGTCACCGATCCTGCAACATTTTATTAAGGTTCTCGTTCGATGACTTAAATGGAATCTTGTTTTTTAAGTAAATTTATACTAGAAATAAAATACTAACATAGTTTTTAAGATTGTATTGTACTAATAATCCATGGGCCTATGTTGCCTAAATAAAGAAAGTTAGTTATTATTATTATTTATTAATATGGGAATTGTGGATTGATCAGTTCCAATAGAATCTTTAGTGTAGATCTTAGTCAAGAGCTAAGTCACTTTAATTTACGTAATTACATAAAGGCAATTATAAGTAACAGAGCTAACACATAACAGTTAATAAGATAGATAGAAATAACTATGTCTTTAAATTAAATCCGTATGAAATATTATCATGCAATATAGCTATTTATGCAACTGTATCGTAATGAGGGTCATTTTAATTCGAGTGCTGTTTTTTGATACGAGGCTTGCCGAGTATCAAAATAGGATAGTACGAGAATTAAAATGACTAATTACGTACAGTTGCATACAAGATTTTATCTACGACAAGGACGTCTTTATAATTTTTTACTTTATAAATTAATAAAAAAGTCTAATATAATATGTACATATTCAATGACGGGTGCCACCATCCGCCATGATGTAGGTATGGCTCCTCTACATACTAAGAACTCTGTGGTTGGGAAAGTGCCAGAACCCAGAGCCGCTAAGCTATAGGTATCCTATTTATGAAGATAACCATATCGATACAGCTACGACTCTTAACGATACAGCTCCCATACAACGAACTGTTTCGTTATGAGAAGCAAACACGAAAGAGGGTTCAATTCGATATAGTTGTCAAATTCGAAATTGGAACTTTTCGATGCTGGAGTAGATAAAATAATTTCTGATTCTGATTCTGAACAACTATCCAAAAAGATGTAGGTACCAACTCATATTTTGTTAATGGTATAGGTACATAAACAATATCTTGGTGCAGTCAGTTAGTACTCTTTCTCTCTACATCTATCTATACTAGAGGAGAACTCTATCTCTAGTTGAAAGCTTTGTAACGTAAGATTTTCCAGGCTACGTCTTTAAGTCGTACCAAAAAGAAATAAGATGTTCTAATAATATAGGTTTTGTACCCGAAATTCAAAAACCTATCTTTGATCTCTATGTAGGTATCTAATAATCATTAGGAAAATATAGCTACCAATTAAGTAGTTGCATTTTATATAATACATAACGATAGTATGTACCTAGTACTAGTTATTATTCTGTGCCGTAAGATTGTAAAAACCGTTCGATTAATCTAACTCGCGAGATTGTAAACCGTCGAAAGATTACAATATAACGCATTATTTTTCGGTAGATTGTAATCTGTTAGGTATATTAACCCGATAGAACCTAAGTGCCCACTATCTGATTGTATATGTCGAACCCTAACCTAACCTACAAGAAAGAGACAAGAAATCGTAAATTCAATGAATATTTCAAAAATAGACACACAGAACATTGAACGGTTCACAATATTTCGACAGTTTACAATCTATCGAGAAAAAAAGCATTAGATTACAATCGAACGGTTTTTGCAATCTTACGGTGACATATACAAATACGCTAATAGATACTTGAAGATGACTAGGCGCAATGTGACTGTGCTCGTATAATCTTGAATTAACTACAAGGCCAAGTGTGTTTGTCCATACTTATGTGGATTTTATCCCGAAGGGTTTGTTTGTGTCACACGTACCCTGCTTATCTTACCTACTTATACAGGTATTCTATTGCATAATATTTGTTTACGTTCGCCAATCGTCCCTTAATTACCTACTTACCTACTACAGCTTCAATTAAGAAAAATTTGTGCAGTGAAATTATCGCCATGCAATATATTATAACGCCATAGGCTCGTGACTCCATCGCTCCGCCTCAATAAAGTCCGAAGGCCGTTCGTGGAATGAGCATACTATTCTTTAACAAAATTCCTCAACCTATTATAAACTTGCCTTTACACAAGTTTAAGATAACCATTAAAAAAATGCTCCTGAAAAAAGCTTTACTGTCGAAGATTATATTAATGATAAAGGCGCATGTATTTGACTCGCTCCAGCAATGCTGGACTGCGGTTACTTATGTATCTGTATATGTTGTATGTATGTTTACGTAGATTATTGTAAACATACCATATATTTTTTTCAAAAGAGCAACCACTGAGTTTCTTGCTGGTTCTTCTCGGTAGGAACGGCATTCCGAACCAGTGGTAGATTCATTTGACTATTCATAAGAACTTGTAAAAAGTCTATTTGAATAAAAATCATTTGAATTTGAATTTATCGTAATCATTAGATTACCACTCTAATTAATAGCAGCTAATTAGACACCATTATCATTTCCGGAATTAATGGAGCCCGGTTTGTATGCATACCACGTTCAAGCAGAGATGACAATACAGACGAGCTATGTAGGTACTAGGTATGTAGCTTACTTTCGCTTCGCCATACTTTCCATGTGGGTCAGAATCACTACACTTTTACGTTACGTTTAAAATAGTTAATACATGTTTTCAGTTAGGTACGTTTAAAAACAAGCGGTAAAACTTTAATATAAGTAGGTACACTGTTCTTGCAAGAGCCTTTCAATGTTTCAGATTAAGCCGAATAAGTAGACGAAGTAAATCAGCTAGAAAATTATAATCCAATAAACTTATTTAAAACCCAAATACCCGGGCGTATTGTATAAACATGCGTAAGTAGTCAACATTTGATTTTATAAACGTAAAAGTTGCTTGGTTATAAGAATCTATAGTATGATGACCGCGACTTCGTCCGCGCAGTTTTGTTTTAGGTTTTAAAAATCATGGCGGATTCTTTGGACTCTTAGATTTTCTTAGATAGGTAGTCTTAGATTTTCCGGAATAAAAAGTAGCCTTTATCAGTCTCCGTTCTCAACTCAACTAAGTAAATCACTTGGAACTGTTACGCTGCAGTATGATAGAAGGACGAACCGACAGACAAAATACACTCTCGCATTTTATAGTATTACTCGTAGGTATACGGATCTTAACGTGAAAAACATGTTGCTACAGACCAACTTAGTAACTACACTACACCGGTTTTACCCACACTAGTAAATTAAATAGGTGTGATTATATCCATGTTTAGACGTCATACGAATAACGACTTTAACTAATGTTAATAAAGCATAAATTGCAAATGTGTGTGCGAGACTGATCGATAAAAAATTCTCTCACGTAAAAGTCTCGAAGAGAAACGTGAAGAGTTTACCATTCATTTAATCATTACCAACAACAGTTTGTCTGCATGTTGTCTTAGTACTAAGTTAGTTTAACAGCTGATCTTTGAGACAATTTTAAACATACCTATTACTCATGAAATAAGACACTCCTAAAATATCCATTGCCTTTACCTTTTTAAAAAAATCATCAGAGTGACGTAAAAAATAAAAAATCATTTCTCAATCTTTAAAAAAATCATGAAAGTGCATTGACGTATAAAATAAATTGGGGAAAATTTACGTTTTTACTTTTTTTTAATACAGCAGCTTTAGGTTGCTCGTACGTCAGGCCAGATAATTTTTTTTACGGAAAATTGCACGCGTAATATGTCTCGAGCATAATAATTATTATTATTATCTACGCAGAAAAATTGGTGCTCAAGCTTTTCCAAGGGGCGCGTTTTTCCACTCTCAGAATTCCGCTTAATTTGTCCTGGGACTCAGAGTCTCAGACCCACCAGGTATAATATATTATGCTACCTACTCGAGTTTTCAATGAAATAATAGGTACAGTATTTATGTGCTAATAATGTTACGGGTTCTGACGTTTAGGTGATAAATACAAATCCAATGTAGTGCTAGAATGAGTGTCATATGTCTATTTACGGTGTTTTTAGCGTGTTGTAAAGGCTTTAATATACCTAGTTCATTGAAATTAATTCCGATCATGGACCCAATATTCCGTATCTCAAGGATAAACAAACAACATACCTACTGTATATTTTGTTTCTTAAACTACAATTAATAAGATCGAACCTGTGAAACCCATATTTCTTAAATGGGAATCAATAGGAGGGAGTTGAATCATCACTCTTATGGGACCTAATGGCTAATGGGTACCTACCCCCTGTGAAACCCTTATTTCCTAAATGGGTAGATATGCCACAAGAGTGGGACCATGACTCCATGACCATGACTCTCTTTAACAAAGTGGTATCTATTTGAACCTGCGACTTCTTACTTACGACACGACTCTCCTCCGGCTGAGCTACTGGGAGCTACAACTTGGAAGTGTTCAAAATGTTAAGAACTAACTAAAATCTAAACTAAATATAAGTATAAAAGGAAAAAAGTTGACTGACTGAGCTATCAACGCACAACTCAAACCACTGGACGGATCGGGCTGAAATTTGGCATACAGATAGGTATTAGGACATAGGCATCGGCTAGGAATGGATATTTCAAAATTCAACCCATATAGGGGTTAAATAGGGGCTTTGAAGTTTGCTGGAAAATCGAACCTGACGTGAACGAAGCCGCGAGCAATTGCTAGTAATGACATATAAGAAGGAGAGACAAAGAATTGAACGCTTTTTGTCCCGTGCTATTTTTCCAGGCCAGCCCCGGGTTCAACCGTGCTAAAACTACTTTGTATCCAAAAGAGTTATTATGTTCCAAAAGAGTGCGATGTCACTCCATTATAGACAAGCCACGTCTGTTACTCAAGTGGTGTATCAATAAAGGACCTTGCCTACAATCATATGAGCTAATCCAAAGCCAATACCCATTGCAAAAGCAGTTGCATCATTTCATTGCCTAGGTCTAAGTTACGTCCTTGGGCTACATCTACTCGGTGGGCTACATCACACGCATGGTAGAGCGTATGATGATTAAGTTGTTTGTGGTAATATATGGAGCGATAGTATAGCCTAGTGGTGTAGACGCATGGCTTACTATTCTGATGGCAGGGTTCGATTCCCGGGCACGCAACTCTAGGTACCATTTGGCGAGGGAAACTGCATGCCCGAGAGTTCTTTAATGTTTTCAAAGGTGCTAGTGTGTTAATCCGTACTTGGACAGCGTGGTAGACTATGGCCATACCTTTCTAGAGGCGAATCGTGTTGAGTAGTGAGTCGGCAATGAAATGTAGTGATTATGGTATTAGGCTATCATCATTCATCAATAATTGCTTCAAGTGCTTTTAAAATAATAATAGGTATCTGTTCGTCTCTGAGATAGGACATCCAATGGCGCATAAGTTTGACACCCATTTTGAAGCGTTATTTGGATTTAAGTACCTAAGCATTTTTTCGGACGGAAATATGTCCTATTTCCGTCTATAAATATAACCTACCTAACTGTTGTTAAAACGTTTTACTTTTTAATCCCCCTACAAGCCCTGTGATCTCAGCTGGATAGTAAGTGATGATGCAGTCTTAGAAGATGGTAACGGGTTAATCGCATAGGGGTAGGTATATGGCAGTTATACCCGCACCCCTAATTGGTTTCTACACGGCATCGTAACGGAACGCAAGCGGTTAGCGGCTCGCCTTTGCTTGTAGCGTGGTAACTAGCCACGGCCAAGGCCTCCCAAGTCCCACCAGACCAGTCCAGAGAAAATTCAAAAATTATAATTCCCAAGTTGCGCCTGCTGGGGATCGAAACCCGGGACTTATAAAACAGCGCTCACCACTGCGCCAGTGAGGTTGTCAAAAAAATTATGCAATTTCTAATTGACACGCGAAAACAGTGCGTGTAAGTTGGAATTGTGCGAAAATAAACTTACCAGCATGAATGTAGGAAGAATAACAATTTGTAAAATTATGCATGACCAACTGATGCCCGCGACTTCGTCCGCGTGGAATAAGTTTAAAAAACTTATTCCACGCGGATCATCTCTTTGAATTTCCAGGATAAAAAGTACCGTATGCCCTTTTCGTGATGCAACCTATCTGAGTATCTCTGTACCATTAGAACAGATGGGTCGTGAAAGCGTAGCAGACAGACAGAGTACAGACAAACTATTGCATAGTTATTATTATTATAACACTTTATTTGTACACCACAACACAATAAAAGAAAGAAAGAAAAAAATTGAGGAACAAAAAAAACACAGAAGGAAGTACAAAAAGGCGGCCATATCGCTTAGCATAGTTATAATATTAGTATAGAAGTAAGTATGGAATTAATATAAAGGTTGTAGACTAGACCTGATATTGAAACTATGTATTACAAAAATATGCAAAACGCCATTTGAGTCAAGGGTATCGCGCTATGTGAGTCCCAGTAGGTAAATGGAAAACCTTGATTTAATGTAAAATGTGAACGCCCTGATTCTTTCATGCCCAAACTTTACCCAAACTATGCTCAAATTTTCTATGCTCAAAATAACTTCCCTAAACTGCATTTATTTTGTAAGTACCTAGACGTTCACAAAAAACACAATAAAGCTTTAACCTAGAAATATGACGAAAAGTGAGCAATTAAGACATCTTGCGAAACAAATAACAGCATCACAAGTAAGAGGTGCTTAAGAAGTCCTTGGTTCAATACCATCCGTCTATTCGTTAGTTTTAAGTATCCGTCAAAAATATTTCATGAGTTAGCTTGCATTCATGGAACTAGGTAATTACTTAATACACACCATATTATTCTTTTCGGTTTAAATAGATACTTAAATACTTACACCTTTTCTAGAAAGTAAAAAAAAACCTGTTGCAAGTTGCAATGTCAACCATTTTCAATGTAATTTAAATCAACTTACACTCCAACAACACCAGGTAGCTCCCCAAAGAAGTCTTTACGGACCTCCGATTTGTATTTGACGAGACACGGCATCGCAGGCCTGAAGGGCGTAGGGCCCTCCCGCCTGTACATCCTCTCGATCTCATCAGCATCGTACACAAACAACAAATCCGGTCGCCCAATGAGACCACCCAACCGAACAATTCTACCGTATCTCTCCAAGAATAACTTGGTCACTTTCGCGAACTCCGAAATGTCGAACTGTCCGATAATTGGGACCATCCGCCACGTATTTCCCAAAATTGGAATCGGCTTGGGACCCGGAACTTCGGAGTAAGGTTTCGCATTGGCGAAAATCTCCTCGTTTAGAGCAGCTGTCGGGGCAATTTGGGACCTTTGCCGTTTGGAAAAGGGACATCCCGTTGTCGCTTGGCGGGTGTTTGTGGCTGCGAACGGACGCGAATACGCGGTCAGAGAACGCAATGAGCGACCCATAGCGATTAGGCCGCATTGACGACTGGGGGCCGTTGCGTGCAGAGTGCGGCTCGGAGATCGTAGAAATACCGTTGGTCTCGCCGTATTGCTGTCACGGACACCGATCTCCATTCTCTTTTTTGTTTTCATTTAAGTGGTTGTTTTCTTTTTATTTTAGGTCCCGCGCGTGCACAAGGATATAGGTAATATCAGTTTGAATCCATACTAATATTGGGTATAAATGCCGCGAAAGTGTGTCTGTCTGTCCGAAAAATAATGCGTTAAATTGTAATCTGTCGACAGTTTTCAATTTCGCTAGTTAGATTACAATCTACCGGTTTTTTGCAATTTTACGGTGACATATACAAGCGAAATACTACTGACTAATCACGATATCTCGCTAAGAAACGGTTTTGAGAAAATTCACCCCTAAGGGGTTGAAATGGGGGTTGGAAGTTTGTATGAAAGTCCTTTGTTTTTGAACATATATGTATAAACAATTTTACGAAAATCTACCCCAAAAGGGCTGAAATGTGGGTTAATATAATACGACTTGGTTAAGAGCAGTGGTGGTCGAGCACAAGTCACAACGCCCGCTCGGAGGACGATCAACCTATTGTTTTTTTGTTATTGTCCGAAAATTCCTGTTGGTATTGATTATCCAACAACCTTAAAAACTATGTGGATATAATTAACTATTAACTACTTAAGTACTAAAACAATAAAACAATTAAGTTACTAGTAGTAGTCTACTACTACTAACAGGCACTTAAAGCTCCTAAGTCTACCTTAACTAATAATATCACTAATAATAGATAATTAATACTAATAAACCTATTGTTAGGGCCCCATACTACTCCATAGCAGTGGTCAGTAGCCACCGAGCACTCACCGAGCACGAGGCTGCACGTGGCGAGGCAGTCCTCTTGGCCCAAGAGGACTGTCTCGCCACGTGAACAATTTCATCTCCATGCCTATGGCGAGCGCGAACACCCATCATACTCCTTATAATCACAGACACACACACAATTTCTTAGGATATAAGAAAACTAGCTGATGCCCGCGTGAATCGGTGGTTTTTGGTTCACGCGGGAACCTTAATTTTTCGAGATAAAAAGTAGCCTTGTCACTCTCCAGGTCCTCCATAGTCCATATACCTACCCATGGCAAAAATCACGTCGATTTGATGCTCCGTTACGGTGTGATTGAAGGAATAAACACACTTTCACATTTACAATATTAGTATGATTATTGCGTATTTGGGTATTATTAAAGACTAGATGATGCCCGCGACTTCGTCCGCGTGTATTAAGGTTTTTTGATTCCCGCGGGAACTCCTTAATTTTCCGGGAATAAAAGTAGCCTGCAGTCCTTCCCCGGGTATCAAACTATCCCTATACCAAATTCCATCAAAATTGGTTGAAGAGATATTTTTTTTGACTCCCGCGGGAACTCTTCAATTTTCCGGGATAAAAAGTAGCCTATGTCCGTTCCCGGGATGTAACCTATCTCTGTACCAAATTTCATCAAAATCGGCTGAGGTTGGGCCGTGAAAGCGTAGCAGACAGACAGACAGACACACTTTCGCATTTATAATATTATATAGTATATAATAGTATATAGTATAAAATAGGGGAAAGGAAAGCAAAACGGACCCTGTGGGCAAAACGGTCCACCTTGATAATTTTGATACGTGTACCTAACGCCATCTATGAAATAGTCACACCAAAATATTTAACGATCATGTTCCCGCTCTCGGCATTATTATTCTGTGCTCTCGGTCAGTGTACTCAATTCTACCGACCGCGTGTTCACTGATTGGGCCCATTTGCAAATCCCTTAGAATATTGGAGTTTTCAGTACATTTTGTGACTAAGTAAAGCAAAATAGGATGGAACTACAAATTACTATACATAGATTCATCCTATATCTCCAATTTTTGGTAATAACATTGTAAAAAATCTTTATTTTTAACCGACTTCCAAAAAAGGAAGAAGTTCTCTATTCAGCGCGTATCTTTTTTTTTAATACTATAAAAATGATTTTCCCTCACCTCTTCACTCAAAATTGACAATTTAGGGGTGACTTTAGGTCCTTACATTTTTTTTACCGTAAATATGCCGATTTTTTGTCATTAAAAATACCATCTGTTAGTAGATATATGTTCACCTCCATATGTTGGTAAGGAAAATATTAAAAATAGGACAAATAGTATAAGAAATTAAATAAAAAAAATTCACATAATATTTTGTAAATTATAAAATTGTGACATCTTTAAATGCAGTCTTCCATAAGTTCCAATTCATTCACCTATTTACCTATATATCATAAAGACTGACCAATAACTGATTACTGGCCAAAATAAATTCGCATATTTACAGTCCACTGCCCCCTTATTAAATACATATAATAATTATAACTGCTCGCTGGAAGGGAATAATTAAATGTTTTCCCAATTCCGTTTTGTACCTTCCAGTGCCTATACAATGAGATACAATGTATTTAATAGGTTGGGTTAACGATTGACTAGTCGCAGTAACTAGCGTTGAAAAGACTATCGAGGTGAAATTGCGTAGGTATAGCATGCGTGTTGTATCAATTAGCCGTTTTAATTACACTCTTTTTGTAATGAGTTTTTCATTTACCTACCTAACCTTGTTCGCTTCTGTTTCACTAGAGTTCCTTTGAATATAATAAACTATATCTAATTAGGGTTCCGTACCAAAATGGTAAAATGGAACCCTTATGGTGCGACTTTCTCCGTCTGTCTGTCCGTCTGTCCGTCTGTCCGTCCGTCACACTCGATTATTTCAGTAACTACCGAAGCTATCGACATGAAATTTGGAATAGTTGTGTATATTAGTGGCTCGAAGACACTGGAATTAAAAAAAATTTGAAATTATTTTTGTTCTTATTTAAAAAGGGGGGAAAATCGGAGGGTTGAAATTTAAAAGTGAGATAACTGTACTGTATGGGGTATCATATGAAAGGGTTTACTTTGTACATTCTAAAACAGATTTTTAATTATTTTTAGTCATGATAGTTTTTGATTTATCGGGGAAAAAGTCTAAAAAAATACCGTTCCCCCCCTTATCTCCGGAGTTTACCAATCTAAAAATCTGAAATAATTATGGTCAATAGGAATTTATGTATATTTTACAGGAAAACTATAGCCAATGCTCTAACTAGCATAGTTTTTTTGATATTAACAGTAAACCTCGTACTCGTCGTCAAATAAACATATTGGTTTTTGCCTGATTGTTTTGCTTCAGTACCTACTTCTTGAGTACGGAACCCTCGGTGCGCGAGTCCGACTCGCACTTGGCCGGTTTTTTTTTAAATTTAATCTGGTTAGAGTCTGGTCACCTGGTGGGAAGCTTTGACTGTTACCACCCTACCGGCAAAGACGTACCACCAAGCGATTTAGCGTTCAGGTGCGATGCCCTGTAGCTAAACCGATTAGGGGTAGGTCCTACCTATGGATTTAATAATTTGACTGCCGCACCCCTAACAGGTTAGCCCGCTACCATCTTAGAATGCATAATCACTAATAGTCATCGATATATATATAGGTACTAGATGGGCCCTTTCATAGAAAAAGGTCGGGCGACCGACTTTGAGAGCGCGTTCCTAACCTGTCTTTGTCCCCATCGTAGCGCTGTCACAGTAGCTCGTCGTGTAGATAATTTGTTATTATTAAGTTAATATCTAAAGTTTAATTAGTTTGGCACTGTATAATTTTTATTTTAAGGTGTTTCAATTCACAATTATAAATTTAAAAAAAAAACGTGTTTCTATCCATTAGGTACGCAATCATTTAATTTCCGCGGCAAACTTTAAGATAGGTATTTTTTTTACTAACTGGCCTTACGGCTTCTATGGCTATGACCTATATTATCTATGACAGAGTCATACGTTTTCAAGCTTTTCCCTTTTTGCTTTTGGCAAAAAGAAAGCCTGTACTTTGGCACCAAGCCACCTTAACCGTACGTCCCGGTTAGCTGGTGCCGCCGCAGAATCCGCTGCCACGAGGAAGAGAGCCAAATATGCACCCACTCTTGGGTCAATATTTATTTGTCCCACTGGCGGTGGAGACGATGGGATGCTGGGGTGGGGAAGCAAAAACTTTCATTAAAGAGATCGGCCGTCGTTTGAGGGAAAGGGGCTGTGACCCACGTTCTGGTTCCTACCTGGTTCAAAGGTTATCCATTACCATTCAGCGTGCTGCAAGTTTGATGGGTACCTTTGGTCCAGGGGCAACCAGGGGTGGTCTTTTTGATTAGGTTTTTATTTTTATCTTTTGTTAGTAGGTATATTTAAGGATTAGTTTTAAAAGAGAATGACCAAAAGTGAGCCATTCTTGCGTCTTAATGAAATTAACGGTAAAACATTGGAAATATACCTACTCTAAATATATTATATAATAAAAAAATCATAAAGATAACTGGGAGTTTGGAGTAATCTGACTTTAAGTTTTGAGGTTAAGTTTGGCAATTATTAGGTATTATTTAGCAATACTAATAATAATATATTTTTCAACATGCAGGGTTCCGAAATACGTTAGTAAGTATTAATACAAATCTCATACAAAAATGGTCAAGATCCTTTATTTTATAGTTATTTTAATATTTAGTAATTCAGTTAAAATTTAGTACCCTTTTGAAAATATATTATACTGTTGTAGATCTTTACAGTATTTCATATTCCTACATTCTCTCTGTAGTCAGTACGTGAGCTGTCGATTTTTACGATCCATTTCGCTTCCGCTTCTTCACTTTCTTGTTATTATGTGACAGCATATGTGACAATAATTTGACAATGTCAAGGAGACATTGTCAAATTATTGTCAGTTGTCTCTGGTCAGTTGTCAGATTTTTGTTTTGTAAACAGAAACTAAAAGCTCTCTTTTCTCTTTTCACTTGAAATACGTAAAATAATTTAGAAGAGAACAGATTGTAATATGCCATTTAAAATGTGCTTAATATATTTGTCGAAATTACGTCTTGGACTCTAGGTTAAGACCAAGGAACATATTTACTACGGGGAGGTTAAGACTTAATCCAAAGCAGTAGGTACAAGAGCCACTGTAAATTAGTATACAATTGTTTGGGGTTAAATTCCTATTTTAGGTTTAAGAATTTGTGAATACGAGAGTTTAAATCTGATATTCAGCGCATTTCCACACAGTCATTAAATTCTCAGCCAAATTTTCCATCATACATCTATAAAAATGTTATCAGATTTTGCAAAGGAAAAGGTTTTCTGGACGCAACGAATGAACCTGCGATTAGTAAAGTTCATAGAAAAGAGGCCAAATATATGGAATCCGAAACATCCAAAATACACGTCGGTGGCGCATAGAGATCGGGCTTATAATGAGTTTGCTGCTAAATACGGAAACGATTTCACAGGCCAAGCTGTTAAAGAACGGTGGACGAATATACGGTCAACTTTTGCTAATCATTTACGGAAAATCAAGACTAGTCAAGCCAATGGAGAGGTCAGTATAAAAGTTCTATACCCTCTTTAGTAGCTACACTTGTGATTTTAGCCCTTGAAAAGCCTAGCCTAGCACTTGAGATTTTTGTGTGTATGAATGTTAGGTTTAAACCTAACATTCATATAAACTGAGGTTACCCAACCGACTAATATGAAACCTACGTTGAATGAAAGATTTGACATATTAAGCACAATAAATCCATACTTCCATAATAATATTATAAATTCAAAAGTGTTTTTGTCTATTGGTCTGCTACACTTTACCATACACTCATCTCTTCAGCCTATTTGGGTGAAATTTTGTGTAGATATAGATTGCATACTGAGGAAGGACATATGCTACTTTTTATCCCAAAAAATTAAGGAGTTCTCGCGGGAATACACAGTTCCAGAAAATGTTGATAGATTTTTTCTACTTTTTACTTTTCTACATCTACCTACTATAATATAATGAGAAAAAAGGTGAATTCTAATGCAAAACTTACCAGGACAAAATCAGCCATATTTGTCATCATCTCCAGGATGCAAACTCACTAGTTGTGCCAAATTTTGTCAAGATCAGTTGAGCTCTTGAACCAAGAAATAAATTGACAGATAGACTTTTGCATATTTTATAATATTATTTAATTGCAGTATAATAGCTGATGTGTATGCTATTTCAAGTTTGGTTTTTAGATTAGATTAGTTTCCTGTAAGTATGAGAGATCTGTTCAAATCAAGAAAAGAATAAACTATAAGTACTATTTGCAGAGATATTAAGATAACTGCCACTGTTTTCAAGAAACATAGTTATTTATTAATTTTTCAGGAATATCAAGTCAGTTGGCATCTGTGGAATGCTTGTCAGTTTCTGAGGAAAGTCAGCAGAGGGCAGAAGACTAACACAGAAGATTATAATGTATGTATCTAGGCAAGCGCATTCCAAATTGCTTTGCACTAAACATGATTGTTGTCAAGTGAAGGCCTATCTTGCAAGAAAATAAAAATAATAATAAATGTTTCCCCCAGTTAAAAATACCCCAGACTGTTTTAAGATGCAGCAATTAGTTATCACCATCATATCCATATTCAGATGGTAAAATGAACAATTATACTTTTTTGGTAGTTAATTTTGTTACAAATGCTTATTTACTTTTATAATTGACTTTCTTCTTATTTGTAGGAAGAAACCCCTGCAGCTGAAGAAATGGACTGCCAAATCATGGATGAACCTTCTAACAGCCATTCTAATAGCACAAACTCAATGTGCAAAAGCATAGCTGAAAATTTATTCACAATATACAATGAAGCTAAAAATGGTGCTGTAGAAATAGAGAGTACTAAATATGTTAAAGTTGGGAGACTAGTGACAAAGAAGTTAAATCATATGAACTCTTTTGAAGCTGCAAGAGCTTCACAAATAATAATGGAAATATTATTACTTTATGATCAAGACAATCCCTTGAATCCAAACAATTATAAGACTGAGTTTATATGAATAATTTGGTAAGGTTTATGTTGTTATTTTATAATATTAGTATGGATACACAATCTGTGAACTCAATTAAATTGAAAGATCTAAATCTAGTGCTGTCCATTTATGCAGGGAATATTATGAAAGGGATAGCGATATTAAACTATAAATAAGTTTGAGAGTAATTTATTTAAAATCTGTAAAAATTACCTAATAAATAATAAATATACCTTATTATAACTAAAATCTATTTTTTCTCTTAGATATTTATTCGATTATTCTTAGATATAAAAAATATGTATAGTTCGCGCGCGAGTTGAATGCAGAGTAAATGTATGGTGACACATACATTTACTCTGAATTCAACTCGCGCGCGAACTGTACCTACTCACACGTTTATCACACCAAACAGGCAGTGTAAATTGTAATACCAAGCATACAATTCAAATAAAGAATGTTTAAATCCTTACTAATATTATAAATGGGAAAGTGAGTTTGTTTGTATGTTTGTTCCGCTTTCGCGCCGTAACTACTGAACCGATTTGGCTGAAATTTGGAACATAGATAGCTTATAACCTGGATTAAAACATAGGCTACTTTTTATCCCGGAAAATTAAGGAGTTCCCGCGGGAACCAAAAACCTAAATCCACGCGGACGTAGTCGCGGGCATCAGCTAGTTAGTGATAAATAATAAATTATTGTTATAATCTTCTAAAATGTTGAAATCTGGAACAAAAAAAAAACTTTTTAAAGGTAATTCAGTCTTAATCATCGTCATCATTTTAACTCATTGCCCTATTGAGCACAATTCTCCTCTCAGAGATTCAAATATGAGAGATCTCAAAAATTGACGATGTGGGAACACCATTTTGCGATTCAGGGATCGGCATAAATAATAAATTATTATTATAATCTTCTAAAATGTTGAAATCTGGAACAAAAAAAAAACTTTTTAAAGGTAATTCAGTCTTAATCATCGTCATCATTTTAACTCATTGCCCTATTGAGCACAATTCTCCTCTCAGAGATTCAAATATGAGAGATCTCAAAAATTGACGATGTGGGAACACCATTTTGCGATTCAGGGATCGGCTTCTGAAATATTTAGATTGAAAGTGCTAATTTTTGTTAGAATCAAGTGGTTCCCTCATGCAAGTCAAACAGTTGTTTTTGGATACGTTAAAAAAATTCATGGCAGTATTATGCTATAATATAAGGAAAACTATCAGGGCTAAGAATGCTTTACAAGTTAACGAGTAAATATTCAACCAACTTATAAAATGTTCACTTAAACTTTTAAAGTAATGAGCAACTACAGAACACAACACTGGGCGTGGCTCAGCACGTATTTTATACTTTAAATGTGATATGTTGCAAACAAGCAAGGGATCAATGTGATTTTTTTCTTGGGTATAGTTAAGGACCTGGAGAGTGACATGGGCTATTTTTATTCCATTAACTCTTAGGGTTAGAAATCCTAAACCCACACAGATGATGTTGTGAGTACAAAAAAACTGATGTATGTTACCTTATTTTACTTCTTTCTATTCTATTTCTCATCCATAGATTTGAGTTTTGTTCCTCCAACAAATTGCATAGTCTCTGAAAGAGGAAATTTTTCCAATAACAATTAGTACATTCAGGTTTAAGACCACTTATTTACTAAAAAATAGTAATAACTATTTGGAAGAAGGAAGGCTTGGTTCACCTTACGTGATTAAGTAAGATATATTAAAGCAACTATAGCTGAGTTGAAACGAGATGCATTGTGGCCAATTCTGTTTAACAAAATCTCTAAACCTCTAAAGTAAAATGACATCTCCAAATCTAGTGCTGCCTCTTTCCGCAAGGAGTATTATGAAAAGGCTAGCAACATAAATAGAGCTGACAGTTTACTTTAGTTTAGAGATGGTGTACAACAGAATTGGCCCCATTGTTCGATTAATTATAATTGACGCAGTTTCATAGAAATAAATAAATAGTATAGATGGTGAATTGCAATTCGATTCAACTCGGCTTGGCCAGCTTAGTGGATGCCAGTCTTAATAGGTACTAACTTGAAGCAAAGTGTTTTGTTGACTTTGTAAACTGATAGTCGTTGATACAGCTTCCAGTTGTATGTTCTGGTGACAGCATTGAGTATGACTATGGGTTTCATTTTGATGTGAACAACTAGAAAGGGGATTTGAGGTATGAAGTTTAGATGAAGTTTGTGTAGCAGTTGATGAGGTGGGTGCAAAAGATTCTGCATTGGTCAGTACTACTTGCATTGGGGACGCATATGGAATGTCTAGATTAACATCAATGGAAGGTAATTCAATTTCGAGTGGTGACATTGAAGGCTCTTCCTTTATTGAGGGGACAACCTGTAATGAAGAAAAGAAAAATATTATCATTAATTTTGATCAGGTATATTTAGTTTATGGAGTATAGGGCCCCCCGGTTAGATGGAGCGACAACATCCGGAGAGTGGCTGGCATCAAATGGATACAAACAGCCAAGTATAGGCAAAGTTGGCGCAATCTAAATCATCATATATATGATCATCAGCCAATATGCATCCACTGTTGGCCTATGTCCAACAGTGGATGCATATTGGCTAATGATGATATTTAGTTTAACAAAATCGGTGACAGACTACAAACACACTTTCGCATTTGTAATATAAGCATGGATGTAGCTGTAAATCCACCTATATTACTATAACTTTGAAATAAGAATCATCAATTAAATTGTACTTAAACTAAAAACTTCTAGATCAGTAGATTGCCAATTTTTGAACAGATGGGCCAAAAATAGTACCTACTTAAATCTAAAATAAAAATACTAGGCAAGCATGTTCCAACCCAGATCTCATCATTTCTTTTCACTCAGCATGATTGTCATCAAGTACAAGCCTACTTTGCAAGAAAAAAAACTTACATCAACAATACAGACTATTTTGCATTAAACAATATATAAAATTAACTAAATCTTACTTCACCAATAGACTCAAGAGGGTCTAAGTACACTGTAGAAGGCTCATGTGTTGTACTATCAGAATCATTTGTAATATCACATTTCTTCTCTGCATTATTCTTCTTTTCAATTTTTACACCATTGGCTCCAGATTTTAACTTCCTATGTTTTCTTTTTAGATCCCTCCAAGTCTGTGGAAAAAGAAACAATCTTTATATCTGTCACCGTAAGATTGTAAAAACCGTAAGATTGAATCTAACGCTTTTTTTTCGATAGATTGTAAACTGTCGAAAGATTGTGAACCGTTCAATGTTTTAAGTGTCAATTTTTGAAATATTCATTGTATTTACGTTTTCTTGTCTTTTTCTTGTAGGTTAGGTTAGGGTTCAACATGCGGCTGGGCACTACTTAGGTTAGGTTCTTTCGGGTTAATAAACCTAACAGATTACAATCTACCAAAAAATAATCCGTTATATTGTAATCATTCAACAGTTTACAATTTCGCGAGTTAGATTATAATCTTACGGTGACATATCCATAACTATGCCAGCAACTTCTGAGAGGATTTAGGTTTAAAAATTCTATGGGAACTTCTATTTTCTGGGAAATAAAGTAGCCAATGTCACTCTCCAGGTTCTCAACTATACCCATGCAATAGCTCTTTTGTGGTGAGATTGATGGGCACACCAAATAAACACAATTTCACATTTATAATATTTTAAATAGGATTACTTCAATATTGGTTATTAACTAGGCCTAGAGGCTAGCTGATTCAGATCATTATATCCCAGGTATGAGTCCAGGGTTGGGTCAAAAAGTTCTTGGGTCTTAGGGTGTCTTCCCATGAGAGATGTTCTACGTTACTAAGCTATAGAAACAGATGTGTGTCATCCACCAATAGAAGCTCTTGATCTAACATCTAGCAATCTTAGCTATGAAAACGAAGTGGTAATTGGTGGGTTTGACACAATTCTGTAGCTTAGCAACATAGCATACTTATATCTGGTGGCACCCTTATTGTAAAGAAATTTAAAAAAGAAGCAACAAAGCAACACAGAGTTTGGACTTTGGAAGACCACTTTCTGCCACCTATATGTTCAAATCAAGATTAAGATTTAAAAAAACCGACTCCACTTACCTGTTTCCACTTTTCTACCGGCTTGTCAGGCCCGTGTTTACGAAGAAGAGCCCTCAGAGCACTCCATTCTCTAGCTCTTCTATTACGCTCCATTGTGCTCAAGAGTGATTTTGTTGTGGTCGTGGATATGGTTTTGTTATTCGCCATATATTTCTGCAGCAATTGTATTTGAATTTGGGTGCACCTGCTGCAATTTTAAAATTAAAGTCAATTATTTACAACAATGATTTACAGTAAATACAAAATGTATCATAATTTTCTTTCGTCCAAGAACTTACGTATTTTTTTTCTGCTCCATCATGAAATTATCTCTATTTAATTTGTTTAGATAAATATTATCATTTAACCAAGAGAATATCGGTATCACTGCATTATTAAATTAAACGCCAGTTTTTGTTTATTTTCATGATTTTCACCTGAGCCGGGAACCTATAGTAAATATGTACCTACAACCTGAAACCGGGAGCCATAGATAATACACTATCCGGGAGCTCAGCTCCATTGAATAATTCGCTACTTTACTTTTAGAAGGTACAATGTACCTACCATAAACTAAATCAAAGTCCAAAGACTAGATAGAGCAGAAAGTCAGAAACCGTTAACTTGTCTCTGACAGAAACATAAACATGGAGGTAGGAAATTAGTACCTTCAAGGCTTTACGCGGGTTACTATGAGGGGGTTACTAAGAATAAGTGAAGGCTTTTTAGAGGCTTCAAGTATTTTGAACATAGAATGCAGCATTTAGATTATTTAACAAGCATGCTTTACAATTTTGACAACGCCTACGCTGTGCGCCAACGTAGTTTAATAATTGTGTGGCTTTTATTTTGAAGTGATTTGGTGGCTCAGAAGGGCTCGAAGCCAAAGCCAAGTAACATATATAATGACACCCGGAGCTGTAAAGCCAGCCCCAGTTATCAGTTTATAATATGTTACTTGTCTCTGGTTTTAAAAAAAGTGTTTTGCTTTTGGTGTTTTCTAATATTTTTTGCAAAAATTTAGTTATTAATTTATCGCAAAATTCAGTGTAATTTAATGGAAGACCTAACTATAATTCCTAAAACGGATCATATTAAAATCATGGGTCCTAAATTAACAGAGCTCATTATAACAAAGTGGGACGATACGCATTCCATCACAAATGTTTTTCGCTACAAAATTGGTACCATTGAAGAGAGAATAGTTGATAAGAAATATTTATTGCAGGTGAGAGCGTTTCTACTGTTTATCAGTCGCCCTTTCCATGCTATCTGCCACTGTTGCGGACTTTAGGAAAGCTTAACTTTAAATTGCTATCTTTGTACATGAATAAATCATTGAACGCGACTATTTCCATTGATGACATGGATAATGTTTTATGGGTTATGGGGTTAATAATGGGATAATATTATAAAAACAAAATTAAAGCTCTATACATGTAATGTAACCGAGAAAGAGGCGATTTTATTAATACTTGCCCTACTTCACAAAAAATTATACAAAGTAGTTAAATTGAACAATTTATTGATAATCTTTATTGAAAAGAAATTGTGATATTACAGTTGAACCCCAACAGAATAACTAACAGAAGGACTCCAGAACAAATTGTTGATATTTGCCAACAATTTGACAAAAATAAATTCAACTTTATGAAAATTTCTAATGAAGAAATCATAAATAAGTTCAATGCAGATAATAATGGTAATCTTACTGATATTATAAATGCGAAAGTTTGGATGGATGTATGGATGGATGGATGTATGGATGTTTGTTACTCAATCACGCCCCAACAGCTTAACGGATCTGGCTGAAATTTGGCACAGAGATAGTTTATAGTCTGGAATAGCACATAGGCTACTTTTAATCCCGGAAAATTAAAGAGTTACCGCGGGAACCACAAAACCTCGATTCACGCATACGAAGTCGCAGACATCAGCTAGTACTTAAAAGATTTGACTCACATTCAAATAGTCATTGTAATCATCACTATCTCAACCCATCAATGGCCCACTATTAGGCTGCTTTTCCACTAGCCATGTGTTATGTTGCTAACCTACCAATCTAAGCTATGAAAATCAAGTGCTCCTATCGGAGGGTTTTACACAAATCCGTAGCTCAGCAACATCGCATATCTCTAGTGGAAACGCACACTTACACCTTTTATGATCCATGCAACCAGTCTGGCCAATCATATTGGGAGACTTCACTCACCTTTGAGTACTTTTATATAGAACTCATATATTTATTTGCCATTTTCCTCATAATGTTATCCTTCACTGTTACAGTGATAAATAATAATCTTGATTTTCAGATGATAATCACATATTTATAGTAAATGTAAGTCCAATTTCACGATATCACACACTCCTATGCCCCTCTGTAGACAAATGTCTACCGCAAGTGGTTACAAAAGATAGTTTGAAGTTGGTAATAGATTTGTTGTTACTAGCTGAGGACCGGTGAGTGAACAAGTAAGAGATTTTTTTGTTTATTTTAATGTTTTTAGGAGAAAGTTGGCCACATATTTTCTTTTTCTCTCTCTCTTTTTATCTCTATCTCTCTTTGCACCATAACCTACCTTTTATATGAGGGTCAATATATAATATTTTGATAAGGTGACACCTTTTTATAATAATTTATACTATGATGGTAATGGTAGAAGTAAACCCCACTTAGGATAATAATGCATTGGGCTCCCAGGAGGGTTACTATGAGCTCTTATAGCAGGAAAGATATTGAACTGCACTTAACTTCAAGGCACTGAACTGGCAGGCAGACACTGCATTGAACTGTGCTGCAGTTCAATTTCTGTCCTGCTTTAAGAGCTCATAGTAACCCCCCAGGGGTCTTGTTACGTACTATGCTAAAGTCTTACAGTTGCTTTGATTAGTTAACACTCTTCGGCTACTGGCGAAAAACCATTGCAGCAAGATCTCCATGGCTAGGGTCTGAAACACACTACTAAAAACTGTTTCCCACCAATTACAGTCTGGGTATCTTCAAATCAAGAGTGAATAGGCAGCTTCTAGGCAAGTGGTCCCATATTAGGCCGCATCATCACTTCCCATCAGGTGTGATTGTGACCACGCATAAGCCTATAATGAATTTTAAAAAACCCATAAATATATGAGATATTGAGACTGAAAATGATCTATGCAGGTTTTACATAGTTAATAGGGCTACAGATTAATTTACTTTATTATTTCACAGTGATTTAAGGGTTGCCTTCAACAGTCTATGTGCTCTGGCATCAGTGAATCACTTGCATTATCACTTCTTCATAGAGAAGAATACATTGCCTATAGAGACAGTGGTAAGATATCATTTTATTTGTCGTATAAAGCAACTGACTGACATATAAACATACAGGTCAAACTGGGCCTAGGAACTTGACATTTTGCATGCATTTTTCCATTCCTTTCCATCAATCTTTAGCTACATAGGCCTTTTCGAGAGTTCAGATCGACCCTCCAGTGGGCTTGAGATTGTCCTAAAGCTTGCCATGAACAGTCATTTGACTTAAGGCCAAAATACATATTTATCACAGAAAATATCTCCATTCTCCAAATAACTTCATTTCTCGATCGACGCGGCCACTTTCGACAGGCGAACTCTCATCATTAACGATTTTGCACGGCTTGATATGGTGGCTCTCGGATTTTGCACTCATTCAAATGTCATAACGCCAAATTCTTAAGCCTAAGTGGCATGGAATTTCCGTGGCTTGAGATCGGTTGGGCCACAATATGTATTGGGATTTTTATAGTGGCGTGCAGCATTGATGCATAAAATGCTTACTTTTCTTATTGGTCATCAAATAGGTTCCTCCCGGGAGGCCTACCCTGGCTTCAAACCATGTGCACGCCACTGGGTTTTTACCTCAGTACTAGCCTGCAGGCTTAGCATGCGCGCTACGAGACGAGATATATCGCGACGAGACAGAGAGAGATGTTGTCCATGCCGGCTAATTTCTCGTTTACCCTAAGATTCACAAAATTCGGTACATTACAAGAAAAAATAGTCTGCATGTAAGGGTTCGTAGAGAAAAATACCACATAAGAAATATTACTTTTTATCACAGAATAGTACAGCTGTACTTTTATCTCTACTGTTGATGGAACAATACAAGCTTCGGTAGACAAATAGAGATATGTAACGGGTAGACATAATTTTACTCATTGGGCACATTCTAGCCCTGCTGGAGTTGGTTAGTTAGTTATTTTCGGTATATCATCCCCGTGCCTCGGAGAACACGTAAAGGTGTCGGTCCTGCTGATCTTTCTCTGGTCGTGTTGGCGCGACTTGCTTACACACACTAATAAGCATATTTTTACAGAAATGCAAACACATAAAGGGACCGCTGTATTGTTTAAAAGACTATCCTGCACCAGCATTCTGCCTTGAAATAACGAAAAGATCGGCTAAAATTGATGAAATATACAAACTAATAGAATTCTTGTTGGACAAATCAATAGCGCATAACATTTTTATAACTAGAGGAGATTGTATAGATCTTGGGAATTCGGAAAATGATGAGAAGTCGTATAGGTTTGTGATATGGCCTAGGAAAAGCAGTTGGGGAGCCAAACAACTTTCGGCTTTCAATGTTGCTGCATGCGAATTGAGTGGATGGTTTGTTATACATAGTAAGTATACCTACATACATTGAAGACGCGTTCTTTTTTATATGAGACAATCTCTGTTATTTTCCCGGAAAAATTCTTTCTCTTTGTTCTTTAAAAATCCCAAAGTATTTTACCTGAACTTCTTTGGAACCCTTCAGATATTGTTATCCACTCATATAACATATTATATTTATTATTTAACCAATTCTGTATTTTTTTTTGTTTCAGGCAGTGAAGAATTTTACACTCTTCAAACGGAACAATTGGAGAACGAATTAAGAAAGTGGGGAATAGAAAATTTTGAAAAACTGTGTGCGGAAGTTAAATTATTATATTGATGCATCTCTGAAAAATATGAATGTGGTGCGTGTTTTATATTTATTAGTGAACTAGCTGATACCCGCGACTTTGTCCGCGTGGATTTTTTTTTATTCCCGCGGGAATTCCTTAATTTTCCGAGATAAAAGTAGCCTATGTCACTCTCCAGTTCCTCAACTATACCTGTGCAAAAAATCACGTCGATCCGTTGCTCTGTTGAGGCGTGATTGAAGGACAAACAAACACACTTTCGCATTTATAATATTAGTATGATGATTAGATGCATCATTTTATAGTAACAAATAACAACACATTCCATGGAATTTAGTTAATAAAAATGCACAAATAAACAAACAAAGACACACACACCTAAGACCTCTATAGTTCCCATCTCTGTTCAGTTGGGTAAATATTTAAATAATAGAGCATATTGCTACATAATACAGCAGTAAGATGTCCCTGGCAGTATGGCCCCTGTTCGAATTCAAAGAGTAAAAGTTAGCAGTTTAAAACATGATATATTTTTTTTTGTAAAATTCTTGGACATTAAAATGCTCTAATTTGTTGGAAAAAAAAGATTGTTGATTTTATTTATATCTTATCATAAGGTTTATTGGAATTCTTGAAATGCAGTTTTCTTTGAAATTGATGTCTTGGTACCTTGAGCAGATTCCTTTAAAATCTCGTATAATTATTTATATGTTGGCGTCACTGACCGCTCTAAAATACACCCAGTATTATTATTTAGTAAATGTATTAAAATAATCATGGAATAAAACATATTTCAAGAAATTGATGATTGAGTTTTTATCATAATAGGTAAATTATTATTTATATTTTTCCGGAACCGATACCTACGACAACGCAAGATCATGGTTTTATGGAGGACCCTACAAGAGTCCTATGTCCAACAGTGTAGTCTAGGCAATAAAGCTAGTCGACCCCAACAATAATTCCTCAGGCGACGAAATTTTACAGTATGATAAAGTATCATGAGTTAAACGTATTTTGTAAAATATCCAAAAAAAATCATATAGGAAGTAAGGGATTTTATGCTATAAGTACCTAATTGTTAAACAGGAAGGTATATTATCGCGTAAACGCAGTTTATGTTTGATAATAAAATCGGTTAAATATTGATGTTCTGCATGATTATTTCGTTTGATATTTGAGTTTTGAGAGTATTTATACTACCTACTATTATTTTAGAAAGAAATCAATAAAATATTCAGTCATAAATTTTAAGTTTTAGGTAGAAATGCCTAACTTACAGATGGATTTATTGTTGGATATTTTTGTATAAGTCTTGGTTCATACCTTACTACAACACTGCCAAGTTTCAACGACTGAGGATTTAAAGCGGGGGTCTCCATACAACAAACCGCCCCATTGCCTAGACTAAGTGGACGTCTATCGGTTGTCGATGACGACGACGTTACCTACGCCAAAAATTCCATTAGATAGTAAATACCAAAGATAACCGATTTCATTATGGTGTTCAAGATTGTAGGTATGTTCCTACTTCCTAGCTCATTATCAAATTACTGTAGGTATTTATGTAAGTAATAATGTTATGGTTCATTGTTTTATTTTTATACGACTGCCTGAACAAAGGAGTATATTGTTTTCAGGGTTCATGTATGTATGTATGTATGTATGTATGTATGTATGTATGTATGTATGTGAGTTTGTATATTCCACCATAACTTCTATACGCCTATACCGATTTCGATAAATGAGGTATCGTTAGAATCCCTAGCTTATTCCGGGTGACATAGGCTAGTCAAATTTAAAAAAAAATTGATGGGGTGACCATGGTCCCGCATTAAAGACTAAAGAAGTTTGTTTTTTTTCGAAAATAAGATTAACTATATAATCATCATCTAGAAAATGATGAGTAGATTCCAAAAATATATACTCACTTCAATATCCAGTGATTCCCAAAAAATATCATTTAATAAAAATGTGAATAAGATCGTTACGTAGGTATATAGTAGATAGTTACGGGCTACGGCAGAGCAGTCGTATTTTTTGATAATATTTTTTTTTTTTTTTTTTAATTATATTCACTTGTTGTCATGTATACAATGTTTTTGAGTCTAATCGTGTTAGTTAGGTGACTCACTCCACCCTTGACCCTCTACTGCGGGATAAATTACGCATGTGACCCAATAATAGCTTCAGTCAGTTCACTGTTCAGTCGCGCGAACAACGTTCGCCGCACGCACCGGTGTTGAGATGAAGCTCTCAATAATCGTGTTTACGTTAATTGTTCTCACACAATGCACCGAAGGCCGGTACGTGGACTGGTTTCCTCAAAACATAGTCGATACTCTTACAAACAAAACATCCCAAGTGACGAATTACGTGCGATCCAAGGGGCGAAGTTTAAAACAGTTCTACGTCGAAAATGTAAGAAACCGAATAACTTCTTATCTCGGCTTCAACAATCAGTCCGAAACAATTCCGACCGATAACCAAGCGAGGATAAAAAGGAAGTTCAAGGATTACATAGACGAGGCAGAAGCGAAGGATCAAAAGGTGTTTGATAGTATAGCCCCAGAGAAGTTAGAATATAAGTGCAACAGTGACGATCCGAGCATCTATATGACTACTCCGCAGTTGATAGCGTTGCATGGATACGTTTCAGAATCGCATACCATCGTCACTGAAGACGGATACATTTTAACCGTTCATAGGATACCATATTCCCGAAACGCTACCAGCAGAGTTAGTCCTAGAAAAACGGTTCTATTACACCACGGTCTACTCGGCAGTTCAGCGGATTGGATCATACCGGGACCCGAAAAAGGCTTAGCCTATATTTTGTCAGAAGCTGGATATGATGTCTGGCTGGCTAACGTCCGAGGGAATACGTATTCCAGAGCGCACCAGTCTTTAAACACTGATACTTTTGCATTCTGGAATTTCACATTCCACGAAGTCAGCCAATACGACTTGCCTTCAGTGATCGATTATATCATGGACATCAAAGGATGGGATGTGAAAATAAACTACGTTGGTCACTCTATGGGTACGACCATTTTGTTCGCGATGCTCTCGACGAAAACACAATACAATAAAGTTTTGCGAGCCGGCTTCGCTTTAGCTCCTGTTGCGTTTATGACGGACATAAGAAGTCCAATTCGTTTGCTTGCAAAATACAGTGACAATTTGGAATATTTGTTAAAAATTCTCGGTGCCAACGAATTTTTACCTCAAAACTCTGTTTTGAGATGGTTGTCGAAACACGCTTGCGAAATAAATCATTATGAGGAAGCGATTTGTGAGAATTCAATGTTTGTGTTGTGTGGTCACGACGCACAGCAGTTCAATCGGAGTCTTTTGCCGATTATACTCAGCCACCTCCCTGCTGGAGCTTCTACCAAAACGTTGGTTCATTACGCACAGGAGATTAAAAACGGAGGACGATTCCAGCAATTCGATTATGGCCCTGAAGGGAATTTAAGACAGTACGATACTTTGGTACCTCCAGAATATCCCCTACACAAAATCACGTTACCGATTGCCCTGTTTGGAGCTGAAAATGATTGGCTAGCGAGTGATACCGATGTCACAAACTTGTATGTCCAATTAGCTAATCCAATCGACCATTACATAGTGCCATTAAAGGAGTTTAACCATGTAGATTTTTTGTGGGCGATAGATGCACGTAAACTAGTTTTTGACAAGCTCCTACAACTTTTGGAAGAAGGTGTAAACAAGTCGTATTTTAATAACGATATAAGCGATAATAACTTGAATGACTAGTGACATAAAGCTATTTTACAAGTTCCTTATTGTTCGAACCTTGAAAATAAATTTGTAAATACCTACTCGTACTTAGGTAATAAATTATTAAATAGAGTTTTTATAGACATAGCATACCTAATTTAATACGTAAATCCACATAGCTAACTACCTACTGTTTTTACCCACGGCTGCGGTGTAATTTACTCATTTTACCCGAGTAGGTAGATAGGTAGGTACTTATTTTTCTTATCAAAATCAGGTTTTACTATTTATAGTACTGTAAGTGTAGATTGTTAGGCACTTTAGTGCCTAACAATCTACACTTACAGTAGTGATCTAGCTTAGTGGTTAAAACTTCGGGGTCCGGGGTTCGATATCCGGGTACCTACGCACCTCTTTACGTTCCGGAGATACCTAGTAGATTTTATGCAATTAAATATCACATGCTAAAACGGCGAAAGAAAAGATCGTGAGGAAACCTGCATGCCTGAAGGATCAACGTGTATGAAGTTTGCCAATTCATTCTTGCCCAACGTGATGGGCTCAGAGCTTATTCTGAGAAGCGACTTTTGCTGGTGGTCTCAACCAATCGACTTCCACCGCTGGACGAAAGTCTCCTGCGGCTTGCTTTCAGGCCTAGCGAGACCCAGCTACTCGCCTGAGCTCGTCCGTGTCCAACGCCGCGCTGTTCATCGCGAGGCCGCCATTCAAGCACCTTGGGACCCCAACGCCTATCGGTTCTTCGAGCTATGTGCCTCTCCCATTGCCACTTAAGATTAACGACTCTTCAAGCTATGCCGGTGTCAGCTTTGTTTTTAAATTTGAATTGAATTTTTAGAAAAGATAAAAGATTGTTAATTTATTTATTGACGAAGGTTTAATTAACTTGATATTTGACTCATTCGATGTATTTCACTCGGTTCGTTTTATGGCGCCATACTGGAATACGCCACATTGGAATAATTTGCATAAATACTGATTTTGGTAAATCAGTCTGTTACGAGTTACGACTCAGTGATTATTGAATACTTTTGAGCTTAGCTATAGCAATCGTGGCCGGTTTCAAATGCATATTTTCTTTATGTTTAACCTACGTGTTTACTTACCATGTTTTGATAATTAACTGTTTACATTAAATCTCTCATGAAACCGCTACACGTTGTGACCATTCGCTGGTGCAAGTTTTAAAGAGAGTAGGTACAAATATATTTAAAAGTAATTTTAATTCTTCGCTCACTTCTGGAATTATGCTTACACCGGTTACTCTGGTTTTTTATGATACTCCGAGAATAGCCCTCACCATTGCCCGTTGAGTGACCCTAAACTATATTATTAGAGCCACAGTAAAGAGACTAAGTTTTGGAGCCGTTTATTTACCACTGGCAACTTATTTATGTTCTAATCCTAATTGTGTACTTAAGTAATTGGAATCGTTCATCAATGATCACTTTGCAATAATAGGTAAATAATCCTGCTAATATTATAAATGTGATAGTTTGGATTTTGTAAATTTGGATGTTACTCCTTCACGCCGCTATACGACTAAACCGATTTGACTGAAATTTTGAATACAGAATATAGCATTACTCTGAATCAACCAATAGACTACTTTTAATCCCAGAAAATAAAAGAATTCCCGCGGGAATCAAAAACCTTAATCCACGCAGACGAAGTCGCGGGCATCATGTATAGATATCTCTCATAGCTATCGATAAATAGTAAGTACATATATCCAAGCAATGAATCACTAAACGTAGGTACCTAACCAAAAGTAAATATTATACCTAAGTCTATTGTACCCACCGAGTTGGTTGTATGGTCTGTGATTGTAGCCTATACCTACCTACTTTTAATCAAAACAGCATTAATAAATAAACGATAAAAATAATATGAATCATATTTTGACCGATGAACTTAGGAACAACGTCAAACGTGATTGCAACATCCTACTGACCTATCTTGGTGATGAAGCAGTGTTGTGCGATGTATCATGTAAGTAGTAGAAGTACCTACCTAGTAGTATAAGTAAGTCTTTATTGCATCTTAACACATAGGTACAAAATTATGCTTAAAAAACAGAAGACAGGAAACTGGTAATGCGCAAAGGCGGCTTTATCACTATAAAGTGATCTTTTAAAGGCAACCCGACCTACAAAGCTGATGACACTGGGTCTAGAAGATCATGTGGTCGATGCACATAAAATAAAAAAGATACCTACCTAAATGCGGGTTCTGGTCTACGATTTCAATTCCTGGCCGAATTTCGGCTACGGCGGCCAATCTCCACAGAAGTTAGGTCATATAGCCACCTACCATATACCACCGCGGCCGATAATGTACCTAGTAGGTACCTACTGCTTCATGTCGCGGATACTGAGTAGGTCTTGAGCCGCTGGAAACAAGCGGCACAAGACCGTGCTCTGTCTCGATCCATGCAGGAGACCTTCGTCCAGCTGTGGACGTCTATAGGTTGAGACGAGGACGACGACGACGAGTAGGTAGGCACCGAGGCAGGTTCGATTCCCGGTAAGCTATCAAGAAGTAGGTAGGTACACTTGCTACAGAGACAGCCCGGTTGGCCCGCACCATAGTTACGTTACGTAGGACGTAAGTCTTACTGGACGTCCAACTATCTTTGGCCCGTATAGAGTGCATCCCGGGGAAAGGTAAGGCTACTTTTTATCCCAGAAAATCAAAGAGTTCCCAAGGGATTATTCAATAAAAATTCTTTCCAAAAAATCGACTTCCAAAGCCTCTGTAAAGTGAAAAATAATATTTTTGATTTCTACACACTATGTTGAAGTCGGGTGGGACTGATGCGTCAACTTTGCTTATCCTTGTTCAATGAATTCTTATACGTCGTCGTCGTCTTATAGTCGTGTATATTATCTAAGTCCTTGTTATACCCGCCTGATATATTAGTATCAGGTTTGAGGATTTGGAGTCAGAATTTTTTATGCAACAGCTTTCCGAACCGGTGGTTGTCTTTAACGTATCATAAGTGACACAAGTGGTCCTACATGAAATACACAATCATTTATAATTTATCATTTATTTATGGGACCACCTCGAGAGCATCCTTTAACGACTGATCGAAAAAAAAATCAAATCGGTTCAGACTTCAGAAACCACGGAGATATTATAATGCACCGACATAGGTGTCGGCGGGCCATTCTATTCCATTACTTATCTGCTTTATTTCTTTGAATACGTCCACGTCAATAATATAAATACAAACGGACAACTTTATTACCGATATATAGGGATGTTCAATGGAACAGAATGTCACCGAAATGATCTATATACCTGATGGAGTCATACCTGTACACAAGTCTACGGGCGCTGGCCGCCTCGTATTACTATATCTCGCCTTTGTGTCCTGTCGCTCTCTCTCTCATCGTGGTGTGCGTCATCTCGGAGACCTGTACATTCACATTGACTATGACATCACCGTTCGTGATGCCCCAAGACCCAATACAAACTTCTGTTAATCATAGTTAAAGATGCGTAAGTGTTCTGCCTAATTGTCGATCACGACCAGTAATAATAATCCCCGTTATAGATGTGTTAGTATTCTGCCTAATTGTCGATAACGACCAGTAATAATCATCTCAGTTATAGATGTGTTAGGATTCTGCCTAATTGTCGATAACGACCAGTAATTTCTGCCTAAGTGTCGATAACGACCAGTGATTTCTGCCTAATTGTCGATAACGACCAGTAATAATCCACACATTGTCGATAACGACCTTTATAGTTAACACATTGTCGATAACGACCTTCATTTCCCCAAGTAACTCATGAGCGCTCATAAATCACGAATCAATATAACTGATTCTCGAAATACTATATATTAAGAAATCTGCCTAGGTACTTAGCTTTCGATTTCACCAACTCTCGATCAACGCTTCGTGATAACACCATTTCCATGAAGCGCAAGGATTACGGTTCCATTACATTCTTGGAGACCAAAAAATCAACGAGTTGCTATGCAACGCGATATTCATTTATCTAGGTTTTAAAATATAGAATTCATAATCTATTGATTGATTTCCGGCTATGTCATAGATAACTGATAAATTACTACGATAGATCATAGATGCTAATTTCTCTTACCAAAGATCTGAGTATTTCGCGATCGCATATATGCACTTCGCGACACTCCCGGCCGCCGCAAAATTAAAATAAACATAATAAACTGCTAGTCCACTCCTTGATTTTTTGTAAGGCTTTAGTGGCTGCAACTCTTTTCAAATGATTGTCTAATAAGACTGAGTGTATGATTCACTCCTACATGGTAATTATCATTGTGAATTTTCTTAATCAACTTAATTGTAAAATCACATTCCTTAGGAATCAATATGGAATACCGTTTATCAAATGACAGATCTGCATTCTGAAGGCGTCCCTTACAACGTAGCAATCCATCAACATCTTTAAACAACTTGAGATTACGATTTAAATCAGTTTCTTTCCCAGCAAACTCTTGAGGAAAATGCTCTGTTTGAAGTTTCTTGATTTCATCTGTAATACTTAAAGGTTCTTTGTGACTAACACTGCTATTTTCCTCTGTGAAGTTCTTCTCTTTCTCTAAATCAATGTTTTTCCACTAGAAGTAACAGTAGAAGTAAAATCTTTTCTTTTAGAAGTATTATTAGAAGTAGTATTCGGCAGACCCTCCCGCGTCGACAGAAAAAAAAATTAATGATGTATTCTTAATAGGAAAATTCCAATCACAGGATTCTGATAAAAACTGTGGACCTTTAAGCCGTTTATCTTAATCTTCTTTAGAACTTGTTGATCTAGTCGCAACATCTGCGGGATTTAATTCTGTAGGCACATATTTAATCATGAGCTCTCTATTACTCATTATCTCTTCCACTCGTCTAGCCACAAACGGTGGTAGTAATTTATTAGATTGACACCATTCTATAACAATCTGACTGTCTGTCCATAATGTTTGACGTCCTATCTTCATATAAAATACCTTTGAAACCATCTTAATTAATCTGCAGCCTATTAGTACTCCTAGTAATTCTAATCGAGGGATTTTCAAATGTTGTTGATCTTTAATAGGTACTAATCGTGTTTTCCCGATGACAAAACTTCTCTTATTTCCATGCGTTATATATACGACAGCAGCATATGCTTTATGCGACGCATCTGTAAAACATTGCAAATGATATTTTTCACTTTCTACATTTTTCATGTAACATCTGGATATCGATATTTCTTTAATAGTTTCTAATTCCTTCCTTGAGTTTCTCCTGACATATTTCTCATCTTGAATGTCGTATTTTTCATCTGTCCTCCTCTTTGCATGAAAGGTCTCTTTCTAAAATCGGGATGTCTAAAATTTCCAACTTGTGCACTCCAATCATTTTTCCTCAACTCGTTTCTTAGGCGTCTTTCCCCCCTATTTTGTTTATAACTTTGATTTCCATGAGTTACATGTAACGTTTCTACTGTATAATTACCAACTCCCTCTGAGCTACTTCCTTGAGTGATTCTATTAGTGTCTTCCTTTGCTGTAAGTATTTTTTCTAACTCTTGTCTTATCTCATTTATAGAATCGTCTTTAGTTTTCAATTTTAATTCATAGATGAGATCATCAGTAAATTTACCAAATATAATATGACGTAGATGATTGTGATTCACATCTTCACCTAATGATTCTAAGACTCGTAAATGTTTTTCCAATTCATTAAACATTTTACGACATGATGTTATTGTTGAATCTGCAGCTGCTACTCTAGATAATGCTGAATAGTGCGCATCAATTAAATGAGAACCTTTGCCATATCTATCTATAAGAGTTTTAATAGCTATATTATAATTCTTGTTAGTCGTATCTAGACCTTCAATAACTTTACTAGCTTCTCCTTTTAATGAAGACTTAAGGTATAGTAATTTGTCCACTTCCGTTATATTTCGGTTATGGATATTCGATTGGAATTGATCCCAAAATTGATGCCAATTCAAAATATCTCCTTCAAATTCAGGTAAATTTAATTTGGGTAGACGGCATGACGACACTGTATCTTTCTCTTTACTTCCCGATGGGGTCTTTAAACTGCTATGAAACAATTTCAATTTAACTTCTAATTCCGCTAGACTTCCCTCAGCTTTCAGTTGAATTTCACTAATTTCACTGATGTCATCCACCGCTGGATCATTTACCATCTTAAAATAATTCGTCAAATCATTCTCTAATCTCGTCAGGAGATTTTGTAACTTAGTCTTGACCACTTCTGCATCTTGGATCAGATTAACATTTAAAGAGCCAAGATTTTCAGCCTGCTCGGAGAGAGTTTCTATCTGAGTAATGAGGAGTTTTAGCCTTTTTATCAATATATCATCCATGATGAATTTCTGTAATTAGACATTGAAAGTAAACAGTACTTATCGCCTTTAGAAATGTATATGCTTTGCTATAGATCCATAGAATTCCTCATTCTAAATCTATAAACCTCTATATCAATATCACCCTAATCCTTAGGTATTTAAATTCAAAAAAAAATAGAGATTATCCTTAACTATTAGCGCATATGATGTTAATAGTTTCACTCAAATATTAAGAAAGAAAATTTCTCTAATTTCATCACGTTGGTGTTAAAGGGATAATTAAAATCCAGTTATCTTAAACTAATTTTTTGTTAAACTCTCAGAGTATTATTTCAATTTATCCATGGTATAATTTACCTGCTATACAAGTAAGCTTGCTCATATACTATTCTATCATTTATTCAATCAACTATACACCAGCGTAAATGGGTATTCTCTATTCATGTAATATTTACCTCCTCTGAGTACACAGATCTAACAATAAGACACTCCTTTTATTAGATGGCTAATAGCTATCCATCATAAACACAGACATCAGTAACAACTCCTTTTCTAACCTCTTATAAAGTTCCCTTTAGGATGCATACAAATATGTAGCCAGTACTATCATAATTAAAAAATAAAGCATTGAACTCATAATAACGTTTATCAGATTAAAAACTTGAAATTGTTTTGAAATAATACTGTAGAAATTTCTTTAAAATTCATCATAACACACTCTATGTATATTCTCTCTAATTTAAATATTTGTAAACTCACCCCACTCTCTTAATAGGATTTACTATCTTTACTCAACTTTGTATAACTGATGTATTCTTTTGTCGAAAATTTCAGTAAATTAGTCGAACTTCAACCTCTAAATTCGAATATGAGATTTCTGCTGAAAATAATTAACTCTCTATGAAAACGAATGATCCTTAATATAATTTCTATTTTATGCAATGTGCAATTCTTTCAAACACTGAATTACGGTTATCATTTCTATAAATTTCACTAACTGCACTATGCACCCTTTATTGATTACATTGCATACCTTTATATTATATAGGATAATTTATTTTTACATTTAAATTGGTTTCAATCCGTTATTTATTTTCATAGTTGTGAATTCCATCATTTGACATCAAATTTCTTTTTACTTAAATGACACACCGGAAATTAATCAATAGTGTCACTTCATGTCTAACACTTTATTCATTTTTATTATGTTGGCATCAACCATTTCCCGTCATAGCAAAAATACACGTAAAATTCAAATCTACAAACGTTCTATGACTTTATTAGTTCAAAAGTCAATTCTGCCAACTTACCTGCACCAATTCTTTCGATCTTAAATCGAAAACTGTGTTGACGCTCCCTCCAGCGGCGAGCGGCAAAACTAATATAACGTCTCCAACCTATTCAAATCTTTAATTTATTGCAACATTTCACATAAATTGAATAGATAAACAACTAGACACTTTATTATAACTTAAGCTTGGTATGACTCCATGTGCTGAATGTTCTGGTTCACTTTATTAAAATATATATCCCAGCACCTCCACCATGTCGGCGGGCCATTCTATTCCATTACTTATCTGCTTTATTTCTTTGAATACGTCCACGTCAATAATATAAATACAAACGGACAACTTTATTACCGATATATAGGGATGTTCAATGGAACAGAATGTCACCGAAATGATCTATATACCTGATGGAGTCATACCTGTACACAAGTCTACGGGCGCTGGCCGCCTCGTATTACTATATCTCGCCTTTGTGTCCTGTCGCTCTCTCTCTCATCGTGGTGTGCGTCATCTCGGAGACCTGTACATTCACATTGACTATGACATCACCGTTCGTGATGCCCCAAGACCCAATACAAACTTCTGTTAATCATAGTTAAAGATGCGTAAGTGTTCTGCCTAATTGTCGATCACGACCAGTAATAATAATCCCCGTTATAGATGTGTTAGTATTCTGCCTAATTGTCGATAACGACCAGTAATAATCATCTCAGTTATAGATGTGTTAGGATTCTGCCTAATTGTCGATAACGACCAGTAATTTCTGCCTAAGTGTCGATAACGACCAGTGATTTCTGCCTAATTGTCGATAACGACCAGTAATAATCCACACATTGTCGATAACGACCTTTATAGTTAACACATTGTCGATAACGACCTTCATTTCCCCAAGTAACTCATGAGCGCTCATAAATCACGAATCAATATAACTGATTCTCGAAATACTATATATTAAGAAATCTGCCTAGGTACTTAGCTTTCGATTTCACCAACTCTCGATCAACGCTTCGTGATAACACCATTTCCATGAAGCGCAAGGATTACGGTTCCATTACATTCTTGGAGACCAAAAAATCAACGAGTTGCTATGCAACGCGATATTCATTTATCAAGGTTTTAAAATATAGAATTCATAATCTATTGATTGATTTCCGGGTATGTCATAGATAACTGATAAATTACTACGATAGATCATAGATGCTAATTTCTCTTACCAAAGATCTGAGTATTTCGCGATCGCATATATGCACTTCGCGACAATAGGTAGGTAAGTACATTTTTAAAAAAATGCGCGCCGAATTGAGAACCTCCCGGTTAAAAAGTAAGAAGTCTCGGGCACCTAGCTAATATCTTATTAGGTAATACTTTATCCTTCATAAAACAGTCGACGTGATCTATGGAAAATTATTATAATGAATGAAAACAGAATGTTTAAAGAAAAGGTACCACACTTATTTATTTTTACTACCTACCTACCTATCAGAAAAGGACAGTTAAAAATCTTAAGCCAGGTACAGATTTACGAATTGTAACATGCAATGTAACACGCAATGAAAGAATTTGCCCTCCACATTGTCGCAATGTAACAGAATTCCCATAGTGTGGACGTCTTGCGCGCACGAACCGTGCACACTACGCGCACGAACGGAGCATTTCAACTGGTGCGCGCCGCGATCCGCCATTTGTCGGTTTTTTCGCCGAACACAAAGAGGCGCGCAGTGTGCACGGAGCGCCAGTGTGGACGGGTTGTGTGCATCTGTACTGCGGAATGTTGTTCTCGGCAGACTGAACTATGTTCGCCGCGTGCATGCCGGAAACAGATGCGAGTAGGTAGGTACATGCTCATTTCGTGCGCGCGCTGTGTCCACACTTAGGAAATGCTCCTTTCATGTTACATTTCGTAAGTCTGTACCCGGCTTTATCAGAACGCTGAACGCACTTTATCAAGAATGTTAACTTCGCCGGCTGTTTGTAGCTTAATCGAGGTTTTTATCTGGGTAGAAAATAATATTATCATTTACTCGGTAAAATGGCTGTGCACGGAACTATTTTAAAAATAAATAAAACGCTTAAAAAATTGGCGGCAAAATATTCTCCCAGTCATAGATAATTATTCCTGTTCTGTAAGTTTGCAATTTCGTTAAGTTGTCGCCCTTATCTTCTGTCAATGTCAAAGAAATGACAGCTATTTAATGACATTTGTCATTTGGTTTTCTTGGTTCTCTGGTTAACTTGTCTCTGTTCTTGGTTTTCTCATGATGTCATTCGTGTTTTGATTCTTGATTTTTAAAGCAAAATTAAATACAGTTAATTAATCGAGCGTGGAAATTACAGCGGAATAAAATCACATTAAGTATCCATGGCGCTTTCCAAGAATGCCCGTTATGTCGTACTTCTTGGCGGTTTCGTTGGACTATTGGGGCTGACTTTATACCCTGTCGCTATAAGCCCTATGATGGATTCCTCAGAATACAGTAAGATATTTTAAAAATAACCCTAATAATATAATGTACATGAATCATTTTTTGTAGTTATGATATATTGGAGGAAGCCTTCTAATCACATAACAGTGTTGGGTCAAATTCCAATAGTAAACTAAGTTCTTACCATTGCATTAGCATTTATTATCCATACATAATATTATTTTTGTAATTAATTTTTCATTACCTGCTATAGGGTTACCATTATGATGGATGAGGTATTTAGCAGGAATTTAAACACATCAGTCTTGTCCCTGAACTAGTATTGGAAATAATAACTTGTTATTTTTAGAGAAAATGCAAAAAATCAATAGAAGAAATATCAGACAAGAGGACATTCAACCTGGAAGTAAGTTATCCTAAATAATCCTATTACAAAATAGCTTGAGACTGCTGAGTTTTTTGCTGGTTCTTCTCAGTAGAATCTCCTTTCCAGAGTCATCTTATTTCATTAATTATTGATTTATTCATAAGTGGCACAAGTTGTCCTGTGTGAAACAAATCATTTCATTTTAACATCATACAAGTAGATTCAGAAATCAAGTGGGCATGCTTAGTTTATCTACGATAATGTCCTTCTAGTAATGTTCAATGTTTGATCTCATTTCATTGAGATTATTTGAAAAAATTAAAGACAAAGATGTGCCGCCAAGCAATTTAGTGTTCCCGTATGATGCCATGTGGAAACCAAATAGGGGTATTATGGGTTTAATGTAACAGCCATGTCCCTAACAGGTTAGCCCGCTAACATCTTAGACTGCATCATCATTGTAGTGGATCAAAAAAAAAATGAATTCAAGTTCTCTTGCTCTTAAAAATTATTTAAGAGAATTAGTTCTCAAGTTCTCTATCTATTCTAAAACCAATTATCTGCTTTTTTGAATTTTGTATTGTTGTATTATAATTATTGTCTTTTATTGTTTCCTAGATATGAAAGTGTGGTCAGATCCATTTGACCGTAAGAAGCCAGATGAAGAGTAAAATATGAAATAGATTTTAAAAGTTAGATAATTAGAATATGGAATAATGTACATAATTTTTAATTAAGTGATGAATTAAATGATAATTGTTCATGTTAAGAAAAAAAGGTTTTATTATTTGGTATGACACTATAAGCCTGCTGAATTCAGTTTTTTGGTTACCTAAATTATTCTGAACAGGAGCAGGTGATATGGCTCGACCGTAACAACACGATGGGTGTTGTGCTTGGGTCTTGGGGACCACTGGTCCAACCGTCAATCTTTGGAGGTCGTATATATAGCGTAAATCAGAGAACACTTCATAATCGTGACTTGGGATCTTCGTGGTCGCGTGCATCGTACTAGTAATCCATGACATCTATTGGATTATGTGCGGACTGTGAAGACCGCCACAATTCAATTTAGTTATATAGTACAGCAAGATGCAGTAAGCATTGAAAAATTTATATGGTTAATAATAAAGCAGCACAACATTATAATGGATATGTTTTTGCTCCACAATTCTGATGTGCACCAGCTGGCTTAGAAGTGGAACACTCTTCACACTTCCATGTGTTCAGTATGAGTAGACTTTAACTTAAAGTCTTTAAGTTAAAGTTAATACAGTAGATGTATGTTAAAAATCTAAAACTGCCTCGTTGGTCTAGTGGTTAGCATAGTCGACTGCGGATCACGAGGTCCTGGGTTCGATTCCCGGTCGGGCATAAAAAAGTTAGGTATTGGGTTTTTCAATTAAGCAATTCTCAGTGCCAGCCCGGAGTTGGAAGTTGGCGGTGTTTCATCCCCGTGCCTCGGAGAGCACGTTAAGCCGTCGGTCCCGGTTATTATCACTAACATGATAATAGTCGTTAAAGCCCGCCAACCCGCATTGGAGCAGCGTAGTGGGTCTAAGCTCTAATTCCCGCTCTCCTATGAGAGTGGAGGCCTGTGCCCAGCAGTGGGACGTTAATAGGCTGTTGTGATGATGTGATGTTAAAAATAGAATACTATTTTTAATTCTGACTGCTAACTAAGTCCTTCAGTCCAAGAACAAAACTTGCTATCCATACTTAATATTATAAATGCGAAAGTGTGTCTGTCTGCTACACTTTCACAGCCCAACTACTCAACAGATTTTGATGAAAGGTACAGAGATAGGTCCTGGGAAAGGAGATAGGCTACTTTTTATGCCGGAAAATTGAAGAGTTGCCGCAGGAATCGAAGTTTAGTAAATAAATAAGTAATAAAATGACAAAAGTACCTAGATTTCAAAATATTTTTATTGTGAAAATTGCAAATCTTAAATGGGTACATCTCCACAATAACTAATGTATATACATATTATTCAGTGGAGTAACGGTCATTGTCACAATTTCCATTTTAAAAAAATAAACTTAAATTTCATATATACAGAATGTGCTTCGTAGCCGAACTTCCTAGACTTTACAACTCTAAACATTGAATCATAGAAACACTAGTTGCACAGATTATAGTTACATTAGCCCTCATTGACAATAGTTATTTGTTATACAAGAGTGAAAAGTTGTTTTTTAACCGCGTGCTCAATTTTGATTACCGAGCAAGCGAAGGATTCTAAAATTGAGCGTCAGCGAGGGAATCAAAAGAGCACGAGGTGAAAAATCTTTTCACTCGAGTGCAACACGTAACTTTTCATCCCACCTCAGCGAGGAAATGACATGACGTGAAAGAAAATGTTCAAAGCAAATTAAAAAAGTACACCAAGAAGGTTACGAGTGTGAGTTTTTAACAAATTAATAACGGTTGTATCGAAATTCGGCACCATAGAGGTAGAAGTAAATAGGTTTTAATGATGTTTTGAATTCACAAACTTCATAGACGAGTGATATTTACTAACGTGCACACGATGTTCTAAATTCAATTTACTTTATCCTCAAGAGGATAATAACGGCTTTTGCATTCAGATATCGAATAGTAAAAATACTCTTTCCGAGATGGTGGGATGAAAAAGTTTTTTATTTAGTTTGTTCTGTCCCACCACTTTCCGGTTTCCAATTGAGCTGAAATTTTGCAATACGCATTTAGTTTGGATGACAATGCATGGTAAACTAAGTGACGTCATTCTAAATCCAATATGGCGGCCTCCCAAAGATACCGGGACTAGTTATTTTTTGCACCCCCGTGATATAGGTATCAATTAGGAGTTTGCCCAGCAGAATACGCAGAATAAAATGACGTAACACTGAATTCAATATGGCAGACAGTAAGTTTGTTTTGAAAATGTTTAAAAAAAATTACTTGTTTTATTTTAATATTTTTTTATACTACGTCAATATTACCCAAACTTTTACAAAGATTCACTTCTCATCTTTAATCCGCATTGGTAGGATGTTACATATAGAAAGAATTACCCTACTGCTTCAGTTTGCTGGATATTTGTACATTCAAAAGAAGAATGAATGAGGATTTTTAAGCAGGCATGCTTCATCATTACTTCGAGGTCTAAGTACTAAACAAAAAAACTTAAGAATATTTTATTTGTGCAAACAGTGTTACTATTATTCTCTTAATCGAAAAAAGCTGACACATCGAATTTATCACTAACTTTCTAGCTTTCAAAGTACAAAAACTATGTCACTAATACATATTATTTACATTGATATAGACAGTTAAAAATTGCTTACATGGGGTTAATAATATATTAAACAAGACATATAATTCTGTCTTGTATGTTCTTCTAGTCTCTATATTCTTTCAGTTCCAAAATTTAACTAACATAATAACATAAAACATAAAACAATACATTCACAATTTAAAAAAAACTAAGTTTATATAAGAATATATTATATTCAAAATTAAATACTTAATTATAATATATTATTATATCGATATATAAAAGTCTACGGGTCAGTTAGAGTTTAACGAAAAGGAGACAAAAATATCTTCGCCACAGACTAGAAGAAAAATATGGAATTTACACTGGCATGTTATTTGAAACGCGACCAGAAAAGTTTCACACTCAATCAGTTATATTTTATTCTTCTTACTACTTTGTCTTTAGTTACAGTAATTAATTTTATAAGCGAATTAACTATTTTGATATAAGTATATTAATATATCAAAATATTTGACTTGCTTTTCTTTTTTACGCGTCTTGTTACATCCCAGAAAAACTGAGCAAATGCAAAAGGTACATTTGACGTTGAGCTAAAAAATATTGCCTTGAATAAAAATAAGATTTCAAAAATGATTTTATATATAAGTAACAACATTAATTATTATAATTATTTTACTCATAAGTTGCGGATTCATAAAAATCATTTGAATATTTATTACTAAATAAATAATATATTATTTATTCATAAAAAACTTTTATTGCAAACACGAGACAGCACAAATATCAGCTATAATTAATATTATACCATTTTGTATATTGTATATAATTATATATGTCACCGTAAGATTGCAAAAACCGTTAGATTGTAATCAAACTAGCGATATTGTAAACTGTCGACGGATTGTGAACCGTTCAATGGTCCGAGTGTCAATTTTTGAAATATTCATTGTATTTACGTTTTCTTGTCTCTTTCTTGTAGGTTAGGTTAGGGTTCGACATAAATGACCAAGTAGTGCCACTACCTGGTCGGGTTTTATCGGGTTTTATCGGGTTAGGTTTTATCGGGTTAATATATCTAACAGATTACAATCTAACGAAAAATAATGCGTAAAATTGTAATCTGTCGACAGTTTACAATATCGCTAGTTAGATTACAATCCAACGGCCTTTGCAATCTTACGGTGACATATACACACATTGCGCGTTAGAAACTATAATTTAGATAAAATAAAACATATTATCACTATGTGATTTCTTTCTCTTTAAGAAAAAATTACTGAGAATAGGTCAGTATCCTGAATTATTATTAATGTATCGTAATCCGATCTTTCAATACATTCATGCAAAAAAAAAATCATTTTAACTTCACGAACATCCAGATAGGTACAGTTTAACGATCCAAAATTACTAAAATTAAAATGCAATTGAGTGCCCTTTGTCTTTTATTATAATAATATTGAATGTGGAAAAAATAAATTAGTATAATAATAAGGTTGTTTTGTATCCAGCCAAGTCACTTTATTCAAATGTGTAAAGCTCAGAGTACACGCTCCGGTTTCATAAGCCACGTCCACCGACTCTGAACTGTGTCGTGTATTAAGAGCTTTATTAAGATGCATGACTGTCCAAACTTCCAGTTTTAAGTCAGGTCATGAAAAGTAGATTATTAATTAACACAAAATATGTTTATTGTGAATATCGGCTATGAGTATGACAATACTCAGTATTGTGCACAATTTAAAGAAAACTTCTCATGAATGCGTTCTCGTTGCTCGTATTATTTTGATACTTAAACAGAGTTTGTAAATAAAACTTAGTTTTCACGATCGAAGATCGACCCTATTTGTGTACGATCGATTAGCACCAAGTAAACTAAACCAACTAAAAAAAAACTTTTATGAATATGAATAATTAATATACTTCTAAATTTATTTTTAAAGCCTATTTTTAAGAGCAATATAAGTACTTTTTATTTACAAATTTATTGTAACTGTAGAAAAATTATATTTTACATTGCAGTGTTTTGAAGTCGATATATTTTACAGTTCGACGATTATATTATGAATTCAATCAGTCGATTTAGGCAGCGTTTGACAATATATTTGACTTTCATACTCACTACTTACACAATTTTTTCAAGCAAGTTTAATTTTTTTCAAAATTATACCTACCACAATTCGTATAAAATACTTATATTAACCTTAAAAAATTCAAAACAACATTTCAGCTGAACAATATAGCAAAAATACACCATATTCTTGGATGCCCTTAAAATTTAAATTACAGCGTATTATCACTCTTAATTCAGTTCTTAACCAGTTTAAAAATATTATAATGATCTATCCTCTTGTTTTCTATCTTAATTTTATAACAATTATTTATTAATGCAAAAATTCGTCATCGTCGCCTACCTGTGAAAAGAAATGTAAATTGTTAAATCTAGAATCGGGGCGTAGGTGAACAATGAATAAAAAAATACGCATATGGAATATCTGGATGGAAATCTTAATAGTAAAGGTTAATGAAGTAAATAAATACTAACCTGTAAGAAGTATTCAAAATCACTACGATGGCAGTTTCCCTCTGCAGAGAACGTAAATTTGTGAAAAGTTCCATCTTCACATATAACTGCAAAATACATTTAATAAACGTTATTGTGTATTCACTATTAAGTGTAAAATATTATCGGAATTAATTTAACTTCCACAGTCAAGCTAAAAAAAAATCTTATTAGTCCGACGATCGCAATCATGTATACAATATATTTATTATGTACATTTTTGCATCATTTGTTGAATTGCACAGTTTAAAAAACGATTATTGAAAAAAAAATACTTGAAATATAAACCTTAAAACTAAGGCATTCAAGTTTAATTACGAATGTACCATATTTATATTTAAGACCTTTTGTCTTCATAACAACGCGAGATGTGGGTCATGGTGCGAGGTGTCGATCGCGAGTTTCCACATTTTTAACCCCTAACCAAAAAAATTTATCAACGCGCCTAAAGAAGTTTTCACTTAATAATTTAATATAAAAAATGCATTTTAAACAACCGACTTCAAACTCCCGCGCCAAATTTACAACAACAAGCACACGCTATACAAAGTACTTATTTTATTGTTGATATTTTAAAAACCGCTCGACCGATTTCGATAAAATTTATATGGGGCCACTTGGGAAGTATGCCCTTTCAAATAAAAAAAGAATCATCCAAATCGGTCCACCCAGTCAAAAGTTCTGAGGTACTTAACAAACATAAAAAAAAATAAAAAAATACAGTCGAATTGAGAACCTCCTCCTTTTTTTGAAGTCGATTGAAAAATTCGACGATCGAAATCTATCAACGTGTTAAGTGCAAGTAAGCGTGTAGTGGTCTTACCGACAGCGCTGGCCTCGTCGCTGAAGGCGCAGAGCGCGCGCAGCGGCGGCGCGGCGGGCGCGGCGCACACGTGCGCGTACGAGCCGCGCGCGAGCCACACGTGCAAAGTGCCCTTGTCCGACACGCAGCACACCAGCGAGCCTGACCAGTTGAAGTTTATACTGGAATACGGGTACACCGATGTCGCTAATGTGTTCATAATGTGCGCTTATAATCCTGCGCCACGGTAACGTGGATGTCGAATTCCACGGTAAAAAAATTACGGTTGTCTGCAAAGTCGGTTTACGGACGATAGTTTTACGTGATAGCTAGAAGTTCTCACGCGCGCTCGCGTGGCGGCGTTCCAGTAGCAGAACTATTCGAACTGCTAGCTCTGAAGTCACGCGAGAAGAGAGATAAATTTGTCTCAAGCCAACGCTTGGGCCGATCGTGCCTCTCTATCGCTTGTTCCGCGCCCTCACTTGCACGCTCAGGCTCAGGTGGTACGTGACACTTTTTCGTGCGTGCAGCCGGTGTTCATCGATTTATAAGACGTTATCACTTCAAAAATTAAATTTCGGAGACGTTTGACGGCTACTTGTGCAGATTTCGGAAGAGTGAAAGTGCGGCCGTCATGGTCTACAGAGACAGATGAGTTCGTCACCAATAACTACTTAAAGTGTGACATACAAAAAAGACACAAAACTAGAATATTCTGGCAACATCGATAAGATATCGTAATTCTTTTAGTTTAGCCAGCTTACAACTGAGCACGAATCTCCTCTCAGAATAAGAAAAGCCAAGTGCGGATTGATAGACTTCACACACCTTCGAGAAATTTAATTTTTCAAATGCAAATTAAGTACCCTACTCCGAAAAGTTTGGAGGCTGGGTGTTTAAACCAACAGGCTATCACCGGCTAAACTCAAAGAACTAAATGTAAGATTACGTATTTAAAAAACCGGGCAAGTGCGAGTCGGACTCGCGCACGAAGGGTTCCGTACCATTATTAATAAATAATTACCTTTGTTAATGAACCGCAAGACTAACTTTGTTTGTAGAGGTTTATTGTTAATATCAAAAAAACTATGCTAGTTAGAGCATTGGCTATAGTTTTCCTGTAAAATATACGTAAATTCCTATTGACCATAATTATTTCAAATTTTTCGATTGGTAAACTCCGCAGATAAGGGGGGGGGAACGGTATTTTTTTAGACATTTTCCCCGATAAAAACAAAAACTATCATAACTAAAAATAATTAAAAATCTGTTTTAGAATGTACAAAGTATTTACCCTTTCATATGATACCCCACACAGTACAGTTATCTCACTTTTAAATTTCAACCCTCAGATTTTCCCCCCTTTTTAAATAAGAACAAAAATAATTTCCAATTTTTTTTAATTCCAGTGTCTTTGGGCCACTAATATACACAACTATTCCAAATTTCATGTCGATAGCTTCGGTAGTTACTGAAATAATCGAGTGTGACGGACGGACAGACGGACAGACGGACAGACGGACAGACGGACAGACGGACAGACAGACGGAGAAAGTCGCACCATAAGGGTTCCATTTTACCATTTTGTTACGGAACCCTAAAAAAGGACTTTTCGAATATCTTTTAGAACATTGTTTTTATTCAGTGCAAGAATTCTTAAATTCTTAAGAATATATTATAATTCAATATTTGGACGTTTGTAACGATTAAATATGCTTGTACTTTTTAATCTAATAACATCTTGTTTGTATTTTACCAAATAAATATTTACTAACTCAAGAGAAGAAGTATGAATAGGGACGATGCGTACCTATACCAAAAATAAATTATTTCTAACTGATTATTAAATAGAGGGTCTTCCAAAACACCTAAAATTCACATCCTCGGTTAGTTTTAAGTTTGATAACCATTTTAAAATATAGATAAAAGAAAAAAAGTTCGTTGAAATTTGATGAAGTCACAAGTCACAACTGTGAATTTCATACAACTTCAATACTAGAAGTTTTTTAAGTTTGACAAAGAGTTGCTGATTTGATTGAGTTGTCATCATCCCTATTTTAGAACTCACCAATAAACATCCGCATAATCGGAGCCGCGCCTCAGTTCGTGCAGCATGTGTTTGGTGGCGGTGTCCCATAGGCGTATGATGGTGCCTCGCTCTGAGGCGGTGGCCAGTTTAGCACCGTTCGCGGACAGGCTGATGCAGACTAGATCGGTTTGGTGACAGCCTACCACCGCGGGGGAGCTGGACGCAGCGCCTTTCACTGATCGCGAGACGTCCTGAGATGAAATACTTACTTATATATGTCATGGTTTTCTAGTTTTATACTCTCTGGTACGACATTCGCAATAAATATAAGGCCGTAAAGGACTTGAATCCAGGGCCGTAGAATAAATTAATTCAAAATTCAAATGATTTTTATTCAAATAAACTTTTACAAGTACTTTGAATCGTCGAGTGAATCTACTACTGGATCGGAATGATATTCCTACCGAGAAGAACCAGCAATAAACTCGGCGGTTGCTCTTTTGAAAAAAAATAAAAATTTACAATTTCATTAATTTGTAAAATACTTATGTAACAGCTGTCCTTAGCATTGCTGGAGCGAGTCAAAGCCATGCTCCTTTATCATTTGCGTATAATCTTCAACAGTATAATAAGCTTTTTTCAGGAGCATACTTTATGTGGACTTCTTAAACTTGTGTAAAGGCAAGTTTAAGATAGGTTGTGGAATTTTATTATAAAATAGAATGCTCATTCCCACGAACCATTTCAACCTTCGGACCTTCTTGAGGCGAAGCGATGAAGTCACGAGCTTTGACGGCCTTTATGCAGATCGCATTTAAAAAAGAATGTATTCTGGGGAACCAATCAGTGTGTTTCCCGCCAATTGGATGGAGGACAAGAAGAAAAACGAAGGATGGTAGAAAAATAATCAAACTCTACTTCTCTAGAATATAATATTTTGATTGGAAAGAATAAAAGTATATATATGAACATTGGGTTTTGATTTATCAAATGTATCGTACTAACCACCTCGTTGGTCTAGTGGTTAACATGTTCGACTGCGGCCGACGAGGTCCCGGGTTCGAGTCCTGGGTCGGGCCATGAAAAGTGTTGGGTTTTTCTCAGCTCTATTCCTTCTAGCGCATGTAGGGAATACATGAGCTGGAAGGATATTCCAGGTATAACTTAAGTACCTCCAAGGCAATAGGCATCTTCTAGGCAAGCGCGCTCTAACCTAGACCTCATCATTGCTTTGTATTAATCATGATTGTCGTCAAACGCAAGCCTATTCTTTGATTGAAAAAAAGTACTACAAAATAGTTCGACAAAGATAGCAGAATCGGGACAGTTGATGTTTTGTATGGCGGCCATTATATTCCCGCACTGGTGCCAAAAGTGATTACTGCAAGGCTTTGTAAGCTAATAGTTACTGTGCCTAATAGATTTATCGCCCAGGAGTGTAATTCTACTTTAGTTTCAATCCTTGTTCATATCATGGAAATGAAATTTGAGATATGCTCGTTGGATGTTTGATCTTTTCTAATCAGACATAATGATCGAGAAAGATCAGATCCAAATAAGTTGAAACAAGAACATACCAGTAGCTGCAAGGAGCCCTTCCGATGCGCGGGCGCAGCTAGCAACTGTGACGCGTTGGGATCTGTCGCGATCGCGCATAGCGGCCGAGCGCTTGCCGGCGTGCGCAGCAACGCGATTCGCGCTAGCGACGGCAGCGACAGCACTTGGACTGAAGACGTTAACACTACTGCTACTCTGAAAAAGGAAACAGAGTGTAGACTTGCGTCTGGTTTCAAACTTAAAATATGGCTGTGTATTGACAAGTTATAGTTTGAACTTTTGACAGATGAGAGGTGTACCTATAGCAATAGTGAAGGATTTGAGTGAGACAAACTGAAGCAGTAGGTACTATGCAAATGACATCTGCCAAAATTATCATCCTACATAAGACAAACCATAGGCGGTTGTGTTACGTTAATGAAGTTAAAAAGACCGGAAAGACGCCCTTGTATAACCGGAGCGTGTGGATACGCCTTAATTATTTTCATAAATATTTTTCAAGGATTTTTTAACGTTTTATATTTAGTATATTTTGAAATCACTGGTCATGTGTTTACTGTTTACCTATAACACTTGGCGGCTAAATTATACCTTCATAGCAGATGCCTATTGCCTACGATATCTACTGTAAATAGTAAATACCATGGAAATAAGCGTGAAGTATTTTTATGTTAAACTAGGTCATTTTAGGTATAGGAGTTGATTATTTTCGTGAATTGTTTATTCTCTTTGTGCAAGTAACGTCAGCACCAGAGACAATGCAACGCACTTCGCAATTCAATTCAAAACAGTACTTTTTGTGTACAAGTACAATGTAATTGATAATTTACTCGTAAGTAGGTACATAATTTAGTTATACATTTTCATTAATTTAAATGAATTTTTAACTGTATCTTGCAACTCATGAACTCAACATTCAATATTAAACTAAGATGCATCATAGTATACCTACTAACTTAGTAGCTGAGTTAAATAGGGCGCGAAAATTGACGATTGTCATTGGATGCAAACTTCTAATTAATTTTTGTAAACACAAATAAGAATATCTTTGTTTTCAACCGACTTCAAAAAAGGAGGAGGTTCTCAATTCAACTGTTTTTTTTTTATTTTATGTTTGTTACCTCAGACCAATTTGGATGATTCTTTTTTTATTTGAAAGGGCATACTTCCCAAGTGGTCCCATATAAATTTTATTGAAATCGGTCGAGCGGTTTTTAAAATATCAACAATAGTACTTTGTATAGCGTGTGCTTGTTGTTGTAAAGTTGGCGCGGGAGTTTGAAGTCGGTTGTTTAAAAAGATTTTTTTATATTAAATTATATAAATAATAATCGAATGACAATAGAGGCTCCCTTTATTAGCATACGCATAAAATGCATGCTCTTCAAATTGATAAGATAAACTTAACCTTAACCAACTAACCCAGTAAGTGTCCTATTTAATTCAAACGCCGTATCGCACCACGATACTTTAAATTATGTAGGAAGTAATACGGTAACACGCAATATTTGACTTTATTGTCTATACATGCCAAGAATGAATTCTATTCGCATATATACAGCTTTGTAACGGGAATTTTGTTAATATAATATTAATAATATCTTGATCAATTCACTTGCTGCATAATGGTATCCGTCACCTGTGATAACATTATTTCTGTAAATATTTACTATTTTATCTCGGAAATAGGGTTAGGTAATAATTTATTCGATACTAGCTGATGCCCGCGACTTCATTTTTTCCATAGGAACTCCTTAATTTTCTGGGATAAAAAGTAGCCTAGGTCACTCTCCAGATCCTCAACTATATCCATGCATAAAATCACGTCGATACGTAGCTCTGTTGCGGCGTGATTTAAGGAAAATTTAATCACTAAAACTAAAGTACTATCTAGGTGATGCCCGCGACTTCGTCCGCGGAGATTGAGGTTATTTGGTTCCCGCGATAACTTTCTAATTTTCCGGGATAAGTAGCCTGTGCCAAATTTCATCCAGATCCGTTTAGCCGTGATTGAGTAACAAACATCCACCCAAACTTTCGAATTTATAATATTAGTATAGAAGATTTTTTATTACTCTTACCATAACGGCGGGACGGTAGGTCGGCCGAGCAAAATATTCCAAAATATTCCATTTAACTTAGACAGATGAGAGGTGTATGTTATATCGCAATAGTGAAGGACTAGAGTGAGACAGACTGAAGAAGTAGGTACTATTCAAACGGCGTCTGTTTAAATAATTTTCATTCAATATTTGACAAACCATAGCTCACTTCACTTTGGGAACCCACTGCATTGTTATCCCAAGAAAACTCCTACCACTATTTGATTAATGGATACAGGGTCACGACCCTCAGTAATGAGGAATACGACGCAGAGAGAGCTCACTTAGCAGCACTAGGACGATATAAGTGCTTACTTGTCTTTCCTGGCCCGCAGCGCGCGTATGGGCGACTTGAACAGCACTTCAGCTCTGAAGGCTCGGTGCTGATCATCCAACAGCATAAGACTGCATGGCCGCCGCGCGCGCACCACCAGCAGCCAATTGGAGCGAAACACCATCTCACATAGTGTCACTTCCCCAAGCTCTTCTTTGCCTATAATAGAAAGAAGAAAGAAAGAAAGAAAATCTATTTATTCTCAACATTGTGCCACACATTACAATACCTTAAGGTAAATGTTACCATGGCGCCTCCAGTACTTGAGCATTAAACTTATGGTCAAGTCCTAGAGGAACCCTGACAACACTTGTCATGTGTGGCACAACCTGAAGAAGGCATCAGCTCAGCATGATGCAGAATGCCTTGCAATAAATTACAAGAGCATTCTGCGCTGATTTTCAGCTGGAGCTCTAATAAAGAAAGAAGACTTAACACAATTCTCGTTCGACAAAAAAAGTACTTAAATATCGCAAGTTTCAAGTGCAAGATACACACCACTAAAATACACACTGTACCACATAGATTTACCTACTGTGGCGGATTATAGCGAATTAAACTTTTAGTTCCTTTTAAAAAGAAATAATATTTACTAAATTATTATTTTATTGGTCAATTAGCTAATGCCTGCGACTTCGTCGGCGTGGATTGAGGGTTTTTGGTTCCCGCAGGAACTCTTAAATTTTCCCAGATAAAGAGTAGCCAATGTGTAATTGCAGACTATAATCTATCTCTGTGCCATTTCATCCAGATCTGTTCAGCCGTTCTGGTGCGATTTGTGTAACAAACATCCTTTATAATATTAGTATGGAAGAGTATAGATAGACTTCGATAGAATCAGACAAACACTTCTTGGTATGCTAAGTATTTAACAGTTATGAATAAATCAACACAATGATAAAGCAGTCTATACTCTATACATTGATTTTCAAAGTGGGGGGCGCGCCCCACTAGGGAGGCGCGAAGACATGCCCAGGGGGGCGCGAGCGCGGCGCGCGACGGCGGTTTTAACTCCGGTCGCCCGCGCATAGCATAGCTGCCGATGCATTACAAGAGCAATGATCTTTGGAAATCAAAAATGATTCTGCTGCCCAATATGATTTTGAGAACATGGATAAGGCACATTTTTGGGTTATATATCGCAAAGTTTATCCCAGCACAGCAGAGCAAGCACTTATTTATGTGAAACAGCATTTTCAGCAGTTGTAGCAATAAAAACAAAGTACAGAAGCAAACTAGATAATGCTAGTGATCTACGTGCACTGTCTTCTATTGAACCCAGAATTGGAAATCTTGTTAAAAACATGCAAGCTCATCTGTCACATTGACTCTTCTTATAACACATATATTAGAAAGCAATTTTTTTTTATAATAAAACATCTGAAAATGTATTTTTAAACTTAATTACCCTTATTTTATTATACAACTTATATATTACTTGGTGAGCCCGCTTGCTGCTACTTGCTGGGCCCTGGGCCGAGGGGAGGCGTGGGTATATTCATTTTATGCAGTAGGGAGGCGTGATACTTATAAGTTTGGGAACCCCTGCTCTATAGTCTATATGATGTACTTATCTAAATCTCTATAAGAGAGCATGTTTTAACATTTTGTCTTGTCTATCAAAGTAGACAGGATTTTAGCCTTCTTTCTTGACTGTAAAAGATTTGAGAGAAAGAGGGCTTTTCTCTTTTTTATCTATACTAGCTGATGCCCGCGACTACGTCGGCGTGCATTGAGGTTTTTTAGTTCCCGTGGGAACTCCTTAGTTTTCCGGGATAAAAAGTAGCCTATGTGTTATTCCAGACTATAATCTATCTCTGTGCCAAATTTCATCCAGATCCGTTCAGCTGTTCGGGTGTGATTGAGTAACAAACATCCATACATCCATCCAAACTTTCGCATTTATAATATTTATTTGATTGATTGATTATTTGAAAAGATTAGAATTTAAATACTCAGCTTATAAAATAGAAACAAAGTTAAGCCCTCATGAATAATGGCATACATCTTCAGAAACAGAAACTTACTGTAATGCGCCTTCTCAACCAGCGGGTCCACATTATAGACGCGCAGGCCTGATGTTAAGCAGCAAGTGAAGCAGCCTGCATGACAGATAATAAAAAAACATCAGAAAATTTTACATGTGGATTATCACTAAAAGACAAAGTACAAGATTTGATCTTGGCGCATCAGCAAAAGCTGTCTATAATTTTATATGACAGCAGGGTTTTCTGGCACTCACTAGGGAAGGCCTATGTCCAACAGTGGCCTGTGGACATAGGCTAATTATGATTTGCCACACTACAAGTTAGCCCTTGACTGCGATCTCACCTGATGGTAAGTGATAATGCAGTCTAAGATGGTAGCGGGCTAACCTGTTAGGGGCATGGCAGTTATATTAAAACCATACCCCTATTCGGTTTCTACACGGCATCTTACCGGAACGCTCAATCGCTTGGCGGCACGTCTTTGCCGGTAGGGTGGTAACTAGCCACGGCCAAAGCCTCCCACCAGGCCAGACCAGGGAAAATTCAGAAATTATAAATTCCCAAATTGACCCTGCCGGGGAACGAACCTGGAACCTCCGCACGTTAAGGCAACAGCGCTACACACTGCGCCACGGAGGTCGTCAAAAGCAAGCTTCACTCTGATTCTTTCGAGTAACAACTATTCAGATAAATTTCATCTATTGCTAAAGTGTTGGATTAGGGAAGAAACACCAAACCATAAAATAAGAAACATTATTATTCAAAACGTTGGTAAATTGGGCTCTCTAAATTTGAATTGAATCTTGTAACAATAACAATGTAACAGTAACTATGAAATAAACTAACTACATAATAAACTAATGAAATAACTTATAACAATAAGCAACAAAATACAGTTTTTTTTGCTGCATCATAAAGTTCAAGTGTGAATAAACTTGACACGTGTGAGTAAGCTTGTTTTGATGACTCACTGTAACAGCATTAGCACAACAGTTGTCCAGACAACCGAGATATCTTAAAAAAGAAAAGAAATATCTCTACTATTCATTATTAATGAGCTGCCTGCAAAGCCCACCAGCAATTTTATTTGTGCGGGGTTTAATAAAATCCTGTGGGAATGCATTGATTTTCTGGGATAAAATAGTATCTTATGTATCAATCATGTGCTATCTTTGTTTCAAATTTTATCAAGATTGTTTCAGTGTACATCTTTGAAAAGGTAACAGATAGACAGACACATTTCCGCATTTTTATTATTACTTAGTATGATTAAAACTTTAAAGGTTCTTTGTCGGGGTAGTACCTAACCCATGTAGTATCTAAGCATAGGTATGTTTACATATTCCGTGGAAAGTAAACGCCAAACAATAGCGCACATGCGTAAATTACGAACTGCGTGGGCGCCTTACTAAAAATATAAACAACACGTGGAGTTCTAACGTGGAACGTGCGTACTGAGTGTCGACTGTCGAAGTTAATCAAAACGCAATAGTGACTTGCCGCAGTGCACGTACACAACAAACCTACGTTTTAAACATCACTTAACACGCCTCACGCACGCTTAGATCACCAACATCATGAATAACCAAGCAGAGAGAACAAAGAACTCGAAATGTCTAAGTAGGAAGTACCTTGGTCCTGGTTAAAGCCCAGGCTTGTAATCCCGCTGCTCCTCCGGCGCGCCATGTTCCTTCACCAACAAATTTATCATAAACATTGAGCAGTCTTTTTATCAATTATCCCAGTGGACATTTTCACACTGTAAATTTAAATACGCACATTCTTTATTTACGTTACATGTTCCCAGTGTGAGATACACAGCTGATTAATGACATTAGATGATCAGTGTGACCAGACTTAAATTAAGATCCTCCTAGTTGCTGGGTTAAAAAGTAAAAACGGCTATGACCAAATTGTTTGAATAAATGATGTACTTAACTTACGAATTACATTCTTGATGTAAACTTTCTATAATAGAGGTAATTCTATATTGTTTATTAATCGATTAATCAAAAGAGTAAAAAAGGTAGGGAACATTAACATATTCTAATTTTAAACGTTCGTAGCTCTAACATTGTAACTGATCTTTTTAATGTATATTTGAAGTATAAGATTGCAGAAAAAATTTCACTTATTTTCAAATCTTACGGTACACAATATTAAGTGAAGTCAACAAAAATAACTAACATATCGATCAAAATTATTGTTGGGCCTTAATACTTCTAAAACCGCAGGATGCTACTTAATGTGGTCACACTGTTGATGGCTGTCACTGATGACAGCAAAACGAATGTGTAGCCACTACCAATAAATCTCAAAGTTGCCAGTGTCCGTTAAAAACCGTTGTACTTACTGTTTAAATGTGGGTAACTTAGGAACAATTTCAAATATTGTACAAGTCCTGAAACTAGACAATAAAAATATCAAGGCATACCGCGCCTAAAGAGATTTATTTCAGATGATATCAAAGCCTTTTTGCTCAATAATGATTTTTTATGTTGTATGGACTTGTCCAAGATTGGGCCTTGAACATGAACCAAGATGATTTTAATACACGTGAATAGAGATCCTATAATATGGATTATAGAATAATTTACACATTTTTAAAGGACCCCATTTTGGAGAAAAATAATATTTTATTTTGTGGCTTTTTTAGATCTTTTCCTGAATCTTATCAACAGTAAAAAAAAATGTAAATGTGATTGTCTTTGTCACGTATGTCTAGAATGATTGTCAAATGTCAATGTCAGTTTTATATGTCATTAAAGTGACAGTAACAGAAGCCAGATTTGATAGATCTATTCATCTAGGGTGCGTTCCACTAAGCGCTCACAACGATCACGCTCCCGATCGCAGTTTTTCCCATTCTTCTTGCGTTACTGTCGTAAACTCAAGTGGTATGGATTCGTTTTGAGCGTGGAGGTAAATAATACAAACGGCGAGTTAGTAAAAAGAAAGCAAAAGATTTAAGAGGTTAGGTTATAATCTGTATAAGCCTTGAAAATAAACTGAAATAATTATTGTTTAAATCGATTTTTATTGAAAAAAATTATAATTTAATTTTTTCAATAAGACAACTAACAAGAACGCTAACTTTTTCATTTCTAAAGTTAGTTTGTATTATTGGCAATCAAGGAAAAATGTATACATGTATATTAATTAAGTATAAACTGCAATTAATTTTTATAAACTTGTTTTACATAGTTAATTATATTTACCTGTGGAGGCACGTTGAGCATCAGCTGCAGAAACATTCACTTCTAATAAAATATCTCTTTCCGCATGAAATAACGTAAGTTTCACGGTCGCCATCTTTGATGCTTTGAGTTTTGAAAATGCCGCTCATTTCCTCAACGATCACGACGACCCACCTTTTTAGATGGGGTATCGCGAGCTTCGCGTGGGCGTAAGTCATGACGTCATAAGTGACGTTTTCACCGCGACTACAACGACCGCGGTCGTTATGTGGAATTTGATCGTTAGGAGCATTTTGATCGTCGTGGGCGCTTAGTGGAACGCACTGTAGAAAAAGTTTTAGTGTTGCCATCCATCGAAAAATATTTTCTACAAACGATATTTTTCATAATTATTTTTTATAAAAACGGGGTTTTCTAAAATTATTATTTAAATGGAGTTTAATGTAATATTTTTTCTCTTTCACGTGATGGCAGTTTGGTTCTGGTTCATTAACGCTCAGAATAAAAAACCACCCTCCATACTGAACTGGGACATGTCATTTGCCAAAACAGATTTTTTTAAATTTATATTACCTACGTCCACCTAATTTGAGTGCAACTGTCCCTAAGAACTGTCCAGACTAGTTTTAACTTTTTTTCAATGTAGAAAAAAAAATTAAAAACATCAAAATGTTTTTATCTTCCCTCATTGACGAAATTCTAATACAAATCAAATTTTTGGCTTCAAAAGCATTATTAAATTATGTAGGGTGTCAATTAGCAAAAGTTGTAATAGTAAATCTAAAAAACATTAACGTTATAAGCTAATATCGGTACTTAGGCAGTTCACCGTAAGTTTCATCAGATCCTCCTGCTATGTTATTTTGTTGTGTTGGTACTTCCAATGAACTAACTGCTCTGTAATTTGATTATCTTCAGCTGTAAAATGGATTTTAATACAACAACGAATATTGATTATCATTGGCCATTTCCTAAGCCTGTTGTGGGAAAGTAAGTACCTACTGCTGTGGGTAAGTTAGTATAGTAGTACCTATAGGTAAGTATCTAAATACGCAGTGCCGTAACTGTAATTATCCTGTTATGCGCCCGGTGCGAACGTCGCCGCGCTGGCTAGTTACGGTACTGGAATATACGTAACCTAATCAAAGTTTTCTCTACCTTTCGCTTCACTAAACAGTCTCAAAATTACTATTATTACACGTTGTAAAAAATAATGCTTTGGCCAGACCATGCGAGCCGCCAAGTCCCGAAACGCGCCGCCAACAGGCCTTCACGCGCTGGTCACGCGCGGCGTATCCTAGTAGGTAATCTGTGGTCACACCGTACTGCCACTGCGACGCGCACTCCTACTCGCCGCGCGTCGAGCAGTGACTTTAATAGCAACAAACTAAACACTCGCCTCTAATGTTCGCTTTATGCTTTGGTCAGACCATACGAGCCGCCAAGTCCCGACAGCTCGTCCCGCGCCGGTCTCGCCCTACTGCCACTGCGACGCGCACTCCTACTCACCGCGCGTAGAGCAGTGACTTTACTAGCAACAAACTAAACACTCGCCTCTAATGTTCGCTTTATGCTTTGGTCAGACCATGCGAGCCGCCACGTCCCGACGCGGCGCCGACTGCCCGCCCGGCGCCGGTCGCGCCCTACTGCCACTGCGACGCGCACTCCTACGCACCACGCGTAGAGCAGTACAAGCAATTACTCGACAAAGAGCAGAAACTATGCCATGACTATGAACAATTGAGAAGACAGGTAATAAATATGCAGTATATATGTATCTTACAGTGCATCTTAATAGGTTCTTTCTTCTGGGTTGGCTGCAAGCAAGAATGTATTCTTGCAGTGTTAACTCAGTTATACGTAAAATAATTAAGCTTTGTTTCGGCGATTACCACGGCTGGCATAGCCTAATATAAGTAGGTACCACCTACCTACTCAGGAGATTATTATTTAGTACTTTAATCTGAATGAACCTCTAGCCTACCCATGAACTTTCCGCTGTAAGGGATATCTTAACTGTTGACCTAAATGAGCGGAAGCGGAGCGACGCGGCTAGATACGACGCCACAGGAAATGACAAACTTGTATATGCGACACGACAACGTAGGTCACGTGAAAGGGTCAGCTTCTGCTTGATATTGTTGTAAATATTGGCCGGTGGACCAATGATGCAGTGGAATGACGCAGCTAGAGGTATTGGCGTGTTCAATAAAAGATTAGCAGGTCACACTTGCGTTTGTATTTGAATTCAACAAATCCAATAGGCAATGCACGTCAAACATTTATTTAACAGATTATATTTTGTTTCTCGCTCGTCGCTCCGCCTCCGCTTGCTGCACCGCTTAAAGTCGTGTGTACTGGGCATTTACAATGTACATGCTGAATAGAGCAATAAGAAAAGTATTTAAACTAAAGCATTTTAATTTCTAGATGGTTGATGTAACAAATGACATTCTGGACCACCCTTGCGATGATCTCGACAGCAAAATGCTAACAATGTACCAAGCTACATATACAAAACGATGTAAGTAATAATAATGCTGTGGGCTCAGGGTCTAATTACGTAAAAATTATTGCTAAAATGTTATCGATCGCAATCACCTCAGATTATAAGGTAATTAGGGTCAAGTGTCCAACAATGAAACACTAAAAATTCAAAGTCTCATAAACCTTTTGTTTTTAAAGATAGAAGTCTAATTTTTTACAGGTAGATAGGCAATTTTATTAGGTATCGGATGTCATTTAAAGTTTTTTTGATTAATGTGTAATCAATCAGTAAAAAATTTAAAACCAAAAAATGGGAAATGTTTCATTGTATACACCATTGTGGATACAATGAAACATAATAAATTCATACTCTCTGTCTCACGTTTTTTGAAATTTATTGAGTAGATAGTACAAAAAAATGCTGAGTTCAATCATAAAAAGTTTTATTCTTAATTTCACTTTATTTGGGTTTGCGCTTTCCAGTCCGTGGATGAGCCTTCAATAGAGTCATGAATTCCTTCATCTTCGGTTGCCTCTATGATTAACAAAGTTTAGCAGTCAGCTTGGCATAGCCCTATTTGTTCTTCGCGAAGCGAAATAATTCGGCGGTACTCACGATCCGGTCCACTCAACTCAAAACTTTTGAATTTTGGGCCCCACTGGGTCAGAATGCCATTTCTATGTATGTTGCAAAGCCTAGACTTTCTGCTGCAACCAACGCCTCTTTTTACAGCATTTTTCCTATATCATGATGAGTAGTAGGAGTTCGTATCTGTCGTGCCTGAACACGTGCCCCCAATATGCGACTTTTCTCATCATGAAGGAACCAGAAGTTTAATTCGCTATAATCCGCGACAAAAGGAATATCTATGTGGTACAGTGATTTTATATATATATATTGATTATATATTTTATATATTTTAATTATATATCGTGAATTTATTTATATTTTATTAATTTATTTTATATTTATATTTATTTACCACACCACAGAATTCCCCCAAAAACTACCCTTTATATATTATAAATATATATTGATTATATATTAATATTTTATATATATATATATTTATATTTATTTACCGCACCACAGAATTCCCCAAAAACTACCCTCAACGCACGTTTCACTCCGATACCGGAGCATCCTCAGGAGATGTTGCCTCCACAATGCACGATTGTGAACAAAGACTACAGTGTGTATACCGGAGATTGAAGTGATTATTCGTGTCGGAAATTCCGGCTTTTATACCTTTTTTGGCATGACTCAAACTATAGCCCCACCCCGTCTACTACTGTATAAATTGAGTAAAGGTGAATTTGATACATTTATTTGTTCATTTAACAGATCAAAGTCTTTATAATTGTGTTTAATTATTTCTAATTGTTCCCATACGCACAATCGAAATCCCTTATTACATGTATGCAGGATTTTATATGAATGGCTATCGCCCACTTCATGTCCACTGTCCAAAAGGTGTTTAGCGAAGTGGGACCTTTGTGGTTGATTGTTTCTAAAGGCAGACATATGTTCCTTATAGCGCGTATCAAAGTTGCGCCCAGTTTGACCAACATATGTGGCCCCGCATTCAGGACCACATAGATACTCCTTTTGTCGCGGATTATAGCGAATTAAATCCTTCATTATGATGGACTTCCGCAAAGTAACGCCTGCCTCTATCCAATACTTTTCTCATCATTTCTCATTTTTCCTCGGGAAATCAAGGAATATTCCTTTTCCGTACATTAGAATAGCTCGAAGCATATTTTTTCCTGAATGATAACCTTTCTTTCTTTTTAGGGTTTAATATTCTAGCCACAAAAAATATTCATTTGCACAGGAAGTATAATATGATTCTATATGGTACGCAATGAGACAGTGTTTCAATGTGTCCATTATGCAATTGTTTCATTGTTGACTACCTAAGGTCTATTTTACTAACCTTGAAATTTTTTCCACTAAATTGTAACCAAATAACATATGGTCTATTCCAAGTTAATCTACGAAATATGGTTGATGCTAGGTTATCATGAAAATTATGAAAATTTTAACCAACATTTAATGAAAAATCTATAAAGAATGCTGAAAATATTTACTTTTTGTCCAAAAAATCAAAAAAATCTCCGCAAACACGTCATCTTCCACGTGGCACCGATGGAAAATGGGATAGGGCGGGGGGTTCACAAGAGTGTCCTAATGCGATATAATGCACGATCTGACAACGTAGCATTTTAGAAATATCACAATGTTTTATTGTTTTTTAATTATTATTTGATCTTCTGTTAATGACAGCAAGAATACCTAGGTAGGTACCATAAATTTAGTTTTAATCGCAACAATAATGACTGTAACGGTGATTTACTAGGGTTAACTGTATCTATAGCTTATGCTTCGGGGACTATTGAAGCTCTTGCGTTATTTTACTGAGCCAATGAAGAAGTTTCCATTTTTTTAAATTATGAAAATTAAGACAAAATAAAACAAAAATATGAAAGAATCATTAAAATACAGTCGACTCTTGTTAATTCGAAACTCGAGGGACTCTTAAAATATTACGAACTAGCGGTCCGCCCCGGCTTCGCACGGGTAGCACTTGATCAAAATAGTCCATACCCAATAATGGTCAGTCGGCACTGAGACGAACAACTCCAAATTTTGTTCAGCAAACCGCTGTGTGCACTTGGCACTTGAGTCTCCAATACGACGTATTTTCGCTGCTCTCACCTGGGAACTATGTTTAGAACTAACAACTAAGTTGAGACCTGGTTCTTTTAGGCATTTCGCAGTCTATCTATAACACTTAGATATTAAAATGTTTAAAAAAATGTTAGTAACTTCTCTTGTATTTATTATGTTTGTCTTGACAAATATGACATAAAAGGCAGTCTGATTTAATAGACGATTAGAGATTTAACGTAAAAAGTTAAATTAGGTGAATTTTTCCGACTTAAGTCACATTATTGCAATTTTCGAAGGGATCTCTAATTTATTTTAAAATAAAATGCAGCCTATGTCACTCGCTGATAAAGTAGCTTTCTATAGGTGAAAGAATTTTTAAAATCGGTCCTGTAGTTTTTTAGTTTATCCATTACAAACAAACAAACAAACAAACAAACAAACAAATCTTTCCTCTTTATAATATTTGTTTAGATTATCAAGTGTTTGAAATATCGAATGGTTCGAAATTTTGAGAGAAAATAAATAAAACTTCGAATTATTAAGTGTTGATCAATTATTATTTTACTAGCTGATGCCCGCAACTTCGTCCGCGTGGTTTAAGTTTTTTGTTATTCCCGCGGGAACTCCTTAATTTTCCGGGATAAAAAGTAGCCTATGTCACTCTCCAGGTCCTCAACTATACCCATGCCAAAAATCACGTCAATCCGTTGCTCCGTTGCGGCGTGATTGAAGGACAAACCAACAAACCAACAAACAAAGTGACTTTCGCATTTATAATATTAGTAAGTATAAGTATGAAGTATGATTAACTGCTAGGTATTCTTTAACAATGACAAAAGTTAACAATAAAAAAGAATTCTAAACCTAAAGTTTAGAGGTACATGAATTTACCTCTAAACTTTAGGTTTAGAATTCGCAAGATTAATTAATGCACATTATGAATATATACATTTATTCATAATGTGAATTAATTAATCTTTCGAAACTTGAACTTGGCTCAAAATGTACTTACAATCTTTCTGTCTCTTTCTCTCTGCAACTTTGAACTGTCGAGTGTTTGACGCCGATGAGTTCGAATTAACGCGTCGTTTTGTTACAATATAACAATGATTTTTTCGTTCGAATTACCAAGTGCATAAAAATGTATTGATTTAGTTCGAAATATAAAGAGATTTTGTAGGGAACTCGTGATAACCTTGAATTATTGAGAGGTTCGAATTATCGCAGGTTTGAATTAACAAGAGTCGACTGTATTTCAACAAATGAAAAAGTTATGAAACTTTAAAGTTGCGCTTGCGAGTAATTTCATTACGGTAGTGTGACGTCACACGATCTTAAACTACGACTATAAAAAGCCGAATAAAAGAAAGAAGTTTTGAATTAAAAGCACTTAATTTGTGTGTGAAGATAATTTTGAAGTATTAGGTAAATCTCGGCTAAGTAAAAACTCACTCATAAAATTATTAAATTTTTTAAATTTTTTTATTTATTTCTTAGTCATTTATTGATGGATTAAAAAAAACACTGATTGATTAGGTTTAGTCTATATTTTACTTCCATTGCGTTACATATGATTTCACAACATTATGAAACTTCTCCATTCTTTCTTCTCTAGCCTTCCCAACAACAGACTACCGTGCTATAATAGCAGCGTCGCAGTCGAGCGCTCCGATACCCATGGAGAGCCATAAGCTGGGCATGCTGCGGTGCTACAAAGACCCCACGCATTTCACTGAAAAACCCCCCACAGTCCGCCCCACCATTAACCCCCCTGGACCCGTTCACACTGGGGTTGCTCCACAAGCTATTCAGACCTGGTTAGTATTTCTTTCTTTCTCATTGCCGAGGGTCAACCGTGCCACGGATCGTGTGTGTGTGTGTGTGTGTGTGTGTGTGTGCAAAAACCGTTAGATTGTAATCTAACGGTTTTTATCTCGTAAGATTGTAAACTGTCGAAAGATTGTGAACCGTTCAATGTTCTGTGTGTAAATTTTTGAAATATTCATTATTTTAACGTTTTCTTGTCTTGGGTTAATATACCTAACAGATTACAATCTACCGAAAAATAATGCGTTATATTGTAATCTTTCGACAGTTTACAATATCGCGAGTTAGATTATAATCTAACGGTCTTTACAATCTTACGGTGACATTATATATATGTTTACGTTTGTCAAAGTGCTTACCTACTTGTAACGGTTTAAGTATTTCAAAAGTATGCTCTTCGATTTTCAAGAACTTTTATCCTAGAAAATAAAAAGCGCTTCCACGGAATTTTTCAAAATTCCAAAACGACGCGGACGAAGTGTAAGTTTGTGCATCATAGGTAAGTCATCTAAAGATTTGCTCCATTATTTCTTCCACATGGCAAGTTTTTTTTTTCAGTCTATACTTACTTCTATTTTCTCGTTGGTCTTACTGTCTCTAGTGGTTAGCATCTTCGACTGCGGCCGACGAGGTCCCGGGTTCGAGTCCCGGGTCAGGCCATAATTAAACTTATTGGGTTTTTCTGACTAGAGATTATCAGTATTAGTCCGGAGTTAGGAAGTTGCCGGTGTTTCACCCCCGTGTCTCGGAGAGCACGTTAAGCCGTCGGTCCCGGTTATTTTAACTAACATGATAATAGTCGTTAAAGCCCGCCAACTCGCATTGGAGCAGCGTGGTGGGTCTAAGCTCCAATTCCCTCTTTCTTATGAGAGTGGAGGCCTGTGCCCAGCAGCGGGACGTTAATGGGCTTAGCGGTGTTGGTGGTGGATACTTACTTAGTTAAGTAACTACTTCTCATCCAGGTTCACGGAGTTCCCCGGAAGAACTGAATACATGGATACGTATAGCGCCTCAGCCAAAGCCTGCTGGAGATCCATGCAGCGGTACAAAGAACCTATGCCTTCCACCAGGAGACGAGCTGATGATACGTGTGTGTGATACGGGCGAGGAAGGGGTGTTATGGTGTTTTTTTCTTTAGGCCTCGTCGTAAACGTCGATTTTCAATAAAACAAGGGAAGATACATTTTTGTGTTTTATTATAATGTAGTCCTACCAACTTATCCGGCCCGGTGGCCAAAATTGGAAGATTAGTTCATTTGTTAGGCATAATAAATACTATAATGCCTGTTTAGTTTATGGTTTTATTTTATTTTAAATATAATATAATACCTACCTACCTATTAGCGTCGCTGTCACCGGGTCAGATAAGTTAGTGGGACTATAATACACGCGTGCAGTTTGTAATGCATTAGTAGAAATTCAGATAGGTAAAGTCCTACAAACTTGTGTGACCCGGTGGCCAAAATTGGAACTAATTTTTACGCCTGTTTAATTTTTCATAGATACTACCTAGCGACACTGTCCGTCAGATAAGTTTGTCGGACTTGTACCTAATAGGTAGATATGGCTCAACGCGACGCACGCTTAGAACTACTCAAAAACAGTGAAAGTACATTCCGAAAAAACTTGTTACGTGTAAGTACAAAATTCGGTACTACAGAATCTAGGTATTCTGTGTATCAACACAATACAATAATATCCGAATAATCAAGATAGTTCTGTTTGGCAATTGGCATACGAAGCTGTAAATATCACGAAGTTGTGAGTAAAGTGTGCAAACTTATCTGTGCATGTGACGAAATTCGGAACTAACAGAGTCTACGCTGTATCTGTTGATAATATTATGTTGATTTTGTAATAGATAGTGGCGCCTCCACTACACGCACATGTATATTAGGTGTGTTGGAGTTTACGCGCCTCTTTTAATTAGGTGCGTTTTCACCAAGAAATTCAATTGCTAGTAATAATAGCTTCAGAAATCAGAAATCAAACAAGTTTTACAAAAGGATTCTTGACTCTTGTTTGGTACTTTTGATTGTAGATGTACCTAGGTCGGCATATCTAAAGCATGATCAGATGACTGTCGGTGTCCTCTATCACATCAGTAATCTGTAAAGATTTAAAAATAATAATAATAGAAATGTAAGTATCAAGGGGCATTCAACAAAACATGGAGAAGGCGTAGGTAAATTACTACTCTAAATTACGACTCACGCGCTATCTATTGACGTTAGAGGTACCTACTATATCTTAAACCTTTAGGCAAACTTCAACAACAATTGTAAGTAGGTATAAAGTTTTAACTTCGGTTATGCAATACGCGAACACAAGGTAACGAACAGACACCAAAATATGTTAATAATTATCCTATAAGTTAAAATGAATTAATGACGTAACCTATCAAGTTACTTATTTTCTAAAATATACAGTCTAGAATAGAATTACGTGAGATAAGATAATCGCGGTAGCAATTTTGTGGTGAAACGTACTTTATGTAATCTCTGCTTGTACAGCACTTAACTAATGGTTTTAACTGCTTAATGATGTGCCTGTGAAAGTAAGTGAATTTTAAAGTAATGTTTGATAGTTAAAACGTAATTTTGACGTTCAAAATGATATGTTTTTAAAACTTTTTTGTACCTAAACCTCGTCTCTGCTTCCATTGGAGAATTTTACCATAAAGCGTTAGCCTATCTTGAAAGAGTTAAAAAATTATCTACTATAATTTTACTTACTTCATAACCGTAACAAGTACTCTGGTAAATATCGGCCACCAAGTATGTATATTGGGTCCAAACAAGACTGACAGAAAAGGCTTGAATAACGTGAATACCACATTCCAGTTTTGCTCCGACAAACTAAGTCCCCTGAATTGCGTGAATCTATTTATCACGTCTATCATAACACTTAGCAAATTATTATCTTTAGAAACAATTGTTACATCATTCATGGATCTGGCGATACGATTCCCATCACTTGTTAATATTTCTAGATTATTATTTGTCACAGCTTCTAGATTTTTTTTAAACTGCTTTTAATTCTGTGTCTTTTTGTTCAGATGTTTTTGATAAAACTTTAATAATATTTGCAGATCTGTTTGTGCTGTTGCCTTGCACCGGTTTTGAGGGAATATGTGCAATCTGGTCTATCGCTTCTATTTCAGGATTAGTCCCTTTATAAGTTGTTGCAATATAAATCGATTTATGTTCTGGGTCCACTTGTTTAGGTTTTTTTGAAACACTTATTGTTCCATAGGTTAATTTATGACTAGTATTTTCTTTATTTTTTACTGGTTTTTGATTTACGTGTTTATTTGCTTCTAATTCAGCATCTATTTCTACGGATTTTGATTCATATTTGATTGGTCTTCCTCCAAAAACTGTGCTTATGCTTAGGACTAAAATAAGTTTCTGAAAAAGAAGTGTAATAGTTATTTGTTATACAAGTGTGAAAAGTTGTTTTTTAACCGCGTGGTCAATTTTGATGACCGAGCAAGCGAAGGATTCTAAAATTGAAAATTAAAAATTAGAATCCTGAGCGTCAGCGAGGGAATCAAAAGAGCACGAGGTGAAAAATCTTTTCACTAGAGTGCAACACGTAACTTTTCATCCCACCTCAGCGAGGAAACGATGGAAATTCGGCACCATAGAGGTAGAAGTAAATAGGTTTTAATGATGTTTTGAATTCACAAACTTCATAGACAAGTGATATTTAATAACGTGCACACCAAGCACACGATGTTCTAAATTCAATATACCCTCAAGAGGATAATAACGGCTTTTGCATTCAGATATCGAAGAGTAAAAATACTCTTTCCGAGATGGTGGGATGAAAAATAAATTTCTAAATTTAAGATGACGTATAAAAAAAAGTAATTTCTTTGAAAATTACAACCTATTTCGTGGCAATTACGGCTAGGTACATAGTTGGTACAATTCAGTATAATTTATAGAACTTTTAAACATTTAAGTTTTTTATAATAGGTTACTATCTAATAGTGGAATGACTAATTTTGAAATAGTAATAGGTGTAAAATTAGACTTACCGCAAGGAAGGCCATTTTTTGCTAACTTTTATGTTTGCGTACTGTGGAAATCACTTGAGTTAGCCGCTTTAGATTAGGTACATAATGTAACAAAAAAATTCAACAACATCATTTTTATAATGTTCAAATATTAATTACTGGTGATTAGATAATTCTTATGATCCTTAACTAGTCGAATTACTTTAACTGATTGTTAAATGGCGATACTTACCTACTTCTATCGGCTATCTCTGACGATTCATTAATTAAAAAACTTTATCTATGCCCGTTTTCACTGAGAATCCCTAAATCCTAATCTTTAATCCTAGGGAACATCTAAGCTCCAATATGTGATAAGTAGTTTTAACTTTTCCAACAATTACCTATTAAATAATATTGGTCTTAGGTGGTTCCGAAAACGAGCATTAGGTAACCTACCTACTGTTATCGGAATTATTTAAATTCGGTATTTAATTAATTATCGGAGTGAAACATACGTTGAGGATTTTGAGGGTTTAAGTGGTGTGGTGAATGTCGCGGACAGTTACCACATAGATTTGCCTTCTGTGGCGGATTATAGCGAATTAAACTTCTAGTTTTTTCATAGTCATGGACTTTCACAGAGTAATGCCTGCTTCTATCCAGTATATTAACAGATCTATACCTACTGAATAGTCGAGTAAAGTCAAGAGAGTCAAGAAATACCCACTCATCGCTCATACTCCTAAATTTTCCACACCATGGTTAGTTGAATAACTTTGTTTCTTTGACGCCTTTGAATGCAATAAAAAAACATTGTAAGTACTTATAAAACATTTTAGTTATCAAAGAAAAGACTAATTTTCGAGTATAATATATATAGCTGTTTATTTATTAATCACATCACAGGTCAGTTTAGTTCAGTCGTATTAATATAGGTAAGTACAATAAACAAATCAACTAAGGTAAGTAGGTACCCATTTTAATCATACATAGTATTAAAGTGTATAAACTCATAATAATCAAGAACAAAGTCAACACTTGGCTTCTTGATCTTAGTAGTTAGTTCTTATTTCATCACTATAAAAAGAAATTGAGCCACATATTTATCTAGTTACTCAGGCTCTTATAAAAACTTAAGATACGTGCACATTGGCTATTCTCGTCTGAACTTCATTCAACGCTATGCCCTCGGACTTTTAATTAGACGCAGAAAACTGACGTTTCAGAATGGCGTTTCACCGTAAAAGTTTCAAACTACAAAGGTAATTCTACTAAAAAGAAGTTGAATCTTCTATTAGGATCAAAAAACTCCCTTGAGTATCTGTTAACAGCTGGAATCTTTTTAAAAAGCTGAAAATGGCAACTTGAAAGCGGTAATGGCATTATTTATGGCAGTAAAAGAGTTCATATTTCTACCCCTAATCAAAACTATTGTTTCATGAATGTCGCTCAGGCGACTGTGTCTATATGCATGCTTCCTAAGCTCTATTATATATTGCTCAATCATGGATATAGTACTTACTTAAGAATAGTACTACATATAAGCATCGTTAGGTATAATATAATGATAATTATATTTAAACTAGATCGTGCCCGCAACTTCGTCCGCGATAAGGTTTCTTTGATTTCCGCGGGAACTCCTTAATTTTCCGGGATACAAAATATCATATTATGACCTTCCCTGGTATTTACCATACCTCTGTATCAAGTTTCATCAACATCGGTTGAAAAGATGGACCAGGAAAGCGTAGCAGACAGACAGACACACTTTCGCATTTAGAATAGTAGAAGGTATGGAGAATGTGGATTTCCCACATTTTCATTTTCAGTTTTCCCTATATTACAGCATTTACTTCCTGAACATATTATCTATGCTCCATACTAATACCTACATAATACTATTATTATAAATGAGAAAGTTTGGATGGATAGGTATATTTTCAACCGACTTCAAAAAAAGGAGGAGGTTCTCAATTCGACAGTTTTTTTTTTTTTTTTTTATGTTTGTTACCTCAGAACTTTTGACTGGGTCGACCGATTTGGATGATTCTTTTTTTATTTGAAAGGGCATACTTTCCATGTGTCCCATATAAATTTTATTGAAATCGGTTGAGCGGTTTTTAAAATATCAACAATAAAATTAGTATTTTGTATGGCGTGTGCTTGTTGTTGTAAAGTTGGCGCGGGAGTTTGAAGTCGGTTGTTTAAAAATATTTTTTTATATTATATTACTCAATCACGGAAGAGGGATTTGGATGAAATTTGGCACAGACATAGATTATAGTCTGGAATAACACATAGGCCTCTTTTTATCCCGGAAATTATCATCATCATATTAATCATACATTATGATATTGCATCATACTGTCGTACACGTATGGTGGTAGGCTCATATTTTAGATCTTCTGAAAAAACAGAAGATTTTTTTTATAAAGAATCTTCATTCTTCATAATTATTTATTTAAATCACGTGCCAAGTCATTTCTCAAAAGCATTATATCTAAAGGAAGAGAGAAAGTTCCTATTCTAATTTCGTGCCTATTCCTTATCAAAAAATTTACATTCCCATTTCCCCTTTACCACTTGGTAGGTATAGGTACCTAAGAATGCAAGAACTTATATTTATAGGTATTATCTACTATAAATATGTAGTTATGAGATAACTGTATTTTACATAATCCTCTGATACATGTTTGGTTTCATTTAACTTCGTAGTTCCCGTATTTCCCTCTTCATTTTTCGCGGGTGCTGGTAAAATGTGTCCCATGACGTCATAGGCTGCCATGGTTATAAATAGCAACAGCAGAATCTGAAATGAAACAAAGGTGACTCAGCTTCATTTAAGTATATATGAAACAGTGATATTCGTATCATGTCTCTACCTACGCATAATATCTTTCATATAATAAAAAAAGCGTTGTGCAACCGCAAGTTTTTTTTGTACTGTAAGTTTTACTACCGTAGGTGTGTTGTGCCAAATCGTAGTAGGGTACCAAATACTATTCGCGGTCGAGTGCTTTACAAATTAGTGTTCCCGCGTCTCAGCCACAAGGCGACGCGCACGAGCGCCGCTGGGTTTTAGTGGGTATTCTGGAGTGCCAGTGAGTCCCACATACCCTCTCGGAAGCATCGTAGTTTCATACTGCCTTACTGCCTGCTTCCGAGAGGGATGCCAAAAAAAAAAGGGTACCAAATACTATGCCTGTACACCAACTGTACACTATATTTTTAAGTTGTAAAACTGCATAGGCCCCACCTTCGTAGGTAAGTAACTACCTACCTATCATAATTTTGACACGTTTTTGCCGTTAGGGTTGTAAGTTTGTAACTAGCCAAGGCCAAAGCTTCCTGCCAGACCAGACGAGATTATAGATTTTATGAATTCCTAAATTGACTCTGCCGTGGATCGAAAACCGGACCTCCCACTTTTTAAAACCACAGCGCTCATACTGTCACCACTGTGCCGGGGAGGTCGAAGGGCAAGTGTCATTTATACTACGTAGAGATCATGACTTAATAATAATTAGGTAGATATTTTTTACTTCTAGGCACGTACCTACTAACAGCTTGGTGCAAAAATGTGTTCTTCAGTGCGGACTTTTGGCCTGAGGGCGTAGTGTACAGTCGCTCTGAGGAAGCGAAAGAAAAATCCCTACCTACTTTTATTTTATAATATTGTTTTATTTTTTAAGTAATAGTGTATTTTATCTATTTTATAATAATATGGACCTAGTTGCCTGAAATAAAATATAAGTCCTTACTAACATTATAAATGGGAAAGTGAGTTTGTTTGTATGTTTGTTCCGCTTTCACGCCGTAACTTACTGAACCGATTGCTTTGAAATTTTGCAGACGTAAAGTTAGAAGTCTGGATTAAATAATAGGGTACTTTTTATCCCGGAAAATTAAAGAGTTCCCGCGGGAACTAAAACTCCTCAATCCACGCGGACGAAGTCGCGGGTATCAGCTAGTTATATCATACTTCATACTTACTAATATTATAAATGCGAAAGTCACTTTGTTTGTTGGTTTGTTGGTTTGTTGGTTTGTTGGTTTGTCCTTCAATCACGCCTCAACGGAGCAACGGATTGACGTGATTTTTGGCATGGGTATAGTTGAGGACCTGGAGAGTGACATAAGCTACTTTTTATCCCGGAAAATTAAAGAGTTCCCGCAGTAACCAAAAAACCTCAAACCACGCAGACTAAGTCGCGGGCATTCGCTAGTGAGTAATAATAATACATACCTAGTAAATAATATAGGTAAATACCTAAGAAACTAAAAGACCATTAAAATATTGTCTAAAGAAAGTAAAAGCGCAATATTTTGGGTTGTAACATATTTTTAGGTATGTAGGTATCTACAGAGAGATTAGCCATCTGCGCGGGAGATAATTATAGTGCACAATTAGTGTGTGCGCAGTTACACTCTCTGTTCCTTTGCTTTCATAGCCCGATGGGACGGAAAATCCGACCCGACCGGAGAGAGATCAGGCGCAGGACCGACGGCTTAACGTGCTCTCCGAGGCACGGGGTGAGACACCGCCAACTTCCTTACTCCGGGCCAGTACTGAGAATTTCTTGTCAGAGAAACCCAATACTTGTGACCCGACCCAGGACTCGAACCCGGGACCTCGTCGACCGCAGTCGAACATGCTAACCACTAGACCAACGAGGCAATCAAACTTATGTGAGTAACATAACCAAAATAACCGTCGAAGTGGAGTCCACTAAACTATATTTATCTGGAAAGTGGGGCGCGGATAAGTGGCAGTAATTTTGACGTAATTAATAAATTGGATATTGCGCATGACTAACGACGTTACAACTAGTGATGCGACCATGCTTTGCTTGGGCGGAATTTCCAAAAATCTTTTCTTAGTTTCTAGTTCGCTGCAAAACCTGGCACCTACATGGATTATACCTATATAACGGCGTGTTCGTAGACCTATTCACCAGTTTAAACTACACCTACGTTGATAAATGTCAGTCAGTTTCATGTATACCTACCTACCTATGGTTAATGGTATATTATAAGTTATAAAATACAAATATATAGGTACCCAAAAATGGTTGGTTTAAGTGCATTGAAAGACCGACTTTGGAGGGTTAATTTTATTAAAGTACCTAGGTACTACATACAAAGATAGTACGCGCATTTAATCAGAGTCATTCATTCCAAACAAAACTGGGGCTGCAACTTCAAACGTGTGTGTGTGTGTGTGTGTGTGTGTGTGTGTGTGTGTGTGTGTGTGTGTGTGTGTGTGTGTGTGTGTGTGTGTGTGTGTGTGTGTGTGTGTGTGTGTGTGTGTGTGTGTGTGTGTGTGGTGTGTGTGTGTGTGGTGTGTGTGTGGTGTGTGTATGGTGTGTGTATGTACCACACAGTATGTAGGTACACAGTACATAGAAACGTTATGTATTTAATTTGTTTACGTTTGTGTGTTGGTCATTTATTATTTATTATATTAACTTACAACCCTACTTTAAATACAAATTTTCATTGATTCATTGACTTATTCAAAATAGAGTAGGTAACGTTAGACTACCAAAACCAATTAGCTTATCTATGATTTCGGAGAATTCAGGTTAAGTAAAATTAATATCTAATTTATTTTAATAAGAAGAAGTTACCTACATAAGTCTTGACTCATCAATTACGATTTAACTTCTGGGAAATTCTCTACAATTGTTTAAGCACTGTATTGATGTCACTTGTAGGTACCAATGATATTTTTTATATGAAAACACTTGTTTTGAAGTAAATAACTTATTTTGCTGGATTTAGTAGCGGTGATAAGCTAGGCTAGGCGGGTAGGCTAAGACTGCCTCCTAGTCGGGAGGCGAGGGTTCTAGTTTCCCGGCACCTCAAACTTTTCGGAATTATGTGCATTTTAAGAAATTAAATATCACTCATTATAACGGTTTATTAAAACATTGTGAGGAAATCTGCATATGCCTTTAATATCTCCATTGTTCACGACGATCTCTGAATCGCCAATCCGCAATTGGCCAGCGGGATGTACTATGGCTTAACCCTTCTTATCATCATCTCATCACTCTTACTAAGTATGACAAATATTATAAATGCGAAAGTTTGGATGGACGGATGGATGTCCAATGTTACTCAATTACGCCAGTACGACTGAACGGATAATGGATGTTTGGCTCAAAGATAGATATGAATAACACATAGGCTACTATTTGGACCCGGAAAATTAAAGAGTTCCCGCGGGAACCGAAAAGCTCAATCCACGCGGACGAAGTCGCGGGTATCAGATAGTCAGAATTTAAAAATTATGAAAAAAAAAACACTCAGCTTACCGTTCTAACAAAACGATCCATTGTCCTCAAAGCATCGGCGCCCTGTTTGTTTCAATCATTCACATATCAATAACTACGAGTTGTTTGTTTGTTAAACACTATAAATACACAAACAGCCGCTAAGCATCATCAGTGCACACGTCTAGTTATCTCAGAAGTTATGACGGAAATGGGATTTGAAAGAGAGCGTGGTCAGTGGACCAATTTAAATATAGGGGAATGTAATTTTTTAATACGACTGCTCGGGCGCAGTGATAAAAATATTTTATTACGTACTAGATCATGCCCGCGACTTTGTCGCGGTTTAGGTGGATATCCTGTTGATTTTCCGGAACAAAAAGTGAAAAATGTCTCTGTACCACAATTCGTCAGATATTCGGTTGAGCAGATGGGACCTTGAAAGCGTAGACAGACAGCCAGACAGAATGATATCACACACTTCCGCATTTATAATTTTTAGATGATGGGCGATTTAGTTCGCGTGGACTTCTACCTACAAGTTAGCCCTTAACTACAATGTAAAATGTAAGTAATGATGCAGTCTAAGATGGTAGCGGGCTAGCCTGTTGGGGGCACGGCAGTATGTATCGTATCGTATCGAAACGCTAAATAGCATGGTCGTAGGGTGGTAAGGTAACGAACCATGGCCGAAGACTCCCACCAGACTAGAGAAAATTCAGAAATTATAAATTCCCAAATCGACGCTGCCGGGAATCGAACCAGAAGCCACCCACTGTAAGACCATAGCGCTAACCACTGCACCAGAGAGGTCGACTAATTTTCCGGCAACGCAACCTACGAGTACCTATCTCAACTAATAACTCGCTAATGAATACTATTATTAAATCATTTTCAATTGCCCATGCAAGTACTGCTTCAAAAATGGTGCAGCAAATTGAATTGAATATATGAGATTACTAGCTGACTGCCTCGTTGGTCTAGTGGTCAGCATAGTCGACTGCGGATCACGAGGTCCTGGGTTCGATTCCCGGTCGGGCATAAAAGTTAGGTATTGGGTTTTTCAATTAAGAAATTCTCAGTGCCAGCCCGGAGTTGGAAGTTGGCGGTGTTTCACCCCCGTTCCTCGGAGAGCACGTTAAGCCGTCGGTCCCGGTTATTATCACTAACATGATAACAATCGTTAAAGCCCGCCAACCCGCATTGGAGCAGCGTGGTGGGTCTAAGCTTCAATTCCCGCTCTCCTATGAGAGTGGAGGCCTGTGCCCAGCAGTGGGACGTTAATAGGCTGTAGTGATTTGACTAGCTGACGCCCGCAACTTCGTACGCGTGGATTGAGGTTTTTTGGTTTCCGCGGGCACTCTAGATGCTTTTCCAGGATAAAAGTAGCCTATGTGTTATTCCAGACTATAATCTATTTCTGTGCCAAACACTCAGATCGTGATCGTTTCTGGCGTGATTGGAACAAACATCCATCCATCCATCCATACTTTCGCATTTATAATATTAATATAGATTTTATGCGGTTGTTATTGGTTCAAATAAAATATGTACTTAATTTTATATAGGTATATAGGTATGATAGGAAATCATATAGTTAACACGTCGGTAAATGAAAATCATTCGTATGGAACGTGTGTTTCTACAACAACGTGATTTCAAACCTATGCTAGGTATCTAATAACATCCTTCTGTTGATCTTTACAATAAGAAATTCAGTAATTTTATTTAGAATAACAAGTTGATTTGTTGGCCTCTGAGACTGAAATTTATAGGTAGGTACTTCTTTACTTACTGATATTATAAATGCGAATGTTTGTATGGTATCATATCATGGATGTTTGTTACTTTATCACGCCAGAACAGCTGAACGGATCTCGATCTCGAAATTTGGCATACAGATCGAAATTTGGCATACAGATAGATTATAGTATAGGACTAGACTCTAGAATAACACATAGAACATATCCCGGAAAATTAAATAGTTTGCGGGCATTGCTTGGAAGAAATTGGGTTCATTTGAGTCAGGGTGGTCATCTTTTTCATTAAAAAAGAAATAACTACTTTCTGACCACAGAAATATAGGTAGGCATATGGAATAATTCTCTATGCGTTAATCAAATGCCACTAACGTCAAAATTATGATACAGAAAAAACAACAAAAACATTTTGCATGATTATTTGCAATAGTACAAAATTTTTTGTGAAACTTACCAAAAAAATAATAATTAAACCTGAAAGCATGTTCCATCGCTTGTATTTGTTAATACTTTGCGCTTTTAACTTGCAACAAAACGAGAGATGTATTCTTAACACTCGAGTGCATTTTGGTGAACCTCTACCTGTTATTATAAGAAATAATCAGCTCTTGGAACCGAATGATAATAATGGAGATGTACAGCTTAATTATGGCGAAGAGTTGATTTTGAGCTGTGAAGGAGTAGGAACTCTACAACACCCAAGCGCCACTAAACGGCTTTCAATAGCCTCCATTACCTGTGCAGGAGGTGCCAATTTTAGAAATGATGACTGGCTTACGTTTCCAGCTACATTCTCTTTTTTTAGTTGCTCTGGTCCTCCAGAGCATTTGAGCGAACGCACCAACCGCACATGCTTCGAGGGAAATGAAATCGTCGAGGTTGGATACAGGGTTCAAAATCAATTCTATCCCGTCTTTGAAACATGCTTCGATCACGCAAATTTAAATCCTATTTACTCGAAGTATACCCAAAAGCCTTACAACGCGTTATATCAGACAAGAGTGGACCGACCATACTTTAAAGATAACGGTCATTACAGAAACGTTCCTGTAGAAACTCTTTTCTCTCCAAGAAACCAAAGAGCTGCGGTCGCTAAGTTTGTCGGACCTCTGATTGAAACTTATGTTACGGAGAGCCAGCATCTATCAAGGGGCCATTTGGCAGCTAAAACAGATTTTGTGTTCGCTTTCGGTGAGAGAGCTACTTTCCACTACGTGAATTGTGCTCCACAGTGGACCGGTTTTAATGGTGGTAACTGGAATACCCTAGAAGTTGATCTCAGGAATCACGTACATGAAGCTGGTTACGATACAATTATTTACACCGGTACTTATGGAGTAACAGAACTTGTTAATAACTATGGCGGGAGAGTCGAAATATATCTTTACAACGACTTTAATAATAATCCAGTGATACGAGTACCTCAATATTATTACAAAGTCGTGTATGAGCCTGCCACAAAGCGTGGAATAGCTTTCGTTGGTATTAACAATCCGTATTATACATCTAAAGAAGCTCGGGAGCTGTTCTTCTGCCACGATATCTGTAGATCTGGTAACTTCCGCTGGTTAACATGGCATCCTGATAATCCCGCCGAAGGTTATACGTTCTGTTGTACAGTACCTGATTTCCGAAATACTATTCGACATTTGCCACATTTTGAAGTGACTGGTTTATTGCCGTAATTTTGTAAAAGTCTTTTGTTTCGTTAATATATTCTGGAATATTGACAGAAAATATTCATTTAGTTTTTTTTGATTAACAGCTTTACGGTTGAATGTCCTCAGTAAATATATTTCGTTATCATACCGGACATGCCATTGTGACCCTTGCGTGACACATTTAAACAGTACCTAATCATTGCGCAGACGCCGTCTACAAAACGTATAATAATTAAAGACTTTGGTACGTAAATTACTAGGTGATGCCCGCGACTTTGTCCGTGTGGTTAAGCTTCTTTTGATCCCCGCGAGAATTCCTTAACTTTCCGGGATAAAAATTATGAGTAAAAGTAAGCCTATGTAACTCTCCAGGTCCTCAATTATACCCATGTTAAAAATCACGTCAATCCTTTGCTCTGTTGCGGCGTAATTGAAGGACAAACCAACCAACCAACAAACACACTTTCGCATTTATAATATACTATGATCTCTATAAACTAAATTTACACACATATAATATTTAAGTACGTATTTTTGGCTCCTTCAAATAATTTTAACGACGATTTCAAGTAATATTATCTTATAGATATTTAAATAATGGCACTTTTTTAAATCTAATTTTATAATGCGAACACCATTACAATATTTATTAGAATATGGACACCTAATGAAACCTAATTATTATCATTATCTCTACTTAGAACTAATACACCTAATGAACTAAGTATCTAAATAGTAAGCAGAATGAATCAGTCCTCTTGTCAATCAATACGGTCATTAAGGGAATGCTTATCTATAATAAGTTTGCAATAATTGAAGTGAATTCATTCAGCTTATATCTTTTGAGCAAAGTTGTGTCTAAGTTAAATTAGTAATGTTCTTGTAACTTATTTACTATTCGTACTGGATACCTACATAAGTTTAGGCTGTTACCATGAAGTTCGCATGGGTAAGTAAATGAGTACATTTCATTTATAAATACATATTTAAGGTTTATTATTGTAGTTATCCTTATATCTTGGAGCAAATAGCCAAAACTAAGTTATATGTAACTATATTTCTCTCCAATTTTGATATCACTCCTTGTTTTTGTTGGAGCGTAGTGCAAGGTTTCCCTTTTCGCCCAGTAACTTGTGGTCCCTTGAGATAATTTTAAGAGAAACAACATAATGATCCAATATGTTTACATTTATAAATTCTGTTGTATTAATTTTCAGATAACTTTCATATTTATCTTCCTTTGCGATAAAGTCAAAACGCGACCTAGTACAGAATCCAATGTTGTAAATAAAACACTAACTTTAAATAAAGGAAAAAGTGTGATTTCGCAAACAATACAACAACATGAAACACTACCATCTCATAGTTCACATATAGAGTTGACAATAAAAAATCGTCTAATGCCTAAATTTCAAATAAAATATACATCTGTTGAAAATAAGAATAATTCAACATTTAAACCGACTACCAGACGTCCACTTATGAGATACAGAAAATTTACGTCTAAGCCCCATGCAATTTATTATATACATACCCGAACTCCCGGTGAACAGAGTAACTTTAGCAAGAGGAGGACATATTATAATGTGAAGAAACGATTCAAACCTGAAAATAATATCAAAAATACGCCAAATACTTCTGAAGACTCAAGCAGTGTTGAAGATCGATTCAAAAATTTCACTGACGTTGGTAATATCGGTGAACTCGTAGAGCCGGAAAGGAAAGTTTCTACAAACAGACAGTCAAATAGAAGGCGAGGATATTTAATTGCAGCCTCTGAACAGTCAAAGAGTGTCGCTCTCTACACTTTACAAAACACGAACAAATACCGATCAAAATCGAGATCGGCGATTCATGCATCTCTTCAGAAGATTAAAACTATTCGACCAGGAATGAAAAGAAAGTCAATAACCACAAAAACCGTTCCAAGTCAAACCAAAGTTAACGAGGATACACAAGAAAATAAGACCGTTTCAACTTCAGAAAAATTTGTTCACGGTGAAACTATAACAGAAAAATTCGTTTATCTTACAACTGTAGCTGATAAAGTGCTTAATTTACCAATTACAACAGAAAAATCAATTTTGTCTGCTTCAACAACCAAAAATATACAAGAAACGCTCAATAAATCGGAAAGTTCAATTGAATCAACTGATAAAATAAAAATTTCAAGTAAATCTGATTCGGGAATAATTAAATCAATGCCTCTAATAATTGCTACAGAAAAGTCTATTTCTATACCTGAAATGCACAAAACAGTCGCAACTATTACCAATAGTAAATTTGTTACTACGGAGAAGACACCTATAATAACTACAACAACAAAGTTAGACAATACTGTAACTATATCAGAAAATAGAGTAAGCTCGGAAGCGAAAAAAGAAAATTCGGATAACATTGCAGTTGTAACAGAACAATCTGTTGATACAGGGACTAAAATACAAAAGTCTGATACAGTAGTAACTAAAACAGATATAGCAGATCATTCTTCAAATCTGGCAGCTGTGGGTCATTCTTTGGCTCAGACAAGAAAAACTGTTGATCTAGCAATTACTACTGAAAAATCTGACGAGCTTACCACAAAAACACAGAAATCTGTTGATTTTGATATCAAAACAGAAACATCTGGTATTTCTATGATTATAACAGAAAATCCTACAGATAAAATAGTATTTTCAGATAATTCTGATTTGGTAACCGTAAAATCAGTACCTCTCATTATTGTAACAACAGACACGTCTATTTCTTTATCTGACGTAAACGATACAATAATTGAAGCTATAACCAATGGCAACATTGTTATGCCAATGGAAATACTGGATCCTAAAATAAGGGAATTTAAAGAAAATATAATAACAGTGTCACCAATATTGAATGAAGAAGAAATAACTACTACTGAGGGAGATGGGAACCATTCAGCAATGAGGCGTAAGAGGTAATTTATTTTAATAATAATTTTTTCATTCAAAGTCAATATTTGCAAAGGGGCTACGCAGAAATGCCCAGGACACTCCACTGGACACACCCAAAACATAGGCTCTAAATTCTACCTAATTCCAAGTTGTAATTAGAAATGACGTGCAAATTTTTTAGAAGATTTCATAATTATTCCCTTTTTTTATCCACTACAAGTTAGCCTTTGACTGCGATCTCACCTGATGGTAAGTGACGATGCAGACTATGATGGTAGCGGGCTAACCTGTTAGGGGCAAGGCAGTTTATATCAAACCCATATAGGGGTAGGGGTATTCGGTTTCTACACGGCATCGTACCGGAACCCTAAGTCGCTTGGCGGCACGTTTTTGCCGGTAGGGTGGTAACTAGCCGAACCAGGCGAGACCAGGGAAAATTCAGAAATAATAAATTCCCAAACTGACCCTGCCGGGGATCGAACCCGGGACCTCCGCACGTTAAAACAACAGCGCTCAACACTGCGCCACGGAGTTCGTCAAATTTAATACATTTTTTCCTCATATTTAATACATTTTTCAATAGTGATAATATTATCAAAGTCAAAACAAATTTTCATTGATTTTCTTAACTTTCAGACGCATCAATATAATAGAAGAAGAAAGAACCGCATCACCATCCACTAAAAATAGTTTTAGCGAGCGTGAAACCCATATAGGCGCGGACCTTACCTACAGGAATATTCATACATAGCCTGTGAAGTCAGTTTCATATTATTATCCTTGTGAATAAGCTAAAATAAAGGAAGGTAAAGACCTGCCAGAGACAAAAAGGCAAACTCAACGCGTTTTAAAGTACTGAAAATTTGACGTAACAAAAAGATTGGGCTGCATCAGGTACATGATAATGTTATAATTATAGAACGCCGATGGTATGAGGAGTTTCGGTCGATTGTGGAAAAGCTACAAGTACTAGCTAAAGCTTGAACTTAAGGTAATAAATAATAATGCATTACAGCCAATAGTGAGAGAATGTCTGCCAATCAGTAGAAGTATGTTACATAGAAGCTTAGCAGTGAAACTAAGGCAGTAGGTCCCTGCTAATATTTTTTACATTATGCCCGATGTTACTGACGTCATGGGTATTTTTAGTACCGAAAAATACGACTATGCGTCACGTCGTGAGTCTTTCTGCGATCTTTTATTTAACTAGTGCATAAGCTATTTAATTTAAATTAAGACGTTTTTATATTTGTAATGAAATAAAATGTGATACACGTTAAACTATTTATTTTCTCTACAAAAAACTTACATTTACAGAAAGTTAAAATGTACATCCTTAAATCCTAGGTACATATTAATGGCAAAATTTATTGTCGTAATTTCTAGGTACTATTCGATCACACTAATAAGAATTAATATAAATAAAACGTAAGCTAAAGGCAAGTTTATGTAAAACCAGCTACAACGAAACATGGTAACCAACGTAATTTCACTGGACAAATAACACAGTTAGGTAAAATTAGATTTTATATTTTAACTTATTTTACATTCAATGAGTAAAACTGAGATCGACCACAAATAACAGAACTTCTACACAGATAAAAGAGAAAGATAATTAATAGAAGTGTCAAAAACACAAATGTTCAGCCATTAGAGCGTTGCATGGCGCAAAACAAATTCAAGATCACTTCTTTACATTTCACTTTCCTTTGATTTATTGATCGAAATGAAATCTACGCATTATGTCTATTTTTTGCGTTTAATCAATGTTTTACTGAAAAAATAAGATTTGCATTTCGGTTTGTCTCTAACAATAACATAGATCTTTTTTTTTGGAAATTCCAACCTAAATCCCCGCTAAATAAAGGGGAAAAGCTAATACGTAGGTATTTAAATATTTTTTATTCTGTGGTCCGTGCTGGAATAAACTTAGGAGTTTTAAATTAAGAAAACCAACTGGCCTTAGAGGTCAGCACCGTGGTGTAGTATGATTAAAGCGACATCTCGTATTGTACTTGTAGATCGTTTCGATTTGTTGTTCCCCGCGTGTCCGCTAGATGGCGCTACTTTTTCTTCGTCAGTCTGAACACGTCATTGAGCCCGTACGGCGTCCGCGTCGGTATTGCGTTGTATGCGACGAAAGATGGCTGCGTGTCCGCTCGGAGTATTACCACACCTGTAGAAAAAGAATAATAAATATTTTATTAATTTATCAATTAAATATACATTAATAAATTAGCTAAATGTCTCTATGTCACCTATTTTATATTAGGTGAGGTGTCAATCCATCGGATATGACACCTCACCGTCCATAAATGACATCAGAGATATCGATTCACTGGACTCGACGGTCTCAAGGTTGGTGCCGAACAGGCGCGGCCACAGCCCAATGTGAAAAGCCCAAAACTAATAGTCCAGGTAGCTAAGCCACCTGTGAGGACATGCTCGGGCAAGGAGGCTCAACTTTGAGGCCCGTATCCCGACAGACTTCGGTCTGCCGAGAAGATACAAGATTCAAATTTCATTAAAAAATTGTGCAGGATCGGATCGGATACGGGATAAAAAACAAACAAAGTTCTATAATTTGTTCTATACTTCTGTATCATCATACTAATATTATAAATGCGAAAGTCACTTTGTTTGTTGGTTTGTTGGTTTGTCCTTCAATCACGCCGCAACGGAGCAACGGATTAACGTGATTTTTGGCATCGGTATAGTTGAGGACCTGGAGAGTGACATAGGCTACTTTTTATCCCGGAAAATTAAGGAGTTCCCACGGGAATAACAAAAAACTTAAACCACGCGGACGAAGTCGCGGGCATCAGCTAGTAAGGATATATTTTGTAAGGATGTTTAAGGATATTTTTCTAAATCAAATAAAAGCTAGACCATCTAAGGCTTTCATTAGATGATACCTAAGGTCTGAATTAAACCAAATGAGTTAGATGATTATCTAGATATTTTTTCATAAAACATCACTCAGTTGCAATTTACGTAATGGTATCGTCACATATTATAGCAGTGCCTGCGGTAAAACTGACAGCAACCTACTCGAAATTCTGAGTGTATGAAACGAACGATGAAACGAAATGCTGAATAAACTGATTTTATAAAATTCTAATGGATCCAATATTTTTGAGGAGTTTTCAATGTGTGAGAGACACTGGTGAATAAACAATTAGTTTTGTTAAATAATGCGGTTCTTTACCTGAAGGATTAACTTTCACTTTGATCTTCGTTTGTGGCGACAGAACACCGTAATCTACATCTTCGTATAAGTCCTGAAAACAAAACAATTAATTTTTAATTGTCACATTACAATCAGTGAAAACGAAAGTATCTAACGTATCTTTCTTTCAATCATTAATAACTACCCGAGAACCGACCTAGACCTATTATTACGGTTGTCCAGCCAAGGTCAATGTCGGTAATTTTAACTTTGGCACTTCTAACATAATTGTAATACTCGGTATTGATCACTTCGATAGATGATGGCGGCTGCAAAACAGCTGCTTAGTTTGGCGACCATTTTCAGCGGATGTGGCGTTTGAATCTCATATTCCATACGAAATATATATCTGAGATTTGAGTTGTTCTCAAGCCTCAGGAAGTTTCACTTCAAAAACTCACTCCACCACCCACCACTACAGCCCATTAACGTCCCACAGCTGGGCACAGGCCTCCAATCTCATAGGAGAGGGGGAATTAGAGCTTAGATCCACCACGCTGCTCCAGTGCGGGTTGGTGGGCTACTCCACGCACTCACTCACTCACCACAAACTCTCTGTTTCAATGATAAATACTTACCTCAACTCTATATCCAGATGGGTTGTTCAGTCCGAGCTCCCGCAAGGTTACCGCCACATCTGAGGGCGTGCCGTCCGTGCGTCTGTTGACGAAAGCCACTGCGTATGAATAGTACTGGCCGTGGATCGGCAAGATTGGCCGTGACCAGATCTCGATGCCTCGGTGCTGGAAACATTGGGAAATACTTTACAACACGAGTCGAGACAAGAGGTTTATTATATCCTAATAGCTCCACCCACGATGCAGTGGAGATACTTCCAAATCGTACTAGTGGAACCAACAGTCCGAAACTAATTATCATATTATTTAATAAAGACAAAATTACCTGCATAAATTGAGAGTAATACAACAGGATCAAAGAGAGATAATAAGGAAGATTTAATAACCATTATCTCACCTCTCCTATCAAAAAGTGATAGTTGATCATAAAATTATAAGAGAAAACGGCACTAAAGACTTCCTAAAATTTTAGGATAACTTAAATGTATCTAATATTAATTCGCTCATTAAATAGCCCCATAATACCTAATATGATAGCATGAACGCTATTCAAGACAATTCATTCCAAATGAAAGTGGGTATTAGATGCAAACTTTGGTAAAAGTTAGGTATCTTGGACGACCCCCCACTATGACGTGGTCGAACGATCTCAAGCCGCTGGAAGCAAACGGCACAAGACTGTGTTCTGTGGAGAGAGATGCAAGAGAACTTCATCCAGCAGTGGAAGTCGTTTAATGGAGAAGACGAGATATCTTATATTATGAGTCTGAAGCAAGGTTTACTCACTTTGTATATCCTCCTGCCTTGTATTCCCAGCGGGTCCTGGTCGACCTCGATGATCTTCCTGTTCTGAAGGATGGCTTTGTACTCCGGGCGGATAGTGCGTAGGTCCACACTCATCAGTAACGGCGCCGCCAGGATTGCCCATATCGCGAATTGAGTCTTACTTTGCTCGTATGATAGACCGAAGTTGCCGATTATAAGCTGGAATATAGAAATTAATTTATAATGTAAAGGTTATTTAAAATTTGAATAGTGGGTGCTGGAATGATGATCACACGTTGGGAAACTCACTCAATGGTCAATGTTGTGATCCTATAGACAATGAGCGGTACAAGATGGAAGTCTTTTTAGCAGACACAATAGTAAAGTTTTTAGGAGACACAATAATAAGTAGTAAATGTGATACATTTCTTTGTACATATAATTAGGCTTAACATGTGGAATATTTTTTCAACTTTTGTCTAGTCGATCGCATGCCTATTTGACTTTTTAAGCTAGTACTTCACGCCGGAACAGCTTCTTATTCTGTACCAAGCACAAGTTCGATCGTGCATGGAGTACTGCAGCCATTTATGGGGATGGCTCTGCCAAGTACCAGCTTGATGCATTGGATTCGGTGGATCGTCGCGCCAGGAGACTTATTGGTAGCAAAGCGGCAGCGCACAGTTGCCTGTCTGTCGGTATTCTACAGGATATATTTCGAAGAGTGTGCTCAAGAGCTATTCGATCTGGTTCCTCCGTCACCTTTTTATTATCGAACCGCAAGGCATCTACTAAGTCTGCACCCTTACGCAGTCGAAATTCCGCGGGCTCGTACGAAGCGATTTGCTTCCTCGTTTCTAATTCGAACCGCTAGGATATGGAATGCCCTCCCGGCTTCCGTTTTCCCCTCCTCTTTTAATATAGGTACCTTCAAATCAAGAGTGAATAGGCATCTTTTAGGCAAGCGCGCTCCACCTTAGGCTGCATCACCACTTGCAAGCAAGTCTGATTGCAGCCAAGCGCTAGCCTATATATTTAAAAAAAAAAAAAAAAAAAAAAAACGATTAAATATGGATTGATATTAATACAAAGAACAATTGTTGCTGAATGGTAGTGCTATTATCTCAAAAATCTACTACAAAGCAGTAAAGTAGTCCAGAAATCGGATTCTAATTTCTACCGAGAAAAACCACAGATCACGGAATTGGAAACAATGTTTAAAACATGTTTCCGTTATCTGTGCAAAAAACTCTTTTGAAATTTTCGAAAGGCAAATAAAAATATTATAATCCCACCATGTCGGGGTCATTCCAGTGTCCAGGTCCAGCGTTGGGCACGATGACGTCCTGGTGGTTTCCGTAGTAGTCTATGATAGACTCGACGGACGCCCACGAGTCTTGAATGTCGTCAAAGTTACGCCACAAGTTGCAGTGCTCGATGATCGATGAGAAGTTTGGCTGGAATTGTAATATTTATTCGATTAGTCTTATTTGGAAAATATTCGAGTATGAATAACTCCCAAGCACCTTTTATTTAAAGGTTCCTTATAACTCTAATTACTAAGGAACGTACGACTAATGGAGATCTATGGAATTTACGCCAACTAAGATCCTCGTGAAAAATATCTCCAATCCAATTAGTAGGTATGTGCACTATCTCGTCTCGAGAGATAAAATGGTTGGTGCTTTAATATGTGCTCGAAGTTTATCAGGACAACTAAAGACAGTTTAATAGCTGTTACCGAATTTATCAAGTTAGTTAGTTATCGGCAGTTAATCTCAATTTCAGTAAGAAACCAGAATATTTTGGTATAGGTAAACCAGCAACCAGCAAGGGTAAACCATATGTTGACCAATCAGGTTGAGCTGTCTACCAAGCAGTCAGTCAAGCAAATCAGTGGTATATCACCTAGGAAGAGCCCAATAGGCATTGCGCAAGGGAGAGAGGATCAGAATATCTCTGAGAGTTCCCGGAGCTTCTTATTATGCTCAGAGGATGGCCACCGAGGGGGTTTTAGTGGGTAGAAATCCCACAAAACCCAATCTCTCCCCCAGGAGATCGGGTATCTCATGCAGATGCCCAGGTAAAGGTAACAGTGATAGTCCGATTTGCATATTCCGTAAAGTAGAACGTTAGTTTACCTGCATTCCAGCGTATATCTGGTAGACCGGCCAGCTGCATGAGTAGACCATTTGCCGGCCAGTCAAGTTGAGCTGTCTTCCAAACTCTGGATATCCGTGGTCCATATCCACGGGTAACGCGTAGCATCCGTCCAGTTTAACGTAGTCCACCCCCCACGATGCAAACGTTGCCGCGTCTGGAATAGAAGTACCGTATCTTATTACGCTGAGTTGATGCCCTTTAGGGATTTTAATGTACCATGATTGGTGTTTATAGCATTAGGGTTTAGAATATAAGTTTATAGTAATAGTGTTTAGTCCAAAAGTTCTTTCTGTATCTTGTAACTAGCTGATGCCCGCGACTACGTCCGCGTGGATTGAGGTTTTTTGGTTCCCGCGGAAACTCTTTAGTTTTCCGGGATAAAAAGTAGCCTAGATGTGTTATTCCAGACTATAATCTATCTCTGTGCCAAATTTCATTCAGATCTGTTCAGCCGTTCGGGCGTGATTGAGTAACAAACATCCATACATCCATCCATCCAAACTTTCGCATTTATAATATTTATTTGATTATTTGATTGTGTTTATTTTCTGTGTATTTTAAAGAAAAGAAATATTTATTTGATTATTTGGTTGTGTATAAAGATTTTCTTTATTTATTTATTTATCATTTAAATAAATAAATAAATAAATAATCATTTAAATACTCATGCTTAATATACTCGTACTTTAAGTACCTACTCATCTCTCTTTGCGTCGTATTCCTCATTACTGAGGGTCGTGACCACTTTCCATTAATCACCTAATGGTAGGAGTTTTCTTGGGATAATAATGCGGTGGGTTCCCACGTCCTTCCGCATACGACTCGACTAAGACTATTAAGACTAATACCCATGTAATAGGCATGATGACTGATTTTGAAAAATGGTCAGATTATGTTAGGAAGTATCTACTATTTCGAAAAAATATCTTATTTCAGCAGAAAAATAAGGTTTGGTAGTTAAAATTGGCATTTGAAATTTAAATTTTAAAATTCACGCCAAAACGCTCGCCGGTGTCATGGCGTCGTTTGTGACGTCACTATTGTTTTTACCAATGCACTCTGTGCAGTGTGCACTAAACAATAGTGTGATTGACAAAGCTCGAAAACAAACAATTGTGACGTCATTCGCTTCTTGGTGTTTTATCCAATATGGCGGATTGCTGTATTTTATAGTTTTATTTTATCAAAATAAATAGCAATCTCACTCGAAATAGAAAAATAAATACGTTTTTTATAATCCCGTAATCCTATTTCATAAGATAAATTCATAATTCTATTGATTGTTGGTTACTGTCATCATGCCTATTGAAGTCATCTAGCAAAAAATAGAACATAAATAATTAAAGGTAACGCCAAATAATTATCTAGTTATTCTTTGAGTAGGTACCTACTCAGACTATTTTCAATTAATAAATTGATGAATAAGCTAAAAGGGCAACGGGTACCTACATTATTTCAGATTAAGTATCAATTTGTGGGTCATATTTTAAAGGTCAATAACGTGCTTACTTATATAATATCATTGTCAATGTAGACTCAACGATTATTTTAAGTGGTCCTAGGTCTGACACAATCAATATGAATAGAGTTAGCTGTTACCGTTAAATTAAACTAGCTGATGCCCGCGACTTCGTCCGCGTGGTTTAAGTTTTTTTTTATTCCCACGGGAACTCCTAACTATCCGGGACAAAAAGTAGCTTAGGTCACTCTCCAGATCCTCGACTATAATGCCCAAGCAAATAATCACGTCGATCCGTTGCTCTGTTGCGGCGTTATTGAAGACAAACCAACAAACAAACGTATAACAAAACTTTCGGATTTATAATATTAGAATGATGATGGACTATGATTTCTACAAAATATTTTAATATTTTCAACCGACTTCAAAAAAAGGAGGAGGTTCTCAATTCGACTGTTTTTTTTTTATGTTTGTTACCTCAGAACTTTTGACTGGGTGGACCGATTTGGATGATTCTTTTTTTATTTGAAAGGGCATACTTCCCAAGTGGTCCCATATGAATTTTATCGAAATCGGTCGAGCGGTTTTTAAAGTATCAACAATAAAATAAGTACTTTGTATAGCGTGTGCTTGTTGTTGTAAAGTTGGCGCGGGAGTTTGAAACCGGTTGTTTAAAAATATTTTTTTATATTAAATTATTTGTAGTTATTTATATTACTATTAAATACACACCTTTGACACACAAACATTTACTGAATATTGCAAATATTTTAAAATTTTAAAGGTTACCAATTGACCTCTCCGACTAAAAGACGTAAAGACATTTGTAATCATCAATTTTATTTCCTTTTTGCATTGACAAATCGATGCCTTTTTGCTAAAAACTAATGTCTATTACTCAATATTAGGAAGTGTGACAATAAAGGCTTGGTCACACACACCTTAGTACGCTGCCGACAATAATAAATGTAACATAATTACGGCAACGTTTGGTTTGAAATTAACGTTAGTAAATTTGGAATATCGAAGCATTAAAATATTATTGAAAAAATAAATTTTAATTTTTAATAATGATATAAATTATTGCGTGCTATAGATTTTTATTTTTTTAAGTAGGTTGAATGTTATACCTAATTATGAGCTGTGTACTCACAACGATGATTGATTACGTTTATTGATGCATCTTTAAATTTCGGAATATGGCTACAGTGTAACGTATTGTGGTACTGTCGGGCAGTCGCCATCGCACATGTCGTTGGGCTCCTTGTTTATTCGAGCTTTAGCATTTGCAATCAAACAAGCATTTGTGGCAGGTAGCGTATATGTAATTAGATTAGGAAACAGTCGGTGTTCAACTTACAAGCGATTATTACGTAATATCGCTCAATAGATATAATTTTAACATTTCGTACTTTTTGTATGGAGATTTTTTAAAAAATATGTTAGGTGAGTATATAAAATTACATTGAACGATTATATTGAAGTACATAACAGTTGCTGCATTTCCTGTGATTATAAGTAGGTCGCCACACAGTAACTATTAAGTAGGTACATTTTACACGCATGATTTGTAAGCATTTGTAAGCTTGGCTTTCATTTTCAACTAGGTAACTACAAGCTAGTTATTATTCTGTGCTACAAGTAAAGCGATGAACTAAAGAAAATTAATAGGCTTACGGCCGGTTTCTGAATTGAGAATTTCATGTTGAGTCTGTCTCAAAGACTAGGTAGGTACTTAAGGACTAATTAAGCAAATTTTTGTTTCTGAATCGATACTGGGCCGGTTTCTGAATTAAGTATTCAAGCAAAACCAGCAAGTTCCAACTCTCAAACCTTACACAATATCAATTCAGAAACAAAAATTTGCTTAAATAGTCTATAGTAGTCTTTGAGACAGACTCAACATGAATTCAGAAACCGGCCGTAAGCCTTTAATACCTAATATTACCTCCGGCAAGATGGCCGACGACTCCGGGGTAGCCTGCGCACGTGAAGTTGCCGTAGTCCTCATAGATACCAAACTTCAGACCCTTGCTGTGTACCTGAAAATAAAGAAAATTTTATATTAATTTCTCTCAATAGAAAACCATTTATGATTCCTGCAATTTCGTCCGCGTGAATAGAGGTTTCGTTAAAAATTCCGTGGGAACTCTTTGGTTTGGTAATTGTAGGTTTAAATATTTTAATTGTTCAAGTTTACAGAGTATAGACTATAGATAATTGTTACAAAGTATAGCTAAATGTTTTCCGTAGCTATAGTAAATAAGTAATTAGAATTAATGTAATTCGAAGTTTAAATTACGTCAGGTTTAACTGACCGAATATGTGGTTCTAATTTTAAGTAAATAAACATCTTGTATCATCCCATAAATTTCATTTCATTCCGGGATAAGTATTCATGTCACAGTCCTGCAGGCCTTCAGATAATATACCTATTTACCTACCCAAGCAAATTTTTTTTTTTTTAAATAATCATCCTATCAAGGTTAGATACTCTGATCCAAACCAACGAGCAAACATACCTACCTACTTTCGCATTAATTCTTTAAACTTTTATTCGCTAGCTATTAGCTAAATGTACGCGGAAGAACGAAGTCGCGAGGATGAGTTAGTAAATAATAAATTATGATTATAGGTTATAACATTGTTATATACGAGTAGATGAGTAATATCTATAATAGTGCAGCACTAATTAGATGGATAAAAACTTCAATCATTATACCTACCTATAGACATAAGCAAGAACAATTCGACATAATAAAAATAAGGTTGTCATAGGCCATAGCTATTTTTTTTTTTAATATCTTTTCAGCATTTTAGCTGCAAACTTACTTTCTAATGCAACGTCTTTATTCACCACTACGTGATGCCCGCGACATCGTCCGCGTGTCATAAGGTTTTTAATACCCACGGGAATTCCTTAATTTTCCGGAATAAAAAGTAGCCTATAGGTATGTCACTCTCCAGATCCAATGCCTTATGCCACCCATGCAAGAAATCATGTCGATTCTTTACGTTGCAGCGTGATTGAAGGACAAACCAACACACTTTTGCATTTATAATATTAACTTAGTTATGTAGTATATTAGTCAAGAATAATACCTACATACGTTGTATGATACTTACAGAATTAATTTAGCACTTCAGAGACCCGCAGGGCCACCGCGTATCTTTTGCATCAATCATTGATACATCGCAATCATCTCCGATTGGCTGAATTTATGGTATTCTTGCTGCGTCAATGGATTTCGTCCAATAGTGGAAGAGTGTTAACCAATCAGAGGTGATTGCGATGCATCAATGATTGATGCAAAAGATACGCGGTCGCCCTGCCGGTTTCTTAAGCAGCTAGCGTTTATACATATACGTTAAGCAGACCAATCAGAGGCCCGATTGTCTAATCAAATCGCGTTTGACAGCCTGAAACGTATTACTCGAAATGTTTTAGGAGTTCATACAAGGAGTTCATAGATGCCTGCACGTCAAAAAGCATGTCTGAACTCCTTAAACAGCAGGGCGACCGCGTAACTTTTGCATCAATCATTGATACATCGCAATCACCTCTGATTGCGATGTATCAATGATTTCTGTCAATCTGCAGTTTGAGTAATGCGTTTTAAAGCTTACGATTTTCTTATACAATTGGGTTCCGTTCAGTAGTGGGTATCCTTATATGAGATCATAGTCTAAGATAAATTTAATATCTGACAACCCTATCTCAAATAGTCCTTAAGTTAATCGATTTCGCGGTTATGAAACGTAAAAAAAAACAGATTTATAATCGTGATCATTACTAACTTAATACTATACCTAAAGATAATTATAGAGATTTAAAAGTCATTCACTTTTGAGTTGTGATCAAGGCTACAAAGTTTGTAGTTTTTTTTAGATAGGTATCTATATAGAAATACTAGATGATATCATGATGATAATTTCCCTATATGGATTTAGGCTTAAAAAACCATGGATTAGGTCCATGGATTAGGACCATATCTCTTTGATACGGGTTAAACAGTAGCCTAAAATATAGATATCTCAGACATCCATTATATTATAAATTAATCACGTCCGCGTCGATACATTGATATGTTGCGGCGTGATTGAAGGACAAACCAACAAACCATAGGATGTATTAGTAGGCTGCGAAAGTCTGTCTGTTAACTATGTTTTAACTTTTAACGGCCAACCAATTTTGCCAAAATTTGGTACAGAGCTAGTTTTTTGTCCAACTCTTATCCCGAAAAAGCAAAAACTTTGCGAGCATATCTAGTTGTCACACAAAGCTTTTACTAAATCATATACTGAGTGTTTGGCATACATTTTGTATTTTAACCTTTTACAGTGCCTTCAGGCTAAACACCAAGTAACAGGTTTTAGTTTGATTTTGGGTATCCTTAGATACATAGTTAGGTGATCAAAATAAACAAAAAAGTTTGTGTGCAATTCACACACGGCAGAAGTGAAACTTCAGAAAAGTAGCCTACGAGAGAACGAGACAAATATAACTTGTATTCTATCTCATTCTTTCGCAGGCTAAAACCTATTATGAATACGATTATGTTTGTCACTTCGTTTCATCGAATTTTCAAATCACATCCTATATACCTACCTACCTATATTTTTATTTTAAACTAGCTGATGCCCGCGACTTCGTCCGCGTGGTTTAAGTTCTTTGTTATTCCCGCAGGAACTCCTTAATTTTCCGGGATAAAAAGTAGCCTATGTCACGCTCCAGGTCCTCATCCATACAACAAAAAAAATAATTAGCGAAATTGGTCCAGGCGTTCACGCGTGATGCCGTGAAAAAGGAACCTAAGGATTCATTTTTATATATGTCACCGTAAGATTGTACCTAATCTAACGCTTTTTTTTCGATAGATTGTAAACAGTCGTAAGATTGTGAACCGTTCAATGTTTTATGTGTCAAATTTTGAAATATTCATTGTATTTACGTTTTCTTGTCTCTTTCTTGTAGGTTAGGTTAGGGTTCGACATAAACTACTTGGTTCTATCGGGTTAATAAACCTAACAGATTACAATCTACCGAAAAATAATCCATTATATTGTAATCATTCGACAGTTTACAATTTCGCGAGTTAGATTATATTCTAACGGTTTTTACAATCTTACGGTGACATATACATAATATGTAAGTATATGATACATATATAGATATTAAAAATATAGGCCGGCGCGGCGGGGGCGGCATTTTTCAGTTTATGCCTCGCCTGCCAGCCCGCCTCGAAAAAATTGAAGATCCGAGGCTGACTTCATTAACAAGATTACAAAACAAAGATACCTATTTGGTAGGCAAATATACCCTAGCTATAAGCTACCTACACAATATAATCTACACAATCATTAAAACAATTCATTCAATGTTTCGAATAAGTACCGAAGGTCATGAATGCCATTACTTCTGTAGCTACATACTAAAATTGGTTACAGTCTTAAACTTAAATTAAAGTCGATGACCAAAGAAAAAAACTCATTTGAATACTTAAAAAAACATCGTAGCGAATTTATACAGTGTGATTCTTTATTTAACTGCACACACATTAGATATAGTAGGTATAATAGACGTGCATCATACTGGGTTATAGACCCATTTTTATCGGCGAAAAGAAATGTATTCGACCTAGGTTTTACAGATTTCTTTTCCTTAATTTTTTTTCAATTGATGGTGTTTTTTTGGTAATTTCCTATTTTATCAATACTGCTTGCCACTTAACAATCATTACCACTGCAGTATATTGTCTTAGACACTATATGCCACTTAGGTATACTGCAAAATTTATAACATTTAAATATTCTCTCTCTCTTCACACTTTATGTAGGTTCACACTTTATGCGGGTAGGCTGCAGGACTCATTGTTACGTTGAGATCAACGTAAGACCATAAAAAAAAAGATACGCGCCGAATTGAGAACCTCCTCCTTTTTTGGAAGTCGGTTAAAAAGCAAACAATAGTCTATTTTACTATACATTAAAGACAATGAAATAAAAAGTGGGTGAATAAACTGCAGTATTAGAAGTCAAGTTATCCAATTTTAGGCAGGTAAACCCTTAGTTTCGTTAACTCATAGAATTAATATCAAATAAACTTATAGTTTGTAAGTTTAAAGTAAACGTTACACGACAGATTGGTAAGCCCAGGAAAAAGCCTTTGAGCTCTGAATCAAACTGAGACTATTCTTCCGCATCGTAGGGGAAATACATTTTGTCATGTCGCGCTAGTCTGTGCAACTCCATTTTAAGGTAATTGACACGCACTTTTTTCCGCCAGACCATTTTATGACCGTGTTTTCGCTCCTACTTGTGCGTGGGTACTTGTGGTCCACCATCTGTTGGATCTTTCGGCCCCAACAGCCTACAACTGTCCTACAACAAGCATGTGCCTGGTAGGAGGATTCGCGGCCGTGGCTTGTACCACCCTACCGACAAAGACGTGCTGCCAAGCTTTAGCGTTCCGGTACGATGCCGTGTAGAAACCGAATAGGTGCCATGCCCCTAACAGGTTAGCCCGCTAGGCCGCTACCATCTGAGACTGCATCATCATTTGCCATCAAGTGAGATCGCAGTCAAGAAATTTACTGGTAGTGGATAAAAAAAAGTCCTTTTCACAGCTGCTCACTTGCCTGAGTCCACTGACGTAGGTCGAGCCAATGCCCTTGGTTCTCCAGTCATCAGATCTCTTAGATTTTAAGCTGTCTCCTTTCATTACATCCTGCACTATGTTCTAGGACGCAATTGTAACAAGCCTATCGCAACCGCCGCGTCGCGTGGGAATTGCTCTGCGCAAGTTGCAACAGACGAGTGATCTGCCACTGTAGTAATAGTTAATGACTTCCTCTATCTCCGCCCGCCATCGGGTATTGGTAAGTCAATGCCGCCCGCTAACCGAAACACTGTTCTCTTTTAAAATATGTTGCACTAGCGTTCCGCCCCGGCTTCGCACGGGTAGCACTTGATCAAAATAGTCCATGTACCTACCCATTAATGGTCAGTCGGCACTGAGTCGAACAACTCCACCATACGTTCTCAAATTTTGTTTAGCAAACCGCTGTGAACGCTTGGCACTTGAGTCTCCAATGCGACGTATTTTCGGTGCCCTCGCCTGGGAACTATGTTTAGAACTAACAACTAAGTTGAGACCTGGCTCTTTTAGGCATTTCACAGTCTGTCTACAACAGTTAGCTATTAAAATATTTAAAAAAATGTTAGTAAGTTCTCTTGTATTTATTATGACACACAATTGACAATTAATATGATACCTATAAAAGTCAGTCAGAATTTGAATATAATAAAAAAAAAAAATTATTGCAATTTTCGTAGGGATCTCTAATTTTTTAAAAATAAAATAAAGCCTATGTTACTCGCTGATAAAGTAGCTTTCTATATGTGAAATAATTTTTAAAATCGGTTGAGTAGTTTTTTAGTTTATCCATTACAAACAAACAAACAAATCTTTCCTCTTTATAATATATGTATAAGGGCGGTATCAGACTAGCGTATTGTTTTGCGCGTGTAAGCTCGTATCGGCTTACTCGCGCGCCTCATTATGAGCTTCAAAAAACCGAACGCGCGTACCCGCGCTTATTCCGGCGTGTTACCAAGGACTTGTGGGTCAGTCAGTAGGTACTTCAAGGCTCGTAAGAGCAGTAGTAGTAGTAGTTCTCGTAAGAGTTGTGGCAAAGGGCGCGCCTATACGCGCCTATACGCGTTTCCAAAAACCAGCTTATTCGCGTCGAAAAAACGCTAATCTGTAACCGCCCTTAAACTTGCACTACCTGAAAATAATGCCTACGGTAACGATTTCGTGCGCGCGGATTAAAGTTTTTGAAAACCCCATGGGAACTCTAACTTTGGGATTAAAAGCATATGCATATATATATATAGGTAATATAAGATTTTCTTTTCTTTTAGTCATCCGATGGAGACGTCTAAACAGATCGACGCTGAAAGGGGTAAGAGAGGTTATCTCCAAATTGCCGAATTTTCAGTGCTTTTGTACTATTCTAAATCTATTATGTTCTCATTCAAATAACAACATTACTATCCATTTACATATCAGCATAACAGAAGTTGAAACATTTTAGTATTCAGAGCGAGCGACTAGTTCCCACGCCCAGTCCTTAGCGAAGGTCGAGATATATCTAAAGATAAATTCCATGATAAAGTAGGTGTACCTACGTACTGTTCATATTGTTCTTTCATTGTTCAAATTTTCGCATAGCAAGGGCCTGTTTCGACACCATTGTGATATAAGGAATGTGGCAATAGACTGAAAAGACTTGGAGTATTTAGTGTGACAGGCGCGAGAACAACTTTTTGTTGGGTCTATTTGTATTATTCGCATATAAGGTACCTACTTATGAAGGCACTAGCTGATGCCCGCGACATCGTCCGCGTGGATTTAGGATTTTTGGCTCCCGCGGGAACCCTTTTAATTTTCCGGGATAAAAAGTAGCCTATGTGTTATTCCAGACTTTAATCTACCTCTGTGCTATATTTCATCCAGAACCGTTCAGCCGCTCTGGCGTGATTGAGTACCTAACAAACATCCATCCATCCATCCATAAATCCATCCAAACTTTCGCATTTATAATATTTATTAAGGTATAGATTAGCTTTCTTCTATCTAACTGATCCACCATGGCTCCTGTCTAGGCTGTTCAAAATGTTCAAAACTCTAATCTATTTACATACTAGCCAATGCCCGCGACTTCGTCCGCGTGGTTTGAGGTTTTTTGGTTCCCGCGGGAACTCCTTAATTTCCCGGGATAAAAAGTAACCTACGTCCTTCCCCGGGATACAACCTATCCCTGTACCAAATTTTATCAAAATCGGTTGAACAGATACATTTGTTTGATTCCCGCGGGAACTCTTCAATTTTCCGGGATAAAAAGTAGCCTAGATGTGTTATTCCAGACTATAATCTATCTCTGTGCCAAATTTCATTCAGATCTGTTCAGCCGTTCGGGCGTGATTGAGTAACAAACATCCATTTGAGGTTTTTTTGGTTCCCGCGGGAACTCTTTAATTTTCCGGGATAAAAAGTAGCTTGTGCTATTCCAGACTATAATCTATCCCTATGCCAAATTTCAGCCAGATCCGTTCAGACGTTGGGGCGTGATTGAGTAACAAACATCCATACATCCATACATCCATCCAGAGTCCAGACATCCATCCAAACTTTCGCATTTATAATATTTATTTGATATTTGATGATAGGTACTAGTATGTCTCTCTCTCTATCTGTATCTTTACTTACTAGAGGGAGAAAGATAGAGACTAACGGCCAAAGATACTGGGTTTTAACTTTTATCCTACCATACCGATTACAGAACTAACGCTATAGTAATAGATGTAGGTAGGTGATAGGTCTTGAAGTAATTTATGTGTTCGTGTTTGTGAATCGTGGTATGGCGTTTTAATTGAATCATCTTCATATAATAATATGCTAATAAATCATTACTCAACAAGCCACACATCGTTTAATCTATCATCTATGCAAAAATAGTGCTAACCCAATTATAAACTGTTAAGTACACAAATAAATAACAATTATTTTATTTATTTAATGAAAAACTGAGCAGGAATAGAAATTTGCAGGGTTCATCGACTTTGCTACACCAAGGGGCAAGGGTTTTTTAAGGGGCCATTCTGGCAGGATGGGTTTTCCCCTTACTTAAAGAATGCAGACAACAAAGTTCGCCCGTCCTGTGCAAATACTTAATTAATTGATTATTCCGGTAAAATGCCGTGGATTTTACAAACCAGAACTCATTTATGAAAGACAAAGCCGTCATAAGTTTATATAAATGACTTTTAAAATTAATTATTGGTCTTTCTCTTAGAACGAGAACACAATACGGAGAAAAAAAAAATTGTCTGAAAAAATTGATAGAACGTCATTCCCCTTCGTCGCAGTTTTTTTTTCCTAAGGAACTCCTAATCAGCGTTCACGATTATATAGCTAGCTCTAAATTATAGGTTTCGCTCTATGTCGTTTCTCAATCCAAAGCTCCAAGTTCTTTCTCAAGAAAAAAAACAAATTACGCGCCGAATTGAGAACCTCCTACTTTTTGGATGTCGATTATGATAGATGGCACCAACCCATGATTATTGTAGCTTTCGTTATTATTTCGGTTTAACCTTGGCAGAGATTTCAACGTTTTGTGGTCATGAAATTGGTCTATGTAGTGCCTATTCTAGCGCTTGCCCAGTGATTTTCGAAAATTGTTAAAAGTATACATTAAAGTAACAATTTGCGGTTAGCTAGTGATATTATTCAAAATCTCGGTTACAATAGATTATACTTATAAGAAAACTAGATTCCCGCGACTTCGTCCGGGTGGATTAAGGTTTTTAGATTCCCGCGGGAACTCTTTAATTTTCCGGAATAAAAAGTAGCCTATGTCCTTCCCCGAGATACAACACCACCCCTGTACCAAATTTCATGAAAATCGGTTGAACAGTTGGGCCGTAGCAGATAGACAGACACACTTTCGCATTTATAATATTAGTATGGATTCTTCGGAATTTCGACTGTGCAAAATACTTTTATATTGTCTAGGTTAAATATAAGTAAGATCATCCATCTAGTTTCTGATATTTGTAGACGTTGCCTAACTTAATAAGTACCTATTTGATATTTGCAATATCCTACCTACGCGGTTACATCTATGGGCAGCCCAACATACTTTCCATTTTATTCCAATTTGGGCATGAATTGAATTTTATGAGCATACAAAATCGTACTTGTTGGCTGTTGCACTTGACCTAGTTGACTTGAATCATTGGGCGGCTCCAATGCAGTCAGGGTTACCGATCTGCTGATAATATTTTATATCGAGACAAAATTTAGAAAAAAAGCTTCAAGTACATTTATTTTTTTAAAAATTTATACAGAACTTTTGAACTATTTTCTTTGCTTATAAAAATTAAAAGACTTTGGGAAAATTGAAGGACAACTTTTAGGTATCATACTAATATTATAAAGGGGTGTTTGTTTGTTGGTTTATTCGTTTGTTAGTTTGCCCTTCATTCACGCCGCAACGGAGTAACGGATTGACTTGATTTTTGGCATGGGTATGTAGTTGAGGACTTGGAAAGTGACAGGCTACTTTTTATTCCGGAAAATTAAGGAGTTCTAAAAACTTAAACCACGCAGACGAAGTCGCGGGTATCAGCTAGTTTAAAAATATATTTCATCAAAATTGCGTTGGGAATTATTTATACCTATAGGTAAATATCTAAGTTTACACTGGCTCATAATATAAGAATACAAAAAAATTTTAGACGATTACTCAATCAATTTTTCATCAATAAGTTTATTGTACTTTTCAAACTGTGTGCCAACCCTGAGTACCAAATTTTTAACACTTTTACCGCGACCTCCGGTGCACCAGTTCTATGAATGGAACCGATTTTTCTCACGATAATTTTGGCACCGGATCGACATTGAATTGTTTACATTGAGCGTTATTATATCCTGTATTATAATTTTGTAACAAGGTTCTATTATAGGTGCTACGAATAGTAGTTATTGTAGGAAATTCTAATGAATGAAACGAACCCGGGACCTCCAATTCATAAGACCACAGCGGTCATTAAGTTACCGCGACAGGGAGGTGGTCATAAATGTTCTTAAACATCATCATCATTTCAACCCATTTTCAGCTCACTACTGAGCTCGAGTCTCCTCTCAGAAAGAGAAGGCATTGACCATAGTCCACCACGCCAGCCAATTGCAAATTAGCAAACTACACACACTTTGAGAACATTATGAAGAACTCTCGGGCATGCAGGTTTCCTCACGATGTTTTCTTATTTGCTTAAAACGGACATAACTACGAAAAGTTAGAGACCGGGCAATGGGGATTGAATCCCGGACCATCCAAAAGGTGGCGTCTAAGCCACGAGGCTATCGCCGCTTTTAAACATACTTCAATTCAAAGTAATAACGCAGAAACCATTAATACCGTGTTGAAATCGAACCATATTCGTAAATAATTATTATTATACTAGTAGGTAGATATACGCCTTTAGGTCCGCCTACATCCCGTTCTCACGGCGATAACCATCAGGATTGTAACAGATCAAGAGTAACGGATTTACTTTGTCAGGGTCACATTCTTTTCTGTGATATCTAAGTCATAAACATCAACAGTTGTACAACGAACTTTGACTTTGAAATTCGAGCCAAAAAGCCGTTTACAGGAAAAGATTACTGAGAAAACTGAAATAGAACTGAGCTTTCTTATATTTTTTTTCAGTTTGCCAGCTGGCTTGACTGCTGTTATGTGCAACGTTGCTGCAAGGTTTCAGCTAGTGTAGAAAACATGTGGTAACGGTTTTTTTTGTTATAATTTTAGTCTAATCTAACTAGATTAGACTTAGTTTAATTGATTGGAGCCTTGGTTACTTGAAAATTGAAATAAAATTTTATTTATTACAAGCTTTTATGTAACTTGCAATGTTTGTGTTGGATGACAATGCATGGTTAATTAAGTGACGTCATTCTAAATCCAATATGGCGGAATCCCAAAGATGGCAAACTAGTTATTTTTTAGCAATCCCATCATATTAAAGGTAACAAATAAGAGTTTGCTTTGATGGCTGAGAAGAATACGAAAAATAAAATGATGTCACACTAAATTCAATATGGCGGACGATAAAAGCTTGTTGACTTATTATTTTATTTAAAAAGTTTTTACTGTGCAGTGCATGTTTATTTCGTCAAAAATTGTACCTACTTGATAGAACTAAATTCAATTGTAGGTATACTTGCCTAATTTGCCAGTTAACGTATAAAAATAGGTCTCAACCGGCTCATCTGCATTGGATTTTTCCAATCGTAACCCAGATGCAACATTGAAAGTTTCCACAAAAGACAATTTGCCGTCGTTCAGCGTAACTGACGAGAGGTAGAAAATTGTCTTTCGACAACCTAATTTGTTGGAAAGCGGGTTAACAGATCCAGTTTGTTGGATCTTGATAAATATTTTGTGTGCCAAGAAGACAAGATCATGCGGCAAGTGTTACTACGTGGTTTGAATTTTATTAAAATAACTGTTGTTTTCAAAGACATTAATAATTATTGTCGTATTGGTTTAAGAATTGTAAGCGATTTTAGTTTAGCATTTAAACATAGCATTATTGCAAAAGAAGTATTATTCATATAATATTATTCATTTTTGTCGGAGCTAGCACAACTAGAGATTTAGTTCTAGAAACATTCTTAGTATTAGCAAAGACAATATATAAACTTGGTTTATAATTAATCTATGGTATTAGTAATGATAGCATGACAATTTAGTAATGTGGGATCGCTCTCCGATTTCCCATCTGCCGGACAGAAAATCTTACCCGAAAAAAAAACACAATTACCATTCTCATGTTTCGAAAAGCAGTCAAACGTTCATTTTTTATAATTATGTATTAATTAATTTAACGTTTTATGACTTGCTGCCTTGCTATAGCCTCATTTTTATACTAATACTAGATGATACCCACGACTTCGTCCGCGTGGATTGATGTTTTTTTGATACAACCTATAAAAAATAGCCTATGGCGTCCCCGGGACGTAACCTATCTCTGTATCAAATTTCATCAAAATCGGTTGAGTAGTTGGGCCGTGAAAGCGTAGCAGACAGACAGACAGACACACTTTCGCATTTGTAATATTAGTATGGATTAGCTGATGCCCGCGACTTCATTCGCGTGGCTTAAGTTTTTTTAATTCCCGCGGGAGCTCCGGAATTTTCTGGGATAAAAAGTAGCCTATGTGTTATTCTAGACTATAATCTATCTCTGGGCCAAATTTGATCCTGTGATTGAGAACAAACATCCATACAATCCATCCATGTATCCAAACTTTCTAATTTATGATCTGGGGACACGGGAGTGTCCCCGCCAAAGACGAGCCAAAGGAAACGGGGCACTACCTACCTTTTCTCGAAGCGTTTCGTCGAATTTTCGAACCGTCATAGCTTCGGTCCGAATGACGCTAGAAAGCTGAAATTTTCAGGATAAGATGTTGTTGGGGGACTTACCGAATATACCAAGTTTCAATTTTTTAGCATTTATAGTTTCAGTTTATTGATTACCTAAAATACGTCGATTTCGTACTCACTCACTGATGATCATCAACTGAAAAAAGGTACTTCCTGAAGTGCTAGAAGACTGAAATTTGGTATGTAGGCTAGAATTTGCATATAAACAACAGGAAAATTAAGAAATCTGAATCTTTTCATCTCCAACCCCTCGTATAGGGGGTGCAAATCTGACAGCATTTCCTTGTATTTTAGAACAGTCATAACTTCGGTACGGAACATGGTAGAAAGCTGTAATTTTCAGGATAACATGTCGTTGACAGATTTATTAAACTTACCAAGTATCAATCATCTAGCATTCAGCTAAAAAAAATCAAAAAATCTAGGGCGCCTGCCAAAAATAAATGAAATCCCACCAAAAACATTTCATGTAAAATTGGTTGCCAAAGACTCACAAGTGCATAATGCTTTCACTGTTAAAAAGTTATGAGATCTCTAATTAGAGCCAAGCCCGAAGGTGAGCTCCTCTTTGTGCTGCGCATCATAACCCACGGAGTCTGTCTCAAGTTCAAAGTACATAGTTCTAAATGCTCTTTACTGTGTACCAAACTAATAATATTAAATAACATGTAAGTCTATATATAAAACTTGTCCCTAGAACCTCTACATCTTGGTAAAAAGGTACGGCTTGGCCGTTTCGTATATGTCGCCCTAACTATTCCTTAATGACTTAAATGTTATGTCAGGAAATGTTCGACGAATATTAAACGGCCAAGCCATACCTTTTTACCAAGATGTAGAGGTTCTAGGGACAAGTTTTATATATAGACTTACATGTTATTTAATATTATTAGTTTGGTACACAGTAAAGAGCATTTAGAACTATGCACTTTGAACTTGAGACAGACTCCGTGGGTTATGATGCGCAGCACAAAGAGGAGCTCACCTTCGGGCTTGGCTCTAATTAGAGATCTCATAACTTTTTAACAGTGAAAGCATTATGCACTTGTGAGTCTTTGGCAACCAATTTTACATGAAATGTTTTTGGTGGGATAGGTATTACTTAATATATTAGATAAGTAGGTATAGATTGTAACATTGCCATCCTTGTTACTACGTGTGATCGATTCTCTACAATTAAAAACTGCACAGGTAAATCCGTATTAACATGGCAATTAAGACATCAATTTGCATCAAAACGTTCAATTAATTACCGACTACACGATACAATGTTCCGACAACCACCCATCTATCATTGTAAATGTGAGGTGTGGTAACATTCCACAATTCTCATATAAAGTGGCATAAATAACACGTCATAAGGAAGATAAAATAAATTTTCAATTTATAATGTAACTATGCATTGATGATGTTTTTACGGAAGTAGACGATTTTGGGTGACTTATGTTAACAAAGATTTAATTTTATATGCATAATCACCATTTATTATTTGAAAAGAAAAAGCTTGGACAATTATACCTAGAGAAAAATTAAAATAAAATATGCTTTTATAACTTTCTAAAAGGTAACTTGTAAGTTTAAACTAACAAAGTAAACTGTGCTAGTTTGTGCTAAATGTCAAACAAGAAAACCAAATAAAAGGTGAGAAAGGTAATCCAAACAAAACAATAATAATACCTATGTGAGAATAAATCTTAAGTAGCACACCAATAAATAAATAGATTAATATGCAAAGCAATAGGTACGCTAAATAATAAGCTAAATAGAGATTAGTACTATTACCTATTCTATGATAGAGGGTCATTTACCTGAGAACAGCTGTTATGTGTTAAACTTGACAAATACAAATAAAACGGTGATGCATAGGTACCTACACTGTTGACAAAGTTTATTCACCGCTTCAAGTTCAAGACTTCAAGATGACTTTATTGAGCAAATTGAAGAATCTAAGTAGTGTTCTATATTAAGATCCTAAAAACATTTTTTAACTCTTAGTTTTTCTTTGTGTTCTATCATCTTGTCCTCACCACCAAAGGTTAGAGACAGAGATCATCTAGGTATTAATCATAAAATAATAAGTGATTCAGAACTTTTCTCTATACATTATCTAGAGAAGATCAATCAAATAAATATTATAAATGCGAAAGTTTGGATGGATGTATGGATGTATGGATGTTTGTTACTCAATCACGCGCCAACGGCTGAACGGATTTGGCTGAAATTTGGCACAGGGATAGATTATAGTCTGGAATAGCACATAGGCTACTTTTTATCCCGGAAAATTAAGGAGTTCCCGCGGGAACCAAAATACCTCAAATGGATGTTTGTTACTCAATCACGCCAGAACGGCTGAACGGATCTGGATGAAATTTGGCACAGAGATAGATTATAGTCTAGAATAGCACATAGGCTACTTTTTATCCCGGAAAATTGAAGAGTTCCAGCGGGAATCAAACAAATGTATCTGTTCAACTGATTTTGATAAAATTTGGTACAGGGATAGGTTGTATCCCGGGGAAGGACGTAGGCTACTTTTTATCCCGGAAAATTAAGGAGTTCCCGCGGGAACCAAAAAACCTCAAACCACGCGGACGTAGTCGCGGGCATCAGCTAGTAATTAAATAAAAACAAAAGTTACTGCTTTTATTCTATTTTAATTATATTCTAAGTACCATAATAATAAGTATGGCACAATAGCTCCGTTCAAACATATTCTTTATTTTATAGACGTACAACATATTTAGATATTATCTCTTTGTATTTCATAGAAGATTTATAATAACCTAATAGTATTCAATTGTGCTTGATGTCGAAACACAGTGGCGTAAGATTGATGTGTGAAATTACTACTTTCCAATCTTATGTTAATTAGATATAATTTGGTATTGCCTTGTGTGTTTTGAATGAGTAATTTTATGAATTTTATGAACAGCTGAAATACCTAATTAGCAAAAGGTAGCTGTGCACTTGCTCAAGATGGAAAAAAACGAACGAGACATGGATGATAAGTATATTAAATATTGAAGATTTTTTCCACACAAGGGAAACATTATTTTACGTAATAAAAATTCTTTTCACAAAACCGACTTCCAAAGCCACTGTAAAGTAAATAATAATTTTGATTTCTACACACTATGTCGAAGTCGGGCGAGCCTGACGCGTCAACTTTGCCTATCTTTGTTATACTCGCCTGACTTCAACATAGTGTGTACCTGAATTGAGAACCTCCTCCTTTTTTGGAAGTCGGTTTAAAAAAACCTGACACCACGCGGAAAAAGTCGCGGCAAAAAGCTAGCGACACATATTTTTTTAAATCCTTATGTTAGGTAGCCCTTGACTGCAATCTCACCTGATGTTATGTGATGAAGCAGTCTAAGATGGTAGCGGGCTAACCTGTTAGGGGCATGGCAGTTATATTAAACCCATACCCCTATTCGGTTTCAATATGGCATCATGCCGGAACGCTTAATCGCTTGGCGGCACGTCTTTGCCGGTAGGGTAGTAAGTGGTAACTCTAACCAGCCACGGCTGAAGCCTCCCAAGACCAGGGAAAACTCAGAAATTATAAATTCCCAAATTGATCCTGCTGGGGATCGAACCCGGGACCTCCGCATGTTAAGACATCAGCGCTCTACCACACGAGTATATATCCGGCTCTACACTGCGCCACGGAGGTCGTCATAATTCTACGCACATGACAATGCAATAAACAATAGCCTGCAGGGCGACCGCGTAACTTTTGCATCAATCATTGATACATCGCAATCACCTCCGATTGGCTGAATTTATAGTATTCTTGCTGCGTCAATGGATTTTGTCCAATAGTGGAAGAGTGTTAACCAATCAGAGGTGATTGCGATGTATCAATGAATGATGCAAAGGTTACGCGGTCGCCCTGCTGGTCCGAAAACGTCCAATAAAGATGAAGTGAATCGTTGATAATGTTTGATTCATCAGCTATTGACTTGCTATTGATCAATGATCCACGATTAGCACAATCAATGAGATCGAACGAAGTTAATTACTGATGATAAATGAATTCATAATGAAGGATTAGGTATTATTGATTAGGTAATAAAAGGTAATAGATTTTGATTTATGTGTGCTCCACATAAATTATTTATTGTTTTGCGTGTTTTGTGTTGAGTGAATATCGTCAACTAGCTGAGTCGACCTGGTTTCGCACGCGTGGGCTTACTTTTATTACTAACGTAAATAAAATGTTGTAGACACCTACTTTTTTTATAGACTTTAGGTACCTACTGTATTCAAACCTGCTGGCAAATCAATCTATTTCTTGAATTTTTATTTCTATGGAGTTTATTGCATGCAGTATTATTATCTGGCATCTATAGGTAGGTATGTTGTGGTCTTTACCTACTGTTCTCCTGTGTAATGGGCGTCGCTCAAGAGAGGGGCACCGGCGTAAGTTCTTTAAGAGTTCCCGGGGCCCTTCATTATGAGCTGAGGACGGTCACCGAGGGGATTTTAGTGGGTAAAAATCCCACATAACCCGATCCTATGTGGTCGGGTATCTATGGAAGATTTCCACCTCCGTAAACAAAAAAAAAAGGTATGTTGTGGTCTTTACCTACTGTAAACTGCAACAATGATTGATGCAGGTTTTACATAATTATAGGCTAGAATCATAATAAACGTCGTGGTACACGATTTATTGTCGATACGATATTAAAATAATACTATTGGATAGAAGCAGGCGTTATTTTACGGAAGTTCATGATAATGAACGAACTAGAAGTTTAATTCGCTATAATCCGCGACAATAGGTAAATATGTGTGGTATACAGTGTGTATCTTGCACTTATAGCCCACGATATTCACCACACCACAGAAATCTTCCAAATTATTCTCAAGCAGGAGCATCTTCAGGAGATGTTGACTCGACAATGCACGATTGTAAAGTGACTTTACAATCTGAATTAAGCTTCTAGTTCCTTCATTAAACAAGTATAATTTACAAATTTAAAACAACCCCCGACATAAAATGGAAGTAACAGATTAAGAAAAAAGCTGAAGACCTTCAGACGGATGAACAGATTTTCATGAAACATGGCTAAGGACACTCGGGATAAAATAAAAATATTTGAACTTACATAAATATGTGATGATAATAATTATAGGTTTAAAATATTATATGTTAGTTTTCAGAGTTTATTTTTTGGGTCGGGGGGTTTTTAAAATTTTTCATTTAACTTTTATTTTGTCTTTTTTAAAGTAGGTATAATTGAAGTAATACGGTACCAAATTTCGATTCGATAGGACATATGGAAGGTAGTCAGATCCCCTCATCACCTATTAAAGAGCTGATGATCTTCAAACGGCTGAACAGATTTTCATGAAACATGGCTAAGTATACTCGGGATAAAATTATCTATGACACAAAAAAACTAAACGAAAATCTGTCAATCCGTTTGGACGCTACGATGCCAGAGACAGATACACAAACGTTTGTTAAACTTAACAAACGACACGTTAAACTTATAACATCCCTCTCATTTTGCGTCGGGGGTTAAATAGTACTGCGATTGTAGTAAGTCCCCTGATCTCTGATATTATCAAATTGTTGATATCCGGTTCGCCTTTCTTTTGAATCGATAAGATTCGATAGTCATAGCCGTAGTTATAATATAGATCTATAGATAGGTACTACCGCATAATTTGACCGGTTGATTGACTCGAAAAGTAAGAGTGTTAAAAATAGTCTTCTTGCGATTGTTGTACGAGTAGGTACATAATAGCCACATTATCAAACTGAGTGCTACTTAAGTAGTTCGTATCGTAACGTAACGGCGCTAATTCACTTTCACTACAATTGAATACCTAAATGAAACGCCTTGAGCATACGTTGTAAGTGAACCAATTTATTTAACTCTAACATTTTCTCTACAGTAAGTAACTGTAGGGAAAATGTTAGAGTTTTTAGAACTTAGAACGCTGTTACACAAGTATGAGAAATCCATTAAAAGTATGCTCCTGGAAAAAAGCTTATTATACCTACTATAGAAGATTACGTCAATGACAAAAGAGCATGGATTTGACTCGCTCCAGCAATGCTAAGGACAAGGGTTACTTATGTATCTACACATAAATGAAATTGTAAGTTAATCTTTCAATTTATTGCAACCACCGAGTTTCTTGCTGGTTGTTCTTGGAAGGAATGGCATTCCGAACTAGTGGTAGATTCACTTGACGATTCAAAAGCACTCGTAAAAGTTTATGTAAATAAAAAAACACTTGAATTTGAATTGAACGAGGTAACTATATCTACATACACCACAACCTAATTCTATACCTACTAAATAAAGGAAAATATACCAGTTCCGCCCGCCCATCTCCGTACTATGTATTCGTCAGTTTTTAGGGTTCCGTAGCCAAATTTGGCAAAAACGGAACCCTTATAGATTCGTCATGTCTGTCTGTCTGTCTGTCTGTCTGTCTGTCTGTCTGTCTGTCTGTCTGTCTGTCCGTCCGTATGTCACAGCCACTTTTTTCCGAAACTATAAGAGCTATACTGTTGAAACTTGGTAAGTAGATGTATTCTGTAAACCGCATTAAGATTTTTTTACAAAAATAGAAAAAAAACAATAAATTTTGGGGTTCCCCATACTTAGAACTGAAACTCAAAAATTTTTTTTTCATCTAACCCATAGGTGTGGGGTATCTATGGATAGGTCTTCAAAAATGATATTGAGGTTTGTAATATCATTTTTTTCTAAACTGAATAGTTTGCGCGAGAGACACTTCCAAAGTGGTAAAATGTGTGTCCCCCCCCCCGTAACTTCTAAAATAAGAGAATGATAAAACTAAAAAAAATATATGTTGTACATTACCATGCAAACTACCACCGAAAATTGGTTTGAACGAGATCAAGTAAGTAGTTTTTTTTTAATACGTCATTAATCGTAAATCGCAATTTACCTTTCATTCAATCAACTCAAATATTTAAAAAAAACATTTAATTTAAAACTTACTACAGGTTTGTACGGAACCCTCGGTGCGCGAGTCCGACTCGCACTTGGCCGGTTTTTTACGAAATTCGCAATTCGCATGGCACCAACCTTGAACCTGATAGCACTGAAACTTTATAATGAAAAAGAATTGTCAGAATCTGTTGAAATATTGACGGAATCATTCAGTAAGATCGACTTTCATTCACTATCCCGAAGGAACCCAGAGCTGCATTTAAATCCGATCATTAGTTTTGGCCTGATGACACACAGACAGTAAAAAAAATACTAATATTATAAATGCGAAAGTTTAGAAGGATGGATGTACCTATAGATGGATGTTTGATAAAAAACCTAATCGATAAATCCTATTACAATATATAAAATTATTTAAATGATAGAAAAGCATGGGAATAAATTGTTCCAGCGGCTAATTTATCAAATTTTTAATGATAGTTCATTAAATATACTTACTTATGATGTTTGTGAGAATGGTGATAATAAAAAAAACCGACTGAGTTTGCTGTGGGCTCTTCTCAAACCAAGGCGCGCTTTGGTTTTAAGATACCGTAATTGATCGCACTCATGTTTTATAAGTTTCTGACGTCAAAAAGTGTACACTGTATCTAAATTGAATAAATAAATATTAATTGATTGATTGAAAGCTTCCTCGAATGAAAATTTCTGTAAACGTGGAGTCGTTCAGTCAAAGTTTTATTATAAAACTACTAGCGATACGCCCCGGTTTCGCACGGTTAACACTAATAATCATAATAGTCCATATCCAATATAGCCAGCAAATCAGGTATTACATTTTAATATTACCTATATTGTAACATTGCCTTAGCCCCCCCAGATGTGACGATTTTTTTCCGACTTAACTCAAATTATTGCAATTTTCGTAAGGATCTCTAATTTTTTTAAAATATAAAATATAGCCTATGCTACTCGCTGATAATGTAGCTTTCTATAGGTGAAAGAATTTTTAAAATCGGTTGAGTAGTTTTTGAGTTTATCCATTACAAATAAACAAATCTTTCCTCTCTAAAATATTAATTATTAGTTTAAAGATTTAGATAGATAAGTCGGGTAGATTGACGATACGGGCGCGACAAACAAGGCAGTGGCCTGAGGCATGGAAACTACCTACGTGCTCTAACGGAAATCGTTATCCCTATAAAGCTGTCAAAGACGTTCGTTTAAAATCAATGTCATCTATTTTTCAGATCAATTTGCAGACCGAGAAACTCCTGCCTACGCCTCTATGTATAGCTATTCTACAGCGACTTTTGTATCTCCTAGTTCAATCAATCCAGATAGGTATTTGTTCCTTGTACGGCTCTATCGGTTCTCGTAGTTTGCTGACCAACAAGCAGTACAAACCATCTAATTGTCTTGTCTAGTATTTCTAAAATACTACAAGTAAGTGCTTAGTCTATTTATTATCTATGCGCCTATAGTAATAATTGTAACAGCTGGCTGCATTTAATCCAAAACTTTGATCGAATTGTATAGAAACAAACTTTGGACCGCATAGTGAAAAACTTTAGAAAATTGAGAAATGAGGAAACCAATGTGACAACCAATATATATATAGTATGGTATATCAATCCTACTAATCTTCCTTCTTACTATCAAATGCAATAGTGTGTTTGTTTGTTTGTCGGTTTGTAGATTTTTTGGTTTGTCCCTTAATCACGTCGCAACAGAATAACGGATTGACTTGATTTTTTGCATGGGTATAGTTGAGGACCTAGAGAGTGACACTTTTTATCCCGGAAAATCAAAGAGTTCCTGAGGGATTTTTAAAACTAAATCCACGCGGGCGAAGTGGCGGGCATCAGCTAGTATATATATTATATATATATACATATATATATACCTATAAGGTTGAAATTGTACTAAGTAATGATAATGAGTGCACTCAAGTGGCTACTCTACTCGTATCGTTCGATCTTCGTTGGCCCTTTTCCTCAGGAAACTGAAAATATGCGTAGGTACTCTAAGATCAATATGTATAAATTATAATATATACTACGTCTATTATGTTTTATATTATGTGCTTACCTACTAATAATAATATGTATTCTATTGCGCCACACTACCCTACACTTCTTGTTCAATCCTCTCTCCAAAAGTTGTCTGGTAGAGATTGCTCAGTAAGCATTAAGTTAAGGCCGCCATTGCATACCTCGTTTTTGTTAACTTTACTTTGTATTATTTCATGTGCGCAATAAAGTATTCATCTATCTATCTATCAATGTAAACACAGGCCCTTAGTAAAAATCATAAAACCACAATAATTATTAGCATACCAAACCCCGCTTTCACGGCGCTCGGCAACCGCACTCCATCGCAGCCGAGCTTGGGTTAGAATCTATTAACTTAAATAAGTATTCCTGTTTGATTTGTGGCTGCTATTGCTATAACTTGGCACACTGAGGTTTAATCAAACGCCGCCGTCAAATTGTTTCCTTGAAACACCATTTAGATACCTACGCAAAAATCTATGAAATGTTATGAGTTTTATTGTTACAAGTTGTTGTAGGTTTTAACCTCCAACGCAAAATGGAGGTTGTGTGTTTGATGAACTCCTTTAAACGCTTAAATTATTACCTTCACCTGTAATGTACCTACCTACTCGTAACTAGTACCTAACTAACTAGTTAACTAGGTATGTATGTTATCAAATCTTTGCGAATTTATGTACTATATATCTAAAAGTCTATCCTAATCAAAATTTTTTAACAGACTTTCAAAAAAGGAGGAGGTTCTCAATTCGGCGCGTATATATTTTTTATAACTAGTGGGCCCGGCAGACTTTGTCCTGCCCTGAACCTTGAACCCGATTGCAGCGCCCCCTACCGGGTCCAATTGTATATATAAAACATCCCGGGGTCCAAACAATCCCAACAAAAAAGAATTAGCGAAATTGGTCCAGCCATTCACGCGTGATGCCGTGACCAAGGGAAATAGGGATTCATTTTTATATATATAAGATGTATGTCGGTGCATACCTATCTCCGTGGTTTCTGAACTGATTTGAATTTTTTTCTATTAGTCGTTAGAGGAAGCTCCCGAGGTGGTCCCATATAATGGGAGTATAGAAAGACAACAAATTTATAGATATTCTTGGATATTCCCATCATTATTTATCGAATGGCCGATGAGATTAAAGAAGTTAAAAAATAAATAAATAAAAGTTGAACAGACTAGGTAGGTATAATACCGATGACAACACAATAATTTGGCTCCATCGATCTGTTCTGATGATGGAGGAGGTAAGTAGACACTAGTAAGTAGATAGTAAAACTCTTCAATAGTTTCTAGTAAACTCCTTGAGTTTGGGCTTATTTTTTTTATTTATACTCGTAGGTGCAATTAGTGAACTGTGTTTTTAAGGATTTTTTAAACTACTTAGGTAAGGTACATGCTGGTAGGTAAATTAAAAAACAAATAGATACACAGTTTCAATTTTATCGTCTAATTATAAAATGTTCTATACAATAACAATCAGTAATAATATCATAAATGCGAAAGTTTAGATGGATTGATGGATGGATGTTTGTTACTCAATCACGCCAGAACGGCTGGACGGATCTGATTAAAATTTTGCACAGAGATAGATTATATAGTCTGGAATATTGTTTGTAGGTTTGTTGGTTTATTGGTTTATTGGTTTGTAAGTTTGTCCTTCAATCATGCCGCAACGGAGCAACGGATTGACGTCATTTTTGGCATGGGCATAGTTGAGGACCTGGAGAGTGACATAGGCTACTTTTTATCACGGAAAATTAGGGAGTTCCCGCGGGAATAAAAAAAAACTTAAACACGCGGACGAAGTCGCGGGCATCAGCTAGTCCTTACTATATATAATACTAGCGGACACTCGCGACTTCGTTCGCGTGGCATAAGTTTTATAACTCCCACAGGCATTCCTTAATTTTCCGGGATAAAAAGAACCTGTGCACAAAAAACATCCGTTGCTCTGTTGCAGCGTGATTGAAGGACTATTTAACGTCCTTTGGGAAAGAATTTTCAAAAACTGTGAATTTTACATATTTAATTTAAACCAGTTGCCCAAACGTCAAGTTTCATGGCTATGACTTGAAAAACGGCGGCCTTTTACACCAACTTACAACCCCTATTTTACCCGTTTGGGGGTGGAATTTTGAAAAACTGTGACACACGTACTTCTTTATTTATTACCTTAAGCCAAAATACCAAGTTTTGTTGATACAACTTCAGAATTATCTTGAGAAATGAAGGACTTTCATATAAACTTTCATCCCCTATTTCACCCCTTCGGGGGTAGAATTTTCAAAAACTGTGAAACACGTATTTCTTTTTTTTTTACCGATAACTCATTTACTAAGTTTCATGGATATAACTTGAGAAATAACGGACTTTCATACAAACTTTCAACCCCTATTTCACCCCCTTAGGGGTGGAATTTTGAAAAATCTTTCCTTAGTGAGCGCCTACGTCACAAAAGGAAGCTACTGTCAAAATTTCAAGTCTCTAACCCTAGCGGTTTAGGCTGTGCGTTGATATAGTCAGTCAGTCAGTCAGGACTTTGAATTTTATATATATACTAGCGGATGCCCGCGACTTCGTTCGCGTGGCATAAGTTTTTTAACTCCCACAGGCATTCCTTAAAATTCCGGGATAAAAAGAACCCATGCAAAAACACGTCGATCCGTTGCTCTGTTGCAGCGTGATTGAAGGACTATTTAACGTACTTTGGGAAAGAATTTTCAAAAACTGTGAAATGTGTATTTCATAATTTAAACCCGTTGCCCAAACGTCAAGTTTCATGGCTATAACTTGAAAAACGCCGGCCTTTTGCACCAACTTACAACCCCTATTTTACCCGTTTGGGAGTGGAATTTGGAAAAACTGTGACACGCGTACTTCTTTATATTATACCGAAAGCCAAAATACCAAGTTTCATTGACACAACTTGAGAAATATCTTGAGTTATGAAGGGCTTTCATATAAACTTTCATCCCCTATTTCACCCCTTCGGGGGTAGAATTTTCAAAAACTGTGAAACACATATTTCTTTATTTTTTACCGGTAACTCATATATCAAGTTTCATGGATATAACTTGAGAAATGACGGACTTTCATACAAACTTTCAACCCCTATTTCACCCACTTAGGGATGGAATTTTGAAAAATCCTTTCTTAGTGCGCGCCTACGTCATAAAAGGAAGCTACTGTCAAAATTTCAAGTCTCTAATCCTAGCGGTTTAGGCTGTGCGTTGATATATAAGTCAGTCAGTCAGTCAGGACTTTGAATTTTATATATTTAGATTATATATATATAGATTATAAATGGGAAAGTGAATTTGTTTGTATGTTTGTTCCGCTTTCACGCCGTAACTACTGAACCGATTGCTTTGAAATTTTGCAGACGTAAAGTTAGAAGTCCGGATTAAATAATAGGGTACTTTTTATCCCGGAAAATTAAAGAGTTCCCGCGGGAACTAAAACTCCTCAATCCACGCGGACGAAGTCGCGGGTATCAGCTAGTATAGAATAATTAAAACTAGGAATCTATAAAGGTATCTACGAGAATATTTCACAATATAAATAATTAAATATTGAAGAGCTATTAAACACACGGCCGCAAGCCGCTACTAATCTTTTATTGAACAGGCGAACAAGCGTAACTAATCAAAATGGGTAGTCCTGGTAACTGTTTACATATTACGATTATAATTTACATAAACAGTTACCATTTACAGATTGTAACGTTATTTTTTTATACTACATAACAGGTAGGTACCTATCTATCTGAGTGTAGGTAATATTTTAAGACTTCTTCAGGATTATAGGGACAAGCCACTTCTGTTCTTTTATTGAACAGGCGAACAAGCGTAACTAATCAAAATGGGTAGTTCTGGTAACTGTTTACATATTACGATTATAATTTACATAAACAGTTACCATTTACAGATTGTAACGTTATTTTTTTATACTATTAACAGGTACCTATCTATCTGAGTGTAGGTAATATTTTAAGACTTCTTCAGGATTATAGGGACAAGCCAATACTGTTCTTTTATTGAACAGGCGAACAAGCGAAACTAATCAAAATGGGTAGTTCTGGTCACTTTTTACATACACGATTATAATTTACATAAACAGTTACCATTTACAGATTGTAACGTTACTTTTTATAGTACATAACAAGTACCTATCTATCTGAGTATAGGTAATATTATTTTAAGACTTAACGTAACGTACTTTTTTATAGTACACTAGCTGATGCCCGCGACTTCGTCCGCGTGGTTTAAGTTTCTTTTATTCCCGCGGGAACTCCTTAATTTTCCGGGATAAAAAGTAGCCTATGTCACTCTCCAGGTCCTCAACTATACCCATGCCAAAAATCACGTCAATCCCTTGCTCTGTTGCGGCGTGATTGAAGGACAAACCAACAAACCAACAAACAAAGTGACTTTCGCATTTATAATATTAGTATGATAACAGGTACCTATCTATCTGAGTGTAGGTAATATTTTAGGACTTCTTCAGGATTATAGGTAAGCCACTACTGTTGTTTTATTGAACAGGCGAACAAGCGAAACTAATCAAAATGGGTAGTTCTGGTAACTGTTTACATATTATTATGATTATAATTTACATAAACAGTTACCATTTACAGATTGTAACGTTAATTTTTTATAGTAACAGGTAGGTAACTACTACCTACCTATCTGAGTGTTTTAAGACTTCTTCAGGATTATAGGTGAGTAGACCGTACTTTATTCTACTTGTAATTCTGTTACATTACGTACGAGTAGGTTAATATGTAAAGTGCATTTTTTTTGTAATCACTACAAGTTTACCCTTGACTGCGATCTCACCTGATGGTAAGTGAGGATGCAGTCTAAGATGGTAGCGGGCTAACCTGTTAGGGGCATGGCAGTTATATTAAACCCATACCCCCCTATCTATTCGGTTTCTACACGGCATCGTACCGGAACGCTAAATCGCTTGGCGGCACGTCTTTGCCGGTAGGGTGGTAACTAGCCACGGCCGAAGCCTCCCACCAGGCCAGACCAGGGAAAATTCAGAAATTATAAATTCCCAAATTGACCCTGCCGGGGATCGAACCCGGGACCTCCGCACGTTAAGACAACACGCTACACACTGCGCCACGGAGGTCGTCAAGGCATTAATTACATATTGTAACATGCTTTTTCTTTAAAAAAAAAGAGCAACTGCTGAGTGTCTTGCCGATTCTTCTCAGTAGAATCCGAATCGGTGGTAGAGTCACTTCACTTAATACGATATGTAAACTGATGGTCTAAAGCCGAAAATTTTATCCTTCAAAAGTTCTAAAAATCTTAATTTGATGGCTCATAGAAGCAAATAGGAAGTAACTACCTAACTTTTATGATTATAAACACCAACATGCTTCTTGTAATCATAGTGAAAAAGATCCTACCGCATTCCTATTCGGGCTAGAGTGGTGTACCTAGCTGTCAGTTGGCCCACTTAACCGACAATCGTCGCTTAATGTCTAGGCAGGCTGAATTGCTGTGATGCAAGATATAATTTCTCCGTTACACAATGTTACTGCAAGACGCAATGTGCAGTAACACAGCGGATCCGTGTGAATTAAGGGCGGAAACACACTATGGAGAGGACAGACAAACAAAGTGTCCGCGCGAATCATCGGCGTTGCATGGGGAACAAGTTCCGTCCTGCCGCGCATGTCTGTGGAGCTCCATGTAAGACCTGAAGCACGTCTTTCAGCATAGATTCGCATTTTGTCTATAAAATCATATTTTGTATGAAGATGCGTACCTGAATGCGGAAACGAGAATTGATGTGTAGGTAGTAGGTACCCAATACCCACGCATCTTCATACAAAATAGGTGTACTTTTTATAGATAATTAATCGATGCTGACAAAATGTGTGATAAAGGCCTTAAAGAGCGCGCGCAGACTAAAAAAGATGTTTTAATAATTTTGTGTGTGTTTCGTCCTAACTAAACACTCGTTAGCAGCAGGCAGCAGTGAGAGTGCGTAGGAATTTGTTTGGAAGGCCATGAGAACTAGAGTCTAGACTAGAAGAATGAAGAGGTTTGTTTTAAGAAAACAATAATACCAAGTTATGTTAATAAAATACAAGGTGCGAGAAGAACGTCATCATTTTCACTTATATAAGTAATTTGTTGGTTTTAAAATGGGATCATAATAATTATATGACTCCATTTAAAAACCAATATAATCAACATAAATACCTAATAATGCTTATCGAATTCACATAACATGTATTATTCATATTGTGTCAATTCGATAAGTGTAAAATAAATGTTATCTGTATAAAAAATAACCTAAAGGTAAAAGGCTAATAAATAGCAATTTTTGGACATGGTAACTAGTTTAAGATTTGATTTCCTATTTATTAACTCTCATAGGTACCTATTTATAATACTCAAACCTACAGAAAAATCGAGGTAAGTATGTACATATTTGTTTTGGGGAATACAAGGTAGGTATATCTTTATGTACCTAGTTGTATCTATCAGAATCATTAAACACATTTCGGCTTTAATAAAAACAAGCTTTTATCGTCCGCCATAGGTGTTGAATTTAGTGTGACGTCATTTTATTTTTGGTATTCTTCTCAGCAAACTCTTTTATTGATAGGAATCCGCCATATTGGATTTATCATTAAGCAAAATTTCAGCCTAATCGGTTGGGGATAGCTGTCTTAAAATTCAGTTGCAAGATTTGACCTAAACAAACCCACAAAAATTTCAAGTTAATTAATAAAAACTTGTACTTAAAAAGCTAAAACTCGTGGCAGGATTAACATAGAACACTAGTTGGTAAATCGATGTAGAACACAGTAAATATTTAATCCAGTCAAGATTAAGAAGACCTGTTAGGTAAAATATTTAGATAAAAATACGGAAATAGGTAGCCAGCCAACGTTTATTTTTAACAAGATTATTCAATTATAAACTAATAAAAATAAAATTTTAAGTAGATAATAAATTCACTTTTATTAGTTACATGCAAATTAGGTTTAAAATTGAGAGAGAAACCGTTTACAGTTTTAGCATAGGTAAAATGCTTAAAACGTTTTTACCTAAGAATAAAATATAAACTCGTTCTTTTTAATTTATCCTAATTCCTACTTCAATCAAATCAATAGTTAAAAAATAAATTTTAGTAAATCTTTGTGACTTATACCTAATAATTGAACCACAATTAAGTACTATGTATTACGTAAACTACACAAAATTCTGAATTACATCGGCATTCGTTCAGACGTGGCTGTGCTATCGCGTGATTATTTCTTTAATCAACCTGAGCAATCGTAATTATTAGAGTCAAAGTCATGTTACATTTTAGATGACATGGCCATAAATGGGTAAAATCTCTCTTAATTTGCATTAAACACGTAAACCACTGCTATAATAAAAACGACATTTTTGCATAGTGATATCATAGGTAGGTTAATATTGTGTCTTTGCTAAGCAAGTTTTGATAAAAATCTGCAGTTCTAATAGTGACAATTATCACGATAACATCGTGAAGTAAGATTATGATCTAAGTATGCTCATTATATTATGTCATCGAAATAGGTGTATGTACCTACGTCGTAAGGGAGTGATCTGTGTTTTACTGTGTGAAATAATATTTATTTCTGAAATTGTAGGAATTATAAGGTAAGTACACGGAGTGTGACATTTTCTTAGGGATAACTGGAACGAAGTTCCTCAAGGGACAATGCGGAGGGGTACCTACCTAGCCGGCAAAAAACGTCTGTTTTTAACATCTGTAATGCACATATTATATCTACCTCTACGCAAATACATAGATAAGTTTGAACTGAATTAAAAGGATTTGACAATGATTTACTAAAGTGAGAAAGTTTTTAAAATGATTAAATTTCCATCTCTCATCTGACTATGCAAATAGTCTTTAACTCTTTACCTAGCGACGAAATGAACGTGCAATTTCAAGGAAGAAGAAAAAAGTCAATACAATCTAGACGCAAAAACTCCTTGCAACCTCCAATAGGGTAATTTGCATCTAATGGATGTTTTTGCATTCTGCCTAGCTGACAAGAACATATCTGAAAAAATATATACTAATGTATTGACCGACCTCATATTAACCTTGTAAAGTACAAAGAAAAGTCCTGATAAAAACGAAACTCAAATCATACTAATATTATAAATGCAAAAGTGTGTTTGTTTGTTGGTTTGTTGGTTTGTTGGTTTATTGGTTTGTTGGTTAGTCCTTCAATCACGCCAAAACGGAGCAATGGATCGAAGTGATTGTTAGCATGAGTATAGTTGAGGACCTGGAGAGTGACATAGGCTACTTTTTATCCCGGAAAAGTAAAGAGTTCCCGCGGTAATCAATAAACCACGCGGACGGAGTCGCGGGCATCAGATAGTTTTCTATAAATCAAAAGTGAATAGGCATCTTCTAGGCAAGCGCGTCGCGCAATCTTAGGCCGCATCATCACTTGCCATCAGGTGCGATTGTGGTCAAGCGTAAGCCTATAATGAATATAAAAAATTCACTCACTCACTCACACAGTCAACGCGCAACGCCCAGCCAGAGAGAATGCAGCTTTATAATGTAAACAAGGAATAATACGGAAACGGATTTTTCGGGAGAAAAGCCGCGAGCGATCGCTAGTTGTAATTTAAAGTTTTAGGTAAATACTAGTTGAAATTGAGTAAGTAAAACGCACGTAGCTCCGTAAAGCTAGAGATTGCCCGGGGACTGAACCCCAGGCAGACCCAGAGGTCCAAAGTTTTACTTGTACTATTACCTATTCTGTGGTTTTACCTAACACTTGGCCATAACGTAAACTTATTATTAAACTAGCTGATGCCCGCGACTTCGTCCGCGTGGATTGAGGTTTTTTTTAATTCCCGCGGAAACTCTTCAATTTTCCGGGATAAAAAGTAGCCTACGTCATTCCCCGGCTTGTAAACTACCTCTGTACCAAATTAAAAATTAATTTTATGTGAAAAGAATAGTGTTGGCTTTTTAATATTGACCAAACATTTTTTTTATAAAAACATTCCGTGTGCCATAAGGAACATAGGAAAAAAGAAATAGCCGAATTGGTCGAGCCGTTCTCGAGTTTCCGCTTAGCAACATTCATTTTTAGGGTTCCGTACCAAAATGGTAAAATGGAACCCTTATGGTGCGACTTTCTCCGTCTGTCTGTCCGTCTGTCCGTCTGTCCGTCTGTCCGTCCGTCACACTCGATTATTTCAGTAACTACCAAAGCTATCGACATGAAATTTGGAATAGTTGTGTATATTAGTGGCCCAAAGACACTGGAATTAAAAAAAATCGGAAATTATTTTTGTTTTTATTTAAAAAGGGGGGAAAATCTGAGGGTTGAAATTTAAAAGTGAGATAACTGTACTGTGTGGGGTATCATAATTCATATGCAAGGATTTACTTTGTACATTCTAAAACAGATTTTTAATTATTTTTAGTTATGATAGTTTTTGATTTATCGGGGAAAATGTCTAAAAAAATACCGTTCCCCCCCCTTATCTCGGGAGTTTACCAATCGAAAAATTTGAAATAATTATGGTCAATAGGAATTTACGTATATTTTACAGGAAAACTATAGTCAATGCTCTAACTAGCATAGTTTTTTTGATATTAACAATAAACCTCTACAAACAAAGTTAGTCTTGCGGTTCATTAACAAAGGTAATTATTTATTAATAATTTTACGGAACCCTTCGTGCGCGAGTCCGACTCGTACTTGCCCGGGTTTTTATTTATATAGATTAAATTAAACAATATGATATCTGATAGAATCTCAAACTCATAAAGCTTCCTGTGTTTTAAATTCGGTTAAAACCCGTTCATACATACTCGTAATTATATATACATAAATAATAATTTATCACTTCACTCTGAGATTACGAATGCTTCGTAAGACTTCACAAAAAAGTCGTGTAAGATTTCAATTCTATACCTACTTGAAGTTATCACAATAATGCGTGCAGTGCTAACTGCTAACAACTTATCATATTATCATTTTTGTAGCGTATATTAATTATTGCGTGTTTGAGTTGTTGTCACTAAATAGGGTTGCCTCATAATCAATGACTGATTTTTTTATTACAAACTACTCTCGTGAAATATATGCCTTTTCTTGCACAAAAATACGAGCTTTTTGTGCCAAATTTATAATTAATAAATAAGAAATTATTACTTTTAGGATGAAATTAAATTGAGTCCCAAGGTAAATTCAATTGCGAATTCCGTGAATAGTTATATCTTTAAAAACATGTTTTCTTTGATTTACAGGTGAGTTACAATCATTGTAATTAGAAAAACATGTAAATTAGTATGTTGTTGTGAGTACTTACTTAAATAAAACTCTTTGGTTTTTACAGAGAAATCCAACACGCCTTTATTTATCCCTGAATACTATTATGTGTTTTCTACACGCTACACGGCGCGCATCGTATGACTCGACTACACTTAATACTCTTCTAAAATTCGTGATAATTTAACATATCACAGTTCACACATACCTACTTCAATCTAAAGGCCTACCTAATGATAAGGTCACTAAGTAATTTTACGCCGCCAATGTCACTTAGACCCTTGTTATTATAACGCTGTTACTATGCACCGCGCTGACTGAACGCTCTGAGTTTTCTCACAGCATTTGTTCGCATCGCGAATATATTTTATTATGCACAGCGCAGTTTGAATAAGGGCCCCGAACGGGTTCAAAACTAGTCGGGGCATTTTCCGACATAACACGTGAGTTGATCCGGTTATTATGTATAGTTAAACTGAATTTCCTTAGTAAGTAGCGCGAGGAAGCGGCAACCCTACCACCAGGTATTCAATGCTCATTATCTCACGAAGTAAATCACCGGTAAAGATGTATTTCAATGACATAATGAGTGTCGGTACAATGCTCCTAATTGTATTTCACAATTTTATCACTGTAGGTATCTAATAATTGTTACACATTTAAAGCTACCGATGATTATCAAAACTACGTTGAAAAGCCGCATGTGCGATATATTATTAATCTGTGAGATGAATATTTGAGATTACACGAGTAGAATGCACTGTATAGGTACATGCTTGTGATAATGTATATTATAACGTTTATTACTAGCATGTCAAGAGTCTGTAAAATAAACTTTTTCAGTTTTATTTTTCTATTAGTAGGAAAGGATTGAAGGCGCTATAAAATATGTTCAAGGTAAAGTGGTTAATATGGTATGAGTCGAAACTTACCTCTATGGTAGTTATTCCCTACTCACAGATACTATCAGAATGCCTAGTCATCAGAAATTACAGCCAAAAGCTTGTACCTAAAAGCTAAAACACAAAAAAATCTTTTCTGGTAGACCAAAGGTCCGCATAGCTCATCTTTATGTATAGCCGCACACACTCATATATCCTTCATCAAAAACTTTGGCCCATTTTGACCGAAGGTGAAGGCAAATCCTTCGGCTTCACGGCGGCACGAAGGTGTTTTTTTATGGGCCGAAGTTTTCTGACACTAATTATATTAATAAATTTATGTAAATTGTGCAAAATCCATGGTGTACTCACATAGTCCGCCAAGCTCTTCATGCCGTAGGGGAATCGTTCCCTGTCGGGCACCAGCCTACCGCGCGGGTCCCGCTCCCTCTCGGGCCAGCAGTCGTCCACGTTGATGTACTCATAGCCGACCGCGGCGTAGCCCTCGCCGACCAGGATGTCCGTCATCGTGCGGAACAGGCGATCACTGGAACAAATCAATACTCAATTTGTTCATTTCATGAACATGCATGTCTCTGGCCTCTGGGTTGCATTTTCAGTGGGCAGAGGGCGATGACCCGCGGTTGTGATATCGCACCATACATCTTGTATGAAATGTTTTCAGTTTCGAGTGGAAATCGCGGCGGGAGGAGCGAGCGGCATAAGCGGATCGCGACATCTAAAATAAGTTAGCGTTTAACCGCTCATGTTGCGTAGTTGACAAGGCTAGGTCGGCGTATTCCGCTTGCATTGGATGGATATAATCAAAAATGGAATATAGAAGTGTGTCCAACGTGACTCCTAGTCATCATGATCATGACATCATTAACCCTTTTAACTATAACACTATAACTGAGCACGTGTCTCCTCTCTGAATGAGAACGATTTAGGGCGTAGTGCAAGTGCGGGACTCCAACTTTACTTATCTTTGGGACTTTCAGGTATTTAGGTTTACTCACGATGTTTTCCTACACATTTGACATTTGACAAGCAAGTGATATTGCATTGCAACTCGGAAAAGCTGTGATGTGTGCCCGGGGATCGAATACTGGACGAATAGGTTGCTTAGGTCTTATAACCACCAGTCTAAGTAAGGTTTACTCATATTAATTTATTACGTAAAATATTGTTCCTCCTCCAGCTGTTTAACAATGAACTGCTTAACATCGTGAGAGTCTGTGCCCGTCCAAATTAGGTAGGTACCTACGTGATACACATAAATGGCAATTCGCCAGTAGAGTAGGTTTTCCTTCCTCGTTTCTAATTAGTGTCCACAGCGTTTGGCTAAATTTCCTCAATACATACATTGGCATAAAATTTACGCAAGTTTGAATTCATATATTGAAAGTATACAGGATCATACAGACATCTCCTTTAGGAGTAATGAAAAGCATAGGTATTTGTGCCATCAAATGGGAAACCATAGGTAGGTCCAGGTACCAATACTCATGACGGACAGTTTTACGCAACATAGGGCAGGACGTGTTTTAATAAAACTAACTACAGTTACTTATTGAGTATAATATAAAAAAAACCGGCCAAGTGCGAGTCGGACTCGCGCACCGAGGGTTCCGTACAAACCTGTAGTAAGTTTTAAATTATTAAAAATATTTTTATTTTAAATATTTGAGTTGATTGTATGAAAGGTAAATTGCAGTTTACGATTTATGACGTAGGTATTAAAAAAAAAATTTTAAAATAAAAATTGTAAAAGGTAGTTATAGCTAGGTACTTTTAAGATTCGTTCGTAATACTGTAGATGTAACACGACTAAAACTGTAACGACCAAAGATGTAAAACGGTAATAATTACCTTTGTTAATGAACCGCAAAACTAACTTTGTTTGTAGAGGTTTACTGTTAATATCAAAAAAACTATGCTAGTTAGAGCATTGGCTATAGTTTTCCTGTAAAATATACATAAATTCCTATTGAACATAATTATTTCAGATTTTTCGATTGGTAAACTCTGGAGATAAGGGGGGGGGGGGGGGGGGGTATTTTTTTTACTTTTTCCCCGATAAATCAAAAACTATCATGACTAAAAATAATTAAAAATCTGTTTTAGAATGTACAAAGTAAACCCTTTCATATGATACCCCACACAGTACAGTTATCTCACTTTTAAATTTCAACCCTCCGATTTTCCCCCCTTTTTAAATAAGAACAAAAACAATTTCCAATTTTTTTTTATTCCATTGTCTTTGGGCCACTAATATACACAACTATTATAAATTTCATGTCGATAGCTTCGGTAGTTACTGAAATAATCGAGTGTGACGGACGGACAGACGGACAGACAGACGGAGAAAGTCGCACCATAAGGGTTCCATTTTACCATTTTGGTACGGAACCCTAATGAATCCCTATTTCCCTTGGTCACGGCATCACGCGTGAACGGCTGGACCAATTTCGCTAATTCTTTTTTTGTTGTATAGGTGAGGACCTGGAGAGTGACATAGGCTACTTTTTATCCCGGAAAATTAAGAAGTTCGAAAAATATTTTTGGACTCTATTCCAAATTATAATTAAAATGATATACCGCAACCCTATGTAACGCTATAAAAAATATTTTACTTCGCATTCGCTTCTATAGTAAGAGCCCCCCTGAAATAAAAAATTTTATAACTTTTTAAGCCATATTCGGCTGGAGGCCATCGGTTTACATATTATATTTAAATTTGAAGTAATTACGTTCAGTAATCCAGAAGTTATAAGGCTCTGACAGACGGACGGACGGACGGACGGACGGACGGACGGACGGACAAGTGCAAATTCACTCAAGTAGACTCAGAGACCTTCGCTTCGGTCGGTCAATAATAGCGTTAACGTAACTATACCCACGAATATAGGCCGAATATACCCTAATAGTGGCAGAGGTCCAATAACAGCGTGGCATTCGGCAACCACGTACGATTGCCGCTTTATGTTTGGACACACCTTAAGGTAGCAAATATAGCCGCCAATTAAATAGTCGTGTCTGAAGATGACCGCAAGACGCGTTGCAATAGCATATTTTCGCGCAAAATATGAACTTTACTTGGACAGTTTGTATAGGGTATTTTCGCGCGTAATAACTTCGACATAACTTCGCAAACAAGCACTCGCACCTCAGCTCATAGACGACTAATTTGATTGGCGCCAACTAAGTATATAAAGTAATTAACGTCAAAATCTCACCTTATACAGTTGTCAGGATCATTTTTACAGTCCGTGTTACACCGGAACCGTTCCCAAGCCAACCAGCCCATGGGCGGAGTCAGCGCCAAGCCATTGTCCAGCCCGGAGATCTTCCCCAACACACACAAAACCACTAGCACTGTCCACGCACATATCTTCCAAGATGCCATCACAGATAACAAAACCGAACTTTGTACTGAAATTTACTTCACCAAAGATACAATCCGCATAATTTTTTAACAAAATAACGAATAAAATTACCTTTACCCTTATTTAAAACTAATAGTGCTATATTTTTAATGAACTATAGAGTTGTCAATAGAACGCAACCATCAGTGAGACACTGTCATTGCTTAGAGGTTATGGGACCAAGGAGTGCGCAACGAATGAGTTTATCTTCAGTTCAGCGTGATTATCTGTAACAAAACAAATGCTTACGTTAATGATAACTCTTGCGGTCATATTAATTAATAGATCGTGAACTTGCGGGACTGTTTTCAATATGTAATCGTTAAAGGAGACGGTATAGATTTGTATAGGCCCAGTCTTGTACAAGTAGAGAAATGAAGGAAAATAAAATACCTACTAGACCAGTTTTTATTGGTCAAATCTACGAATTCGTCGTAATATCAGAGGCAAAATAATATTTTAATCTTTCCATGTTACGGAACACTAAACAATGGCAGATTTATATTTTTTGACGTTTTCTGTCAAGTTGGAGGTCATTGATCGGTATGCAGAGGTAATAGGTAAAATATCGAGGGGTCGAGGATTATTTAATGTTAATAAAAAGTGTGCTGATTCTAATCGATAACTGGGTGGATGATGAACTGTAGAGAGTAGAGACCGAATCGAGCTATCCAGTTTTTTAAAATACCTCACACGTAAGTTAAAAAACGGTCACGGTGATCAGTAAAATCTGATAAAAACAGCAGTAGCCAGCAGCTCCATATAAAAGCCCGCGTGAAGATCTTTTTGTCCGCCAGATAAAAAAAATTGTCCATAGAATGTTTAGCTCCAAAAATCCGTAATCGGGCAGCCATCCAGTTACAGACTTGAATCCACCGACCTCAATTTACATGGACGGGCCCTGTCAAACAAAGAATGTGGGCGTATTTTTAGCAATGCCATAAACGCCATCTAGTCTGAAAAGCGGGAACTTGCTTGCAACATTATATATTGAAAACGTATGACTCGGTCATAGATAATATAGGTCATGGCCATAGAAGCCGTAAGGCCAGGTAGTAAAAAAAATATATCATACAGTTTGCCGCGGAAATTAAATGATTGCGTAATGGATAGAAATATTAAATAGGAATATTAAATAACGTTTTTTTGGAAATTTATAATTGTGAATTGAATCACTTAGGTACCTTAAAATAAAAATTGTTCAGTGTCAAACTAATAAGACTTTAGATGTTAACTTAAGAATAACAAATTGCGACGAGCGCCCGAGACAGCGCTACGATGGGGACAAAGACAGGTTAGGAACGCGCTCTCAAAGTCGGACGCCAGACCTTTTTCTATGAAAGGGCCCATCTAGTACTTACATATATATAGATGCTTGAATCATCAGTGCAATCTACGCACGATAAGCACAGTTACAACAAGTATTATTATTATTACCAATTTTGATATTAAGTAGGTAATATAAAATATAAGTTCTTGACAAAAACGTCATTGATAAAATTTAACCGTACAGTTTCTCACTTACCTTTTAGGAACGCAACCCTAAAAAAAAACACAGAGAGAGAGAAATGGCAGATTGGCAGCAGCTGTAGAATATGTCTCAACTTACCTTTTAGGAACGCAACACTAAAAACAAAAGACACAGAGAGAGAGAAATGGCAGATTGACAACAGCTGTAGAATATGCCTCAAATACCTCAAAGAGTTCAAATAGCTAAAATGTTATTTCCTATATTATTGCAATTAGGTATAATTTAATTAAATGAGGTTGTTTGTTACATTTTATCGCCTTAATGACGGATAAATGACGAACGTATCGCCTTCATAATTAATACCTAACATAAAATATCAACAGTAAATGGCGCGTCCCTATACCTACTCACGACCGACCGACTCGTTTTAACCGACTTCCAAAAAAGGAGGAGGTTCTCAATTCGACGCGTATTTTTTTTAATTTAATGTATGTATTCCGATATCTCCGAGGCTTCTAAACCAAATTGAAATTTTTATTTTTATTTAACAGTAGATACAACCGCGAGAACGGCTAAATTGAAACTGGATACAGAATTACAGACATACCGACTTTGCGGCGGGCTAGAGGTCGTAATTTTTGCCAAAAATAAAAAGTAAAAAAACAAAATTGTATGTCTCAATACGCTCTACAAGTTTGACAATAGACATTTTTTCGATATCTTTTTTATAAAAAATAGCAAAAAGCTAATTTCACTACCTAAATTTATGTTTTTCTCATTAACGATGAATGATAGGTGAAAAATGAAAAGGACCTTAATTGTAGATCGTAAAAAAATTAACAAAGAAGTATTGCATCCAAATTTTCGTATCTCAACGGAGAACCGAGTTATTGTGGAAAAATTGAATTTACCCCTTTTGTCAAGACGGCGGAAAATGCACATAGGAAATCTTGGTCGACAATTTGAAGTTAAGCTATTCTAGGCCTCCCCCACGTAATATCCAAAATTTAGCTTTCTCGGTTCACTTGCATTTCCAAATGTATATAATGACTGGACTACAGCGCGACGGTAATATAATTGTTCAATACCTATTCTCAAAGTTTCCCCTACATGCCATATCCTCATAAAAGAGAAACTTACTAACTGTTATTATTATCAGCGTTCAGTTCAAACTGTCGGTTGGTCTTATTCTGGTAATAATGGGCGTATATACCTAACATGAAACTGTTTATTACAAGAAATCTGTAATTATCAATTACACCTTACAAACCATTAATGGGCCTCCATTACACGATAATGATGCAGAACAAGGTCGCAATGTCATGCTACGTATGGTATCATTATAATCCGACTCATAGAGCTATTGTTACCAGTTTCGACTTTTGACGTCGATCAATTGAATTTAATAATTTAATGTAAAAAATTATTTTTAAACAACCGACTTCAAAATCCCGCGCCAACTTTACAACAACAAGCACACGCTATACAAAGTAAGTACTTATTTTATTGTTGATATTTTAAAAACCGCTCGACCGATTTCGATAAAATTTATATGGGACCACATGGGAAGTATGCCCTTTCAAATAAAAAAAAGAATCATCCAAATCGGTTCACCCAGTCAAAAGTTCTGAGGTAACAAACATTAAAAAAAAAACAGTCGAATTGAGAACCTCCTCCTTTTTTTGAAGTCGGTTGAAAATAAGTTAGATAGATAAATAATTAGAATTTTTATGTAGTAAAGTTGTTAAGTAGTAAAATAAGTTAGTAGAATAGTTAAAATAATGGATTAGGTACGCCGCTAGGTACGATGGGACTGTCTTAAACATATTGTTACAATTAAGAAAGGCGTACCCCCTTGGGTACAATGAAACACTATCACCTCTTTTGTTGTATGTAATGGTTTTACTATGGTTTTACTAATATATAAATTATCAGTAGTTACAATTAAATTTATTAAGAACATAATATTTAGAGAGCGCGCAAAACCAGATGCTTTTTCGCGCCATGGAAGGAACAGTGAAAACTTTTGAAATACTATTGTCACAGTGACAACTGCGTGCGGCAGGGCGACCGCGTAGCTTTTGCATCAATCATTGATACATCGCAATCACCTCCTATTGGCTGAATTTATGGTATTCTTGCTGCGTCAATGGATTTCGTCCAATAGTGGAAAAGTGTTAACCAATCAGAGATGATTGCGATGTTTCAATGATTGATGCAAAAGATACGCGGTCGCCCTGCAGAACTAGGAATATTCTTTGGTTCGGAAACACACGGGTCACACGCAGTTGCCACAAACTAGGTAATAGACTTTGGGGTCCTGAACGACTCTAGCTTTGTAGTAGAAGTAGACTCTGGCTCTCATAAGGATCTCCATTAATTTTATCACTTTTGATTTGGACATAGGATTAATTTACTTATTAAAGTCATGAATCACGATGGATATCCGCTACCAACAAAAACCATTGTTAACCGCAATCACGTTACACAAAGACAATTAAACAACAATTATATAAGTAAAGTGGAAAAAAAGCTCTTATACCTACTTTTAGCAATTTAAAGTTACAGCTACTTCTATCAGATGATTGTAATTGTATCGAAGCATGTCGATAATTAGGTTTAATTGTTATAACATAATTTATTGTATTTTTTTTCTTATGCCACTTGATTTATGTTGGTTCCCATAAGAACAAAGTGAAGCTGTGAAAAAACTACTAACATAGTTTACTATGCTAGGTAGTATGAGTAGCAATGAGAATTTAATTTCATCTCTTCATCGTATAAATAATAACAAACATAAAGATTACAAGCTACAACCTCTGTCTCATAATCGTAGAGTACGGGGGTTCGAATACCCAATTTTTTTGGAGCAAAACCATAAAACATTTGGTGGTGTCGGAAACCCAGCCCTAGATATTAAACCTACTATCATATCCAGATGCTATTAGGATGACAGATAGCATTCTATCCTTGTCTCTCGAGTGACTGTAATCATATGGAATCATAAGAGGAAATGAGATAATCTTATTTTTATTATCCTAATAGCTGCAACTGGATTGGGTTATAGACAATATGGGTTAGATTATGTTGGGATGCATGATATTGATAAGAAAAAGTATCACTTGGTGTCACGGTAGCCAGCTTAAGTAGCCAGATAAGTTTGTGGGATTATTCCCACAAACTTATCTAGCCCAGTGGCCAAAATTGGAACTATTTTTTTGCATGTTTGGTTTTTGTTTTTATTTTATTTATAAACTAGCTGATGCCCACGACTTCGTCCACGTGAATTGGGGTTTTTAGCGCCCGCGAGAACTCTTTAATTTTCCGGGATAAAAAGTAGCCTATGTGCTATTCCAGGCTATAATCTATCTCTGTGCCAAATTTCATCCAGATCCGTATAACCGTTGGGGCGTGATTGAGTAACAAACATCCATATTACATCCATACATCTATCCATCCAAACTTTCGCATTTATAATATTAGTATAGATACAATACTAGCGAAGCTCCAGGTCAGTTAAGTTTGTGGGACAATTGGTGCTGATTCGCAAATGTCACATCTCTATACTAAACTAATTTTTTAATTCGTCAAACTAGCTTTTCTATCTCCATTTGCTATTCTGTTTATGCCTCCAATCTCCATCTAAATTTAAATGTCAATTCAATTGATCATCTAATTGTAAAGAGGTCTAACTCATAGAGTTGTAGCATCAATTAACAAAATGCAATGCATAATGCAGTCGCATAGTTGTTTGTAAATTACTCTTAATTGTTGATCATAGGTACGACCTTGGAGTATCTCAATGTTATATTCATAACTCATAACGAATGACCGCGAATTGTAGAATGTTTGACTTTGAAACGACATATCGAATTTGGGTCTTTATAAACACAGAACGTGGAATTTATATTTAAAAAAAACATAAAACAGTCAGTGCAAAGTGACCTCAAACCAAATATGTCAGTATACAATGAATTTTTTGTGGTTGGAATTTAGAGGCTAACACGAAAGTTGTAAAGTTGCGATAATTTGGTGGAATTTACCGCATTCTTGCATTTTAGCAAAATTTTAGCCAATACTTGGAAAGTGTCAATTTTAACTTCTGATTGGCTAATTAGAAGTTAAAATACTTTAGTAGTCGAACTTTAAACCTAAACTCAATAGTCGTATATTAAGTGACACTGCAATTATTAATTCAGCAGGTAGATAATAATATATCTATTATAATGGGTTGTCTGGAGGTGATCACTTTTAGTGATAAGACCGCCGTTGCGCACGCGTTTTCTGTTTTTTGTGTGTGGCAATAAATAATTTATCATCTATCTATTTATAACTTTACAGAACTAGACAAAGGCACAAAGCGAAGTAAGGCAGAACAAATCAGCGTTCAATGGTCGAATTCTGGTATTTTAATACCGTAATAGGCGTTATAATTAAAAAAATACAAAATATGTAATACGTACCTATATGATATACTAGCTAATGCCCGCGACTTCGTCTGCGTGGTTTGAGGTTTTTTGGTTCCCGCGGGAACTCTTTAATTTTCCGGGATAAAAAAAACTAATTTTTTTGCCTGTTTCATTTTTGTTTTTATTTTATTTATAAACTAGCTGATGCCTGCGACTTCGTCCACGTGAATTGAGGTTTTTAGTTCCCGCGAGAACTCTTTAATTTTCCGGGATAAAAAGTATGTATGGTTCCTATGTGCTATTCCAGACTATAATCTATCTCTGTGCCAAATTTCAGCCAGATCCGTTCAGCCGTTGGGGCGTGATTGAGTAACAAATATCCATACATCCATCCATACATCCATACATCCATACATCCATACATCCATACATCCATCCAAACTTTCGCATTTATAATATTAGTATGATTAGGTATCTAAGAAAGCATTTTCTATCATCAAATCTCGTTTTCTAACAATGAGATCGTGTTAACACGCTTAACATTGTAACTAACGTAAATTATCACGTACAAGTTCATTAATTAGTCGAACACAAACAATAAATCGTTGTCTCACTGAATCTAACGCACATGGTTCACAATAGGCTATTTGACTAAATTTTGAAAATGATTTTAAAGAATTTATTACTACCTATTAAGCACATTACATTGATATTTCGCGGAAATTTAATGTAATTCCCTTTAAAAACCACTTTTAAAGTTTCAATTTTCAAAACCGCGCCAAAAACGCCAATTTTGTAATGGCGCTTGTCATCTGACTCGTGACGTCACACATTGTCAAACGCATATAAATAGACTACAGTACCGTACAGTTTAGTTGAATTTCTTCGCTTTTCTTTAAATTTAATAAAAATTAATATATTTTAACAGAAAGAATGGTGTACAAATGCTGTGTAGTACCATTATGTACAAATACCTCCATAAATTGCCCTCAAAAAGTGTTTGTGTCTGTACCAGATAAAAGGCGAAAAAAATGGTTACAGTTAGCTCGAAGATATCCAAAGGCCTTTTTATCGCATTCAAATGTTTTTATGTGTGAAGATCACTTTGATGTAAGTACCTACCTAATAATTACCTTTTAATTTAATATTCAAGCTAAATATAATATCGGTTCTTATTAAAAAATAAGTTATATAACCTAACATCTAAAACTAACCCCAATTTAGGTAATATGGGTCTAGCATTTAGAGTCTCTTTGTGTATTTTAACTACCTAATATAATATATTCATAGCTGTTATCTCTTAAGTTTATTATCTCAAGTTTATTATTTAATTATTTATTTCCTTAGTATGTTTAGTTATAAAGTTAACCAGAAAATTACTGTTTAAATAGCTAAAAGATAAAATAAAACGCCCGCCAAACAAAACACTCAGAAAAATCAGTACAAAAAGCTGTTGTTTTCCCGCAAATTTTCGAGTGTGACGTCACCAGAGTTGCAACCAATCACAGGGCGTTCCTGTCACAGGTAAAATATCAAAAATTATAACATTATTAAACTCTTATTTTGCTGAAAAATATACATATATTTGATTAAAATAAAGTGAAATATGCTTATTTACGTTGTTATTAGTGAGATTTACCACAATTTCAGGTATATTTTCATTGTTGTCAAATAGCCTATTCAGGGCATTTCAAACCAGTTGCAGTGATTCAGTAATTGACGATTTAAAAGCATTCTGTAAAAGTTTCTTCTTAAAAAATCTTTCATGGTTCTATTTTTTATGTACCTAAGTATGCAGAAAGAGCCAAGAGGCGCAAGTATGAAATTATTGATTTTTGTGCTTTTTGGTGATGAAACCCTGGGGTCGTGGGGCGAAGATGCCAGATTCTTTTTTAAGGATCTGTCTTCTCGTCTCACAGAGTCCACAGGTGACCGGAGGGCTGGCAGTTACCTCGGCCAACATATAAGTTTGGCTATTCAGCGGGGTAACGCAGCCAGCGCTCTGGGCACACTGCCTCATTCCAGCGGGATAGATGATATTTTTAATGTTTAGTTTTTAGTTTTTAATTTAGTTTTTTTTTAGATTTAATTTAGATTTTAATTTTATCTATTTATGAATTGTATTAAAATTTCCTAAATAAATAATAATCTGCAAGTATCAAAAAAGTAATTATTATAAGTTTGCATCGAACTGTTATAAGATCCGCAATGCAGAGAAGACTAATCCAAAATCTGTGGATACATGATTCCTTGTTCTTGTGATGGAGACTTCGCAGACCACGTATCGTTAACTGTGTTCTGGTAGACGAATCGTACTGAAGTAATAATGAAGTATATTCGTAGGAAAGACGAATTATAAACAGTGAAGGTGGAAAAATGTGAATGGATGAAGACGTGCTCTCCAAGAACCAGTCCAGTAGTGTACTCAAACAAACAATGGATGGATTAATGAATGGATAGTATGGACATTCTATAGGTCAAAATCAATGCACAAAGCAAACTAAAAACTGGCTAGTAATTAACACAGCATATGTATTGACATTGAAATCAATATGATATCTGAACTAATATTATAAAGAGGAAAGATTTGTTTGTTTGTTTGTTTGTTTGTAATGGATAAATTAAAAAACTACCTGACCGATTTTAAAAATTCTTTCACCTATAGAAAACTACTTTATCAGCGAGTAACATAGGCTACTTACTTATATATATTTTTTTTTTCAATTAGAGATCCCTACGAAAATTGCAATAATTTGATTTTTTCAACTTCTTTTATCATATTCAAATTCTGACTAACTTTTAAAGGTATCATATTTGTCAATTGTATGTCATAATAAATACAAGAGATCTTACTAACCTTTTTTAAACATTTTAATATCTAACTTTTGTAGACAGACTGCGAAATGCCTAAAAGAGCCTGGTCTCAACTTAGTTGTTAGTTCTAAACATAGTTCCCAGGTGAGGGCAGCGAAAATACGTCGTATTGAAGACTCAAGTGCCAAGCGTTCACAGCGGCTTGCTGAACAAAATTTGAGAACGTATGGTGGAGTTGTTCGTCTCAGTGCCGACTGACCATTATTGGGTATGGACTATTTTGATCAAGTGCTACCCGTGGGAAGCCGGGGCGGACCGCTAGTCAATAATAATAAAGTTTGCAACCTTCAATGAATTGAGCTGAATTTAAGAACTTTACACGACTTAACTATGTAGTTCAAGTTCTACACAGCTTTGAAAGTTGTTTTGTTTTGATTGTTGAGAGGTCGGGGCTAACGCAGTTTAAAAACGTTTTTTATGAACTTAACACAGTTTCATTATGCTTCAAACTTATTTAATGGATTTATTTAATACGTGCTTGTTAATTATAGGTATTTTTTTAATCCACTACAAGTTAGCCCTCGATCTCACCTGATGGTAAGTGATGATGCAGTCTAAAATGTTAGGGGCATGGCAGTTATATTAAACCCATACATACCCCTATTCGGTTTCTACCGGGCATCGTACCGGAATGATAAATCGCTTGGCGGCACGTCTTTGCCAGTAGGGTGGTGGTAACTAGCCACGGTGGAAGCCTCCCACCAGGCCTGACGAGGGAAAATACATTCAGAAATTATGAATTCCCAATTTGACCCTGCCGGGGATCGAACCCGGTACCTTCGCACGTTAAGACAACAGCGCTACACACTGCGCCACGGAGGTCATCAAACACTGGTCATAACGCTTTAAATTAAATGTTTGTGGCCAATTACATTAAATTCAGGTGTGTAAACTCAATAGTACTTGCGCGATACGCGAAAAGCTGAATCGAGCTAAATAAGTGTATTTAGTAGCTTATTGGCAGGGCCGGCTTTACCCGGGGGTGCAAAGGGTGCGTGGCATCCGGGCGCAGGGACCTAGGGGGCGCAAGTCGCAACAACATTTTATGAAACATCGCAAAAATCAGAGGCAGTTAAAATGATCGATCTGGTCAAAAAAGATTTAGGCGTATACCGCACAGACAGTGCATTTGAGCAGTTGATACTAGATTCAAAAATTTAGAACGTGAATCTTTAACAGAAAATCTTCGTACACGACCCCGAAAACGACAATTTAATTACGAGGCTGCAGAAGCCCTTAATAGCACCAAAAGAAAAAATTAAAGTAAAATTTTACTTTCTTTAAGTACTTATTATTTATTCATTTATTTATTTATAGACCGTAGACCCAAGTAAAGTTCGCGCGCGAGTTTAATGCAGTTCTAATGTATGATGACACATACGTTTGCTCTGCATTCAACTCGCGTGCGTACTATATTTGATATTAATTTCAACTTGATACCTTCACGCGTTCCCGAGAAAAAGGGGGTTGACAGACAGACGGACAATGAAGTTATCCTAATAATAATATCCTTTTTCCTCTTGAGGTATGTAACTCTAAAAATAGAAAATAAAGTATTATATTCTGTTTATTTCTTGTTGGCAATGGGGGCGCAGGTTGATTTTCGCACCCCGGCGTCCAGGACGGCCCTGCTTATTGGTCTATCTCTTTTTAAAGGACACTTGACCATTACTCCGTATGAATCTAATCCATATGGAACTAAAAGGTTATTTGCCTTTTAAAATCTGACATTAAAAACTTTTACTTTTCACACACCCAAGTTTTGTGACCTACTATCACAGAATAGGTATTCGCTACTACTTACTACTCGTATTACGTTCTGATTTCTGACCAAAAACGTTCGAATGCAATACTTGCCTTGATAAATTTAGTTATAGATATCTGTGTAAAATATTCAATCTCACCGCGATACTAATTACTATAAACTTGCTTTTCCCTGCAAACTTAGTTTAGGTCTTCGACTTCCGCTAGTCATCAACAGACTTCAAAAACCGGCCAAGTGCGAGTCGGACTCGCGCACCGAGGGTTCCGTACTCAAGAAGTAGGTATAATTACCTTTGTTAATGAACCGCAAAACTAACTTTGTTTGTAGAGGTTTACTGTTAATATCAAAAAATTACGTTTGTTGTATGGGAGCCCCCCTTTAATATTTACTTTATTGATATTTAATTATTTATTTTGAAAGGTAATATACAAGTTAATATTCTGTGAAAATTTGAACCGTCTACCTGTTACCGTTTTTAATATTGAGCAAAAAAATACGAAAAAACACGTTTATTGTATGGGGACCCCCCTTAATATATATATTTTTTGAATTTTTAGTATTTGTTGTTATAGCGGCAACGGAAATACATCATTTGTGAAAATTTCAGCTTTCTAGCTATCACGGTCTATGAGATACAGCCTGGAGACAGACAGACAGACAGCGGAGTCTTAGTAATAGGGTCCCGTTTTTACCCTTTGGGTACGGAACCCTAAAAAAAGGAGGAGGTTCTCAATTCGACTGTATTTTTTTCTTTTTTTTATGTTTGTTACCTCAGAACTTTTGACTGGGTGGACCGATTTGGATGATTCTTTTTTTATTTGAAAGGGCATACTTCCCAAGTGGTCCCATAAAAATTTTATCGAAATCGGTCGAGCGATTTTTAAAATATCAACAATAAAATATGCACTTTGTATAGCGTGTGCTTGTTGTTGTAAAGTTGGCGCGGGAGTTTGAAGTCGGTTGTTTAAAAAGAATTTTTTATATTACATTATAATACTTAATGTTCTTTCTTTATGATACCGTTGAAATTTCTCAAAATAATATCTTACTTGATTTATACTTAAACTTATATTTCACTAGTATCAAAAATAATGATTACTGGCGCCGCGTGCGATGCTTGACGTAGGTATGTATACCTAGTCCCACAAACTTATCTGAGGATCCAAAAAGTCGATCCTAGTGGACTGAGAGGACTCAGTGGCCCAAACTTATCTGAGGATCCAAAAAGTTGATCATAGTGGACTAGGGGGAACCGGTAGCCAAAATTGGAATGCTGTTATGCCTGTTTAGTTTTTTTGTTTTTTTTTTAAATTATCATATATACCTACTAGCGACGCTGTCGCCTGTCACCGGGTCAGATAAGTTTGTCGGACTATATTATGTCTTCCCGACCGAATTTCGGCCACGGCGGCCAATCTCCTGATAGATTAGCCATCTGTGCGGGAGATATTATAGTGCACAAGTGTGTGCGCAACCACAGGTGCACTCTCTGTTCCTTTTACTCTCATAGCCCGATGGGACGGAAAATCCGACACGACCGGTGAGAGATCAGGCGCAGGACCGACGGCTTAACGTGCTCTCCGAGGCACGGGGGTGAAACACCGCCAACTTCCAAACTCCGGGCTAGTACTGAGAATTTCTTGTCAGAAAAACCCAATACTTGTTGTGACCCGACCCGGGACTCGAACCCGGGACCTCATCGGCCGCAGTCGAACATGCTAATCACTAGACCAACGAGGCAGTAAACGGACTATATACCTACTACCCAACTACCTCATCAAAGAAGACGAACGAATTTATGCATAGGCTTCTGGCTTTCTTCTATTTTCCTCTTTTTCGCCATTCTACTCGTATAGTGCTCTGTCGGGTAGTAATGTGCGATCAGCAATAAAGGTGCAAGGTAATATGTAATTAGGCACAGCGTTGCAACACGCTACTGGTCTATTACACGTATTTCCGACAAACCCCGTTTTGCTGAACGTGAGGCAACCAACTGCAGGTGATTATAGGTAGCATTATAAATACCTATTAGAATATTTAGAAATCCAAGCATGACTATTTTGCTTCGGATGTTAAGAGAATCACTTTGTGCTTTTAATATTTAAAATATACTTATTTTACATTGAAATAATCAGAATATGACAGACCTTTACTTTGTTTACATCTACGAAGTCTTGTGTTGTTAGTTGTGTACCTAAGCATAATTCCAGAAATGGGCAAATAATTAAAATTACTTTTGAAATATGTTTGTACTCTCTTTAAAAATTGCACGAGCGATAGCGAATGGTCACAACGTGTAGTGGTTTCACGAGAGATTCAATGTAAACAAAAGTATAAAACTTGGCCAAAGCATCACCACAACAATAAATTAATCATTTGATCAGACTGCACTCTGCAGTTGCTACTGCTAAGCTCTAAACCAAATTGCGATCTAAACACGAAAGCATTCAATAATCGCTGAGTCTGCCGGTAGGAGACTGCATTTCAAACGTCAAAACACTCGCACCTATGCAAATCATTCCAATATGGCGTATCCCCGCCCAAGAACGAACAGAGTCAAATATATCGAAAGAGTCATTTATCAGCCTAATTAAAAACCTTCATCACCAAACAAACACACAATCCTTTATCGCTTCCAAAATATCAATTCAATTTTAAACGCAAAGCTGACACCGGCTACCATCTTAGACTGCATCTTCACTAACCATCAGGTGAGATTGCAGTCAAGGGCTAACTTGTAGTGGATAAAAAACCGCTATAATCCACCACAGTAGGTAAATCTATGTGGTACACACATCTTGCACTTATAGCTTGCAATATTCACCACACCACAAATCCTCCAAATTATTCTCAACGTACGTTTCACTCCGACACCGGAGCATCTTCAGGAGATGTTGACTCGACAATGCACGATTGTAAAGACTTTAAACACATACAAGCGCTTCAGGATGAACTGCTCGTATGTGACTAAATGTGGTCCAAGTCCATTGAAAAGAAGCAACTCGGTCACTGGGTACATACACAATGTGATCATGTGAACATACATAATTCGTTACATCATTCTTAACTCCAAAGCCTCGAAATGTAATAACGCGATATTACGAATATTATACTGAAATCAGATCCATTAACGTCAATCACAAGTCACACAGTACTGGTCACAAAAGTAATTTTCTATTCACCCATGCCATATATTAACTTGATATTAACGAGTTTTTGCAGTGACGTCCACATCCGTCCATAATTAGGCTAATAAATCCATAATGAATGATAATGACGCAAATTTTGAGTTGCACACGTTTAACTAGATAATTTATTAAACTGCCAAAATTAAATCGGCCTATTTTTATCTATGAAATCTGATTTGTGCCATTCATTCATGTCTCAGACCCGAATTAAGAAACCGACATCAGTTCAGAACAAGTTCTCGAGGTACGGTCAATTTAATGATTAATTATTGTACTTATACTCAGCTAAATTCAGGGATAAACCTGTGGATAAACTGAGCTGAATTCGATTTATTAGGGTTCCGTACCAAAATGGTAAAATGGAACCCTTATGGTGCGACTTTCTCCGTCTGTCTGTCCGTCTGTCCGTCCGTCACATTCGATTATTTCAGTAACTACCGAAGCTATCGACATGAAATTTGGAATAGTTGTGTATATTAGTGGCCCAAAGACACTGGAATTAAAAAAAATTGGAAATTATTTTTGTTCTTATTTAAAAAGGGGGGAAAATCTGAGGGTTGAAATTTAAAAGTGAGATAACTGTACTGTGTGGGGTATCATATGAAAGGGTTTACTTTGTACATTCTAAAACAGATTTTTAATTATTTTTAGTTATGATAGTTTTTGATTTATCGGGGAAAATGTGTAAAAAAATACCGTTCCCCCCCCCTTATCTCCGGAGTTTACCAATCGAAAAATTTGAAATAATTATGGTCAATAGGAATTTACGTATATTTTACAGGAAAACTATAGCCAATGCTCTAACTAGCATAGTTTTTTTGATATTAACAATAAACCTCTACAAACAAAGTTAGTCTTGCGCTTCATTAACAAAGGTAATTATTTATTAATAATGGTACGGAACCCTTCGTGCGCGAGTCCGACTCGCACTTGCCCGGTTTTTAATATGGCATATATCGGTTTCTGCACGGCATCGTACCGGAGCACGTCTTTGTCGGTAAGGTAGCACGGACGTAGGTAAGTACCTCCCATTAGACCAGACCAGAGAAAATTCGGAAATTATTAAAAACTAGCTGATGCCCGCGACTACGTCCGCGTGGATTGAGGTTTTTTGCTTCCCGCGGGAACTCCTTAATTTTCCGCGATAAAAAGTAGCCTATGTGCTATTCCAGACTATAATCTATATCTGTGCCAAATTTCAGCCAGATTCGTTCAGCCGTTGGCGCGTGATTGAGTAACAAACATCCATAAATCCATACATCCAAACGTTCGCATTTATAATATTAGTAAGACTAACCTCCCAGTGGGAGTCCCACTTATAAAACCACAGAAAGCACCACTGCCCCAGGGAGGTCTTAAAACACAAACTCTACAATTCACTTTCTTATACTCTACTCAATCACAGTAGGTGTGCCGTAGTTCTCAATAACGACAGAATATCATTCATCGGCTAATACGGTCGAATGTACCACAGATGTGAGACGTAACGTAGTGGTCCGGTCCGTACGGCCGGTTTCTTACATAAAATTACGTAACCCGTAGTTTGTAGGCCGACTGAGCGCTCTAATGACGTCACGTGACTAGGCTGCTAATTAAATTGCTGTGCAGGTAGTTTGCTTTTGAGGAAATGCGTTTTTTACGAGTGCCTATACGGATATTTGAGCCTAAGCATAGGCTTCTGCTGTATAAAGCGCAAGTTCGGCCCCACATGGAGTACTGCTCTCACCTCTGGGCCGGAGCACCCCAGTACCAGCTCCTTCCATTTGACCGGATTCAAAGGCGGGCAGTTCGACTCATAGATAATCCCAATATTACTTGCATGCTGGAATCCCTAGAGCACCGAAGAGACGTTAGTTCTCTTTGTGTGTTCTATCGTCTCTACAATGGGGAGTGTTCTGAGGAGTTATTCAATCTAATACCACCTTCCGTGTTCTCCAGTCGTACCCTACGTCGCAGAAACAAATTCCATCCTCACCACCTGGATGCCTGGCCCTCTTCCACCACCCGTTATTCCAGGTCATTTCTGCCACGTACCCGCAAATTGTGGAACCAGCTTCCATCGTCTGTGTTCCCTCATGATTATAATATGGGGCTCTTCAAAGGGAGGATAAACAAATTTCTCAAAAGCCAGCAACGCATTGGCGGTTCCTCTGGTGCTGCAAATGTTCATGGGCGGCGGTAATCACTTACCATCAGGTGACCCGCCTGCTCGTTTGCTAGCTATACATATAAAAAAAAAAATAAAAAAAAAAATATGGCTCATTAAGGCTTTGTTCCGAAAGAGTTTGATAATTACTAGTTTATGCCCGCGACTGAGTCCGCGTGGATTGTTTTTTGGTTCCCGTGGGAACTCTCTAATTTTCCGGGATAAAAAGTAGCCTATGTGTTTTTCCAGACTTTAATAATTTATCTATGGACATATAGACGGACATGTTTCACATTAATAGTAGGATTAGCACAGTCTAGGAGATACTTACTAGGTGGTATTAGAAGTTAGAAGTATTCTCTTTTGGAAGTTTTGTATTTTGGTCGTTTTAACAGGTTTTTAAAAGTCCAAAAATGTAGAATATCTGGGTTGGGCCAGTTCTAATAATACCCAATACTGTAAATCATGACTTTAAATCTAGATATCAGTACGAAACTTTTTATAGTTTATGCTTAAGTATACTATTATAATATATGCACTTAAAAATGATTCTTTAAGTAGGTACGTATGGACCAATAAAAAATATCAAGGAAATCCGTGATTTCGAATTATTATATTGTAATTGGATATGTGAAACACGAAGTCAGAAGCCCACTCTGAATAATATATTAGATTTGTCTTACTACTTTTTTATGTAAGTACCTAAGTATGCAAGATAAGTAGGTAAGTATGTCATTATTATGCCTACATTATTTTGGTTACAGTATTCATGTTTTCGGGGCGGGGATATTTCGTTCTTGATGCCTGTTTCTCAAACACTAAAATTCCTTTAGCAAAGAAGATTCGTCTCGTATAGGTGTTTCCTAGTTTATGTAAACAGAAAATTTTAATCATTACAGAAAAGTCGGTAATCGGAATCGTAGTACGACAATAACTAAGGTGTTTACATAATGCGTATGTCATACATAATGCGCGCGTATATGCGTGTGCTCGTTTTTAATACAAGAAACTGTATGAACAGTGGCGAGGGTGTGCAAACCGCATGATCGCTATAAAACGTGCACTTCGCAGTTTGAACGTCTTTATACAGCTCATTGTAAAAGAGGCACATGGAACACAATTCCGTCGCGCATTTTATGTTTCAAGCTTAAGACGAGCTTCCAAAAAGCAAGTAATCATGGTCTACGAGATTTGCCGAATCGGATGAGTTGCGAAACGATACCAAAAATTTAAAGATGACCACCTTTCATGCCGCACTATTCAACAAGCCCCCTGATTGTGTAAGGAATTCGTAATCGTTTATGGAGTTCATAGATGCCAGCACATCAAAAAGCGTGTATCCACCACTACAAAATCAAAAAAATCAAAATCAAAATGCTTTTTATTCAAATAAACTTTTACAAGTGTTTTTGAATCGTTAAGTGACTCTACAACTGGTTCGGAATGCCATTCCTACCGAGAAGAACCAGCAAGAAACTCGGCGGTTGCTCTTTAAAAAAAAAAAATTTACAATTTTATTAATTTATACATATTATGTAACCGCTGTCCTTAGCATTGCTGGAGCGAGTCAAATCCACGCTCTTTTGTCGTTTATGTAATCTTCAACGGTATAATAAGCTTTTTTCAGAAGCATACTTTTAATAGATTTCCTAAACTTGTGTAAAGGCAAGTTTAAGATAGGTTGTGGAATTTTGTTATAAAATAGAATGCTCATTCCCACGAACGACCTTCGGACTTTCTTGAGGCGGAGCGATGGAGTCACGAGCTTATTGCGGCCTCTAGTTTGCCTATCATGCAGATCGCATATTTTTTTGTAATTATGAATGTTCTGTTTTATGCAGATTAAATTACTGTACATATATTGCGAGGCTACTGTAAGAATACCTATTTCCTTAAATTTCTCTCTAAGGGATTCGCGCGGTTTTAAGTTATAAATTGCACGTATTGCCCTTTTTGTAATACAAAAATTTTTTGAATGTCTGCCGCTTTACAGCCCATTAAAGTCCCACTGCTGGGCACAGGCCTCCACTCTCATAGGAGAGCGGGAACTAGAGCTTAGACCCACCACGCTGCTCCAATGAGGGTGGGCGGGTATGTGTCACCACTCATCATACATTTACTCCGCATTTAACTCGCGTGCGAACTATAGTAGGTACTAGTTGTCCAACTTGCTGCCCTAGATTAGGACTCTTGGAACAACTAAGTCAAGGAATCACTACTTTGTTCCTGTGTCAACGGATTTTCTAGACATTTAACTTGCGCAAAATTAACTTCCGAGGACTCGGACATGCTAACCACTAGACCAACGAGGCAAGTATGAACTCCTTAAATAGTTCGAGTAATACGTTTTAAGCTATTAAATGATTACGATTTGCTTAGACAATTGGGCCTCTGGAATCATGTCCTTTTGCACAATCATGTCCGTTCCAATAGAACGTATTCTACCGGAAATGTTAAAAATTTTGCGCAAGTTTGTGTCTACAAAATCCGTTGACACAGTAACAAAGTAGTGATTCCTTGACTTAGTTGTTCCTAGAGTCCGAATCTAGGGCAGCCATAGGGCAGCAAGTTGGACAACTTGCACGTACTTAACTAGACAGTAGACAGTATAACTTCAATTCTTTATGTACATTCTATAAGCCTTTTTAAGGTTTTTTTTTTTATGGGTTATGATTTTAAGGACTATGTAGGTATATATGTATCTACTAGCTGATGCCAGCGACTTCGTCCAAGTGGTTTCTAACCGACTTCCAAAAAGGAAGAGGTTCTCAATTCGGCGCGTATTTTTTTTTTAATGTATGTTGGTGCATATCTCCGTGGTTTCTGAACCGATTTGTTTTTTTTTCTATCAGTCGTTAGAGGAAGCTCTCGAGGTGGTCCCATAAAAAATTATGACTCCAAATCCTCAACCCTGACACTAAAAAGTAAAAAAAAATAATTCTTTCCAAAAAACCGACTTCCAACGCCACTGTAAAGTACAAAATAATTTTTATTTCTATCCACTAATACAACCTATTGAAACTCAAATTCATATTGTTTTATTCAAATAGACGTAAAACGTGCTTTTGAATCGTCGAGTGAATCTAACAACTTCGGATTGGTTGAAACTTGGATAAATAAACAAAACTAACAATGACATACCTACGTGGTTGCCTGGAAGAGATCGTGTTAAAGCGATAAGGCCGTCAATTGTACCGATTTTTTTTATTTTTTATTGTTGTTTTTTTTCTTTTATTTGGTGTACAATAAAGAATATTTCATTCATTCATTCATTGAATGAAATTAACGAAACATTGAATGAAATACTTACTTTCTTAAATAAGTGAAAGGTTCATCTATCGCTTCAAGAAACTCTAGTTGTAACAGAACATACCTACAATAAACCCTACAATAAAATTATTAGAAAAATCATTCAAGAGCGGTAAAAAATAGCAACAGACTTCAAACTCATTGCGTGACTCACTTACGTGTTCGCCAGCTTCGTAAAACCAAAGACAATATATAAACCAGTGTAAAACCGAGGGTCAAAGATTTTAAAACAGCATTCGGTTTAAAAATGGAATGCTTTCGAGCGCGTGGTCTGCATTGAAATCAATTATTGTCCATAGCATAAAATAAGTATGTAGATAATTTTAAACACGTTTAGCTAACCGACTTCCAAAAAGAGGTTTTCAATTTCGTATAATATTTTTTTTATGTGTGTTTACTGTTGACCGATTACTTTGTAATTTCTGGACCGATTTGAGTTTTTTATATCTTTTTCATTTTATCTGAATATATGAAAAACGACTGGGTTTGTTGTGGGCTTCTTCTCAGACTAGTGCGTGTTTGAAACCCTCATAGCCTTAGATTTAAGATCACCATTACGTCTCTACTATTCAGTATTCATTAGTTTAATTCAAATAAGTAAACTGCAATTAGGTATATCTATTGTTGGTGTAAAAAAAGTGTACAGTGCTTTGAATTGTTGATCTTTGACTTTAACTCTAATTTGGTTGGTTTAACACCAGAGAAAAACTTCAAGAATATTTCTTACTAAGGAATCACGCTTTGAGTCTTAACTTCGAGGATTCAATTTATTGCATGAAATCATATAAAACGAACACATATAAACTGAAACAGCTTTCCCTTTTGAAACTTTTTGGTAATATAATATACTTCCGACATACGTTATTGATGTTACTTATTTGAACGCAACTTTCATTTTCTTTTCCGCTATATAATGAACCAACGAAATTACTCTCTCTCCTTAAAACTCTAGAATCTCAGTTCTTTTTGACTGCACCTATAAAGAAAGCTTTTTTGCGCAAGTGTACCGAATGCTAACAAAAGTACTGCATACTTATATACCTATAACCTAATATAAATGCGAAATGTATGCCTATTAACTTTTCAGGGACAGACCTGATTCAGACTATTTATTTAACCGCTATTTAACTAAATTTGGTACCTACTTAGATAATTTTCATCCCGGGGACGGACATAAGACTTTTCCCCCGAAAAACCCACGAGAAAGGCTAAATAACCGTAAAACAAGTCGCGGGCTCTAGTTATCAATATTTGTTACCACGTGGCTAGTTGCCACCCTACCGGTAAAGACGTACCGCCAAGCGATTAGCGTTCCGGTACGATGCCGTGTAGAAACCGACTAGGGGTATGGGTTAAATATAACTGTCATACCTCTGACAGGTTAGCCCGATACCATCTTAGACTGCATCGTCACTTACCATCAGGTGAGATCGCAGTCAAGGACAAACTTGTAGTGGAATTAAAAAAAAAAATAGTTAAATTTTGTTTTGCTAACCGTACCTCAAACGTTTTGGGCTGGTTGTTTATAATATGTGCCAATAAAACCAGTTTGCACTTTATCCACTGGGTCGCGCCGCTCCCTTTGTACAATGTCGTTTTGCAATACTTAGGTACAGTTTACACAACGTTTTTAAGTAAATAGGGCACATTTTATTAATAAAACACTTAGCTAAAATAATGTAAACTAGATTCGCTCACGAATTTTTGTACGTGGATAATATTTCTCAGTGATTAATTTAACGTCAGGCGAAGGCGTTGAGATGAGATATTAATCGTAGAACTCTAGGTCAAGTGCACTCGACATTTAACCATGACCATACACTTTATAAGATGCTTCTTCCGTAATCATAATATATTTATAATAAATAGCATTTATATTTACTTACTAATAAACCAACACATAATATTTGTTTTGATGAGATTAGTTATATTTTGGGCTTTGGCTCGCGATCATGGACTCGGCGACCGTGGGAAACAGGCAGGTGTAGCGCGTAGTATAATTAAAAGTTAATGAAAGAAATAACTGCTATTTTATTATTATTATTTATTATAATAAAATAGCAGTTGGGTTGAAAAGGGTTATTTAATTTGGATGTCTTAATTATGTAATCTTAAGATATTTATTTGGCTCTATAATCTACTAAAACTAATAGCCAAATATCTTAGTTACTTACTAACTGGGCTCTAAATGAAAAGAACCCTCACATTTACCCTAAAACGTACTATTAGTATTCCATTGCTACAGAAATTCCTTTCAAACGAAACTTTCTGGGAAATGAGAAAACTTAAATCACACGTTTTGCCATTTTAAAGCAAAATACTTAACTACTATTAAGTAATAACCGGTCGGTAAAAGTGCCAGATAATTTCCGCTAAGATGTAATAGGAATGTAATAATATTATTCCTTACCGCTAACAGCATTTTTATGTTGACATGTAACTTTCTTTATGGGCCCAAGGGGAGAAACGGGATATATTAAAAAAAAACATTATTTAATTTAGATAAGTAATTTGTGGCGTTACCTCCTTGTTAGCTGGCAACGCACACAAGCTTCGCGTTCGGAATTCGAACTTGCTTTTGGAACGTTTTTGGATTCGGAACGTCCTGCGCGCGGAAGCTGCGCTGTAGCAACAGACGACACACCATTCTATTGCTGGACGTCCAGCGCAACGCTTCCTTTGATATATTTCTATTGTACAGTTTTACATAATATATTGTTAGTTATACTTGTAAACGTGGATCAAGTCTATTATTTCCACATCACATAGGTGGGCAGTTATCCCCCTATAAGTTCATAAGTATTTAAAAAATATTCCTATCAGCTTTGGTTAGGTATAGTATCAGCTGTCTTAGAAAATTCTCAAAGTCTAATGTAGGTTTGGACCTATTAGTTTTCGCGATGGCCTATCTATATATTATTATGTTTGCAATTTTATACATGACTAGCAGACGCCCGCGACTTCGTTCGCGTGGCATAAGTTTTTTTAATTCCCACAGGCACTATTAATTTTCCGGAATGAAAGAAGCCCATACGTCACTCTTCAGGTAGGTACTCATCTATATAAATGCAAAATCGCGTCGATCCGTTGCTCTGTTGCAGCGTGATTGAAGAACAAACTCTCTGTTTGACGTCCTTGGGGATTGAAACTTCAATAACTGTGAAATCCGTATAATTTCAGCATTTTAAACCAGAAGCCTAAATACCAAGTTTCACGGCTATAGCTTGAAAAACGACGGACTTTCATACAAACTTTCAACCCCTATTTAATCCCTTTAGGGCTAAAATTTTTAAAAATTGTGACAGACATCCTTCTTTATTTCTTACTGAAAGACAAAATAAAAAGTTTCGTAGATTTAACTTGAAAAATATCTTGTAAATATGATGTAAGAAATGAAGGACTTTCATATAAACTTTTATCCCCTATTTCACCCTTTCGGGGGTAGAATTTTCGAAAACTGTGAAACAAGTATTTCTTTATTTTTTACCGATAACTCATATACTAAGTTTCATGGATATAACTTGATAAATTACGGACTTTCATACAAACTTTCAACCCCTATTTCACCCCCTTAGGGGTGGAATTTTCAAAAATCCTTCCTTAGTGAGCGCCTACTTTACAAAAGGAAGCTACTGTCAAAATTTCAAGTCTCTAACCCTAGCGGTTTAGGCTGTGCATTGATATATAAGTCAGTCAGTCAGTCAGGACTTTGAATTTTATATATATAGATAATAATATTATAATGCTTGAAATGAATATGGACGCCCATAGCACCATTGTCCATTAGAGCATTGGCATGGCACGTAATGTGGTAGGTACCATGCACGATCAATTTGCACGACACTTTTCGAAAATATTTCATTAGTGGTAGATTGTAATGAAATTTTTGTTGTATGATTTAATTGATTATTGTGTTACTCGATTTAAACACCTCTTTATTTTTTTAAATCTTTTTTGAAAAGATTTATCTAAGGCTTAAATGTCGGTGACACTGGTTCTCCTACGGATCTCTTCATTTCTGATTTGATCCCGAAGAGTTGCGAAGCTGAAGTGGCAGTGGGCGGGGCACATAGTTCGGAGAACCGATGGACGTTGGGGTCCCAAAGTGCTGGAATCTCGAACCCGCACAGACGACGACGACGACATCAAGACAGTCGCAGGGAGTCGCTGGATTCAGGCGGCGCAAGACCGTGGCTTGTGGAGGACCCTAAAAGAGACCTATGTCCAGCAGTGGACGTCCATCGGTTGACGACGACGAGGACGATGACGGCTTAAATAGCGTAAAGAAGACATTATCATAAAAATAACAGTGTTTTACACAAACCACGAGATATCTTAATCTACAATGTATAGAAACAATGCTTAACCAATTACTAAGTGCGATGTATCCAGTATCTGTAACGTAGAGTCTTTCCACTCGTGAGCATATGATTTCGTGCGATCAACAAAATCGAAAGTGCAGCGAAAATAAAAGTACGGTGATGCAACGCAACACGGCAATAATTACTCTACTTTTGACGCATTATTTTTAAAGAACCCGGCTTATTTTTCTCTGTATAAAAATAAAAATGATGCCGTAAAAATACAAGATGATGCCGTGACTCAGACCACGTTGTTTGAGTTTTTTAATTCTGGCAGGAACTCCTTAATTTTCCGGGATAAAAAGTAGCCTATATCACCTCCAGTTCCTCGACTATGCTCATGCAAAAAATCACGTCAATCCGTTATGCTCTGTTACGACGTGATTGAAGGATTTATAATATGTATTAGTATATTATTGCAACTAAATAACTAGTGGCACGCCCTGAAAAGACCTCGCATCCTATGAGTTTGGATTTACCAATAAACATACAATCTAGAACCTATTTTTTATAGGTATTCGCTTGCGTAAAATAATAGTTATTTGTTATACAAGAGTGAAAAGTTGTTTTTTAACCGGAATTAGAATCCTGAGCGTCAGCGAGGGAATCAAAAGAGCACGAGGTGAAAAATCTTTTCACTCGAGTGCAACACGTAATTTTTCATCCCACCTCAGCGAGGAAATGAAATACTTCTCGCGTGATTGTTGAGGGAGAAAGCTCATTTCCGCATTTTTAACAGTTTCAGTCAATTCTGTTGGTGTCAAATTAACTTCTTCGTCACTAGAATCACTCATATAAGGTTTTTCACTTATTTTCAATCTTCTTGTTTTTAATCGAAGGGTTTAATTTTAAACAATATGATGTAAAAGAAAATGGTGCGCACAAAGCAAATTAAAAAACTACACCAAGAAGGTTACGAGTGTGAGGTTTTAACAAATTAAAAACGGTTGTATGGAAATTCGGCACCATAGAGGTAGAAGTAAATAGGTTTTAATGATGTTTTGAATTCACAAACTTCATAGACGAGTGATATTTACTAACGTGCACACGATGTTTTAAATTCAATTTACTTTATCCTCAAGAGGATAATAACGGCTTTTGCATTCAGATATTGAAGCGTAAAAATACTCTTTCAGAGATGGTGGGATGAAAATATTTATTTTACCATCTTTTACATTTGATTAATTTGTTATGTCCCAAATACTATAGCTACGAAATCATTTCATCAAGTATATCACGTTTGTCTCGTATTTCTAGGAAACTAATTTTAACGTAGGTAGACTACTAAAATTTCGAAATCGATGTAAATACATAAGTAACTATACTATTTAAACAGGATAACAGTCAAGGCAAAACCACAAATAGGAAGGAGAAAATTGTAAACTGTAGTCAAAAATACATTTATTGGTAAGGATGGTTCACAATTAATATTGTTATCCAAAATTGGCCATACAAAATTATTATTATCGACTTATGGTCTTCCTCATACGAATGGAAATTAACATGTGGCCATGTTGGAAGTAAGGAAGTGAGAGTTATTATCTTTACTCATGTGTTCATGGCAAGTATTGATGCCCTTGGCGGAAGGTCAAAAGTTTTTTTGCGGTAAACTGGTCGAACTTTAATTTAGGGAAAACACTGTTCCCCGATTACGGAATGGTAGCTTCAATCATTGCTACAATCCCCATTGTTGTGATTGGCCGAATTTATGGCATTCTTTGTGCATTGGTGCATTGGTTTCAGCCTCGTGGGCGGCTTCGGCCGTGGCTAGTTACCACCCTACCGGCAAAAGACGAACCGTCAAGCGATGTAGCGTTCCTGTACGATGCCGTGTAGAAACCGAATAGGGGCATGGGTTTAATATAACTGCCATGCCCCTAACAGGTTAGCCCGCTACCATCTTAGACTACATCGTCACTTACCATCAGGTGAGATCGCAGTCAAGGGCTAACTTGTAGTGGATAAAAAAAAAATAAAAAAAAATTGGTGAATTTTGGTCACTTATTGCCGCAATCAGAGTCACTTAATAGGCATGATGACTGATTTTGAAAAATGGTCAGATTATGTTCGGAAGTATCTACTATTTCGAAAAAATATCTTATTTCAGCAGAAAAATAAAGTTTGGTGGATAAAATTAGCATTTGAAATTTAAATTTTAAAATTCATGCCAGAACGTTCGGCAGTGTCATGGCGTCGTTGTGACGTCACAATTGTTTTTACAAATGTACTCTGTGCAGTGTGCAGTAAGCAATTGTGATTTTCAAAGCTCGAAAACAAACAATTGTGACGTCATTCGCTTCTTTGTGTTTTATTTAATATGGCGGATTGCTGTATTTTATAGTTTTATTTTATCAAAATAAATGGCAATCTCACTCGAAATAGAAAAATAAATACGTTTTTTACAATCCATGAATCCTATTTCATTAGATAAATTCATAATTTCATTGATTCTTGGTTACTGTCATCATGCCTATTATTACTTACTTAAGGAACTCCTTAAGGAAGTGAGAGTTATCTCTACTCATGTGTTCATGGCACATATTGATGCCCTTGGCGGAAGGTCAAAAGTCTTTTAGCGGTAAACTTGTCGAACTTGAATTTAGGGACAACACTGTTCCCCGATTACGGATTGACAGCTTCAATCATTGCTACAATGATCTCCATTGTTGTGATTGGCCGAATTTATGGTATTAACTATTCCTGCGAAAATGGATTTTGGTCACTTGATTATTACTTACTTATGGAACTCCTTAGTATCGATTTCACTATAACAAAATCTGTACTAAGGAGTTCCTTAAGTAGTGATTAGGCGACTGAGTGCGGTAGTAGGGAAGTGATTTTGAACTATAGCAAAAGAGAGCCTATGATTATTTACAAAACATCTTAGCCAATCAGACGTGATTGCGACCGTCACACTATAGCTGTAATTTTACCGTCATAGAACCCAGGAGTTTCGTAGTTTTTTTTTAAATAACTGATATTATAAATGCGAAAGTTTGGATGGATGATGAAATTTGGCAGATAGATTATAGTCTCGAATAAAATACTTTTTAATTTTTATCTTGGAAATTTAAAGAGTTCCCGCGGGAACCAAAAACCCTCAATCCACGCGGACGAAGCCGCGGGCATCAGCTAGTGATTTATATTAAGTAATACTGCATGTTATTGTGGTATGTACTTATTTACTTTACAGACACCTACGCCTCAAAGTAACAAACTCAAGAATCGAGAACAGACACAAAAGTTGCTTTCCAATTAAAACAAATAAAAATAACCTATCAATTGCATAATACTGAAACGTGACGGCTTCCGAAGAAACAGAAAAAAGGATGACTTAAATCAATATCAAAGCCAATCAGGGTAATTGCGCATTGCATTCACTATGGTCGCAATCATTGCAATCAGCTCAATTAATGTTTGAACTCTTTTTAAAACTGGGAAATGCCCGGACTAAGCTCCAACTTTAGCTTAGAACACAGCTTTAGGGCATATTTTAAAAGCTTTAATAATAGCTTTACCTTTAGTTTCCCTTAAACGAGCAAGTATTAATTATACATATACTTAGATACTGAAATATACACAGATGTTTATACTAATCTGTTATGCTTATGATAACAGAAATATTAAAATATTCTCACAGATTTTCTTCTTTCAAAAGCATTTCATTTTGAAGGAATGCCTTTTCCGATTTCCGTAGGAATTTCGCTAAGTATTTTTTATATTCGGTAGTCAATCGGTGAAGAAAGATAAGTGACTTGTAAAAAAACTCCCTCGGATGAGATGTAAATCAGAAGGAAAATAAGGAAAAGATGTCTCAATGGTTTCTATAATAAATTGTAATCTTAACAACTTGTAGAGCCAGTTGAAAATGCAATAATTGCATAGTGCAATAAATACCCTAGTTCGTTAACTCTTTCACTGTGAGAACAACTTACACTGTAAACGGACAATTTCTCTCTGTGTTATTTATGAATTGAAAGTAAAAGTATTTCCTCTAGTTAAAGTTACTATACTTGATTGTTAACTAGAAGTTAATGTAAATCAAATGTTATTATTCAATGTTTTTTTTACGCCATTACAAGTAAGACCTTGACTGCAATCTCACCTGATGGTAAGTGATGATACAGTCTAAGATGGTAGCGAGTTTGTAATATTAGTATGAATATAGATTTTCTGCTTTACGGGGATTTTCTCAGTTTGTCTTCTATTCTTTTGCCGCATGGATAAACCACTCAATTTTTAACATTTAATAAAAGCTTTCGCTTTACGTCGTTACAGGACTTCCTATTTTTTAAACCGCGGTTGATTGCCTCATGATGACAGGGCTGCCTCATTCTTTTTTGCGCAGAGAATCAGCCTGGCTATTCAACTCGGAAACACAGCCAGTATTGTTGCCACTACAATCAACGGGTATTATTTGTACGGTAATTTGGTAAGGATAACTTTAAATTTTATTGTAAGTTTTTTAATAATTTTATTACGATACGGAAAATGGAAACGCAACCGTATCTTCAGTTCTATAGAGAAAAAGAAACAATAGATATTATACACGCCATGGAATTCAACAAAACAGACCCGGATTCAACTGTTTTTATCATACAAGTTGTAAGAATAAGATTTTTGTCCGACGTGAATCAGTATATGCAAATACGCACGAAACAAAGGCCTTTTGCTAAAAGGTGCGAAGAAAAACACTGAGCAGGCTGTTAGTAATTATTGCAACACTGGCTAAATACGGAATATGGAAACACATATATGCTTGCATTCATTCATCTGCGAGCAAAATGCTACGTACCTTATAGCTTCAGTAATATCACTCGAAAACGCCGGTACATAAGGTAGGTAGAGTGTTAAGGAGATACTATGTGTGCGTGTGTTTTTCCATGGGATGCAAACTTTGTATGCAGCTCGTCAAAATCCCAGGTCAAAATCAGATTTTTTTATCCATTACAAGTTAGCCCAGCGATCTGACCTGATGGTAAGTGACGATTCAGTCAGATGTTAGCGGGCTAATCTGTTAGGGAAATGGCTCTTAAATTAAAGCCATACCATACGTACCCCTACTCGGTTTCTACACGGCATTGTACCGGAACGCTAATTCGCTTGGCGGCACGTCTTTGCCGGTAGAGTGGTCATCCACGGCCGAATCCTCCTACCAGGCCAGACCAGGGAAAATTCTGAACAGTTGAACAGATGGGCCGTTAAAACTTAGCAGACAGACAGACGGACAAACAAGAAAAAATAAATTAAAATAATGCTGAGATTCAATCTCTTTGACCTTTCTCGTGGTTATAAATCTGAGGTGCAATCATGTAAGGATTGCCGATCAAATCGTCTAAGTTCGGCTTCATCGGCGTATAAGAATGGATACACGAAATTGAGCTCTAATTCAATGCTGTTATTGTTTATTTTACTTTGAAGCCGAACTTTTACGATTTGATCGGTAAACGTAACCTTACATGATTGCGCCTCAAGTACAAAGGTTAGTATCAAATCCATGAGATATCAAATGGTTATTAAAAACGAAAGCTTCTAATATTTGATTACACGTGCCAAAATAGTTACGTATAAGATTAGAATTTATGGTTATCAGAAAAAATAACCTATTGCCTATTTTCATTCAAAATATTTTTGAATTAATTTTAACAATGACCAGATGATACCGCGATTACCGACAATTATTATGACTCATAATTTATGAGAGAGATCAACTACTTACGTCTTCGTGGATTAATTTTTTTTTTATATACCCGCGGATCCTTTTTATTTTGCGGGATGTCCTTTCCCGGAATGAAAGATGCAACCCGGGAAACATCTACTGAACTAGTACGTCTCTGTACCAAGCATCAAATCGGTTGAAAAGATGAGCCGTAAAAGCGTAGTTAGCAGAAAGACAGACATACATTCGCATTTATAATATTAAGTCTGGATTTTGATTTTCGCGGACAGGGAATATTAAAACATAACCCGTTAAGTTAAAACTCAATTTAGTATCTGGCGTACTCAGAGTCGCTTATTTATTACTATATGGAACCCTTTAGTGGTAAACACTATAGATTTCAGTACAAAATCACTAAGGAAGGATCTCCAATTACTGGGAACTGCGGCAGTAGGTATCTAAGTATACGTACTTAATCGTTCATCCGTAGTGGAATCTTTATTAGAGTAGACAGTAGCTTCGACAAGCATAAAAATAACAATGAAACAATCGAATACATGACAAAGACAATGGGTTTCATTTCACGGACATCATTATAATTAAGATACTCTTTAGTAGAGTAAATAAACAGTCTATTTCGTGTATTTTTCATACTACGTGATATTGGCAAGATAATTTATATTTTGCGCCCAGTTAGCAAATACGTTATTTAAATTAATGAATAGTAAGGAAATACTTTGATAACATAATCGGAGAACATTTTAAGAAATGAACGTTGCGTGTAAGATGATGTGTATGTTAATTTTGCAACTTAAATATGGAGTCGTAGTGCCAAAAAAGTACGAGATATTTCACCGCGGTTAATTGCCTCTTCTGGTGACAGAAGGGCTGGCTCATTTTTTGCGCAAGGGATCAGCCTGGCTGTCCAGCGCGGAAATGCAGCCAGCATTCTTGCCACCATTCCACGCGGGCATGATTTATATAGTAATTAGGTTAGGCTAAGTATCATTAAGTTCTATATTTGTTTTATTTTACAATAATAAACAATATAGGTATACGCTCTGTAAAAAAAACTCAAATATTGTTAGTACTATTTTTATATGCTATGAAATAAACCACTTCAAGCTATGACTTAGCAATACTAGTTGGTAAATCGATGACTTCAAGTATTACAGTTCTTGATCCAAGAGACGGCGATAATATGCTACTTTTTATCCTGGAAAATCAGTTTATATGGGTTTTTAAACACCTAAATCTAAGCCGACTAAGTTGCGGGCATCATCTAGTTGTAGCATAGACCTACCGGCTGACCGATACCTAATATCTCGCTCTCAAGAGTTTCAAGCTTTGTCAATTTAATTTAAGGGAATTGGGAACAGCTAGAGCAAAACCGTTTTGCATCGCATGCCCGTTTGAATAAAATAAATGCCTACCTTCTTATCCTCCGGAAATCACTAAAAGTATTTCTCAATCTAAGGGACGAGATTTCATTTGGATAAATAAGCAAAACTGGAATTTCTGTAAAAAAATGTTATAGCTCACGCAGGTAATTATTTTCTTTAAATATAATATTATGTATTGTATAGGTCACATAATATTAAATTTCTTTTACGTTTTTACTAAGACTTGTAAAGTTTGGTTTTTTTTTTACTTGGGAGTCACAGGACAGGTACATAAATTAAGGCTATGAGTAAATCAAAGGTATTTATGGTGGTTATTATTGCAACGATTCCATCAGTTTCGTTATTTACAGGGTTTACGTGTGTATGAATCCTACTCATTTGCAATGGCCCGCCCTTTCGTAGTTTGCGTTTAGAGGTTTGCATCAAAGTATGTAGGTATTCTCAAGGCAAGCTGGCCTCCTAATGTGAAGGTGACTTGATACCTATTTATTAATTCTCATTGCAAGTTTGTCATAGACTAATGAAATAGATATATCTATATTTATTAGGCAATAGTGTAGCAAGATTAAGGAATTGCACCAAGATGGTCTGTGAGGAATTGCCTAGACTATGAAAGCTGCTGAAGATTCATCCAGAGAATGATTAGCAAAGTATTAGCCTCCAAAATTGCACGTGCACAGCATGAGATGATGGTGCTGAAAACTTTGTCATCTTTGTGAAGCTGGGAAGTTCTTATGATCACAACTTACCGCATTCAAGACAAGCAAAAGACAGTTAAATTAATAAAATATCTTCTCTTTTGGTTCGTCTCAAATAAATTATTACATCTTTCTTTCATAATGAGAGTATAGGTACGTGCGCAGGCAGTAAGTGGTAAAAGGTACTTTAGAATTATATATTTGTTTATGTTATAGATAGAATGTTAACACCCAGTGCTTGAATTACGTAACCTATACGGTTAATCTATATACCTATGTAGGTATATAAAATTCAAAGCCCTGACTGACTGAGTGACTGACTGACTTATATATCAACGCACAGCCTAAACCGCTGGTCCTAGAGACATGAAATTTGGAGAGTGTGTTCTTTGTGAAGACTAGGTATCCACTAAGAAAGGGTGTTTCGAAATTCCACCCTCAATGGGGTTAAATAGGGGTTGAAAGTTTGTATGAAAGTCCGTCATTTTTCAAGCTGCTATAGCCATGAAACTTGGTATTTGGGCTTCCGCTAATGATGAAATACGGATTTTATAGTTTTTGAAATTTCTATCCCCAAGGACGTCAAATAGAGAGTTTGTCCTTCAATCACGCCGCAACAGAGCAACGGATCGACGAGATTTTTTACATGGGTATAGTTGGGTACTTGGAGAGTGACACAGGCTTCTTTTTAGCCCGGTAAATTAAAGCGTGCCTGTGGGAATTAAAAAACTTAAGCCATGCGAACGAAGTCGCGGGCGTCCGTTAGTTTAATATTTTGTTAATCTACTAATTTTACATAGGTACATGCGATCAACCGTAATACATATTTTAATTTTAATGAATTCACGGCATTTTTTTTTAATTCGTCGTGAATCGTTAACGCCACGTTACGCATTGATAACGTAATGCTATTATTATTAAAATAATGTGTGGAAAAAATGACATTGAAATGCAGTCTTTTGTTATCAGAACTTCTTTATGGTTGATGAAGTCAACTAAGATGAAAGAGTGGGAATTAATTATTTATTTCTTTGATTTATTTAAAGGGCTAGGTTATTTGAAGATTTTATGTAGGAGGATAGATCCTCCTAAGCAAACAGCGGGGGGATATTTTTTTTTAAATCTTTATTTTTAGAGATTATTCGCTTAGCGAATATGCCTCTCTGTAGAATAACATAATTAATAATTAAATATACAATAATATAAATACCTTATCCACTAATCATAATATTATATGGTACACAGCAAAAATGGCCAGGATTGCCATCGAAACTCGAGATATTATTCTCTTTTTTCGATGCCAATCCTAACCATCCGCAACACTTTCGCTGCTTTGGCTGAAAGCGGGTAAGCCAACACAGTGTTGAATAAACCGACAGCGTACGAGTTTACGGAATCCCTAAAAATTCTCCTTCTAAAGTCTTCGTTTCGGGCACATTCCATTAAGATATGGACCACATCCTCTGGCACATTGCAGACACTATACAGTTGGGTGAATTTGTTTTTTTTTTTTCATAATGTAGGGGGGATAAATCGGAATTAATTAGTTCAATCTGTCCAGGGCGTCGGTAACAGGGGGACAGATCGAACTATTTATTAATATCTGTCCCCCTGAGAAACAGATGAGGGGGGCAGATCGGAATAATTCATATTGTAGCTAAGCAAGAAACGCATTTCAAGTATCTACCCAATGTGTGGAGAGCTGGATAGCACTAAAATTAACTCCTCAAGGTTGATCTGTTGCTAAATATCAAAAGAACGGCTTCTATAAACAAATAGATTAGAAATTAAGAATAGACTGTGAAATACCTAAGTCCGTATTAACTATTAATAAATCGGCATCAGATAAGATCAAGTATCGGATAATCTATGGTAAAAAGTGGTCTTAGGTAGCTATATGATTGACCAAAACTCGAGAATCTCTTAGCAGACCTCCTAAGGGCCCTAAATGTACCCATCTGTCACGGCCCATCTGTTCAACCGATTTTGATGAAATTTGGCACAGGGATAGTTCTTATCTAGGGGAAGGACATAGGCTAGGCTTTTTATCCCGGAAAATTCAAGAGTTCCCACGAATAAAAATAAACTTAATCCACGCGGACGAAGTCGCGGGCATCACCTAGTAATGTAGTAACTAGTAGTTACTTAATATAATATGCAGTACTTCAACTAACTATTTTAGTAGTAACAGTTTCTCAATTTATTAACTTTATATACCTACTAAGTAATTTTACAAAAGGCTGTTCAAGCCCACATTTAAACCCACTTAATAATTCCAATTAACCTATAACCCAAGTAATTAATTATACGCATCTAAACCAATTTTTCAAAACATTTTGACACCCGCCTACAGTTAACCTAAGCCTACACAGGATCAGTTAAATGTTGCTGTTTCTATTTTGTTACAAGGCTGTTGAGTATGTTTATGGTGATACATGATATATTGCTGCGAAATAACTCATTTTTAAAGATTTCATCGAAATAATAAAGTTAGCACAGCTATTAATTAAATTAACATAAGAATATGAGATGCTTGCTTGTGCCTTATTAAAAAAACTTCAACAAAAAAAACTTAAAAAAAACTTCATGGATGGTACGTTACGTTAGCTTTTTTTTTGAAGTCATTCAGGAATCAGGATATACCTACATAGAGCCTCGAGAACTTCTAATGATAAAATTTTGTGACCACAACATATTTATTTGCTTACCTAAATTAAAAAAAAATGTTATATTAGGTAAATATTTAAACTAGCTTATATCTATTATTAGTCCGCGTGGTTTTTTGTATGGGAAAATCAAGTGAAAATGTTTTTTATTTTATTTTATTTTTCCGTCAATTTTCTTATGTTTTTAATAGTTATAGTTATACAAAAAATCAAAAACCATGAAAATCGGTCCAGCCGTTCTATGTATAGAGTGTTCGAACAAACCCGATTTTGTTTTATATATTAAAGATTTAAGTATAAAAATTATGTTTACGGCACAAGAACTTAAAAATTACAATAACTGGAGAAATTACAACAAAAACGAAATTACAACCTTAGAAGTAACATCCGGTTTACAAATTATTTGATGAATATGCAGTCGTTGAGGGCGCAACGAAAAATTAACTACACACCAGCGTACTAAGGTTCAAAATATATTTTTGCTATGGATGTTCCAATACTAATTGCAACAAAATTTCACGTCTCATTACCTACCAAATAATACGAAGGCATTAATTTTTGTAAAACACTGGCTTCCTTTAGCACAGAAAATCCTTTAAAAGTAGTGGCAAGAGCATATCCTATTTTATATGGGAATGTGTGTCTATCGGTCTGTCTGTCTGTCTGTCTGCTACGCTTTAGCGGCCCATTTTTTCAACATATTTTGATGACATTTGGTTGTGTTCCGGGGAAGGACACGAGCTGCTTTTTATCCCAGAAAATTGAAGAGTTCCCGAGGAAATTAAAAACAAAACTGAGACCACATTCGAAGTCGCTGGCATCATCTAGTAATATAGGTACCATATACTTGAGTAGAGAATACTGTCTCACATTATGTAATTTTTATTTCCTTATAATATAAGTATATTATCCAGTAAATGATATTATGAGAAGACTTGAAATTATATACAAAATATTCAAATGCATATTATTTATACATAATATGTCACCGCAAAATTATAAAAACCACTAGATTGTAATCTAACGCTTTTTATCGCTTACAATTTAACGCATTATTTTTCGGTAGATTATAATCTGTTAGGTATATTAAACCGATATAACCTGATTATTTATGTCGAACCCTAACCCAACCCACAAGAAAGAGACAAGAAAACGTAAATACAATGAATATTTAAAAAGTTGACACTCAGATCATTGAACGGTTCACAATCTGTCGACAGTTTACATTATATCGAGATAAAAAGCGTTACATTGCAATCTGACGGTTTTCACAATCTTACGGTGACATATACAACGCATAGTTTATGCAAAGTTATACGTGCAGTAGCTGTTAGCATGATTTTGCATATAATCAGTCCAAAGAATAATATTATAAAATCGGACCATAAATGACGACAAAGATGCTACACTACGAGTACATTTGCACTAATTATACTTTAAGAATCCTCCTTTCAATAATCAAATACCTCACTTTGCATACCAATGGTTCTACACATAATACATACAAAGCCTTTTAAGAATATTAATCTACGCTCATAATATCTTTAAATTCGTATTATGAATAAAACATGGTGTTATTATTTAGTGCATTAAGATTTTTTTTACCAATATCATTGACAGGGCAGTGGAATATAATAATTACACTACAATAATTAATGTATACCAAGAAAAAAATTACCTATGCCATCCAATATGTGTTTAAAAGTTATTTAATCAAATCAATCATCAATCAAATAAATATTATAAATGCGAAAGTTTGGATGGATGGATGTATGGATGGATGTTTGTTACTCAATCACGCCCCAACGGCTGAACGGATCTGGCTGAAATTTGGCACGGAGATAGATTATAGTCTGGAATAGCACATAGGGCTACTTTTTATCCCGGAAAATCAAGGAGTTCCCGCGGGAACAAAAAAACCTCAAACCACGCAGACGAAGTCGCGGGCATTCGCTAGTTAATAATATTTTGTGAGTAATAAACATAGACATAGTTATTTTGTAATTAGTATAAAATCTTGATTATAGTAAGTGTGAAAAAACTTTTAGTTTTTATATATTGTAATACTATTTAGATATTGTATTTCCGTATCGATTATTTTCAACCGACTTCAAAAAAAGGAGGAGGTTCTCAATTCGACTGTTTTATTTAAATGTTTGTTACCTCTGAACTTTTGACTGGGTGGACCGATTTGGATGATTCTTTTTTTTTTGAAAGGGCATACTTCCCAAGTGGTCCCATATAAATTTTATCAAAATCGCTCGAGCGGTTTTTAAAATATCAACAATAAAATAAGTACTTTGTATAGCGTGTGCTTGTTGTTGTAAAGTTGGTGCGGGAGTTTGAAGTCGGTTGTTTAAAAAGATTTTTTTTATATTATAATTTATATAATTATGTATTATATAAATTAAGTAATTAAAAGTAAAAGTGACAATATTATTATTAATGAGGCTAACCAAAAAAATAAAACAGTATACATCTGAAGGTAAAGAATAATATAATCTGTATACTACGTGATACATAATTAATAAACGGCTTTAAAGAAATCTCGATTACATATTGTAGTTTGATTATAGATTATACAATCGTCTACTTTCTGTTATACATGTACATAATCTATACTCAGCAAATTATATTTAAATACAATTCTCGTTATACAAATAATCATTAGTCTAACCAGAAATATAATATTCTTATGTAAAATGTCATCTACTTTTGAAAATGAAATTTTCGAAGGACGTAAACATTTTTTTTTGTTTTTAACTTTTAACCGATTTCCAAACAAGTGAATATAATAAAAATTATTACAAAATACGACTGCTCTGCCGTAGCCCGTCACCCGGAATAAGCCAGCTCATGTATCGAAATAAGTTCAGGCGTATAGAAGTTATGGTGGAATATACAAACTCACATACATACATACATACATACATACATACATACATACATACATACATACATACATACATACATACATACATACATACATACATACATACATACATACATACATACATGAACCTTGAAAACAATAAACTCCTTATTTCAGGCAGTCGTATAAAAAGGAGGAGGTTCTCAATTCGGCGCGTATGCTTTTTTTAATGTTTTACAATATACCTAGGCTGCAATCAGACTTGCTTGCAAGTAAGTGGTGATGTAGCATTAGGTGGAGGCTGGAGCGCGCTTGCCTAGAAGATGCAAAGAACAATGGCGAAGTTCCATACATCAATTGTATTGAGAAAAAAAATTAATGTACACGTGTGAAAAAAAAATATTTAGTTAAGCGTCGAATACGAAGCTCTCAGAAGCAAGAATTTTTTTTTAATGAACCTAGAAAAAAAAGATATTTCGTTTTAAAGATCTGTAGGTTATGTGATATTGTCACTTTTAAAAATGTCAAAACCAGAGACAATGGTCAAAACTCCGTTAAAACAGCAGGGCGACCGCGTATCTTTTGCATCAATCATTGATACATCGCATTCACCTCCGATTGGTTAACACTCTTCCACTATTGGACGAAATCCATTGACGCAGCAAGAATACCATAAATTCAGCCAATCGGAGGTGATTGCGATGTATCAATGATTGATGCAAAAGATACGCGGTCGCCCTGCTGATCACAGGATGATCAGAGATCTATGTACTTTTTACATTAGATCTTTTTACTTTTTATTCTGAGTGTAGTCTTTAGGAAAACCACGATTTATATTGTACCAGACGATCGTGACTTTGTCGCCGTGTATTTAGCCATATAACCACAGAGCAGACCACATTTATATGTGGTATGTGGTTCTAAGGTTATCCATAGAACCACAGACCCATATAACATTAATTGGCATAAACACAGACCATCAGCATCAGTGCTGCCATAATATTCTTTCATTTATTACCATTCTGTTCGAGATTATTAGATAAAATAAAAAATAAAATGCTCTGAAATAACAGAAAATCCACTAAAAATGGGCTATCTCATTGTTTAGGCAAACATCAATCAGATAAAATAACTACAATTTTTAAAACGATACAAAATAATCTACCAATTTAGATTTATTCTAGCTACTAGGTAGATTATATATAAAATGGTAACACTAAACTAAGAGACGGAAACTAAATAATCAAAAAAGATTCCCTAAATATTTTATTTTTTTACCTAGCTTTAATTAATTAAGGTGAAAACTTGATAAAATATAAAAAAATAAGCAAATTCCTTTCGACTTTACCTTACTTGTGTACAATCAAGATGTGATCTGTACTAATTTCGCCATTGCCCTTTAAATGTATAATTTGAAAACAAATTCCGTCATCTGTTTCTCTTAACGCAAATAAACTTTTGCTTGTTCTTAATTAATATAACGAATAACTAGCTTTTATCTGATTGTGCAGAAGAAATGATGTAGGTAAAAGTAGGTACGTGATCTTATTAGTGTAGAAAGTTAGATATTTTCACTAATGATACTTCAAAAGTTCAAGTTAACAAAAATAACAAGGTCTCGAATATACAGAGCTACGTCTCTCTTGACTGTTTCCGCGAAAAGATCCAAAATATGACCTTTAAAACATGGGCACCAGCCACCATCTTAGCGAAATCCCATACATACATCATACATAAACATAAAAGTTAAATGACCTCTAAAACTTTTATGGAAATAAAAGGACCGAATTCGTGTAACACCTTGCTTATCTCAGTCTGCCATCTATACTTGACATGCTAAATAAATACTTTTAAATGCCAATGATCCCAATTCTTTATGAACGTTTTGTGTTACTTTAATGCGTTTTGGTTGTTGTTTGAATCTGTACAAGTTATTGTACTTAGGTCGAAATATTAAGTAAGTAGGTACATTAGATTAATTTACTTACACCTTATTGTGGTGGAATAGGGGAACTTTTATTCTTACACTAGCTGATGCCCGCGACTTTGTACGCGTGGATTGAGGTTTTTGTTTCCCGCGGGAACTCTTTAAATTTTCCGGAATAAAAAGTAGCCTGTGTGCTATTCCAGACAATAATCTATCTCTGTGCCAAATTTCATCCAGATCCGTTCAGCCGTTGGGGGCTGGGGCGTGATTGAGTAACAAACATCCCTACATCCATACATCCATCCATCCAAACTTTCGCATTTATAATATTTGATGATCACCTCGGACATACACTAATAATTTTATTTTCATCCCACCATCTCGGAAAGAGTATTTTTACGCTTCGATATCTGAATGCAAAAGCCGTTATTATCCTCTTGAGGATAAAGTAAATTGAATTTAGAACATCGTGTGCACGTTAGTAAATATCACTCATCTATGAAGTTTGTGAATTCAAAACATCATTAAAACCTATTTACTTCTACCTCTATGGTGCCGAATTTCCATACAACCGTTTTTAATTTGTTAAAAACTCACACTCGTAACCTTCTTGGTGTACTTTTTTAATTTGCTTTGTGGGCACCATCTTCTTTCACGTCATATTGTTTAAAATTAAGACCTTCGATTAAAAACAAGAAAATTGAAAATAAGTGCAAAACCTAAAATGAGTGATTCTAGTGACGAAGAAGTTAATTTGACGCCAACAGAATTGACTGAAACTGTTAAAAATGCGGAAATGAGCTTTCTCCCTCAACAATCACGCGAGAAGTATTTTATTTCCTCGCTGAGGTGGGATGAAAAGTTACGTGTTGCACTCGAGTGAAAAGATTTTTCACCTCGTGCTCTTTTGATTCCCTCGCTGACGCTCAGGATTCTAATTTTTGAACCACACGCTGCGCTCGTGATTCAATTTTAGAATCCTTCGCTTGCTCGGTCATCAAAATTGAGCACGCGGTTAAAAAACAACTTTTCACTCTTGTATAACAAATAACTATTTTTAATTTTTCACATAAATAAATGAATTTCAATTCATTTACTTATTTATTTTGGAAAATTTTGTATACGAATTGAGTAATAGACCATTCATAGTAGTAAAAGTAATAGATAGTAGATACTGATATTATAAACGCGAAAGTGTGTCTGTTTATCTATCTGTACGCTTTCCAGCACCTTTTCAACCGCAAATTTGATGAAATTTGGTACAGAGATAGGTTGAATCCCTGTACCAAACACAGACATAATATGCTATTTTTATCCCGGAAAATTACTCCTTCTTACCTCCTCCTTATCTAAACGGCGAGTAAAACCGCAACGATTGTACAACAGTTCCGGTCATTCGGTTCCGCAAATACAAATGTGAAAGTTTTGCATCGCACGCATACGAAAACTTATTAAAAACGTTCCCTATACACGCCTCCTTTAATAAGGTTTTAATTGAATTGAATTTAACTAAAGCAAATGCCTAATATTGATAACTGTACCTATTAGCAGTTCAGCAATGCAGAAGTTTGTAAAATGAAAAGATACGCGCCGAATTGAGAACCTCCTCCTTTTTTGGAAGTCGGTTAAAAATGTAAATAGTTACTCGTATTATAAAATATCGTATTATATATATGTATTTTGTAATCTTCATCGTTACATAAAAATTCTTTTCAAAAAACCGACTTCCAAAGCCACTGTAAAGTAAAAAATAATTTTGATTTCTACACACTATGCTGAAGTCGGGCGAGCCTGACGCGTCAACTTTGCCTATCTTTGATAGACTCGCCCGACTTCAACATAGTGTGTAGAAATCAAAATTATTTTTTACTTTACAGTGGCTTTGGAAGTCGGTTTTTTGAAAAGAATTTCTATTTTTAACTTTTTAGTGTACCTACTCTTAATCCAGTACCCTGCAGCATCAGAGTTGAGGAGTTGGGACTTGGGTTTAAGTATAAAGTCGTTGCTTGACACCTACAAATTCACCATAAAAAAATCCTAAATCGCTATTTTTAAGGAGTTCTGTACCCTGCAGCATCAGGGTTGAGGATTTGGGACTTGTATGATAGGATAGGATTATACTAGGATTTGTACTTTGAGTTGTATCGTATACACGTGACTTGATACCTACTATATGAATTCACCATCAAAATTTCCTAACTCACTAGTTTTGATGATTTCATGTAGTACGGTACACCTACAGCACCAGGATTGAGGATTTGGAGTCAGAATTTTTTATGGGACCACTTTTTGAGCTTCCTCTAACCAATGAAAAAAAAATTGTTCAAATCGGTTTAGAAACCACGGAGATATGCACCGACATACATTAAAAAAAAAAAAAAAAAAGATACGCGCCGAATTGAGAACTTCCTCCTTTTTTGGAAGTCGGTTAAAAATATAAATTCAAATAGTTTACTAGGTTACATTCTTTAAAAAACCTTACAACATTTCACGTTAAGTATATTTTTTTAGTCACTTCGAAATAATACATGATTTAATGAACCATAAATAAATAAAAGCTAAATTATATGCGAACTGCCTCGTTGGTCTAGTGAACTCTAGTGGTTAGCATAGTCGACTGCGGATCACGAGGTCCTGGGTTCGATTCCCGGTCGGGCATAAAAGTTAGGTATTGGGTTTTTCAATTAAGAAATTCTCAGTGCCAGCCCGGAGTTGGAAGTTGGCGGTGTTTCACCCCCGTATCTCGGAGAGCACGTATAGCCGTCGGTCCCGGTGATTATCATTAACGCCCGCGCCGTTAAAGCCCGTAAATTCCCGCTCTCCTATTAGAGTGGAGGCCTGTGCCCAACAGTGGGACGTTAATAGGCTGTAGTGATGTATATGCTGTTTGTTTTGTAAATATAAATTATATATATCTTTTGAATTATTAATATCAATTATTTCAAAAGAATGGAAATTCACGTGAGACCTTGGCATAGTAGTTATTAATTAATAAAAAGTAAAGACTGCGCATTGCAGTTTAAATGTTGTAGGTATTTAAAATGCTATCATTTCCATTTGACCAATTTTTTTACTTTTGGAGTTTATCTTACGTGGATATTTATGAAGTAGTATTTATGAAGGGAGTAAAATGTAACTTTCACCTTATGTTTCCATGGTAACACTTGTTTATGTTTTCATGACAGTAATGTATTTTGATAAATATAAATTATATAAATAAATGAATCAAGCATGCTTTCAGAATATAAAAATGCGCTCATTTACCCTCATTTACTAATCTTAATCTATATATTGTATAATCGTTCGTAAAGAGTAAATTCCAGTCGTGCGTTGGAGTTGACACATACATTTTTTTCTAACTTTAAATGATTAAAAGTATACTCGTAAGATTATGGTCTACAATAAGCAAAGTTTCTGTAGATTTGTAGATTTTTTTCAGAAGTTGGGAAAGTTAGCACTTTAGTTAGCTTTATGTATAATATAAAATATACAGTATATGTTATGTATGTTTGTCAGTTAATTTATACAGTTGCGCTATGCCCATATCGAGTAGATACTTAAATGATTTATGCGCATTGCGTACTGAAAAAGATATCAACGCCAGCGCATGCTGTTACCTAATGTTAGAACTTTTTATACTACCATGACAACCTTCTTTGACAAATTCAAAGAGCAATATCCCAATCACAAGACGGTAGATACTCATTCCAGTAGTAGAAATTCCTTTTAGGGTTCAGTAACAAGAACGATAATTTTTCATCGTATGTATATTAAGAAGAATATATGTATTATATCGACCGTTTTTAGTAAATATGTCTTTAAAAAAATTATACATAATATGTGTACATAATGAACCTAAATAAGCAAAATAAATGTCAAAATGCTATTCAGTTAAAATCAAGACGAATAAATTAAAAACAACCGGCCAAGTGCGAGTCGGACTCGAGCACCGAGGGTTCCGTACAAAACTGTAGTACCTAAGTTAAAAATTATTAAAAATATTTTTATTAAATGATGTAACTAAAAATTTATGCTTTTCGCAATTTTTTCTTATTCTGTGCTATAAGACGTTGCTTCGTACCAAATTTCAAGATTCTGAGTTCACGGGAAGTACCCTGTAGGTTTTGATTCCCTTGCGAGTGTCGTTTATGTCGAAAATTTGCAGCATAAACGGCTTTATCTTTTGATTGCGTTGGCTTAGAAGTTTGATTTTTTCACAGTCCCAAGGGACAGTAGACCTGAATATTTGATATGAATTTCAGTTTGATACCTCCATGCGTTCCTGAGAAAAAGGGTCTTGACAGACGGACGGACAAGAAAGTGATCCTATAAGGGTTCTGTTTTTTCCTTTTGAGGTACGGAATCCTAAAAATGACTCTTTCCGAAAATCTCATCTTCCTGCACAATATATCTTATTCTTACATAATATGTTACGAATATTATGTAAGAGATAAATTAATAATGTATATATTAATGTACGTATATTAAGACGAGTATAATAAATCGACCGTTTTTTAGGTAAATAGGTCTGAGTGTGAATATTTGAAAGTTAAAATATATTTATGAATATTTGAAATTGGAACAAATATTATTATACCTATATTATATAAAAATTCTAAACATACCTACCTAACTAGATAAAAAACGTAATCATACATAATTAAACGAAAAGAAAAGTATATCATACCAGTAAATGCACTATGCTTTATATTTTAAAACTCAATTTCCTTTTCCTATTTTAATTTTATATCATCATTTTTACTTATATATTACTACTATATTTTCGCAATATTATTGTTGTGTTGCTTAAAAACACTAAATATTTTTATTCCATCCTCCACCTGTATTCACGAAAATCCGAACTCTTTAATTTTCCGGGATAAAAAGTAGCCTATATCCTTCCCCAGGATACAATCTACCTTTGTACCAAATTTCATCAAAATCGGTTTAGCAGATGGGCCGTGAAAGCGTAGCAGACAGACAGACAGACAGACAGACAGGAGGACAGACAGACAGAGTGACAGACACACTTTCGCATTTATAATATTAGTATGGATTTATAAATAATAAACAGGCGTTCTTGTATCTAGTTAAGTAACAATGATTTCTAATGATATCGATCTTAAAATGTAACAAACTTACTGTGTGAAAAACAACGAAAGAAATAAAAACTTTTTCTACCACCCATACCTATACGTAACATTCGCACGCAACCTGCGATCCGGCATTTATCTTATTAACAATTTAAACTAGATTATTTTATATATTTTCACTCACCGTTAATGTCGACAGTGAAATGCGGAAAAATCCGTATATAAATATATATTTTTTTAATTTTCAACACTCCGCGACACTACAGTCTTGGGATTCACTGTGCGGGAAGTTCGATAGGTATTTGAATTTATTTCGGCAGTTTGCGGGGATCTGGCGCGTGCAGTCGCGTTCCGATTGAAACGACGACTGATCGGTTGAAGTGTTCGTAACTTCGTACTTTGCGCATCGGTCAACGTAGGTCGCGACTGTACCCCGATCATTGACGTTCTTAATTTGAAAATATCAAGTATCACCCTTTCCATTACCCAATACGTTCCAAGACTTCAGATATTTAGCAGTTGATAAGCCGCAATGTAAAGAAAAAATTGATTAGCTTCTATCAAATACGATGCTCGCAACGATTGCAATCCGAGTCACGGTTGGTGCGCTGATCGCCGCTAAATTTCTTCAGGGAAATATTAGAGTATTATGTATAAAAATTATTTCCAAAAAACCGACTTCCAAAGCCACTGTAAAATATAAAATAATTTTGATTTCTACACACAATGTTGAAGTCGGGCGGTTACTACAAGAATAAACAAAGTTGACGCATCAGGCTCACTCGACTTCAACATAGTGTGTAGAAATCAAAATATTTTTTTATTTAGTAGTTAAACATTTTAAAAGTGAATCAAAACTAGCATTAACGTTGGAAGTAAATCGAGTTGTCTGTTCGGCGTAAATAGCGTCCCTATGTAAATAAAAATGTTTATAATGAACCACATTTCGACATACATGAAAGTGTATCATGATTCGTGATTCGTGAATACATGACCTTGCTTCTGTCTGTTGAGTAAGATCGAAGGCGTATTACAGAAATTAGCAACAATCTTCATACAGACCGATCTATTATTTACATAGTACCTTCCTTATTATAGAGTTACTATCTGATGCCCGCGACTTCGTCCGCTTGGAATAATTTTTTTTTTTAAATCCCACGGGAACTCCTAGCCAATGTCACTCTCCAGGTTCTCAACAATACCCCTGCAAAAAATCACGTTGATCCGTTGCTCTGTTGCGGCGTGATTGAAGGACAAACAAAGAAACCATTAAACCAACAAACAAACACACTTTTATAATACACTCGCATTTATAATATTAGTATGATAACGGCACTATAAATAATTGGCGTGTACGTAAGTATTAGGGTTGCCAACATTTCTTCAGCGAAATATAGAATTTTTCAGACAATATAGGACACTTCAAAAACAAATAGTATTTTATGGAAAACGCAAAAAGCAGACGAATATTATTACGAACGAGACGAAATAAACTTATTTATAGGGTTCCGTACCTCAAAAGGAAAAAACGGAAACCTTATAGGATCACTTCGTTGTCCGTCCGTCTGTGTGTCAAGACCCTTTTTCTCAGGAACGTATGGAGGTATCAAGCTGAAATTCATATCAAATACTCAGGTCTACGGTCCCTTGGAGCTGTGAAAAAATCAAACTTCAAAGCCAACACAATCAAAAGATACAGCCGTTTATGCTGCAAATTTTCGAATTTTCTTGCACTCGCAAGGGAATCATATACCTACAACTACATAAAGGAGATCGGCGAAGTATGACCCAGCTAATTTAAAAACCATTCAGATTCAGAAATCATTTAATATTTTTTAATATATTTCAAAGTATTTTTCTGTGTAAACATCAATTTTTTAGAAGATGGGGATCAAAAATAAAAATTATTACGAAACAATAAAAAAAGTCGTTCTAATGGCAATACGGAGTATAGATACCCGCAGGGTGACCGCATATCTTTTGCATCAATCATTGATACATCGCAATCACCTCTGATTGGTTACCACTCTTCCACTATTGCACGAAATCGCCATTGACGCAGCAAGAATACCATAAATTCAGCCAATCGGAGGTGATTGTGATGTATCAATGATTGATGCAAAAGATACGCGGTCACCCGGCAGAGTATAAAAGTAGAAACTAACGTGTCAAATGTCAATTACTGTCAAACTCAATCAAATGTCATTCGTGGACCGTAGTAGAGATGTGTCGGAAAAAACACATTAACTCGAGTTGAAATTCAGGTAACTCGGAATGGAATTCGAGTTACACAACTCTGCTTAGGATAAAGAAACTAAGTGTATTTTATTTGTTACAAAATACTTTTTTCCATACATATTTGTACTTCAATCCAACTATCTGTTAGGACAATTATTATTATCAATGCTAAACTTCGTAGGTAGGATTGAAATAAAAAGGTTTTTATAGTTTACATAAATCATAATTTATATCGTTCTCATTAGAGTTAGTAGGTACACATTGATTTTTTGGTTTTAGTCTTAGTTAAGTTATAGTAAGTACTGATATTTAACAACAAAACTAGTTAGTTATAAAGCAGTCTTCACAAAATAATATCAGTCTAACTTTATAACTAGGTACATATTATGCTATTAATAGTTTAATCATTACAATGAAAATATTCATAAATAACTTTGTCATCGTTAGTGTCATTCGGTCGATGCAATGGCGGGAGTACGTAGACAGAGAAAGAGATATATTAGACAGGGCGTCGGCGTATACAGTATGCGATAGTAATTAATTAATAAATAATTAATTAAAATTAATTAAACTCGTTAATTTAATTTAAAGGCGATGCATTATCGATACAGTTCTGCACTGCCGGCACCCCTCGCTCTTCTTTTACCCCTGAAAGCTCACGCGTTATAAATACGATACATCGCGACGCGATTGTATCGCTACTGTTTTGCTTCTGTTGCGCGTTGTAAATGCGACTAACGCCCAAAAGTTGCGATGTATAAGCGCGTTAGGGTTAAACCCCTTTTCAAATAGTAAGAATAGTATAACAACCATCAATTTGTATGTCATAATATACTTACTGGCCACGTTATGAATTACATACCTACTATAGGTTTAATGTACCCAGCAGGTAGGTAACTTGTTTTTATGTAGGTAGGAAAGCGTATTACTATTTGGTACATAGTCAGATAATGATCTGCAGTGCCTGATAGATTTTTCAAAGCTATTAAATGGTCATCTGGCTTAAAAACCATGAAATAGAAATCTAACCTCACTTTTAACTATTACTACGAATATCTTTTTTCTCCCAACTTTATTTGATTGATTTTCATAAACTTTTTTGTTAGTCTGGTTTAGTATAAGAAGTATGAGAAGTTTGATGCGTGAACGTGAACCTCAAGTTTGGGTCAAACACTATATGGGAGCTCGCCGACCTCCTTTTTAGTTAAGTACATCATATAATAAAAAATATTTTTATGCAAATTTTCGACACTCGCAAGGGAATCAAAACCTACAGGGTACTTCCCGTGAACTCAGAATCTTGAATTTTGGTACGAAGCAACGTCTTATAGCACAGATAAAGGAAAAATTGCGAAAAGCATAAATTTTTAGGTACTTACATCCATACTCCATACTAATATTATAAATGCGAAAGTGTGTCTGTCTGTCCGTCTGTCTGTCTGTCTGTCTGTCTGCTACGCTTTTACGGCCTAACTACTCAACCGATTTGGATGAAATTTGGTACAGAGATAGGTTACATCCCAGGGAAGGACATAGGCTACTTTTTATCCTGGAAACTTTAAGAGTTCCCGCGGGAATAAAAAAAACATCAATGCACGCGGACGAATAATAAAAATATTTTTAAAATTTTTAAACTTACTACCCCTTTCCGCATGAACGCGTAGAGGTATTAAATTGAAATTAAAATAATAGATAAGTGTAATAAAAATACTATAACTTTTACTTATATACCTACAGGTTTGTACGGAACCCTCGGTGTGCGAGTCCGACTCGCACTTGGCCGGTTTTTTTTTATAAAAACTATATTTATTTGCACTTCTTGCATTTTTAAAAAAAAAATCTTCTAAAAATACTAGTAAAGCTTTATCACATTCAATTTTAAATTAATGAAAATCAAAAGTTCGTTTTTTAAAATATAGTATTTTTGCGTACTATGTACTTCTTCAACAGTATATACCTAATTCGCAGACCCGAAATTAAGTACAATACTATATATTATAGTAAGGTGGGCAACCCTAGTAGGTGTGTATCTTTATTTTGTGTATAGGTATGTCACCGTAAGATTGCAAAAACCGTTAGATTGTAATCTAACTAGCAAAATTGTAAACTGTCGACAGATTGTGAACCGTTTAATGTTCTGAGAGTCAATTTTTGAAATATTCATTGTATTTACGTTTTCTTGTCTCTTTCTTGTAGGTTAGGTTCGGGTTCGACATCTCGTAAATGTGGCCAGGTTTTATCGGGTAAATATACCTAACGGACTACAATCTACCGAAAAATAAAGCGTTAGATTGTAATCTGTCGGCAGTTTACAATTTCGTGCAATCTTACGGTGACATATATATAATATGTTGTAACCGTAAAATTGTAAATACCGTTAGATTGTAATCTAACGCTTTTTATCTCGATAGATTCTAAACTGTCGATAGATTTTGAACCATTCAATGTTCTGAGTGTCAATTTTTGAAATAACTATTCATTGTATTTACGTTTCTTTGTCTCTTTCTTGTAGGTTAGGTTGGGATTCGATAAAAAATTTATGTCGAACTTAGGTTCTATCTTGTTAGTATGTATAACAGAATCTACCGAAAAATAATGCGTAAAATTGTAATCTTTCGACAGTTTACAATCTTGCTAGTTAGGATATAATCTAACGGTTTTTACAATTTAACGGTGACATTTATTTTATGATGTATTTTTGTGAGCACCGAACATTGTAATATGAATATGAATATTGAAAGCAAAAATAGATTCTAAATACTGAATTATTTTTTTGAATATAGACCAACTAACTAGATGCTACTCTATTTAGTTGACTGATTTGGGACTTCACTAAAGAGAATGTCTCAAGGTTCTGGGATCCCTCTCGAGTCGAGGGCCGGAGACCCTGTCATTCTCCACCCCACGCAAATTCTCATTTTCTATACCCATGCCACTAGGCTACAGGCACATAATATTTTATGCAAATAGGTATGTCACCGAAAGATTGTAAAAACCGTCAGATTATAATCTAACTCGCGAAATTGTAAACTGTCGAAACGAAAGAAAGATGAGAAAGAAGACAATATAACGCATTATTTTTCGGCCTAACTTAACCTACAAGAAAGAGACAAGAAAACGTAAATACAATGAATATTTCAAAAATTGACACTCAGAACATTGAACGGTTCACAATCTTGCGACAGTTTACAATCTAACGAGATAAAAAGCGTTAGATTACAATCTAACGGTTTTTGCAATCTTACGGTGACAGGTACATAATACGAAGAATCCACAATGTGAATGACCTGACACCAGATATTATTATATTCGTACCTGTCGTCTGCCGAATAACTAACTAAATTTACGAGTTTATGTAAATTGATTATATCGTCGCTTTTCCTACGAAAGGACCTAACTGACATCGAGTTAATTGTTCAGGGCAAGCGTTTTTCGGTTTCGTGCTCAACTATATTGTCCACAGCTTGCTCAAATAAAGCTATATTAAAATTAAAAAAATATTCTTATAATCTGTGAATCAAGGTCTTTTTGCAAGTAGGAATTGTCTTATTTAAATGTGCGTATTCATTTAGGTAAAAATATTTAAAACAGTTACGCCACTTCATAAGAACTTTGTTTTTCTGAAAAATTAATTACTTAGGAGATACGACTGTATTTTTTACTGAATAATTAAATCACATTTAATTCAAAATAATTTGTTTTTTATTTCTTTATATATAATAATAATTAGGATAGTTTTAAATCATTTTTTGACTGAAAGTTTTTGGATTCGTACTATTTTGGATTTTTTTACTGCCCAAGGTTTTATACATTTTTTGTCACCAATTTACATAAATTTTTAACTCTATTAGTTAATGTCTAAGGTATTCCGTCATAATCAAAATTCAGACGTAAGTGAAAACCCCATTTTTATTCAATATAGTCTAGTTCACACTAAATGTGAAGGTCCGTAGCTACTAAGTAAGCTGGTGCTGGCAGGGAGCCGGTCTAAATCTCTGCCGTCTGAATAAGATGAATAAGAATAAGAAAATGACTTATTTCAGTTTCGTCATAGTTGATAGATTTTTATTTAGCTGATCACTAAATAAAAATCTTTCTAATAGCCCTAAGTATAAAATACGCCACTTAGTATGATTTCCTTTTCGCAAATGAGCATATACGCCATACTTACCGATTGTCCTAGCCAGTAAACGGTAAAAGATATGAAAAAGTCGATAAGACAGATCGACAGAGAATCAAAAGTACATTATTATGATGTATTTAGTGCAGTTACGTCAAAAGTGTCAGATAGGTCCTTTCGTAGGAAAATCGACGATATTATGGGAGTGTCGATGTTTTCATACTTACCTACTCATATTAAAATCTAACCGTTAACTTAATTAATAACTTCATTTAAAAGTCACTAAACCCTGTGTTTAACCTGTTAGTGTAACAGTTATTTACAATTTGAATTATTTTAGTTAAGCAATAATAATATGTAAGTATAATAAAATATTCAGCCTATCACAACAAATGAGACTGTTAAAATGATTGATGTAGGATTTACTTAGGTTACAGAGGTGCGATTAGCCTATGTGCTATTCTAGACTATAATCTATCTCTGTGCCAAATTTCAGCCAGATCCGTTCAGCCGTTTGCGCGTGATTGAGTAACAAACATCCATACATCCATACAAACTCACATTTATAATATTCGTAAGATTACGCAAGGAGCCGCTGGATCCAGGCGGCGCAAGATGCATGCATATTGCATGTAGAAATCCTTGCAAGAGACCTATGTCCAGCTATGAACGTCTATCGGTTGCTTACGACGACTAAACTTAAAAATGATAAACTGTCTGTCTGTCTGTTTGTTACCTTTTCACGGCACATTCAATGAACTGATTTGGACGACTTTTGGTAAAGAGATAAGTTTTAATTTGGGGAAGCATACAGACTAGGTATTTATCCCGGTAAATTACAGATCACCCAAGCTATTTTTCTAAAAAAAAAAAAAAAGATACGCGCCGAATTGAGAACCTCCTCCTTTTGTGGAAGTCGGTTAAAAATATAAATCCACGCGGTCGAATTCGAGGACATGATCTAGTTTAAATAAAAAATATGTATAAAACACTCATAAATACATAATATAATGTTACACAAAAGTATTGGTCACCGGATAGTATTGCGATTAAGTGTGTTCCCACCAGCATTTGCGTTTAGAAAGGAAATTGTGTATTAAATTCAAGGCGGTCTACAGTATAGCGCCTGTATGACTAAGGTTCATTTAAATTGGAACAGATGATATTGTCAATATCAAACTCCTTAACCTCATAGTTACATGAACGTCACTATCTTGCGAAAATACTGACATAAAAATTCTATATTACCTCGACTCGACTCCCTAGTTTCTAGTACCTATATTATTTACCTAATTAGTACCTATCTTGTTACCTATAGATGCTCACAACAAAAAGGATGATTTATTATTATAATAATTTCACGTAGGAAAACATCTGTCACTTATCATACGTCAAAACTCTACCACTGGTTCGGAAACTTGGAAAGCAGGTTATACTGAAACTCAGCAGTTATGCTCTTTTCATAAAAAGAGAATTGTTAAAAAGTTAGGTTACAAATAGTATGACTGACTTGTGGTCGATGCGAAGCGGTTGCTCCCATGCAACTTTGTCAAAACTAGATGATGCCCGCGACTTCGTACGCGTGGTTCAAGGGTTTTTGATACCCGCGGGAACTCTTAAATTTTCCGGGATAAAAATATAGTATACAAACTATCCCTGTACCAAATTTCATCAAAATCGGTTGAACAGATGGACCGTGAAAGCGTAGCAGACATACAGACAGACACACTTTCGCATTTGTAATATTAGTATGGATAGTATGGATAGTATGGATAATATGGATATATGCAATGGCAAATCCTGAAACTCTTTTAGAACCTGCCCCCCAATTATGTAAGAATTGCTTACATAATTGCCATTGATTTTGACATAGTTTGTATCTCGGTAAAGGATAGGCTACATTTTTATCCCGGAAAATTAAAGAGTTCCCGCGGGAACCAAAAAACCTCAAACCACGCAGACGAAGTCGCGCGCATTCGCTAGTCGTACCTATATTGATAGTAGCCTTAAAAATTACACACAAAAAACCAGTTTATGTCATTAAATTTAATACGGTTGTTTTAAAGTTCACTGATTAACTTCAAGGATCAATAAACGGAAAATGGGTTTTACTTAAAATATTAGGTCCGGGTTTGTATTCGAGTATTCTGCGATTGGTTAAATGCTATAAAATTCCAAATAAATAGCGGATTCCAATATCTATCGACCATCAACCAATCAACTTGGCGATGTAACCAGTGTTAATGCTCCTCTTGGTGGCGGGTGGTGGTACCTCAACATAAACTTTTTTATCCATGGAAGAAATTATTAATTTCATCGATGTGATCATCCGCCTCCGTGGCGCAATTGGCTAGCGCGTTCGGCTGTTAACCGAAAGGTTGGTGGTTCGAGCCCACCCGGGGGCGATAAGTTTTGTTTTTCCAATTTTACTATTCAGTTAATAATTTTTGAAGTCAATTGTTACTTTTTTTTTTAATTTTTCTTATATTAAAAATGAAAATTATGCACAAGTTTGTTGAGATTGCGTGCTATAGTAGAAAATACTGGATAATTTCAACTCAACATTTCAACCTTCGATAGCTCAGTTGGTAGAGCGGTGGACTGTAGAGGAAATTTCATTGATATCCATAGGTCGCTGGTTCAAATCCGGCTCGAAGGATCACCTTTTATACATTTTCTTGTAACGGAACGGAGAATATATTTTTATTCAAGTTTTTTTTACTTTCTATTTTCTAAATTATTACTTCCAAATAGGGAAGGCAATTCTCAACTCAGCACGTATTTTTTTTTCTTCTATTTATTTTAGACTGATCATAGCAAACAAGATTTATGTACCTATAACAACAACATAAAATGTTCGTAAATAATAATAATAATAATAATAATTAAAATAATATAGAAATAATTTTAATCTAATTTCTAATTAAAAGGACATTAAAATACTATAGAAAAATTCACTCAGTAGTGTACATCCTCGGTAGTATAGTGGTAAGTATCCCCGCCTGTCACGCGGGAGACCGGGGTTCGATTCCCCGCCGGGGAGAACTTTTGTTTTTCCTAATAATGTATATTTTTCCTTTCTGCGTATTATGTATAGCTCCGTGTGATGCACCATTATTTTCCAAATTTAAAATCACTGCTTATTCTGTTGCTTCAGGCTGCCTTTCCACCAAAGATGTGCTACGTTGCTAAGGTAGATGTCAAATCTATCATATGTGTTTGATTTTCTAGATCTACAGGTAAATCTTAGATCGCTAGATGTTAGATAGGTAAAGCGCTAGTCACACTTGTCCCACGTAGGATATCTCTGGTGGAAACGCACCCTACTCGCCCATTACTAAACATTATTACCTATCTAGTGCGCGAATAACATACCTAATATTATTGTTATAAAATTGTACCCCACCAAATAACCACTAAAATTTTAGATACCTATTATGTTCGCGAATCCTTCATAACATTAAATGTGTCTGGTTTTCTCATGTAGGAAAAAACTATAAGTATTTTGCAACCTATAAACCACAATCAATAGCCTTTACTCAACTATTGCAGCTCAAGACATCAAAACCAAGAAACAGTCGACATTATCCTAAAACGGTCGACCACACCTTACTCTTGCTAAATTACCAAGTTCATGTCTTTGTCTATGGTGGCCTTATTACAGCCTTCACCTTTGGCTAAAACTGGGGCAGACCGCAGAATACGCCATTCACTTCCTTAAAGTTGTTATTAATCCTGTTTTATGAATTGAATTCTGCATTTTTCTTAGCATTTGAATAAGGCACCTACGAGTAGGTATGAGTATGCTCAGTGTGCACTTATAAAATCTTTGCCATTCAAATCGCAAATTTCGGAAAGGATAAATCGTTTTTTTACTTGAAATTGCCCGTTATTATTAGATTTTCATTACTAGTCACAAAGCAATCTTATGGTAATTAAAAATATCTACCACCTTTCTTGTTTTTTGATCGCACCTTACGTCGTAACCGTAAGTTTAGTAAAAAATGTCATTCTTAGGTGTCTGCGTGACCTAAATCAATAATTCTGATATTTTTTCATTCTGCCACGTTTGGTACTGCAAATTAATGAACCAGCTTCATTGCTGTGTTCCTACAAAACTACAATAATATAGGGATATCTAAGGAACGTAGAAACAAATTCATTAAATTCTATTGGCAAATGTTGGCGGGGTAGTTATAAAAAAATCAGGTGATAAAAAGGTACTTATCTACCAAAATCCATACCTACTAATATTATAGTCTAGAAAGTGTGTGTGTGGCTGCCAACCAATTTTGACGAGTTTTGGCACAAAGCTGGATTAAGTACCTACCTATATCCAGAATATAAAGGTAAGTAGGTATGTAGTTGTTATCCCGGAAAATTTAAGAGTTCACGTGGAATTAAAAAACACCTAGTTAAAAAAAAAGTCAAAATTAAGCAGCTAGATTGATAATAACGATCTTACCTATTCCAAAAAGCAAGTCAAAATATCTATAATGCAAATCTAGTAGGTTGTGGAACCGGCTAGTAAATAACGCTGATTCCCTGGTGAAATAACCATAAAAATGAATCGGCCGTTCACCCGTATTATTTATTACTATTTTTATGTGCAAAAATCCGTAATTCAGATACCAGAGAACAGTAGAGATGCCTCTGGCAATTAATTACTAGACCTGAGTTCGATGGACCACGCTCAGTTTTTATGGAAGTCATCTTAAAGGTCAAAGTTTTTTGGACTTTTTGTTGTTGAACAATTGAATATCCGCTTCATTAGCACCGAAGGCGACCTTTAAAAGTTAATACAAACAAGTCTAGCTTGTAGTGTAATCCATACTATATCATCCATACTAATATTATAAATGCGAAAGTGTGTCTGTCTGTCTGTCCGTCTGTCTGTCTGTCTGTCTGTCTGTCTGCTACGCTTTCACGGCCCAACTACTCAACCGATTTTGATGAAATTTGGTACAGAGATAGATTACATCCCAGGGAAGGACATAGGCTACATTTTATCCCGGAAAATTTAAGAGTTCCCGCGGGAATCAAAAAACATATCTGTTCAACCGATTTTGTTGAAATTTGGTACAGGGATAGGTTTTATCCCGGGAAAGGACATATGCTACTTTTTATCCCGGAAAATTGAAGGGTTCCCGCGGGAATCAAAAAACATCAATCCACGCGGACGAAGTCGCGGGCATCATCTACTTAGATATAAATGCGAAACTGTGTCTATCTGTCGGTCTGCTACGCTTTCACGGCCCAACTACTCAACCGATTTTGATGAAAGATTGGTACAGAGATAGTTTACATCCCGGGGAAGGACATAGAATACTTTATTTATCTTGAAAATTGAAGAGTTCCCGCGGGAATCAGAAAACATCAATCCACGCGCACGAAGTCGCGGGCATCATCTAGTTACTAGATTCTAGTACATATTTAATATTTACTTTAAACGTAAAGTTATCAATAAAATATGTATCTAATCCATACATATTATTATAAATTCGAAAGTGTGCCTGTCTGACCGTCGCGTCGTCGCGTCGGTATGCTGCGCTTTATCTGGAATAAGTTTTTTTTTATTCCCACGGGAATTCCCTAAAACTAGAAAAATAAAATAAGTAATAATTAGATAGGTAAGTAGGTACCTATTCTAGCAGAAAAATATTTTATTTACTTAAATGTTTCCCATAAATTAATTTAAGTTATTGGTTTTATTCATAGAGGTAGTATAGGCTATACTACCTCTGTGGTTTTATTGCTATCAGCTAGGTTATTTTTGCTCGCCGCACTGTTTGGAAATATTTAAATACTTTATTAATGGATCGACGAACTCTTACTATTAATAAGCTGTTTTATTTTATTTTCTCTTCAAAATGTATTTTATAGAGTAATTATCGTAGATTCATCCCGTTGTCATTCCTACAAAAATCGCTTATATTTTATGCGAAAAATGCTTATGCTCATCCTGCAGGGCGACCGCGTATCTTTTGCATCAATCATTGATACATCGCAATCACCTCTGATTGGTTAACACTCTTCCACTATTGGACCAAATCCATTGACGCAGCAAGAATACCATAAATTCAGCCAATCGGAGGTGATTGCGATATATATCAATGATTGATGCAAAAGTTACGCGGTCGCCCTGCTGGTTATCGTACTCGTACTTATCTATTTAATATTTTAGGTCTAAGTTTTTGACCACAGACCATGCAACCAACTTACTACTCGGTGTTTTTGACAGAAGGACAGGCAAAATAATAAAGACTGTAAAGTAATATTATTCACGTAAGTTACAGAGAACCACATAATTCGATTATAGTACTTAGGTGCCTACTTACCTGTCATGATCTAAGTAGGTACAACTAGATAAGTATAAGTAAGTTAATTAGGTACGTATTACCTACCGTATTACGTACCTACTTAGCTACAAATGATTATTTTGTCGTCGTTATTTTAAACCACATTAGAGATATTAGAATTAATAATCACCAGGTAGGTATACCTATATTAGATATGTTTATTTTACAATGAAGTAGGTAGGTTACATATTTCGCATAAAAATCACATTATTTATCACGAGATAGGTATCTAAATTAGGCCATTATTTTAAGAATTCACATAATATGAATCATTTTACGCTATTTAGCATTATTAGCATCTTTAGGGTTCCGTAACCAATATTATAGGAGACTAGCTGATGCCCGCGACTTCGTCCGCGTGGCTTAAGTTTTTTTGATTCCCTCGGGAACTCCTTAATTTTCCGGGATAAAAAGTAGGCTATGTCACTCTCCAGGTCCTCAACTAAGTATACCCATGCCAAAAATCACGTCAATCCGTTGCTCCGTTGCGGTGTAATTGGAAGACCAAAAAACAAACCAATAAAATGCCAATAAACCAACAAACAAACACACTTTCGCATTTATAATATTAAATAGTAAATAATAGTAATAGTATAGCCGTACTTTTGGTACTTCCTAGCGATAGTTACCAAAAGTACAGCTATCTCTTAGTCTACAAAGGGTGCCAACTCGACCTTCATAAAGATTGAATCGAAGTTCGGACTAAGCTTTTGCAGTCCGTCCGTCCGTCTGTCTGTCAGAGGGCTGTATCCCATGAACCGGAAGAGTCATCACTACAGCCTATTAACGTCCCACTGCTGGGCACAGGCCTCCACTCTCATAGGAGAGCGGGAATTAGAGCTTAGACCCACCACGCTGCTCCAATGCGGGTTGGCGGGCTAATGCGGAAGAGTAGTCAATTGAAATTTTCAGTGTGTATTTAGGTTATTTTTTTAATAATTTCCGATGCAAAAGGAGCATAAGATAGGACCGGTTAAATATCACAATGGATTTCTTTAGCGTTTCCATATTCTACACTAGCACAAACCTGTGTGGGTCAATTTTGCCTCTATTCGTCTCAGTTTATAGGTCCATGGGTTCTTTGCGTTCTTTCTTCGTTTCTTTTTCTGATGGAATTAATAAAAAAATCTAGGTTGTTGATTCATTAAATTAAATCGTAAAATTCAGTAACATTTACTCCTTACAAAATGTTGAAATAATAGTAGATTATTCACCACGGGGGTAATGCGATGTATTATGTCACGGGCGCCGGGATAAATCCCAAGCGGAACGAGGGATTTTAGAGTAACTCCCGAGCGTAGCGAGGGTGTTGCATCTAGAATCCTGAGAGTAGCGCGGGAATTAGGGGCGCCCAAGATTAATACAGCATTACCCCTACGGTGAATACTCTACTTTTCACACCTCGCGATACAACCACTTCTTTCAGCTGGCGTGGCCTACTCGATTTGACAAACAAATGTCGTCAGTGCGAATCTAGTGGGCCACGGCTTCGGTTTTCGAAAATCGAGTTGGCCGCGCCTGCTGAGAACACATTCTGTTTACCGAAATTAGACTTTATGAAAATAGCAAAAGGAATTATGAATAAAATCTCTTTGGAATGAATAGAATTTCCTTCAGATCTTGCTTCAGATGCGCGATGATTCTAAATTCAAATCACATTATAACCCTAGGGAATAATGGATTTCAGTACAACATTATAACCCTAGGGATTTAATGTCTTACTTTAACCTTAGATAACAGGCCATGTAATAAGGCGTTGTTGAGCGAGTGGTGTGAAAAAATAATTGTACTTTAAAGTACAGTCAACTTTTGATAGCATTCCACGTTTGAAACTTGTTTGCAAGCGAATAGCAAAGGTGGCAGTTTCCACTGCCATCTTTCGGCAGTCCACAGAACTACTTAGAAGCCCGGAGTCACTAATAAAACTTTACTGAAACAGGAACACTGATCTAGACATGCAGCGCCATCTATGACAAACTCAACGACTGTTTCACATGTGCACCGATAGGTGTCGCACTCGCATAACTTTCAAGTGACCAAAGTTAAATTAGGTTTTCTTTGAAATTAAAAGAAAATAATTTAAATTGGAAAGGATCAAAGTGGCTGAAAATGAAGATCGATGGCCTAAAGCCGAAAATTGCATAAAATCCTAATTTAGTCCCGGTTCAGGAATGATTTTTTTTTAAACAGTCTTACAGAATGCAAATACAAATAAAGGAATGTTTCTTTTCAGTTTCATAATATCTTCAATATCAAAACTAAAAGTGTATACGGAAGTGTGTTGGTCTGCCCGTCTGTCTGTTACGTTTTCATTGCCCATCCATTAAACCGATTTTGATGAAAATCGTTTGCATCCCGGTGGGGACATTATTTAAAGTATAACATGCCGAAATATCAAAGATTTCTCGAGGGTGTTTTAAATACCTAATATTATGAACGAAGTCACATGCATCATCTAGTACCTAAAATATTATCTAATAAAATTGTTGGTAAATCAATGAATAAAATTTTCAATTGACTGTACCCATTGACTTATATGTACTACATATAAGTCAATGACTGTAGGTACCTACCAAGATATTAAAATCATACCTTCTTCTCGCAAAAGATTTTGGTCTTACATTTTTTTATACCTAATTAAGATTATTTATTAACCCCTAACAGCTTAGTCTGCTACCTTCTTAGACCGCATAATCACTAAACACAGGTGAGATCGCAGTATAGGACTAAGTAGCTTGTATAGTAGGTATAGAAAAAGGATTCCTAACTAAAATTATTGCACCACTTCGTAGAAATTATTGCAACATTTCGTAGAAAGTGTAGTCATATCATGGAAGTAACTGACGTCATTTAGTCAGGTTTTCTAGGTAGTTCGCTCCACACTAGGTGGTATAGTCATAGATGTAGATTGTAGGTATTGTATTTTCACTATTTACCAAACTAGTAGGTACTATATATCAGGGGCCATACTGCCGACGCTCAAAGCCATATTGTTTCAATATGTTGACGTTCGTGTTTTAGAATTATCTTCTATTATATAAAAATCAATTGATGTTCGTTTGTCTCGCTAAAACTCGAGAACGGCTGGGCCGATTTAGATGGAATTTTTTGTGTGTGTTTGAGTGGGTCCAGGGCTGGTTTATATTCAAAATTGGACCCGGTAGGGGGCGCTGCATTCGGGTTCTAGGTTTAGGGCAGGACAACGTCTGCCGGGCCCGCTAGTAATAAATAATTATTTTTGGAACGTCAATTTACGTGATATCAAACTGTCATTTTGAGTAATATTGCTCATGTATAATTTCTATAAGCGTTGGCAGTATGGCCCCAGTTCCTCAGAGCTTTTTTAATTAAACTATTCGGGGATCGAACCCGCGATCTGCCACTCATAAGATCACTGCGCCAACCCGTTCGTCAGAACGTCTGTTTTTCCTTAACTTTCCCAAACGGTACTCAAACAGTTAGATAACATTTCGCAGAAAAGGAAAAGTGCGGCACATATTTAGGACATTTTCACCACGACATTTTTTAGTTTTTTTTAATATGAAATCGTGATGCGAGCAAAAATACCTATAAACGTTTTAAAAATAACTTCAATTGTTTGTACATTTTAGCAGAAACATATCAGAAATAAATTATTTTATAAAGTAATATACTTAATATGATTAATATCATTCGATATTTTATAAAATAGCTCGAGGACACCTGCATAACTGAGAATTCTACATAATGTTCTCTAAGATGCCAAATTCGCTCTTGACTAGGGTGGTGGACTTATGCACTTTGTCGAAAACCCATCTCAATCTGAGAGACTCGTAACTAGTAATTATAGTTACGGGTTATTATTAATATTATATTATAAGTATATCTTAATATGATGAAGACTCTGCAAGTGTGATTTCTAAAGGTAATTTCTTTAAATTGTATTCAATATTTAAGATAAAAATACTGCATAATATCAGAACGACATCTGCGACCATTTTATAAAAATTACCAAAATACGTAAATATCCCGGTCCAACTATATTGACACCGCTACGCACGCCTACGGTTTTGAATTTCGAAGCTTTCCTGCTAAACTGAGACGGGAAATTTGCGCCGTGTTTGCGTCAGACGTAGGAAGGAAAGAGACCGATGTATACATCGATCGACTTACGTCACGCACGACGCGTGGGCGCGATGACGTCACGTTGCATTCACCAATCGGGCGCGGGGGAAAAGGCGCCACGATGAAAAATTGCGGAAAACGCTCCCCCGAACCATTTATTTTTGGTTACGTCAGATCCTGCTGCGTAGAATCTTATCGTTTTTGTACGGTTCAAAGTTTAACTGCAGGGATCTCGTTTTAAAGGGTAAAGTAAAATTTAAGTAATACCCAAACGTTGCATTAGCCAAATTAAGGAACAGATTTTTGTTTGGGGTTTTTCTTTACACTATTGAAGCATGCATAAGTATTTATATTATGTAAGTTATAAGTGCTTACAAATAATTCCTTAGGTATAAAAAATAATCTTAAACAAAGAATTACAGAAAGATAAAATTAAAAAGTACTTACTACTAATAATTATTATTATATTTACAAAAAAAAATTCACGCGGCCGTAGTCGTGGGCATCATGTTCCAGTAAAAGAAAAATAATTATTGTTTCGAATCCCTACCTATTAATAGCCATACTAATATTACAATTTTTTTTTTTCATTGTACCCACATATGGATTATTTTTATTATTATTGTTGTGGAAGAGCGGAGTCTTCTGACACATGGGTTTATACAACTCATAAAAGAAGGCTCCAAACTTACAAGTGTAAAATAATGTTGTAATGAGAAATAAACTATTAATTATAAATAAAAAATAAATTAAATAAAATTTAATTTATTTTTTATTTATAAATGCGAAAGCGTGTCTGTCTGCTACGCTCATCTTTGCAACCGATTTGGATCATACCAAATGAAACAGATTGCATCCCGAAGAAGGACATAAGCTACTTTGCATCCCGGAAAACTAAGGAGTTCCCGAGGGGATAAAAAAACTTAATTCACGCGGATGAAGTTGCCGGAATCATCTAGTAAGTACTTAAGTAGGTACCTACCGACAATGCTCGAAGTATCTCCTACTATACCCTCAGGTATACATAAAAACCCTCGTCTTCTAATATCATATTATGACTTATGAGACCGACAAACCTGACTGATACGTGCAGAAATACAGCACTTTTACTTCACAAATATACCTACTTTCCATTATCGTTCGTCTGTCTAGACCAGTAGTTCCCAAACTATAAACAGTTCCACGAAGACGCGCAGTCTAGGAAACTATTTGCGTTTCGCTACGCCAACAAGTCAGTCAAGTTGGTAGTTTTATGAAAGTGGACTATTCGGGGAATATAGTGTGTACAGGACTATCATCTACCTAGTCTATAGTTCATCCTTTTTTAAAACGAATTTTAAAATAAATGATCTTCTCTACTTACCTGCAAAATTTCGAGGACCTCGGAGGGTAAACTAGGGATTGAAAATTTGAATGAAAGTCCGTCATTTCTCAAGATAAACTTGATATTTTGGCTTTTGGTAAAAAGTAAAGAAGTACGTGTGTCACAGATTTTCAAAATTCCACCCCCAATGAGGTAAATAAGGGTTGAAACATTGTATAAAAGTCTGTCATTAATTTTCCAGTTATAGCCATAAAACTTAGTTTTTGGAATTTTGGGTTGTAATGAAGAAATATCTGATTCAAAGTTTTTGTAAATTTTATCCCCAAGGACGTTAAAATGATAGTTTGTCCTTCAATCACGAGGTAAGAGATCAACGTGATTTTTGCATGGGTATAGTTGAGGACCTGGAGTAGATAACCTAGGCTACTTTTTATCCCGAAAATTAAAGAATGCACGCGGATGAAGTCACGGGCATCAGCTTTAATATTTATTATTAGTACAATCAACAATGAACAAATCTACTAATTTTATTTTGCCATTATAAAATATAAAGAAAAGAACTTTTCAGATAGTACAATTTAAGACTGAATTTTCTTCATTTTGAATGCTGATTGTACTAAATGTGGCATCTGGTAAATTTAGTAGCTTCAGCAATTAAGCCTCTGAGTAAAAACTTGGTATGTATTACGTAAACAACACTGTTGTACAACGTACAAATGTGTATCAAAAATAGCAGTCTAAGATGGAGCGCGCTTTAGTTAGCGCTTGACAAAGGAATCTGAATCTACAAAATTATTTAGACTATCAGAGGGACGTATCCGCTAGCGCGACGGAAAGTAATACAGCGCCATCTATCGTCACGAGTTTAGTTTATACGAATCGCACCTACTTGAACTTCACCGTTATTAGCTGCGGCTGGCTTTGTACGTACCAGTGACTGTATCAATGGTATCTATACTTAACTTAATTATTATGTATTTAAAAAATAGGTTCCATAATCTTTAATCTCTATAGGTATGTATAAAATTCTCGTGTCACAATGTTAGTTACCAATACCATACCTACTCCTCCGAAACGGCTTGACCGATTTTTATGAAATTTAATATGCATATTCAGTAGGTCTGAGAATTGGCTACTAACTATTTTTCATACCTCCACGCGGACGGAGTCGCGGGCATCAGCTAGTAATATATATAATGTCGGGTTTGTTAGAACAGTTATAGCTCTAGAACGGTTGGACCTATTTTCATGGTTTTTGATTTGTTGTATTTGTCTCCGCCCCGAACAGCAGAATAACTATTTTAAAAACATTAGAAAATTGACGAAAAAATAAAATAAAAGAAAACACATTTTCCCATATAAAAAACCACGCGGACGAAGTCGCGGGCATCAGCTAGTATCTATTATCTAATCATACTTCAGCTAGTCATACTAATATTATAAATGCGAAAGTAAGTTTGTTTATTGGTTTGTTGGTTTGTTGGTTGTCCTTCAATCACGCCGCAACGAAGCAACGGATCGACGTGATTTTTGGTATGGGTATAGTTGAGGACCTGGAGAGTGACATAGGCTAACTTTTTATCCCGGAAAATTAAGGAGTACCCGCGGGAATCAAAAAACTTAAACCACGCGGACGGAGTCGCGGGCATCAGCTAGTAGGAAATAACGATCTCATAACTCATGATTTTATTATTAGTTTTTAATTATTATAAATAGAGTATAGTTCCAGATCAGACGAAAATTGTGAGGTGCGTCTTCCTAGTGCGTACCTATAAATTAGTTACGTAATAATAGGTTTTAAATGATCTGTCTAGACCTCTCCGTCGAACAACAGATAGGAAATAATGGACCAATCTCCTTAGACTCTACTCTCTGTCTTTCTACTACTCTCCCAGACGTACGTTTTCCTTACGTAATTCGCTTAGAACACAAACTATTTATCACACAAAATTTCTTAACAATGCACTTTTGATTTGTTAAATATAGTTTTAATTCTTAAGAAAGGTATAGCGAAGACCAAGCTTAAGTGCAATCCATCTGTTGAGAATCAGAGGAAATACAACAAAATTAGGAATCGCTGCAATACATTGTGTAGAGATGCACAGCGACGCCATATTCATACATCAGTCGAGGACGGCGACTCTTCTCGTGTCTGGAAGTATCTTGAAACTGTTGGAGTTGGTAAAAAATCTCATCATTCATCACCTCTTAGTGTTGACGTTGATCTTCTGAATCAATATTTCACCTCTCCTCAGAACTCTATTAATAGTTCAGATAAATCACAAACCATTCATTCTCTTTTGATAACTCCAACTGCTACTTATCCTCCGTTCAATTTTAGTCAGTTTTCTGCATGTGATGTTAAGAAGACCATACTGTCCATTTCTTCTAATGCTGTCGGTTGTGACGATGTTAGCCGTAATATGATTATTCCTCTCCTTGATATTGTTACTCCTATTATTACACTTATTTTAAATGAATCCACTCTGACCTCCAAATTCCCTGATGCCTGGAAAAGTGCAAATGTTGTACCTCTTCCAAAAAAGGCTAATCCCACTTATTTTTCTGATTTTCGTCCTATCTCAATCCTACCATTTCTTTCCAAAGTCCTTGAAAAATTGATACACCATCAGTTTAACCTTTTCCTAAACAAAAATTGCTTATTTAACCCTTTCCAGTCTGGCTTTCGCTCTGGGCATAGTACGGCTACTACTCTGATTAAAGTTACCGATGACATTCGTAGGGGCATGGATAATCAGCAGCTCACAGTATTAACCTTGCTGGATTTCAGCAATGCTTTTAACACGGTGGATCATGATATACTTGTGGGTATGCTGCGTTCTCTTAACATATCTCCATCAGCAACTGACTGGTTTCATAGTTACCTTTGTGGTCGTCGGCAGCGTATTCGTATCGAAGAAAAGCTTTCATCTTGGTGCGATATTACTGCTGGTGTACCTCAAGGCGGCGTGCTGTCACCATTACTCTTTTCTATTTTCATTAATTCTATAACTCAAAAGCTATCTTCTCTCTACCACATGTATGCAGATGATCTCCAAATTTACACCCAGGCAACTCTTGAGAATCTTCCAGCTGCCATTGAGCTAATAAATAAAGATCTTGACTCAATTTTGGAGTGGTGTAGATTCTATGGCCTTAATGTAAATCCTAAAAAATCTCAAGCCATAATTATAGGTAGTCGGCACCTAATCTCCAGAGTTGACTGGTTTTTGCTTCCTCCCATTGAATATAATGGTATAGTTATCCCGTTTTGTGATACTGTAAAAAACTTGGGAATACATATGGATTGCACTTTGGGTTGGACGAATCATTTGAATCAGGTTAGCAGGAGAACTTTTGCATCTCTCAGCTCTCTGCGTCGTCTGCGATCTTTTCTTCCAATTCCTACAAAAATTATGTTGGCACAGACTCTACTGCTTCCTATCCTTGATTATGCTGACGCAAGCTATATTAACCTGACTGAGGATCAGTTAAATAAACTTGAGAGACTTCAAAATATTAGCATTCGGTTCATATTTGGATTACGCAAATATGACCATGTATCTCAATTTCGTTCTCGTCTCAAGTGGTTACCCATCCGTCTTCGCCGGAACTTGCATATCCTTTCTATTCTGTACTGTGTGTTATTTAATCCTTCATCTCCTGCTTATTTAAAGGAGAAGTTTGAATTCGTAGGCCGTCCTGGAGAAATTCTCCGTACTACAAGGAAACTTGTTTTAAAGACGCCTAGTCATAATTCCTCTTTCTTCCATAAATCCTTTTCTGTACAAGCTGTTAAGTTGTGGAATGCTCTGCCTCTTAACATCAGAGAGGCTCAATCGTTAAATATTTTTAAAAGACTTGTAAAAAATTACTATTTGTCACAATAAAAATATTATTTGTCTAGTAGTTTATTTTTATATATTTTGATACCTACTGTTTCTTTTTCTTATGAGGTTTACGTTTATTTATTTGCATATTTATTTATTTGTGAGTATATATTATGTTATTTATGTATTATATGTGTAGTATATATATATATACCAGTGGCTTCAAACCTTAGAATTTCTAAGGTTTGAAGCCACTGGTCTAGACAGTTTCATGCACAGTGATGCATTTGTGGTTTATTATTTGTATAGCGGCTTCAACATGCATACTGTATTAGATGTCCACTTATGGTGTTTCGCAAACGCCATAAAAGTATAGGAGAGTTAATAATATAATAGGGTACTTTTTAGGGTTTCCTAGGTAAAAGGTAGGTTTGTATGTCCTGTGTAACCTACCCCTATACCAAATTTTATTACCTACAATCGGTTGAATAGATGGGCCGTGAAAACGTAGCAGACAGCCAGACAGACACATTTTTGCATTTATAATATTAGTATGGACTATGGTTTATTACACAACAACTTACAAGCTAGCTCTAGACTGCCTGTAGTCTTAGATATGGTAGCGGGCTAATCTGAGGGGTATGGCTGTGCATATAAAGTTTTTTCTGAAGACTTTTGTGTTTTAGAATAATTATACTCCTTATTTTAGGAACGTCAAGGTACGTGTACGTGTAAGGTCGATACAACTCTCATTTGCAGTATTGCTTAAGTATTACTTTAAACGTGTTGGCTGTATGGCCCCAGTATTATGATGTTGCCCTAAAGGGCTTAGTAGCATACATAATATTTTTTTTCGTTTAAATACTTTGTCGTAAATAAATAGAAAAATACTATAGAATACTTTGTTGATCAGCCAATTTTTACAGCGTAATGTAAAATCGAACCGCCATGGTGACCTTTAGTGACGTCAAAGCTCTTGGCATCAAAGTTTGTCTGTAGAGAGATAAACGCGGCCTTGGTCTAGACAGGCCGGCGCCTGATAGTGTCTATGCGCAGCATCCCACATACCTACACGAGTTGTTTGTCAATGATTTTAGCTGATGAATGAAGAAGGTTAGGTATTTATGTATGGATTATTTTGGGACCAGTTGCATATTATAAACTAGAGGTCGCCCGCGACTTCGTCCGTACAATTTCTGATCCCCTACGAGTTATTGAATCCGCGCTGCAAAAGGCCTATTTATAAAGGCTATATAAATATAGCTTATGCAGGTTTTTATTATTTACAACTAAAAACCTAGACCACAGACCATACAACCAATTCCAAGACGCACTCACAAATACTGACTAGCAAACACCACACACACTCACACACACTCACACACACACACAAACACACACACACACACACACACACACACACACACACACAAACACACACACACACAAACACACACACACACAAACACACACGCTCACTTCTCCCCCCCCCCCTCCACACGTACACAAAAATAGATGCACACACTATCTAACGCACACTGCTTGCCTACTTAATTTAACTGAGTTTAACATTAATAATTTACGCAATCCTGTCACTAATAAGTCACTCAGTGAGATCCTGGAGGAAGTCGTTACTGCTGTCATACAGGTTTCCTAGCGCAGCAGTAACAAGAGCTCTGTTTTAGTGATGTACTAATAGACTAATTATTAAGTGTTATATTAATGTAATCTTTGAATTGTATAAACTTATTGTATTACCTTTGAACTGTGCATCATGTAGATTGTATATTTTTGTTTTAATAATAAATAAATTAAAAAAAAAAAAAAATTGACTGAGCATAGCGTGCCCCCTCACCAGCCAAACGTTAGCAGTATGACTAGTATGACTGCTAACGCTACGTTTTGTGCCTATAGTCGCCCTCAGTCCGTATTCGACAGTGCTCGGGAATTGATCTAGTATAAAACGATAATTAGGCCTCTCTGTAGCATTAAATGGCGTGGAAAGAGAAGCAATACCTCCAGCTATGTAAAGGATGGGATAACATTTCATAAGTAAGTGTAGTTTTGTAATAATAAATAAAAATCGTCAATACGCAAAGAAATAAAAATATTTACAAAAATGAAAAGGAACCCGTTGATGTCTTTCAGTATTTCTTTGTCTTTCACATGTAGTTCTACATATCTCCGTCTCTTCCACGCATAGCCCAGTGTAGCCCGTGCAACTATCGATAAATTATATCGATAGCCTTAGACCACTTGAATGCCAATAAATTAATTTATTGAGTAAAAACTTATATTTCATTAAATTCCGAACAATTCTGAAGTAGAAGAACAGGTTTCTTATTTATTTGATTAAAAATTGTTGTTGAAAACTTAAGTTCTTTGGTATAGAACTTGGGCAATTAAAAAAAAATATATAAGTATCAGATAATTATGCATAATCATACATATGGTTGTATATTGCTGTTTGAATACAATTATTTGTATTGATTTTCCAATAGGTACCTACTGGTAATTTTTATCGATACATTTTTGTCGCGCAGCGGGCAGCCCAAGTGCCGCGGTAACATATACTTTGTACTTTTAACTGTGTAAAGTTGACCTTGAGTCAGCCAATGAGAAATGCTATTATTACCTCGTCCCCCACCTGAAAGTGGTGAGATGTGTTTCAAAGCGAAAATGTGGCTATTAGCTCTCAATAGGTTTACTACTCGGTGGGCTAGACCTTAAAATACTTATAACTTCATCGTGTTTAAACACACAGGGGTTAATTCTTAACAAGTATTATATAATGAGGTTTGTAGTCTGTTGGCTGGAAAAAACTTGTTTAAAAAAAACTTATCAGTACAAAGTTATCTTCTTTGATATTCAAAAGTAAGTAAGTACTTTAAGGTAGCACTTATAATTCAGCTGTACGTTGATGAATGAAGGACACACGACGTATTATTATATTTTCTGCTGTCTGATTTCGGTCTAGCCCCGTCGGCGCCGGAGATTCAATGCGCGCGCATATTTATCTGCATCGTATCAGAAAAATATGAATCCATCCGAATGATACGAGGAATATTCATAGATTTATCTTATCCCCCGTTTAGACGAAATGATAAAATAAAATCTAGATAATGACTGCCATTCCATCAGCATGGGTTTAGGTAGACTACAATACCCTTTTAGTCTAGGTATACGAAGACTAGAAGCATTTTATGATCCTCCTGGCGCAGTAGTGAACGCGGTTGTCTATACGCTGGAGGTGACAGGTTTGATCAAAGCAGACAGACAGACACACTTTCGCATTTCTAATATTAAGTATGAAAGTATGAATTCCGAACCAGTGTTAGATTCATTCGACTATTCATAAACACTTGTAAAAAGTCTATTTGAATAAAAAACATTTGTATTGTATCGATAGTATGGATTTTATGTTTTTTACATCGAATTCCAACGTCTACGCCGTAGATAAACGTAGCGCTCTTGTAGCATAGCGCTACAAATAAGGACGAAAACTCACCACAATATTCAGGACATAACAAAAAATCAACGCGAAACGCCTGCGTGTCTTGTGCAGCAGTCTGGCACTATTATATTATATATTACTAGCAGATGCCCGCAACTTCGTCCGCGTGAAATAATTTTTTTCAAATTCCCGCGGGAACTCCCTAATTTTTCGGGTTAATATAATTTGGTACCAGAATTTTCAAAATCGGTCCTGTAGATCCAGAGATGACCCCCTACAACGTCACAAACTCACAAAATTTGCCTCTTTATAATATTAGTATAGATGATGCTATTATAGGATGACAGATAACATCCTTTTTTCTCGAGTGACTGTAATCATTAGAGGAAAGAGATAAACCTATTTTTATCACCTTATACCATCTGGATTGAATAAATTTGATTTGGCGAATAAATAAATGACCCGGCAAACGTTGTTTTGCCATATAATTTTTTTAATGTTAGGGGTGGACAACCCTTATTACTTAGGGGTATGAAAAATAGATAGTAGCCGATTGTCAGACCTACTGAATATTCATATTAAATTTCATAAAAATCGGTCAAGCCGTTTCGGAGGAGTATGGTAACTAACATGGTGACACGAGAATGTTATACATATAGAGATTTATTCATGTCGCTTTGCACGGGTGTGTTAACCTTGTTTTTAATCACCTTCGTATATTTTATGCTTGAAAATCTAGATTTTTTAAAGCAATTACACTGATCGTCGTCCGTGTCTGTATAATTATTAATTAATCATAAACTTCATGATATTTACATATATGAGTGTATTTTTTCGGGCTGGAAAAGTTTTTTCTATTTTAAAAAACCGTTCGATAAGGTTTTTTTTACCAATGCTGGAAGATATGTATATACTTACATTTAAAATCGGTTAATAAAATCGGAAATCTCATAAGGCTTAGGCAGGATTGCCAATGTTATCACCCGACAATATTTTCTTTAAGATTTGATGTCAAAACTTCGACTTTTCTCAAAGCAAGTGTATAATAAATACGAGTCTGCTGGAAAAAAAAACTCTAAATAATAGTAAAAACCAAATTGGAAACATGGACAACTACTTTGTTATATACTAAATATTTAAGATTGCTACTTGCTAGCCATCTATGTACTTATGTATACTAATATTACAAATGCGAAAGTTTGGATGTTAGACGGATGGATGTTTTTACTCAATCACGCCAATACGGCTGAACGGATTTGGATGAAATTTGGCACAGAGCTAGATAATAGTTTGGAATAACACATTTATTCCGGAAAATTAAAAAGTTACCGCGAGAACCAAAAATACCTCAATCCACGCGGATGAAGTTGCGGGCATCTTCTAGTCAATCCTTATCCTTATCCTTACTTTAATATTATAAATGGGAAAGTGAGTTTGTTTGTATGTTTGTTCCGCTTTCACGCCGTAACTACTGAACCGATTGCTTTGAAATTTTGCAGACGTAAAGTTAGAAGTCCGGATTAAATAATAGGGTACTTTTTATCCCGGAAAATTAAAGAGTTCCCGCGGGAACTAAAACTCCTCAATCCACGCGGACGAAGTCGCGGATATCAGCTAGTAACAAAGTATAGGCAGTATAATTTATTCTATTTCGGTGTTGCTAGCACTTTAAATATTAAAGTAGAAAAGTAGGATTATCTGTAAAAATCCAAGTGTAAATTAACAGACGTAAACAAAATAGCCAGATAATTACAAACAATCTATTTAAAATCCCTACGTAGACTTGAGTGAATCTACGCCGTAACAGAACGTAGCGGACGTTACATTGACATCATCCGGTTATAAATATATACGGAATATTTGATATCATCGCCTTGTCGTCTTATCAGACTCACCTTACTTCCACGCCCTAACTTCGTTTCGATCTCAATCGAACCTCAATGGCATAAAAACAAACTGTTGTGACTCGTGACATAAATATATGGAACTTTTGAACGGGAGCACCTCGTCCATACATGCGCGTAGGTGTATTTTGGCGGGTAGGCAGAACGCATGCGCTTCCCGCGGCCGTCCGCAGTCCTGCCACCATTCTTCAGTTGCACGCAGACCGCCGCGGCGAGCTGACGTGTCGTGACACGCTCGACTTAACCACCGTATTGCCAACAAGAAACAGCTACAAAACGTTATTTAACGATAAAAACTAGTGTTAAACGTTTGTTTAGAAATAAAGGAAGATTTTAGTGTACACTGAGGATTTTATGCAAGCAGGAAGGCGTGAAACGGTAAACAAATAGCTGATGTGCTGTAGCGATTTTTGTGAATGAAATTTAAGATGGAGGACGGCTGGTGCGCGAGTTTAAAGGCGGCGTCGTCGTTAAGTTTTGTACCTTTTACATCTGTAGAGTTGCTTGCTTTTTCTTGGGTTTTGAGGTTGTGCTGGTAGTTTCGTGGTGGTTTGGGTGGGCGTTAAGGTGGTGGCGCGTGGCTTGTGCTCGTGTGCGTGCGATCGAAGTGGATGAATGGGATGACGTGGGCAGAGACGCGCAGAGGCGGGTTGTTAATGTGTGTTTGATAACTGAATATCCCCGAATGCCTGGCTCCTTGTCGACCATTATTTTTAGATCAGATTCGCGAATGTCTCTTGTCTTACGTCGATATTCGTCTACCCTTTAGTTGGGAATATTGCTTAGTTTAGGTTACTAAACGCCTTTCTTTTCAACTCTAGGAAATATTTAGAGACTTGAATAAGTATCTAAATTATTTTTGTCCTTTGTGCATTCTTTGAAAGGTGTTTCAACACCATTTGGCTCTGAATTCTTAAGCATTTAATTGTACAAATCAACACTATTTTATCAGAATTTACTTTTAATCGTTACATTCAGTGGTTTTAAATCAATATTGCAACCTTCTATATAGAGCAGAGCAATATCGCCGCTGTCGCGAGTTATTCGTAATCGTGTATAGGAATGCTAATTTTACAGCCATCTATTTCTGGTTAAATATAAATCTTTAATTCAGGTAGTAAGTACTTACTTATGTAGTTTCTTGCTGGTTCTTTTTGTTGAGCAGGACATTCCAAACAAGTGCTAGATACTTACCTACTACACTATTTATAATCATTTTGTAAAAGGTTATAATTAAATATCCCAATAAAAAGAAATTTTTCGTTTTTATTTCTATTTCCGTATCCTTGTTTACTCTTTGAGTGTATATAAACACAAAATCTTTGAAACACCCTTCTTCTGCTTCAACATGTGTTTTAGCCTTTTTGAATAGATGAATTGCCAAAAAGTGATCTACCACTGCACCCAACACTGACAACATTTATTGGCCAATACTTACATCATCATCTAAATCTAAACTAATATTATAAAGAGGAAAGTTTTGTTTGTTTGTTTGTTTGTTTGTAATGGATAAACTATAAAACTACTCGACCGATTTTGAAAATTCTTTCACCTATAGAAAGCTACTTTATCATCGAGTAACATAAGCTACATTTTATTTTAAAATAAATTGGAGATCCATTCGAAAATTGGAATAATGTGAATTAAGTCGGAAAAATTCACCCAATTTAACTTTTTACGTCAAACCTTTATTCGTCTATTAATTCAGACTGTATTTTATGTCATATTTGTCAAGACACTTTTATGTCATATTTGTCAAGACAAAAATAATAAATACAAGAGAACTTACTAACATTTTTTTTAACATTTTAATATCTAGCTGTTGTAGACAGACTGCGAAATGCCTAAAAGAGCCAGGTCTCAACTTAGTTGTTAGTTCTAAACATAGTTCCCAGGCAAGGGCAGCGAAAATACGCATTGGAGGTTCAAGTGCCAAGCGTTCATGGCGGTTTGCTGAACGAAATTTGAGAACGTACGGTGGAGTTGTTCGTCTCAGTGCCGACTGACCATTATTGGGTATGGACTATTTTGATCAAGTGCTACCCGTGCGAAGCCGGGGCGGACCGCTAGTACATAATAAAAGCAGTCTCTACTGTTAAGATCCTTTTAATCAAAAGAAAGAATAAGTATCCTACGGAATTTTTGAAGAATCTAAAATGAAGTTAGCGGCTTATATTTAATAAATAGTTTTTATTTAGCTAGCAATTACTAACCTGTAATATAATACCTATTATATAGTCAGAAATGGGGAAAACAGTAAACCAAAACGTTGCTTAGACCCCTAAAATGACTTAACTAATCGACCCTATTATTCAATTCATCACATATCGTTTACATAATATCAAATCGATAGATATATTTATTTTGAACTAGTGGACCCGGCTGACGTTGTCCTGCCCTGAACCTACAACCCGATTGCAGCGCTAACTACCGGGTCAGATTTTAAATATAAACCATCCCGGCACCGGGGATGAGGACCCACTCAAACACACGCAAAAATTTCCATCAGTATCGGTCCAGCCGTCCTGAAGTCATACATTCGGCAATATTTTTAAGCTATTGCATAGCTTCTATCGCGGGCCTGGAGACCGAATCCAGAAATTCCGTAACGAAGAAAAACCTAACACTTTGGTTGCTATGACTACTTGTGTTGTTGACTTCAAGTTGTTGAAAATAAAAAGACTATATTTTTATGAATAGATGAGGTCAATGCATTGAGGTTTTTTGATTCCCCTTGGACAACCGGACTATTGAAAACATAATTCTTTAAAATTATTTCGCCTTTATATTTTCAACAACTTGAAGTCAACAACACAAGTAGTCATAGCAAGTTGATAAAAAATGCTATGCAATAGCTTCACCGCGGCAGTCTCCGAGTGCCACACGTCTTTTTTTTTTACTCCTGTATAATATAGATTGTCAAAATAACTTCTTTGTTTGAATGAAATGTTTTACAGTCCCACAAATTTGTCTGACCCGGTGGCCAAAGGACAACGACAGACTATCTATGGAGCTTTGCCCCACATATTAAAATTCGTGTACAAGCATGCCGTTTGCAGGATTTAATTGCTGTTTTATTACTGACTACCATGTATATATTTTAACGCCTCTAAAAGTTGCGGTTTTTAATAAACCTAAGCTTAAGGTTCGAAATGATTATAGGTTATATGCATATTGTAATAGTGAAATAAGTAAAAAAATGCTATATAACGTTATATACGTAACGGGAGAGAGTATATGATTATAAAATGAAGTAGACACGCGAAAGTAGCAGACTGTTTTGTATGGAAAAGGATGGACAGCACTAGGTGAGCGATCCTGACGCACGACACTTAGCCATAGATTATATTCAGTCGATCCAGTGGGGCCGTGACACGGTGCTGCGTAGCTTGAGGTCTAGCTACTTGAAGTATGATACTAACCTTGTGCTATCTTCTCTAAAGATATGATAGGTACTGTTATAGAACTCGAATGGAATGGAAATGATCCTGTGTCGTTTTTGTTATCCACCCATATTCGTACGAAATCGGAATTGGACAAAGTGGTAACTGTGCTAGTACCTTACGAAAAAAGTGGTTTAACTTATAGATGATGGTGTATTGCTGTGTGTTAGGCTTCAAAATCCGAACTGAACTGATTGTTATATATAAAAACAGGTTATATATTTTGTAACTCGCATGAATGTTACAAAGTATAGAAATAACAAAAAAAATACTTACTTATTTAGCATATATACGATGACATCTCTTTCTCTGATAAATCCGCTAGATCTAGCCACAAAGTGGCTCAAACGGCAACACTGACCACAAATCACAATGACATTGGCATTGACGTCTTCAAATACGTTTGTTGTCAATGACGTTTCGTTGCACAAAACGCGTGAATGCGAAGGTAAGATTTTAGTTTAACTATATTATGAGCCATTTTCAATAATTCACAACACAAAATAACGAATTTAAACAAAAATCCGTACTTAGTATGATTTATGTAATAGGAGTTTTAAAAACTTAACAACTTCAGTTTTATTTAGTCGTGTATGCGTAGATTGTAATGCAAGTTACCGCAGGAGAAATAGGAAGTGGACGAGGAATTACTTTTTTTCACATTTTTAAATCCGCAACTTTTTCATCAATAATTATTAAATCATACGTCATAAATACGTCATAAATACGCCACGGTCATAAATTCCTAAGATAATTTTATAAAGTTTACATTTTGCGTACATTATGAAAATGGGTGGGGCAGGATCTGGCATTCTCCAAATGCCTGTTTATAATATTATGTAGTTTTTGTTTATATTTTATTTTTCATAGTTATATACTAGCGACGCTGACACCGCAGGGCGACCGCGTATCTTTTGCATCAATCATTGATACATCGCAATCACCTCTGATTGGTTAACACTCTTCCAATAATGGACGAAATCCATTGACGCAGCAAGAATACCATAAATTCAGCCAATCGGAGGTGATTGCGATGTATCAATGATTGATGCAAAAGATACGCGGTCGCCCTGCTGGCCAGATAAGTTTGACGGACTATACCTGCCACTTGAATAAGACTGCACGTAATTCACTCGGTTATTGGAGAAGTTTCATGATGTGAATATCATATTTAACGCAACGGAAGTAAAATATAGATTCAAACTAATAAACCAGTGTTTTTTTTAATCCGTCAATAAATGACTGAGAAATTAATTATTTAAAAGTTTATTTATTTAATGTAGGTACACCGATTGCTGTAATGAGAAATTTTATGAGTGAGTTCTATTACCTAGCCGAGATTTAATACTTCAAAATTATCTTCACACACAAATTAAGTGCTTTTAATTCAATTAAGTCACATTAAGTCCATTTCTTTCTTTTATTCGGCTTTATAAAGTCGGTTGATAGGGTCGTGTGACGTCACATAACCGCACTTGCAAGCGCAACTTTAAAGATCTATAACTTTTTCATTTGTTGAGATATTTTCATGATTCTTTCATATTTTTGTTTCATTTTGTCTTAATTTTCATAATAAATTTAATAAAAAGAAAAGGTACACTTCTCCATTAAAGCGATATGAAGCTCCCTGTAATTTTCCAAATATAGGTTCAGTCGGCACGTGTAAGTATTTTGTTTGTAAATACAATATCAGAACTCCCACGGCTTAATCTGATTCCATTCAATTATATTAATACATTGGTTATTTTGCGTTATTATTTTCTTTAAGAATTTTTTTAAATATATATAGCGAGCAAACGAGCAGGCGGGTCACCTGATGGGAAGTGATTACCGCCGCCTATGAACATTTGCGGAACCGCCAATGCTTGCTGGCTTTTGAGATATTTGTTTATCCTTTATCCGCCCTTTGAAGAGCCGCATATTAAAATTTTCCCACCACATAAACCAAGGAAACTGGGTTTTAAAAATATTATTAAATTAATTTTAGTTACATTAATATCATTTTAAAATAATATATTTACACGTAGATCAATAAAAAAAGAAAATATTTTTTTATTCAAATTGACTTTTTCAAGTGAAGATACCACTGGTTCGAGATTGGGCAGCAATTTGAGCTCGGACCACAATTGACGAGAAGAACTAGTATGAAACTGGGCGGTTGTTATTTAAAACAATTCAAATATCAATACTGAGTCATTAAATATTATGTACAGGCTCAATTTGTTTATAAATTAAATAAGTATTTCCAGTCCCAACGTTCAAGAAAAATTAAATAAGAAAATGCTGGCCGAAGAGAATGTCTTGTAGTTACTCGCATATGAATGAATTTTGAAGCCTAATCAATGAATGAAAACTTAGTTAAACGCTACTTCCCCTGAAGGGTTATACTCAAGTTTTAAGACCCCGTTAAAAGTATGCTCCTAAAAAAAGGTTATTTTACTGTTATTATTATAATGTGATTGTAGATTATGTAAATGATAGAAGAGTTATACCTATTATATTTAATATACTTAGGACTGCAGTTACTTACGTATCCACACTTTAATAATATTTTTTTTTGTTTATTTTTCGAAGTAATTTCTTAATGGCTCTTCTCGTTAGGAATGGCATGCTGGACCTGCGTCCTGCAGTGGTAGATTCACTTGACGAATCAAAAGCATTTGTAAAAGATAAATCATACTTTAATATTATAAATGCGAAAGTGTGTTTGTTTATTGGTTTGTTAGTTTGTTGGTTTGTCCTTCAATCACGCCGCAACGGAGCAACGGATCGAAGAGATTTTTGGCATTGGTATAGTTGAGGACCTGGAGAGTGACATAGGCTTTTTATCCCGGAAAATTAAAGAATTCCCGCGGGAATAACAAAAAACTTAAATCACGCGGTTTAAGTCGCGGGCATCAGCTAGTTTTAATATAATAAAACATTAAAATTTGTTTGTCCATAGGTACCAATATTCTGAAGTGAGAATAAAAAGTGCAAGGAATGTAAACGTACAAGCACCCTAATGCTAGTGTAAAACAAACTGTTGAACTGACCTGAATGTGTGCAAAGACGCCCTGCATCGAGCTATGACCATAGAGGGACGCGGGCAACACGTCTTCTACAGAATATGATAACGGTATGTACCAACATTAACAACAACTGTATACTTAGAGTAAAACAAGAAATATATGTAAATTTTGTCTAGTGGAAGGCTCCAGCCATGGTTATTTAGCAGCCTACCGGAAAAAACGTGACGTTACGGTCCAATGCCGCTTAGAAACCGATTAGAGGTGTATAGTATAACTGCCTTACCCCTAACAGGTTAGCCCGCTACCATGTTAGACTGCATCATCAATCAGATAAGATCGCTGTCAAGGTCTAACTTGTAGTGGAATAGCCAATGTGTTTTGGTGCTCGAATATACGCTGATCGTCGATATGATTTAAAATCTTATGATAAAGTCGGCCACTGAGTTAAATTGGTGAGAATCTCGTACCATGTATTCCATGAACTAATATTTATCAATAAGTGTGCGAAAGATGTCTAGGACATCACTTGTCAGGCATTCGAAGGAGACCTGCCGGCGACAGAGCGAAGTTCTCATCGCTTTAACTCAGGCCTCGAATGCATTCAATTCGCATACATACTTACTTTGTGCAACTTATCCAGTAATTACCTACCCCAGACGTCACTCATGAGTCATGACACTTACATAATATCGTCACGTGCGATATTCACATCGTGTGACGCGCAACAGTCGAACGGGTGCAAACTATATCATTAAAATGATTATGATGTTTCGTAGAAATGTCATAACAATTTTCATTGCAGTTACTTATACAAAGAGAGACATATTATGCATAGGTAATGATTTTCAATGTTACAAATCATGAAACAAGAAATCTTTATTCAAAAATCCAATAGTTAAATTAACTCAAAATTGGACTCACTCGGCCGGTTTCTGAATTGAGAATTTCATGTTGAGTCTGTCTCAAAGACTACTTAAGGACTAATTTGAAAGGAAATTTTTGTTTCTGAATTGATATTGGGCTGGTTTCTGAATTAAGCATTCAAGCAAAAACAGCAAACTTCAACTCTCAAACCTTACACAATATCAATTCAGAAACAAAAATTTGCTTAATTAGTCCTTAAGTAGTCTTTGAGACAGCCTCAACATGAAATTCTCAATTCAGAAACCGGCCGACTGTTTGACAAATGGCACCCAATATGGGACCCGATACTTAAGAATTGTCTCCCAATATGGGCCTTAGTTTAATATGGCACTCAAAGCTTAACAAATGACACCCAATATGGGACCTAAAGTCTAACAAAGATCCCAAAGGGATCATATGAAACTAAAAGTTTAACAAATAATTAATTAATAAATGGCACCCAAATGGGACTCGACATGTCCAATATAGAATTTAAGGTAATCTTATAGTGATATTTACATCAAATGTCCACGTAAGTAAATCTATTTTTACTATACGATAGAATCAGTAAGGACAGCAATCTAGCTTTTTAGCTATTATAATGGCCTGTGACATGCGTCTATCATATATAACGTCATCTATAAACTATTAATATTGAAATACTGTCGTCATTGACTAAGTCATTTCATATAACTTAGGTCGCGTTATAAAACCAAGATTTCATTGTAAATTTGAAACCTGTAAGACAAGCGGTATACCGAGCCCACCATACCTCACGGCCTAAGTCATTGGCTTCAAGTCATTTTGACCATGAGTCTGAAATCAGTGGGTTATGACATCATCAAGCCGCTCGTAGTTGAAGGAGGTCCCGTCGATCTAGGATTGGGTATTTGACAGCTAGACAAATCAGCAACTTTTTCAAACATCGAACGCGCGTTTTGACCGGGACGTTGTATGAAATACTTGCTTGTGACGTCAAAAAAAACGTATTTAAATATAAAAATAGATTAAAGTAAACATAAAATTAGCAGGGGACGTGGATTTTAAGTTTTATGCAAGAATCCATATAATTATTGATCAGTGATCACTAAATAATTTTTTTTGACCTCGTCAAAATCCCATTTCGGAATGCGAGTGTCATTTTGGACTGATGCCGTAAGCAGGCAAATATTTTTGGACTTACGACAAATGACTTATCTTCAATTTTAAGCGTATCTTTGCCACAATGATGTAAGCAAACTCATGTCGACTTGAAGTCTGGCACTCTGGGTGGAACGCCAACTCCGTGGACTCATGAATGGTTCTCCTTATTTGGCATACACTTCGATGAATCACGATTATTTTTTCAACTGGATCTATTGTCGATTTTATGTAGACATATTTGATATTTGCTCTTTTGTATTCCTTTTTGAAGAATATACGCGAGGTAATACTGAGAAGTCTATTGTATTTTTAGACTAAGTAAAGATGATAGAAAATAATCAACCTATTTTAACTAATATTATAATTATAACTGTATAACTTAATATCATAAATGCGAAAGTGTGTCTGTCTGGCTGCTACGCTTTCAAGACCCATCTGTTCAGTCGATTTTGATGAAATTTGTTACAGGGTTGTATCCCGGGGAAGGACTTAAGATACTTTTTATACCAATAAATTAAAGAGTTCCCGCGGGAATTAAAAAAAACTTAATCCACGCAAACGAAGTCGCGGGCATTATCTAGTATGTAAATAAGTAGCGTCCCAGTCATCATCATTATCATGGTTATAGTCAATCACCCTGGGCAAGTGTGGATTAGCCGACTTTACAGACCTTTTTATTTTATAACAAAATTCCACAACCTATCTTAAACATGCCTTTACAAAAGTTTAAGAAATCTATTAGAAGTATGCTTCTGAAAAAAGCAGATTACGTATACGACAAAAGAGCGTGGATTTGACTCGCTCCAGCAATGCTAAGGACAGCGGTTACATATTATGTACTTATACGTCACCGTAAGATTGTAAAAACCGTTAGATTATAATCTAACTCGCGAAATTGTAAACTGTCGAATGATTACAATATAACGGATTATTTTTCGGTAGATTCTAATCTGTTAGGTATATTAACCCGATAGAAATTGATTATTGATGTCGAACCCTAACCTAACCTACAAGAAAGAGACAAGAAAACGTAAATACAATGAATATTTCAAAAATTGACACTTAAAACATTGAACGGTTCACAATCTTACGGTTTTTACAATCTTACGGTGACATATAAGTACATTAATAAAATTGTAAATTAATTTTTTTTCAAAAGAGCAACCGCCGAGTTTCTTGCTGGTACTTCTCTGTAGGAATGGCATTCCGAACCAGTGGTAGATTCACTTAACGATTTTGAGAAAATTTTAGACAAGTCTCAGGCATGCAGGTTTCCTCACTGTAATATTTTCCTTCACCGTAAAACCAAGTGACATTAAGTAGTTCCGGTAGGTTACTGCGTAAAAACTAAAAACCGATTATTAAGGAGTATGATTTTAAACAGGCATAATCTTTCCGAATTAGCCCGCTACTATCTTAGACTGCCTTGTCACTTTTCACGGGTTAGATTAACTTCTTTTTTTTTAATTCAAAGTCAAAGTAATGATTTTTGGTCAAATTGAGTCAAACCAATTTGACTGCCTCGTTGGTCTAGTGGTTAGCATGTTTGACTGCGGCTGACGAGGTCCCGGATTCGAGTCCCGGGTTGGGCCATAATTACGTATTGAGTTTTTCTGACTAGAAATTCTCAGTACTAGCTCGGAGTTAGGAAGTTGGCGGTGTTTTACCCCCGTGGTCCCGGTTATTATCACTAACATGATAATAATCGTTAAAGCCCGCCAACCCGCAGTGGAGCAGCGTGGTTGGGTCTAAGCTCTAATTCCCTCTCTCCTATGAGAGTGGAGGCCTGTGCCCAGCAGTGGGACGTTAATGGGCTGTAGTGGTGGTGGTGGAGTCAAACCAATTAAGCATAATTTTAGACCGTATTGAAATGTACGTGGACTGTTGGTTCTTAAATTAAGAAGACGTTGCTCTAGACTTGTTTAATAGCTTAATATGTATGCACTAACAATATCAATACAGAAATCTTAAATCGTTTTGTTTTAATGGGCTTGCTAGGTTAGATTAAACCTACGTACACGTTTTATAACCACCTTTTTTTCAAAAATCCCGCATGCAACCTACTTTGAGTTATTGGAGAGTTGCATCTGTTACTGTTAGTATGAAAATGTTACGATCAAACTGAATACGGTGAATCGTGTTTCACATACTTTACGGGCGTTTTACGCAGACGTATATTTCAAGTTTTGTTTTTGCCCGAAGTGATACCTATGCTTTTTTTCAGGAAAATCCTTTTTATAATAACTTGTGTAGGTACATAAAGGCATAATATAAAATATTGGATAGAGGCAGGCGTTACTTTGCGGAAGTCCATCATAATGAAGGAACCAGAAGTTTAATTCGCTATAATCCGCGACAAAAGGAATAACTATGTGCACCACAGAATTCCACAAAAACTACCCTCTGAGGGTAGTTTTTGTGGAATTCTGTGGTGCGGTAAATAAATATAAATATATATATATATAAAATAATAATATATAATCAATAAATATTTATAATATATAAAGGGTAGTTTTTGGGGGAATTCTGTGGTGTGGTAAATAAATATAAATATAAAATAAATTAATAAAATATAAATAAATTCACGATATATAATTAAAAAATATATAAAATATATAATCAATATATATATATAAAATCACTGTACCACATAGTTATTCCTTTTGTCGCGGAATATAGCGAATTAAACTTCTGGTTCCTTCATTTTAATATAAAATACCTTGTTTATGTACAATATTGAACCTATTTTCACGCCACTTGGCTTCAGGCATGGTACGCGCATAATGAGTTTCCTTCCTGTTATCCCACTTCTGTCCTGCAGAGGCGCAGGTCTTGCATTAATGCAAAAATTGAGGGCGTTACTAAGTATTTTATTTATCCCATTAATAATTATGACCTCTTCATATTATGAGTATGCATAAAAAATAACTAGTCCGCCATCTTTAGGAGTCCGCCATATTTGATTTAGAATGACGTCACTTAACTATTGTCATCCAAACTAAAAGTGTAGGTAAGAAAAATTGAATGCAAAATTTCAGCTCAATCGGTTGAGAACAAATGTTTTAAAATTCACTTTGCAGGATTTGGCCTAAACAAACCCACAGACATTGCAATAAAAGCTTGCATGTAATATTACTCAATGATATTGTACGAAGTACAAATTAGGTATTTAAATAATACTACATTCTACATTGGAAGACATTTTTTTTATTTTAAGTCATAAGTAGTATGAAAATAAGTACTATCTATATCTATACTAATATATAAAGCTGAAGAGTTTGTTCGTTTGAACGCGCTAATCTCGGGAACTACTGGTTCGAATTGAAAAAATATTTTTGTGTTGGATAGTCTATTTATCGAGGAAGGCTTTAGGCTATAATATAACATCACGCTGGGACCAATAGGAGCGAAGCATCTGTGAAAAATGTTGCAAAAACGGGGAAAATTATCCATATTTGAGGGCTTCCGTTGCGTGCGCTGCGTAAACGGTTTAAGTTACCCAAAAAATGTATATGAAAGAATTATTCCTCTTTAAATGATCTAAAAATGTCCGTACTGGATCTCGCGATCATAATAACAGAAATTGACGCGGACGAAGTCGCGGGCAACAGCTAGTAAATTATACTATACGTAGTAGGTGTTAACTATCCCGACCCCAGATTCAACCCCTAAAATAGCATAAACACTGAAGTTTGCATTGCATAGCATTTGATACAAATTGCCTCAATAAATCTGATCTATAAATAGACAGCGTTCATGACAGATGCCAATACAATTCGAATGGAATTATTTCGATCTACCCCACAATATTCGAGTCGATAACAGTTACGTAACGAAAGCCTTAAACGACCTCGCATCGACGAATTTCAAGTTCAAAGCCGATTTATAACTATTGTTATAGAATTATACTATATATTATATAGATAGCCTAGTTGTTAAGATGCTAGCCTATTGTATAAATCCCAAGTATGCATAATGCACATCTAACTTTTCGGAGTTTTTAAAGCAATTATAGATACTTGCTTCTTTATATATAACGTCTAATATGTAGGTACTCAGTGGGGTCTCAACTCTCAAGTGGCATTTTAAAAAAAAGATACGCGCCGAATTGAGAACTTTCTCCTTTTTTGGAAGCCGGTTAAAAAATTAATAGATCTTTATTTGAAAAAATAGGTACGGAGAGGAATCTTTTTCGGCATAAAAATTACCCTGTCGGTCTCCAATCAATCCTGGATGCAACTAACTTATATACTCCGTACTCAATTTCGTCAAAATCGGTTAAACAGATGGGTTTTCAAACATCCTAGTACTATAGTAGTAGTAGTAGTGGGTATTTTTTGGTAAATCGTGTTTTTTGGAAATTATATTTAAATACAAATTACATACTGATGAAATATTAATAATATTTTTCGATCTTACCGACATACCTAATAAAAAAAATATGAACTGGTTATTTAAATAAAAATCACGAGTGCAAATTGGGCTCGCAAACTTGAAAAAAAGGGGAAAAAATGTAGGCGATCTGTAATCTGCATTTTGAAAATCTACAAAATCGTTCATTCATCAGAACCTAATATAAACATGTAGTACATCTCTTTGGAATTTGGATACTCTCTATGCATCGCGCTTGACGCTGTCATCTACGTTTTCGAGTAATCCCGTGAAAGCCGCGTCGTCCCCACAAAGGGGCATATAACGCAAACTTTGCGCCGTTTTATCTCTCCTAAAAAGCTTTGCTGCGGCGACAAGGCGAGCAAACTATTTTTAAACACGATGTTTTACGACCTAGAATCTAGTGCTTTCTTATATTGTTGCTGTTACACATTAATTAAGCGTTTCAAGACAACTATTTAACTTTTTTTATTGAAAACTTTATTAGATAACTAAAGCTAGTGACTTCGTCCGCTTGGATTCAGGTTTTAAAATCCCTAGGGAAATTTTAAGGGAGGGCAACACGCCTGGAGAAAGTTCAGGCATAGGAATAACAATTTTACGTGCCTACTCTCCAAGGTACTGGGAGTAAGTACCTAATTTCTCAACTGACAACTTCTTGACAAAAAACCTGAGTAAATAACTTTTTTCGCTTAGCCAGGGACTTATTTACCTAGGCAGTCAAACTCTTGCAGTAAGTGCAATACTTTAACCTTACAGCTTATCAAGATGCATACTTACCGAGCTACTGCAGCAAGTTTAAATTATGCAGTGCGCGTTTCGCATAAATACCAATAACCGCCAAAACAAATGCAATTTGACCCAAATATGGTAAAGTATGGCTTGCAAGTTCGGTTGCTGGGCCCCGTCCAACTGAAGTGATTTACACAAGAAACTGTTACAGAGTTCGCACCTTACACGATACGATATCCATCAGATATCGTAATACCGATAATTACGACGACGATTTCGACGACCTCCCTGGCGCAGTATTGAGTGCTGTTATCTTAACGTTTGTAGGTCCCAAGTTCGATCCCCGGCAGTGTCAATTTGGGAATTTATAATTTCTGAATTTTCCTTGGTCTGGCCTGGTGGAAGGCTTCAGCCGTGGCTAGTTACCACCCTACCGGCAATGACGTGCCGCCAAGCGATTTAGCGTTCCGGTACGATGCCGTGTAGAAACCGATTAGGGGTATGGGCTTAACTGCCATGCCCCTAACAGGTTAGCCCGCTACCATCTTAGATTGCATCATTACCTACCATCAGGTGAGATCGTAGTCAATGGTACATATAGTCAATAAAAAATTTAGGTAGAGTACTAAATGATGACCGTAACTTCGTCCTAGTGGATTGAGATTATTAATCCCGGGGCAAATCTCTGATTTTCCCAGATAAGTAGTATAGTAAAAAGAAGTATAACACTCTCCATTTCGTCAACTATACCCATGCAAAAATCATAATCGATTCCTAGCTCTGTTGCAGCGTCTGCGGCGTGATCGAAACTTTCGCATTTATAGTGTTAGTAAGATAAGAATTTTTAGGTTACTATATGATTGAATGATTAATATAGTGTACTGAGTAACGATCGCAATCATTAGCTATTTGACAAAATCCATCGTCACAGCCACGAATAGGTAATAGTCCACGTCGAGCCACAGAATAGGTAATAGTCCAGTTGATAAAGCTCCTGAGCTAGGTTTGGTGGAAAATCACAAGATTAGGTAAGTCAATAAGATGTCAAGAGCTGACTTTTAGTTGATTAAAACATATACTTTTTTCTGATTTAATTCATATAAAATGACTTTTTTGTTTCTTTTGTTTTATTATATTTTTCACAACACCAATCTTTACCTGCTGAGTCTGAGCAAATATCTAATCAAAATTGCAGGAATGTACCGACCGTACGATATTTTACTTATTTTATAAGCCCTGATATCGGATCGGATACTGTAAAAACGCTCCTAAAGTAATGACTATGTGATGCGAAAAAGTTGGCATTCACTGTAAGGAGGTTTTTGTATGGAAACTTGGCTCAGATTTCTGAGGGCGATGTGGCCTAGTTGAGGCTGGCGTGTATGAAATGATTGGTTTAAACTTTCATTTAGGAAAACTGGTTCCCTTATAAATCCGAAAAGATAGTAGAAATGGCCGCCTGTTCGAGTAGGCAGGGATGCAATCTACGGGCACGCACTTTCTTATTTTCCTGAGTAGAGGTAGAATAAAACAAGTTAAAAAAACACGACTGCATTAGCATTGGTGGTGGTGTTTTGAAAATATGTATATCCAATGTCACTCGGTAATGGGGATGATGTAAGGATTCTAACGATACCCCATACTTCCAAATCTAGATGATATTATGTCAGTCAGTTTCTCTCATTTTATACTACGAAATTCTGTTAAAAATAAAGTCTTTGATGGTGCCGTCTAATATTATACCCATACCTCTAATCGGTTTCTACACGGCGTCATACCGGAACGCTAAATCGCTTGGCGGTACGTGTTTGTCAGTAAAGTGATAACTAGCCACGACCGAAGTCTCCCAGACCAGACCAGAGTTTTTTTTTAATTCCCAAATTGAACGTGCCGGAGATCGTACGCGACACCTCTCACATAAGACCATATAGCGGTCACCGCTGTGCGTTAAAGTAATCATTTTGACCATACTAATATTATAAATGCGAAAGTCAGTTTGTTTGTTGGTTTGTTGGTTTGTCCTTCAATCACGCCGCAACGGAGCAACGGATTGACGTGATTTTTGGCATGGGTATACTTGAGGACCTGGAGAGTGACATAGGCTACTTTTCATCCCGGAAAATTGAGGAGTTCCCGCGGGAATCAAAAAACCTAAACCACGCGGACGAAGTCGCGGGCATCAGCTAGTTGAAAATATAAATTGGTTAATCTTTAAATAGTTTCCGAGGTCACATGGAAATCACATCATCGGCCTCATCGCTGACCTACGAAGTCACTTATAATAATAAGACCTTAGTTAGACCTTGATACACTATGGTAGGTATGAGTATGACTGGTATTAGTGCTTATACACTACACATTTAATTACTGTCTGCCGCACTCAGAGTAGCTTTATCTTTAAGGAACTCCTAAGTATAGTTTTCAATACAAAATTTATACTATAGACTTACTTTTGGCAGCTCGATTCAATGATGTTCTAATGCGTTACTAAGTCGATTTTTGATAGCAATCGACTTTCTTTATGAAGAAGTTTTAATCGATTTGACACACTGATATTTAGCTTTGCTCAACATTTTTTTATTGTTTTATAAACATACCCAAGCGGTATAATAATGTATGTATTCAAATAAATCATTAAAATACAACATGCATAGATTACTATTTTTAGATCATTGTTTTTATTCGATACAAGAATTCTACAATTCTTAAATAAGAATATAAATTCAATATTTGGACGTCGGTAACGACAAAATATGTTTGTACCTAATTATTAACCTAATAACATCTTGTCTGTACCATATTTTAACAAATAAATATTTACTTTACTACTACCTAATACTACGTTAAGGTCCGGGCTTTGTCCCTTGAGTACACACGATTCCAAAAGGCTTTAATAAGCTAAATAGATAATATGATAAGCACAGGGGAAGCCAGTCCAAAGAGGTCACCGCATTGCGCGTCCTGCCAACCATTGCCCGGTGGATGCACCCCGTAGGTCATTCCACCCCGCGATAGTGCATAGAGAAGCAACCCTGCCTAATTAAATCTTACTAATATTATAAATGCGAAAGTTTCGATGGATGTATGGATGAATGGATGGATTTATGGATGGATGTTTGTTACTCAATCACGCCGCAACGGCTGAACGGACCTGGATGAAATTTGGCACAGAGATAGATTATAGTCTGGAATAGCACATATATATTTATCCCGGAAAATTAAGGAGTTCCCGCGGGAACCAAAAAACCTCAATCCACGCGGATGTAGTCGCGGGCATCAGCTAGTAGTCCGATAAGTTCAACTACAGTAGCAGTTCTAGCACGATACTGTACCTGTCACTGGTTCGGAATGCCGTTACTATAGTTACTACCAAGAAGAACCAGCAAGAAACTCGGTGGTTGCTCCTTTGATAAATGATAAATGATAAATGATAAATGATTTATTTATTTCACATAGGACAACTTGTGTCACTTATGATACGTCAAGACTCTACCACCGGTTCGGAAAGCTGGTTCTACTGAGAAGAGCCGGCAAGAAACTCAGCAGTTGCTCTTTTCTCAAAAAAAGAAAGAGGTTACAATATTTAAGCAATACAATACATACGCAACGTTACAAGTATTACACCGACTTGTGGGTCACTGGATTCGAGGCCGGTTGCTTCCATGCAACTTTGTCGTTAATAAAATCGTCGATAGTATAATAAGCTCGACTTAACAAATGCTGCTTGACACAGTCCTTAAATTTATGTAATGGCAAATCTATAAACTCTTTTGGAACCATGTTATAAAAACGTACACTCGACCCCACAAAGGATTTCTGCACCTTACGCACACGATATGACGCTGTTACTAGCTTATGGCGGTTTCTAGTACATAGATTGTGAGTATCAGATATTTGTTTATAACTATTAATGTTCTGCCTAACAAAGACTATATTATTGTATATATATTGTGAAGGCACCGTAAGAACACCAATCTCTTTAAATTTTTCACGAAGTGATTCGCGTGATCCGAGTTTATAAATAGAACGAATGGCTCTTTTCTGCAATATAAAAATTGATTGGATATCAGCGGCTCTGCCCCACAATAAAATGCCATACGACATAACACTGTGGAAGTAAGAAAAGTAGACAAGCCTAGCCGTTTCAATATCGGTAAACTGTCTTATTTTCCTAACAGCAAAGGCAGCCGAGCTAAGTTTTCCCGCTAGTGTATCTATATGAGCGCCCCATTGAAGCTTGTTGTCCAAGGTCACCCCCAAAAAAAACTGTGGAGTTCTCCATTTTTAGTGTTTCTCCATTTATCATTATAGTTTTGTTAATATTCTTTACATTAGGTAGAACAAACTCTAAGCACTTGGTTTTCTTAGCATTCAATAATAAATTATTGATAGTAAACCAGTGTGATACGTGTGATATTGCATTGTTTACATCGTCAAAATTGTCCTTACTTCTATCCACTTTAAAAATAAGTGATGTGTCGTCAGCAAACAATACAATGTCACAGACATTATTGACATGGTATGGTAAGTCATTTATATACACCAAAAATAGAAATGGACCTAAGATCGAGCCTTGTGGGACACCCATTAATGCAGTTGAGCCCTCTGACTTCACGTGGTTTACGCATACCCTCTGAGTTCTATCATTTAGATAGGAAGCAATGAGATCGAGTGCAACATTTCTCATGCCATAGTGGCTTAATTTCAGCAATAAAGTTTTGTGCTCAACACAATCAAATGCCTTAGACAGATCACAGAAGATACCAATAGCATTCTGTGAACGCTCCCAGGCATCGTATATATGTTTTAATAGTTTTGCACCCGCATCAGTTGTATTACGACCCTTAGTGAAGCCGTACTGCTCGGGATGCAGTAAGCTGTTTGTGTTAAAGTGATTTAATAATTGGCTCAATATAATTTTTTCAAAAACCTTACTGAGAGTTGGTAAAATTGAAATAGGTCTGTAATTATTAAGATCGTTTTTATTTCCTGACTTAAATAAAGGAATGAGTTTACCATGTTTCATTAAACTCGGGAAGGTGCCTAAATCTACACATTCGTTAAAAATTACAGCTAAGTAAGGGGCAATGTCGCTTATTATGTTTGATATGACTTTCACAGACATACCCCATAGGTCACCAGTATTTTTTAATTTTAATAACTTAAAGTTTTTTATAATATCTATAGCAGTGATGTGTTTAAATTCAAAAGAAACATTGCACTCTTTTACATTTTCCCTCAATATACTCTGAGCTGCGGTGGGTGAGGAGTTTAGAGAGTCGGTCAACAAAATAGGAACATCCTGGAAAAACTTTTCGAAGGTTTTTGCAACCTCTTTATCAGACGTTATTTTATTATTATCAATAACAATCTCGTAGTTGACATCACGAGATTTAGTTTTACCAGACTCGTCATTTACTATGTTCCAAGTGGTTTTTATTTTGTTATCCGACTTCACAATTCTCTCTTTAATATGTAGTGCCTTAGCATGAATACAAACATTTTTGAAAGTCTTTGAGTAAGTTTTCACGCGTTCAACAAAACTGGGAGACTGGTTGTATTGTTTTTCATCATATAACTCGTACAACTTGTCCCTACTTTTGTAAATGCCTACAGTAGCCCAATCACTGAACTTTAATTTCTCACTTTTTTCTATTTGCTTCAAATTGAATACCTTATTAAATTCATTGTCTATTGTCTTGAAGAGACTAGTATAGGTGCGGTCTGGGTGACCCTTTTTATAGGTGATTGCAGGAAGTTTGGCGGAAATTTGATCTTTAAACCGCGTCAATTTATTTTTAGTTATTGGTCTACACTTGATGATTTGTTTTCTTTTATTGGCACTACTTAAAACAGTTATCTGTTGCCCGCAATGATCCGACCTTAGCTTGTTTATAACAGCTTTTTCCAAAATTATATCGCCACTGTAAAAAATATTGTCTAAGCAAGTGGCTGAAGTTTCTGTTATCCGAGTAGGTTCACTAAAAGCATGTTTCATGTTAAAACATTTAAATAAGTTTAGCAACCTACCAGTACCAGTTTGAAAAAAAAACATTTAATTAGGAGACCATGGGGCCGTGGAGTCTTAGTGCCATACACTTTTTGCGAGATATTTAACCGCGGTTAATTGCCCCATCTGGTGACAAAAGAATATTATAAGAGATATCAGCTTTTCTGGGGATGGTTACAAAAAGTGCAGCTATCTCTTAGTCTACAAGTGGTGGCTCAATTTTTGCGCAAAGGATCACCCTGGATGTCCAACGCGGAAATGCAGCCAGCATTCTTGCCATCATTCCACGCGGGCATGATTTATATAGGTAGTAATTAGGTAAGGCTAACTAGCTTTAAGTTCTATTGTATTGTTTTTAATAAATATTAATTTTGTAAAAAAAATATACTCTTGATTAAATGTAATTGTACATCACTGTGTAGATACATGAGTAACCGCAGTCCTAAGCATCTAGAGCGAGTTAAATCCATGATCTCTTATTTTAAATATTTTACTAACAATTAAATTTTTTTCTTCTAATTGTGCATAACTTAGGGGCCGATACCCCACAGACCGAAAACGTATTTCATCCAATGAGGTCACCGCATTGCGCGTAACGTAACGGATGAGCTGAAAACGCGTTCGTTCAACCCCATCTGCTGCAGTTAACTCTGTTTACTATCTACCTGCCTCTCTGGCAAAATATTACCATCCATACTTATATTATAAATGCGACAACGTGTCTGTCTGTCTGTGTGCTACGCTTTCACTTTCCGAACCGATTTTGAAAACAAATTGGGTACAAAGAGGACAAATCCGAAGGGACATCCACCACCACCACCACTACAGCCCATTAACGTCTCACTGCTGGGTACAGGCCTCCACTCTCATAGGAGAGAGGGAATTAGAGCTTAGACCCACCACGTAGCTCCAATGCGGGTTGGTGGGCTATAACGAGTAACGACTATTATCATGTTAGTGATAATAACCGGGACCAACGCCTTAACGTGCTCTCCGAGGCAAAAATAAATTTTCAAAAATATTTTAAGAAGGACTCAGCCTATGACAGTGTGTTTTCTTTTTTTTTGATTATATTAGTCAAATTTATTTACGGGATGTCTGATGATCCATTTCGGGCCATTTCTTGCAATTTTTGAAGGTTCCTTGTTCTTAAAATTATTAATTTATTGAAAAAAGCAACTGCCTCGTTGGTCTAGTGGTTAGCATGTTTGACTGCGGCCGACGAGGTCCCGGGTTCGATTCCCGGGTCGGGCCATAGTTAAGTGTTGGGTTTTTCTGACCAGAAAATTCTCAGTACTAGCCCGGAGTTAGGAAGTTGGCGGTGTTTCACCCCCGTGCCTCGGAGAGCACGTGAGGCCGTCGGTCCCGGTTATTATCACTAACATGATAATAGTCGTTAAAGCCCGCCAACCCGCATTGGAGCAGCGTGGTGGGTCTAAGCTCTAATTCCCACTCTCCTATGAGGGTGGAGGCCCGTGCCCAGCAGTGGGACGTTAATGGGCTGTAGTGGTGGAAAAAAGCAAAACATAGGGGCATGACACGGACACATATGGATTCTATTGTGTAAAAATATTTTCTCTATTGTAATTATCCACGGAGAAAACAGACTAATATGATTGTATGGGGAAACCGCCCTCCCGTATCGACTTAATTGTGGGCCCAGCTCCATACAACCTCATACAAAGACTACTTGCCGCTACGTGCCGTGGCCTTTACTTACTCCAATTTTGCGGGATAAATTCGTATTTGGCTGGCGCTTGGCGTGTGCCGGATCCGATCGGTTATCTGCAAGTAGGCCGGGAGGACGTCGACCGGCGCGGAGGGGCAACCTCGGCCCCGGTACACTAATTATTTTTAAATTGTCTTCATAATATCATTTATTATCCCCATTTAGAGCTGTATTAATAAGTAATGGACTGAATCCATGGTATACATTACCTACTTAATAACTTATAGAAATGTAAAATTGTTTCTCTTTCCCGGCCTATCATTTCAACCGATTTTGATGAAATTTTTACATAGTTAGGTTGCATCCTGCGGAAGTAAGTACATAGGAAATCCTTTCGTCCCGGAAAATTAAGGAGTTCCCGCGGGAATTAAAAACCGCGAACGAAGTCGCGGGCATCCTCCAATCCTAGTACAGATATAACCTAATGGTTTTCCGCTAAAGACTTTATTCTAAAAACGTTACTCAGATCACCACTTTGTATGAACTACAAAGTGGTGATAGTTCTTTGTATGAACTATCAACTTCATATAAAAGTCAGGTCGAGCGATCTCACCACACTCACTCTGATACCGCAAACTCTTTGTCATTCTTACTTAACTTAAGAAAAAAAAAAGTGTGTGTGTGCAATTCATACACGGCAGAAGTGAAACTTCAGAAAAGTAGCCTACGAGAGAATGATATAGGTAAATATAACATGTAAGTTGTATCCTATTATGAATATGTTTGTCTCTTTTTGGTGTCGCTTTTTCGTTTCATTGAATTTTCAAATCAATACGATTGTAAAGAAGTTTCACTTCAAAAACTTTCGAGACATTAGTACCTATTTCACCTTTGTTAACTGCCTCACCAGTATGGCTAATATGCACTACGAGTAAAATTATGTCTACCCGTTATCTCTCTCTGTGTACCGAAGGCACCGAAGCCGATGGTTACTTGTCTCGTTACGTCAAAAGTGGGGATAAAAGTAATATTTCTTATCTGTGGTATTTTTCTCTATACGAACTTTTACATGTCGACGATTTTTTCTTGTAATATAACGCATTTTGTGCATGTTAGGGTAAATAAAAAAAAACCGGCAACGACAACATCTATCTCTCTCGTCACGAGATAATCTCGTTGTGCGTATGCTAAGCACACTGGTGACAAAATGTTTGGTCCCTTTTTTGCGCAAAGGATCAGCCTGACTGTTCAACGCGGTGATGAAACTGGTAATGCAGCCAGCATTCTTGCCGCAGCTAGCTATAACATCTGTACTCGTATCTATACTAATCTATACAAATGTTTGGATGGATAGATGGATGTTTGTTACACAATCACGCCAGAACGGCTGAACCGATCTGGATGGACTTTGGCACAGATATAGATTATATAATAACACATAGGCCACTTTTTATAACGGAAAATTAAAGAGTTCCCGCGGAAACCCAAAAAACCTCAATATACGCAGACGAAGTCGCGGACATCAGCCAGTTATGATCAGCCAGTTATAACCTTCCAGCTAGAAAATAAGCCATATATTCTTATAATTCCCCTATCCATCTTCTTGACTCGATACGCGGGTAACTTTTAATTTCCTATACGCAATGGGGTTCCCTCGGGGAGCCGTGTTACATTAATTGAATTTCACCCTTAATCTCCCGAAGAGTGGATATGTCACCGTAAGATTGCAAAGGCCGTTGGATTGTAATCTAACTAGCGATATTGTAAACTGTCGACAGATTACAATCTAACGCATTATTTTTCGGTAGATTGTAATCTGTTAGGTATGTTAACCCAATAAAGGCACTACCTGATTATTTATGTCGAACCCTAACCTAACCTACAAGAAAAAGACAAGAAAACGTAAATACAATGAATATTTCAAAAATTGACACTCGGAACATTGAACGGTTCACAATCTGTCGACAGTTTACTTATAGACAATACAATTTCGCTAGTTGGATTACAATCTAACGGTTCTTGCAATCTTACGGTGACAGATATAAGATTGCAAAGAGAGAAATGCTAACGATGTTGCGATGGAACATTACTTTATCTCAATAAAGTTTAGGATTTTTTTAAATTTTGATTTTACTATTTTAAAATAAGTTTCTCCGTTTAAAAAAAAATTGTCTATGGCTCAAACGCTCTACGCGCGGAGCCACTAAACAAAAGAAGAAGCAGAAAGTTTAGGATGCTCAGAAAAGAAAATTCACCGGTGCATATCTGTCACCCACCGTGTGTTCCGTTGCTTGAAAAGCAATTAAAAAGAAACTTATTGAATGAATTATATCAATATCAATATAATTTATTTATTAAACAGCGTTAGGTACATATATTTTTTTCGTCTTTCTTACTTATATCAGTATGTTTAAAGTAAGTTTCTATTAATTACTATAAGCTGATGCCCGCGACTCCGTATGAAAAATAGATAGTAGCTGATTCTCAGACCTACTGAATATACATATGAAATTTCATCAAAATCGGTCAAGCCGTTTCGGAGGAGTATAAACACTAAAACTGTGACACAAGAATTTTATATATTAGTAAGAAAAGATTAACTAGGTATATTTTGTTAAAATTGTGGTCAATTCTATTAAACATAATCTCTAAACGTAGCTAAGATGACAGCTTTAAATCTAGTTCTATCTCTTTCGTTAGGGAATATTATGAATGGGTTAGTAATATTTTTAATGCTGTCATTTTAGTTTACTTTAGAGATCGTGCACTACAGAATCAGACCCATATTGTCATTGTTCTTACAATTCGGTCGGTCATTTTTGTCAGCCTTAACGCAGACTACGGTCTATTTGGGCTGCAAATTTCAAACGCCAGCCATTTTATTCTAGGGCTTTGGTCTATAAAATTGTGGTGGAAGAATATGATTTTGGGAACTATAAACCACACCCAAATATGATCCTGAAATCTGAACTCTTAGGTTTCTAGCCCTGGCGTACCTTCACTTATAGTTGATTAAAAAAATACCATCAGAGACTCAAAAGAAAACTAGAAAGATCTTGACATCATTATTATTAGTAAAACTAAAATCTAGAATTGAAAAGTTTATGCCGAGAGAGTGGTATTTGAAACTTTTGAAAATAATTGTAGTGGTAACGATTTGTGCAGCCTCTACTAAACCAGGGCAGATCGCGCTCCCATTGTGACCGCTTTATATATGTCACCGTAAGATTGTAAAAACCGTAAGATTGTAATCTAACGCTTTTTTTTTCGATAGATTGTAAACAGTCGAAACATTGTGGACCGTTCAATGTTTTAAGTGTCAATTTTTGAAAATATATTCATTGTATTTACGTTTTCTTGTCCCTTTCTTGTAGGTTAAGTTAGGGTTCGACATAAACAATCAAGTAGGCCGGGCACTTAGGTTTTATCGGGTTAATAAACCTAACAAATTACAATCTACCGAAAAATAATCCGTTATATCACAGAATAATAACTAGAGGGTTATATTGTAATCATTCGACAGTTCACAATTTCGCGAGTTAGATTATAATCTAACGGTTTTTACAGTCTTACGGTGACATATATATATATCTATATACTAGCTGATGCCCGCGACTTCGTCCGCGTGGCTTAAGTTTTTTATTTCCGCGAGAACTTAACCTTAATTTTCCGGGATAAAAAGTAGCCTATGTCACTTTCCAGGTCCTCAACTATACCCATGCCAAAAATCACATCGATCCGTTGCTCCGTTTCGGCGCGATACGACGGATTCGGCGACGGCAAACCAACAAACCAACTGACAAATAAACCAACAAACAAACACACTTTCGCATTTATAATATTAGTATGATGAATTATTATACGTAGGTACGTAGGTACAAGTATTCTGCGACTTAAGAGTTGGTGGAAAATGAGAGGCTACTTGGTAGAAACAGTCAAGTACTTAGGTCAAGGAGCATAGGAGGTTAGAGTTGTATGAAAACGTTGTTTTCAACCGACTTCAAAAAAAGGAGGAGGTTCTCAATTCGACTGTTTTTTTTTATGTTTGTTACCTCAGAACTTTTGACTGGGTGGACCGATTTGGATGATTTGATTTTATTTGAAAGGGCATACTTCCCATGTGGTCCCATATAAATTTTATCGAAATCGGTCGAGCGGTTTTTAAAATATAAACAATAAAATAAGTACTTTGTATAGCGTGTGCTTGTTGTTGTAAAGTTGGCGCGGGAGTTTGAAGTCGGTTGTTTAAAAAGAATTTTTTATATTAAATTATTAGATTAAAATATTTATTTAAATTAGGTAGTGTTTTTATTTATAGATAATGGAAAAACTTTATATATTTTATTTCTATATTTTAGTAAACAAACGATTTTTCGTGTTCTTTTTTCTTTGTGTTTGAATGTTTTTTGTTTTACGATTTACATAATATCTACGAGACCGCAAAACCGCGGCGTTTATAATATACATAAGCCATAGAGCATTATTTAATAGGCCCCTATTATAAATAGAAGTGGGCGTCTATAGGCTGACAACTTGTTAAAAATCGGAAGTCCAAGCATGTTTTCAAATAAAAGCTTCGAGTACGCCCTTAAACTCTAACAAGGTAGGTACTGGAACAAAGTTAGTGATAAATGTCGAGGAGCGATACTTGAGGAAGCTAGAGGCATGTTTCCCAAATAAACTTTGAACACTCCTACTTTAATTAGGGCCAGGTGGAATCGCGTGTTTTTGAGATGTATCTACCTAATAGTGGGGATAACGGGTCGAAGATGGATAGCCTTAGCTAGAGATAGAGACAAGTGGAAATCCTTGGAGGAGTCATTGTATCAAAGTGATAAAGTTTAGGCCATAGTCCACCACGCTGGCGAAGTGCGAATAGTCTTAACCCCGTCTTTAACCGAATGCCAAAAATTAAATTGACCTAAAGCCACTAACACTAGCGAAAGTGTACGTTTCGTATAATAAACAAAATACATCTGTTACCCCAGAAATCCTTCGAAACAAGTCCTTGATTCCGAAAGAGGGAAACAGTGATTTCGAACAAATGTTGCTTTATTGGTTACTAACTATTGAACGAATATTAAAACTTGGCAAGTACAAGAAATCTCTCTGGTCTTCTTTCACGACCTTTTTTCTGGTCATTTACGCACCCACTACATTCTTCGCTTTCTCGACAAAAGTTTCGACTCATAAGGTTATTTTATAATAATCATTTTTATGATTAACGATTTAAAAAGAATTAATAGTGATATTAACCAGCATCGACGTAAATGAGGAAACAAAAAATACCAAATTACCAAATACCAAGTCCAAATTAGTAAAATAATGTAATTCTTTTACCCATTTGGATCAATAGGGTAGGGTATTTGCCAAAAAGTGAGTTCAGCAACTTTTTTTCATGCCAAAACCGCCCCTTTAGTATGGGCTATGGGATGTTGTATGAAATACTGAACAGTGACGTCATCAAAATTCTACGCCCTTTTTTTACTTCAATCGATAATTTAAAAAACATAATAAATATTTTTTTCTTGGCACAGCCCATTAATTCAGTACACTAGCCTCATTAAAAAATATTTTCGAAGTTCGAACGGACGTGAATATGACGACTTTTAGGATATCATCTATTTAATAATCACAAAAAAATAATTTATTTGAATAGCTTCTTGGAATCTGATGAAGCATCATGGAGGTGAATTGTGGACCTCTTCGATGGATACTGGTAAACCCATGGTACAAGCCAAGTCTGGACTTATTTGTTTCGTTTTGACGAGTCCCATTTGCGTTTTAGGTACGAATGCATGTTTTTTACTGTCATTTATTTCTGTTACATAATAACATTTATCTACTCCAGCATCGAAAAGTTCCAATTTCGAATTTGACAACTATATCGAATTGAACCCTCTTTCGTGTTTGCTTCTCATAACGATACAGTTCGTTGTATGGGAGCTGTATCGTTATGAGTCGTAGCTGTATCGATATGGTTATCTTCATAAATAGGATACCTATAGCTTAGCGGCTCTGGGTTCTGGCACTTGATTGATTTGACTTTTTTATTAATTTATAAAGTAAAAAATTATAAAGACGTCCTTGTCGTAGATAAAATCTTGTATGCAACTGTACGTAATTAGTCATTTTAATTCTCGTACTATCCTATTTTGATACTCGGCAAGCCTCGTATCAAAAAACAGCACTCGAATTAAAATGACCCTCATTACGATACAGTTGCATAAATAGCTATTATTTATGTTACATAAGCGCTGTAGCATTTTAAATCCGCTCCCCCAACTTCACTACAGTAAATATCCAAAACGCATTGCCAGTTTTCCAGTGTCAGTTTTTCCCCGCACTCGTTATTAGATGATCTACAGTTTTTGTTCGAACTTTCGAAGAGTTGATTGCCAAACGCGAATCCGTATTTGAATACCCGAATATATCGCAACATCGGAACTAATGGATTATTCATCGAATAGCCATGCAGAACAAAATCAATAAATGCTTTTTGGCGTAATTCGTATTGAATCTTCCTTTTTACACCACACGACTAAGTAAATGATATTTTTAACTGTTTCAAAATGCCTTTAATCAATCTAGGGTCAATAAAGCAATATTACTCAAAATTACAGTTTGATGTCATGAACCTTGACGTTCCTAAAATAAGGATTATAATTCTGAAACACGAAAGTATGGAGAGTCAATTTTATAATGTATGGAATGTTTTAAAAATTATCAAACTTAAAGTAACTTTAAGTAAAGAGGCTAGACTAATAATTATGCTTGACTTTAGTGCATCCAATACGACCAATTTTGATACCCACTTTTGACATCTCTTTACTACCTTTCAATACTTCTGCTACATTCATTTCATTCAGCGAGTAGACAAAGCAAATAAAAACATTATACACTTTCCAAAAAAAATTCATGTAGGTACATTCATAAAGTATACACAACATCGTATCGTAAAACAGTCGTAGTCGTTAGGTCGAAAGGCCCCCGATCACTGATAGGGACAAGATATTACAAATAAATACTATGCCACGACTGATTTGACTGCAGTTGTCAAAAATTCATTTCGCTGAAACACGACAGAATTCTCTTCTGAATATCGCTTTGATTTACTGATATGATAGGTAAAAACGTAGGCATTTTAAGTATACCTACTACAGGCTACACTCTCTGTCTGTGTCGTATTCCTCGTTGCTGAGGGTAGTGACCCCTTTCCACATAAAGGCGGGGGTTTTCTTTGTTCCTTCCGGTAACCACTCGATTAAGAGTAGGTACTATTAACTCTTAGGTTTCTGACGATTATTTATTAGCAGAAGTTAGTCATATACTGAAGCCGCTATCCGAGGCACGGAGGAAACGAAAAGGCCAAAAGTCGGACTACCAAATTCGGTCACCCATCCAGTTACCGACCTGGGCCAAAGTTGCTCAGGTAACAATCGCAATCGACTGATATGCGCAGTCCTTCAATCACGCCGCAACAGAGCAACGGATGGACGTGATATTTTGCATGGGTTGAGTTGAGGAGTTGGAGAGTGATCAAGTAAAATTAAAGAGTTCCCGTGGTAATTCAAAAACAAATTACACACAGACAAATTCGCGGGCATCAGCTAGTAGACACAACCCATTTTGTTTGCGTTAAATGCTCGAAGGCCAGCGGTTATAAGATGCGGTTTAAACAATCATAATGCAAACTTGCAGGAATTTTGTAATTGAGTATTTGATAACTAGTCAAATCAGCAACTTTTTTTCAAACTTCAAAACGCGTGCTTATTATAGAGTTTGTATGAAATTTTGAATTGTGACGTCATTAAAGTTCGATGCACTTTTGTACTTTAATCGATAGTTTTAAATGGTTATTGAACATAAAACTAACAGGAGCCGTGGATATTACGACTTTTGGGAGAGCCTTTATTTAATAATCACTAAAAAAGAATTTATTTGAGTAGTAGTCAAATACCCAATAGGAATGATGTCTATATCAAAAAAGAATATTTCTAATTGATTATATTGAAAAGAGGGTCTTCCAAAAGACCTGAAATTCACATCATCGGTTAGTTTTAAGTTTGATAACCGTTTTAGAATATAGATTAAAGAAAAAAAGTGCGTTGAAATTTAATGACGTCACAACTGTGAATTATACAACTGTCACTAGAAACGCGTACATATTATACTTAGAAACTTAAGTTTGATAAGGCCGAAAGAGTTGCTGATTTGATTGAGCTGTCACTTGTCATCATCCCAATTGGAGAGCTAACCTACCACAAACAAGCAATGCGCTGTCACCACAATAAAGCTAACAGCACACATTATCACCCGCACAGATAACACTATCGATTTGATAACGGCGCTGCATTCAATTCGCCCTACATTTCGCTTCAGGTTACACTAGGGTTGCCATCACCCAGGATTTTCTAATTTAGACAGCGGCGGACTAGACACTAGTAGTCGGCGCTCCGACATGATTGAATGAGAGGTTCCTACATGTTGAAAATAAATTAAAAATCAGCAATTAAGCATCTCTAATTATAAAATTGGCTCTTGGTAAAAAAAAAATTGACATAGCTCTACGGGTTGCAAAGCTGAACTGGAAATGGTGAAGTTGGCGTTCTATGTATATTAACGCAAAGCAATCTTCCTCTTCTACCTACATTTCATTTCTTAAAGTGTGCACACTCTTGTTGCGTAGAGTCCGGTCCAATTCCAATTAAGCATCCTGAGTGGATTTGCTGACAGATTCGACTGCCAGTAAGTACTTGAATATTTTGTAGGTGTAGGTTTACTAACAAATAGGTTTTAAGTTACATGTACTAATCACTAATTATATTATGATCCTTTTTGGTTGATCGAAATAAACATGTATTTATTTTATTTATTTATGTATTCATACATTGATAATAATATATGAAACGGATTTTTCATTATTACTTCCTGAATGGCAACCCTAGCGGGGGTCGCACCGCAAATTCTACTTTTTGTGTCAAGAACGTGCAAATGAACGATGTGGATTGCGCCGATATTGTATCGCGATTTACGATGCCAGCTTCACTAAATCGGTTCTCATACCCACTCATAGCTTGGACTATAAGTGGGTATGAGAACCGATAGAACCGATAATTTCCGCTTTAAAAAAACAGACGTATGTGCTTACCCTGGATACAATCTATTTCGTAACTATCGCAATTATAATAATATGTAACAGCCCGTTGACAGGTACCTACCTAGTTACCTACTAATAACGCAAGATCGGGCAAGTTATTATTGAGGCCTAGCAATCGGCGCTACGAAAGAATTCTAATAACACAAATTAAATCGGTTAAACAGGTGGGCTGTGATAGGGTAGGACCGTAGGACTAAGACTGATCAGACAGACAGACACTTGGATTGTAAATTTTAGTATAGATAGATAGTCCTTTGCCGATTTTGAGGAAATTTGGTAGCAAGCGTGCCAAATTTCCTCCCTCCTATCTTAGTAAAATTCTTTACAGACTTATGTAGGTATCTAACTACATAGGCCAGCATCCCGGAGGCTACAAGATATTTATTTAAATATTTTGTACAGAAAACATCCCTGAACTGCAAAATTATAGTGCCTGACAAATAAGTAATAGGTAATTATAAATGTAACAAAGGTAAAAATTTTGATTCCTTTGATTTTTTTAACCCAAAACATCAAAGAGTTTCATCGGTATATTTACGAAAACTTAAACACCACGCAGATTGTCTTTAAAAAGAAATATTACTATCGTTCTTTCTATATATAAAAGGTAGTTTGTAATTCCCCTCGCTCCCTTGTGACAAAGCTGCAGGCGACCCGGGAACGAGGTGAAGGTGCGACCTGCTTTCCTGGCGCGTCCTAGATGCGTTGCCATGGTTACAACTCACCCGTTTAATGCTAGGTGGGATTGTATAGTCTTATTAATAATCATGCAAATCTGTCCATAAATCCGGAAAATCAAAGAATTACAACGGGATTTAGTGAGTAATCAGGATTTTGACGAATTCGGGAACTTATAATTTTCTTTGGTGTCTGGAGGGTGGCTTCGGCCGTGGCAAGTTACCACCCTACCGGCAAAGACGTACCGCCAAGAGATTTAGCGTTCCGGTACGATTCCGTGTAGAACGGTTTGATAAGTATAACTGCCATACCCTTATGGTTAGCCTGCTACAATCTTACTGTATCATCACTTACCATCGGGTGAGATCGCAGTCTTCTAGTGGAATAAACAAAATCTAGTCCAGAAACTTAAGATTTTCTTTATATTAAAGAGTCCCATTTATTTTTTATTTATTTTATTTATTAAGAAAATTCTGATATCACGCCGATCAAAGCCGGGGTGGGATTTTGAGAGGTATAATTTAAAGATATGAATATCTTTTTCTGCTTTTTCGGGAGGCTTAGGTATTCATGAATATCTATTTCAAATATTTTGTCGTTCTGCACTAGGCACGAAAATAACATCGATAAAATGATATTTTCAGACAGTAGTGGGCAGATTGTTAGATAAGCTAGACTTTTCGGTTTATCGGCCTGACATTTCTAAACGGGGCTGCCAAAACCAGCTTCTCTTCTACAGTCAGCTTATCTCTTATACATCGTTTGCAATCTAAGATGTAGGTAGGTACTTAGTATAGCTATTTGTGGCTACTTCTGTTCCACACAATCTCTTTCAATGTCTAAATTTATTGCCATCTCTTTCGTTATCGACCATTCAGAAAAGGACAGCACTGTATATTTGGACCTGTAGGTTTAGCTTAGTTTAGAGATTGTATACAACAGAACAGATTTAGCCATTGTGGGCATCGGAGAGATTTTCACAAACTTAGGTAGGTATAACTTTAATTTTTTTTTTTTGTAGGTATTTTTATTTATAAATACCTATTAACTATTCCAATTTTATCTGTAAATAGATGATGCCCCCGATTTCTTCAGAGTCGATCCTTTGGGAAGCCTTCATTATTCCAGGAAATAAAGAGTTATATATTACTAGCTGATGCCCGCGACTTCGTCCACGTGGTTTAAGTTTCTTGATTCCCTCGGGAATTCCTTAATTTTCCGGGATAAAAAGTAGCCTATGTCCTTTCCTGTGAAACCTATCCCTGCACCAAATTTAATTAAATTGGGTGAACAGATGGGCTGTGAAAGCGGAGCAGAAAGACAGACAGACTCACTTTCGCATTTATATTATTAGTATGGATTGCTCTCCAGATTAAATTTACTATACCCATGTAAAAAACGTCGTAACGTCACATAACGTCGATCCGTTGCGGCGTGATTGAACGGCAAACCAACCAACAAACATACCTGCGTTTATAATGAGTAGGGATTAATTTTTTTTTTCGTTACCATTGCATGTACATTCCCTCCCCTTATATTCCCTCTCTCCTATGAGAGTGGAGGCCTGTGCCCAGCAGTGGGACGTTAATGGGCTGTTATAGTGGTGGTGGTGGTGGTGGCTTATTTGAATTGTCGGTTTTCTGCACCTTTTTCTAAAGGCAAAAGATAAATTTGCTAGAAATACAAGAAATCCGGAAAGATTGGTTTTACCTAAAGGCGCGAAAACGGCCACTTATTGAAAAAGCTACTATGCAATGGGCATAAAAATCTTCAACGCACTACCTAAAGACATACAGTCGATGCCATTACAAAAATTTAAATCAACACTGAGAAAATGGCATCTGACACATCCCTGTTGTAAACTCAGTGAGGGAATTTCTTGAGCTCGGAAGTAGGCGTAACCGTTTAATAATTTTGACATTTATTTATTTATTTTAGCTATTAATTAAGTATTGAAGATTGTGGTGAATTTCATTAATTATTATTGATGATTTAAATATTGTAGTATTAATTAAGTAGGTACTTACCTAAATTCCTAAATTTGCACGTCAGCATTGACGAAACATGTGTGGACTACTTTTGAACTGTCATCATATTATTGTACAATGTTTCATGCAAATAAACGATTTATTGATTGATTAACAAAACAATATTTATTGCACTCAAGTCCTATCATAGGGCATCATGGTACAGTGGACCATTCGCGCAAATATAGCATCGAGGATTAGACATAAATAGTCCTTCAATAAGCTGATCTATGTGACGCAAATCAGCAGGCGTCAAAACGTTTTACTTGCATTCAATGCGATCAGCATCGCGTGGTACGTAAGTTCCTCAGTGAAACGTTTCATATCACTTGGCTCAGTCTCCGTAGGTACTTGAATAAAACAAATGAAAATGAAAATATCCTTACTTTATTGTACACTTATACATATAGTCAAGTGTGTTATGAAAGTACAGCGCGTTGAAATCGTATACAGCGTGGTCATGGTACTTACCTACCTACTTTACCATCGCTTTACTATAACCACAAACTATCTGCCGGTTTCTGAATTGTCAATTTCGTGTTGAGTCTGTCTCAAAGACTACTTATGGACTACTTAATTAAGCAAATTTTTGTTTCTGAATTGAAATTGGGCCGGTTTCTGAATTACGCATTCAAGCAAAAACAGCAAGCTCAAACCTTACACAGTATCAATTCAGAAACAAAAAATTGCTTAATTAGTCCATAAGTAGTCTTTGAGACAGACTCTACATGAAATTCTCAATTCAGAAACCGACCGTGAATCAGTTCGGAAGCAAAATCCTTCATAATTCTGACATAACAAAATCTATTCATCTAAGAAAATAATTGATCTCGTCACTCCGAATCGACACATATATTAAAACGTCGGTTTAAAAAATCGTTATCTATCTATGTAATGTAGTTGTAAGTGTATGATAACAATGTATATTTTATTACATATGTATAGATACTATATTTATTTATTGTAGTATCTATATTGTGTAATTAATAAATGATAACTATAGTATGTATGTTTAGTAAGTAAATTTTATATCTTTGTTATTTTTATTTTATGTGCATCGACCACATGAGCTCCTAGGTCCAGTGTCGACTTTGTACGCTCGGGTTGCCTTTAAAAGTTCACTTTTGTGATAAGGCCGTCTTTGCGCATTACCACAGTTTCCTGTCTTCTGTTTTGTATGCATAATTTTGTACCTATGTGTTAAGATGCAATAAAGACTTATACTACTACTACTACTACTACTACTTACTACTACCCTTTCAGCGCGGTGCAATGGCGGTGCGGTGATGGCGGATGGCGGCGCGGAGGCGGGCGCGGGCGAGTGCGCGGCGCGCGGCGCGGCGCTCGAGCGCGCCTACGTGCACGATGTATACGAGCAGGCGGGCGAGGACGACGCTCCGTGCGCGCCCGCGCCCGCCGTGCGCTCCTTCCTCAGCGACCTCGAGCCCGGCAGCCTCGTGTGTGACGTCGGTAAGTCACGTTGTCCTAACGCGCCTGTGTTCACGATGTTTACAGCAGGCGGGCGAGGACGACGCTCCGTGCGCTCCTTCCTCAGCGACCTCGAGCCCGGCAGCCTCGTGTGTGACGTCGGTAAGTCACGTTGTCCTAACGCGCCTGTGTTCACGATGTATACGAGCAGGCGAGCGAGGACGACGCTCCGTGCGCTCCTTCCTCAGCGACCTCGAGCCCGACAGCCTCGTGTGTGACGCCGGTAAGTCACATTGTCCTGACGCGCCTACATGCACGATGTATACGAGCTGGCGGCCGAGGACGACGCTCCGTGCGCTCCTTCCTCAGCGACCTCGAGCCCGGCAGCCTCGTGTGTGACGCCGGTAAGTCACGTTGTCCTAATGCGCCTGTGTTCACGATGTTTACAGCAGGCGGGCGAGGACGACGCTCCGTGCGCTCCTTCCTCAGCGACCTCGAGCCCGGCAGCCTCGTGTGTGACGTCGGTAAGTCACGTTGTCCTAACGCGCCTGTGTTCACGATGTATACGAGCAGGCGAGCGAGGACGACGCTCCGTGCGCTCCTTCCTCAGCGACCTCGAGCCCGGCAGCCTCGTGTGTGACGCCGGTAAGTCACATTGTCCTGACGCGCCTACATGCACGATGTATACGAGCAGGCGGCCGAGGACGACGGAATATTGAAGGGATATTGAAATTAGGTATATCTGATACTAAGGTTGGTATGTACTATGTTCCTACCTAGAAATATACTTAGTATAGACTGCACAGAATAAGTAATAGTACGTTGTATCTGCCCACATCTATAAAGTTATCTGCAACACTAACAAGTTGCAACAAATTACACTGAAAGGACTCAATTTAGCTTCGGGGGCGTAAGGCGCCGCCCACACAATTGCCCTGTAAAATATGTAACATCAACAGATAATTAGCAATTCAGTTTGTGGTATTCAACCTAACGGCAAATGTCAGGGCGTAGGCGCTTCATAATCTCAATTTCTGGTACTAAGTAAGTCTGTTGCGAATTTAAAACATAGTAAAAACACTGAAGACACTACGGGCGTCTTGAATGTTTTTACAGGGTTCGTAGTTCGTACAAGTTTAAAAAATCTCGACAATGATGTCAGATTTCGAGTAGGTACCTATTCAAATATTACTATAAGTACTTATTTATTTGAACCAAAGTAAAATGGACCTAAAGTATCGCAAAGCTCATTCTACTACCTACTTAATATTATTATGCGAAAGAATTTTTGTAACGAATTGACGTGAATATTTTATAGATTTTATGTTTAGATAATAATAATTATCGAAAGTTGAAACTTTAAAGTTGTACAAAAAATAGGGCACAATGCCAATGCAGGATGTACGATTAGAAACAAACAATTTTAGGAATATATATCACTCTGTCGCATCTCAGTCGTTATGGTGTTTCAATACTTTAAGTCGTTAACGAGTTACGAATGTGAGAACTTGTACTAAGGGTGTATTGTGTGTGTAGTAGTGTTTCCTCGGAAAAATTTCGTTAAAGTCGGAATGTCGTTAAACTTTGACTCTACATCATACTAATATTATAAATGCGTTAAAATGTGTTTGTTTGTTGGTTTGTCGGTTTGTTGGTTTGTCCTTCAATCACGCCGCAACGGAGCAACGGATCGACGTGATTTTTGGTGTGGATATAGTCGAGGACCTGGAGAGTGGCTTTTTATCCCGGAAAATTTAGGAGTTCCCACGGGATTAAAAAAAAACTTTAATCTCGCGGACGCAGTCGCCAGCATGAGCTAATTAATATTATAATGACTAAAAAATCTCTTCAGCGAAGCCGCAGGCAGATTCTAGTTTTATATAATACCTACTTATGGTAAATACTGTACGCCCACAAAACTTAGTGCGTTAGGTAATAAAACATTATTATATTAACTTAACCTTTCGTATTCTAAAACAAAGTACACACAAGGGTGTAGGTACGCCGTGATGCTAAAATAACATAAGAAATATTAGAAATAAAAATCAGGGTTTCCTACACCCACTCGTTCGTGTGTACCTAAGTAGGGAGATGAAATGTGATCAGTATACCTACTTACCGTTTTCAAACGTGGGCAGAAAGATCAGACTTCATTCAACATAGCTGGGGGCAAAGGCCCTTATTTCTCAACTAGCTGATGCCCGCGACTACGTCCGCGTGGATTGAGGTTTTTTGGTTCCCGCGGGAACTCCCTAATTTCCCGGGATAAAAAGTAGCCTATGTGCTATTCCAGACTATAATCTATCTCCGTGCCAAATTTCAGCCAGATCCGTTCAGCCGTTGGCGCGTGATTGAGTAACAAACATCCATACATCCATCCATCCAAACTTTCGCATTTATAATATTTATTTGATAAGTAGGTTAGATGATGACCTGCGACTTCGTTCGCGTGAACAGAGGTTTTTAGGCTGTAGCCTGTAGGTCACTTAAATCCAGTTGCGTGCATGTCATAGATGCATCAAAGCACTGCTTACCTAGTTATAGAAGCTCTATGCTTGTTTTTCATTATGACCTGCCAGTAAGCTGGTTCCTACCCAAAGAAAGCCTACCCTGACTTTAAAACCTGAACGCCACTTTTGAAATTCATGAATGAAGCCGGGCATGCCTATTTGATGGTATCCATGCTTAAGGGGTTTTCGCTTCCAAAGAAAAATAGCTGTTCTACGAATTCAATCTTTTCATTTAGTATGGCATTCCGAACCGGTGGTAGATTCACTCGACGATTCAAAAGCGCTTGTAAAAGTAAGTAAAAGTTTATTTGAATAAAAAATTTAATTTTGAATTTTATGCAGGATGCGGTAACGGCAAGTACCTGAGCGTGAACCCGTCCGTGTTTGCGGTGGGCGGGGACCGATGCACGCGACTTGCGGCGCAGGCGCAGCATAATAACAATGAGGTAAATTCATAACCACACACATTCATACACATCCGTGTACCGTGGTATCACTGGTATGGATGCTTGGACGTGGGACTTTGAGCATCATAACAAGGCTTAGGGTCACACAGCGGGTGATGGGGACTGGGGAGGGTTATGCTTGGAAAATCCTTACGTGAACAAACCAGAGATGGGGAGATCGTAAAAGAACCAGAGCTCACATAGTTCGAAGAAACGATAGGCGTTGGTATACCAAGGTGCTTGAATAGCGGCCTCGCATAGGAAAGCGCACCATTGGACAGCCCCTCACTAGATGGACGAACAATCTCAAGCGAGTCGCTTGGAGCCGCGGGAAGCAAGCGACACAACACCGTATCCTGTGGTGATCCATGCAGGAAACCTTCGTCCAGCAGTGGACGTTTATCAGTTGAAACGGTGACGACCATGACAATCAACAAAATGAGAAATGAACGTCCACTACCAGGGCTCACTCCGAGATGACCGACAAACCCTTTCCTACGATCATTTAGGATTAAAAGTGTTAATCTTGATATTGGCCGGTACTCTTCCAGGTGGTAGTATGTGACAACCTAAGCCTACCGTTCCGCGACGAGTCATTCGATGCGGTGCTCTCGATCGCCGTGGTGCACCACTTCGCCACGGTGGAGCGCCGCGCCATGGCTCTACGGGAGCTGGCCAGGATAACCAGGATCGGGGGAAGGTTACTGCTAACCGTCTGGGCTATGGAGCATGAGGGAAGAAACTTCCATTCACAGGTAAACAATTAACTATTGATTTTATGAATTATACGTTAAAAAACGCTTGGTGCGAGTTGATTGGATGTTGACTACATTAAGTAGTTAAAATGTTAATGATTTCTCGCTGTTCTGTGTTAGGAGAGTGAAGGAGGATCAGTTTACTTCAATGTTTTGGCACGCTTGGCCATCCAACTCTACTCCTCTCTGGCAGACGTTTTCCTTAATATGCTAATGCAAGGGAAAGTCCGTAGTAGCTAACTCTCACTAGCTGTGTCCATCTCATGGGCCTCGTACCTACCACAAGACCGTCTTCCAGGGTCCTCAAGACTTTAAACGATACATCGCATCGTCTAAATCGTTATCAAAGAAAATGAGATTGTCGATTACTTGCTTGATACCTGTACAAAATATAATTAATATACCTACCTACTCGTACACAGCTTGCTAGTGATAAATCATCGATCATTATATGAACATTTATTTTTTTCTTTTTAATTGCAGGATGTTTTAATACCTTGGCATCGACCAGCAACCTTATGTCCACCACCTCCAGCACCGAGATTTTTATCTGTTGAATATGACCAGTAAGTATACTCTGAACACATATATTTATTTCATTTTAGTTACCTTCTTTATCAGCAACCGATAGATGTCCGCTGCTGGACATCGTCCAGCTGCGCTCTGCTCGCTGCTGCGCTGCTGGGCTCTTGTCGTTGCAGAGAGACTTCCACAAGCCGCGGTCTTTCGCAGTCTATATTTAGCAGATCCCATTAGATTTTTAGTTTAAACTACAATTTTTTTAATTTTTTAACCTGTATTCTTTTTTTATTTCAGTTGTGCGGAACCATGGAAAAGTTGTGATGGTTCTCCTGGATCTTCATCATTGTCATCGCCAAACGAAACTTGTTATTCATTCGTAAGACGGGCACTACAGCGATTAGCTGGACGACGCTCTTTTCTCCCATCGTGGGGAGTAAGCACCAGGGTAGTACAAAGGCCTAGTCAACGTCCTGAACCTGCAGCAGCAGACTTACCCATAGAACTAAGACGGTTAGACGAAGCCTTTCCACCTAGATTGATTTCACAGCCCTCTGAGAGTTCAACAATGAAATCGCGAAGCCTCACCGATATTGCTGATATAGAACACCGTGCATTAGTCAGGTCAAGATCTAGTCTCCCAAGTTTAGGTGGAGAAGAAAACGAGCCACCCCCTTTAGAGCAGCCAGTGAAACCAGTAATAGAGCAACGCAAAAAACCACGACTAGTCAAACAGAAGAAATCAATCAACGAAGACGATGCCGATGAAGACCTCGATAAACATACAGATATGAAAAGTATGGTTGAAGAAATGCCAAATTTTAAAATTCATACGCAAAAGTTGCACTCTAGGAAACCTGGCGTGTTCAAACAGACATCACTTAACGAAGAATTGATGTCAGTTGAAAGGTTAAGAGAAAAAGAGCATCTCCGTAAAAATATCCAAAAACAAGCATCGCTCAACGAAGAATACTTGTACCGAAGACCGGGAGCTCTTGATTCGATACGTGACTCAATATTCTCTACATCGGCAACAACTGCAAAGAAATTCCAATCCCTTAAAAATGGCCTCACAAATAAGTTCAAAACTTCGACAACGAATATAGATAAAGTGACGGTGTTCGTGAGAATGCTCCAAGGTTGGAAAAATCACGGACCTGTACCAGAAGTTCCTACACCAAGTGACAATAACGCAAACAGTGATAAAGGATATGTTGAGAGACGACATTCTAAAGAAGATGGTTCAGATTCTTCTAAGGATAGTAGTCTCCAAAGTGACACAAGTGTAGATTCGGAGGACAGTTTTGCGTCTGTTATATACGTACCCAAAGCAGACGGTTCTGGTGATCCATTATCTCCGACACCTTTATCACCAGGGCCAACTTCACCGAGACTCAAAGTATCATCTGTACCAACGTCGCCTAGAATGAAGAACTCACCGGGATTACCCTCTCCGAGAATCAAACAAGCATTCCCGTTAATACGACCACCAGGTTCACCTAATGCTGTAACAGCACCGGGCACAGTCCATAATAAAATTTTAGTAGCACAGTATAGCTTGAAAAATTATACGACATCAAATAATGTTTGCGTAGCCCCTGTAAAACCGCAATCGAAAAGCCAACCAAATTCACCTCCGAAATCAGAACCAGAAGTACATATTATGGATACTGAAATACCACCTTTAGTAAACAAGCCTCCTCCAATAGAAATATTTGAAGAAATCGATCCAATACCTCCCATAAAGGAAGAGGAAGAAACACCGACCGAGGATACCAAAGACCTGATTGCAGAAATCCATAAAGATATTGAAGAAATTCATAAATTAACCGCTGATACTGATGATTTAAAACCCCGTGTATTGCAAGATGTAAAACCTTATCCAAAGATTACATTACAAACCGTTGCAGAACTTCCGGAAATACCTCAGTTTAAGCCCAAAGCACTAAGTAAGTCACCCACCAATGACACATTAGATTCAAGAACTGCAGACAGAAAAAGAAAAGAAAGAATACGACAAATAAAAGAAATGTTGAATAAAGGTATTCCTCCAGTAAGCATAAGTCGCAGACAACATTTCCCTATAGTGCGCAGTACCAGCAAAGCCGAACCAATTGCTAAAGCTAAACTCATGCCGTTAGAAATATTCAATCCAGCTACAGATGATATGGATAGCGACTCAAGTGGCGTTTCCTCACCTGATTCTGTAGACAGCGTCATAAGTGTTGTGCCAGATGAGCTGAGGAAAATCGCTATAGAAAAAGGTAATATTTATTTCTATCTATACTTTTATAGCACTATTAATCGAAACAACCTTTCTATATTTCAATACCAGCTGATATCCGCGACTTCGTCCATGTGGAATAAGTTTTTTAGTTCCCACGGGAACTCCTTAATTTTCCAGGATAAAAAGTAGCCATCTGTTTAACATCTGTTGTGTTTTGTGTAGTAACAGATTGCTACATCTGTTATGTAGCCATCTGTTTCTCTGTTGCGGCGTGATTGGTTTGTAACCAACAAACAAACACACTTTCGCCAAAGAATATTAGCATGATGACAATGTAATGTATGATGGTTTATTTTTGTTTTAGATCTGCCAAACCATACACTTACGGAAGTCAAAAGTACAGACAACTCAAATACAAATGAAAAACATGCATCCATTCTTACCACTCCTCAAACTTTAATCGAGGCCGTTGCTGAGGTAGCACAATCATTAGATGAGACCTGCGAAACTGTAATACAATCAAGCCCAAGATCTAAAAGACGCCATTTAGAGAAGTTGGAAAGTGCTGAAACAATCGCGATCGTGCAAGGTGCGTCCAGTAGCAGTAGTAGCAGCAACTGGAGTTTGAACAAATTGTCTCCAGGTGATTTAAAAATATTAGAAGACAGATCAAGATCTCAATCTCATACAAGCTCCAGTGGAAGTTCCTGTAGTTTAGAGCGTCTCTCACCAGGGCGTAGATCCAAAGACCGCTCTCCCAAACAAGGTAGTACGAGTAACTCAACTTGGAGTTTAAATAGACTGTCCCCTAATAGACCCGAAGGGCGATCTTTGGATGAAAATTTAAGCAAAAGTCATCGAAGCCCAACGAGGCCTCCATATGATTCATTATCTATATCGAGCACAGACTCCGAAAAATCTATATCCAAATCGGAAAGCTTTAATAGGATACAGAATGAACCATTAGTAACATGTAAATCAGATATGATGTCTAAAGAAGAAGAATGGATCACGGATCAACAAGAACGCTGTCAACATTTAACGGAGTTTGCTGAAAAGCTTAGTGAAAAGTTATTACAAGAAATAGACCAATATTCCAAACGCATTAACGAAGATGACTTTGATCTTCCGAGTAGTAGCAGTAGTGAAAAGAGTATATCTCTTAGATTAAAACGGGAAGAAGAAGATAGAAACACCCAGAAAATTTTGGACGAGCTTTCTAATAGTTTACAACATCTTGAAGACCCACACAACAAATTGAATATAGAACCTCACATAACGTGTAAATTTGCAGGCGAAAAGGTAAAGTACATAACATCAATTCAAGATACCCAAGAATCCGATATAAATAAACTGTTTCCAAAGTGTAGCACAAAGACAAAAAGTAAAAAGAGGTCCAAAGATGTCGATCCTATTATAAATAAGTATAGAGAACTCAAAAAAACAATGAAAGTAACCAGCGACGAAGATATTTATCTAAACAATTGTGCCAATATTCAGTACAACGTTAAACCCATTATAGATGAAAAAACCCCCGATATAGACGCCAAAAATCCAGACGACGACAGCGCTATATCATCAAGCAACGGAAATCCTGAAATCACCATTGAATCCGGGAACTATGATACCAGCCAATCTCTAGAAACTGGTTATTCACTAGAATCTGAAATCAGTGTCGATTCTTTGTGTACGAGTACTGACAAACGATCTTCCTTAAAAGTTGGACAATCCACAGACTCGAGTGACTTGGATAAGATGGAAATAAGTCCGGAATCAGTGACTTCACGGTCAAGCACAAGTACTGCGCCGCTTAAATCAGGATTTTCGATTGAATCCAGCGATACTTCAGCAGGCAGCGATTGGAGTCGTCGTGATAAGACTGGTAGTACGGCTTCCCTTGGTTGCGTAAGCCTTGCTTCATTGCCGTCTTGCAGTGAGTGCTCGAAGGAAAGAAAACTACTGGAAACACGCTCGTCATCTGAAGATACTGCCCCTGTTCCGGCAGTAGCGGCTCGTGCCATTCCCCATGCACCTCTGTTGCCGTCATTGAGTGACGGTTCCGACAGCTTACCATCTGAAGGAGGCGCTGTAACATACCACAGATATTACCACGTCTTCAAAAAGGGTGAGTTGGACCAGTTGATAGAAAAATACGTGGAGAGTCTCCATGTGGTCTCATCTTACTACGATCAAGCTAGCTGGTGTGTTATAGCGGAGAAAGTTCAAGTGTGGACTATTTAAATAAGTTTCACAATTTAATAGTTTAAGGCGCGAGTATAGCAGGTGAAACAAGTTTACATTCCACCGTAATCTTACGAAATCCTCCTGTAACAATAGACACATCGGTGCAGTGAATATCCAAGTGACCTTCCTTGCGAACTCTTGGTGGGAGTTAAGGACATGTTCATTATATGGGATGATATAGAGTTGCAAACTCTATGCGAAATGCCAAAAGCAAAGCTTTTGTTTTTTTTAAATATATTCTAGATACTTGATACTCTAATAGTTGTTATCTCTATATTCATACCATTCGTCACCTACTTCAGAGAGTAGTCAGTACACTTCGACTGCGTTCCCTTTCGAGGGACTTTAGAACACAGAGTAAAGAGATAACAGATGGTCTACTTAATAAACCGCCAAAAGGCTGAGATAAACTCCGACTCAGCTTTTTCAGCTTAGTGAGAATTTGGCTGCCTTAGGCTGACCGCAGCGTGTTGTATTGAGTTGACCTTCTGTTTTTTCTCTATTCTGTCTTTGGTATTCGTTGCGATACCAGATTTCGTATGAAATGAAAACTAAGAGCTTTAAATAGTAAAAATTAAATATAATATATTATATACTTCAACGGCTCAATGTAATATAAGCTATTCATAGCTTATTAAAAATATAATCTAACATCCATGTATACTTACTGATGTAAATGCTACTGTACGATCTAATACTATCGGATTTATACCATTCACCAAGATCAACGGTATTTATGGAAGTGAGGCCTGAATTCTTCCGACGCTTATGTCGGTCGTGCACGTTTGTCTACTATAGATAAGTATTATAATAGTAGCTGACCCTTGATATGACCTACGTTGTCGAGTATATCTGTCATTTTCTATGGAGTAGTTGCGTCGTGTCATTTTCATCTCCAATCTAGGACAACGGGTCAGTAAAGCCATCAATTCGCACATAAACTATTCGTACAACCCAATCCAGATGCTATTAGGATAGGATAAATAGTTTTATCCCTTTTCCTCTTTTGATAACAGTCACTCGAAGAGAAGGCTAACTAACATCCTAATAAGTAGCACCTAAATATGATAGTACGACGTACGACCGCCGTACGTGGCCATAATAGGCGTAGAAGACATTCAGACCTTACGGTCGCCGATTAATTGTACGTGGTAAATTATTCTATGACAATAACATGTTTAAATTACTTATTTAAGGTTTTTAACGTTACATATCGCTCCAAAGAAAGATAAGTTGCCTTCTTATCCTAACGCTTTCGATTTTGGCTTATGGTATAAACCGTGTCTGGGTGGAAGCATACTTTTACCACGTCACGCGTTCCTTTAAAACGGGCGGCGTGTGGAGTCAGAATTTAATGATCTCTCGGCCAAATTTCGGTCACGGTGTGTGAAAATCCAGGTGCTCTCTTTTCCTCCATAGCACAGAATATAGATAATTGATAATAAGTACCTAATAATACTCATAGTGCGAAAGAACGGAAATCCGACACAAATAAAGAGAGATTAGATTAGAGATGACCCAGCAAGTAATGCATCCCGTACTACCGCAAACTCAAGATTTCAACTGAGAATTAAGTTAAACATACACTTCTTTGTCACACACACGTCTGTTAACCCGTTGGGCCGCGTTGCGTGTTAGAAGTGTGCTTCCACTGTTAATCTTTATAATTATTGTACGATTGGAAATTATTTTCAGTGTTAAATTCTCTAATGAGCTGGTCTCGCAGTACTCCATTTTATAAAACATAAAGGGTAAAATCTGTGTATTATGATTCATCCGAAAGAAATTTTATTCTGAGAGCCCGTGGAGAATTTTTAGGAGGTGCTTTATAAAATTGAAAGTCTAGATGGTGATTCTTTGTATTTTGACTATGGTACATTAGACCTGTCAGTCTGTGAATGGTTGACGATTATTGGAATATTAGGCATTTCCGGCCAATTTTCACCTACCTACTATTATTTCACCTAAGTTTAGGAGTTTAAATCTTTAGGAGTTTAGACATTACATAATGAGTTCCCAATAGATTTGTGATTTTAATGATATTCCAAAAAATGCATATTACAAGAATAAGGTTCATGTAAAGTTCAGGTTTTAAAACAGAACTTTTTACATAAAATGTTTTATCTCAAATCGTTCTCGCAAACTAATGAATAAAAAACCAGATCACCATACTCAGGGATGGTAAGAAGAACCCCGGGCCGTATGACGAAAGTGGAGAACCATAGAGCGTAATTTAACTTTGCTCAGACTTTACTAAAAATTAAAACGAGACAGATTTATGGCTTTAGATCCCAGCCATCATTTCAGTCTTTATCAAGCACTTCTCAAAACTTCCCACCAGCTCTCGAGCCATTTGGACCATTAAGTAAGTTTAGAAATCTTAGTGAAGTTGTGGCGTAGATCATTTCCCAGCATACTTATATACATGAGAGTACAAAATACTCAATACATTTAGTACCTACCTACTTAGAGCGTTTTACCACAGTAAACAGCCCTGCGACCGCGTAACTTCTGCATCAATCATTGTTACATCGCAATCACCTCTGATTGGATAACACTCTTCCACTATTGGACAAAATCCATTGACGCAGCAAGAGTACCATAAATTCAGCCAATCACAACCCTTTGATACTGTAATAATGATTGATGCAGAAGTTACGTGGTCGCCCTGCAGATACAACCAGTATGGAAACTACCTAGAAATGTTCGAAACAGCTCACACAAACAGGCGCATCGAGACCCCTAAGCGCTACTCACTACTGACGGCACTGCGACGAGCGCATCGGGGTCTCGTCGATGCGCATATTTGGGTGAGTGAGCTGTTTCAAACGTTTCTAGGTAGTTTCTATACTGGTTGTACCTATCTGTTTACAGTGGTTTTACGGAACGCCTTATAGAAGTATAGATTGACGGCATTCTCATTTTCGATCTCTAAATAAAAAAATGTATTTGCGCAAATTTTATATTTATTTTTCTAATTTACCTGCATTATCGATATTTAAGCGATAAAAAACGAATTATACATTTCCTTTTACAAATAACTTTTTAGATAGTTAAATTATCCTTTAGGTAAGTTGTGAACAGGTGCCATACTACCAGCGCTTAAAGCTGTATTATATCAAAATGCAAGAGTCATATGACGTCGTACCTTAACGCCCCTAAAATAAACTATATTTCTGAAACAAGAACGTCAACAATATTAAAATAATAATGCGCTAAGCGACGATAGTAAGCACCGAGCGTAACCATTTATGGTAGGAACACACTTGCATCACTCCACACAACGCAACGCCACGCCACTTGTTAAATCGTAATATTTTGTATGATCAGAATTTGTATGATCAGAAATATAAATGAATACCTGATGCCCGCAAATTTTTTCCACGTTGAATAAGTTTTTTTAATTCCCACGTTCACAAAACTGATTATACTAGCAACAAAACTTATTATGTAAAATCTGTACCGATTAATCTTATTTAGAGTAAAAATTTATGTGATTTGTGGTATTTGCTGCGACAATGGATTTTGGCCAATAGCGGAAGATTGTTAACCATTTAGAGGTGATTTCATCACTGTAGCAATAGTTATTTAAATAATGATAGGTTTAGTTAAATTTTGTGATGTTACTTTTTTACAAATTTATTCCACGATAGACATGAATAGGACATAGGTAAATACTAACAAACGAAAGCATTTCTATTCTATTCATAAATTAATGACCCTGAAAATTTTAAATATTTAATTTGGATATTTTTAATGCTTCGGCAGCTTCGGATACGGAGCTACATACCTATATAGCATCCCTGGTTCGTAATGTGATTTGAGTCATAGTAAATATTACAACTTGACTGAACAAGTGCCGTTGTATCTGGTGGCGTGATTTAAGTATGTATCCAGCCTTATTGTACAGCGTAATAGAATTGTATCTCAAAAAAACGAAAATCGGAAATTGTATTCTTTACGATATTGTAAATAATTGCTATATAAGAGTATACTGCTATTAGAAATAAAATAAATTATAATGTTATCAAAAAAACAGTGAGATTAAAATTAAAGTTAGTATAGTACAATAACACTACTCTGCACATTTAATTATGAACTTGTATTAATTTGGCACTAACATATTTTTAACTGTATGCAATCAAAAGCATAATCTACTTCCAGGCACTCCATGCAAGGTAGAGAGAGTTCTTGCAGAGCAGAAAAAAATTAGAAATTACTCGTTTTAAAAATTACAAAGAAAGTTACATAAATTAAGAAGTGATATTTTTTTCCTCATATTATGTTTTTGCAATGCTTATTTACAAATGAAACTTCTGAAAACTTTCTTTTTAAATTGATTTCATTATTTTATCTCTTCAAATAACTAGTTCATCCCAAATATTATTGACCTTGCGTGATGCGTCCTATGAGTTAGAAAACTTCATCGATAATATAATATATTTTATATTTAAATTGAGGTCGTTGGAAAACATGGTATTGATTCAAATTAAATTTTAATGGTACATTAATTTATTTATTTGCATAGTTGGATTTTAGTGAATCTTCATAGAAGTGAGTAATTAAATGTGCAGAATCGCATTAGGTTTATATGCAACTAGTAAATAATACTGATAATGTAGTAGGTATATAGTACGGAATTATGTAAAACAAGTGCACAAATACATACATTAAGTTGGCATTAAGTGATTTAATTGTGTTTATTTAAACAATTTGGCGCAAGTGAATAAAGATAGAAGCACACTGCCAACCAGCCACCCCACGTTACGCCACTTGTGTTGAGTTTAATAAAATAAAATAAATAAATAAATAAAATCTTTATTTATTTTAATAAAATAGTATCAATAATCGGTCGCTTTTAGTCGTCGTCGCTTATTTAATTTTAAACAGAAATAATAGGTACTGGGGCCGATTCTGTTTAGCACAATCTCTAAGCTAAAATGACAGCATTAAAAATTTTGCTAACCCTGCAGAAAGGGACAGAACTAGATTAAAAGCTGTCATTTTGGTTTAGTTTAGAGATTGGGTTACGCAGAATTGGCCACATTATGATAAACAATTCGACTAAACATACGCCACATGGCGTGGCGTGGCCGTAAACTGTGTTGACGTGTAAACTAAAAACTATACTAAAGCTAAAGATTTATTTTTTCTGATAAAAGAGATACCTAGTTCTATTTATTATCCCCTTTGATTTTACTCTAATAACATAAATAATTATTATTTTTTAAATTTTTGAATAGAAGGTTGACACCTAATAATGTCTTTACAATTATTTTAATTTACAAATATATAAATACCTACCTAGATTAATAAAACTAAAAATTAGTGAACTTGTTTCGTCGATATTTCGAATTTAATTTTAAATTACTATGTTCTATATAAACCTGAATCTAAGATTTAAAAAATCTGTAGGATCTACTAAAGAGTACATCTACTCGTACTAAAGATTAATTCATACCCAACGCTTCCTGTGTATATTAATTATTTTATAAAATCACGCATATCATGATGCTTATTAAAAATATTTGAAAAAACAATTGTGTACTTAAATCGAAAAATTTGTCAAAATACCATTTTTTTTAGGAAAAATGTGTGTATAATTGTCGGTTTTTTTTAGGAAAAACTTATGTATAATTATTGTCGATTAATAAAATAGCAAGCGTATATAATATAGGTAGTCGTTAACCAAAGTCAAGGAATGATCTGGACTAGTATGTATAATCCTTTTCACTTTGCTCTCGACAGAAAGAGTCAGCGTTATTCTGAAACTGTATATTTGAATTTTACTTTTGAATGCAAACGGATTACCAATATATATCGATTAATTAACGTATTCAAAGGTTAATATAGGGCTCACGCAAACACGACTATTTGTTTAGCTTTTAGGAAGGTTAACATCTCGTAGGTAACTTTCGGAGAAATGCTTACGCCGCTCTATTAACGGCACTTAAGATATATTTACCACGAACAAACAAATAAACTTTTATACAGCGAACAATCAAGAAAAATCTAATTATTCTGCACTGTTAAGGACTTACGCTAAAATGAGGGCGCATTCCGCTCCGGTCGTGAAATGTAAAACCTCATGTGAGTTTTAGCTTGTAAGATGACAATAGCGATTTGGATACCGTGGGCCATATTCATCGTGTGATCGCGTGATGGAAACGATAAAAATGAATTGCACGTAGAAATAATTAAACAGTTTTTATTATACCTTATTTTCTCCAAGTGACCAAAATGAGCCCGGAAATATCCTAATTGAACTAACTTTTCTTTTGAAATTATCAGTTGAGTACATCTTTGGCTCTTATTAATTGAGTAAATAAATAGCACGCACCTTGGAGACTTTTGCTAGAACCATAATTATGTCCATTTATAGGTTAAAATAAAATAAATCAATTGTTTTCAACAAATAATATTGAAGAAAAATTTTATCTCTACAATAAAAATTTAAAATTTTAACATGCTGCCTAAAGCTCTGTTTATAATGTGAAAGTTTCTATATTTTGTACATATTTAACTTCATAATATGTATAATACAATATTTGATTGCGAAAACCTTAAATATTGGCTTATCTGTGATATATAATTAAAATAAATACATAACAGTTCTATCTATTAATCGAATTAAATTTCAATATTTTCCCCTAAAAATGTGGTAAATAAAGTAATAGTACGTTTTATAGTACAGTTGAAGCTAGAAACTTACCAGTAACACGACTGTACGTTGTCGAATGCGCCATTTGGAATGGCTCAGAATTGGCGCAGTCGAAAATCGTATCACTGCAACTGCGCCAGTATGCCTTGAGAAGGTATTCTCTAAGACACTATGGGCTCTCAACGCTATGGAGTTTCAAATTTTTTAGTATTTATAGTCATAGTAATTACAACTTGTCACGTGGCGTAGGGGTGAGCGGCGTGTTGTTAGTGTGTTTGCAGCCTTATAAAAAAAAACTATTTCTTGAGACAGTTTTAAGTTCGTATTAATTAAGTGGCGAGTACATTAATATTTTTAGCGCTTACTCCATCGCACTGATAAATAAAATAAAATTAAAACTAATTACTTATTGTAAAACTATGCATTTTCCAGTGTTATCATAAATCTGTTTGTTTTTACGTAATAGTATTAACTGTTCGCTTGGATACAAAACGAAATGTAACGATACAGTAATATATTGTAAGCTTATAAAGTATTGTACTTATATATTATATTAGGTATAACAACCTTCACAATAAAATGAAGACTTAAATGCTGAATTAGTTTGATTTTCTCTTTTATTCCTAATTTTGTTTCGTGTACGCAGATACCTTGTTCTGTTTTCTTATGAACAGTAATACAGTAGTACAGTAGGTATAAATAATAATATGCTCTGCAGGGCGACCGCGTATCTTTTGCATTAATCATTGATACATCGCAATCGCCTCCGATTGGCTGAATTTATGGTATTCTTGCTGCGTCAATGGATCTCGTCCAATAGTGGAAGAGTGTTAACCAATCAGCGATGATTGCGATGTATCAATGACTGATGCAAAAGTCCTGCTGTTGATCGAATGGAGAAGTTAACCATTTTTTAGGGTTCCGTACCAAAATGGTAAAATGGAACCCTTATGGTGCGACTTTCTCCGTCTCTGTCCGTCTGTCCGTCCGTCACACTCGATTATTTCAGTAACTACCGAAGCTATCGACATGAAATTTGGAATAGTTGTGTATATTAGTGGCCCAAAGACACTGGAATTAAAAAAAATTGGATTTTTTTTTTGTTCTTATTTAAAAAGGGGGGAAAATCTGAGGGTTGAAATTTAAAAGTGAGATAACTGTACTGTGTGGGGTATCATATGAAAGGGTTTACTTTGTACATTCTAAAACAGATATTTAATTATTTTTAGTTATGATAGTTTTTGATTTATCGAGGAAAATGTCTAAAAAAATACCGTTCCCCCCCCCCTTATCTCCGGAGTTTACCAATCGAAAAATTTGAAATAATTATGGTCAATAGGAATATACGTATATTTTACAGGAAAACTATAGCCAATGCGCTAACTAGCATAGTTTTTTGGATATTAACAATAAACCTCTACAAACAAAGTTAGTCTTGCGGTTCATTAACAAAGGTAATTATTTATTAATAATGGTACGGAACCCTTCGTGCGCGAGTCCGACTCGCACTTGCCCGGTTTTTTTTATTTATTATGAAAATTAAGACAAAATAAAACAAAAATATGAAAGAATCATGAAAATATCTCAACAAATGAAAAAGTTACGTAACTTTAAAGTTAAAATCTAAATTAAATCTAAATTAAAAACTAAATTAAAAACTAAAAACTAAACATTAAAAATAAACTTTAAAGTTGCGCTTGCAAGACGGGAGACGTGACGTCATCATTCCCTATCAACCGACTTTATAAAGCCGAATAAAAGAAATAAATTGAATTAAAAACACTTAATTTGATGTTGAAGTATTAAATCTCGGCTAGGTATTAAAACTCACTCACAAAATTTCTCACTCCAGTAAGATACAGCAATCGGTGTACATTAAATAATTAAACTTTTAAATCGTCATTTCTCAGTCATTTATTGATGAATTAAAAAAAACACTGATTTCTTAGTTTTAATCTACATATAATTTTACTTCCGTTGTGTTAAATATGATATTCACAACATTATGAAACTTCTCCATTTAGGTAACGGCAAGATTATCTCGATGGAGACTAGCCAACTACAATAGGTAGGTACTACCACATTTATGAGTTAAGCAGAGCTGGAAAAATGCTTGTAGTATGAAAGAAATCGAGTAGTTTCACGAAATCTCGCGGCACTCTCTTCTAATATACCTACGACTGCTAATTGCTATGTATGTGTTCGTCATGGTCTCTAGAACACGAAACTGTCGGTCGTAGAACGCGGAAGCGTGCACACGCTTAGCTGTGACGTCACAAAGATGGCGGCCGCCCGTTGAACATTTTTTTGATGATTTCTCGAGTTATAATTAATGGGTTGTGTGAGGTGTCTTTGGAAAGCTTATTTAGTGACCTATAATTGCTTCTTTTGTGACCTATTACTTAATTATAATACTGATGATTATAAAAGTGTTTGAAAAAGATTGAATTTTTAAATTTTGCATTTGCATATTTACCAATTTAACATAATAAATCGAAACGAAATCGAAAATGTAGCTAATAAATGTTATTGTAAAAAATATAGAGTACTTATTTCTATAGCTTGCTAAAATATAAATAACATTTTCATACGATAGTAAACAAAAAATAAATTATGATCAATTCCGTAAAATATCTCAGCCAATCATAGAGCGCGTCCGTCCGCTATTGGTCGTTGCCTACGCGCCATGTTCGAACTTTCGAAGTTCGAGCATGATTGATAATAAGTAAAAGTGACAAACCAAATAATAATTATTTCTGATTAATTCACAAGTCAAGCCAATGATTGCGAAATTTACCTGATTGCAGGTAAAGGAGACGGTTCAGATTTGTTTGGGGCGTAGGCCTAGTCTTGTACAAGTAGAGAAATGAAGGAAATTAATAGACACGTTTTTATCGGCCAAATCTGTGGATTCGTCGTAATTTCAGTGGTAAAATTATTTAATCTTTCCAAGCTAAGGAACACTAAAGTTAAGTGGGTAACAATGGCGGATTCATATTTTTTGACGTTATCCAAAGATAACGATATTTTGACAGTGACTGTCAGAAATGACATTTGATACATTTCGCGCCTACTACCTTCTCTATGGCTGAAGGATGCCATCTTGGAAACGTATCGTAAACTTGAAATACATGTTTTATTTTTTTCTCATTATTTACTTTACCGTTCAAAATTATTATAACTTTAGAGTGTACAAGAGTAGGCCTTAAATGAACCTTTTCCTTTCGCAATAATTCAAAAGCCTAAATATTATATTATAGATATCACTTATCAGTTTCATAAATGAAAGATACCAAAATTAGATCAGTATTGGTTTATTAAATTTACAAAATTACTGTGTAAAATAAATAAATACAATCGCCTATATACCTAATATTATAATATTATTAGCTCATACACTTTATGCACGGTAGGCAGTTTTACATTAAAGTAAAATTGAAACAAATATTACGGTATAGAATTACGATCATAATTTTCAACACGAGTCGTAAAATTAGGTATTATACAGAATTGGCCTCAATATCATACTAAATGTATGAAACTGAATGTTATTATCATATTTTTAAGTTATATTTCTATTCGCCGCATGAAAATCGCGTGCCGTCTATATGCGCAGGTCAAAGTGACAAAATGGCGTCAATCTATAGAAACAAAATGGCAGCCACTGGTCCAGTGGTAATGATGGGCAAATAGTCGTTTAATTACCTGTAGGGCTCGTATGCGCACAACGAGTAAAATTATGTCTACCCGTTATCTTTATTTGTCTACCGAAGCAAACATGGTTACTTGTCTCGTTGCGTCAACAGTAGAGATAAAAGTAATATTTCTTATCTGTGGTATTTTTCTCTACGAACCTTTACATGACGACAATTTTTGGAACGAAGTTCCTTATGGGATGATGCGGAGCTAAAACATTAAAGTTTAATTTCCAATGCAGTATATTTATATTTAAGATCTTTTGTCTTCGTAACAACGCAAACCTGTCGGTGACATGCATGTCGCTGAAGCCACGAATTCACATTTTTACCCCCTACCAAAAGGTGCTCAACGTGGCTAAAGAAAATTTCACTTCAAAAATCATAATAAAAAATTTATACCTGAATAATTATTTTCTTTTTACCTCGACTAGAACTTGAAATTAATTTTTATGTAATAAGGAACTTCGTTTCTATTTGGTGTCCCACGAGACCACACATTTTTTTTCTTGTAATATAACGCAATTTGCGCATGTTAGAGTAAACGAAAAATTTGCCGGCAACGACGACATTTCTCTCTCTCGTCGCGAGATATCTCGTTGTGCCCACGCTAAGCCTGCTGGTTACACGAAGTAGGCGGCGAGTTGCGCCATTTTGTCCTTGGGTTGCTTGTTGCGGTGTTTGCCGCGCGCGCGCCCGCCGCGGCCCCGCACCCCTCCCCCCCTTGAAGACACCGCGCGGTGCTTCTCCACCTACACAACAATTTAATTTAAATGTAGCCATAGATGTTTAAGGAATATTTTACTTTTATTTATAGACTAGTGCTTAAGGCTACAATCAGAGGCCCAAATGTCTAAGCAAATCGATAATCATTTGACAGCTTAAAACGTATTACTCGAATTGTTTAAGGAGTTCATACATGCTTTTTCACGCGTCGGCGTCTATAAACTCCTTAAACAGCTCGAATTACCTGTTTGACAAACGTAAAAATACGTTTTAAACTCTGAAATGATTACGACTTTCTACCACAGGCTCAGTTTGAAACGGAATTTTATAAAAACGGAAATTATCACTTGCATCACTAATAATTGTGCTCCAAGGTATCCCATATATTTGGTACTCCACGCCCACGAGCTGGGCTCCGCACGCGCCGCACGCAGCCTCGCATACAGCGACGTATACAGACACGTCCTCGATGTCGATATACTCACCAGCGCGCTAAAGCTGGGCTCACAGTACAGACAGGCCGTCATCTCAGTCAAGGCGGCGGGCAGGCGCGTGCGCTCGGCGCGGTACTCCACGCTCACGAGCTGGGCTCCGCACGCGCCGCACGCAGCCTCGCATACAGACACACGAGACGCGTCCTCGAATATGTTGATGATCACATCGCATCTGAGGACATACCACAATGTTATAAAGCCTGAGCCATTCTCATCAACATCATGATCAGCTTGAAACGGAAAAATTGTATTGGTAACCTAAAAGGACATGACCAGTTTCTGCCCTCCGATTCGGGACAATGTGCAGGATTTCCGTTTTTACAGTAAGGTTTAAAAATTAAAACCGAAATTACTATGGATTTATTATTCCGAATAAGGTCAAGGTTAAAATGTCTAAAAAAACAATACGTTTATTGTTTAAATCTTGAGCGTCCGCTATCCTCTTTTTAAATGCACAACTTCATTTTGACGTTCCATTTTATCCATGCCTACTATCCTATGCCATTTAAGTACCTTTGTCACTATAATATTATGAGTGATTTATTTTTGATCAAGTAAATAGTGATGAAAAGAAAATTTTTGTTTATAATTATTTTTGTTTGTTGACAAGCCTTAATGAACCGTGTTTTCAAAATTGATCGAAAAAGCATTTTTAAGTAAGCACTGCGTTTAAAGAAACGCCCTCTCACATTGCATCTGTCTGCCATCTGTGGTCGAATAGTTGAACTGGCTAAGCAAAACGTCTAGCGCCATCTAGTGTGGGAAAGCAGCAGTACAATGTAACGTGATTTGTTAAAAGAATTACATAATTCCACAAGTCAAAACTCGCTGGTTATTGGCTGGTTTTCAAACACTCACCGGTTACACGCCAAATTCTACTTGGGCGCGGAGGGGTCTAGCACTAGGACCCCATCGCACTCCACACAGCCGGAATCACCGGTGGAGTTCACTCCTTATGGACGCGTTAGATGTATACACAAGTGGCAACAAAAACCTTTCTCAAACACTCACCGGTTACACGCCAGTTTCCACTTGGGCGCAGAGGGGTCTAGCACTAGGACCCATCGCACTCCACACAGCCGGAAACCCCGGTGGAGTTCACTCCTTATGGACCAGTTAGATGCATACACAAGTGGCAACAAAAACCTTTCTCAAACACTCACCGGTTACACGCCAGTTTCCACTTGGGCGCGGAGGGGTCTAGCACTAGGACCCCATCGCACTCGACACAGCCGGAAACACCGGTGGAGTTCACGCCATATGGGCACGTTGGATGCGTGCACGAATTGCAACCGAAACCTTTTTTCATATCCCTATAAATAAAAGCATTAAATAAATATATTAAAAAAAATAACGTGGTCTAAGCTCCCATTGCCCATCTTAACGAAATGAAACTAATTTTTTTTTTAAATCATGATACATGATAGAATACTGTGATATTTAATAGATAACAAGCAAGAAAAGTAAGGTAATGTAAAATCATCCGGTTTGATACAATTCAGTCAAGTCCAATCCGATCAAATCCGGTTTGATCCGGTCCTATACCATCCGGTTTAGTTGGGTCTTCTCCAATCCGGTTCGGTCCGGTCATTCGGTCAGTCAATACGAATAATTCAAGTAAAATAAGTAGTTAATAAAAGAACTAGAAGTTTAATTCACACAACGATTGTAAACAATCGTGCATTGTCGATTCAACATCTCCTGAAGATGCTCCGGTTGGAAGATTTGTGTGGTGTGGTGAATATTGCAAGCTACAAGTGCAAGATACATACTGTACCACATAGATTTACCTACTGTGGCGGATTATAGCGAATTAAACTGCTAGTTTCTTCATTATCATGGACTTCCGCAAAGTAACGCCTGCTTCTATCTAAATAAGTAGGTGCTATCTCGTGTATAACCCAATTTTTCCGAACGAAGTTCCTTATGGGACGATGCGGAGTGGTACCCTAGCCGGCAAAAAACGTCCGTAACGAAAATGCATGGAGTAAGATATTTATGTATAGCTTATTCGAAATTAAACCTTAACAGTAAATCGTTAAAGTTTAATTTCGAATGCAGTATATTTGTATTTAAGACGTTTTGTCTTCTAAACAACGCGAGCTTGTCAAGATTGTTATGTATAGTTTATTCGAAATTAAACCTTAACACTAAAGCATTAAAGTTTAATTTCGAATGTAGTTTTATATTTAAGACCTTTTGTCTTCGTAACAACGCGATCACGTTGGCGACATGCTCGCGTTGTTTTTTACTACTTACCTCGACTAGAACTTGAAATTAATATTTATGTAATAAGGAACTTCGTTCCTATCTGGAGTCCCACGACACCACACGTTTTTGGGTACACATTGGGTTGAAGATGGTATTTACCTGAACGGCGGATGGTTATAGCAGTAGGGGCACAACGGGAAGCTCTTCCCCTTGCTGCCGGAAGACCAGGACAGAAGCTCGAAGTCGTCCAGTGGACACTTCAGCTCGCGGTAGATACGCACCGTGCCGTTTTGTGGCAGGGAATACGTGTCGTCACAGTGGGAACAGTGGAGACGTGCCGGTTTGGCCTACAAATACAGATTGCTTGAAAAGTTTTTTGTACCACGTAAACTTGACAGTTAATTTTGAAAAAAGTTTAGCTAAGTATGTAATTTTTTGCATCAGAAAAAATATTGCCAAATTTGAGTTTTAAAACCAAAGTAAAGTTGAAAATTGACCATCAAGCTATTAGGGAAGCATTGCAGGACTTTTACATTCAATTGTAATATAGTTCTTTTAACACTAAAACGCATTGGTGTAGAATTTTAGTACCCGTATTTTAGTAACTAAACCGCCACTCTCATTTATTGTGATTATGGCGCCATTTGGCATAAAATGTATTCCAGGATACTTTTTAAGCCCGGAAAATAACGTTTTTCCAGTAGATTTTTCAATTAAACCAAAATCCAAACAGACAAATTTGCGGGCATCACAAACCGATCTTGACGATATTTGACACAGAGATTGCTTGCATCCTGAAAACCAGAGCGAATACTTTCTGTGCCGAAAATTAACCATCAAATTCTAACTGCCGCACTCGTCGCTTACTTAAAGAACTCCTTAGTATAAATAAATAAATAAAATATGCCAATATAAAATATTGTATTGAAATCTATATAAGGAGGTTCCTCAAATAATGATTGAGTGCTGCAGTTATACACCTCAATCTACGCTGACGATTTTAGGTTTCGACACATAATTTTGTGTATTCAATTCAATTTATTTGAAACATGTAGGACATACAGGTGTCTCTTATGCTACGTCATGCTACGCCGTCGTCATTTTCCGGGACATAGGATTCCCAGATAATAGTTACGGGGTTCTAAATAACTCACAGGCTCTAATTGTCGAAATCATGTAACAAACAAGTCATTTATTTGTTCCCAACAAACATTTACCTGAGTATATCTCATATATCGCCGACACTTGCCGTATCTCGACAGAGCTTCCCCACTGGTCTTGAGCAAAAGCTAACTTTGAACAATAATTGATTCATGGCTTCGATGGAACGCACAAAGTACTGGAATTTTCTGCGGAATATCTCCGCAGTGTTCGACAATAACGCATGGAAACAAGTTTGATCAAATTCGGCACGGAGATAGCTTACGTCTTGCTGAATTACCAAAAAATCCTTCAGATTTTTTAAGGAACCTAAATCGTCCTGAAAGGATCAACTAGCTATCGACAAATTCTTCACTAAAAAGAAAGAGAGAAAACATGTTTATTCATAATAGTGTCCCAAAAATTATTTACCTGAATGTATCTCATATATCGCCGACATTTGCCGCATCTCGACAGAGCTTTCCCGCTGGTCTTGAGCGAAGAGAAACTAACTTCGAACAACTGATCCATGGCTTCGATGGAACGCACAAAGTACTGGAACTTTCTGCGGAATATCTCCGCAGTGTGCGTTAATACAGCGTGGAAGTCCGCGCGACCGACCGCTATGAGGTTCAACTGTTCTTCCAGCGCTGATCGCATGGTTGGCAATACGAGTTCAGGGTCGATCTTTAAAAGAAAAAAATTGGCAGTCATAGGGCAGAAATATTTCAAAAATAAACTTAACCTTAAAACTAAGGCATTAAAGTTTAATTACGAATGTACTATTTATACTTAAGACCTTTTGTCTTAAGAAGAACGGTATCGGTCTCGCGTTCGACATTTTTACCCCCTACCAAAAAGTGCTCAACGCGCCTAAAGAAGATTTCACTTCAAATTCATTGTAAAGCTCTATATTTAGAAGAAATTACTTTAGTTCAACTTACAGGTTGACCAAAAAAAGTATAATGTCATTGTTGCACCTAATTTAGGTAAAACTTTTGTTCGGCATAAACTTCAATAGCTGAATGTTGTAAAAACAGGGATCACAATAGGCTGCCACGCTCTTAATTGTTATTACCTAAGAAAGGAATAATTGTTATGAAGAAGGGAATAATAAGAATAACTAACATGGAACCTTTTAATAAAGTAGAAAAGGTCGGTTTTATTTTTCCTTGGGACGAAATAGCGACTCGGGCGCAATTTGTCACACCTGTACAAAAATTATGACATGACATGACATGACAGAACGCGGTTATTTGTTTGTGAGCCATAAGACGCATGGGATAATTCAGATCTACAAGTATGTCCGTTATTTTCAAAATGCGTGTTTGTTTGTGTGATTACGTGAGTGCGCCCGTGTGTGTGTGAATTTACATATATGAGTGGGTGTGTGTTTATTTGAATACTAGATGATGCCCGCGACTTCGTCCGCGTGGATTAAGTTTCTTCGTATTCCCACAGGAACTCCTTTGTTTCCTTAGAACTCCGGAGAAGGACATAGGAATTCATATGTCCTTCTCCAGGTTACGACCTATCCCTATACCAAATTTCATCAAAATCGGTTGAACAGGTGGGCCGTAAAAGCGTAGCAGACAAACAGACGCACTTTCGCATTTGTTTAGTATGGATGGATATGTGCGTCACTTTGAACGTGCGTGCGTTAATGCGTGCATGCGTGCGCGCGCTCGCGCGTTTGTGTGTGTGTGTGTGCGTGTGTGTGTGTGTGTGTGTGTGTGTCTGTGTGTGTCTGTGTGTGTCTGTGTGTGTGTGTGTGTGTGTGTGTGTGTGTGTGTGTGTGTGTGTGTGTGTGTGTGTGTGTGTGTGTGTGTGTAGGTGAGTGAGTGAGTGAGTGAGTGTGTGTAGGTGAGTGAGCGATATTCACCTTCTGATATCCATGTACGAGCACAACGCCCAGGCTAGTGGGGACTAGTCTTCGCCCGCTGCCGACGTTCACATAGTTGCGTTGGCAGATGTTGTTTATATGCACCGGTATGGACGCGTCTGTACCTATACCGTGCTTCTCCATGAGGGTGATTACCTGAGTAAATAAATAATTAACTGCCTTGTTAGTCTAGAGAGCACGTAAAGCTGTCGGTCCTGCGCCTGATCTCTCTCTGGTCGTATCGGATATTCCGTCCCATTGGGCTATGAGAGTAAAGGAACAGAGAGTACACTTGTGTTTGCACATACATTTGTGCACTATAATATCTCCAGCGCTAATCTTTATTGAGATTTTTAAAAATTATTTAAGTCTTTGTGGAGTAATTCTTCTGTAACTGAAAGTTAATAATCAAGTATTCTGGGACAAAAATGGCCGTAAAAGTTCATAGGATGACCTAAAATAATTTAATAATAGTCTCACCTCAGACTCAGTGAGATAGTCGGGCGGTGAAGTCTGGCACTCCACCAGTCTGTGGTCGTGCGCTCGCAGGACATCGTCCACGTTGAGCGGCGGTACGAACTCGTCTTTGCCGAATGCCTGGATTCAAACGAAAACGTAAAAATGACTATCATATTAATATTATAAACTAGCTGATGCCCGCGTGATCGCCCGTGTGGTTTTAGTATTTATTGATTCCCGTGGGAACTCCTTAATTTTGACGGATAAAAGTATGTCCTTCCCCAGGATATAACATACCTCCATACCAAATTTCAGCAAAATCGGTTGAAATGATGGACCGGGAAAACGTAGCAGACAGACAGACAGACACACTCTCGCATTTATAATATTAGTATGGATATAGTATAGACGACTCCATTGACATGATAGAGGAAGTAAGGTGAACCGAGGCTATTGTAACTTCGGGGCTATTGCATCTTATCATTTTATCTTCCTTTACAAATAGATTTACGGGAAACGACATCTACTAGTGGATAGAGAAACTAATGTTTATTAAAATCGATCATAGAGTGTGCTTTTATCTCGTCTACTGTTTTATTGATGGCGTCTTTCTTTTTTTCGGTCATTTTTCGATGAGTATGCTGAAAACCTACTGTGTTGTTTTAGTCGACAAAATTTTACTGTGAGCTTTTTTGAACAAAATTTTACGCTAATTGCAAATATAATGAATAATTCCTTGTTATTTGATAATTAATTTCTTTCTCTGCCGTAGTTATCTGGAGTTATTTATAAAAACACATTAGCCCCACTAAAATTGTGACACGGGGCTATTATATCTACAAAGAAAGACACAATAGCCCTGTTGATTTTAGTATGGAAATAAAAGTATTAGTGATGCCAATGTATTTTTTTATCGATAAAGTTAAAAACAGAATTTGTAAGATGATAGGTAAAAGTTTTGAATCGTGCTACCTACCTTCACCGATGGTTAAGTATTAGCTCCCGCCTCACACAGACCCAACTTTTGTTTTATAATTTAACCAATATATGTTAAAACGCCCAAATTTTTGTTTTGAAATGTGCTCGTTGTGGTTACTATTTTAACCCACAAGACGATAAAATACAATCGTTTATTTGCTAGAAAATTTTCCCACCTAATACCTAACCTAACTTTTCAAAAATATTACTTAAATGATATATGAAAACGTATTTCATTCAAAACATTATCGATAATCGATACTACATACTTATCAGGCCTACTCCCAACACTAAAGTAAAAAAAAAAGCTACAATAGGTTTAAGAATTAAGAGTGAAAAGTTACATTAACCCCCGATACGGGGCTAATGTGGCTAAAATCGGTCCTTGGAATTAACATCAATTTTAATAAGAATATACTGGGTGTATTTTAATGCAATTAAGTAAAACTAAGTCTTAAGTATCTGATCTTTTCAAATATTTAAAGAGTTTATCCGTAAATTATTCTGTAGCAGAAATACAGCTTCTTAAACATACCTCGGTCAAAAAAAAACACTTTTTAGATGCAATAGCCTCGGTTCACCTTATAGCGATTTGATTTTTACTAACATACCTGCCAATGCATAATCTCGGTGTAGCCAGCATCCACCAGAGTGTTGCCGGTATAATAGAATGTCTCAGAGCCGACTGAGAACGTTATGGTCGTGCTCAGATAGCGACAGTCGCGCGACAGTGTCGCGATGAAGTGTCGCGTTATGTAGTCGTAGATACGCCACATGTCGCCGTCTAATTCTGATTCCGCTGCAGAAAAAAAGTTTCAATCATTTCGGTTAAGTTATAATTTTAGTGCATTTTTAATATTGGCCGAATCAGAGGCACAAATTATTTATTGCATTATACACATAATATTATAAAGATAAAGACAAATGTATTATCATTGCGCACTTACACATGCACTTGCGCGCACTTACATTTGCACACACGCACGCGCACACACACACACACAGACACACACACACACACACACACACACACACACACACACACACACACAAACAGAGACACGCTCAGTCTTTTCACACCGTGAATAAGTAATTAGTTTTTAGTTATATTTTCATATATCACTGGAAGGAACTCCCCTCTGCAATACAGGTTGTCCTAACGTAGAGGATAGGGACCGCTATTTAATCATGTCACTCTTTTATGAAAATAAATATTATTCTTATTCTTATTGTCGTGTCGTGCAATACTTAAAAATAATTGAAATTAAAATTTATAGTATCCAGGAATTCATTGCAAAACTATATAATACTAGCTGATGCCCACGACTTCGTCCGCGTGGTTTAAGTTTTTTTGATTCCCGCGGCAACTCCCTAATTTTCCGGGATAAAAAGTATGCCATGCCAAAAATCACGTCGATCCGTTGCTCCGTTGCGGCGTAATTGAAGGACAAACCAACAAACAAACACACTTTCGCATTTATAATATTAGTATGATATGTCATGATAGTAAACTCAATGTATTTATAACATGTAGGATATACAGGTGTCTGTTTATGTTACGTCATGTTTTGACTCTATCTGCACCGGTTCGGAAAGAGTTCTGCTGAGAAGAGCCGACAAGAAACTCAGCAACTGGTGATTATATCGTCACGGATATAGACTCATCGATATCGGAGCACTAAAATGTATGGACTTACAATAGTTTTTTCATTGACCGATAATATCGTCAGTGGTCGGTATAGACTTACCGATAAATGAAAACGAATGAAAAATATGCAAAACTAGCTGATGCCCGCGACTTCGTACGCGTGGATCGAGGTTTTGTTGTTCCCGCGGGAACTCTTGAATTTTCCGGGATCAAAAGTAGCCTATGTGCTATTCCAGACTATGATCTATCTCTGTGCCAAATTTCAGCCAGATCCGTTCAGCCGTTGGGGCGTGATTGAGTAACAAACATCCATCCATACATCCATCCAGACATCCATCCATACATCCATCCAGTCATCCAACCAAACTTTCGCATTTATAATATTTATTTGATAAAATTCCTATAGTTTCAAGTTTTGTGTACATCTAAATAGGTACCGATATAAAGTTTACTCACAAGCAGCTTTCATCGGTGTGATAGGCGGATGGTCGCCCGCGTCGTGGCCTTTCTTGGGCTTGTTGATGCCGGTGGCGAGTAAAGCGCGAACCTCCGCACCCCATTTGTTGGAGTTCTGCTGCTGACGCAGTGTACCGCTAAAAAAAATTACGGTTGTCTGTAAAGTCGGTTTACGGACGATAGTTTTACGTGATAATTTAATATAAAAAATTCTTTTTAAACAACCGTCGGTTTACGGACGATAGTTTTACATGATAATTTAATATAAAAAATTCTTTTTAAACAACCGACTTCAAACTCCCGCGCCAACTTTACAACAACAAGCACACGCTATACAAAGTACTTATTTTATTGTTGATATTTTAAAAACCGCTCGACCGATTTCGATAAAATTTATATGGGACCACATGGGAAGTATGCCCTTTCAAATAAAAAAAGAATCATCCAAATCGGTCCACCCAGTCAAAAGTTCATAAAAAAAAACATTAAAAAAAAAATACAGTCGAATTGAGAACCTCCTCCTTTTTTTGAAGTCGGTTGATAACTAGAAGTTCTCTCGCGCGCTCGCGTGGCGGCGTTCCATTAGCAGAACTATTCGAACTACTAGCTCTGACGTCACGCGAGAAGAGAGACAAATGTGTCACAAGCCAACGCTTGGGCCGATCGTGCCTCTCTGTCGCTTATTACGCGCTCTCACTCGCACGCTCAGGCTCAGGCGGAACGTGACACTTTTTCGTGCGTGCAGCAGGTGTTCATCGATTTATAAGACGTTATCACGTCAAAAAACACTTTATTTGCAGGAACATTTTTTTACAATGAGATGTTATTTATTAGTTTTCCAGTAGAAATGTTTCATCAGGCATAATAATGTTTATATCAATTGTTTAAAATTTAAAAATTGCAAAATTACTTTCTATTTCCAAAAAAATATTTAAGTTAAATTCAGTGAGAATGATATTTCAAACTAGTATTAATAACTATATTGTGTTGTTTTAAGTCTCAGGATCTCAAGTTACCACTGCGTGCGTAGACATCACAATTATCGCTTTATGTTTGGTATGGTATTGTACCTTAATGATAATATAATATAGAATCAAAATATATTTTTAGCCAAGATGTTGTACTATGTCCGAAAATCTATCCTATTTTTAGTTTAAACTAAACGCATTATACAAGGTGTAAGGTAATTAGTATAACATACCCGCGGCTACCCATGTTAGATGGTGTATAGATATATAGGAAAAATGTCATAAGACGTGTAGCTCATATCCTGGGGGAGTTATGTGGACTTCAAAATTTTAGCATAAATGTTGAGGTGGCATCCCTTAAAACAGCTGATTCAATATCAATGAACTGCGAACAATACGACGTATGTTAAGCCTCGTTACCAGTGCGAGCGCTGCGATAAAATCCAGTCGCGATACTAAAGTAATCATTATTCGGCATGAAATTAAATTCTTAAAGCGAAAGCCCGGCTAGAACTTACGTATTGTTGTAAAAAAATGCCCGACTAGTATCGGACTTCGTAAGTCGAATTCAGTCACTTATCCTTACTTTATGAGCCGCCATTCCCTGTGATTAATTTCCCGACTTACTTCGTTTAAGTTTTGATCAATAATTAATTATTCTGTGTAGTTTGTTCTTTCAATGATTTGCAAATTGTAATGAATTGCCAAATTGCATAACGGTACGATAATAATTATTATTATCGCTTGTAGTACAGTTCTGACTTTAGGTCTAGAAGGAACAAAGGACTCCACAGGGTTGCCAAAATTTATTTTCCATAATTAACTAATTAATTTTGTATGGAAGTTTTTGATAATTAATTTTGACTTTTTAACTCTACCATAGTGTTTATAACGTCAAAATGGCATGGGTAGCCGCCGGTATGTTATACCATTTACCTTACACCTTGTATATCTGATATATATCAAAACTATATTTAGTTTTGACGATATAATATTGCTGTCTGTACGTTAGAGAACTAAAACGTCAAAATATTTTCACACATTACGAACATAATTATTTAGTAAACAACTTGATGATTTAGATGTAGGTACTTACTAACTAAAATAGAAATAGCAAAACTTACATTAGATCAGTGTTTTCAGAATAACTCGTGGTTTCAGTTCGTGGATACGAAATGTAGCCCTGTATGTAAAGACGCTCAGCGATCTAGGGACAAAGTCAATACCAACTATAAAGTTGTGTCCATATACAGAGCGGCAAGTATGCGGCAGCAACACGCGGCGTTTGCAGGACAGAATTCGACAACATTTGGGACTATACTGAGGAATACAATAAGAGCGGTATACGGCCATTAACAATCGGCGCGCGGAACCCGTTCAACATTGTCGTTCTAGACAAACGTTCTAGATGTTTAGACCCACCTTATTAATAATTTCAATTGAATGTTTATTTTTTTAATTAGGTACACAGTACACTTTATGACGTCAAATAAGTATTTATTTATTTTTATTTTATTTATTTACCGAAATAATTTATTTAGGGACCGACGGCTTAACGTGCTCTCCGAGGCACGGGGGTGAAACACCGCTAACTTCCAACTCCGGACTGGCACTGAGAATTTCTTAATTGAAAGCCCCAATACCTAACTTTTTAATGCTCGACCGGGAATCGAACCCAGGACCTCGTGATCCGCAGTTGACTATGCTAACCACTAGACCAACGAGGCAGTCAAACGTGATGATGATAATAATCAATTACGGTATTTTAACTAAAGCTACAAGGATTCCAAACGCGCCCTGGTCTAAGAAGAGCCCACAACCAAATCAGCCGGGTTTTTTTATTATTACCAATCTCACAAATAATCTTAAACCTAATAACTTACAAGTCTAATCCTGGCCTAAGAGGAGATGATAAGTTGAAATGATTATGCATCAAGAGAACTGTAATCCATACTATAATATTATAAATGCGAAAGTGTGTGTCTGTCTGTCTGCTACGCTTTCACGGCCCAACCATTCAACCAATTTTGATGAAATTTGGTACAGGGATATGTTGTATTCCGGGGAAGGACATAGTCTACATTTTATCCCGGAAAATCAAGGAGTTCCCGCGGGAATTAAAAACTTAATCCACGCGGACGAAGTCGCGGGCATCATCTAGTATATAATATATGTGTATGTGTATAACTGTAATATAGTATATGTGTATAATTACCTGCATGGCATGATGAGGACCCATGCCCAGCCCAGAACTGGCCACTCGCATGAGTTCTACTGTATTCAAGGCAGCCGGCCTTGGCTTTACCTTCTCTTTGGCTTGTATAGACACCACCCTGGCAAAGCCACAATCAATCAGATATTTCGTAGTGAGTAATTTTGTTTTCTGAAGACAGAACTTTTTTTTTGTACTAATAATGCAGGCATGGCTCACTCACTGAAAAATTACCTAAATAAGGTATTAAATAAGCTATAATTTTCGTTACAACTATGTTTAAACAAATTATGAAAGTGATTTAAACTATTTTACTAAAGCAGGTTACTTTGGGGTAAAATAGTTTAAAAAGTTAACGTTCAGGAGTGTCACAGGGCTGCAAAAATTGACTTAACAAAATGTATGTTTGAATTAATAACTTGTCAAATTATCGCACTTTGATGCTTAAGCATAAACTTCAGTTTTAAAAACTTAATGTGGGCAAAGGCTATTCATGGATTTGAAAGACTCATATTCCATTACATCTGCTGAAATTGCATAATAATTCAACGGATAGAATGGAAAATGAAAGTTAATGTATAACATATAAAACTATATAATTTTGGAATGAAGCAAGCTAACATGTTTTACTGTGATCCTTAATCCCACTGGATCTCTGTAGGACTGAACATTTCAACATGATGTTATCAGGTGTTAAATTCAACCAGAAGATTACTTACAAGGCCTCCTTAATTTCCTTAATACCAGCTAGGAACATATTAGCAATGTCCTTTTCAAAACTTCTAACCCTCTTCCATTCTAGTGGCAATTCCCTGCCCTCAGATGTGGATGCTGTGACTCTCAATACCCAGTATGTCTCCGGCTTAAATGTCTGGATTTCATCGTGACGTTGGACACAGAAGCCTAAAGTTGGGGTCTGGCATGGGCCATAGGAAATGAGGGAAGCATCTAGGTCACCATATCTACCTGAAAATAAAAATTCATTCATCCATGCTTCAGCCAAACCTTCGGCTTTGACCAATATAGTTTGGTTTTGGACGAAACCGAACGTTTCTATCAGGCGCCGAAATTGAACAAACTGTTATGAACACGCAATTCTACTTTCAATCTTGAATATAATTTCTTAGGAATATTAATCCTTCGAGTTCAGCTTCGGCTGCGGCCAAAGATTGTGGCGATAGGCTTTGGCTTTGGCCAGAAATCAACCTTTAGTCAGACACTATCACCCATATTATAACCACCCACCACCCATGTTAGTTAGTTTGTCCTTCAATCATGCTGCAACAGAGTAATAGATCAATTTGAAGTTTTGCATCTTAGGTATAGCTAAGGACCTGGCAAGGGATATGGGCTTTTATCCCAGAATTATTTCCTTTTTAAAACCTAAATTCAGGTGGATAAAGTTGAAGGCAATATTTAATAAATACATATGTCACCGTAAGATTGTAAAAACCGTTAGATTATAATCTAACTCGCGAAATTGTAAACTGTCGAATGATTACAATATAACGGATTATTTTTCGGTAGATTGTAATCTGTTAGGTTTATTAACCCGACAGAACCTAAGTGCCCAGCCTGCGGCCGGGCACTACTTGATTATTTATGTTGAACCTAACCTAACCTACAAGAAAGAGACAAGAAAACGTAAATACAATGAATATTTCAAAAATTGACACTTAAAACATTGAATGGTTCACAATCTTTCGACTGTTTACAATCTATCGAAAAAAAAAGCATTAGATTACAATCTTACGGTTTTTACAATCTTACGGTGACACATATAAAAGATGGATGGATTGTGTGAATGAGGATATGCGTATAAAAGGGGTGAATGATAGGTTGACGGATAAGAGAAGTGAGTGGAAGAAGAGAACATGTTGTGCAGACCCCACATAGCGTGGGATAAGGGCAGGAAGAAAAAGAAGAAGATATAAAGCTCACCCTGAAAGTATTTTGTCTGGAATCTTGTGAAAGCACAACCAATCCGTAGATCAAGTTCCTGCCTTGCATCTACACTGTGAGACTCATTTTCATTAGGTCTAACCAGATTCAACAAGGCAGCTTTAATATCCTTTTCCGTGATGGAAGAGAATCGTGCGCGGTACGTCACTAAGGGAGATAAGACATCCCCTTTCATAGAATGTTGAACGCATGACATTACCTGGAAATAAAACAATAGAGAGAGTGAGTTACCTATTCTCTAACTCAGAGGCTATCACAAAATGTTTGCCATCAAAGGTCTGCTATGAAAATGTTAAGTATATTTATTTCATAGCAAGCCTTCAATGGATAAAAAATACATGTACTGACATGTATTTTTTGATATTTAGAGAATAGGGCTGCAGCTCAGCCTGCTAGGTCTTGAAACTTCATAAGAACTCAGTAAGTAACTGTGTCTTCTGAATTCACCTTCGTAAATTCTATCTGCCTGACCACAACTGATTACTTTTACTTTTAGACAGATTCAAAACATACATGCCTTATACACTTGTTTAAGTTATTATGTGGTAGGGCCGTACTAGTCTATGTCAATTTCTTTCTCAGTTTATCTTTCTTAGTCTACAGATTCAATGCTCACTGAATTATTATGAAAATATTACCTCAAAACAGATATTTTCACCTTCCTTATCACAATCCAGCCACAGAATAAGATATTCACAACCCTTTGATTCTTGGGCTAAGAAGGCTGGTATTTTTAACCGCGGCATGGCTTCTTTCTTCTCTGTCGGACAACTGAAAAGCTCAACAGGGTCTACTTTATCCCAGTTGTTGTATTTTCCGGTGAAATCTAGACTCATCACATGCCCGCATACCGATGTCATTTTAAACCGCACCAGCTCATTTTTAAACGTGCCATTCCATTCGTGTACCGCACAAGCTGCATTAGAAGCTAAAAAGAACAATTTTACCACTCACTTTCACATGTATTCAATGGTATATATGTTTAAAATTAGAAGATAGGAGTTACAGTAGACGAACCTTTGTTTGTGTTGCATTTGCCATTACTAAGTATAGTAGCGAGGTTTTGGGCCAAAGATGGCTTTTCAGCCACCATCAATGCCGTCTTCATAGTGAAATAATTATTTTCGGCTCCGTACTATGCTAGGTTTAATTCAGGACCTCATCTTCATTCTTCAAAAGTTCAATCATTCTTCAATCTCCAAGCTGCCTCTCTGGTTAACTTGTCTCTGGTTCAAACCTTTTTTTTCTGGTCGGTGGTTCAAACGCCAAGGAACATGGAAACTTTCCATTGGAAAGCCGAAAGATGCTAGATTTCAATAATGACATTGACATTTGACAAATGACACATAGGCCATAGGGTATGTTCCGAGGTACACTGCGAGCACTGTTCAGTGCTCTAAGGTTCAGTGCTCTTATTGGGGAGAAATTCGTTCCGTTGAGGACTGACAGCATACTGCCGCCATAGAGGTAGTATAAGGTATAGAGTAGTACCACGGTAATATTATGTATAGATACCAATACTGTGGTAGTACTATCGCACCGCACTCCTTGTGCGCGGCTTATGCAAGTGAACTATAGCTACTAAATATTTATAGACATGTAAAAAATAGGGATGGGCAATGGTGCGCTGCAAGTGCAAAGTCGATAAAATACATTTGAACGGTACGGTACCTATTGTTTGTGTATGTTTGTACCCTATCATACTAATATTGTTAATGTGAAAGTGTGTTTGTTTGTTGGTTTGTCCTTCAATCACACTTCAATAGAGTAACGCAAGACGTGATTTTTTGCATGGGTACCTATACTAATTGAGGACGTGGAGAGTGATATTTATCCCGGAAAATTAAAGCGGTTCCGTCGGAATTAAAAAAACTTATTCCACGCGGATTAAGCCGATATATTTTTAATGATCGATCGTATATCCATACTAATATTATAAATGCGAAAGACAGACACACATTCGCATTTATAATATTAGTGTGGATTGATATCCGATGTATATCGTATGCATAAAATATGTAAGAAAAGGTGCAAACCTGTGTTTTAATGTGAAATTATAAAATAAAAGTATAAGTTTGATTATTTTGCTATAAAGTATCGTAAATAAAGTCTTTGAAATTAATAAACATTCTTTCATAACGTACGTAATCAACATGCAACCCTTAATTAATTAAACAACGCTGGCCTTTTTTAATTTTGGTAACAGATACCTCTTCTGTGATCTCAGGGAACCCTAAATATCGATTTTGAATGAAATTGGCCGAATACCTCTTTTGTGATCTCAGGGAACCCTAAATATCGATTTTGAACGAAATCGGCCCAATAACAAAGAATTTCAGTATGGCGCTGGCCTTTTTTAATTTTGGTAACAGATACCTCTTTTGTGATATCAGGGAACCCTAAATATCGATTTTGAACGAAATCGGCCCAATAACAAAGAATTTCAATATGGCGCTGGCCTTTTTTATTTTTGGTAACAGTTACCTCTTTTATGATCTCAGGGAAACCCAAATATCGATTTTGAACGAAATCGGCCTAATAACAAAAAGATTGAATATGGCACTGTCTTTGTACATTTTCCTCTTTTGTAATCTCAGGGAACGCCAAAGTATATCGATTTTGAGGAAAATTTTCCCAGCTTACAAAGAATTTAAATCTGGCGCTGACTTTTAAAATTTATTATCTCATGGAACCCTAAATCGAAATTGAATCGTAATTCGAACGAAATCGGATCAACAATAATGAATTTCAAAACCTATGGCGCTAACTTTTTAAAATTTTGTTAACAATTTTCTCTGTTGTGATCCCAGGGAACGCCGATATCTGTGCCGGCGCCCGAATCGAATCTATCACATCACTATTCGATTCGGTGAACAGGCGGCTATCGTAGCGGGGTTGCGGGGCGGTGCGGGCGGTATTATGTTACCTTGCGTCCCACGTCTGTATCACCCGCGCGACACGTATTTCTATTTTACATAAAAGTTTAAAAAATATGACTGACCGGTGAAATGTGATGTTGGAATTATGTTTATTATGATAACGAGTATCATGTTTGCATGTTTCTATGACACATTTACCCATTTTTTCCAGTTTTAAAACGGAATTTCGGTCCCGAGTTCGCGATGGGCGCTCTTAGCGCTAGCGTTCCTTTGACTAAAGGCCAAAGGGCTTGCTGACGGAACGATGCTATGATCCTACCCGTGCCTACTGTTCCTGCTTAGAAGCACGCACTATAGGCTATACCTTTATTTCGATGGGCTATACTATCTCTGTGACTGCCACAGTATTCTAGGAGAATATATGACGTCATAAATCGTCGCCAATTTTGTACTGTGAGCACTGGTGTTTTCGAGGTAAGGTGCTCTCAGTGCTGACTGCGTTCCGTTTTAAACAGTAACCAGTCTAGCTAACTATAAAGGAACGGCTTCGCAATATACTGAATTGACGTCAAACCTTAGTAACCCCCCTGTAGCCTGTAACGGCTACAGTTGGAACGGGAAAAACTGCGGTCGTGAGCGTGATCGTTGTGAAGTGTGAACGCCTCTTGGCTCTGGTAAACGCACCCTATATAGGGAAATATGTTCCGATATACACTGCGAGCACTGGGGGGGCTATGAGCTCTTAAAGCAGGACAGAAATTGTGTAATTTCTTAATGTGCGGCAGTAAGATATATAGTGACCAATTCCACCGTCGATTGCTGGTTCATCATATCGTACAACACCTCCAAGTATAAAAGTATCTCCTTTATTTGTTAGTTTTGTTATTCTTTGGTAAGTTATTTCACAAATTGTCTATCCTATTATTTATTTATTAATTAAGAAAGATGGAGCTGGTAAAAATAATACTTGAGCAATTAAATACGCGACGTGAGCAGTTTTTTACGACTGTGAGCAGTTCCGTATATTGCATATATTATAAGATATGACCGTTCAAATATACAAATAATTTTATTTTTTTCTAATTCTTGTTTTTATTTTTATCTTAAAAATTAAGGGTGAGCAAATCCAAAGGATTACTTAACTGAGTTGAGCTATTAAAACCCTATCGATTAGTATTTTTTTAATAAATAATGCTATTATTTTGCAGGCTGGGGTAGGGTCGGTCTCATACAGCGAACGAAAAAACCTCATATTATTATAATCACTAGAGCTAGCATCTATGGTCTCGCCACACTTTTTATTATGTCTGTGGGTCTCGCAAGTCGAATAGATGTTACTTGTCTCTGAGTCGAAGACGAAGAGCAGCAGGGCGACCGCGTATCTTTTGCATCAATCATTGATACATCGCAATCACCTCTGATTGTTAACACTGTTCCACTATTGGACGAAAATGATTGACGCAGCAAGAATACCATAAATTCAGCCAATTGGAGGTGATTGCGATGTATCAATGATTGATGCAAAAGATACGCGGTCGCCCTGCAGAGGCAACTTGTCTGTGGCAGAAGCACGGCAGAAGCAGAGTCCCCGCCTAGGGTAATATTGTTCTGTGGGCAGAGTTCAAGGAAAACCGAACAGGCCTTAAAGGACCTGTATCCAGGGCCGTAAAATAAATTTATAATACGGGGAGCAGAGCAGGGTAGAGGTGGGCATAACTACCCTTTTATACATCCTACTCTATGGGCATAACGGCTTAAAACGATAAGCAGACTATTTCGTTATACTTTTTTTCAATAGTCACTTTCATCTGCTTAATTGCTTATTTGCTATTTTTGTTTTTCGTTGTTTGCATAACTTAATAATTTAATGGTTATTGAGTATTTGAACTATTTCAATTAACTATAAGTCGAACTTTGTAGGCTTAGGAATGTCTTAATAACATTTTCAACTGAATTGTTTCTCTCGTTTGTAATCCTAACTAGCAATAATAATAATGCGAATGCGAGTTTAATAATTAAAGAAGGTTTAATCTGTATTGTACCGATTTCGTTCAAAATCGAAATAGGGGATCCCTGGGATCACAAAAGAAGAAAGAGTTACCAAAATTGACAAAAGTCTGCGCCATTTTGAAATTCTTTGTTCATTGTACCGATTTGGTTCAAAATCGATACATGGGGTTTCCTGGGATCACAAAAGAGGAAACTATTACCAACATTTAGAAACCCATAACAAGACTAAATAATTCATATTTCATGAAATTATCGCGAATAGTCACGAGTCATGACAATCAGCAATGTTAAAACAACAAGCAATCAATTACGATAAAATAATAAGTACTAATAATATATAGCAATCATTTATAATTAATCATTGACGTAATGTTAAAACAAGCAATCAATGATAATTAAAAATAGCAATCAATGACTATAGACTTTTTTCAACCAACGTGTTATATACTGCTAGTTTTAAATAACGTGTTATAATATAATATGCTATTCGTTATAACGCCCACCTCTAGAGCAGGGCCAAGCAGGGCCAGACTATGCCTCCCCGTAGTAAATATGTTCCTTGCTATGCCTTGTCCAACGATTTATTTTACTTTTGGCATATGCACGTCTATGAAGTGTCATAATTATTGACAGGCAACCATCGACAAAAAAAATGCAATACTCTATAGACGCATATCGTATTTTCCAATAGTGAAGCGACGTGCCATTTTATCCGATATTTCGTAACTCGTATACTCATCTAGTAATTACAAGTACGACATTCCTTTTCAAAATAGTCACGGAGCTTCAACACTAGCTTTCTTGATAGTCTTTTGAGCATCATAATCTTTGGCGATGGATGGTTTCTATGACCTGACGGATTTATGTAAATTTAGTGTACTGTTGTATATACATGATTTGTTTTAATACATACTTTAATATACTCAGTAATTTGAACTCTTGGGTATGTTTATAAAACAATAAAAAATGTTGAGTAAAGGTAAATATCAATGTGTCAAATCGATTAAAACTTCTTCATAAATAAAATCGATTGTTATCAAAAATCGAATCAGTAACGCGTTAGAACATCATTGACTCCATCTGCCAAAAGTAAAATAAATTTTAGTACTTAATCTGTGGGACCAGAGTTCTGGCACACAGAGTACTTTGATATATTCTGGCAGAGTTGAAGGATTTTTTGGATTTGGTTTGCGTTTGCAGTTTTCCAATTTGATTGTTTTGATTAAATATTAAAAGGACCTTGAATAATGTGCGCTAACTCACTGAACAGTGTGTAGGCCTTAGTGTATTAATCGTGATAAAAACGAATTGTTGTGGTAAACAAGAATAAGTACAGTGCAGCAAAAAAATGGTATGTGACAGTGGCCAATTGTTTATAAATTAGTCTAACTAATTGCTCGGTCAATTTAGATGTGTGAAAGTTATTTCTATTTGTTTTAGAGCCAGGCTCGGGTTGAGAATTTGTGCCCCTCGGCACACCTAAGGGTGATTCTGCCTTCTTCAATGGATAGCAACCTGCCTCCACCTTTTATTGACATAAGTAATCTTACAACATTTTATTTTATGTGTATTTGCTGTAGTAATTTTCCCTTCGCGTCACCAAAGCTGAAAACTGTGATTCATAAGCAATAAAATGTTTATGAGTTATGAAGGCATTATCTTCAATGTTTGGAAAACAATTATTTCTAATCAGTTAACAATCTATGAAAATAATAATGTTTTGCCAACTGGTCATATCTATTTACAATGAATGCCTGCCAAAGGGGTTAGAATATTTTTGTATGGAGTCTGGCCTACCTATTGTTCCACAATTTTAATTATTTTTTAAAAGAACAACCACTCATATAACCTGTAATAATCCATAGCTGTCATCAATACGTTTGTAAGTGATGATGCAGTCTAAGATGGTGGCGGGTTATATTAAACCTATACCCCCAATCTTTCTCTTTCTACACTGCATCATAGTTACTTTAATATTCTACTCACAAAATTCTGAAATTTTAATGCTAATTTAATTAATGATTTATTTATTATAGCCTCGTTTCTTATGTTAACATTAATTCTTTGTTTTAATTTCTTTTTTAACCTTTATCTTTTAGCCTTATTAGTTAGAGCCATAACTAGCCATGGTCAAAGCCACTGGGCCAGATCAAAGAAAATTTAGAAATTATAAATTCTCAAATTGATCCTGCCGGGGATCGAACCCAGGACCTCCCTCAGCTCTTACCACTGTACCAGGGAGGTCGTCAATAATATGGGTTTTAGTATGGATGCATGCTGATATGTATGGATGACTACAGTCATTCAAGCATCTGAATTGTATCAATGGATATAGGATTGTCTTTTAATAACAATGATTATTGTTATGAATCCTTTATCACTGACGATGCAAGCATATCAAAATCAATTGGATTTGCCCTGCTGAAGCAATGTTATTGATTGTCTGAAAGGGTGATCGACCTAACTTTAGTGGTCTGTCTCTTAGATCAAACAGAGTCTTTAAAACAGTGAATGGTTCAACTTACACAGATAAATTGTTAAATTTTATTTGTCTTTTATCAATAAAAGCGGGTCTTTTTTGTTCCTTTATATTACTGTTTCTACCTGACCATACCAAAGACAAAAACATTGCAGAGAAAAAGAGACAATATTAAAACTAGAGATGAAACGGATATCCGGTAACTTTTTGGTATTCGGCCTATCCAGCGTAAATTTATTATCGCGCCGGTTACCGGATAGTAACTCAATATCCGGCCGGATACCGGATGTTCAAAAACTACGACTATTTCCTAAAATCAACTTTAAAATATAAGTTTTGGTGAGGTTTACTAAATATTAAGAAAACGGGTAATATTTATGATTTTATTTAAAACTGAAAAGTTACAAAAACTCGCAAGGAATTTCAAAGAACCTTTATTAAATTGCACACAAATCACGCACTTTACGTAGCAACTAAACAACTAATTTTCGCTATACAACAAATCACTCATTCCGCCTGCCACGATCACTCACGATGACACCCGAAACCACACGAATTGATCCGATCGCTTTCGCTGTACCTGTGCGGCGCTAAACTGGTCACAACCTTCTACGAGATCACGAGCCGGATATCCGGCCGCCGGATATTTGGCCATCCGGCTTCGCAGCTAGTCGAATATCCGGTATCTGGTATCCGGCCAAACAACTATCCGTTTCATCTCTAATTAAAACTACGTATTAATCTCAAATCATCCCTGCTAGGAATCTAATCCAGGCTCTCCCGCTTATAAGACTTATGGGAGATGTGAAGCACAAGATTGTCTTTCAATGCTGAGTTTTCCAGTACAGACTAATGAATATGGAATGCCTTTCCGGCTTCCTTTTCCCCTGCTTTTCGATGGCAAGCACTATTCTATAAATTTAAAAACAAGAGTTGCCAATTAAGTACCTTGAATTACCACCCTTATAGTTATTGTGTTGATTTATTTGTGCTACGTGCCCAAAAGCCCATAGTTTCCTAATGAATTTTGTTATATTTTCTAGACAATATTCACGATATTCCGCCGCCGCAAGCAGACTTCTTGGCCCCACCGCCATATGATGTGGCGGCCAACTCTAAGCTTCCCACATATGAGGAGGTGCAACGGGAGAAGCAGTTGGAAGGGGAGGGGCCAATACCGGTGAGATATTTTATTTATTTTTACAGTTGCCTTAGTAAGGCAAGTCAATCCATATACTATAACAAAATGCGAAAGTCTGTCTGTCTGTCTGCTACGCTTTCACGGCTCATCCGTTCAAACGATTTTGATGAAGTTTGGTATAGGGATAGTTTGTATCCCGGGGAAGGACATACTTTTTATACTGGAAAATTATAGAGTTCCCACGGGAATCAAAAAACCTTCGTCCACGCGGACGGAGTCGCGGGCATCATCTAGTAGTCATTTGTTTAACTTGAAATGTCTGTGGGTGTGTTTCGGTCAAATCTTGTAACATACAGTCCACGCGCGAGTTGAATGCATAGCTAATGTATGGTGACACATACAAAAGCTCTGCATTCAACTCGCGCGCATACTATACATGTTTAGTTTGGATGATAAAGCAAATATGGCGAACTAGTTATTTTTTATGCACCCCCATCATGATAGGGGTATCAATTAAAAGGCGTGGCTGAGAAGAACACGAAAAATAAAAATACGTCACACTAAATTCAATATGGGGAATTATGGTAGTTGAATACCTCCTGAAGTCTCAAATCATTTTCATCTCATTATTTATCAAAGCTTGTTTTATAATGATTTGAGACTTAGGTATTCAACTATAAGTAAGCGCTTATCTGCGAGCTCACTTGGTATGGGACTATGCCGTTTTGAGACGGTAGCAGGCGACCACCAAACCAGAAACAATTTAGAAATATTATGATTCACACACTGTCCTTGACCTTGATCGATCCTAGACCACCCAGTTATACGGCCACAGTGCCGACTCTTACTCTGTAGTAAATCTTTTTTATGTAACCTTTAATGCCATATTTAAAGGTAAAAATGTAACCCAGCTTTATTATAGTTTACTAGATGATGCCCGCGACTACGTCCGCGTGGATGAAGTCATTTGATTCCCGGCAGAACTCCTTAATTTTCCGGGATAAAAAGTAGCTTGTTTCCTTCCTATAGGGATGTAACCTACCGCTATACCAAACTTTATCAAAATCGGTTGAATAGATGGGTCGTGAAAGCGTAGCAGACAGACAGACAGACACACTTTCGCAGTTATAGATGATAATGGATGGTCTAGATGATGCCCGCGCCTACGTCCGCGTGGATTAAGTTTTTTGATTTCCTGCAGAACTCCTTAACTTTCCGGGATAAAAAGTAGTATAGTCCTTCCCAGGGATTTAACCTACCGCTATGCCAAATTTCATCAAAATCGGTTGAACAGATGGGCCGTGAAAGCGTAGCAGACAGACAGGCAGACACACTATCGCAGTTATAATATTAAGTATGGATTATAGTTATGTTACCTTTCAAACAGATGCAACCACCCAACCATCCGACAATCGCGGCATTTGTGACTGTGGAGCAGCCCGAGGGCACAGCGGAACAACTCGACCCAGAGAACAGTCTTCTGGGCACAGACATCATGTTCCTTACATCGTTCTTTGGTAAGTAACCATGTGTGAAAAGCCGTATCAGCTCATTGCTTTAGTCACCTGGCTGTATACACCGGTTTGAACCCCGGGCACGCACTTGCAACTTTTTGGCTTTATGTGCGTTTGAAGACATTCAATATCACTTGCGAACAATGAAGGAAACCTGCACACCACTGTGAAGTCTGCCAATCCGCACTTAAATGAATGAAATACTCTTTATTGTACACAACATAAATAATCAGAAGCACTAAACAAAAATAAAATAAAAATGCTAGTCGGTAAAATCGGCGGCCTTATCGTTTTTAAGCGATCCACTTGGTTAGCGTGGTAGACTTTGGGCAAACCCTTCTCATTCTGAGGAGAGACTAGTGTATTGTTTGCTTAGGGGTGAAACAAAACGATTTCAGACGAGGGTGAAGTTGCATGCCTGAGCGAAGCTAGGGCTGGCATCACCTGAAATCTGAGATCGTGTTTCATCCCGTGGCGCACACACCATTTTTCATATAATCTGCATTAAAAGTGCGAGTTTTATGAAAATTGTATTTCTTATTGATTTTAGTTGCAAGGTTGTTGTTTACAAATATGATATCTGTCAGTTTAGTTGTTGGATAAAATGACAATTAAAAAGATTTGAAATAAACAAAAGATAATCGGACAGGATTGTAAGGAGAGCTGCTACGTCATTCAGGGGGTTTTCTTCCCAGTGAATGACGTAGTCGCTGAAATTGACTAGTTTCAGGCCAGCCATTGAAAGTTTCATTTTCAATGCAGGTTATATGAAAAAGAACATATTTTGAATTTTTCTGATTCATGTCACATAAGTAACTATGTCGCTTGCATTATAAATTATTGCCTGATGAAACTATCACTATGTTGGATTATTCCATGCGGACGAAGTCGCGGGCATCATCTAGAGTTTACAATATAAGTATAATCTACGTAGAGAGTCAGGCAATATCGCGAGGCAAGCTCTCGACTGGAATCCTCAGGGAAAAAAGAAAGCGTGGCCGATCCAAAAAAACTTGGGCGTACGGTTCTGGCGGAGGTCGCGAGGATAGGGATGACGTGGGATGAGGTCAAGGGTGTAGCTTCTAACCGCTCGAGATGGCGCAACACTGTAAACGACCTCTGCACTAGCGGGACATAGGCCATTAAATGTTTTATATTCAAATAAACTTTTACAAGTGCTTTTGAATCGTCGAGTGAATCTACCACTACCACGGGTCAGAATGCCATTCCTACCGAGAAGAACCAGCCAGAAACTAGGTAGTTGCTCTTCCAAAAAATAATAATTTACAATTTCATTAATTTGTAGATACATAAGTAACCGTTGTCCTTAGCATTGCTGGAGCGAGTCAAATCCTTGCTCTTTTATCATTTACGTAAACTTCGACAGTATAGTAAGCTATTTTCAGAAGCATACTTTTAATGGATTTCTTAAACTTGTGTAAAGGAAGTTTAAAATAGGTTGTGGAATTTTGATATAGAAAAGAATGCTCATACCAACAAACGACCTTCGAACTTTATTGAGGCGGAGCGATGGAGTCACGAGCTTATTGCGACCTCTAGTTTGCCTATCATGTAGATCGCATATTTGAAGAGAAAACTTTTTTTAGGCGCGTTGAGCCCTTTTTGGTAGGGAGTCAAAATGTGGAACACGCGACACCATTCTCCTTAAGACAAAAGGTCTTAATTAAAATATAGTACATTCGTAATTAAACTTTAACGCCTTAGTTTTAAGGTTTATATTTTAATTATTTTAAAAGTGCTGTGTTGTTAGTTAATAAAATTATTTTGAAATACTTGTTTTCACTTCTATCGGCAATCACTTCTGTCCCTATGACTGCAAACTTTTTTTTGTAATTGTGAATCTCCTCTTCGTCTCCAGTGGCATTCCTGTTCAACTGGATCGGGTTTTTGCTGCTAATGTGTTTCTGCCACACGGTCGCGAGCCGTTACGGCGCACTGGCCGGCTTCGGCCTCTCGCTGGCCAAGTGGACGCTCATCGTCAAGCATTCCACCGAGCTCGCGTCGCACGAGAACTCTTGGCTGTGGTGGCTCATTATGGCGTTTGGTAAGAAAGTTTAAATTATTTGAAGTGAAAACTTCTTTAGGCGCGTTGAGCATTTTTTGGTAGGGGGTAAAAATGTGGAATACGCGAGATCGACACCGTTCTTCTTAAGACAAAAGGCCTTAAGTATAATAATATACTAGTACATTCCTAATTAAACTTTAATACCTTAGTTTTAAGGTTTATATTAATAAGTGCTGTGTAACCGTGGGCGACACCTCGCGTTGTTACGAAGACAAAAGGTCTTAAATATAAATATGGTACATTCGAAATTAAACTTTAATTCCTGAGTTTTAAGGTTTATATTTCAGATATTTTTATTATTATTATATTTTCTAGTTTTTTAATTAGAACAAAAATTAAATATTCGTTTTCACTTCTATCGGCAGTCCCTATGACCGCCATTTTTTTTTATTTCCTCCAGATTGGTGAGAGCTTTTGCTATACTTTTTAGCTACCCCAAAAATAGGAACTCAAGGGGACCTAGGATATCGCCGGATAGAGGTATGGGTACGTTTAGACACATGTTTTTGGTTTTGGTGCTGAAACCCAGGTCTTTGTTGTTGATTGGTGGTCTTCCACCGAGCTCGCGTCACACCAGAACTTGTGGCTGTGGTCGCTCATAATGGCGTTTGGTAAGAGCTTAACTTAAAAATCTATGCTCATACTTGGATGAAATAAACACGGGATACGAAACGTAAGAAAAATGTATAAAATCAGGAATCTTGTCTTGAAGTCTTTGTTTTATATCTGGATAAAAATTTATGCATTAGTATAATGTTATTTTTTCAGGTATTCTCATCTGCGTGCGTGCAGTTATCCAGTACCTAAACATCAAACGCGGCTGGCGTCTTCTCTCCGGGACGGCTCAAGAAAGACTGCTGTTTTTCTATTGAACACGCTATCCCCATTCTTATCCCTTACCACTGCGAGATTGCTTCGCCATCTTGATCGAGAACGGTAAGGCGTGGAAAGATATAAGATTCGAGAAATAAAAGTAGGGTAGAATCACTTTAGATATACGGTCACAATAAAAAACTTTGTTTTTTTTTCGAGATTGAATCTGTAGTCTGTACTAATCTCACTGTACTTGTGTAAGGACACGCTACGATCTTAGTTTGAATTTTTTTATATTGGCAAAGTTCGTAGTCGGTTCTTGTACTGTTTAATGATCTATGTATTGCAGATGGTACTAAAATGTAATTAAGTGCGATAGATCTATAGAGCGAACTTTGACTTTGCTTAGACTTAAGGCATGGTTAAAACGAGACAGATTTATGTTACTCACGTAAGTCCATCTCGTTTTAACTCTAAGTAAAGTCTGAGCCAAGTCAAAGTACGCTCTATAGATCTCAGGATAAGTCCTAGAATGCGGACTTGAAAAATATTAGTCACAAAAAAAATTAGGTAATACCATTGGTGTATCAGTGATTTTTGCAAAATTGCACCGTAACGCAAAAATATACAATTAAAAGTAAAGAAATATATATGTCACCGTAAGATTGCAAAAAACGTTAGATTGTAATCTAACTAGCGAAATTGTAAACAGTCGACAGATTGTGAACCGTTCAATGTTCTGAGTGTCAATTTTTGAAATATTCATTGTATTTACGTTTTCTTGTCTGTTTCTTGTAGGTTAGGTTAGGGTTCGACATAAATAATCAGGTCGTGCCTACTTTGGTTTTATCGGGTTAATATACCTAACAGATTAAATTGTAATCTGTCGACACTTTACAATTTCGCTTCTTATATTACAATATAACGGTTTTTGCAATTTTACGGTAACATATAAAACGTAACTGAGTAAAACCATACACAAAAAAACAGTCAGAAGAATGGTTTTACATGATAAAACCACTTTTGCTGAAGTCATGGAGCAAAAGCAGAACAATTGGCAAATAAATTCGCAAAATAGCACGCCTAACTCATTGTGGGACTCAGCTAAACAGCAGATAATTCACGCCTACCGCGAAACTCAGCCAATACCGACACAAATAAAACGCCAACACTGGATGTCCAATGATACATGGCAGCTTGTAGAACGCCGTCGGATTGCCAAATCGCGTGGAGTCGATGTGAAGGAACTCAATGCTCTAGGTTCAAAGGTGCAAGCTGCATGTCGAAGGGATAGAAATCAAGACCTACATAACACCTGTGAAGAGCTAGAACGTAATGCACAGAAGTTTGAGACTAAGGACCTTCATATGAAAATTAGGTTTCTAACTCGTCAATTCAAGCCAAGGAATTGGGCAATAGATAATACAGCTGGCACCACAGTTACAGAAATAAAGTTGATCGTGAAGGTATGGGAAGAATACTGTACATCTTTATTTAAAAGCCAAACGATAACATCTGATGTAGCCCCACCTCTCACAAATAACCACGATAGAGAACCTTCCATCCTGAAAGACGAGGTACGAGCCGCAATTAAACATCTTAAATGTGGCAAAGCATTAGGTATAGATGAGATCCCAATTGAAATCATTAAAGAAATGGGTGAAGTCGGAGTGAGTATATTACACACTATATGCACTCGAATATGGGATTCTGGTGACTGGCCGAATGACTGGTTGCAAACTGTTTTCATACCACTTCACAAGAAAGGGTCCACCAAGAAGTGCAACAACTATAGGTTAATCTCACTTATATCTCATGCAAGTAAAGTGCTTCTCCACATTTTGAATACCAGACTACAAGCATATTTGAATCGCGAAATTGCCCCGGAGCAAGCTGGGTTTGTCAAGGGAAAAGGAACTCGGGAACAAATACTTGTCTTAAGACAAATTATTGAAAAAGCCAGAGAATTTAACTCGCCTCTGTTTATCTGATTCGTTGATTTCCGTAAAGCCTTCGACACGGTTAAGTGGTGCAAATTATGGCCAATTTTGCTTACTATGGGCGTTCCTGAACACCTCGTTTACCTAATAAGGAGACTATATGAAGACGGAACGGCAGTAGTTCGGGTAGATGGGATGGATTCGGCAATCTTGAAGGCGCAAGCCGGTGTTCGACAGGGATGTATTCTGTCACCACTACTTTTTAACATCTATACGGAATATATAATGCGCATTGTGCTTGATGAATGGACCAAGGGCGTTTCAATAGGAGGGCAAGTAATAACAAACCTACGGTATGCTGATGATACCACCCTTCTCGCATCATCTGAGAAGGATATAGGGGAATTCCTCAAACGCCTGGAGGATATTAGCATTAATTTTGGACTCGCAATCAACCGTGAGAAAACCAAATTTATGATAGTTGATAGGAAAACAAATAATAGACCCGAGATAACTCACATCAATAACTGTGAAGTTGTGGCCAATTACATGTACCTTGGTTCAACTATCAGTAATAACGGGAGTTGCGAAAGCGAAATTAAAAGACGCTGTGCCGTGACCAGATCAGCCGTCGAGAAGCTATCGAAAATCTGGAAGGACAAGAGAATTACGAAGAATACAAAGGTTCGTCTTATGAAATGTCTTGTCTTTCCGATCTTTCTATATGCGGCTGAAACGTGGACCCTTAGACAAAATGACAGGCGGAAAATCGACGCTTTGGAAATGTGGTGCTGGAGACGCCTACTAAGAATAAGCTGGACAGCGCATCGAACAAACGTCTCCATACTCAAAGAGCTTAAAATAACACAAAGGCTTTCGTCGCTTGTACAACTGCGAATCCTTAAGTTCTTTGGGCATATCACGAGGAAGACTGGTTCGATAGAACACCTCGTTGTACAAGGTCGAGTTGAGGGCACTCGTCCACGTGGTCGTTCCCCCACTAGGTGGACGGATTCAATCCGTTCCGCCACAAATCTATCCGTCTCCGAGTGTTCCCGTGGTGCCGCCAACAGAAGTCGCTGGAGGGAGATCGCAAGAGCTGCTGTGAAGGCCCCTTCATAACCACGACCACTCTGCCAAGAGTGAACGAATGAGAAGAAGAATAAAACGTAAGGGCTATGTTAAGCCGTGTCCACACAAAGAAATAGTTTTACGTAATAAGTAAAGTTATTTTTTGTGTTATATTTGCGGCGTTCAATGCACTATTGTGTGGCCTAGTTTTATATAAATACAATTTGTGGAGGTCAGGAAATATAACTCAGTGCGTCCATGTCTAGCACTAATAGTCGCAAATATTAGGGTTCCGTGCCAAATTGGTAACAAACGAACCCTTATGTCATTATAGACTATGTACGCCCGTCTGTCTGTTTGTTTGTCACTAGCATATTTCAGTAAATACTATAATGCTATAGACTTGAAGTTCGGAATAGTTTTAAAATATAAATTCTAGTAAAAGAATTCAAAGAGAATTACTTGGACGCGGTTGTTAATTATATTGTAAATATTAATTCTTGAAAATCATAAGTATCTTGCTGTTTAGTAGTGAAATGAAGTGTTAAGTAGAATTGTCTTAAATTGCACAAATAGATTATTGTACAGAGCATTAATAATTGAAATGCAATTTATTCTGTGTCCAATCATTTATTTTACTTTTGGCAGCTCGAGTCAATGATGTTCTAATGCGTTCCTGACTCGATTTTTGATAACAATCTACTTTTTTTATGAAGAAGTTTTAATCGATTTGACACATTGATATTTATCTTGGCTCAACATTTTTTACTGTTATATAAATATACCCAAGCGTTTAAATGGCTGAGTATATTAATGTATGTATTAAAATAATAATTTATGTAAAACAGTACAGTAGATTTACATGAATCAGTCAGGTCATAGAAACCATTCAGGACACTAAGGGAGCTTGCGTTGTAGTTTTGTGACTATTTTAAAAAGAATATTCGTACTGGTAATTACTAGATGAGTATGAGTTACGAAATATAAAATAAAACGGAACGTCGCTTCACTATTGTAAAAAAAATATCTGCGTCTATGAAGTATTGCCTTTTTTGTCGATGGTTGCCTGTCAATAATTATGAAACTTCATACGCGTGCTTATGTCAAAAGTAAAATAAATGGTTGGACAGATATAAAAGTTCATAAACACCAGTCTCTACATTATTTGACAGTTCATATTGTTACACTAGGGGGATGTTCCGATATACACTGCGAGCACTGTTCAGTGGTCTTACTGGGGAGAAATTCGTTCCGTTATGGACTGAAAGTATACTGCCGTAGTATCTTAGGGAAATATCGTCATAAATCGTATCCATTTTATACTGTGAGCTCTGGCATTTTCGAGATAAGGTGCTCTCAGTACTGACTGCGTTCCGTTTTAAACAGTAACCAGTTTAGCTAACTATAAAGAAACGGCTTCGCAGTATACTAAATTGATGTCACACCTTACAGTGCCCACAATGTATATCGGAACATACCCTACGTAATATAACATAATGTGTACCTACCAGTGTTAAGTAACTGTCACATAGTGATGCAAATTTGAATAAATGTTATATTGTTATATAATTTTGGACGCGCTTGTTATATACGCGTATACGCTATGTAACAATGTTACACGCTGTGAATTTAATGATGCTTTGTCTTATTCATTAAGCATTAATATTTTCCAATTATAATATAATTCGTTGCTTTACACTAAATATACAGCATTCAGATATCAGCAATAAAGAATTCAACTATATAATATGAAATAATATGATATTGAAATATTGTTGTGTTGTTTATATTATATTTACATTATTATAAGGAAAGGAAAGGAAATTAATTTTATTAGTCATCCATGCTTATTTGGCTATACAACACAAATTTAAAAACTACATTGAAAAATCTAAAATTGGTGATATGCTTTTTTCTTTAGTTTTTTTTAAAAGCCAAATAAAACCTGACTAAACTTTGGTTCATGTAATGCCCGTTTTCCAAACCACCAAAGGGACCACCAAAGCTCAATTTTAGGTGAATTAGGTGCTCCCTTCAATATGCAGCTCTGTGATACAAGAATAGAAGATTTCTAATATTTTTTTAGGGTTCCGTAACACAAGGAACCGTCATAGTTTTTCTTCTTTTATTATAAGTATACCTACTTCATATCAAGCGGATTATAGTAGGAGTTTTATTATAAGCAGTGCTATTTTTTATATTATTATGACCTAGATTTTTTATATATATTTTTTGTATATGTTAATCAAATTACCACTAAAATATTATATCAAAATAAAATAAAGGCATTTAAAGTTTTTTTAAGTTTCTGTTTTAGTTTTTCTAATCTTTTGTAGATAAATAATAAATTCTCAATTTTTAGATGTGTATAAAATAATATTCTCTTGTACAGTACTACCACTTTTTTAAGTTACTCTAATGTACCTGCGCAGAAATCTTATTTTTGAATAGCGCGAATATATCTTAGGCAATCATAGCGCATGTCCGTCCGCTATTGGTTGTTGCCTACGCGCCATGTTTGGAGTCCGAACACGATAGATAGGACGAGTTTCTGTTGTTGTGTTTAAAATCTTAACGTCAAGCAATAAGGTCTGTATTTCATTGGTGTACACATTGGGTTTTAGTCGGCGTTAGGTTGCTTTTCTGCGCAAACTTTTTTTTTTCGAATTTATAAAAGTGGTAATATCGAAGTGACGCGCGATTTTCAATATTGTTAGATCATAGATCCAAAAATTGAACTTAAGTGCAATAGAAATCTAGTTGCATAGGCTATTCATGGCACTTTCTTTACAACTACTTATACGTACTCGTATAGCATGTAATTTTGAATTTAACGTGAATGTGAATTTAGTATGACTAGAAATATCTATTATTTTTTTATAGAATAATTTTAGTGATTGTCAATATCTTACCTATATACAGTGGCTTTTGCAAATCACCATCATTCATCGATTAGGCAAGTCCATTAAAATAAGTTAGCATAAAAAAAATTTTTGGAAAAAATACGCATCAATATCAAACCTACTTATACTCATTCGAGGAAATTTAGGCTACTTGTCCACTAAAGTGGAGCGAAAACGTAATTTATCAGCTTATTGAGGATCCGCTTTAATGGACAGGCAGCCTAAAGTTCCTATATCGATGTCGATTTTGATGAAATTATTATATTTTCACTATAAGCAATAAGATTTTGTCAGAAATGTAAAAACAGTTTTTAGTTTTTGGAAATACTAAAAAGCGTGTAATTAAACTGGCTTATTTGACGTTAAAATATAAGTAATTTTGTGCGATTTATTTTTGTTTTAATCACATAAAATACCCCTTAAGTAAACACTTTTTTACTTAAATTACCTTAACCTTGTTCAAAATTTCTGGGGCAGTGGTAAGTACTCTGGCCTGATATTTGGGAGGTCCCGGGTTCGATCCCTGGCAGGGTATGGACTATGGTAAGTTGGTAAGTTCCCATAGTAACTTCACGGATCTGTTAACCGCTTGAGTTATATTATATATCAAAATATAGGTAATTTTATAACACAAGCGATGTAATTTTAATTTATTAAAATTAATTAATTTAAAAATAGCCTGGACCGGATTTTGATAGGCAACCTATTTTAGGCGTATTTATCTATTAATAAATAAAAATAAAAAGTAGGTTTTATCTAGTTAACAGAGTGACTTCAGGAATTATAAATTCTCAAATTGACCCTGCGGATCGAACCCGGAACTTATAAGACCACTGCGCCAGGGAAGTCTTTAAAAAATATGTGTCACCGTAAGATTCTAAAAACCGTTAGATTATAATCTAACTCGCGAAATTGTAAACTGTCGAATGATTACAATATAACGGATTATTTTTCGGTAGATTGTATTTTAACCCGATATACTATAATCAAGGCTTGCGGCCGGGCACTACTTGATTATTTATGTCGGACCCTAACCTAACCTACAAGAAAGAGACAAGAAAACGTAAATACAATGAATATTTCAAAAATTGACACTTAAAACATTGAACGGTTCACAATCTTTCGACTGTTTACAATCTATCGAAAAAAAGCGTTAGATTACAATCTTACGGTTTTTACAATCTTACGGTGACATATGCAAAGGATAGAATCGACTGCAGCAGGCTTGGACCATATAGGTAAATATTCTAACTCTGACCCACAAATAGCTGTAGCGACTAGCGCAGATGACGGTACCTAATTAATAACTTATTTCTACTTAAGAACTGGAGAAAAGAGTTTCGTATTAACTCAGTTCCTTCTTGATACGAGAAGTTAAATATAGCTACGAAGAGTTATGGTCAACTAGATAAGTCTGTCTAGTTTTGCCAAAAACACCCCAGTATGCTGCCAGCTGGTGAGCAGGGTAGACGTCCCGCGACCGGCGGTATTTCCCACTTTTCGCGCGTTTTCCACATTTTTCACGATCATCACGTAATCAAATACCCAGTGTCCTTATGAAGGAAGTAATTTTAGATCTACTTTGGGAGCTCTCTAACAGTCGGTGTTTTCAGGATAATAATTTCTACCGAATAATAGGTAAGTTTATAAAAATATATATAAGTACTTAAAGTTTGTATTTATAAGTAGAGCTTGTATTTAATAAATTGATAAATTATTATTAAATATCCTCGCTAGTGTTTGAACTTCAAATGAGTATTACATGGATTAAATCAGCTCCTCAATTTTATCTAATGTTTATCTGTTCGTACTACTCTCCAAAAGTGTCTCCTCAAATTATTTACACTTATTATTATTTATTAAAAAAAAAGCAATCGCGTTCCATCATCTTGTCGTCAAGCGCAAGCCTATTTTGCAATTTTGGTTTGGGCTCTGTATCGATAATAAATACCTACTATATTATCTCTATGATAATACAGCTTCCTTAAATTAAAACTTTCTAAAAATATAATAGTACAGAAATCGTCCAGTTACAGTTTCATTACATGTATAGACTAGATGATGCCTGCGACTTCGTCCGCGTAGATTAATTAGTATTTTTTAAATCCCGCGGCTATTCTTTAATTTTCCGGGATAAAAAGTAAAAGTAGTAATTTCCCCGGAACACATCCAATCTTAATACCAAATGTCATCAAAATCGGGCGAAAAGATGGGTCGATAAAGAGTAGGTACAGATAGATAGACAGACACACTTTCGCATAATATTAAGTAAGGATTTGCTACAAAATATGAGAATGGTGCTACATTCACTAACCCTGACTTTAGGTCAGTAGTCAGTACAGGGTATGAAAACATTTGGCTCAATTCCAAGTATGGATTCATGGTTTTCACATTCATAAAACTGCATAGGCAATACTATAGTAGCTATCGATGTATAGCTACTACTTGCGTATAAAAGAGGACGTATTTGTATGAGCCATATAAAGATTGTTCATTTATAAATCTATTATGTACCTATATCTATTCCTACTAATATTATAAATGAGAAAGTTTAGATGGATGGATGGATGTTCGTTACTCATTTACGCCAGAATGGCTGAACGAATCTGGATGAAATTTGGCACAGCAATATAGTCTGGAATAACAGATAGGCTTTAATCCCGGAAAATTAAAGAGTTCCCGCGGGAACCAAAAAACCTCAAACCACGCAGACGAAGCCGCGGGCATTCGCTAGGAAGTAGGTATATAATTATGCTGGTTGTGCTGTTATAATATAAAAGTTTTTCAGAATTCAGAATATACGTAGCGATCTGCCTTCACCTACGCTAGCTACGAATATTACGTAGCAATACGTAGCAAGCGTAGAAGGCCTGCAATAATAATATTACCTACTAGAAGTAGATATTGCCCGCGACTTCGCGGTCCGCGTGGATTATAATTTTTAATTCCCGTGAGGATTTTAATTTTCCGGGATGAAAACTAGCCTATGTCCTTCCATAGGATGCAACCTCTTTTCATCAAAATCGGTTTAGAACTGATAGACCGTGAAAGCGTAGCAGACAGACAGAAACTTTCACACTATAATAATATGGTTTCTCGAGTAGGTATGCCGGTTTCCCCGCGTTATTTTCCTTCACCGTTATACTTAGCATGTGATATTTAATTAGGTACTTAAATCGAGAATAACTCAAAACATCCGAGGTTCCAACCCTGACTATCTTAACAGGAGGGGGAAGCGAACGTCTATGTACCACCACAATATAGGTAATAGTCAACAACCTCAATTAACATAGACGGGCCCTGTAAAAAAAAGAATGTGAACTTATTTTACTAACGCCATCTAGTCTGAAAAGCGGGACAGTCCTATGGCGGGGACAAAGAGGCTTACAGGTGAGGTGCACGCCCTACAAGTGACCCGCCCAACTTTTTTCTATGAAAGGGCCTATCTTGTACCTAAATAATTATATATCGATGGTGCCATGGAGATTACAGCTTCGCAATATTACTTAGGTAGACATCAATATTTTTTGCAAGGGGTTACGGGGTCATAAACCTATGTCTGTCTAATAGCCACCGGGCGCCACCACGTCACTGGCGTAGACACAGCATAGACGTCGCGCCGGCCGGCAGTCGGCCATGGGTTATATTATAACATAGTGCTTACTTCAATTTACGATCGAATTATTCCTCCATCATGGATGACGGAGTAGGCTTTGAGAATTGAGTGATCGGAATGAAACTCATAAATTCCTAAATTTAATTTTTTCGATGCCCGCGCTTAAATTTTATTTTTTATTATGGTACGGATTTAATTTTTTTCGTACCCGTGACGTGAAAGTTTTTTAATTTTCCGGAATAAAAAAACAGTACTTTCGAGGTTTTTAGCTAAAAGTATGCAAGTGCAACATAACATCGATCCGTGACTCTGTTTTAGCGTGACTCTAGGACAAACAACTTTTGAATGTCTGGATGGGAAGCTTAGGCCGTGGCTAGTTACCACCCTGCTGGTAAAGATGTGCCGCCAAGCGATATAGCGTTCCGGTACGATGCCGCGTAGATACCGATTAGTGCATATATGGTATGGGCTTATAATGCGTAATCCATACTAATATTATAAATGCGTAAGTCTGTCTGCTACGCTTTCACGGCCCATCTGTTGATGAAATTTGAAGCAGGGTTAGATTGTATCCCGGGGATGGACATAGACTACTTTTTATCCTGGAAAATTGAAGAGTTCCCGATTCTTCAATTTTCCAGGATAAAAAGTCTTAAAAGATAAAAGTGAATTAAAAAATCTTATAATCCACGCGGACGAAATCGCGGGAATCATCTAGTAAACTTATAATTTAGCAGATTCGCGAGACAGATGATGCCCGCGCGACTTCGTCCACGTGGGTATAGGATTTAAGAAAATCTTGTACGACTTTAATTTTCCGGGATAAAAAGCCTCGCGATGCATGTGGGATTTCTTTAACACATTTCATCAAAATCGTCTAAACAGATGGGCCAAGAAAATGTAGCAAACAGACAGACACACATTCGCATCCATAATATTAGTATGGATGTACCTAGGTCCTAGAGATAGGATTGTTTTCTTCTAGCAACTATACTAATAACTTCTACAGTTTGTACTCACGATAAATATTTGTATAGGAATGCACCACTTATGGATAAAACCCTTATCAGTCAAAGGCACTAGTTATTTCTGAAAATGAGGTAATAATAGTATTTACTTTAATATCTCGATTCTGTTAACGGTAAGGTTTCTCTCTTTGCGTCGTACCTATACCTGGGTCGTGACTCCATTAATCGCATAATGGTAGGAGTTTTCATGGGTTAATATTGCGGTGGGTTCCCAGTTCCCACTTCCTTTCGCAACGGTAAGGTTTAAGACACTATAGAGTATAAACGAGCTGAAGCCCGCGACTTCGTCCGCGTGAAATAAGTTTTTTTTAATTCCTACGGGAACTCCTCAATTTTCCGGAATAAAAAGAAGCCTATGTTACTCTCCAGGTCCCCAACTATACAGTATAGACTATAGAGTATAGGTACGTAACATCCGTTGCTCTGTTGTTTCATGCAACATTCATTCTTCTTTAATTTTTTTACAAACTTTTATCTTGCAATGTACTTAACTTTGTGGGTTTGCTTAGGTCAAATCTTGCAACTGAATTTTAAAACAATAATCCCCAACCGATTGACCTGAAATTTTGCATTTAAACGTTTAGTTTGGATAACAAATAGCTAAGTTACGTCTTTCTAAATCCAATATGGCGGACTAGTTTTTTTATACATGCCCATATTCAATGGATACCAATTTAAAAAGTTTGCTGAGAATACGAAAAATCTAATGACGTCACACTAAATTCAATATGTCAGACATTAAGAGCTTGTTTTTCAAAAAGATTTTTTTATGATTTACATTTTCCACCAATTTATTATATTTTCAAACAAATTATTCAAATACTTATAATCAGATCGCCAGACGGCAGACAGTTTTATTTCGGTTAGCAAAATTAATTTAGATCAAGGGCCGGCCAAAACTGCATAGGACTTGTTATAATCATATTGTAACAAGCCAAGTTTTCTGCCAGTGTCTATGCTATTATTATAAGGGGCGAGCGAATTTGATCGTTATTTCTTCGGCGCTTCATAGTTTCTTTATTCTAACGCATAATAGGCAGGTGTGGAATTTTCATTGACGTTTGCGATCGAGTTATGTAAGATTTTCGTTTCCTGTGACGTACCTCGTTGACGACCTCCCTATTGCAGTGGTCCCGTCACAGGAATTTTTAACCACCACCTGGGTCCACCCACCTTAAGTCTTAAGGTGGGTGGACCCAGGTTCTATCCCCGGCAGGTCAATTCGGAAATTTCTAATTTTCTCTGAATTTTCTCTGGTATGGCCTATAGCGCTAGCATGCGTAGGTACAACGAGTAAAATTATATCTACCGGTTATGTGTCTACCGAAGCTTACATCAAATCAAATATCATATCAAATAAATATCATAAATGCGAAAGTTTGGATGGATATTTGTTACTCAATCACGCCCGAACGGCTGAACGGATCGGGATGAAATTTGGCACAAAGATAGATTATAGTCTGGAATAACACATAGGCTAACCGCGGGAACCAAAAAACCTGAATCCACGCGGACGTAGTCGCGGGCATCAGCTAGTGGTTATATATATGTCTCGTAACGTCAAAATTAGAGATAAAAGTAATATTTCTTATCTGTGGTATTTTTCTCTACGAACCCTTACATGCCGACTATTTTGTTCTCGTAAACTACCGGATTTTGTGCATGTAGGGTAAACGAAAAATTACCCAACAACAACATCTCGTTGTGCGCATGCTAAGCCTGCTGGTTTAGGAGGCTTCGGCCGTAGTAAGTTACCACCCTGCAGCAGTACCTATATAGGTATAACGAAGTTAAAAGGAAAACTACCACAACTAAGTAGGCTTTACAAGTTAACGAGTAATAGACGACCAACTTATGAAATATCCGTATATTGTGACGGGCAACTACGGAACTCTACACGGCGCGTGGCCCGACACGCACTTGGCCGGGTTTTAATAAAACTCATCGCACTCTAAAGTGGCCAGTGCCTTTCTCAAGGCTCTGGCCACTTTAGATCTCAATAAACATAACCAGTTCTGGGGCCATACTGCCAACGCGTAATTTACCATGTTTCATTAATGTTGACTTTCATGTTTCAGAATTAACTATAATCTTTATTTTAGGAACGTCAAGGTTCGTGACATCAAACTGTCATTTTGAGTAATAGTAATTAAGTATTGCTTTTAAGCGTTGGCAGTATGACCCCTGAAATGTAATGCAAAAGGTATAGGTACACTAACCAGTATTTTATTTCGAAATGCGTCACGTTTAGTTTCATTGGCAATTTATTAGCACGTGCAGCCGCCCAGCCGGTAATTTCGGGGTTGGTTAATTTACTAACTTTTCCGTTATGTAACTTTCAGTTCAGTTGTAGCCTTTAACATCATGGGTTTCTCCAATGTAGCCTTAGGTAAATTCTCAAATAGATAACTATCGCTCTATAGATGATAAATTAAATATACTTACTTATAATATATTTTTTAGGGTTCCGTACCTCAAAAGGAAAAACGGAACCCTTATAGGATCACTTCGTTGTCCATCCGTCTGTGTGTCAAGACCCTTTTTCTCAGGAACGCATGGAGGAATCAAGCTGAAATTCATATCAAATACTCAGGTCTACTGTCCCTTGGAGCTGTGAAAAAATCAAACTTCAAAGCCAACACAATCAAAAGATACAGCCGTTTATGCTGCAAATTTTCGAATTTTCTTGCACTCGCAAGGGAATCAAAACCTACAGGGTACTTCCCGTGAACTCAGAATCTTGAAACTTGGTACGACGCAATGTCTTATAGCACAGATATAGGAAGAATTGCGAAAAACATAAATTTTTAGTTACATTATATAATAAAAATATTTTTAATAACTTTAAACTTACTACCCCTTTCCGCATGAACGCGTAGATGTATTATATTCAAATTAAAAAGATAAGTGGAATAAAAATACTATAACTTTTACTTATATACCTACAGGTTTGTACGGAAACCTCGGTGCGCGAGTCCGACTCGCACTTGGCCGGTTTTTTTATGTTTCACTCCCTTCTATGAGACCCACTTGGAAACTTAGTGCGAATTCATTGTCATTACCACTAATTCAGCCAATCACAATAATAAATGAGATTGTAACAATAATTGATGTAGTTTTAACATAGCATAGCATAATAGAGTTAACATAGTTATTCAATTTAACAATCTATCGTCATCTTCGTCTACCGATAGACGTCCACTAGTTGATACAGACTACAGTAAGTACAGCACACCTATGCATAAAATCAGGCCCTGGTTAACCCTTAGGCTAATTAGGCTGCAGCCTAGGGCGCGAGGATCGGAGGGGGCGCGCTGAAATCGTGTCTTCGCATGCACTAATCTAGCATCATTGCATTTACCCTACATATTTCAACTAGACCGAGACAAAACACTAAAACTAAATGTGCTTGAGAGTCCCTGATTTTAACAATTTTTGAAGGTTAAATGTCATGCAGATAAAAGAACATCGTTAGTTTCGCTTGCAGATCGATCTGGAAACTTAGGTATTATGAACCATGTTAAAATTTTCCACTACTACTCTACCCATTTACTACTTTTTAGGCCGTCCGTAACACATCCGACGGGGGCGCGTCCTCATAATTAGCCTAGGCGGTCATAACTCTTGATCAGTCGCTGCTTATTATAATATTGTACTTAGGTATTGCATTGACTTGCCAATAACTAGTAGGTATATACCGTACTACTGCCCTCTGAAAGATACTTATCTACAGATAATTCCCACTTCTCTTAGACGTTGTGCACTTCAGCTTCTTTGGAAATCTGCTGAGTGGGTGCTTGCTCATCACAAATAAAGGCACTGAATACATTAATAGTAAGCCGTGGCCTGGTTAAGATGCAGCGATCAGTACCAAAGTACGGGGGGCTTAATACCATCGTATTAAGTACGTATATACTATATACCTACCAGTATTATTTTAATATTGCTGACGCTCTTGTTTCAGAAATAATTACCTAGGTAGGTATATAGGTCATTATTTTAGGGATCACATTTACAAGGGGCCATACTGCCAAAAATTAAAGCCATGTTGTTTCATTATTGTTGACTTTCGTGTTTTAGAATTGTAATCTTTATTTTAGGGACGTCAAGGTACGTGACATCAAACTGTCATTAGTGTAATATTGGTTAGGTATTGCTTTAAGCGTTGGCAGTATGGGCCAAGGTTACTTCCTCAGATAAAACTTCAATTTTCAAAATATACGGTTGGTCTAAACCTGGCCTCAGGTCTTTAGTGGCCTCTAAACCTTAACAAATCGCTATTGGAAAAATCCTAACTTCTAAATCAAAGAGCCAGTTTGTAATTTGTAATCAGAGACAAGGCTAAAATTTTCCTTTTTTTATAATTTATGTAAGTAGGTATAGAAAAGGAAAATTTTCACGCTCGCTCCGCTTGCGGTATTTTTAGGGTCTCTATGCTGAATTGCGGTGCGCTTTCATTTTTATCCACAAAAACAAAACAGAATTCAGGGCCTCACTTAGTAATGCCGTCCTTCCATGGTCTTAACTCTTAGACCGCTGCTGATCACAATTTCACTACTCATGATCGTACTCACTTAAACTGTACTGTACTTGTATGTACCTTTTGTCACTTTACTCAAAATGACCGTAACTATTGTAGGTGCTAGTAGCACAGTTAGTAGCCAGCAAGTTTACAGCACCGCGTCGCAATGCAGTCATGCGAGATTCGTATCAATCGATTTCCTCGTACTGTTGCAAATGTATCCTTACATTAACAGTTCTTAAGTGTTATTTTTGCATGAAAAATTTCGTCTTAATTATTATAATTAACAAGAAATGAGTACTTATGACCAACACTGCTTTTGGTGAGGTTATAAGTTACAAGCGGCTTTACTATAGTTGGTAGAGGTAAGAGGTAGCGGTAGACGTATGCTTACTCCATTGTCCCCATGGTTAATGTAGGTTACATTGTAAAGTATGCCTACCCTACTCTTACTTGCGTAAGAGTAGGGTAGGCATACTTTACCAAGGATTTTTTAATAAGGAACGCAAAATTTAAGGCCACTGCACATGTCACGTTTAAGCGCCAGGTTATAGGGGCTATACCGAATCAATGTATTACTGAAAGTTAATTAGCATACTGTGGTTGTACCGTTCGTGTGGGGGATCATTCGATTGGGATACCGAATCAGAGAACCGATCCGAATCCGATCAACGCTTTGATTTTTATGGTTTTTTATGGTTTTCTGATCAACGCTTAAAGCCATATTGTTTCATTATTGATGACTTTCGTGATTTAGAATTATAATCCTTATTTTAGCAACATCAAGATACGTGACTGTCATTATGAGTAATATTGCTTATGTAGCTTTAACGTTGGCAGTATGGCCCCAGTCCCGGGGAGGTCGAAATTAGGAAAATAATAAACCTCGTATGTTGCGGAAAAAAAACTAATGAATATTTAGTCTGTAAATTTAATGAACAAGTCACAATAATGTCAAAATAAGTCGTCGTGGCGTCAAAATTGTAGTATTTATTTTATTTATTAAATAATAAATTATAATGGTGTTTCGTTTAGTTTTTAGATAAAATATCAACATTATGTTAATGTTTTACCTAAAGATATTGAAATTTTGTGTGCCTGTTATACTGAAATGGTAAGTAGCTAAATACCAAAAATAAGTTTTACGCTGTTATTATTATGACTTAACCTCGGTAAATAATAATAATTATATTAGACTGACTATTAAAATAGTTTTAAATACAAGCAAAAACTGCCTAATCTTGCGAGTGCACACAATATTTTTTAACTTTTAGTGTTTTTTTAGGCTTAAAGATGGAATATGCCACATGCCACCCATCATTGGACCTATAATAGAAGGTCCATGATGCGTGGCTTCGAACATTTGAATGAATTTATTAAGGCTGGAACACAATATGCTACGGTTTCATACGTCACGCCTACTCAGGATAGATTTAGTTTTTGGAAAAAAAATTGCCAGTTGATAAGTATTAAGTTTTTAATTAAAAACTGGTCAAGTGCGTATCAGAACATGGTTATAGTAGGGTTCCGTCCTCATGCAATACGCCACAAATTTTGTTGGTAATTAAAAAAACTGTGTAAGATGACTATTCGACAAGGCGTCACTCGAGGTTTAGGCAAGCAGTTTTTCATATTCAGAGGGTTGGTTACTTAAGAGTTATTTTCAATCAACATTTACATACATATTCATGTATTACATAACCTGTTGTTGTGTAAAAACCATAAGCCTAACCTAACCTAGAACCTATAATATCTAATATAATCATAATTATAGTAGTCAGTATGCTCAAAAAGGAGATTTTAGAATATAGGCTGTTTTTATATTCAGGAACTTTGGTCATTAGAAGGCAAATATACCAAAATTCCTTGACTCTAGGGAATTGGTCCTTAAAAATTGTACTCATACTACCTATTGGCTCAAAAAAATTGAATATTTTCCATTCCCACAAATTTTCTATCTATTATTATATTTAACGATTCATTAAAGTTATAATGCAATAAAAATTTATATTCATTACTAACGCTTTATTGATCACACAGTTCATAGCACTGCAAATTAGTAGGTAGTGTAGTTGCATATGATATTACCTATAATTTAGTCAAAGTTTACTTTAAAATGTCTATTATGTTTTAACTTCCATTTGTGTTAACAACAATGCTTGTGATAGCTAGTGCTCTGTCTGAAGTCTTTTAAATATTTTTTTTTTGAAAAAATGCGTCAATTTATTTATATTTTAGTAGAGTTCAGAAATTAAGGGCCATATTCACGACTTTGCCTCTATCATGTGGAATTCTTTCTAAATCATAGTCTAAAATTTTATTCATTGTATTAGGTACGTAAAATAACATTCATATAAGTAGTTTATCTTTTACGAAAAAATAACTGAGATCAGAATTTTAAATTATCTTATATTTTAAATTAATTTATTAAAATAGTGAGTGGATCTATTTATTATGTAAATAATCCAATAATATCAATTAAAACAGTAGTCAATTTACAACTCAGTAGTGCTCCATCTTATAAACTGGAGCGACCAGTTCCAAAATAGTGAACTTTTTGAGCGACTTTTACCGAGAGTTTCGATAAAAACTGTTCAGCAGCAGTGATAAGAGCAGCAGCAGCAGCAGCAGCAGTGATAAGAGTCACACTTTCATGCAGATACTCGATTGGTCGATAGTCTTTACACCTAGGTACTATGTGTATGTGTTGCATTTAACCTTTTTTGGTTTCAGAAAGGTTAACCCAAGAATGAAACGCAATGAGTCCGTGAAGAGCGTCACAAAGTTCAGTAGGCGGTCCTCGATCGTCGACCATCAGCGGCCGGCGTTGGCGCTGAGCTTTCGTCAGAACTCGCTTACGATCGGCTCGCTCGCTCAGCACTCCGCTTATCTTGCTGAGAAAGCCTACAAGGATCAAACATCGTAAGTACATTGCTAAGTCAAGGCCTCAAGAGTGATGGGTAGACTCTGCGAAACTAGTGTCGCGTTGGCGACGAGAGTTCGTCAGAACTCACGATCAGCTAACATTCGCTCAGCACTCCGCTTATCTCCCTGAGAAAGCGTAAAACGAGAAAGCGCCGTAATTAATTCTAGATCAGCAGAGCCCATAATCAAACGCTATATGCTAAGAAACCTTGCCACCGACAAAGACGTGGCGCAAAGCGATTTAGTGTTCCGGTAGGATGTCGTGTAGGAAACGATTAAGGGTATGGGTTAATTATAACTGCCATGCCCTTAACAGGTTAGCCCGCTACCACCTTAAACTGCATCATCGTGTACCATCAGGTGAGCTCACAGTCAAGGGCTAACTGTAGTGAAATAAAAAAAAAAACTAAATTTTGATACTATACAGTTACGTAACTAAAGAACTAAGGCAGCTAAGTGAACAAGTTGGACTTTCCGCAACTCACGAAAAAGATTTTCAGAACACAGCTGGAAGAATGCCAAGAGGCTAACCTCCAATATATTTTTCTGTAATAATAGTATGTAAACAATAGCCAATCGTGAATCAAATCGGTCTGTAAGCTTTATCATCAAAGTTAGATAAAAATTGTAACAAATAACTTCACAAAAACACTGTCTATTGATTGCGGTTTTCTAGATAGTGATTTATGTAACCAAAAAACCGGCCAAGTTCGAGTCGGACTCGCGCACCGAGGGTTCCGTACAAACCTGTAGTAAGTTTTAAATTAAATGTTTTTTTAAATATGTGAGTTGATTGAATGAAAGGTAAATTGCGGTTTACGATTTATGACGTTTTAAAAAAAAACTACTTACTAGATCTCGTTCAAACCAATTTTCGGTGGAAGTTTGCATGGTAATGTACATCATATAATTTTCTTAGTTTTATCATTTTCTTATTTTAGAAGTTACGGGGGGGGACACACATTTTACCACTTTGGAAGTGTCTCTCGCGCAAACTATTCAGTTTAGAAAAAAATGATATTACAAACCTCAATATCATTTTTGAAGACCTATCCATAGATACCCCACACCTATGGGTGAGATGAAAAAAAAATTTTGAGTTTCAGTTCTAAGTATGGGGAACCCCCAAAATTTACTGTTTTTTTTTCTATTTTTGTAAGAAAATCTTAATGCGGTTCACAGAATACATCTACTTACCAAGTTTCAACAGTATAGTTCTTATAGTTTCGGAAAAAAGTGGCTGTGACATACGGACGGACAGACAGACAGACAGACAGACAGACATGACGAATCTATAAGGGTTCCGTTTTTGCCAAATTTGGCTACGGAACCCTAAAAAACGCTCTCTCTAGCGGTGTTATCAAAACATCATGGTGTTAGGAAACCAGAACTTTAGCCTGATCCTAAACTAAGCTGGATTAAATATGAAGTACTCTTCCACAGGGAAAGACGTGGCACTATCTCTGAGTATGTATTTAGATTATTACGTAGTGCACGATTTGAGATTGAAAAATCACTACTTGAGACCCTCCGAAGTTCACTGTTCTGTTCAGCTTAAATTTTAGCTTAAACTGAACTAAGTTGACGACCTCCGTGGCGCAGTGTGTAGCGCTGTTGCCTTAAAGTGCGGAGGTCCCGGGTTCGATCCCCGGCGGGGTCAATTTGGGAATTTATAATTTCTGAATTTTCCTTGGTCTGGCCTGGTGGGAGGCTTCGGCCGTGGCTAGTTACCACCCTGCCGGCAAAGACGTGCCGCCAAGCGATTTAGCGTTCCGGTACGATGCCGTGTAGGAACCGAATAGGGGTGTGGGTTTAATATAACTGCCATGCCCCTAACAGGTTAGCCCGCTACCATCTTAGACTGCATCATCACTTACCATCAGGTGAGATCGCAGTCAAGGGCTAACTTGTAGTGGATAAAAAAAAAAGTTAGAAAAATAATGATATTATTTGAAATATTTATATTTTGTTCAAGGAACAAAAAACTTCACTTGCTAAAATCCACTTAAGCTGGGTAAATCTCTGTACCTAATGCTATGCACCCTCCCGCTGCTACACATACAGAAAAAGCAACCAATAGTTATGGCCAACTAGATCTTTTTATATTGTGTGGTAATGATGCATATTGTTGTTTGCTGATTATTATAGAAAATAACTTGTTGTATCATTAACTACCACTGCAAAATGCCTGCTTCTATCCAATATTAAATAATTAAAATGGTTTCTGCAGCAGACCGAGGACATTTCTTTAGCTATTCCCTTGGATATGGAACGTTCTAAACGGTATGAATCAGTTAAAATCAAGCTTGCGCTTTCCATATCGATCATAGAATTATCTGCCAATAAACACGCATTATTTGCGACCAAATGATATAATCCATGCCATCAACTGTTGCTTGCAAATAATATTATAATAACTATTTTTTTTTGTATTTTCAGTTCTGATCCCAATAGTCAAGCACCAGCGGTTTCTTGGTTTAGGCTTGTGAGTATGAAAAAATAATTACTTATTATTATAGGTTTATAGATAAGTGATAGCAAACACGATACTTTTAGCATCAATCGGCGATTTGATTCGGAAGTTGAAAGCTCCAACAGAATGTTAAATCACCATATTATTTTGTTCGTGAATTTACGCTCATGTAAAATACTTACATCTAAATGGCTTAGAAAACTCTCTTATAGTGACACAGAAGATATCGTTACTTTGAAATAATGCACTTAAGCACATACACGAACAAAATCTCTCTCTCTCTCTCTCTCTCTCGCACCACACACTCACTTACATACATACATACACACACACATACACACACATACAGTTCTTTATTATACGCCTAGTGTACGCCTGTTTCCTCGATCTCTCAAAAGCCTTTGATTTAGTTTCTTATGATATATTATGGCAAAAGATGGAGGAGGCAGGCGTGCAACTGGAGTTGCTCAAAATCATGCAATTCTGGTATGCAAACCAAACCAATAATGTTAGATGGGGAAAGGAGCTCTCTGAGTCATACGGGCTGGAGTGCGGGGTGAGGCAGGGGGGGTTGACCTCACCGAAGCTCTTCAGCCTGTATGTGAACGGGCTGATCGAGGAACTCAGCAACAAACCAGTCGGGTGTTGGATAGACGAAGTCTGTGTAAACAACCTAAGCTATGCTGACGACATGGTGTTGCTGGGCCCAACGGCTGGCTCAATCAGGGAACTACTTCAAACCTGTCAGGAGTATGCTGCCAGACATGGTTTAGTTTATAACGTGGCTAAAAGTCAGTACATGATCTTTAAGGCCCCACGGAAGCAGGTGCAATACGAGCCAAGAATTACACTGAACGGGGTGGCGCTCACGCGTGTGTCACAATACAAATACTTGGGTCACTACGTTACGGAGGACCTTAAAGATCATGTTGATATTGAGCGAGAAAGAAGGGCCTTGGCAGTAAGGTGTAATATGTCGGCCCGCAGGTTCGCCCGATGTAGTAAAGATGCAAAAATTACTTTATTCAAAGCATACTGCCAAAATTTTTACTCGGGAAGCCTGTGGGTCAACTATGCGAAAAAGGCCATGGATTCACTAAGAGTTCAATATAACAATGGCTTCAGGATGCTGTTGGGCTTGCCGCGGTTTTGTTCAGCGTCAGATATGTTTGCGAATAAGCGAACTGATGACTTCTATGCTATAATGCGGAAGAAGTCGTCGTCACTGCTGACAAGGCTGCGCTCAGGTACCAACGGCATCCTGAATATGTTTGCGAGGAAGATGGACTTACCGATGCTTGAACACCTTATTCAGGTGCTGGTGAGGCCACAGTTATGATAAATATATATATATGCTTTAATAATCTATAATAATTACTAACATTAGTTTTTAAGTCAATTGTAATACTAACAAGTTGAGCCCCAGTTGCTTGAAATAAAGATTATTATTATTATCAGCATAAATTTAGCTCTCACGCCCGCATACAAAATAAATACATATATGGCCAAAAGAGTTATAATAAACTTACGTAAATAAAAATAAATGAATAAACTTACATACACAAATACACAAATAAATAGTTGTAGCGGGCGGAGGATTACACCCCGGCAGGGGAGACCAGACGGCCGGGGGTCAGGGCGACAGGTTGAGAAACCGGCGGACTATCCTAGCCGAGTCTAGCAACACCGCTTTCTGCATCCTGGCTGCGAGCGAACTGCCACGGAACCCCAGTCGCCTCAGATGATGAGCAAGGCTGACTGGGACTAACCCATTCGCAGATATTACGATTGGGATGGTTTCAGTGGACTCCACATGCCACATGGCGGAAACCTCGTGAGCCAGGTCGAGATACTTTCGTTTTTTCTCCGTCTCAGCTCTCACAAGGTTCTCGTCATATGGAATGGTGATGTCCACCAAAAACACCCGCGACTGTGCCCGGTCCAACAGCACGATGTCAGGCTTATTCGCTAGAATAGTCCTGTCCGTGATGATGGAGCGGTCCCAATAGAGCCGGACTCCGTCACGCTCGAGTACAGGCACCGGTGTGTACCTGTAGTACGGCAACCTCTCATCCAGCAGACCGTACTTCAGAGCAAGCTCCTGGTGAAGAATCTTGGCCGCTTGGTTGTGTCTGTGCAGATACTCAGTATTAGCAAGCGCCGAACATCCCGAGAGCACATGTCTGAGTGACTCACCGGGACGGCAACAGGCTCGACAGATGTCGTGAGTGCCATCCTTCAGAATGTACTTTCGGTAGTTCCGCGTCTTAACCACCTGATCCTGTATCGCACAGACAAAACCCTCAGTTTCCCCAAAGAGGTCACCAAAGCGCAGCCATTGCACGGACGCTTTTTTATCGACGTGTGGCTCATTAAGAGCTTTAAAAAAGCGTCCGTGCAACTCTTTCTTCTTCCATACGGTCTCCCGGTCAGAGGTGCTAAGTACCACCGGCGCCTGCCACTCGATTTTGGCTAAGGATAGGGGAGTGAGTCCTTTATCACATTCTATGACCTCTCTATGCATGGGTGACTCCCTCTTCGTCTCGAAGTATATTCTGAGATTGGCTATCTCCCGGTTATGCATGGTCTTGACGCTTAATACGCCTCGACCACCACATTTCCGGGGGATATACAATCTCATCACAGATGACTTTGGGTGATGCATGCGATAGAGAGTCATAGTCGTGCGGACTTTTCTATCCAGGGCGTCAAGTTCGGTCTGAGTCCATCTGAGTACGCCAAAGGTGTACATGAGAACGGGCATAACCCAGCCGTTATAGGCTCGAACCTTATTGGCGCCTGACAAAAAGCTTTTACAGATTTTTGTCAGACGGCCAAAGAAGGCCTCGCAAACAGACTGTTTCATGTCCGCCTCATTCACTCCTATCAATTGCGACATACCCAGATACCGGTATGATTCAGCTTCGGAGAGGGTCCTAATGCTCGATGGCTCGAGATTAACCTCAGCCGAATGAGTAACCTGCCCTCTCACCACATGCAAGACCGCACACTTGTCCATCCCAAGCTCCATCCTGATAGAATTGCTGAACTCAGTGGTGACATTCAGCAATTCTTGCAGGCGGGTAGCATTGGGTGCCAGCAGCTTGAGGTCATCCATGTAGAAAAGGTGAGGCACTCTTGTCCCTCCCCTCCGAAACTGAAAGCCCGTCCCTGAACTCTCCAGCAATGAACTGAGTGGGTTCAGAGACAGGCAAAACCAAAGTTATTATTATTATTATTATTATTATTATTATTATTAAGTATTCATTATGTTCTTAATGTGTAATTCTCATGGACTTGTAATCTGGAGGTGGGCGTTAGCAACTGCAACACAGTTTCAAACTAACGCAGTTGTTATCGTTCTCTATAGTTTTTAAAGCTCCGATAATTTTGAGAAATAAATAAATTATTATTATTATATTAACATCTTCTATTATCTTGCGCACATTCAATCGCTAATCACAGCTATTTGGTAAGACCTTGGCATCTTATCATTTAAATAACATACTCGTAAGAAACAAGAACTCACTAAGACCCATGGTTTCGATGCACCAAAGCACGGTTAAAAATTAGCGATCACATAATTTAAGTATCAATTTTTGATGTGTATTTTAGAATAACTTGATCGATACTGTGTAATTGTACAATGTAACCTACACGACTAGTTATTATAAAAATTATGATTAAGTAATAAGTATAACGAATTTATGATGAACGTAACACACTTGCGATTTATTCGATTCCGTACATGTTCAATTATACTTTAATAGATGATGTCCGTGACTTCGTCCGCGTGGATAAAGGTTTTTGATTACTGCGGGAACTCTTGAATGGTCCGGCATTTCCTCGGGATACAACATATCCCTGTACCAAATTTCATAAAAATCGGTTGAACAGGTGGGCTGTGAACGCATAGCAGACAGACAGATGCACTTTCGCATTTATAATACTAGTATGGAATTGGTATGGATTAATTACCTACTTACTTAAAATGGTTTCTTTGCAATTTTTTGAGTATATAATAGGCTAGACTTCTAAATCTTATTGTATGATTATTTCCGAATGCAGTTTAGGTTCGCAAAACCATGGGAGTTTTTACTACTGATCGCGGGCGTCATCTTCGCCACCCTCAGCGGTCTGTTTGTGCCGGTGGGCGTCATCATCTACGGAGAGTTCACATCCCTGCTGATAGACCGCACGGTCATGAACGGAACGTCTACAAAGACCCTTACAATTGAGTGGTTCGGTGGCGGCAGGACACTGTGAGTTTTTTTATAGGAATTATTATTCAAATTTTATTTCGCTTAAGGCTCGTACACACGTTCCGGTTCCACTCTGCTGGTCTTACTCGAATTAGGTGTAGTTTAACTCTGCCTTTGAAACTGCACCCAATTCGAGTAAGACAAGATTAACGCATTAAGACACGACTTTCATATTAAGACATGACCGTCGCATTAAGATACGACAATCGCATTAGGACAATGATGTCGCAATAAAACACTACTATTGCATTGAGACACGACTGTCGCAATAAGACACGACTGTCCCAATGAGGCCGTTCAATTAGTTAATTGATCCTCCTGCTTATAACTCGATATACAATATTTTTATAATCTACCTACGTATAAGGTTATAACTTATTATAATAATAAAATAATTTTTTTATCTACCTACAAGGTTATAAACTTATCTGACTCGGTGACAACATTGCTAGTAAATACTTACTAAATAAAAATTCTTTCCAAAAAACCGCCTTCCAACGCCACTGTAAAGTACAAAATAATTTTGATTTCTACCCACTATGTTGAAGTCGGGCGGGTATAACAAGGATAAGCAAAGTTGACGCGTCAGACTCGCTCGACTTCAACATAGTGGGTAGAAATCAAAATTATTTTTCATCCCACCATCTCGGAAAGAGTATTTTTACGCTTCGATATCTGAATGCAAAAGCCGTTATTATCCTCTTGAGGATAAAGTAAATTGAATTTAGAACATCGTGTGCACGTTAGTAATTATCACTCGTCTATGAAGTTTGTGAATTCAAAACATCATTAAAACCTATTTACTTCTACCTCTATGGTGCCGAATTTCCATACAACCGTTTTTAATTTGTTAAAAACTCACACTCGTAACCTTCTTGGTGTACTTTTTTAATTTGCTTTGCGGGCACCATTTTCTTTCACGTCATATTGTTTAAAATTAAAACCTTTCAAGAAAATTGAAAATAAGTGAAAAACCCAAAATGAGTGATTCTAGTGACGAAGAAGTTAATTTGACGCCAACAGAATTGATTGAAACTGTTAAAAATGCGGAAATGAGCTTTCTCCCTCAACAATCACGCAAGAAGTATTTCATTGCCTCGCTGAGGTGGGATGAAAAGTTACGTGTTGCACTCGAGTGAAAAGATTTTTCACCTCGTGCTCTTTTGATTCCCTCGCTGACGCTCAGGATTCTAATTTTTGAATAACTCGCTGCGCTCGTGATTCAATTTTAGAATCATTCGCTTGCTCGGTCATCAAAATTGAGCACGCGGTTAAAAAACAACTTTTCACTCTTGTATAACAAATAACTATTGTACTTTACAGTGGCGTTGGAAGGCGGTTTTTTGGAAAGAATTTTTATTTTTAACTTTTTAGTGTCAGGGTTGAGGATTTGGAGTCAGACTTTTTTATGGGAAAACCTCGAGAGCTTCCTCTAACGACTGATATAAAAAAAAATCAAATCGATTCAGAAACAACGAAGATATGCACCGACATACTTTAAAAAAAAAATACGCGCCGAATTGAGAACCTCCTCCTTTTTTGGAAGTCGGGTAATAATATAAAATAATAAAAACAGAACATAAACAGACTAAAAAATTAGTAACAATTTTGGCCACTGGGCCTGATAAGTTGGTGGAACTATTTATAAGATTTTAGGTTGGATTATCTCGCAAGATTTGATTGATTTACCAATTCCCACGAAATCATTTAAATGCCTTGTGATCTATCAAGTTTCTTTCCTAATCTATAAAAAACTCTAGAACGGCTCGACCGATTTAGATGGAATTTTTTGGGTGTGTTTGAGTGGATCCAGGGCTGGTTTATATTTATAATTAGACCCGGTAGGGGGCGCTGCTCCTAATCGAGTTCTAGGCAAGGCAACGTCTGCCGGGCCCACTAGTTTTATATATTTTTATCAAATTACGCATGCCTCTATGTACAGAACCAACGCGTCTGCAGAGGAGAACCGTCGGGCGTTGTATGAGGACTCGCAGGCGTTCGGTATCGGCTGCACCATATTCTCCATACTGCAGTTCATTGTCTCGGCAATCAGTGTGGACCTTTTTAACTACGCTGCACTTAGACAGGTAAGCACTTAGGCCCACTTGCACAAGGACTCTTAAATTGTTAGTAAGTAGTTAAATAGTTTAAGGCTGTCCTTTTCTTGCAACTACAATATGCATTTGCCAAAAAGGGACAGCATTACAAAATTTAACTAAATCAATTTAAATGTCCTTGTGCAAGCGGCCCTTACTGGGTTAAAGAGGCTGAGATTTGTGCTTGTGTGGGTTAAAGAGATTGGATTTTGACGACCTCCCTGGAGCAGTACTTAGTGAGCGCTGTTGTCTTTTAAGGGGGAGGTCGCGGGTTTGATCCCGGTAGGGTCAATTTACGAATTTCTAATTTCTGAATTTTCACGGCTCTAATCTGGCGGGAGGCTTCGGTCAATGCTAGTTACCACCCAACCGCCAAAGAAGTATCGCCGTAGCGATTAAGCGTTCCTGTACGATTCCGTGTAGAAACCGATATAGGATTTGAGATTCATACCCCTAACAGGTCAGCTCGCTAGTCGCTACCATCTTGGACTGATAATCTGAACTTCTCTTAACTGCTAAGAAACTAACCCATGCAACATAATCCATCGCATCGCTGGGTCAATGTACTCTGTGTCGCTGGGTAAACTATAGCTACTACTAGTACCAATAGCAATGACTATTGTAATGTATTATGTATACGTATATGTTGAGGGTAGTCGTGAATAATAGTAGATTCATAAGTCTTGAGTTCAACGCCATCGGAGTTTTACTTAAAAATCACATTAATAGAGGCATTATTTCTATTTAAAGATATAATATATCGATAATGTTCATGTTAATTTCAGATTGATAGAGTCAAAAAAAGGTTCTTAGAAGCCGTACTACGCCAGGATATCTCGTGGTATGACCTGAACACATCTATGAATTTCGCAACGAAGGTTTCAGAGTGAGTTTATATTTAGTTATATGTATTTTGAGATATATCTAAAAACACTTTATAAACTCCGGTTCGAAGGAGTTTGCATAGCTGCAAACACTTAGCGCCGCTTGTACAACACTGCCTAAATTGATTTAATTATTTACTTAAATTTTGTATTACTGTCACTTGTGATAAGTTTAATACGAGTTTTACCTGAAAAGGACAGATAAAGAAAATTTATATTAAACTAGCTGTTGTCCGCAACTTTTTCGGCGTGGATTTAGGTTCTTTGATTCCGGCGGGACTCCTTAATTTTCCGGGTTAAAAGGTAGCCTATTTGCTATTCCACGCTATAATCTATCTCTGCATGCAGACCCAATCAGCGGTTCTGGCGTGATTGAGTAACAAACATTCATCCATCCATACATACATCCATCCAATCTTTCGCATTTATAATTTTAAAAAGTATAGATACATTCAGCGGCCTTGCGCAAGTGGGCCTTAACTTAATAAAATCTATCAGAAAATAGGGCATCGTAAAAATACCTCAAATGGTTACCTACGTAGCTTTAACGAGCGACGCAAAAGAAGTTGTACCTACTTATTGTCGTTCTAAAGACTTTCTTTCCTTGCAGTGACGTGGAGAAGTACCGCGAAGGTATTGGCGAGAAGGTGCCAATGTTCGTTTACCTGGTGATGTCGTTTGTGACCGCTGTGATCATATCCTTTGCGTACGGCTGGGAGCTGACACTAGTCATCCTGTCGTGTGCACCTATCATTATTGCTACCACTGCTATAGTGGCTAAGGTACCTGCTAACATGTACACAAAGTTAGAATTAGAGTTGTAACAGAACCTCGCCTCCGCCTCCGTAAGTGCGGAACTTTCGCAAGAAATCGTACCTCCACTAACGCATCCGCCTCCGCCGTTTTGTTACGTAGTTTTAACGGAGGTTTATTTACGTTGACTTACAATGTGAGAGGTACAAATCGAAGCAGGTGACGTCAGTTACATCATAACAACAAGCTAAAAGGCAACTGTCCTCAAAAAAAAATTAAATGTGGGATTCATCGCATCCTAAAGCACAGAAAATGGATGAAATGATCGGAGAAATCCACCTCCGCCTCCGCCTCCGCTTCCGTTGCCTCCCTGGAGGCAAAGCCCCTTCACCTCCGCATTCGCCTCTGCTTCCGCTAAGAACGCCTCCGTTACAATCCTAGTTAGAATCCCTCTTACGCACCAATTTTAAGGTTTCCACTGAAAACCAGCGCTGCAGCCTGCTGTAGCATGATGCTGAGCTGGAGACCTGTATTTGGTCACACAACGTTGTTGCTATATCTAATTTGATAGTTTCTTAAACTAAATAATATTATGATCGAATAAAAACGTTTTCTTTCTTTCTTACGCATGACTGCAATTCGTAGTGCGACGTGAATTCTCAGCATCGCAGTATCACACCTTCGACACTTTTTAGAAGCGAACTGTTTTAATTATCTATTACTACAGACAAGAACAGCGTTATAAATTATAAGACTTACTCCTACATTGCGTTCTCCTATAGCACAGTACACGACGATAATTTGGCGGAAGAAGTATGCGCCGCTTACTTTGCCTAGTAATAGTTAGTAGGTACTCTTTGGCAGTGTGATGCTTTATAAATTGGACGCTATATGTGAAGCACAGCGAATGTGTGCAATAGCAGCTTAGGAGCACAAGGAAATCAAATCTTGGCTTGGAAAGTGTGTGAACAGCCTATAGCAACCAGCAAGAAACCAAGCACTACACAGACGCCACTACCATTCAGACGCCCTTGTGAACAAAGATGTGATTGAGACAAAGGCTGCGGCGTACTGGCGTGTCCTAGGCCTTGCAGCTACCTTGGGGCCAATCACCTTCTTTTCAGGCTTAACTATCTGGCCTAAATCCAGAAGGTATATTTATTAAAACCCGTATATAATTGCAGACTCTATCTATCTGAATCTATTCACCAGGTACAATCATCACTGACCACTCAAGAGCTGAAGGCTTACAGCATCGCTGGCGTTGTTGCTGAGGAAGTGCTATCATCCGTTCGAACTGTCGTAGCCTTTGGTGGCGAAGAGAAGGAGATAGAAAGGTATTTTAGATCTTCAGTTTGGCTCACTAAATACTGAACCTAATTCCAGACCAGTATTTCTGGGAAAGTAATTCAGACTCAGTGGTTAATCAAAATAATAGGAATCCTGATCAGTGATCAGTTCCTCTGGGCAACCACTAGAGACAATAGATCAACTGGGTAATATTAGAGGCTGTGTTATGGAGGAGAGAATACCCAAAGTACCTACTTTTATCATTACCATTCGACTCTTTGAAAAAAATAAAATTGTCTTACAGTCTCACCAACTTATCTGGCACGGTGTCCAAAATTGGAACTAACTTTTACGCCTGTTAAGTTTTTGCTTTTATTTTATTTTTGATATTGTTAGCGACGCTGTCACCGGGTCAGATAAATTTGTGGGATTTTACTCTTCTTAGCAAAGTCTATCATCATATTATAGTACGCGTGCGAGTTGAATACAGAGCATTTGTATGTGTCACCATACATTGGCTCTGCATTCAAATCTGCGCGAACTGTACATTTTCATTGCAGCTGTGACTGCAGTTCTTTTTTAAATTCTTCAAATCTTGGGTAGCCCATGCCACTACTTGTATAGAATCGTCTTTACTTTTCCCCAGATACGAACAACGCTTACATCCAGCTAAGAAGATGGGCATACGGAAGGGAGTGTACTCAGGAATGGGCAGTGGCGTAATGTGGCTCATCATCTACGCTACATACGCGCTCGCCTTCTGGTACGGCGTGAGCCTGATTCTGGAGAGCAGACACGAAAAAAACCCGGTCTATACACCCGCTGTCCTCATGATTGTAAGTTTCTCAATAATTTTATCAGCGAGATCTGGGTGCTTCTTTTTTCACCACAAATTCCTACCGATATGACAATATCATATCCAAATCATCCATCTTCGAGCTATTTCTCGTTTCAAATCAAATAAGAAATCGGAATAATAGGTACCAAAGAATAAAATATACCTAATAGTTCCTTCGTGCTCGTGGATATAATTTACTTGAGAATAGGGATGATGACAACTCTATCAAATCAGCAAGTCTTTATCAAACTTAAAAACGCACTTCTAGTATGGAAGTTGTATGAAATTCGCAATTTTGACTACATAAAATTTCAACGCACTTTTTTTTGAAAATCTTTATTTTAAAATGGTTAACAAACTTAAAACTAACCGAGGATGTGAATTTTAGGTCTCTTCGGAAGACCCTCTATTTAATAATCAGTTTGAAATAATTTATTTTTGATATAGTCATCATCCCTATTAAATTTTTTGTTAAGAAGTGGGTATTATTTTATCGCTGAACTTTCGCTCCAATATAATATTATGTAAGTAGGTATATTTTCTTTGCGCAGTGGCCACTTCTATACCTCGCTTGTCAATACCCCGTTTGTAAGTTAGGAAAACCGTGTCAATTTGTTCTCAGGTATTCTTCAGCGTGCTCCAAGGCGCCCAAAACGTTGGTCTAACGGCCCCACATCTTGAAGCGATGGCCAGCGCCCGGGCGTCAGCCGGGGCGATATTTGCAGTGATCGACAGAAAACCCGCCATCGACAGCCTTTCGGAAGAAGGCAGAAAACCCCCATTGGATGGAAATATGGAGTTAAGGGACGTGTACTTCAGATATCCTGCTCGGCCAGATGTTCAGGTAAAACAATTATATCACAAAACGGGATACTTTTGTGTTGTCTATCTGAATCGACCGATGAATGCGTTTTAGAAAAACAAAAAAGAGTCAAAACCTTTTTGTTTTATTACTATCTAATAAAACAAGCTTTTCCACCAGAGATGTGCTACGTTTCTAAGCTACGGGTGTGTATTAAACCCACTAAGTAATAGGAACGCTTAATTTTCATAGCTTGATGGCTAGATGAGATCAAGAGATCTTATTGAGGGTTTGTTTCGTAGCTTAGCAATCATTGATATAGAATTTTAGTACCTTTAGCAATGTAGCACATCTCAGGTGAAAAGGCAGCCTTAAAGCTGTTGGTCAATCTTAACATGACTTAGATTTAGCTCGCACAATTATTCTTGGGAAATTGTTCTCATTCCGTTCTGAATCTATACTAATATTATAAATGCGAAAGTCTGTCTGCTACGCTTTAACGGCCCATCTTTTCCACCGATTTTGATTAAATTTTGCACAGAGATAGGTTGTATCCCGGGGAAGGACATAGGCTATCCCGGAACATTAAGGAGTTACCACGTGAATCAAGCAATCTTAATCCACGCGGACGCAGACGTAATATAATAATATTTTTAACTATAGATTCTATAGTATTCGAATCAATCGTAGATAAGTTGTAGAAATCTTAGATTTAACTGTCCAAACCCAAAAAAAAACATACAAAACGTGAAAATCTTTATAAAAATTGTCCAAACAGGTCCTAAACGGTCTCTCGCTGAAGATACGCCGTAATGAGACAATAGCCCTAGTAGGATCTAGTGGAAGCGGTAAATCCACCGTGCTACAACTGCTACAAAGGATGTATGACCCGGACGTCGGAGCCGTGACCGCGTCAGGGAATGATCTGAGGGACCTCAACGTGCATTACTTCAGGAATCAAGTCGCCGTCGTTGGACAGGAGCCGGTGTTGTTTGCTGGAACAATAAAGGAGAATATACGGTAAGCATAAAAAATTGGCAGTCATAGGGACTACCGATAGAAGTGAAAACGAATATTTAAAATAATTAAAAATTAAAAAAAAATATAAACCTTATAACTAAGGCATTAAAGTTTAATTACGAATGTAGTATTTAAGACCTTTTGTCCGCGTAACAACGCGAGCATGTCGGAGCGAGGTGTCGGTGATGCGAATCCACAAGTTTACCCCCTACTAAAAAGTGCTCAACGTGCCTAAAGAAGTTTTCACTTCAATCATAATCTAGGGAATTTAATGCGTCATAGAAATAAATGGTGGTAGGTACAACGCAAAGGTATAATTGACCGAGCGAAGCGAAGGTCTCTGAGTCTACTTGAGTGAATTTGCACTTGTCCGTCCGTCCGTCCCCCCGTCCGTCCGTCCGTCCGTCCATCCGTCCGTCCGTCTGTCAGAGCCTTATAACTTCTGAATTACTTCAAATATTATTTATATAAACCGATGGCCTCCAGCCGAATATGGCTAATAAAGTAATAAAAATCTTTAAAAAAAAATTCAAAATTCAAATGATTTTTATTCAAATAGAATTTTTTCAAGTTCTTATGAATAGTCAAATGAATCTACCACTGGTTCGGAATGCCGTTCCTACCGAGAAGAACCAGCAAAAAACTCGGTGGTTGCTCTTTTGAAAAAAAAAATACATAATATGGTATGTTTACAATAATCTACATACAACATATACAGATACATAAGTAACCACAGTCCTGAGCATTGCTGGAGCGAGTCAAATTCATGCGCCTTTATCATTAATATAATCTTCGACATTATAATAAGCTTTTTTAGGAGCATTTTTTTAATGGTTATCTTAAACTTGTGTAAAGGCAAGTTTATAATAAGTTGAGGAATTTTGTTAAAGAATAGTATGCTCATTCCCACGAACGACCTTCGGACTTTATTGAGGCTGAGCGATGGAGTCACAAGCCTATGGCGGTTTCTAGTTGGCCTATCGTGCAGATCGCATATTCTTTTGTAATTCTGAATGTGCTGTTTCACAAAGATTAGATTACTGTAGATATACTGCGAGGCTACTGTAAGAATACCTATTTCCTTGAATTTCTGCCGCTTTACCCCACAGCAAGATTCCGTAAGACATAATACTATGAAAATAAGCAAAATATACAATCTTTGCAGTTTCAACGTCTGTTAACTGCCGAATCTTTCTGACAGCGTAAGCAGCAGAACTGAGTTTACCAGCTAGATTTGATATATGGGTGCCCCATTGAAGCTTAGCATCTAAGGTCAACCCCAAGAACACGGTGGCCTCTTCTATTTTTAACATATCATTATTAATTACCACTAGACTAATGTTACGTGTATTCTTGGTATTGGGCAGTGCGAACTCAATACACTTAGTTTTTTTTGCATTTAAAAGTAAGTTATTTACAGTAAACCAGTGAGTTACCTGAGAAATGGCACTATTTACGTCGTCAAAATCATCCTTATTTCTATCGACTTTAAAAATTAAAGACGTATCATCAGCAAATAGCACAATATCGCAAGTATTCTGGACAAAATATGGTAAATCATTTATATATATACCAAGAACATGAAGGAACCCAGAATGGAGCCTTGAGGGACACCCATTAACGAGGCTGATCCGGATGATTTCACATTGTTTACACATACCGTCTGAATACGGTCACTAAGATAATATGATGCAATGAGACTAAGTGCAGTGTCTTTGATTCCATAGTGGCTCAATTTGGTCAACAGTGTCTCGTGCTCAACACAGTCGAATGCCTTAGACAAATCACAGAAAATACCAATAGCATTCTGTGAGTTTTCCCAAGCATCAAATATATGTTTTAACAGCACCACGCCAGCTTCGACTGTTGACCGGCCTTTCGTAAAACCATACTGCTCGGAGTGAAGTAATTTATTTAAATTAAAATGCCGGAGCAGTTGGTTGAGCATCAGTTTTTCAAATATCTTGCTTAGGGTTGGCAAAATTGAAATTGGTCTGTAATTATTTGGTCTTTATTTCAGGGGGGCTCTCATAGAACCGAATATGAAGAAAAAATATTTTAATAGCGTTACATAGGGTTGCGGCATATCATTGAAAAGATAATTAGGAATAGAGTCCAAAAATATATATATTTCTTTTCCCCTAAAATTGACGAAATGGGGGGCTTTCAAAGTGGAAATTTTCTAACGGCCAAAGTTGACCTCAGAACTCTTAATTTTCTGAAATGCTGAGCTTGAAACTTGATCAATTATTTGAATTTTATCCTGTACTTGAAGAACAAATACTAAAATTAGATAAATATTATATGGAAACGAAATTATTTAACTTTTAACGAGCCTTAGTATTTACAACAGAACTTCACAATGATGTCAATAGATAGCGCCGCGAGGTCTCAGTTCGGGGCGAACCACTAGTAATAATCCAGAGAATTTAATGCGTTATAGAAATTAATGTGCTACAAATCGAACTGTGTGGAGAACGAAGTTCATGTTCAAGTACCTACACATAAAATTCTCTAAGCAACTGTGTCTGCAAAATGTTTTAAAACATATTGATAGGCAGTATTTAAGGCTAGGTTTTGGAATACCCAACGACCTCAATTTACATAGACGGGCGCTGTCAAACAAAGAATGTGGACTTATTTTACTAACGCCATCTAGTCTGAAAAGCGGGACAGCGCTATGGCGGGGACAAGGACAGGTTATACCCAAGTCGGACGCCCAACTTTTTTCTATGAAAGGGCCCATCTAGTACCCACATATTATATATCGATGGGAATACCGGATATGCATTCTGTGATATTATTTTTTAAACTCACCGTATAAAACTTAAACTGATCAGCGACACTACAATTGGTGAGCATATAAAAAGTCAATAATTGAATCATAATTATTTGTTTCAGAATGAGTAATCCGCAATGCACAGATGAAGAAATCATCATGGCGTCGAAACAAGCCTACTGTCACAGCTTTATCAAGCATTTGCCCAATGTGAGTCCTCTTCTTTAATAGGAATATCCCTTTTTACTCTCCTTACATAGAATTTTTCACGTTTCACGGTCTCAATCGTGATGGGTTTCGATACCAAAGTCAAACTATCGAATTCCACTAGATTTTTAGATCGTGATCAAAAATTTTCAATAATAAAACAAACTGGAGTGAAGATTTTGGTCAGATATTAAATGTTTTTGACGTGATAACGTCTTATAAATCGATGAACACCGGCTGCATGCACGATTAAGTGTCACGTTCCGCCCGAGCCTGAGCGTGCAAGTGAGAGCGCGGAACAAGCGATAGAGAGGCACGATCGCGTGACGTCAGAGCTAGCAGTTCGAATAGTTTTGCTACTGGAACGCCGTCACGCGAGCTTCTTCGAGAACTTCTAGTTATCACGTAAAACTATCGTCCGTAAACCGACTTTACAGGCAACCGTAATATTATTTTTTTCTAAACAGGGTTACGACACCCTATTAGGTGAAAGAGGCGCCCAACTATCGGGAGGACAGAAGCAACGTATCGCAATCGCACGTGCCTTAGTGAGAAAACCAAAGATCCTCATCCTGGACGAAGCTACTTCTGCATTGGACTCTCAGAGTGAAGCCAAGGTGCAGAGGGCTCTGGATGCCGCGGCTGCTGGCAGGACCACCATTATGGTGAGCCACAGGTATCTATGGTGCAAGGGGTGATGTAATATGGGGTGAGTTTTCTATAGCAAAACTTGGCTGCATAGAAATCTGAAGAATCTTCAATCAGTAATTCTAAAAGTGATAATCGCTCTTGGTAAAACTAGTAGTGAAATGTTTGTAGTGGTGTAGGATGTCAAGTAAAGCCTAGCCTAATGAAATATTTAAGTAATAAAAAAAAGACTGTATCGAAGAAAATTAGTAGCTATGCTAAAAAGGATTCTGCGTAATATATTTGTCTTTAACATTTTTTGAAGTAAAACTTCTTTACGCACGCTTGTCTTGGGGAGTAAGCTGGTGAATGCGTGACGAGAGCGTTACGAAAAGTGTGATCGGGCGACGCGAACAAAAGTTGAGAGGGAGATATAAGTTAGTGAAGATAGAAAGAGAGAGAGTTACGTTTTGTATATTACTGTAGGGGCAAGAGAGTGAGGTTCGAGCACACATTTTCTTTCTCTCTTTCTCTCATAGCCAGTATGTTTCAGTTATGTATTTTATTTCTCATACCTTAAAGAAGTTTTACTTCAGTCGTGTGGTCTAAAGCACACTCGTTTTCTTTTTGCCAGTAGATGTTTAAACATTCCATCAAAATACACAAATACGTTACATTTTAGCAATTCAATTCTTTCAAAAATAGAGAAATTAAAATTTAGACTTTGCAGGTATTAAATTAAAAAAATGGTGTGTGCATAACAGAAGTGAAACTTCAGAAATGTAGCCTACGAGAGAATGATATAAGTAACTTGTATTCTATCTCATTCTCTCGCATGCTAAATCCTATTATGAATATGTTTCTCTCTTTTTGGTGTCGCTTATTTGTTTCATCGAATTTTAAAATCACAACTCTTCTAAAGAAGTTTGACTTCAAAAATACTAATATATATGCTTTAATTTATACTAGATTAGCAACTGTACTTAACGCAAACCGAATAGTGTTCATCGAGAAAGGTGAAGTGGTAGAAGATGGTACGCACGAAGAGCTGATGGGTCTCAGAGGCCGCTACTACCAGCTTGTGTTAGAAAATGAACCGAGTATCGCTCCAGATGCCAATACGCCGGAGAATACACGCAAACGTAAGGATACTAAAAATACTTTGCATGTTTGTGAATGTAACAATCACATCCATTCCATGCATACTTTTATGCTTAAATTAAACTTTCAAATTAAAATATTGAAATGAAAATCAAATTAAATGAATAGGGAAATAAACTTTATTGGACACCAAAATAGATAAAAAAACAGAAGAGAAAATAGAAACATATTATATTTATGGGAAGAAGCTGTGCAATACAATATTCTATAGAAAATAAATACTGCTGTCTTGGGTTACATGACTATATATGGGTTTAAAATAATGAAAACCATCGTTATCATTGTTATCAAAGTTAAACAACAAAACTAAACAGCAAATCAAGTCATCATAGCAGTCAAATGTGGCTTCGTTTCAACTCCTAACATCCAATCTACCGAAACTTGCCTTTCCGACCTCCGAATTTATCTTTGCTGTAACGTAACTTATAAAAAAGTCTTGTAATCAGAATATTATAATTACAAAACGACCTACGATAAAGACTCGCTCTAAAAAATATTCGTTCGTATTCGGTCGTTCAATAAAATAATATTTGCCTCTGTCACAATAAAAACTTTCTTTGAAGAAAATAAAACCGCAAACATTAAGGATTTGGTATAGCAACGCACGCTTTCTATCACGATCCATCTGCATGAAAAATTTACGACAATTTACTTTCAGGTAGGCATTTTCTACGTAGAACTAATAGGTTAACTGTTAAATATCCACAGCTAATGATAATTCAACCACAGATGCTAAGTTGCGAAGACCGAAGTTAGAGAAACTGGTCTCGCTTGATTCAATGACGAGTGTCGATATTGACGACGATTCAGCCTCCGAAGACGAAGTAGACGTTGAACCGAAGGAAGTCAAAGAATATGAACCAACTACTTGGGAGATTATGAAGCTGTGCGAACCAGAGAAATATTTGATGGCCATTGGGATCATTGCAGCAATTGCTGTGGGGTCTTCCTTTCCATGTTTCGCCATACTCTTCGGAGAGACTTATGGTGTAAGTTAAATTCTGAATTCTCTCTTTTTGAAGTTTACCTCCTTTAGAATCGATTTGCATAAATAAGCCCGGTGTATGAACATTTATGGGGAGTAAAATTAAACTTTCTCCGTTACGATATCGACTTTATGTTTCCATGGTAGCATTTGTTTCCATGATAACACTTGTTTATGTTTCCATGACTATATAATGTATTTTGATGAGTTAAATTATATAATTAATATGAATAAATGTATCAAGCATGCTCCCAGTAATATAAAAAATGTTAATTTACCTTAATTTACTAATCTTAATATTTAATTTAATTTAATTTAATATGTACTAAATTTAATAATATTATGAATGCGAAAGTTTGGATGGATGTATGGATGTATGGATGGATGGATGGATGTATGGATGTTTGTTACTCAATCACGCGCCAACGGCTGAACGGATCTGGCTGAAAGGACATTGACCAGCGATCATACAAAGTTCGCCTAAGAACCAACAGTCATTAAACATACAATAACGGATTCAAAATAACACATAAATAATATTGTAAGTAGATTTAAACAACGGACACTTCAGAGATTTTATTTATTACCAAAAATATTTTCAATTTTGAGATTATTTCGACTCAATCTGCTTGGAAAATAAATATCATCTTTATCCAATTGCAATAGAGCTGTAAACAGTATGTAGAAAACACAAGTTTCGTCGTAGTTCACCAAAAACATTACAGATTGCGCAATAAATATTAATTTATTGTACTTTCACTAGATGGCGTTGCGAGATTCAGAATACTAGCGCATTCAGCGCTTCAAGCTGCTTTTATGTTATTTCTTATGTTACGGAACCAGCGCTCAAGCGGTGGTATTGTTTATTATTTTAACTTGTAAGTTATTTATCTGTGGATAATAATCGAGAGACAGAAAAGTACGGTAATCAATTTCATACCCATTTATTAATTTTTTAATTAATTTGAAGTGTCCGTTGAATTCTAATATTTGGAATAAAGGTTAAAAAATAAGCTAAGAATTACTGTATATTTAAAAAGTATGTTGATTCTTAGGCGAATTTGGACAGTGTCCTTTAGCACAGAGATAGATTATAGTCTGGAATAGCACATAGGCTACTTTTTATCCCGGAAAATCAAGGAGTTCCTCAAACCACGCAGACGAAGTCGCGGGCATCAGCTAGTATTTAATAATCGTTCGTAAAGAGTAAAATCCAGTCGTGCGTCGGAGCTGATACACACAAGTTTTTTGATTTTGTGAACGAGTCTGGTAAAATTTGACTTCAATTTCGAAATTTTGGTTTATTTCAGCTGTTGGAGAGTAAAGACGAAAATTACGTCCGCGGTGGTACCAACATAATCGCAGTGCTTTTCCTATTGGTTGGCGTGTACACTGGCATCGGTATATTCTTCCAAATCTATATATTCAATTTGACTGGAGTCAGGCTTACGGCGAGGCTCAGGTATTTTTTTTGTATTCTTTTGTTAGCCTTGGAAAAGATATGACTATTGAAAGTATAAGATCTATATGTCACCGTAAGATTGCAAGAACCGTTAGATTGTAATCCAACTAGCGATATTGTAAACTGTCGGCGGATTGTGAACCGTTCAATGGTCCGAGTGTCAATTTTTGAAATATTCATTGTATTTACGTTTTCTTGTCTTTTTCTTGTAGGTTAGGTTAGGGTTCGACATAAATTATCAGGTAGTGCCTGGCCGCAGGCCGGGCACTTAGGTTTTATCGGGTTAATATATCTAACAGATTACAATCTAACGAAAAATAATGCGTTAAATTGTAATCAGTCGAAAGTTTACAATATCGCTAGTTAGATTACAATCCAACGGCCTTTGCAATCTTACGGTGACATATACATCATTACCGCTTGATTAATCTTTTTATAAACTGAGGCCTAATTGTCTAAGCAAATCGTAATCATTTGGCAGCTTAGAACATATAACTCAAACTGTTTAGGGAGTTCATGCATGCTTTTTGACATGTAGGCATCTATGATTATTTGATTGACAATCGATTACGATTACAATCGGAGGGCTGATCACTAGTTAAATAGTCAAATCATCAACTTTTTTTCAAACGTCAAAACGCGTCTTAAGTATGGGATTTATATGAAACTGAAAAATTTATATGAACACTATTTTTACTTCAATCGATTGTTTAAAATAAATTCAACATAAAACCATCAGGGAACGTGTATATTACGACTTGGGATATCCTCTATTTAATAATAATCACTAAAAATATATATTTTTAATAGTAGTTAAATACCCATCTCTTTCGATGTCTTTTTTATTTCCGTTCTTTTGTGTGCAATAAAGATTTAAAATAAATAAATAAATAAATAAATACCCAATTCTAGACTTCTTGTTACACAGGGTAGCTGCTTTCCGTACAATGTTGGCACAGGAGATAGGATGGTTCGACCACCCTCTGAACGGCGTCGGTGCTCTTTGCTCTCGTCTTGCTGCTGACGCGGCCGCTGTGCAAGGGGTGAGTTGAGAAGCATAATAATATTATGTACCTAACTCTGAATGTACTTAAACAGAAACTCACAGACACCGGAGACCACAGGGGAGATTCACTGGCCTTTAAAAGACGCATCGAAATATCCATCTCATTCCAATTATTTTGTCTGGTGGGAGGCTTCGGCCGTGGCTAGTTACCACCCTACCGGCAAAGACGTGCCGCCAAGCGATTTAGCGTTCCGGTACGATGCCGTGTAGAAACCGAATAGGGGTATGGGTTTAATTAACTGCCATGCCCCTAACAGGTTAGCCCGCTAGACTGCATCATCACTTACCATCAGGTGAGACTCCGTCAAGGGCTAACTTGTAGACGATAAAATAAAGAAATAAATCTTCCCATTGTTAAACAGCTTATAATTCTCTGAAACAAAGCACTCTGTCATAAAGAAATGTTTGATAAAAGCTAGGAAGGTATTACAGATTTCCTTATTAGGATTTTATCAAAGGGTATGATATTATAGTGTACCTTTCCACGCCTGCACAAAGCCTGAGAATTTCAACCTGCGCGTATGATATGATTAAAATTAATATTGAGGACACAACAACAGGAGTTCAAGCCTAACTTTGTCTTCCTCTTTCCTCCTCAATAAAGGTTTTAATTAAAGGTGAAAGGAGTAGATGGTCACACTACGTAAATGAGACAAATCGTTTCAGGCAACCGGTACAAGAATAGGTGCACTAATGCAAGCAACAGCAACAATATCCATCGGCATCCTGGTGTCTATGTACTTCACGTGGAAAATGACGCTCGTTTCGCTCGTGTCGGTGCCAATGGTGATCATCGCTGTGGTACTGGAGGGCCGCGTGCTGGCAGAGGGCGTAGCGGCGATACGCGAGGCTGCCAACAAGGCGACAACTATCGCGACAGAGGCCATCACCAATATAAGGACTGTTTCTGCGTTCTGTGAGTATCCAGGCGTGTGTGCGAATCCTTTAGGTGTGCACTATAAAATCCATAGACACCTGGTATCGCTGGAGTCACTAGAGTATGGCTATGTTCGGTGCCGATGCTGATCATCGCTGTAGTACTGGAGGGCCGCGTGTTGGCAGAGGGCGTAGAGGCGATACGCGAGGCTGCCAACAAGGCGACCACTATCGCAACAGAGGCCATCACCAATATAAGGACTGTGTCTGCATTCTGTGAGTATCCCGGAGTGTCTATGATCTCTACAGAATCCATTTGTTTCTGGTGTCACTAGAGCCGCTAGCTACCTGCAAGTGATGATAGAGTCGCTAGAATCATTGAAATCGCTAGGGTCGCTGGAGTCGATGCTAAGGTGATTATCGCCGTTGTGCTTGAGGGCCGAGGGTGCACATGGTTCGCGAGGGTTCGCGAAGCTGTCAACAATGCGGCCGAGGCCATCACAAATAGCAGGACTGTTTCTACATTTTGTAAACCACCGGTAACGCTAACTACCTTATCGTCTTAATCATAGCAACTCACGATACGACTTACGTCCGCTGTAGGACATTTCTTGCAAGGATCGCCATAGAACATGATCTTGTGTTGCTTTTTGGCAGCGGTTTTCAGCGAGTCTCTTGAATATTGAGATCCATCCAACCACCTAGTGAGAGTTCTTCCTATGTTGCGCTTTCTATCAATGCTTTTCTTAATCCTTTTTTGACTAGCGTGACAACTCCACTAGATGGTCCACTTTCTGACGAATGGAAAAGAGGAAAATGGAATAACTATTAAAGATAGATAAACAGTGCCCACATTTAGAACAAAGACAATAAACAAAAAGGTTAAAAGATAAAACAGAAGGGTGCAAAGGCGGTCTTATTGCTTTGCCAACCAACCAACCAGCCAACCTTTGGGGAGAGTAGATTATCAAACAAGAGCGCGGATTAAATGGCAAAACACACAGAGAACGGGCGCGGGCCGGGTTGGTTGCGCGGCGGGTTGAATTTCTTGTATTTATATCGACGACTTTACACAGAACGCGGGCGCGGGTCGGGTGCGGGTCGGGCGCGTGGCGGGTGACGCTGGAAGGAATTCAACTCGCCGCGCACCCGACTCGGCCCGCGCTCGACCCGCGCCCGTACCCTGTGTGTTTCGCGCCTAAAGCTTATCAATTTTCTGTAAACACAGGTGGAGAAAAGAGCATACTCGCTCGATACGACTCAGCAGGCGTGAATGCTCGGATAGCAGCGCAGAAGAGTCTTCGTTGGCGAGGTTGCGTGTTCGCATTCGGCCAAACAGCTCCCGTGGCGGGATATGCGCTGTCGCTGTGGTACGGCGGTACGCTTGTGGCGGACCGGGAGGTGCATTACAAGGATGTCATTAAGTGAGTTGTTTTTAATTTTAACTACTAAATTCTATCAAGAGTGCCTTTTCTCGAAACCTTTTCTGTGGGACTAGCATGCGCACAACGAGTAAAATTATACCTGTTATCTCTATTTGTCTACCGAAGCTAACATGGCTACACATACCTATGACTTATCTCGTTACGTCATAATAATAGAGATAAAAGTAATATTTCTTATCTGTGGTATTTTTCTCCCTTACATATATGACGACTATTTTTTTCTTGTAATAAGTATATCGGATTTTTTGCATGTTAGGGTAAAGGAGAAATTAGCCGCCATCGACAACGGACCACATCTCTCTCTCGTCGCATGATATCTCGTTGAGCACATGCTTAGCCTGCTGGAGTGAGGACTAAGTTATCTCAAACTAGATGATTTTCCCCAGCTTTGCTCGAGGGGAGTTTGTAGGGGTCTATAAAATTTTCTAATCTAGACGCAACTATTTAAACTGTATGACAATCAGCCAGTTTATCCTTTTGGATTTATTTCGGTCTTTGAACTTTTTACTACTGTTTGATTTTCATTGGAAGTTAAAACTAAAATACTTGGTAATGTAGGGCCTGGATCAGAAAAAGTTCTACCATACCTACATAAATTCGGATTCGGGCAAGTAAACTAGAAAAATCAAAGCTTTCAATACCACCACCACATTTCTAAGTGTTTGCCTTTCATATGTGAGTTTCCTGTCAAGTCTAAAAGTTAAGTATTCTCTAATGTTTCATAATTTCAGGGTCTCCGAAGCGCTAATATTCGGCGCTTGGATGATGGGTCAGGCTTTGGCGTTCGCCCCCAACTTTGGCGCTGCTGTGCAAGCGGCGGGTCGCGTTATGGCTCTATTGGCGAGAAAACCCCTCGTAGAAAGTACACACGCTCCATCTGTACCTGAAAACTATGTAAGTGACAGTCTCATTGATAGGTTTGACTTGTTAGCACTTAGTTTGTTTAATATATTGATTACATTCTCTTAATTTAAGAGTCTTAAAGCTACCGCTTAAAGCTAAGCTCAGGGTCACTCAGCGGGCGATGAAGAGAGCAATGCTCGGGGTTTCTTTGCGCGATCAAATCAGAAATGAGGAGATCCGCAGAAGAACTAAAGTAACCGACATTGCTCGACGTGTTGCGAAGCTGAAGTGGCAATGGGCGGGGCACATAGTTAGAAGAACCGATAGACGTTGGGGTCCCAAAGTGCTGGAGTGGCGACCACGCACGGGAAAGTGCAGCATTGGCAGACGACATCAAGAGAGTCGCAGGGAGCCGCTGGATCCAGGCGGCGCAAGACCGAGGCGTGTGGAAATCCTTGCAAGAGGCCTATGTCCAGCAGTGGATGTCTATCGGTTGAGGATGAAAGCTACCGCTAGGGTGTGGAAGACCCTTGTAGCGCACGTGTTTCCTGCCACATACAACTTACTTACTTTCAAGGGTGAATAGGCATCTTTTAGGCAAGCGCGTTCCAACCTAGACCTCATCATTGCTTTGCACTAAGCGTGATTGTCGTCAAGCGCAAGCCCACAAGTCAAAAAGTGTAAGTCTCGCAATAAAAAAACTAAGGCTGACTGATTGAGAATTTCAAAGCTCGAGTTACCACCGGTATTTTGGAACGATAATTATGGAATATGAAACAAAATTTACCTACCATTCCTTTATATTAGACATATTATATACGTCAAAATATAGGTCATAATTAACTCAATGGGTATATAACCGTCTCTTCTTGTTCTCCAGGTTGCAACCGGCAAAATACAATACAAAAACATTAAGTTCCGCTATCCAACACGAAGGGAAGTCCAAGTGTTACGTGGACTCTCCCTAGCGATTCCCAGCGGAAAACGTGTAGCACTCGTCGGCCCGAGTGGGTGCGGGAAATCCACGCTCATACAACTTCTGCAGAGGCTGTACGACCCGGATGACGGTAATGTGGTAAGTATTCATACAAATATTATATTATAACTGCGAAAGTGTGTCTGTCTGTCTGTCTGCTACGCTTTCACGGCCCATCTGTTCAACCTATTTTGATGAAATTTGGTACAGGGATAATTTGTATCCCGGGGAAGGACAGGGCTACTTTTTATCCCGGAAAATCTAAGAGTTCCCGCGGGAATAAAAAAATATCTGTTCAACCGATTTTGATGAAATTTGGTAAGTACAGGGATAGATTGTATCCCGGGGAAGGATATAGGCCTCTTTTATCCCGAAAAATTCAAGAGTTCCCGCGGGAATCAAAACACCTAAATCCACGCCGACGAAGTCGCGGGCATCATATCTAGTTAAAAATATGGGCAAAACAAGTGAATATAATTAAAATTATTAAAAAATTCGACTGCTCTGCCGTAGACACACATACATACACGAACCCTGAAAACATAACACTCCTTTTTTGGGCAGTCGTGTAATAAAAAAATCCCCCTCGAATGGAAGTACGGCTACCACTGCTACTACGTAACGATACCACAGTCATTAATTACCTTTGGAATCTTATTCACATTTTTATTAAATGATATTTTTTGTGAATCACTGGATATTGAACTATAGTGTTATATATTTTTGGAATCTTCTCATCATTTTCTAGATGATGATTATAAGTTAATCTTATCTTCGTTTTTTTTTTCAAATTTTGTCTTTAATGCGGTACCATGGTCACCCCATCAATTTTTCTTTAAATTTTACTAGCTTATGTCACCTGGAATAAGCTAGGGATTCTAACGATACCTCATTTATCAAAATCGGTTCAGGCGTATAGAAGTTATGGTGGAATATACAAACTCACATACATACACACATACATACATACATACATACATGAACCCTGAAAACAATATACTTACTCCTTTTATCAGGAGGCAGTCGTATAAAAAATGAGGATACCTTTTTGCTATTCTATCTGCGAATCGCAAAACCCATTCAAAGTACAAAATTACCTTTAAATTAACTTACGATTCATGAAGTGGGCCCCTAATTAAGTTCGGGTACGTCCCTTCCTACAGAACTTGATTGGTAGGTATCCATTATCGCCAACAATATTGCGCTGCACCAGAACAAACTTAGACTGAAGACTTAATATTCTTATTAGATAGCATACAGACGTTAATATGCCTGTCAACTCCCCACGTCGTAAAATTGCTTATGGTAACTCGACCATACCTACTATCTGATTTTTTAGGGTTCCGTACCCAAAGGGTAAAAACGGGACCCTATTACTAAGACTCCGCTGTCTGTCTGTCTGTCTGTCTGTCTGTCTGTCTGTCTGTCTGTCTGTCTCCAGGCTGTATCTCATAGACCGTGATAGCTAGAAAGCTGAAATTTTCACAAATGATGTATTTCCGTTGCCGCTATAACAACAAATACTAAAAATTAAAAAAATATATATACTAAGGGGGGTCCCCATACAATAAACGTGTTTTTTTCGTATTTTTTTGCTCAATATTAAAAACGGTAACAGGTAGACGGTTCAAATTTTCACAGAATATTAACTTGTATATTACCTTTCAAAATAAATAATTAAATATCTATAAAGTAAATATTAAAGGGGGGCTCCCATACAACAAACGTAATTTTTTGATATTAACAGTAAACCTCTACAAACAAAGTTAGTTTTGCGGTTCATTAACAAAGGTAATTATACCTACTTCTTGAGTACGGAACCCTCGGTGCGCGAGTCCGACTCGCACTTGGCCGGTTTTATTTTAATAAGGCACAAGCAAGCATCTCATAATCTTATGTTATTTAGATTTGGTTAAGAAGGTAAAGTTACTAAGATCTCTGAAACAAGTAACAGAAAAATCAAACCATGCAGGTCTAAGACCTTCAAAGTACGGTAATTTATGTAGTTATGGATTTAACTTCATATTGCAACCTGCGGAATTAACTGGTGTCAAACAACACCGCGTGGAAGTCCGAAAGTGTCAGCATTTACCATTTCATTTTCTTCAACAGTACCTAGACGACCACAGCATAGTGGGAGACATGCGTTTGTCTACCCTGCGTCGCAACTTGGGTATAGTGTCACAAGAGCCGGTGCTCTTTGACCGCACCATCGCTGAGAACATCGCGTATGGAGACAATACTCGCGACGTGCCGATAGAAGAGATCGTCACTGCTGCGAAGGAAGCTAATGTGCATTCGTTTATCGCTGCATTGCCTGATGTGAGTTTTTAATTAATTTAAGCATTTTATATTATTAACTCCGCCTGTAACTTAGTACTAAGCTGTAAGTAAATGTAGGTATTACTCATAATTAATGCATTTTAAGGGAGACTGACAATTTAATCAAGCTTTGCAAAAGTTGTACTTATGAAAAAATGTACAAAAACCGGAAATGCAATTACCTACCTATGTACCTATTACCTAGACACATTTAGTAATTTTGAATTAAGTAACGTAAAGTATAGTCCCACCATCAAAGATAACCATCCCACAAACGAATCTGACTCGGTGGCCAAAATTGGAACTGAGTTTTATTTGTGCCGAAATTTCGTCAAAATCGGCATAGCAGTTAAAGACCCACAGAAACTTTCGTCTTTATAATATTAAGTAGTTTGAATTTAACGTTTTAACTCTATCTAACTTTTGAAATCTTCAGAGTTGACTAAAAAGATTTTTTTTTATATTTTAAGGCCTACAACACACGCATCGGTGCGCGCGCGTCTCAACTGTCGGGCGGGCAAAAACAGCGGATAGCCATCGCACGCGCGTTAGTTCGCAACCCGCGCGTATTGCTGCTGGACGAAGCCACCTCCGCGCTTGACACACACAGCGAGAGGGTGAGTTGAGAAAAACCTTAAAAACACACACCTATATTCAATTCAATTCAATATCATTTATTCAATATAGGTACACTGTAGGTACCTACACTTATTGACGTTAAAAATTACTTACTTAAAAAAACAGGATGGTGATAATCGGTTACGGTTTCTTAAAACTAAAGCTACGAGGGTTCCAAACGCGCCCTGGTCGGAGAAGAGCCCACAACAAACTCAGCCGGGGTTTTTTTTTTTCATTATCACCATCTCACAAATAATCTTAACTAAGGAACTATCAGAGCCATTAGAGCAAATTATTGCCAAGCTTCCTTGTCATTCAAGTAATCCTTCACATGGTAATAAGATTTTTCAATGAGTTTACGTTTTACATTAACTTTGAACTTATTCAGAGACATCTTCAACATGCCTTCTGGGAGCTTATTGTAGAAGCGGACACTGCTTCCCACAAACGAATTGCTAGTTTTACAAAGCCTAGAAACAGGCATTACAAGTTTATTTTTATTTCTAGTATTGACATTATGACAATCACTTTTCTTAGTGTTTATCATTGTTTATTATCATTGTTTTCCTTATAGTATAGGTAAACGAATAGCAGAAATCTTCTTAACGATACGCGACGTTCTCGATTTAGGTTTTCACTTGAATCTTCAGTTCGCGGCAGCAACGTTCTATCCACCGTCAAATTTGCGTCTGATACGTATACGAGAAGCTACTTGTTTGCCTTCATACAAGCTTTTTAACTTTTTTTGATTTAACTTCAAGCTATATGCTTGTGGGTTTCTATAGGGATAGCTTAGTGATCTGTGATGTCATTCTAAATCCAATATGGCGGACTCCCAAAGATGGCGGAATAGTTATATTTTAAGAATTAAGTATTATTTTTTAAGAATAACATTAAAAGTCTATAATATATTAACTATTTCGTTTATTTCAGGTGGTCCAAGAAGCTTTAGACAGAGCAAGTGAGGGTAGAACGTGTCTAATAATCGCGCATCGCCTCGCCACCATTCAAAACGCTGATATCATATGCGTCATCGACCAAGGAGTGGTTGCCGAAATGGGCACCCACAGTGAACTGATCGCCTTGAAGAAGATATACGCAAAGCTCTACGAACTCCAGTGCGGATTTGTGGAGGAGAGCGAAGAGAATTTAGCAGAAGATTAAAACAAGACAGTGCTTGAAAATCGCAATAACCCACAGATTTCTAAATATGGTAATAGAAGTGCTAACACAAATCCGTCAAATGAAAATAATTCCGACATTGTTCCAACTGCTCGCTTTTCGTGCTGTAGGTACACGAACAGAAGAACTATTAAAATGTATTGCCACGTTTTCAATCCAAAGCAACTTAAATTGATGTACATGTCACCGTAAGATTGTAAAAACCGTAAGATTGTGAACCGTTCAATGTTTTGAGTGTCAATTTTTGAAATATTCATTGTATTTACGTTTTCTTGTCTCTTTCTTGTAGGTTAGGTTAGGGTTCGACATAAATAATCAAGTAGTGCACTTAGGTTCTATCGGGTTAATAAACCTACCAGATTACAATCTACCGAAAAAGAATCCGTTATATTGTAATCATTCGACAGTTTACAATTTCGCGAGTTAGATTATAATCTAACGGTTTTTACAATCTTACGGTGACATTACATAACACTAAACATTTATGACATTTTTTTACGATTCAGATGATTTAAACTATAAGTTTTTTTTTTATTTAGTTATCTGTGCGAGGTGACATGCGTGCCACTTCTATTACGATAATGAATTCTGTGCGCAAACCAAACAGCTGTAGTTTGTACATACCTAATTAGTAATTACCTACGTACGCATGATCAATTCTGGAACGAAAATATTATATTTCTACTAATTTTGTCTGGAATTTTGATAAAAAATGTATTCATAATTATCTGATATCTGAATCGTAATACAAATCAATAAGTAATAATATGCCCAGACACATAAAACGTTCTAGTCATTTTGTATTCTTGCATCAACGCTATTTTTTTAAGATTTTTAAGTAGGTACCTACTTACTTACCCAACTACCTACTTGCAACAGTCACTTTTTTCCTCGCATTCCTTAGAAAAGTACTTAGAATAAGTAGTACCTACTACCTACCTACATTCCTCTTAAAATATCCCTTACATTCCTTTAGGAAAAGATAATCTATCAACACTTAGAACCTTCAAGCAATCATATTTTATGTTATTAGTAGGTATTCGTAAATTATGTGCTACCTATTTCTTTTAAACCTTTACCTTACCTAGGAGTACAGATTTGACAAACAAATGTACCTATTTTTATGCTTTGTATGACTTTGACTTTGAATCTATATGTATGCATACGATCGAATATAAATACATAAATTATTATGTCGTTGACATTGTATAGAAAGTTATCTAGTTATTAAGTATTTACTGCAGTAAAAAAAATACTTACAGTTTAGGAACCTAATGAAAATATAGGTATTTATAATATTTCATAGATAGTCAATTAAAAAGGTAGGCGCACGAAAACCAGCATTATTGATTGTTTATTTTAGGTATACTTATAATATTGCCTACATTAATAACACTACCTACCTACTTGCCTTACGCACCAAAAATTTTCCACCTTCCATCAGCTAAATATTAAAAAATCCTTATATTCTGATGTAAATAACATTGTACCTAACATTAGGCAAATAGAAATTTGTATACCTACCTATAAAATGTAATACAGATTTAAGCCTAGACAATCATTGTTATAATGTTAACTTTTAAGGTCGTCACTCACCTATGCATCACAGCGGCTCAAGTTCTGAGTAGAACTTTCAGTTATATTTTGGAAAAAAATCATTAGCGGAAAAACGCGCGAGAAATTTATCTGATACAAAAGTAGCTATAAGTTTAGGAGTAATATTCTTATAAGTTTAGGAGTACCTACTTATTAATAGCTATTTTTGTATCATAGAAACTCGCGCATTTTTCCGCTAATGATTTTTTTCATCTCATAGTATAGTATTCTCCTTAAAAAAATTTTTTTTTTAGTTTTCAAGTGCCCAAAGAGAGACGAGTGACGACTGACGATCATGTGCCTTCATTCAAATCATGTGTCTTTGGTAACAAAAAAAAGCTTTACATTGATATGTACCTTCCTGTATTAAATCGAAACGATCCTAGATGTTGCCAAAATTGAAAATCATCGCTTTAAAGCCATAGCACACACGCTAATTATTTTAGCATCGTCATTGGCGATTTGATCGCTTTTCATAAGCATCGAATTTCTCACTCGCATTCGATATCGAAACTCGAAAGCTACTGAGCCGCGACCCCTCGCTCCATCGGCTTGCCCCACTTGTGGGGCGAGGGGTATTTCTATTTACCCCTGGCCCCACTGCGTTACGGCGGGAATAACATTAAAAAATATGTCGATAGGTACATTGTATCGATAGTTGAAAAAAATTGGCAGTCATAGGAACTGCCGATATCTAGAAGTGAAAACGAATATTTATTTATATACTATTATACTTTATATATATTTAAAATATAAACCTTAAAACTAAGACATTAAAGTTTAATTACGAATGTAGGATATTTATATTTAAGACCTTTTGTCTTCGCAATAACGCGAGCATGTCGGAGCGAGGTGTCGGTGACGCGAATCCACAAGTTTACCCCCTACCAAAAAGTGCTCAACGCGGCTAAAGAAGACTTTTTCTTCACATCAAAAAAAAATTTTTTTCATTCGCTTATTATAAAAACACTTCGATTGAAATCTACAAGGTAGTATGTCGATGCCGTGATCGATCGCAAGATCGCTCAATCCTAAAAGTATCGTGTGTAAAATGGCTCTTATTTTTTTAAGCATTTCCGTGCTCAAACGATGTAATTGTGATGGTTTTAACGATATTTTTGTATTAACCTGGACGCGTTTTGCGAATGTATTTAACAAGTTGTAAATTGTAATCAGTAGGATACTATAGAAATATAACGTGGACTTGAATTTATTAGTGTTTTATTTCAATAAGGTCAAATTACGGCGTAAATATTCTTTGTTCAGCGCCACCTGTATGCAATTATTGGAACAATATAAGTTACAATTTCCCTCGTTAGATGGCGTTCTACGGTACCAATTATTACGGAATTTCCAACAGTTTTGAAAGAAAATGCCCATATTCAATGTACTCTGTGGCCCATAGCACCAGATTTATTATATTTTTCAATACAGTTGTCAAACATGGCGCACTTTCAGAGGCTGTAGTTATGATTCGAAAATTGAATCTTTCGCATAGGCATCTTACTTTTACACGGTCGTGACTTACTTTTACAAGCTCGACACTTACTTTTGCAGTTTAGTTTTAAATTTTCCAAGTCAATTAAAAAAGTTTATTAGCAAGGAGTTTTCATACATAGAATATAATCGGATAGGCTTTTTACGAGGAAAAATGAATGAATCCGTACGTTTTAGCATTGAATTTTCAAAACTCTTTTAAATGGTTGTTGATTATATTTAATTACCAGTTTTAATTTAATTATTTTTAAACCTTTGACAAAAATCGAATAGGCTGTATACGCGTAGGTACGAACCCGTAGCCTAGTTTCGTTGAAAAAAAAATATGTCCAGGTGTAAATACGCGCCATTTGCTGAAATTTTTTATTTTTTATGTGATAAATTGATTATATTTTCAACTGTATTGAAAAATTCTTTTAAATGGTTGTTGATTATATTTAATTACCAGTTTTAATTTAATTATTTTCAACACTTGACAAAAATCGAATAGGCTGTATACGCGTAGGTACGAACACGTAGCCTAGTTTCGTTGAAAAAAAAAATATGTCCAGGTGTAAATACGCGCCATTTGCTGAAATTTTTTATTTTTTATGTGATAAAATGATTATATTTTTGTACTATTTCCCACAACTGCATTGAAAAACGTCGTGTGATACACGGGTGTGAAGGTTATTGCAAACTCGTGACATTAAAAACCCTCACCTTCGGCTCGGGCTTATTAATGACAGCTCGTTTGCAATAACCTACTTTCCACCCTTGTATCACAATATACTATTCTGTCTCACCAAGGATAACGGGTAAGAAACTATGCAGTAGGTACATATGTCACCGTAAGATTGTAAAAACCGTTAGAATAGAATCTAACTCGCGAATTGTAAACTGTCGAATGATTACAATTTATAACCATCGATATATATGTAAGTACTAGATGGGCCCTTTCATAGAAAAATGGCGGGCGACCAACTATGAGAGCGCGCTCCTATAACCTGTCATAAGCCTGTCTTTGTCCCCGTCGTAGCGCGATCACGGTCGCTCATCGTGTAGATAATTTGTTTTTAAGTTAACATCTAAAGTCTTATTAGTTTGGCACTGTATTATTTTTATTTTAAGGTAAGTGTTTCAATTCACAATTATACATTTCCAAGAAAACGTTATTTAGTCTTCCTATTTAATATTTTTATCCATTTCGCAATCATTTAATTTCCGCGGCAAACTGTATGATATTTTTTTTTTACTAACTGGCCTTACGGCTTTGGGTTCCAGCCCTAGAATAGTCCAGTCCCTGTACGATAAAAAAAATGCAACCAAGATTAGTTAATGCATAGATGGGCAGAACGGACAGTAGGCATTAATACCTTCCGAGACGCAATATTATTTTATTGTAATAATATGATAAAATTAGTTATTGACGTGAGTTTAATGTTTAACCAACTTCAATAAATAAAGGGTTTTTATTTATTAAAGTTGATAATTTTTATTTTGTACTAGCGAATGCCCGCGACTTCGTCTGCGTGGTTTGAGGATTTTTGATTCCCGCGGGAACTCCTTAATTTTCCGGGATAAAAAGTAGCCTATGTGCTATTCCAGACTATAATCTATCTCTGTGCCAAATTTCAGCCCGATCCGTTCAGCCGTTGGGGCGTGATTGAGTAACAATCATCCATACATCCATACATCCATCCATCCAAACTTTCGCATTTATAATATTTATATTACCTATATATTATTATATTTGATTTGATTGATTGATATTTGATGAAAAATAAATAGTTAATTCAAAATTCAGAATTTTATTATTTCGTTGAACAAAAGTTGTTCAGTACCTATTATGTACAGCTACCTACTTACAAGTGTTTATTACTTAATCGTATTTTTAAATGCACACTGTGTAAGTGATTTATCTCAAAATAACTTTTAATATTTCTTTTGATGGAAAGTAGCATACTTAGAAATGTATAAAATAAAATAATTTCAAATGAAGTATTTTTCTGTGACTCGATCCATTAGTACTCTTTCACCTCTCCCATTCCAACCCCTTTTTATTATAATAGTACTAATAATTATTTTTGAATTCTTTCATTTGCAATAAGGTTTGGCGAGGATTATTTTAAACTGTTTTAGCTGTTATTATTTTAAATTTCAAGTTTTTTGCATTAGTAGTTACCGAATTATGCTAAGTGTGACGGACAGTCATGTCGCACCACAAGGGTTGTTTTCTTATCATTTTGGTACGCAACCCTAAAAATGACTTTATTTCTGTCAATTTTTCGACAAAACTTCAGTATCAACAATTAACAAATAATTAAATTAAAAAAACCCACGACGAACTGCAGCGCCCCATTGTGTGGACTTTGACCTTTAAATATATCTAAGAACCTTCTCACAAGCTATATATATCTAATGCAAAAAACCGCATAATAATCGGTTCAATGGTTTTCCAGGAAACTGGTAACAAAAAAGTGGTAAAAATAACAACGTCATACTAACATTTATCGTTTACCTCAGAGAGTACACTCATGTAGGTATTATTTTCGACAAGCGCATCTGTACTAATCTATGACCGAGTCATACGTTTTCAAGATGGCGCATATGTTGCAAGCAAGTTCCCGCTTTTCAGACTAGATGGCGTTGTTAAACATAAGTCCACATTCTTTGTTCGACAGAGCCCGTCTATTTAAATTGAGGTCGTTGTTTATAACTGATTATTTTTCGGTAGATTGTAATCTGTTAGGTTTATTAACCCGATAGAACCTAAGTGCCCGGCACTACTTGATTATTTATGTCGAACCCTAACCTAACCTACAAGAAAAAGACAAGAAAACGTAAATACAATGAATATTTCAAAAATTGACACTTAAAACATTGAAGGGTTCACAATCTTTCGACTGTTTACAATCTATCGAAAAAAAAGCGTTAGATTACAATCTTACGGTGACACATACAACTTTTTACTGTGCTAGATCTGTGCTAAACGTTGCGCCACCACTACAGCCCACTTCTGGGCACTCCTGCACTCTCATAGGAGAGAGGGAATCAGAGCTTAAACCCACAACGCTGCTGCAATGCAGGTTGGCGGACTTTAACGACTATTATCATGTTAGTGATAATTACCGGATCAGTATCGATATAACTTAATACTTAAATGTTATGGGCATCACTTCAAATTGTCTCTGTACGAACTGTCCGGAACGAAATCTCTTATTCCTTTCTGTTAGCCTAGGTAAACGAACAGAACGGATTTGTTTTTCCGGGTTGTTAGATCGATCGAACTAATAGTATAACAGGAAGGAATAGAGGGGACCGACGGCTCAACGTGCTATCCGAGGCATGGGGTGGAACACCACCAACTTCCTAACTCCGGGCTAGTACTGAGAATTTCTAGTCAGAAAAACCCAATACAATTATGGCACCACCCGTGACTCGAACCTGGGACCTCGTCGACCACTGTCGAACATGCTAACCACTAGACCAACAAGCAGAACGTTGCGCGTTGACCTTTAATTTTTCCTTATTATATTTTCACGATAATATTAATGGCATATGAATGGTTTATGGTACATTATTTTATGATCAATTATTGCTAGACCAGTCGTAATAAAAACAAATCTTTTAAACTTTTAATATTTTATTAATAAATATTTATTTACAATAAAAGAAACAAAAGTGTAGTAAATTACGTAAAAATATAGACAACTTATGAATCGGCAGTTTTCTCGTCAAAAAATATGAAATAATTAATGTTAAAATAAAAAGTATAACAATCAATCTCTAAAATAAAAATTAAGATCATTTTCTACTACAACTAACATATTATAAATAATATGATTAAATTTGTTGGTAACATTTCTACATAATTTACGTGTAAGATCTACCAAGTGAAAAAATAAATATAAAATTTTATCTTATCCAAATAATTATTGCATAGGTATGTTCGTAGCCGATTTAGGGTGCAGACACACTGATGTATTATTGTAAGCTGCAAGGCAACCTTACGCTATCAAGGCCTGGTATCCACCAGTGCGTTGATGTGACAGCAGACCAATCATATCATTGATAGATGACGTGAAAATTATCACGTCACTTATATCCGATCCGATTGGTCTAACCCACTGGGTTGAAATTTTCCATACACATTTAATTTTGATGACCATGCATTGTAAGCTAAGTGACGTAATTCTAAATCCAATATGGCGGGTTCCCAAAATGGCGGGCTAGTTATTATTTATGCTACCCCATGATATTGAAATCAATTAAAAAGGTTTGCCGTGAATACGAAAAATAAAATGACGTCACACTAAACTTAATATGGTGGACACTAAAAGCTTGTTTTTAAAAATGTTTTTTTAATGATTTAAGACTTATTATATCATAGTACCAGATTTTTTTTGAGTTTTTTTTATAAAAATGTTAATATAATCGACCATCAGCTTTCAAAACATAAACACTGTGGCCAATTCTGTATGACACAATCTCTAAACTAAACTAAAATGACAGCTCTAAATCTAGTTCTGTCCCTTTCCGCAGGGAGTATTGTAAAAGAGATAGCAATATATTTAATGCTGCCATTTTATTTAGTGTAGAGACAACAGAATCTTATTAAGTTTCTATCAACTCTGCATCTATGCGTTGCACCTAATTCAGTGACGACCTCAATATTACACTAACAAAAATGGAGGAATGACATAACAGTATGTAGTTTTAACAAACTATCTCGTGATTCATAACACTTCATATTGTAACAAGAAACAAGTTACCTACGTAGTAAGTATTGCTTATTATTAAATAAGGCGAACTACACCACTTAAGGCGAATAGTGGCTGCATAAAAACTCGCTGTTTCACGAGCTATACATTTTTTCCTGCCGCTACAATGATATCCCAGCAATATTTACTTTAGTTTCATTGCTTTGTTCATAGTAACTAGTACTATAACCTGAGTGGCTAGTGTTTACATCAAAAAACTTCAAAACGTGTTCAATACAAACAAACAGCTTTAAAACCGTGCTGACAAATTAGCCCAGCATCTTTTTGTATTACAATATTATTTTTGTTATATTAAAAATTCAACTGTAATCATATAAAAAAAATGAATATAAATATTTTTTGTAATACTAAGAAATGATTTTTCATTTAATGATTTTTGTGAAAGATGTTTTTTTTTTGTTATATTGCAAATAAAACTTTGTAATAATAATAATAAATGTTTGTTATATTCAAAATAACCAACTTGCCGGCTACATCTAGCCCGTTTCGTACCAGTAGTACGGGGATCTCCGCCATGGCTTGTTTTGTTACTTCGTTCAATTTACTGCTGAATAGCTACTGTAAAAGCCGCCTTTACCTCTAAAACTGCTTCAAAACGTGCTATCAAAATCTTGCTATCAGATATAGTATAACCCTACAATATTTTGTACTATTACAAAAGGATTTTTTGAAATTAAATGATTTTTGTAATATTCATTTTTTTTAAATTATTTTTGTAATATTCAGAAATATTTTTGTAAAAGATGATTTTCGCAATATAGCCAGCAACTTGCCGGCTACATCTAGCCCGTTTCTAGTCAGTACTCGTAATATTCAGAAATATTTTTTTAAAAATGATTTTCGTAATATTTTTTGTAAAATATGATTTTCGCAATATAGCCAGCAACTTGCCGGCTACATCTAGCCCGTTTCTAACCAGTGTTCGTCTAGTTGCGCGCAACAACTTGCATGTGTTTGAGCGGCGCGTCGGGGCGCACGCCTCTAATGGGATCCTCGAGGCAGTTATAGTAAATGTCACCGGTGAGCTCTTCCACAGGGATCTCGGGGTCCGATTTGGCACGTTTCGTTGCTTCGTCCACTTCTTTGCGTACGGCTGCGTCGATTTCCTATTAAAAAAAATCAAAATTATTTATTGCAACGAAGCTTTTCTCTATAGACAAATATAAATTAAAAATAACTTTAAGAAAATGAACGGAAACAATATTAATAGCATAATAATATATCCGTTGCTCCATTGTGGTGTGATTCAAAAGAAAACCAAGAAATACTTTCATATTTATAATATTATTAAGAAGAGGCTGCAAAAAATCTACTTCATGCATAATATAATATTATATCAATTGAAATTTGAATTTTTTTAATCATACTCTTATCTTACTAATATTATAAATGCGAAAGTTTGGATGGATGATTGGATGTATGGATGAATGTATGGATGGATGGATGGATGGATGGATGTTTGTTACTCAATCACGCCCCAACAGCTTAACGGATCTTGCTGAAATTTGGCACAGAGATAGATTATAGTATGGAATAGCACATAGGCTACTTTTTATCCCGGAAAATTAAAGAGTTCCCGCGGGAACCACAAAACCTCGATCCACGCGTACGAAGTCGCGGGCATCAGCTAGTTTTTTTATAAACATTAACATTATTTAACCTTATTTCTAAGAACGATCACGACAAAAAAAGTATAAATTGAGTTTCAGTAGTTGTTTCTATTTCTTAGTTTTAGGAATCTATGTTTCAGAGAAAATAAATATAGGTCAAAGTTATCTGGCCCGGTGGCCAAAATTGGAGCTAATTTTTATGCCTGTCTAGGTTTTATTTTTATTTTATTTTTGATATCTACTAGCGACGCTGTCACCGGGTCAGGTAACGTTTGTGGGACTATAAATTACATTTAATTTCATAATAATTCTAAATGTTGTATCCATACATAATATTATAAATGCGAAAGTGTGTCTATCTGTCTATCTGTCTGGTACGCTTTCAAGGCCCATCTGTTCAACCGAATTTGATAAAATTTGGTACAGGGATAGTTTGTATCCCGGGGAAGGACATAGGCTTTTTATCCCGGAAAATTAAAGAGATACCGTGGGAATCAAAAAACTTAATCCACGCGGACGAAGTGGCGGGCATCATCTCGTTTATAATATTAGTATGATATCTACATTGACGGGTCAGAAAATGTTTGTGGGACTATAAATTACATTTAATTCCATACCTTAAGCTGATCGGGCGTGACAAGTTCATTAGACAGGATCTTCTCTTTGAATGAAGTGATGGGGTCACGCGTCTGTCGTACCTCCTGAACCTCATCTCTGGTACGGTACGACGTACCGGGGTCTGACATCGAGTGGCCCGAGTAACGGTACGTTTCCATTTCCATCACTAGCGGACCTGGTGACAAGGGAAAGGAAGACCAATATAACGGATGAAGTCAAGAAATCTTCTTCTTAGTACTTTTTAAATTTGTAGGCTAGGGCTTGGCTGCAATCTAACCTGCTTGCAAGTGGTGATGCAGCCTAAGTTAAAACGCATGCCTAGAAGATGGTTATTCACTCTTAATTATTATATTACTAGTTGATGCCCCCGACTTCAGCCGCGTGGATTGAGGTCGTTTGGTTCCCGCGGGAACTCTTTAATTTTCCGGGATAGAAAGCAGCCTATGACTTTAATCTATCTCAGTGCCAAATTTCATCTAGACCCGTTAAGCCGTTCTAGCGTGATTGAGTAACAATCCATACATTCTAACTTTCGCATTTATAATATTAGAATACAAAAGAGGAGGGCAAAAGGGAAGCTGGAAGGGCTGGAAGAGTCTATAATATTATTATCCTAACGGTTTGAATTAGGAACGAGGAAACAAATTACTTTGTACATGTCCATGGAATTTATGTGTTCCAAAAACTGATTCCATTTGAAGTGCAGAGTAGTATTTAAAATTGATTCCAGCCAATAATGAACAACTTTGACACAATACCAGAATTGATCAATTTACTGAAACGATTTTAATAATGAATAGTCCACATTTGGCAACAACCGAGTCGCTTCCCTGGTGGCGATAACGTCCAATACCGTCCACCCAGACTCCGGGCACATAGTCCCTACAGGTGAAATAGTCCGAGCTGGCTGTGAATAGTCCACTCCACACTTGGAAACACTCACCTTTTCCGCTGGCGCAGTATTCTATAGCGAACCATGTCGCTTCCCTGGTGGCGATAACGTCCATAACGTCCATCCAGATGCCGGGCTTATAGTGCCTGCGGGTGTAATAGTCCGCGCTGGCTGTGAATAGTCCACACTTGGCAACACTCACCTTTTCCACTGGCGCAGTATTCTATAGCGAACCGTGTCGCTTCCCTGGTGGCGATAACGTCCATAACGTCCATCCAGATGCCGGGCTTATAGTCCCCGCGGGTGTAATAGTCCGCGCTGGCTGTGAATAGTCCACACTTGGCAACACTCACCTTTTCCACTGGCGCAGTATTCTATAGCGAACCGTGTCGCTTCCCTGGTGGCGATAACGTCCATTACGTCCATTCAAATTCCGGGCTTATAGTCTCCGCGGGTGTAATAGTCCGCGCTGGCTGTGAATAGTCCACACTTGGCAACACTCACCTTTTCCACTGGCGCAGTATTCTATAGCAAACCGTGTCGCTTCCCTGATGGCGATAACGTCCATTACGTCCATTCAAATTCCGGGCTTATAGTCTCCGCGGGTGTAATAGTCCGCGCTGGCTGTGAATAGTCCACACTTGGCAACACTCACCTTTTCCACTGGCGCAGTATTCTATAGCGAACCGTGTCGCTTCCCTGGTGGCGATAACGTCCATACCGTCTACCCAGATACCAGGCACATAGTCCCCGCGGGTGTAATAGTCCGAGCTGGCTGAGGAACGGTCCACGCTTGTGCCCATACCTGGAAAAAAAAAGCCTTTTATTTCTTCAGATTTGGTTTATCTGAAAAAATAACCAATATTAATTGGATAGTTCATCCATGCGCCTATTTTGCTTGAGTTGTTTTTATTAATGTAAGTGTTTAGATCGTTGAGGTGCAGGTATGATCACCTTTTTAGGTAGGTATGCTTGTTTATGTGAGGCACAATTTGGAACTTCTTTTTTTCTTTCTTTCTATTGTTATGTTAATCCAAGACCAGGGGCCATAATGGAAAAATTATGAAACTCTTAAAAAAAAGACGTCCTCTAGACCGAAATTGGGCCACGGCGTTGGATGTATTAGATCTGTCCGTCTCCGTCATCTGAACGGGAGCTGTTAAAAGTGCACAAACATAGGTGCATTCCCTATTCCCCCAATACTTTTTAGCTGATATTAATGTTATAATAAATAGCACTTTTCATCGCCAACACAACGCCATCTTGGAACACGATACCATTCGTTCTGCATGCCTGGATCACATCAATGGTGCCAGCGATGAAGACCAGCAGGAGCCGTCGATAGCTGAAATGGAAGCACCTACACCCAAAAAGACCCCGTCTCGCAAAGCGTATAGCGTTTTAATAACCCCTATTATGCAACAGTTTCATAAATAACTATTATATGTATTTTCATACTCACCATAGCCATTGTTCTCGCACACAAAAACGCAAGGCAGGTCCCAAAGCTTGGCCATGTTGTACGCTTCAAACAGTTGCCCCTGGTTGGCAGCCCCGTCCCCGTACAGAGCGAATGCCACCCCACCGTCCCCTCGGTATTTGTGGGCGAAGGCCAAACCCGCACCTAGGGGCGTCTACGACAAAAAAGTACCATATCAGAAATATGAAATTAACTGTAATAAGTTAAATTTACTTAAATACATATCAAAAATTGCGCAAACGCAGGATTTGAACCTGCGTCTCTCTGGGAATAGGGCCAGTACAGTTGCAGGCATTCAGTGCCAAGGTATAAGGATGTGTGGGGATGACGGACCACTTTAAGCAGTGCGATCTCACCTGATGGTAAGTGATGATGCAGTCTAAGATGGTAGCGGACTAACCTGTAAGGGGCATGACAGTTATATTAAACCCGTACCCCTAATCAGTTTCTGCACGGCATCGTGCCGGAACTCTAAATCGTTTGGCGGCACGTCTTTGCCGTTAGGATGGTAACTAGTCACGGCCGAAGCTTCCCACCAGGGCAGACCAGGGAAAATTCAGAAATTATAAATTCTCGAATTGACCCTCCCAGAGATCGAACCCGGGAATTCCTGCTCATAAAACAACAGCGCTCACCAATGCGCCAGGAAGGTCAAAACTTCGTTTTTGGATACCTACCCCTCCTGTTCTGTGTTATCTTTTAACCTTTTTGATTATTATTTTTGTTTTAAGTGTGTGCGATCCGTCACAATACCTTCAACACATCTGCTCATAGTCAGAAGACTGAAATCATGATGCACAGAGAAACAAATTACGGTTGTCTGTAAAGTCGGTTTACGGACGATAGTTTTACGTGATAACTAGAAGTTCTCGAAGAAGCTCACGTGGCGGCGTTCCAGTAGCAGAACTATTCGAACTGCTAGCTCTGACGTCACGCGATCGTGCCTCTCTATCGCTTGTTCCGCGCTCTCACTTGCACGCTCAGGCTCAGGCGGAACGTGACACTTTTTCGTGCGTGCAGCCAGTGTTCAACGATTTATAAGACGTTATCACGTCAAATAATTTATTCACGTCAATTAATTTTAATAAAAAAATTTATCAAGGCGCAGTCGCACGTCCAATAGCTAACCTTAACGTGCGACTGCGCCTTGATAAATTTAATTAATATTATACGATTTAAATTGATAATTATGAAATACTTCAATTCATGTCTTGTTTTATACTTTTAGGTATCCAAGCAGTCGGGCTTTTTGTTCTTTTTAAATTACTTTTTTATTTTTAGAACTTTTCCACCATACATTGTTGTTGTGTAATTTTAACGATTTAGGCAGCGCACGCCACGTAAGCTCTCAGATGAGATGTTTTTTTCCGACTTAACGAACATTTTTGCAATTTTCGTAAGGATCTCTAATTTGTTTGGAAATAAAATATAGCCTATTTTACTTGTTAATAATAAAGCTTTCTAGTGACATAAGTTTTAAAATCGTTTGTGATAATCCACCTAGTTTGATAGATATAGATGATATGAGTAGGAACTTTGAACATTTCCTTTGAAACCGCGTAAATTATCATTTACACGGAAAAATTGTTTAAGGAACCTAGGTGTGATTTTAAAAGACCTATCTAAGGATACCCCACTTGCTTATAGCCTATCGACTTTCATTTATTAATTGGCTTCCAGTCGACGCCATTTTGTTTTTCTCAAATTCGGCCTCCGTTGTGACACTCGGAAGACTAAAACAAATCTATTAGTGCAATTACTATCAACATCGGTTCAGCCGTTTTTTCTGTAATGTGACGCAAAGGAATACAACCTTTGAAACCTTGTAAATCCTAAATGATCGTTAAAATGAGAAAATGATCAAAGAAACCTAACTATGATTTTGCAAGACCTTTTCATCGGTACCCCACTTGCCATAGTCCATCGACTTTTATTTCTTAATTTGTTACATTATGGCTTCTAGAAGGCGCCATTTTGTTTTTTCTCAAATTCGGCCTCCGTTGTGACACTCGGAAGACTAAAACAAATCCATTAGTGCAATTACTATCAAAATCGGTTCAGCCGTTTTTTCTGTAATGTGACACAAAGGAATGCAACCTTTGAAACCTCGCAAATCCTAAATGATCGTTAAAATAAGAAAATGATCAATGAAACCTAACTATGATTTTGCAAGACCTTTTCATCGATACCCCACTTGCCATAGTCCATCGACTTTTATTTTTTAATTTGTTACATTATGGCCTCTAGAGGGCGCCATTTTGTTTTTTCTCAAATTTGGCTTCCACAGTGACACTCTAATGATATATTCGGCACAAACTGGTGCAAGAATCATCAAAATCGGTCCACGCGTTTAGGCTGTAGCTGCCCTGCAAGGAACATACAAACATATATAGACTGATGAACACATAACCCTGTGCGTTCCGCAGTCGGGTAAAAAACGTGTGTGCAGTTTATTTATCTATTTATCTATATATCAGAAGATAATAATAAATCGTTTATTTGCTGGAAACATTGTACAATAGCATGACAAAGACTAAATTTTACCATACATGTTTCGTCATTACTAACATGCAAATTAAAAACATGAGTTAGGCTATGAGTTTAAATTATTAAAAATAATTCATATAACCATAATCAGTTATACTCAATTATAACTTTAAATTTAATGTAACATAATTTTTGCACACTGTCTCTGACAGTAGATTGTGTACGGGAAATTTCTACCTTATACAGCTGTTATCACCCACAATTTTGCAAAATAAATGATTTATGATTTACTACAAAAATAATTTATACATAAAGATAATTATAAATTGTATATGATTAATGTCTTAGATAAAAGTAATGTCTTAATATCTACCTGTGCGCCCACGATGCCGTTGCCACCATAAAAGTTCTTTCCATACAAATGCATGGAGCCACCCTTGCCCCGGGAGCAGCCGGTCGCGCGCCCGGTCAGCTCGGCCAAAACGCCCAACACACTGACGCCCATAAGGTGAGTCCACCCGTGGCAGCGGTACGCCGTTATTACTGAGTCCACGTCGCGCATCGCGGCACGCATTCCTACTGCTACCGCCTCTTGACCTGTAAATATAGTACCAGTAATAATAGTACCAGTGGCGTGCAGTTCATAGAGGCATAAAAGCACTGCTTACCCAAATAGAAATACGTCAATGCTCATTTATCATCAAAACAGCTAGTAAATAGGTATTTTTTTTTTTTTAATATATAGGTTAGCGCTTGGCTGCAATCAGACTTGCTTGCAAGTGGTGATGCAGCCTAAGGTGGAGCGCGCTTGCCTAGAAGATGCCTATTCACTCTTGATTTGAAGGTACCTATATTAAAAGAGGAGGGGAAAACGGAAGCCGGGAGGGCATTTCATATCCTAGCGGTTCGAATTAGAAACGAGGAAGCAAATCGCTTCGTACGAGCCCGCGGAATTTCGACTGCGTAAGGGTGCAGACCTTGTCGATGCCTTGCGGTCCGATAATAAAAAGGTGACGGAGGAATCAGATCGAATAGCTCTTGAGCACACTCTCCGAAATATATCCTGTAGAATACCGACAGACAGGCAACTTTGCGCCGATGTTCTAAGCTTTGCAGCTTTGAACTGAACAGCGCTTTGCTACCAATAAGTCTCCTGGCGCGACGATCCACCGAATCCAATGCATCAAGCTGGTACTTGGCAGAGACATCCCATAAATGGCTGCAGTACTCCATGCACGATCGAACTTGTGTTTCTGACTAACTACCGCCTTTTTTTTTTATCCACTACAAGTTAGCCCTTGACTGCGATCACACCTGATGGTAAGTGATGATGCAGTCTAAGATGGTAGCGGGCTAACCTGTTAGGGGCATGGCAGTTATATTAAACCCATACCCCTATTCGGTTTCTACACGGCATCGTACCGGAACGCTAAATCGCTTGGCGGCACGTCTTTGCCGGTAGGGTGGTAGGCCTCCCACCAGGCCAGACCAAGAAAAATCCAGAAATTATAAATTCCCAAACGGAGGTCGTCAAAACCTACGCCTACCCTAGCTTCAAAACCTGTGCACGCCACTGAATAGTACATTACTGTATTTATTCACAAATGATTGTAATAGGCAATAATTAAGTAACAATTGACTTACTTCTGTAAGCACAATTTGTGAATTGTTTTCGTGAACAATTAAATCATCTATGTATTTGCCACTCTTCGTGGTTTAAGTTTTTTGATTTCGGTTTATTTTTTTCGTCAATTTTCCAATGTTTTTAATAGTTATTCTGCTATTCGGGACGGAGACAAGTACAACAAATCAAGAACCATGAAAATCGGTCCAGCCGTTCTAGAGTTATAACAAACCAGACTTTGTTTTATATATTAAGAATACTAGCTAATGCCCGCGACTTCATCCGCGTTGTTTAAGTTTTTTGATTCCCTCGGGAACTCCTTAATTTTCCGGGATAAAAAGTACCCATGCCAAAAATCAAGTCGATTTGTTGCTGCGTTGTGGCGTGATTGAAGGACAAACCAACAAACCAATAAACCAACAAATAAAAAAACACACTTTTGTATTTATTATATTAGTATGAATGGAATATAGATTCCTTTTAATAAATATTTGAGTTTTTGTTGGACATACCTGAATACAAGTGGCAGAAACCACGGATAATTTTCTCCTTATACAAGTTTCCTGATGCAGTCTCAATCCGCCTGAGCACTGCCAGTTTCTCATACAATTTGACTGCATCTTCTGCCGTTAGGGTGGCCGATGTGGCTGGGCCTTTATCCAATTTGTGGAGTTTGTATGGCTAAAAACAAGCAATATATTTTATTATTTATTAATCTAACTGGGTGCAATCAAAACTGCTTACAAGTGGTGACACAGCCTATGCTTTTTTTTTTTAATATCCACTACAAGTTAGCCCTTGACTGCAATCTCATCTGATGGTAATTGATGATGCAGTCTAAGATTACCTGCATGTACCAGATGACTACGTAACTGCGCGTCGTCGCAAATTATTTTCATTACATTATTGTAGAACAGTAATGGCTGGGCAAGCTCCACTGGTTCGTGCACTGCGCTTGCTCAATGATTTAGCGGAAAAGAATTGGGAACTAGACATTTTTCATACCCCGCCGCTCATACTTGTAAATAAAATAAAACCTTTGCTAGAAAGTAAGTGATAATGTGGTTTATTTTAGTTTTTAATGATTTTTTATTTTTAAGTTTTTATTTTTATTTTTATTATGTCTAATTTGTTAGTTTAGTTTGTTTTATATTGTGTCTAATTTAATTTTAGTTTTAAGGTATTTGTAGTCTGGGGAGACAAATTGGGCAACTGTAATGTCTCTAAATATGCGAGGAAGGGCGTAAGCGCCAGCACGCCAAGATCGGACGCGGACCGAGCTTCACCTCTATCTCACACAGACCAGGATGGCTGCTCATCACCTGTGATAACCAGGAGAGCAAGGACTGGCTTGAGAGAGAAATTGAGCGCTGCAAACCCTGGCCGGAAGCTCGGCTCTCGATTCTCCAGGGGGACGAGCTACCCAAACCGTGGACTGCATCGGTGGTAATACCCGCGCTGGAAGCGGGTAATGCCACCGATGCAATGTTCATGATCTCGTTCCAGAACGAGGAGCTGAGTGCTGAGCACTGGAGGGTCGTCAGCGAGACGAAGGTCGATTCGGGCACCCTAGCAGTGTACGGCATTGACGAAGAGTCCGCTGACATCCTCCGGGCCAATAACTATATAGCCAATCTTGGCTGTAGGAAGTTGGTATTCCGGCTCAGAGGTGAGCACACATCGTCCCAGTTGGGGGCTAGTGCGGCTGCGCCGGCGGGCCCCGGCGCTGTCACCCCTGGGCCGAGCAGTCTGGGAGGGAAACCGCTGGAACGCATGGCGGACCGGAAGGGATCCAACCCGTGCCCAAGTGGTCTAGGCGGCGGGAGGGCGGGGCCTGCATCTGCGAGCCCCAGCTCTGTAACCGCCAAGCCTGGACCCGGCGGCTCGGGAAGGAATCCGCCGGGACGCTTTGCGGACGGTGCGAGATCCAGCCCCGGACCAAACGGAAAGGGGGGTGGGAGCGCGGGACCTGCGGGTGCGGCTGTCGGCCCTAAAAAGGGTAATAAAAAGAAAAATAAAAAGATGAGGGGAAGGGAACCAAGGGAAACTCCAACCGAGCGAGGACATCCAGGGACTCAATCGGAGGGAGGTAGCACTCGGACCCAACCCTTCATCAAACGAGCCAAATAATGGCTACTTCGGGCACCCCGGCGAGGTTTCTGCAAGCCAACCTCCATCACGCGGCCGCAGCGTCCGCTGTCATGGAGCGTTGCCTTGTTGAGGGCAAAGCAGACCTCGCCTTAATACAGGAACCCTGGGTGTCAAACTCCAATATTCTGGGCCTGAACGCTGGGGGTAAGTTATTATCGCACACCAACGGAAGCAGGCCCAGAGCTTGCATTGTTTTCAACAAAAACATTAACTTTCTGCCTGTTCCAGAACTTTGTACTGATGACCTGGTAGCGGCCTATGTCGATCTCAAGGGGTGGGAGGGGAGGAGAATCATTGTCTGCTCGGCCTACCTACCCGGTGAGATCAAAAACCCCGCAGCTGAGCTGTTTCCGGCGGTGGAGTACGCTCGGAGACACAACGCGGAGCTACTCGTGGGCTGCGACGCAAACGCCCACCACGAAAACTGGGGAAGCAGCGACACCAATGAGAGGGGTGAGTATCTTTATGACTTCCTCCTCGCAAACTGCTTCCAGCTCCTGAACAAAGGGTGCACCCCAACCTTTGTTACAAGAGCCAGACAAGAAGTTCTAGACATCACTTTCGCAACTAATGACCTTGCTAGGAAGATAGTGGACTGGAAGGTCAGTGCGGAAGCCTCTTTGTCAGACCACAGGCACATCTGCTTTGGACTGGCAACAGCCTCCCAAATAGAAACAATCACTTTTAGGGATCCTAGGTGCACCTCCTGGGTGGACTATCATAGTAACCTGGAGACTAACTTGGGACTTGCCCCTAAAAGTATCAAAACGCCAGAATGTCTTGATGCTGCGGTGACGGCTGTCACCGAGGGGGTGATAAACGCCTTCGAGGACAGCTGTCCCCTAAAGGTCAGGACAACGAAGCGAAAGGCGCCGTGGTGGAGCTCAAAACTAAAGCGGCTCCGTGATAAAACACGGAAACTCTTCAACAGGGCCAAGAGAACCAAGGAATGGGAGATTTATAGGAAGGCCCTGACGGAATACAGCAAGGAAATCAGAAGGGCCAAAAGAGCATCGTGGAGGAAATTCTGCGAGGAAATTGATAGTCTACCTCAAGGCGCTAGACTCCATAAAATGCTCGCTAAGGCCAACTCTAACCCTCTGGGTCTTTTAAAAAAACCAGATGGATCGTTCACTTCTAACGAGAAGGAAACTCTTGAGTTATTGGCCAGTACACACTTCCCGGGGGCTGTTTCCCTTGAGGACAGTAACGCCTTGGTGGGCACTCCCAATAGACCTCGAGCAGAGGACTGGAAGAGAGCTGCCATTGTGTTCAGACCCGGAGCTGTGAGGTGGGCCATCAACTCCTTCAACGCTAACAAGTCCAGTGGGATGGATGGTATCACGCCTCTTCTCTTGCAGAAAGGTGTGGACCTACTAATCCCAATCCTAGTTAAGATCTTCAGGGCAAGTTACGCCTGGGGATATATACCAGACTCTTGGACTAAAGTCAAAGTCATATTCATACCGAAGGCGGGAAAGAAGGACTACGAATTGCCGAAGTCCTTTAGACCCATAAGCCTCTCCTCATTTCTTTTAAAAACAATGGAGAAGGTGCTTGACAGGTATCTAAGGGATGCGCTTCTCATTGAGAGGCCCATTCATCATACCCAGCATGCCTATTGCAAGGGGCGGTCCACGGAAACTGCCCTGCTCAACCTTGTTGACAGGATTGAAAAGGCTCTGGAGGACAAAGAAATCGCTCTTGCTGCTTTCTTGGACATTGAAGGCGCATTTGATAACACCCCCATCCGCACGCTGGTGGGCGGGCTGGCCAATAAACAGGCCGACACGACTACCATCAGGTGGGTGGAGGCAATGCTTTCAAACCGAATAGCCAAGCTTGAGCTAAATAACGTCTCTGCGGAGGTGCTCACGACGAGGGGATGCCCGCAGGGGGGCGTGTTGTCGCCTCTGCTGTGGACTCTTGCCGTTGACCAGCTTCTGCAGAAGATGGCTGTGCTCCGTATTGACACCCAGGGATATGCTGATGACCTGGTAGTAACGGTGCGAGGGAGCTGTCAAAGCATGCTCTCGCACCTTATTCAGAGAGCACTCCACATCATTAACAAATGGTGTAGAGATAACGAGCTAACTGTAAACGCGGAGAAAACAGTTATAGTTCCATTCACTAGGAGGCACAACCTCGACAAGCTCGTGTCGCCTAAGCTAAACAACAAGAGTATACCATTCTCAACAGAGGTTAAATATCTGGGAGTTACCTTAGACCAGAAACTAACCTGGAACGCACATGTTGATGGTGTACTCAAAAAAGCCAAAATGGCACTAGGAGTCTGTGGTCGTTTAGCAGGGGACAGATGGGGACTAAAACCAAAAGTCACCTTCTGGCTCTACACAGCGGTGGTGAGGCCAATGATTACCTATGCCTCAGCAGTCTGGTGTGGCAAAACGACACAGATCACTACCCAGAATAAGCTTAGCAGCCTTCAAAGAACCGCCTGCCTGCTTATTACTGGAGCTATGAACACATCGCCAGGAGCAGCCCTGGAAGCTCTTCTAAATTTACCTCCTCTCCACATATTTCTGAGGAAGGAGGCAAGAATGAGTTTGTACAGGACTACCTGCCAAAGGAAGGAAAACTGGATCTCCCAGGCACTGAGGGACTTTCATAACTCGTTGCTTGGGATCCCGATTTTGGGAATGCCATCCGATATGATGGCCCCAAAACATTACTTCCAAAGGCCCTATAAGGTAGAAATTCCGGATAGGGATGACTGGCTAAACAACAGAATCACTTGGCCATCGGGTAGCATCAAATGGTACACCGATGGTTCGAAGATGGGCAAGGACGTAGGTTGTGGAATTTATGGAGAGAAACCCCGGGCTAAGTTTTACCGTAACCTGGGCGTTTACTCATCCATATTCCAAGCGGAGGTTTACGCCATAATAATTTGCGCGGAAACTATCCTGCAGGAGAACTACGGCAACAAAACTATTTACATCCACTCGGATAGCCAGGCAGCGCTATCAGCCTTATCGTCAGAGGTAATTACCTCAAGACTGGTTGACTGCTGCAGGGACACACTAACCACCCTGGCCCGTAGCAACAAGGTGGTTCTTCGCTGGGTTCCAGGGCATATGGGTATAGCCGGCAATGAAAACGCCGATACCCTGGCTAAAACGGGCGCTAAGGTAAGACAGATCGGACCAGAACCGGTCTGCGGTATACCTAAAAGCCTGGTGCAGCTCACCCTGCTAACCTACTGCTTCTATGAAACACTCACTCGTTGGAGAAACTTACGTGGTCTAAACCAGTCAAAGGCGCTGGTCAGAACCTTCAACAAGAAGGCCGCCTCAGATGCGCTAGCGCTCAGCAGAAATAACCTACGCACTTTAGCACGAGCTTTAACAGGTCACTGCGGTCTTAACAGACACATGTTTAACCTCAAGCTCAGGGACACGGATATCTGCAGATTATGCGAGGAATCCTGTGAGACTCCGCTGCATATTATCTGCCAATGTCCCGCTCTAGTGCATAAACGAAGCATCCATCTGGGCAAACATATTATTAACCCAGAGGACGCTTCCCGTATTCCAGTCAAGAAAACGCTGCTGTTCCTGGCAGAAACAAGTATTGGCGAGGAAATTTAATCACGGAGGTCATATCACAATAGATCGGAGACGGTTGCAGTGATACAGGACATAAGGGACTGAAACCTCATCAAGAAGAAGAAGAAGAAGAATGTCTCCCCAGGCATGTTTCACAAATAAAGAATAAAGAATAAAGATGGTAGCGGGCTAACCTGTTAGGGGCATGGCAGTATTTAAACCTGTACCTTATTAGGTTTCTACACAGCATCATACCAGAACACTAAATCGCTTGGAGGTATGTCTTTGCTGTAGGACACTTGCCTATGTACACTCTTGATTTGAAGTTGACTCATCCTGGCTTTACACAGGTAGGCTTACCTTATGTATTACAGCCTCTACTTTTGGTTGGGTAAAATTAAGCTTTTACAGTTGTGTTACTCATTAAGATTTGACAAAGTTATGAAATAACAGTGAAAAAACCACTATTATATTGAATAAATATATCCTATACTATATTACGTAAACTCAGAGTATTAGTTATAATCTTAAACTGAGTGACTTTTTTTGACATTCTGTAAAACAGGGGGTCATAGGTAAAAGGAATAGAAGCCTATGGCATCATTGCATTTATAATATATTTATTCTTTTCCAATAAATACTACTCATTTAAAGTATTTTTTTCACATGCATACCTAAGCATGCCTTAGTGCTTACTCTAGGCCCAAGCCTTGTGCACTCTACTGGCTATAATTATGGCTAAATTGCTTTCAAATCCATCTAGTAGTTTCAGCATGATGCACAGACAGACAAGTTAAAGTTTTAAATCTATTTTTTGTGTCTCTATATCTATAATAACGCCTCATCCATTTAATTCAAAATATATATTTTAACGTAAAGGATTAGAGTATTTACAATCTTATCATAACTAAAGACATTATGTTTGATGTGTTTACAAACTATTTTTAAACTAAATCATGTTGGAACTCCTGAAAGCTTCTTGGGAAACCAAAAGAATTCTTGGGAATAATTTCATAACAATGTTGCACTGCAACTTGGTAAAGCAAAGCACTCCTCACACACAGACACAAACGCAATTGACACTTTGAAGGTTAAGTTACATAATTATGGAAAAGTAAACTTTCGCCGATAACTAGCCTGTGATATCAAACATATTTTACAATTTAAACAATTTCATGCAAATTTAAGTAAATATAACAAAAAATAATGGGTTTCTACCAGTAATAGAATAGATATACCTTAATTTCAAATGTAGCCTCCGATTTTGTACTATATTTCGCGTTCGACGTAACAGCCACTGGGGAAGCGACTTTCTAAAACAAATGCATACTTTAATATTACACCTCATGAAACGATTTATAAAACACGTTAGAGAACAATAAAGGTGGAAATAAAAGCGCACCGTGATCGAAGTTCCACTGAACAGTTTTGCGGCGGACGGGATAAGCTTACTCATCGTTTTGAAGAAATTTTCTATAAAACCCAGATTTGTTTAGTACATGGAATTTGTTATTAAATTTATAGAATATAGAGTCGTGTTTTAAAATTTATATTTTTTGGCCAACCCCGACATTCAGGTCTGAAATAGTAGGGGAAACGAAAGCAAAAGCCAAAACGTGCGTTGACAGGTAGTAGACAGTGTTACTTGTCTCTGGTAGACAGCTGATGACATTTGACAATGACCACAGACTATAGTCATTGTCATTTCAAAGGCACAAAAGGTCATGTAGATTATACACGACGCACGTACTGCGTGCAAGTATGCCGGGTATCCTGCGCGTGCTTTTCCCGAAACCACCCCGAAACACTACACAAAAACATCTACAAAACATCGTTCATCTTCCGACGTTCAACGTACGACTTTTGTGCGTTCGACGTATTCGGTGTATATCAACAATCTCACAATCTCTAATAATTTAAATCTAGTTCTGTCTCTTTCCGCAGGGAGTATTTTTAAAGGGTTAGCAATATTTTTAATGCTGTCATGTTAGTTTATTTAAAAGATTGTACACTACAGAATCAGCCCCAAGGTTTATGTTTCCGTTCCCGATTGCATCAATGAAATTTTTACGATAGTAAAATATATATAATAATTATAATAATTATAATAATAATATTATAAATGCGTAAGTGTGTCTGTCTGTCTGTCTGTCTGCTACGATTTCACGGCCCATCTATTCAACCGATTTTGATGAAATTTGGTACAGGGATAGATTGTATCCCGGGGAAGGACATAGGCTACTTTTTATCCGGGAAATTTGAGAGTTCCCGCGGGAAACAAAAAAGTTTATCTGTTCAACCGATGTTGATGAAATTCGGTACAGGGATAGGTGGTGTTCCGGGGAAGGACATAGGCTACATTTTATCCCGGAAAATTCAAGAGTTCCCGCGGGAATCAAAAACCTTAATCTACGCGGACGAAGTCGCGGGCATCATCTAGTATATAATAACTATATAATAAGAACATAAATATGGTTGCGGGAAGTGGGTGGATGAGGAAGGCGTAGGAGGACCGTGTTTAGTGGCGCGCTCTCGTAAAGGCATATGTGCAGCTGTGGATGCATCAGCCTGTGGCGTGGCATCAGCATACAGGCTAATGGATGAATATTTAAATTAAGGAAAATAAGTCTATGTTTCTCTTATATTAGGTATCTAATTTATTTGAATAGGTTCAAAGTCTAATTTAAATGATGATTCTGACCACCGAAGACCATAGATAATGCACTATATCACAGAGCACAGTCATTTTATCAAAGCATTTTATCTTTGAATAATTACTATAAATAAAATCAAAGGATTTTATTACATAACTAGTGGGCTCGGCAGACGTTGTCCTGCCTTATCTTCATTTTATTACACAACTAGAGGGCTCGGCAGACGTTGTCCTGCCTTATCTTCCCCGCAATTTTTCCATATTTTCTCACCGTTTAGACCTTCCCCCTGGACTACGATAAACATTTCGAAACCAAAACCAGCTAAATCGACCCAGTCCATAGAGGTAGTATAAGGTAAAGAGTACTATCGCACCCACAGAACATTATTACTCCTGGCGGAGATCGCACCGCACTCTTTGTGCGCGGCGTAGGCAAGTGTATATTTGACTGTGGTTTTGACTTGACAGCATTATAAAGTGTTGCCAGGAAGGAAAAAAAATAGTTCCGATTCAAGCACGTTTCACGGTGTTTCAGAGTGTGCTTTGGTTTCAAAAATTGAAGTTTCCTCAAATCTGCACTATATAAAAGATAAAACGGTAGTGATTCTCTTTGATCACTGCATCAAAATTCAAAATCAAATGTCAAATGGGAAATCAAATGATGACAAATCAATTTTATGAAATTCATGATAAAATCGTGGGTACCTAATTTATGACGAATGCTTTTTAAGTACATAGTAAGTGAACGTATAAAAATTGTGCCAGAAACTTAATTAATCATAATTTTTGAGGACATCGTTGTGTTAAAAGTGGTCACTAATCACTTATTCCTTACTATTGCATGCAACTTGCAAGTATTGTTTCGGAATTTATTGTAATACTAAATTTGTACCGTTTAGAACAATGGAATTTCCGCATATAGGAAGGAATTGTTCCTATAAATCATGTAATAAACTAGGTAAGTCTAGAAATATGTAAGTACTATTAGAGGTTATTTTAAACAAAGATAAAGAAAACTTTTCTAGAATATGATTACTTATTACTTTCTGATGAAAATTCTATCAGGATAGAATGACTAGTTAAATAGTGATGAATTTGCAACAATCAGCTAGCTTTTTCACTATTTTGACAGCTAAAACTAATACAATCACATCTTTCTTTAAAAAGAACATATGAGCAAAGTGTTTAAGTTTATCAAAAAAGACTAATATGCGTCAATGGACAATTTCTTAGTACATACGATAAATTATAAGTTTAGGTTAAAGCAAAACGTTAAATGAGTTCCTCGCTGGTACTCAAGAATAGGAAAAAAAGAAGAAAAAACATCTTTCTTTAACAGTCTAACAGTAATAAAAAAAATATTAGAAAGGATTGACTGATATCATATCTACAACTCTCATAAGCTATTCCACTTCAAATCAAAGCCTTAAAACCTTGTAAATCAAGGTACTTATGGTGTAAAATTGGTGCCAAATTGTCTTCAAGAAGACAAACAGAAATGAACACTTTAATATCCTATAAACATTCAATTGGATTTATGTTTACAGATTTCCTGCCTATGAAATGTGATGCATGCAGAGAAGTATTCTGGTAAGCTACAAGAAGCAATTTTTTTTTAAAGAACTTAATATTAAGTAGTACCACTGTCTAATGAGGTAAGTTTCTTTCCTACCAGTCGTTTGAGGGAGGCATCTAGATTCTAGACAGACAGGGTAATTAGTGGGTGACAGAGGAAACTGGCAGAATTCAAAATTCTTTTATTAATGTCAAATTTGTGTGTAGCTTTCTACCTCTCTCAACCATTGGTAAGAGTAACTAGGTGCTACAACTTTCATTGTAGGGTCTGTCATTTGTATGAGCTGTGGTAGTATGTTAGTATAACTGACTGATAGATAATGCACAGCCTAAGCTGGTAGACCTAGAGATTGGGAGTTTAGAGGACATATTCCTTGAGTACGAAAGAATGATTTTAAGCAATTCCAATGGGGCCTTAATTTATGTAGACAGCCGCCTTTAGCCATTTACCATTAAGTCATGAGCCAAGGTAGACTTTATGTTTAAAAATAAGTGTTTTAACCTTGTGTTCCTTACCGTTCGTCCAATTCATCCAATTGAGTTGAAACTTTGTAAAGTTGTTGGCACTTGCTGTTGAGTGAAATTTTCTGACATAGTACTATCACAGGATAAGTATATATCCTATCAGTGGTTCGAGACCCATACAAATTGCAGATATTTTACACCTACCTACACATTTGCATACACCTCCAAGCTGAATACTAATTTTGTGCTAGAATTAAAATATAAAAATACATATCAAGGAGTGTGTTAGTTTGTAAGTGTAACATACATATAATGTATACATATATGCTATACATATAATGTCGTAAGGCGTTCTGTCATATTGTGCTATGTATTTTACTGTGCACTGTGAGCTGTGACACTACGCCTTTGGGCGGTACTGTTGTGTTATGATAAATAAATGAAATAACAGTAGGTAAATTAGTTGATTTTATTTTAGTTTTATTATGAAATTAACGTTAAATCACACAAAGTTACTTATGCCACCAGTCTGATTCGTTATATTAGAACAAATTACAAAAATATTTTTATAAATCTTTTAAGTAATCAACATAATTATCAATATAACAAAATTATAATCAATCTTACACTTTATTATTAGGATTAAGTAATAAACGAACATTTGGTTAAATAAATCTAAACTTATTAACCTAAGCTTTCATGATAAATTTCAAAGCAGCCTGGGTACAGTGGCGGTTTATTTGGGCATCCTTTGCAACGGTAGCTTGTTTCTTTTCTAATATTTTGTTGGGAGCATTCTTTACATTTCAAAAAAGCAATTTTTTTTTATGTACTTACCTGCCTGAGCTAACGCTTGTTCTAGCCAATGACCACTGCCATTATTTTCAGTTGCAGAAACCTTCTCTGTTTGGGGATGAGGACGTCAAAATCGCCTGCTATCATTTATTCTGGTGTTGCTAAACATGTCTTTTCCTTTTAAATTTGTGACAAGTCCAATCATATCCTTGATCAGTACATCACAATATTTTATGTAGCTGTATGTTTTGGAATTTCCTTTCTTATATTTCTTGAAAAGATAGAATGTGTTGCACACAGCAATGTCTAAAAAGTGAAAAAACACCTTTTTGTACCATCTTATGGTTTTGCAAGGACACGAATAATAGGAGACCATCTGATCTGAATGGACATAAATCTGTTATATACTTCAACTTCAGCAGGTTTTAATCTCGTCCTGCCAAATCTGTTGCTTACTTCCACTATGGTTGGGTGTATTTTAGTGGTCATCATTAGGACTGTGCGCTTATCCGTCCACTTGGAAACATAAACTCTTATTCTTACATGCCCAAACATGCTCACCTGTTTTCAGGTTCTTCTTGACTGTATGTGCCTTACGATTTGTACGCAAAGTACCAGTACTATGAGTTTTTAAATCGAGTAATTTCTGTGTCAAATTGATGAAATTATAGAAGTTATCCATAAAGAGATGGTGACCACGAAGTAAATATGGACGCATCAACCATCAACCAAGTTTTTAAGTCTTAGATACATCTGAATTCTGTGTTTCTTCTTTACCCGAGTACATTTTTATATTGAGCACGTAACCGTCGTGTGTAGTAAGCTCGTAAAATTTAATAACATAGCGAGCTTTTATAGATTTGATATACTGTCGAAAGTGTAGGCGGCCCCGAAGGGACTCATCTAGAGACAATTCTTCACCAGCATTGTAAATAATTCGGAAATTTCGTGTTAACAAGTCAATAAATTTCACAATCTTGTTTTCACCTTTTTCACCCAATTCAGTTTTTTTTCTTTTATTTGGTTTACCAACAGCTATATCATTTAAAACATACATCAGAAAATTTACAATATATTAGGTACTAAGAAAAAATGATGTTATTTCTAATGCAATATTAGCATTCTCAAAATAATCACATAAAAATATTTTTAATGAAATATCAATCAAATGTCATGAAATTCTTATTATACTTATTCATCTGAGATTTTGTTGAGATTTTCGATAATTCTTAAAGTAGGATATGAAACAAATTATTATATATCTAAATGATCACATATTTTTAGATATTGTAATTGATCGTCGTTAAGCAAAAAACGACCAGCACCAAAAAACGAGTTTCGAGTTATGAGCAAATTTAGGTATTTTTATCACTGTTTCAAATGTATGACGAAAATTGTTAAAAAAACTAATGAAAGTGTAAGTATATTTTATTAGCTAATATGCATATTACTTTTTGGCGCCAAAATACCATATTTTAGTATGAAAAGATCGTATTTAATTACGGTCGTTTTTAGCAAAACTGCAGATATTATAAATGTCATTTTAGCAGAATGCGACCATCAGCGTGGTCGCTTTTAGCTAATTGAGATTTGGATGAAAAGAAAAAAAAACGCAAAGCCAAATCGATAGTTTTATTTTGCAAAATATAAATGAACACAGTTTAATGGTTTTCATTACCTATTGTAAACAAAAAAAATTGTTAAATATTAATATTAAAGTTAAAAATCAAAACACATTAAACATAATGAACTTATTCTCTATCCTGTTCAAAATCCAACTCTGTAACATTAAAGCCATCAACATCGTCGATGATATTATCAGGCCCAGAGTGAAGATTGAGGTAAAAGTCCTGACACTCCTTTGGTATTAGTGCAAGCAGTGAACTCAAATCTTTTAATTTTGGTAATGATATGGCTTTTCCATTAGGCCATAACGGAGAAAGTAAATCATAGAAGCATTCTTGTGATTTGTTTCTAGATTTAATATCGACAGTCATGCCTACATCTTCTGCAAAAGACTCCTTAACGTGAAACAAATATTTTTCAGCCTTGTTAAACTTTATTTCCCGGGCATTTAACCAACTTATCTGAAAAAAAATTAATGATACTTATTTTCATTTTTACATATTTTGATTAATAAAACTGAAATAAAGAATCGACGCTGCTGCCCGCTGGTTAAGATATGCTCTTGGATACTTATTTCAGCTTTATTTAAATTTAATCCTTCTTTCGTGCCCTTGCCCCAATTTATTTGACCCAGCACGTCTTTTTCTTCCATTTTATCCTAATACTTGTCATCTCATCATTCACTTTCTTTACATTCATATAATTACACACCTTACACAGTCTATTCATATTTTCTTCTGTCTTCCTTTACCTCTCCATCCATATATATATTACTACATATAAGTCAAATGTTTCCTTTCAACTTTTCTGCACTTTTGCCATTTTCAAAACTTCCTCGTATGTACCAGGTTTAAAAGTGGCTTAAACTTATTCCTTATTTTATCTATTCGCATCACTCCACGCTTCCATCTTAACATTCTCAACTTCGTTGCATCTTCCATCCGTTTTCTTCTCGTAATATCTTGTGGTTAGTATTAATAAGTCTCGTACGCAATTCCTAATTATATGTACTATCTAATTATATAATAATAAATATTACTTTAAACAAGTTTTTGAAGTAATTACAATAGGCATTTCAAAAATATGTATAAGTCCTGTTGAAAAATATTACTACCGTGATCCCAGACATGTGTAAAAATCGATGTAAAAAAATAATCCTTGTTGAATATTAAAAGTTTGTAATAATTCTGCTCTTAATTTAGAGTGATGAATATTATAGAATATTTACTTTCATTATTTGTAGATTTTTACATACATCTGGGACAGGAACAAAACTTACCTTTTCTTTATTAACACTGGTCTTTCTATTTATGACGTGTTTCTCTATCTTTTCTGTACCAACAAAATCTGTTTTCTCCATTCGTTTAACTATGAGCGGCTTCTTCTTTTTGGAACTCTTAATCACATTTATATAATCCTCAGGGGTGTATAGTCGCTGCTGAAGCCTAAGCCACCACCACCACCACTACAGCCCATTAACGTCCCACTGCTGGGCACAGGCCTCCACTCTCATGAGAGAGAGGTAATTAGAGCTTAGACCCACCACGCTGCTCCAAAGAAGCCTAAGCGCACATTCAATATTAGCAAAATGCCTATCGTTTGGCAAAAAGGAATGTCCGGAGTATAAAAATTTCATCGTGATTCGTTCTAGATTAGGTAACTCTTCAAATAAAGTTTTAAGCAACAATGTGATTTTTATATTTCGGTTTTGACCACCGCAAGAATCGGACCAGAAAATTAAATTCTTTACATCAGCTATATTTTCTTCTTTCACGTGTTTTCTGAGAACTGATCCAACTTCTTGTGCTCTTTTGCCAGCCTCTCCTTCTACCCAAATATAGTAATATCCGTGGTCTTTCTTTCCGCTGTAAACCCCTTCATTATATAGCCAAAGTTGTCTTCTGTAGAATACAACGTTTGTTGGAATCCTAGGAAGTGGTAAAGTTTTCTCCATATCATAAGTAATGCATTCTGTATCTGCATTTTCTCTCGCATACTTAAGATCAGCCTGGAGAAGTTGTTTGTCTTTGTGAGTAAAACACTTTAGTTCATTTATTTGTATTTATTACCACTTTACATCACAATTCTGAATTCACATTAGTTATTTATTACATTTGTACCGCAGCTAGTCACAAAGTGAACGGATATTCATTGAGACAAGATGGCTACCCCAGCCCATAGAACTAGTACCTGTATAATAATAGACCGACCATAGATGAGTATTGCCACATCTTACATCCCCCTTTTTTCCTTTTACAAATCTAAGCAACATAATCTTTAAAATAAGAAGGCTGTCTTAATGGTCTACCAAATCTTGATACTTTTACATTTTCACTGTTGACATTTACATTTTCATTATTGACATTTACACTATCTTTATTAACATTTTCATTACTACTATTGACATTTGGAGACGGTACATCATTAAGCCATTCATCATTACAATCATTATTATTGTTTTCTACATTAAACTTTTTATGTGGTGAAGCTTGAATATGTGATACTTATTTCTTAATACTACCTCTCCATTACTTAACAAAATTCTATAACCTCTATTTCTCTCTTCTTTAATTATTTTACCTTCTATTTTCTCTTTAAAATTTTTATCGTGAACATATACATTTTGCCCCTTGTAAAAACTATTTATTTTCCCTTTATTCTTCTTATCATGGTAATATTTATAGCTATTTCTCTTTTTCTCTACACTTTGCTTTACTTTATTATAATTTATCTTACTAAATTTACTTTTAATTGGTAAAAATGATGCTACTTGCCTACCTATCATAAGTTCATTAGGCGACATTAATTCACAATCAATAGGTGTATTCCTGTATTCCAACAGAGCTAAATATATATCCTTTTGTTCACTTATACATTTTTTCAACATTCTTTTAACTGTTTGAATATGCCTTTCTACCATCCCATTTGATCTCGCATAATAAGGTGTAGAATGACAATGCTTAAAATTCCACAATTTACAGAAATCTCTAAATAATTGGCTTCTATATTGAGCTCCATCATCTGTATACACAATTTCAGGAATTCCCCATGTACTGAACACTGTTTTTAACGCTATAATATGACTTTCAGCTGATTGATCTTTAAGCTCTACTATCTCAATATATTTAGTCAAATAATCAACAACTAACAAATAAGTTTTGTTGTTTAAAAAGAACATGTCAGCACCTACGACTGCCCATGGTTTATTAGACAATTTGCTTAACACCAGAGGTTCATATGAATAATTCTTTCTATATTTAAGACACATGTCACAATTTTGTATTAAATCTTCCAATTCTTTATTCATAAAAGGCCAAAATAACAAACCTCTTATTCTGTTTTTACATTTCTCAATTCCTTGATGATTATAATGAATTTTATTTAACATTTCTTTGCGCAATGCTTTAGGTACTACAACTGCTGTATTTTTAAAAATTAAACCATCAGTTACAAATAACTCATCTTTTAAAGAATGATAATATCTTAAATTATAAGGAATTTCTTTGACAGAAGGCCATGAATTTTTCAAATAGTTAATTAATTGATTTAAATCACTATCTTTAGCTGTTTCTTCTTTAAATAATTGTAATTTTTCTTTGCTAATATTAAGATTTTCTTTAACCATACACACATGCGACTCTACAGTTTCATCTAACTCTTTGTTACATATAGTATCATTTACATAAGCCCTAGATAAAGCATCAGCTACTAAAAGTTCTTTACCTGGCCTATATTTGATCTCTAAATCATAACCTTGCAATCTCAATCTCAATCGCTGTAATCTTAAGGGTGTTTCATTCATAGATTTTTTAACAATATGTTCTAAAGGTTTATGATCAGTCTCAACTAATACATGTTTACCGTAAATATATTGGTGAAACTTTTCACAAGCATAGACAATAGCTAATAATTCTTTTTCTATTTTGGCCCAAGATTTTTGGCATTCTGTAAGTGCTTTAGAAGCGTATGCAATTGGTGAATTATCCTGTAATAACACTGCACCTAAGCCTGTACTGCTACTATCTACCGATAAAGTTATAGATTTATTAATATCAAAATATCTAAGAACCGGTTTTGATGACAATAATTCTTTTAATTTATTAAAATCTTTCCTCTGTTTTTCACCCCAAATAAAAGCTGAATCTTTTTTTAATAGTTCCCTAAGAGAATATGTCACATCTGATAGGTTAGGTATAAACTTTGACACATAAGTAACTATACCTAATATTGTTTGCAATTGTTTTTTACTGTTTGGTTCACCCATATCTATTATTGCTCTTATTTTCTCTGGATCTGGTTTTATACCATCCCCACTTAAGATATGCCCTACATATTTTACTTCTGTGACCCCAAACTGACATTTTTCTTTATTAAATTTAACTCCTGCCTCTTTTGCACATTTTAAAACTTTCTCTAATCTTTGGTTGTGCTCCTCTAATGTCTCATCCCATACTATCAACTCATCAATGTACTGCTCAACACCTGATATATTTTTAAACAAGTCTGAAAAACATTTACTAAAAACTTCTGGAGCTGAATTTAAACCAAAAGGTAATCTTTTGTAACAATACCTACCAAATTCCCCTGCATTAAATGTTGTATATAACTGACTATTCTCAGACAGTTTTATCATATAAAATCCTTTGGACGCATCTAACACACTAAAATATTTAGCATTGGGCATTTTTGCCACTAATTCCTCAAATGTACTCATTTTATATCTCTCTCGTTTAGGTTTTGTGGATCTAGACAAATTCTAATTTTATTTTGAGGTTTTTTAGTTACTACCATTGAATTTACCCATTCCGTCGGTTCCTTAACCCTCCTAATAACACCTGCCTTTTCCATCCTATCAAGTTCCTGCTTGACTTTACCTTGAAGTTGAAAAGGAATTTTCCTAGGCCTCTCAGCTACTGGTATCGCATTTTCTGTTAATTTAATGTTATACTCATAGTTTTTTACCATTCCTAAACCTGAAAACAAATCACTATACTTCTTTACCTTGAAGTTGAAAAGGAATTTTCCTAGGCCTCTCAGCTACTGGTATCGCATTTTCTGTTAATTTAATGTTATACTCATAGTTTTTTACCATTCCTAAACCTGAAAACAAATCACTATACTTTTCTATTAAAATTTGAGAACCACTGACATTTAGTCTTTGAGAACCATTGACCTCAATTTTATTTATATTATTAATTATTCCTAACTTAAGAGCTGTTTTGTAACTTATTATACCATCTCTACAACAATCAACAATGTACAAAATTGTTTTAAATCTCTTTTCACCTAAAGTTATATACTCATTACAGGCTCCGATGACTTTTATCTGTAAGCCATCAAAATTAGTAAGTTTCACATTGTGATCCCTATACATATTTAAATTTAACTTTCTACACAACTCTAAGCTTAATATATCTACATGCGACCCTGTATCTATCTTAAAACTTATATATTTATCTTTAATTTTAAGTTTAATTTGCCAGTCTCTATTTATTTTACCAACGGAGTTCACTGTACCTATTTTAAACGAGTCCTCGCTCTCATCACTATTTAGTTCCACTAATCCGCACTTATTATAGCACTGAGCCGCAAAATGATTATATTTATGGCACTTAATACACTTTTTATTAAAGGCCGGACACCTCCCATACGGGTGCTTCCTACCGCACTTTCCGCACACATTCTGTTTAGATGCATTACTCGTGCTAGGCTCACTAGGTTTTTGCTGTTTCTTTGGACTCCTCCAATTGGTCTGTGAACCACCCTGGTCCCTAGGTTTTGGTTCAAACTTGCTACTCGACCACTTGTTTATCTTTGCAATCACATCAGTGTCATCTTTTTTCAAATTCTCAATTTGCTTTTTGGCTGTTTCCGCAACCCTACATGAAGATAAGCATTTTTCTAATGTCAAATCTGTGATCTTTAATAGATTTTCCTTCAATTTTGTATCTTGTATGCCTATTATGATTTGATCTCTAATTAAACCATCTTTGAGATTTTCAAAATTACACTCTTAACTTCTTTAAATCTGTTATGAACTCGTCGTACGTTTCTCCATCTTTTTGTTTTCTAGAGAAGAACACGTGTCTGTTATATAACTCATTGCTCGGCGGACTGCAATGTAATTCTATTTGCTGTAATAATTTCTCGAAAGTTAGGCTATCTTTGCCTTCCAATGTGTTGTATATGTTTAATCCGTCATCCCCGATAGTATGCCACAATAGTGCTTTTTTTTGTTCCGGACTAAGTTTTTTATCCGCCCCACTCGCCATAAAATATAATTCGAACTTTTGTTTCCAATCCTTATATGCTTGTTTAATATTGCTCGCTGCCGCTATTTTGAGCGGTGGAGGTGGCTTTAGTAAATCCATTTTATTAAAATAAATGCAATTTTACCTTTAATGGCGGACGGTTGGCGGTCGGCGTCTCTCCGTAATTTCGAAATTTTCTTCCCTATAGTTATTTACAATTTTTCTTTGTCCTCAGCGCCAAGTCTTTGTGAGTAAAACACTTTAGTTCATTTATTTGTATTTATTACCACTTTACATCACAATTCTGAATTCACATTAGTTATTTATTACATTTGTACCGCAGCTAGTCACAAAGTGAACGGATATTCATTGAGACAAGATGGCTACCCCAGCCCATAGAACTAGTACCTGTATAATAATAGACCGACCATAGATGAGTATTGCCACATCTTACATTGTTGTGCTTCTTCAGCTATTGTTAAATGTTCAGCGTGTATTTTTTTAGTTCTTCCTTTTTAGATATTCTAACTTGGTTATTATCCTTGTATTCTTCCTTGTCAATGATTTTTGTCATATCTGGTGGCAAGAATCGTGCATTAGTTTGGCTGCGGCAGTAGTGTGATTCATAAGTTGGAATACGTCTAATGAATTCAATAACTTCTTTTCGCTTGAAGTGTGCGGGGTAAGGGGGGAGTATAGTATTGAAAACACGTCCTCCCGATTCAACGTTTATTGCGTCTCTAACTTAAGTTCTAACAACATTATAAAGGTCTATACTACACTACATCTAAAGGCTACACTACACTACACCACCGGTTTACGAGAAAAAAAAAAATTAATTTTTTATTTTAATTTTTTTTTTTTTTTTTAACTATAACCATATAATTAAACTTAAAAGTACAATTTTTTATTACCAATTACTAAACAATTTTGATACTTATGTCTATGTTTGCTATATTTTGAAAGGTTTGGTGCGATTTTTATGTACTATTTCTACTTTATTATTTTTGATAATTTTAACATTAGGTGCCTGATCCTCTAAAACTACATATGGTCCATTAAACAAATTTTCCAATTTGCTCGCAGTTTCATTTTTCAATAATATTGAATCACCTTTTTTATAATAGACTTTGTTTACATTTTTATCATATATTGATTTTCTTAACTCTTTACATTGTAACAAATTATTTCGTGCATCTTTGTGTGCTGTTTGCAAACGATATCTTAATTCTAAGCTATAGTCATCTGGATTATATAAGGGTTCTACACTACTCTTAACTCTAGTTGGAACGTTACATGGTTTTCCAAATACTAATTCATACGGTGCGTATTTAGTGGCTGTGTGTACAGTATTGTTGTAAGCAAAGCACCAGAAGGGTAACCAATGGCTCCATGTATCAGGAAACTTATCACACTGTATTCTTAAAAATGAACCTAAATTTTTGTGAGCATTTTCAAGCGATCCGATTGACTCATGATGATATGCTGTGGAATTTAATTTTTCGATTTCTAATAGTTTACAGACTTCTTTCATTGTGGATGACATGAATTCCATACCCTTATCTGTAGCAATTATGCTTGGAATTCCGAATCTTAATATAAAATTATTAACAAGTGCTTTAGCTACTGTAACTGTTTCTTTATTAGGAAGAGGATAAGCCTCAACAAATTTACTTAATTCGCATTGTAACGTTAATATAAAATTGTTATTATCTATATCCTTATCTAAAGGGCCCACTAAGTCTAAAAATATTTTTTCGAAAGCATGTGAAGCAGTGGTTGTAATAACCATTGGTTCCTTAGTTTTTCGTGAATGTTTTGATTTTTGGCATTTTTCACATTTATTTACAAAGTCTTTGACGTCTTTTTCCATTTCTGGCCAGTAATATTTCCTTCTTATATTATTAATCATTCTGCGTATGCCAGCATGACCACTGGTAGGCAGTAAATGATAGTCATTATTTATAAATGTTTTGTCGTCTTTATTATCTATTCTTTCAACACCTCTCAATACACAAATGCGAGGTCCGGACCACGCTTCCTTTGCTTGAATCTCGTTTATTAAATCTTTTATAAATAACGCGTTATTATCTCTTTTTATAATGCATATTTCATCGACATTAATGCTTTTACTAAATTCACTTAATTTCTTGACAAATACGTCTCGCGTGAATTGTCCCTTGAAATCAAGATCAACATATAATATTTTATTATTTTGGGAAAATAAGAAACACTCGGATTCTACATCTATTCCCTTTTCTTTTTTTATTTTATTTAGTTGTTTTCTTTCTTTTAAAATCATTTCTACTGCACCACTCGGTATCCGCAATAATTCCACGATTCTCGGTTGATCAGGCCGATTATCAGTGTCATTACTGAGGATTGGAGAGCTTGTTTTAATTTGTAACTCCGTTAATTTTCTTTTCTGTGCTCTAGTCATAACAGTAAGTATTTTCTCATTAATACATTTTAGTTCATCAGAGGTAATTTCAATTCTAGATAAAGCATCAGCTACTGCATTTTCTTTTCCTTTGATGTAAATTATTTTAAAATCATATTCTTCTAATATTAACCTGAATTTTAGTAATCTGCTAGATGGATCTTTCATTCCAAATAAATACAATAACGGTTTATGGTCCGTCATAATTGTAAACTTTCTACCAAACAGATATGGCCTAAAATATTTTATTCCCCACACGACCGCAAGTAGCTCTTTTTGAATGGTTGGGTAATTTCTTTCAGCCTTGTTTAAAGGTCGACTTGCATAAGCTACTGGTCTCATGTCTTTATTACAAAGTACAGCTCCTAAAGCAATGCCAGAAGCATCGGTTTGTAAACAAAATTCGTTCTCATCTGAAAAATCTGGGTATTGTAAAATTGGGGTTGTTGCTAATGCCTTTTTCAGAAAATTAAATACATTTTGACATTGATCAGACCAGATAAAAGGAACATCTTTACGACATAATTTATTTAATGGGACAGTTATTTCAGCGAAATTTTTAATAAATTTTCTGTAATAGTTACAAAATGCAACAAAACGTTTGACTTCATCTGTGTTCTTAGGTGTAGGATAATTTTCAATTACTTTAATTTTATTTTTATCTGGCATAATACCTTCAGCTGACACTGTATGACCTAAATATAATAATTCCTTTTTTAAGAAATTACATTTATTTGGGTTTAATTTTAAATTAACAGTTCTTAGTCGCTCAAAAACAGATATTAGATTTTTATTGTGGTCTTCAAAGTTTCGACCAAAAATTACAAGGTCATCTAAATATATGAAGCACTTTTCGTATGTCAGACCTGACATAGCAATAGTCATAACTCTAGAAAATGAACTTGGGCTGGTCTTAAGGCCCATAGGCATTCGTTTCATTTGATATTGTCCGGTATTAGTAGTGAAAGCAGTAGGCTTTCTTGACTCAACATCTAAGGTGACCTGATAATATGACTGACTTAGATCCAAATGAGTAAAATAGACTGCACCAGAGAGAGATTCTAAAATTTCAGTAATATTTGGTAAAGGGAATTTGTCATCTTGTATAACTTCATTTAATTTTCGGTAGTCTATTACTAGCCTCCATTTTTTATTAACATCGTCTGATTTTTTAGGTACTAGTAAGATTGGGCTAGACCACTCACTTTGGGTTTCTTCAATGATATCATCCTGTAACATTTTCTTAATTTGTTTATTTATTTCAGGTATTTGGCTTTTTGGTAACCTGTATGGTTTCGTATAAACGGGACTAGAATTCGGTTTTAAATAAATTTTATGTTCATATAGTTTAGTTGTTGATAGTTTGTCACCCGGTAGGTAAAATATATCACTATACTTAGAACAAATAGCTTCTATCGCGTTACGCTCCGTAGGATGTAAGTGTTCTAATTTTAATAATGATAACAAAGATTTTGCTCGCTCTGTACTTGACTTATTTTTATCAAAGTAGCATATTTGATAGTCATTCAGTAAATGTAACTCTGGTTGAAAAGTAGGTATAATGATCGATTCATCGCTGGTGTTTAATATTCTGACTGGAATAATGTTATCTAAAGGTTTTACAATAATCGAAGCTAAAAATAAATCATTTTGTAATTGTTGTGGTAAAATCACACAGTCATTTTTTACGTGACTTTTATTTTTTAATCGTATGTAATGAATGGATTCACTTCTCGCGGGGATATTTAAGTAATCATAACAAATTCTAGGTGACGTATACATTGGCATCGTATAAACTAACCCATTATGTAGAGTCAATGTATCATTTTCTAAATCAATATTTGAATTGAAATTTGACAAAAAATCTAACCCAAGAATTCCGTCTGACTTGCATGGTAATTCATTAAATAAATAAAATTTATGTTCGTAAGTATTACCATTCTCAGTCCTTAATGTAATGAAAACATAACCCTCCGAATAAATTTTACCACCTATGCCGTTAATAACGATATTGTCTTCATGCAGTGGGATGTTATCTGGTAAAACCTTCTTAATGATAGCAGATATAGATGCACCAGTGTCTATTAACCATGAACACTTGGCGTTGTTAACATTAAAATAAACATACCTAACATTTTGATTACAAGTTAAAATATCATAACTTTTAGGTCCGAAAAAACTGGTTCTCGTTCACTTTTGTATCATTTTCAACGTGAGAATTATTGTCACTCGACTGAGCTGAAAACACGTTACGTTGGTTGTTTCTAGGTCTACCATGGAAACCACGGTATTGCCCACGGCCATTACCACGATAATTATTTCTCGAAAAATTAGAGGATCCATGTCGAGGGTTGTTATACACCTGACGTTGTTGATGATTATTATAATTCACTTTCGCATTATAATTGCCACGATAATTTGAACGTTGATTTTGATAGTTTCTCCGGCCTCTGTTAAAATTATTATAAATTCTATTGTTAGACCTACCTCTTGCGTGGAAAATAGTGTTGGAAATCGACGGCGACGCCAACTCTTCATCCTCTGCGTCTCGCACTGCATCTTTTAATTCAGAGTATTTGCGCGCTGAAATTATATTAGACAATCGCCTATTGCTTAGTCCATCCGAGAATCTTTTAATTGCCATTTTTTCATTTATAGGTCTCAAAATTGCGCTTGCTTCTCCTTTACCATCTGCCTGTGCGATAGTGAGATCTATAAATAATTCTGATAATTTATTACCATAACCACTAATGGACATGTTGTTTTGACACAAATTATTTAATTGAGAAAGTATAGCATTGGGTGATTTTTTTGTAAGTAAATAGGCTTTTATATCTTCTACGAGACTAGTTACGTCTTCGTATTTGCTTTTTAATTTTAACTTAGCTGTTTTTGATAGTCTGGTTTTCAAAACAAAAGAAATAAGTGACTGCTTTTGTTCACTATTTTTAATGCAATCGTTATATAATTCTATGGATGCTATCATTTTTTCTGTAGTTTGTTCAGAACCATCCATTTCAGGAATCAACGATGTTGCAGTTTTTAAATTAAAACTCTCCATGCTTAAAAACTGATCTTTGACCGTTTCACTAGAAGAACTATATGTCAAAATTTTATCATAAGTCGATTCAATTTTTTCATTTAAAGCTTCGTAAATATATTCTGCTAATACTAAAGAACTTTTTTGTAAAGAACAAATACTAATAATATTTTTATACTCCGAATATAATTCTTTAGCTTTTAAAATACTTTGATGTACTTTACCTTTATATTGTTGTCTTCTGCCTGGACCTAATTTCCTTAAATTACTTTGAATATCTAATAACTCACTTAAAATTATTTCTAGATCCTTTTCCATTAAAATTAAAACTTATTTCATATTTAAATCTTACACTCAATACTATTCCTCGCACACAAACTTCTAAATTATATTATAAGTAAACAGTAAAATATGTTATATTTATTTACCCATTAAAAGGATAAGACTTATTCCAAACACATATATTACTGTGACAATAATCTAGATACGCCCTTATAATACGACGCAAAATTTCTTTTACCAACAATTTTTCCGTCACTTTTTGAAGATAAATTGATTTATTTTTTGCACTATAGTTCTAGGTAAGTCAGGTCTACACTGGATTCACGAAATAGTACTGGAACAGTTCATCGGTTATTCACGAAATAGTACTGGAACATTATCGGCTATACTAATCAGCTGGAACTATGCCGGGGATCCATCTCGTTCCTGGCAATCCTGGCTCCCAGTCTGACGGCTCGACCATCTCATCTTCATTCTTCGTAATGCATTATTGTTCATCTCTTTTTGAACCATACCAGCGTGGCACTTCTTATAATTTTTGTAGGCTATGACCAGTATGGCTAGTGCGCATACTCCAATAATCGTGGAAACCAGTATATTATTTGTGTAGAAATGAGTAGTGAGATCTGTGCTGGTCAACTGGTCCATACCATGCTGGTTTACGACCATCTCCTTTTGTTCACACTCACACTTGCTGCACTTGGTTCCCATTATGTAGGTTTCAGTCTACAAAGTACACGAGATGACTTGGACACAGTTGTTACTATTGAGTTCCACTTATTATTCCAAGTATAAAACAGTCTAATTCATCGCACCAAGGCACACAGGAATCCGCCGATCTTGCATGATTCGCCCGTCATCCGACACCCAGCGACAGCCAGGCGCCGCGCTGCGCTAAGGCAGGGTCGCCATGAAGTGTGCGGGGTAAGGGGGGAGTATAGTATTGAAAACACGTCCTCCCGATTCAACGTTTATTGCGTCTCTAACTTAAGTTCTAACAACATTATAAAGGTCTATACTACACTACATCTAAAGGCTACACTACACTACACGCTTATCATCGGCAGTTTTATTCTTACCCCCTTGTTTTAAACCTCTTTGAAATTTTAATGGTCCATCAGAGTTAAATTTTTTGAGTGCCGTATTAACTCTACAAGAAGATATTTGATAAGTTTTAAAAAAATGCATTTTGCAGACCTTAATATCGCCTTGTAAACGATAACATCTTGTAAATTTTTTTTGTTTCGATTTCAGTACAGTGTTATCATTGGACATTGTGGAAGTTAAACTTCTGTTACTTTTATTTTGCGTAGGTTCTTGTGTGATTTTTGCAGCGATGTAAGCATTTTGTGCATCATAGCTTGAGCCCAAAAACGATTAAATTCTGAACACCGGATGTCACTGGATATTTTTCATTAAATTTATTGCTACACAGACATGGGATGTTATTGAACACTCGTGGACCTTATTCATTGTCTTTGTAGTCAAAATAAATTTTATTACTATTTCGTTTTATCTTATTCAATGCCCTAGTCAAATTTGAATGTTTACGCTTTCTTCCTTTTCTTGGACGTCCGGTTGTATTTGTTTCTATTTGTGACTCACGTGTTTGATTTATCTGATTACCTTGAGAGTAATGTGCCTCAGTTACCTCATTTACTGTTGGTTTGTGCAATAATCCAGTTACTTCATCAAGATATATTTTTGGAGATAAAGCAATATTAGGTGAAGCTGTTTCACTATCAGACGAGTGTGAGGACATATTTGGTTCGTGCACCAATTCAGTAACTTCATCTAAACATTTTTTAAGAGTAAATCATCACTAAGTGGAGTTCTTTCATCACCAGACGAGTCAAAGGACAGAATTATCATTTGTATTTGGCTATAATTTGGGTAGCTATCAGATGCAGGACTGAAATCTCTTTCTCCCTGCTGGCTTGAAACAGAACCCACTAAAAGAAGCATATCCCCAGGAGAACTACTAACGGCATCCAATTGTATATTTCCACTTTCTAACGAAGATGGAAATGAAGAAATATGACTTGGTACATCGTCTGTCGGTTGATCTACATAGTCAGTTAAAACGGAATTTGGTAAGCTCCAGCTTGTTTCGGTGGTAATTGAATTCTGAAATGACGGCTCTTTCGTCAAACATGAAACAGTATATTGTTTTATACTGTCGTCTTCTGGTTTTGCCAATTCATGCATCAGCTGTTCCATCATAACAGGGTTACTCTCTGGTATTTCACGACACGGACTTGAAGCAGGAGATGTTGCGCAGTTATTATTATTAACATGTTTAATTTCTGTTTTCTTTTTGTATTGGTCACACTGTTTTCACGGTTATTAACCTCAGTTGTTTGGTCCTTGCTTAAAATCATATCAACCAACAATCGACCACGACTATCCATATTGCGCTAAAAACATTAATTTTCTAAGATATGAAACATATATAAAGAAATGGGATTTTCTTAATTGATTACATTTAACATTTAAAGATTGAGCAATAAAAAGAAAAAAAAACTGTGCTGTGAATAAATTCAACTGTCTTATGTTAACTAAAAACACAACTAACGATCGCATTAAACGTTATGACTTTTTATGTCTACTAAGGATGGTCGTGTTCTGCGAAATCAAAATCTAAGTAAAAAGTTTCATTTTACTATGATAAAAATAGACCACCACTGACTTGTGGTCTCGTTCTGCATTAATAACCATTTCTTATTTTGCAAAAACCGACCATTGCAATGGTCGCTTTCTGTAAATTAAGAGATCATACTTTCTTGCGGTTTATATTTTTGCAGTAGCCAGCCAACGCCGATGGTCTCTTTCTGTTGAATTATTTTTTGCATATTTTTAATTTTTGTTAGACCAGAGGCTAGACTTGGTCGGTTTTAGCATCAAAAATGAGCTATTTTGGTAATTGATCTCATTTGACAAATTTTAATTTCGAGTTTGGTCACACTGGGACTTTGCTACTCTCTACATAAGGTGAAGTATAATAAACCTAACACCGTGGGCATTATAACTCATTTTCGCAAAAAAAGCCGGTGGTCGTTTTCTGCTTAAGACTATACATTTGAGCTGCAAGGGTAAACCCTTATATTTAGCTTTTTTGCCCCCTGATATTTTATTATTCACTGCATTAACTCAAAACTTATTCATACCAAATTGTAGGGAATTCTCTGACCTACCATTATGACTGACAACATTTTGAAATTAATTAATAGATTGTTCCTTATTACGAAAATACCAAAAGGCGATTATTCAATCTTGATTTTAGTGTAAAGTTTGACGTTAGCGAACGTCCAAATTTACTCGTAGTGGTCACACAAAGAGATACTTTTATTGAGTATAATGTCCTGAACTACCATAGTTAAAGATAAAAATTATTAATTTGCTATTCTTTGTGTTATAAAATTCAAAACAAGGAAGATTTAATTTGACGAAATTAAGGACACATATAACCGTCATTTTAGGAGGTTATTTGGCTTAATTTGTAAAAATAAATTAGTACTCCTAAAAGTAAGACATATTTTCAATTATATAAAGCAAAAAAATATATATAATTAACAATAATTTACATCTAAAAATAAGTTTGTAACACACTACAAAACTGCGTGATCAAGCGCTAGTAAAACTAGTCGTAGCTGAGGCTTCCCAGAGGGTGGACGTAACGCCTTTTGTCTCCGCAACTCAAAATGATATACGTAGCATATACCTGAGATTGTAGTGTGATTGCCACTTCTCGACAGTAGGCATTTTTAATACTGGCTGCTTTTTCTTATTGATGGATGTTTTTTTTTTAATAGTTTAAGTTTTATTTACTTTATACTTAACCTATATGATATTTATGGTAATATTACTTAAATAAGAATGTGAATATTCCATTCAGACAAGGTCGTGTGTATCAGACAGTTATTTACTTTACTAAACTTGCATTTTAGGCTTGTGGTTAGATTAACTATTATTTAAAGGCTGACCAACAATGTCTACCTAGACTGGCAACTCCATCCCTTATAAATATTAATCCGACTGTCACTTATTGAAATGATAATCACTCTTTTATTGTCTTTCATGGCATATTAGCGCGATATCTTGTGTTCGGTTGTGAAATTGTCTTTCCTTATGACTATCGGTGTGATTAGCATTATGATAGATATAATTTATGACCATAAAAATACAGTCTTCACGGTAGCAAAAGCAGGTAGCTATGGGTAGTTATTATTATTAGCCGCTCTTACGGACCTTTTTGATGAATATGTTTTGTTTTATGTTTCATGACTTGGGGAATGCCTATTCCTTAGCAATTATGTATGCACATGTGATTTTGTTTGTTGGTTCTCTCTTTATTGCAAAACTACATATTTTGAACACTGAGATATTATATGACCATAGTATGACGTCATAGCAAATCCAAACTGAGATATTTCACTGAAACTCAAAATACTTCCTTAGTGCACACCTAGACTACTCAAGGAATAAAATATTTAGGTTCAACGGTTTTGTCGGTCAATCGGTCAATCACGTCCTTGTTTTGTATGAATAAAAAAAAATTTTTTTATGGTCTCATTTCGCGCTTTATTGGCATTGCGTGTTTTATTTTACTGTCAGGCAAAGTTACTTATTCCAAACAATGCACTCATGATTACTAACTGTATTTATATATTTTTTACCTTTTGCAAGTGGATTTCGTTTACAGAGCGTCATTAGATGGTTGTGTTTTATGTTTTATCGAACCGGACTTTTCTTTTTGTTATTGTACCCGTGATCGCAATTGTTATTATACTAAACAAAACCCTACATTACCCTGCAATTTGCAAGTGCCTTCTCAAATTCCAAATCAGTTTTATTGCCTGGTTTGGAATTTGAGAAGACATTGTCTGATGTGAATTATTAATTCTAATAATTTTATGTTGTAAATAATATTATGTAAAAGTCAATATAACTTATTTATGTAGCACATTTGATAAAGCTTATCGACCTTTTCCTACTTCCTCAGTTCACACCTAAACTACTCAATGAATCAAATATTTAGGTTCATCGATTTTGGCTGTGCGTGGTCGGTCAATCACGAAAAAGTTGAATTCGATTTTCATGGTATGCCAGGTCTTACTTTTACTGTCAGGTAAAATTATTTATTTCTAACAAATAACAATACACTCATTAGCACGGCAAAAAATTATTTGAAGAATTGGTAGCAAAGCTGTTTTTTATTACTACAACGCGCGCAGTAAATTTCTATTGTTTTTTGATAAACTGAGTACACTAGCGCAACACCTGCAGGATTATATAGTTTTATTACCTTTTGCAAGTGGTTATCGTTTACAGAGTGCCACTTGACGAATGTGTTTTATATTTTTTAAACTGGACCTTGCTTTTATTATTGTACTAGATGATTTCCGCGACTTCGTCCGCGTGGACCAAGATTTTTCGATTCCCGCGGGAACTCTTAAATTTTCCGGGATAAAAAGTACCCTATGTCCTTCGCCGGGATATAACCTATCCCAGTACCAAATTTCATCAAAATCGGTTGAACAGATGGGCCGTGAAAGAGTAGCAGACAGACAGACAGACAGACACACTTTCGCATTTATAATATTAGTATGGATCACTATTGACCAGTGATCGCTATTGTTATCATGATAAACAAAAGCCAACGTTAGTGAAACACCTGCATCTGCACGTTATCTCTTTTGTTTTGTCTTTAGGATTCATTGAGTGCGAATGAAAATGAGTTATTTTTTTCAGAAATGGATTCTAAAACTCCGATTTTCAAACTAATGACAATATCTACGACCTTGTCAAATTGTGAAATTAAAAATTCGATTTATCGTAATCACATTGCCGTCAGAGTAAATGGACCCATAGGCTCTTGATTTAAAGTCCCTAATTCCAACCGATTTTAATTTCAAAACGTTTCCATTTGGTGCGGTAGCTGTGAATGCATACATGAAATTGATATCTAAATCAATACTGTTAAGATTTATTTTACATTTTTTTTTCATAAAAATAATAAATAATATGATTGATAGGTAACGATCAATCGAATTTGCAATGTGAAAACTAAGACCAGTAGGGCTAGCATGCGTACAACGAGTAAAATTATGTCTACTCGTTATCTCTTTTTGTCTACCGAAGCTAACATGGTTAGATACTTGTCTCGTTACGTCAAAAGTAGAGACAAAAGTAAGATTTCTTATCTGTGGTATTATTCTCTAAGAATCTTTACATGGCGACTATTTTTTTCTTGTAATATACCGCATTTTGTGCATGTTGGGATAAACGAAAAATTAGCCACTAAACAGGATAGTATAATAACTTACACTAGTGTATTTATTTTTATACTTACCTACGAATTGTAATATCTAGTTTCAAAAAAAAAGAGCAACTGCCGAGATTCTTGCCGGCTCTTCTCTGCAGAATCTGCTTTCCGAACCGGCGATAGAGCCAAAACATGACGTAACATAAGAGACACCTGTATTTCCTACAATATGTTTAAAATAAATTGAATTGAATCACCGGCAACGACAACATTTGTCTCTCTCCTCGCGAGATAATCTCGTTGTGCACATGCTAAGCCTGCAAGCGTAATGATATGCATATAAATGAATTATCTATGTAGTATATATAGTATGGACTATATAAATTCTAATAATTTTTGTTTGTGAATAATGTTACGTACAAATCGAAATAATACTAATATTTATTTACTTTTATTTCATTTCTTTTTGTACAAAATGAGTCTTATAAATAACTAATAGACAATAAGTAAACAAAGATGTAAGGATGAAGGTACCTACTTAAAAACATCTATACTTACAATGATGCAACCTTCTCTTTATATGAATGCACTTTATATTAAAAAAGTTTACATGAAACGTATGTAAAGTGAATTAAAAACAATTTTTTTTAAATATTGAAAAATAATTGCCTGTTTGAAAATGGGATTAGGATCAAAACGGTTCGTCAAACTACTTTGCACCCGACGCCTTCTGTTCACTCTCTATAACAAAGGACTATCCGAGACAAAGGATTTACCCGAGATAAATACCTAAACTTGCTCAGCGGCTCAAGTTATGAACGCTCTTAACGACACTCAATTATTATTTCAATTATTTTTTACGTTTTATAACTCTAACCACAATTAGCTAACCGCAATTTCTCTAAATCTAAATCTTCTTTAAAAAAGGAAAAATGATTTGGAATTATAAATTATCTATCATCATAATATAAATATATATCTTTGATACAGTAACCATTCAGACTTCTATAAAAAGAAACATAATTTAAACTATCTATCTTATATATTAAAGTAGGTACAAAATGTTTGGACAGGACAACAGGATCAAAACTTTACTTATCAACTTCATTGACTGATTGGGAAGTAGATGAATGTGGATTTTTAGCTACAGGGTCAACATTTTCCTTATCAACCTCATCATCTGATTGAGAAGTAGATGACTGTGCCGTTTGGTTAGAAGTTCCGACCCCATAATTATTTTGACAAGTTTTTTTGCATCTTTAATAGAATCATTTTTCCTCGGTCTTCGTTTAGCGGCAGAACAGCGCAACTTTTGGGATGAATTTCTTGCCACAGAATGACGCAATACATTTTTGAAAAAATTGTCGCAGTCACTCTTTGTAAAATCTTTGTCGGTATCATGTATGATATCAAAAAACAAATTTCTTGTGTTACTTAAAACAGGATTTGGGGCTGTCCTTGCGGGATCCCCCAGCCAGGAAAATTCAATCATCAGTTTTCTAGTAAACATAACGTCCACCAAAACATAGGAATTATTAATTGCTCTACCTTTTCCCTTACTACATACTATTGAAAGTTTCTTTATAAATTCTTGTTTTTAATCAGAGTTTTCTAAACTGCTTTCAAACTCTTGTAGCATTTTAATATCACTGATAGCTTGAAAGTTGGTGCATGTAGCTTTAGTAATTTCTTTATAAGTAATTTTCTTCATAAACTCCTCTACCAAGGTTGTAACAGAAGCAAGTTTGAGCATGATTGATTGTTGATTTTTTGTAAGTTCATAAGCTATTGTAGTCAAATCGACGATTTTCTGTGAAAGAACTTCGTTATGTGTGTGTGACTGTGACTGTATACAAAGGTCTCTTGCAGTAGTATCAGTAACAAAATATAAATTTTGTAAATTCACATCTTCGGCTGGAGTTTCTTAAACATGGAGAGCAGATGTAGATTCTTCTACATCGATGGCAGCTGGAGTTTCTTGTACAATGTAGGGAGATGACACTAGTTCAGGTGCATTAAAAGCAGCTTGATTTTGTGTAGGGGCAACGGGCATATTATTGTCATTAAGAAAATTACTTCCTTCTTGATGCTACAAGAGAATAAAGATTTTTTTAAGTCAAGATCTCTAATTTTAAACTTAAAATATCGAAATCTAAAATATAGTTGATCGTGTGTGTTTTTCCCAATTATGGCTTTATTTATGAGAAACCTCAACAATATTAATTGCTTAAGTGGCAGCACCGTTGAAATTCATCCCGTAGGATGCCCTTAAGTTAGAAAAATATCTACTCACCGTAATTGAGCTTCTAACCAAATCATTAAAGTCAAAGTTTAGTTTATTTTTTGATGTTACTGGTGCTACACCGCACAACTCCTCTTCTTCTATCTCAGTATCAGTAACATCAGACATGATATTCACTTCTCTTTCTGCACTATCATAGCTTGGCAATTTATTTCGTTTTGATTTACATTGCATTGGTAACCAGGATTTATCTGGCTTAGAATTGGGATCCAACTTCAGTTTATCATAATTTTTTCGAGGCCATTTCAGGATTCCATTTTCTTCCCAGTTTTTAGGAACTATAGAAAGCACCCTTTTTCCCCTATCTATTGTTTCAATAATTTTGTAAGACATTTCTGAAAAAATAAAAACAATCAATCACAACAAAATGAATCATTTATACCCTAAATGACTCATCATACGAGGGGCGATCAAAAAGTAATGATAATGAGTATAATAAAACAACGATTCTCATTTAAATTTAATTTATTTTTCTACGTAGTCTCCTAAAAAGTCGATACATTTAGTCAAACGTTTCTCTAAACCTAAAATACCTTTTAAAAAAAAATCTTTATCAGAGCTCTCCCAAAATGCCTCTACAGCAGCCATCACCTCGCTATCATCGTCAAATTTCTTGCCCCTGAGGTGTTCCTTGAGCCGAGGAAACAAATGAAAGTCGCTGGGGGCTAAATCTGGAGAATAGGGCGGGTGTTCGACCAGTTCGAAGCCCACTTCTCGAATGGCAGCCATCGCAACTTCGGCTTTGTGTGCAGGAGCGTTGTCCTGATGAAACAGGACTTTCGCTCGGAGTATGCCGCGTCTTTTTTCCTTTATGGCTTCTCGCAGTCGTCTTATTTGATGAGCGTAGTAGGAGCCCGTTATAGTAGCTCCCTTTTCCAGGTAATCAACCATTATGATTCCCTCAGCATCCCAGAAAACGGACGCCATAACCTTGCCCGCCGAGCTTGAAACTCTGAACTTCTTCGGCGTCGGTGAGGATGGCCTTTTCCAAGTCATCGATTGTTGTTTGGTCTCAGGATCAAAATGATGAATCCATGTTTCGTCCATGGTCACAAATCGAGACAAAAAATTTTCTTTGTCAGCCTGGAACTTTGCAAGATTGGCTCTTGAAATGTCAACTCGCTTTTGCTTTTGTTCGTCCGTTAACATTCGCGGTACCCAACGAGCGGAGACCTTTTTCATATTCATTTTGCTGGTCAAAATGCGGCTTTGAATGCTGCCATATGAGATCCCTGTGACCTCAGCTAAATGTCTGATGGTTACTCTTCGGTCTGCTAATACGATTTCGACTTTTTTCACGTTTTCCTCAGTGACGGACGAGGTTGGGCGTCCCTCGCGATGTTCATCTTCTGTGGACGTTCTACCCAGCTTAAACTCTTTGCACCACCGTGCCACCGTAGAATATGGAGGAGCAGGGTCCCCTAATGTCTCCACCAAATCAGCGTGTATCTCTTTGGTAGACATTTTTTTCAAACAGAGGTACTTGATGACGCATCTCACTTCGTGTTTCTCCATTTTCGTGTTGTCGCTCCGACTGCTCGTCGCCCTAGTGCTTGTTTGCCCTATCTTCCACAAAGCGAATTTTACAGAGGCAACATTTTTACGTTTGCCGATGGGATAATACAACATCGTTGCTTTAATACAGTTTTTTCTGCAAGTATTGTACGCCTGGACTTGTAATAAGCAACAATAACCAAAATAACTGTACTTTAAACATCAGAAAAACTGGTTTAAAAATGGAGATAGGTCAAAGACGCACAACGAAAATTACGTTAAAGGAGATAAACCACAATGTTAACGGAGCTTGGCTAAATGGTCTGCAAAACCATTGCGTGCTTGTTTGCCCTAACGCCCAGTTGACGGATACAGGGTGTGAAATTTAAATCCGTACTTGATTCCATGAGTAAGTACCTATTTAGGAACTAGTGTAACTTATAACAGTACATATTGAGTTTCTACTTAATTTGCGTATTGACATATATAGTTAAATATTTATTTCTACTATTAATCTCGCTTGCGTGGTCTGAAGTCATATTTTTGTAGTCTATCCTACTTCCTACTATCCTACTTAGTTTGATATTATAAATGCGAAAGTTTATAATTATGGATGAATGGATGTATGAATGGAAGGATGGATGTATGGACGGCACCAGAGGAGCTGCCCATGCGTTGCCGGCTCTTGAGACACTTATTCATCCGCCCCTTAAATAAACCCATATTGAAATTCAGTGGAAATACCGCTGGTGGAAGTTCATTCCACAACTTGCATGTTAACGGATTGCAGATAACGGACAGTGGAAGAATACCAGCCATCCAGATGGTGATGATGAAAATTTCTGCGACGCATGGTACGGTCAGAGAACAGGGAAGGTTAGGTATCAGTTAGAACAATTCTTCAGAACACTGCCCATTGTAGAGACGATAGAAAACACATGGGGAACTGACGTCCCTACGATGGGCCAGAGATTCCAACTTGCTGGTAAGTATGGAATATACCCTAAACGTACTAGTAGCGTGCCAAAAAATAGCTAAACATGGCACAATACTGCATATTAATTTCAATTTCGAGCTCTTGGTGATTTCTAGTAACAACAATTGAATGAAACTACAAAGTATTATTATAATAATGTTCTTTATTTATTTAAAAAAAAAAAAATTGAATTAAAGGATTAATTATTCCCTGCTATCTTCGTAAATGAACTGTTTACTTTCATACTCTTAGAAAAATATAATATCTAATCGTTGATTAGATATTATATTTTTGTAAGAGTATAAAGTACAAAAATTAACAAACAAAGGAACAATTAGATTCAATTTAGTAATCTTATTGTTCCTATGTTTGTTAATTTTTTTATAAAACAAGTCACCAACAGCTAACTTTCGACTACTTTTTACTTTTATTTTTACGTTTTAACTTAAACCTATTTTGACAATATCTTGTGAGTACGATTAATTTTTTACATTTAAACAAGCCGCCATCCTTATCATAGCATTTTCAAATCAAATCAAAATTTTCATTTCTTTTATTTACCTTTTCAGGTCTTTCTTTGTTATTGCCTTCTTGTTTTCCTTATTTTTAGTTGGCATTGGCTTTTTTAGGGCTTTCTTTTTTTTTGTTTCTACATTTTCTTTATTCTCAACTGGTATTTGCTTTCTCAGGACCCTCTGTATTATAGTCTCCATGAATTTTTTATCTTCAGCAAGCATATATTTATATGTGCTACGTATGTCTTGAATTTTCTTTTGAGACATTGTGTTATTAGGCTGTTTTACACAAACATCGCTCAGGATGTGTATTTTTTTAAAGTTTATGTCTATTGATGTGGTAGGCCCTTGAAAACTGGTTTTATATTCCAATATATTCCACTTTAGTTTATTGTAAGTTATGGACTTTACTTTTGAAAAAGGTAATTGGCTAAATCCATACTTGTTAGCTTCTTCGCGGTAGCAGTAGAAGTCATCGTCAACCATCTGGAGAAATTTAAATTTTAACACCTTCGATTTGATTTTCAAAAATGCTCTCATCAATGATAACGGGCTGTATATTTCTTGATGCCGAAGGTTTCTCTCAATAAGACTGTGTACCGCATCGACTTCTTGTACATTTCCATGCCCAGGTTCAGAATATTTTTGAGTTATTTGAGTTATTTGTTTAGAATCTACAGACTGCAAAAATTTTATAAGTGCGACGCTCATATGTGAATTTCTGTTCTGGGACACGCATGAATCGGACCATAGGATGAGCTTAGTTACATTTTCAGGTAATTCATGAACTATTGTTTTCAGAATTTTAATCAACGCACTTGCGAGGTCGTCACCGCTCCTTCCATTTTTTGTTTCGTCCCAAATTGCATTTGTTGCAGATTTGTTAACATTGCAGTGAGCTGTCAAATTATAAACGGTTAACTTGCTTGTGTAAAAAAAGCAAGACACGTTGGCTTTTGGTAGAGAAAAAATATTTTCTAAATCAAATGTGATGACTGCTGTTGTATCATTTAATTGCCTGTCTTTTTCTCTTTCGATGTTCCCTTCTTGTTTCCGTTTTAAGTGTTCTTCATATTTAAGAGTCTGTTCAGCATTAGGAGTTTTCTGAGCTCTAAACTCCCAACAAGCGTCGCAAGCATCCTTTTTTGGGCGATGAAAGGCTAAATTAAATCTCTCGTTAAAAATTTTTCGGTAAATGTTTTCCTTAACCGGTTCTCTAGTTGACTCCACATAAAGGGAATACATTTTTGTGATAGACAGACTTTGGTCAAGATACTGACGTTTTGTGTTTGCCCTACAAAAATGTGATTCTTGCGTGGGAAATGATTTTATATGCTGCACTACCTCGTCTATTTTGTTTTCGGGTGTCTGTTTTTTTATATATTTTCCTTTAGCGGGCGTTGGAACAATTTTTAAAGGATGCTTTTGAAGTTTGTTGTAAAAATAATAAATCCTTTTTGGCGCGATATCTAGGGTACCACAAAAAAACTTTTGACAGATCCTCTCCTTCTGCTCATTTTAAAAAAAAAAATATTGAAACGAGTATTTTCTTCTGCTTTCTTCGGCCGATGTTCTTGTCCTATCTTTAGGTACTCTTAATGTAAATTCTTTGTAAAACTTATTCTTTTGCGCGTCGTTCAACGAGTAAAATGCAGTTTTAATATCTTCTCGCTCTTGACATGTAAATCTTGTTAAGCACTTGTAGGCGCAATTTACTACACATCCAGTCTGAACTTTTTTGGCTCGACATTGTTTTCCTTTTATATTACAATATTCTTCACCAGCTTCTCTCTTCTTTTTAAGAATATTTCTTTGCCAGTTTTCTGGATTTCTTTTTCTTTTTCGTGTGATTTCCTTTTCTTGATTTCTTCTTTTAATTTTGTCCTCATCGGAAGTGACGCACTCTTTACTCTCAATAATTACTATTGAGTTGTCTAGTTCTAGATTGCTACAGTAAGTGTTACTGTCACGGCAGACAACATAACTTTCAATAGTCGTTACAGCATAGTTCTCTTCTATATTATCATTCACAGCGTTTTCTTTAACATTGGTCTCAGTAAACAGCTTCTTCTTCACTCTCTCAACCCTGAATGAAAATTTTTTTATTAATTATATTGTTGTAAGTTTAGAATATTTAGGTATTTTATTTAGTTTTGTACTTAACAAACTGTCTCGACAGAATGTTGTCCTGCCCAATCCGAATACAGTACCTACCAAGTTCATTTCTTAATCTAAATTCTCAACCATCCAGGGACCCATAAAATACACACATAAAATATCATCAAAATCGGTCCAGCGGTATAGAAAGAATTCATACTCCAACGAACGAAAAAAAAAATCATCGTGATCAGATAATCCATAACCGAGATATCATAAAAAAGCTATTCCATACAAAAAGTATGAGAAAATTAATTTATTTTGAATTTTGCGGAGACGAATCCAACAAATGAGATATCATTAAAATCAGTCCAGCCGTTCTGGAGATAAGCCGGGACAAACAGACAGACAATTTTTTTTTTAATTGTCTTGTGTTTAAGTATCATTTGTATTTTCTTAAGCATTTAGTAAAAAGCTGTTATTTTGACATAGTCAAAGATTTTGACTTTACAAACATACTCTTCAATTTTATTTATTTGTTTAAATAGATGTTCATCTCAATCCTAGTACCTATATAGTAAAGTGCTCGTTTGCATGTCGTATAAGCCAGAGGCGAGCTATCGTGTTAGTTTTTCAAACTAACATGATAGCTCGAAGGCCTTCGACATAGCTTTATGACTAAATCAATTGATATAACCGGGCATATTGATGAAAATGCCACTTGCGATCACCCATCCAAATGGTGGCCGCGTTGAATATTGCTTAACCTCGTTTAGGATTTTTTAATAGAAAAACATACTAAGTACGTACCCCATAGAACTAACGATAAATTTTAGATACGTTCGGTTTTGCGTTTTTGAATCAGCCTGTATAACCTAACATTCAAAAACAAACTCAACAAGTAAAATCAACTTACCCGTCAAATTGACCAGAGCTGCGAGTGTCTTGACTTTTGTACGAGGTCCAGAACATTATTGTTGAGGTCACAAATCACAATTTCAACTGGTTAGTCTTTTATTCACAAACATATCATAAAAAATGTGCGCAGCTTTCGTGACCGTTGCATCGAGAGTGATTATAAACAACAAAATGGCGGATAATATAGGAGTGACGTAATGCTCGAGCGTGCCTGTGATTGGTTTATTTGAGGAGATACGGCAAACAAGCACGCGCTACTAGCCGAATATTTTTAAAATGTAGATAAGCCTTTCAAGCACTAAATTTTTATTAATAACACTGGAGATCGGTTTTGAAAAACAGCTATAACAGACGTATTTATACATTGGTATGTGTATTTCTTAGTTTGGAATGCGTAGAATTTGATTCTAAAGCTAACTGCATTTAAAGGTCATTTTCGCCAGGTCGATAGGGCAAACAAGCATTAGGACGACGTGCTGGTATTCAAATGAATGTAGCTCCTGCAAATGACGTCCTATTTATAAAATTTTTTAGCTGGGAAGTCGTGAGGGACTGAGGAAGTGAAAAACATTTTTTTTGATTTTTATCTTCTTTAAAAATACCTGTTTATCATTACTTTTTGATCGCCCCTAGTATTGTTTTAGACACTTTAAGAAAACAAATTCGAATCGATCGGACATAAGGAAGTTAATTAGATCCCCTCATCAACTATTAAAGAGCTGATGATCTTCAAACGGCTGATCAGGTCATGGTTACCTTACCATATACTTTCGATATCATTGAAGTAACACGGTACCAAATTTCGAATCGATCGGACATAAGGAAGTTAGTCAGATCCCTCATCAACTAGAAAAGAGCTGATGATGGTCCTAATTTGATGTTCGAGTCTATAGTTAGTCTATCGGAGTAAAATGGTCTAGAAATTCTAATTTGAAATGTGACCAATTATTTATAAACGCCCTGCGTCAACGGTACCATTTTAAGGCAATGTCGGATAACAGCACAGGCAAAGCTAAGAAACGCTGATCGTCGGTGAAACCTTTAACTGGTTTAAGTTCTTCGAGTCCTCCTCCTCCTCTTTCGGACAAGATTTACCATTAAAAGTTAAATTAAGTTTCGAGAAATCAAAGCACTTATAGCAATGGTGTTTAACAATGGATGGAGAATTCACTGGTTTTGTTGTTGACGTTCTAGATACAGGTGAATCATAATCCAAAGTGATCATCGGATCTGCAGTCACAACTCACATCAGGGTTAGGACAATCAGTCACAATAACTACTTGTCTTCCATTATGTTAAATCACTTACTTTCACTTGGTATACAAATTTAGACACAAGTGTAGGGTCAGGATGGCAACAATGGATCACTTTTTGTTTAAGATATCGTAGCAAGAAATTTATTAGATTTACAACTTTGAATTTTATTTCCAGCACACTATGTGTGTCAAGTACTTTAATTATTCATAATTACTTTTGGAAATAAAGGCTTAGTAATGTTGTGACACTAGTTTAAAAAAAAAAATTATAATGATCCATTGTGTACTGGGGGCAGGGTTCATTGGATCACCGCTGTCGACCCCGGTGAACTATGTCAATCACCGGAGTACACAATGGATAATTATTTTTATACGCATTAAATGAAAGTACTTAATTAAAATAATGTAGTTTTTATTAATCCAAACAAATTAATGTAGAATATTGAGAACATAACTATCATTATAATTAATTACAACAATCGGTAATCAGTTTTAACAACTAAAAAACAATTGTTATTTAATTGTTTTTTAGTACCTAGTTAAATAATCTATCAATAAAGAAATCAGTATTCTGCATCACTAGGCTATACCTAATTGGGATCTAAATTTTAAGACTTCAAATGAAATCAAACTAAATAAAGACAACTTGGTTAACAACGAAACCTAAACAAGAAATAAGGAACAGCTTCTTGACTCTCTGGGTCATAACTAATAACTTAACATAAAAGATCGTCTTGACGACTAGGCAAAAACAACTTAATTGGAAAGTTTAATAACATAGTTTTCTTATGAGTTACACACATTTAAATACTAGGCAAGAACAAAAACTTAATGCGCAGACATCTATGTGATGCAATATTAATTGACATAAATCTAGCTTCTATTATTTTGCAATAGAGATCACAGTACTATAAGGCATGAAAAATCAACTCAATTAATGTTAAAAAGAGACAAATCTAATGGGAAACTATAAAAAGACTGCTGTCTTGAGGTACTGCCACTACAAATGGGTTTTGGTAAAATAAAAAATTTGACGTCATAGTCTTTAACGAAAGGAATGTCTGGTACATTTCATCATCATCAGGCATCCGAAATTTGTTGCGTCGGTATTGTCTTAAAAAGCTTATTCAGTACTCGAGATCCTTATTTATAGTTTGCAAATTGCAATATCTTCCCCACATAGTATAATATTTTCTTTTTAGTTGCGAATTCGACTAGAACATATTCACCCTCTTGTGCTTGGTGCGGCAAAGGTAGTTGCAGATATTTTTCTGTTAGTATAGAGACTTTGTTTTCTTTTTCGCCAGTCCAATCACAATCTTGGTCGTCATCAGAAACCTGAAGGTGAATTTCAACATCCTCGGCTTCTGAATCACTCTAAATTACTTTTTTAGATACTTTCTTCGGTTTTGATTATTTTTTCTAAGTTGCAGTTTTTTCCCGAATATGCCAACATCCAGAGGCTGTAATTTTCCTGAGGTATGGGGATGCAGGGTCAGCACATGCACCCCTGAAGCTTTGGCCAAATCTAACGGTTCAATAGAAAGATGCGATTCGTGATTATCTAAAATGAGTATGCTCTGATTCTCTGGTGATGAATTTGTATGCTTTATAAAATGTTTAATAACTTCTGGAAATAAATCTGAATTCATCCAGCCTGTCGGAGATGCTAAGGCAAGTGTTCCTGTGGGAGTATTTTTACTACACATAAATAAATAAATAAATGACGCCAACCCGCATTGGAGCAGCGTGGTGGGTCTAAGCTCTAATTCACGCTCTCCTATGAGAATGGAGGCCTGTGCCCAGCAGTGGGACGTTAATAGGCTGTAGTGAATTTATTTTTACACAAAATCTTTAAAAATTTTCACTGGGAAAGCCATTTGTGGGTTAACCATTATCTCAAAGATTTTTTTCAAAATCAATGGGGATTAGGAGTAAAAAAATATTTTTGGTTTACTTAGGTTAGGTTAGGTTAGTACTTGATAAAACGGTAAAAATGACAAGTTTGTATCCATGAAATCACAGAAATGTATCCAATGGTATGTATGTAGGACCAAAATAATGATCTCCAATGAAATGTTAGGGTCATTAAAAATGTGATTGTGATAAAAAAAAGCTTCTTTAGTATGGGTAAGTGGGTAGGTAGAAGGTACTAGGTATGTTGGTTAGGAATTATGTTAAAACGAAATAAAAACTTTTCAACGTTTTATTCATCCTCAAAGTCATAAACAATTAAAATCTCATCTAAGAAAGGTGCAGGTGGTGTAATAGAATCTTGGTACGTTGCATAATATGGGCACAGCAACCTACTGTTCGCCTGCTTACGATACAATTACAATAATATTGTTTAATAGATCCTTGCCTCTGAGCGAGTTATCAACTAAAATATAAATAAAATATATTTTACCACTAGTGTCTTGATTGAATGCGACCTCGTACTACGAGTATGTACGAAGTGTTTGAAGTTGACAACTCTCTGAGTAGGTCGCTGTTTACCTCCCTGCACACTTCTATTTAGAATAGGCCATTTGCCCTTATGTGCTCTCCATAGTACGACCGTTCCTGTTTAATTTGATATGTCCCTAATGGTATTAATATAAGCTCAGAAAAGCTGAGCTGAGGAAAATCCGTTAATTCATTATTTTGGGCATCGATGCGAGTGAAATTAGCTCTTCGCCTATTTAAATTATTTTGCTGCACGACATCTGCAAAAGTATTGTCTATGTACATTTTTTCATTAATAATGCTTAGGATTTCCCTAGCATCACTACGATCACTTATAGGTGGGTGAAATCTATTTATTAGAGTAAGTAGCTGTTATTTCAAAATCTTTCATTAAATGTTTACTCGCTGTGTTAAAATAATTCTGTCGAAAGAGTTTAAAATCTCTTTTAAAGCGACCGTTAACTACTTCCACCACCCACCGACAAATGGTCACAGCTCTGGATTTGTTCGCATCTAAAGTAGTCAGCTGTGATTCACCCTGCTGTAACGTACCAGGCACGAAAGTTCTAAAACCACATTAATTTAATAAGGGCATCTCTGAACCCCCTATCCAGAACAAATGCATCACCTGGTTGAAAATAATCTTTTAATTCAGAATCTTCTTTTTGCATTTCTCATCTTAATATATCTGCATCTGAATTTGTTGCTGGATACGGACCCAGTACATCAATAATATAGCCATCTGGGCAAACAATTAAAAAAGGTTTTACTAAATTACTATATTTATGTAGACTGTAGGTTTTTTTGATATAAATAATTAGAACGTTTTTGTACATACCAATATCAAATATGACCTCCGAACCCTTTTCTCCCTCATAATAACCAAAAAGACCCTTTGGAATAATTATTGTTTTATTAATTATTTCCTGCCTATTTATGTGGTTAAAACCCAAGTGGTGTGGCACAAAAAACTCTGCCAAGATACCACGTGCCTTTCCCATTAATGATTAAAGTGAGCTCCGTGGAATTTGAAACATAGTTGCTATTCTTTCATTTATACTTGATGAAATTGAGGACAGTATACTCCTAGTGCAGTACGTCCCCTTGGGATGTTACGAAAATGTGAAAATTCTATGAAAAGGCTATTGAACTAATCTTTATTTATTCCTATCCAAAAATGTACTAATTCATCATTCAAATCATTTATATTATTAAAATCTATAAAGATATATTGTGTTGGATTTTTTAGTGCTAACATATCTTGAACATGCAATGCAGTGAAAGCATTAATTAAATAATTGTCCAGAGCTCCACTGAGAAACTGCCTTGAATCATTTGCCTTATGATAATCACATAGACGATTGTTCTGTGGAATATAATAATTATATGTTTGAAGCATCATCTTTCTAGTTGACAGGGGCACCCTATTTCGTTCTTGCCCTTGACATCCTTGAATTAAACATCTGGACTCTGTTTCAACAGCTCTGATATAGTCCGGCAAAACAATTTTGTCAACATAATTACTTGTGTTTGGGACAACACTGCCAGTGCTTTCTGAGCGAGATTCTTCTTGTGATATTTCTGAAGATCCTTCTGCAATTGATGTACCAGATGTTGAAGGTCCTGAGATAAAATGCCGACTGACCCTGTCACCTCTTACCCAACAAGAATGGCAAATGCGGCTAGTCAGTTCCACCTGTAGAAAGTAAGATATATTAGGTCTATATATTAGTACTTAGTATTTAGTTATGAATACACTACTAATACTATGGTAGCTTTGGATTCACAATATTACACAAGTCACAATAGCTGACAAGTGGCTACATTAAAACTTAACACTCTAATACTGAAACATTATAAGAGAGCTCCGGCTAAGTACCTTTTAGTAATAAGTGACCCATTGACTAACAATCTTTTATATATATATAATCATCTATTTATCTATACATATACAGGGTTACAGGAAAAGTCGACCTAGATTCGTTAAGGGCGTGTAGTACACATCATTTCTGAATGATTTCATTATGGAACCCCCCTTAACCGTTTTCGAGATATTCGAGTTTTAATTTTTTTTATGAAAATGCCCAATTTTTCGGCTATTGAATTGAATATTTTGATTTTTTTTGACTCATGTTTTTTTTTTTGGTTTTTTACATGAAGAATGAGATGCTTAATGACCTCAATGACTAAAATTGCACGTAAGTTAACTAAATAGGTCATTGTAGACGATCGAAACTTAAGAAAATAAGTACAAATTATAAAAAAATATTTTTCTTTTCTGGATATCTCAAAAAATTATTATGGCACTTGCTCTGCAGATGTGCTTAAAACATCTACATTTTATCAGCTATCTAACGAGGTATAACACTCTAGGGTATTTATTAACCTCAAAGGTGAAACTTAGTTTCTAAAGCTACATGGCAGTCAGAATAAATAGCGCTTATTTAATCTAATTAATTTGACTTAAGTTCAGCATCATCATTTCAGCCTACTGGCTTCCACTACTGAACATAGGCCTCCCTCGGCTAGGTACAACCTTCATGCATCCATCGATGTCCCGCTATCCTGACCTAGGAGATCATTCAGTTTTTATAGCATTTTTTTTTGTTCAGATCGTCGATCGTACAAATAATGACCGTACGCCAACTATTAGTTGAGCGTAAGTGACTAGTTACTGGCTTTTGTTTGGAAAATAACGTAATCGGTGCGTTGTTAACGCTAGTTCGCATACAAAGTCACTCACTCTCAACTCATAGTTGGCGTACAGATCGTCGGTGATTGTAGTAAGCAAAATAAAGCAAAATAAAAATGAAACAATAAATCAGTTCAAGATAACATTTATTCACCTAATGTTTTTGAATAAATTTTTATAGTTCATGTTCTACGTGTCCACCTCTATTTCGCACACATTTTCTCATTCTTTCACGTAGTCCACTTTTCACTACAGCAGTGGTTAATGTTCTTCTTATGTCGTTAGCAGCATTAATTATCCTTTCTTTGAGAACTTCCACTGACGATATGGGGTTGGGCTCACTGTAAACGAGGCTCTTCATGTGCCCCCATACATAAAAATCCATGGGGGTCAGGTCGGGACATCTGGCTGGCCAGGGTAAAGGCCCACCTCGTCCAATCCATTTGTTAGGATAGTTAGTGTCCAACCATTCCCTAACGCTTCTTCTGAAATGAGCAGGGCAGCCATCATGTTGAAACCACATGCCCCGTAGTAATTGTAATGGGAGATCATCTAGTAGGTCACCTAAGTGAGTGAGACTGAGCAGCACTATATGGAGTTTGGGCTAGTAACAAATATTTTTGTGTCTCGATAAAAGTTTGCTTAAAATAAAGTTTGATAACCCTACTTTCATATACAAAAAGAATTTTTAATTTATTCCTCCCAGTTTTTGACAAAAACAATTTTATGTAAAAGGTTAGGTTAGGTATGGTAGTAGGTACCACACTTCACCAGAACGATTCTACTGCTGCCTATGGTAAAACCAGTGAATAGTTATTGCCAATGAATCTATATTTGAAGATATATAAGGTGCCATTGTATTTATATTTTTAAATAAAGTCTTTAACAGTACCAGTGAGTATTACTTTAACCTTGCTAATAGACAACGCTTACCTATACCTACCAGAAGCCTACCAGCTATTCGAACTAGTGTACTAGGTCCCTAGCTCCGTTCCGCAGTCGGGTAAAAAGAAAAACTACAACTAAAACATAGTCAACGAGCTCAAGCACTTAAAATAAACAATAAACTAATAAAGTCAACGAGCTTAAAATAAGAGTCACAGGGCCCCAAAAATAACAACACTGCACAAACGCGTAAACGCAAGCTGCAACATAGAGAAGTTTTAGCGCATACGGAGGAAATAATATACTATATCTCAACTCGACGTACAAGAAAACGGCATGGGATTAAAATATCTAAATTCGAATCACCATTGCTGTGGAAAATAGCAAAAATGTCTTATGTCAGTAAGCAAAAACCACAGACAACTAACCTGCAAGTGTTGCAACTAGCACCGAGTTGAGGCGATTCTATCAAAATGGTTTGCAAATAAATATTGATATTTTTTTATAGTACTATGAAAATGATAGTTTTTAATCGATTATAAGTCGATCACCGCCCGTTTTTATTTCATCGATTTCAATAATAACATCACTAGGTATGTCTACGGATAAAAATGGAGTCTGGTTTTACAAATACAAGTGGAGTACTTTTAAAATGATGAAAAAATCTCGGGATAGGCAGCACTTTGTTTTTTATGCCAAACTGAATTATAAAATTAAACTTAAATTATGAAAATAATTATCTTCTGACACAAGCATAGCCTGTGTATGTTCAGTCTCCTTTTCATAAGTTTCACCATTCAGATTGTTTGGAAGAAAGTAAGGTCCAATCAAATGGTTGGAAATGATGCCCATCCACACATTTACACTAAATCGTCGTTGTGACCCCTTTAATCTTTTCTTATTTGGATTGCCTAGTTCTTTAGGAGCCCAATAGTGTGCGTTATGGTAATTAGTAATCCCGTCCTTATCGAATTTGGATTCATCTGTCCACAATTTTAATTTTAAGAAATTCGGGTCCTCGATATCTGCATTGAGCATGAATCTGCAGAAGTCCATGCGTCTCGCGGGATCTCCTTCTTCAATTACATGTACCGGCGTGTAGTGGTATGGATACAGGCCTGCCGTATGAACCGTAAACCACACTTTCCACTGAGTTAGGCCCAGTTCACGGGCAACAATATTGGTCGAAGTGGTTGGGTCTCTTCTGAACCGTTCTACGATTTCGTTGTCTTGTTCCTCGTCGTCATCAATGACACGTGGTCTTCCTAAGTCCGTACGTCGTCGCGAAACAGGGCCAGTTTCACGAAGTCGTCGGTAAACTCCGTCGAAAACGCTCACATCAGGTACTCGGCGGTCGGGATAGCGTCGTATGTACTCAGTCCGAGCTTGTGCGGACACGCAATTGCAGCATCCGTAGCAAATAAGCATATCCGCATATTCTTCGTTCGAGTATGTTGCCATTTTCAACAGTCCAGTATCACAAGCACAAATCAGAGTCCAGTAAACAAGCACAGTAGTCACAGTTAGAAAAATCAGTCCAGAAACAAAGCCAAGTCGTGTGGGAATCCGAAAGCACAATAATTCGCATCTACCATGGACGAATCGCATGAGCAGACTAAAATGGATGGCAAGCAAACAAACGACCAAATACAAAACAATGGGCATGTTGTATCCCCAAACTTGTTTTGCACATTATTTTTCTCACTCTAACCTGCATAAATCGTAAGTTGTCTCGCTCACACGCACCGGATTAACTTGAAGGACTGGAATGGAAAATGTTACTGAAAGAAGACTTCATTTTAATTTAAAATACAATTTAAACTGCATTCATAGATTTTTAAATAATTGCCTGGTTGAACTGATGCTAAGTTATGTAGCAAAAATAATCCTTATAATGAATCCTTTCGATCGGTATGATAAAGCTACAGGTATTTTTTTTTCTCGTATAGCGGGTTCGAGTCCCGGTTCAACCAGGCAATTATTTAAAAATCTATGAATGCAGTTTAAATTGTATTTTAAATTAAAATGAAGTCTTCTTTCAGTAAAATGTTCCATCTACGATATTTAAGGTACTTCCCCTCCATGCGGCATAGCCGTGGGACGCCCTGTATATATATATATATATATATATATAAATATATATACGTATATATATGTGTATATATGTGTGTATATATATATATATAAATGAATATCTATTTCCCTTGGTCACGGCATCACGCGTGAACGGCTGGACCAATTTCGCTTTTCTTTTTTTTTGTTGTATAGGTGAGGACCTGGAGAGTGACATAGGCTACTTTTTATCCCGGAAAATTAAGGAGTTCCCGCGGGAATAACAAAAAACTTAAACAGCGCGGACGAAGTCGCGGGCATCAGCTAGTCTTTTATAAAAACAATAACAATCTGTTATTTAGAGGGGAAACTGATTGACTGACATAAAAAAGCAGATCAATTGGCTGGGTCTCAAAACTTGAGGTTTTGAATATCCCGAACAAAGCAGGGATGATTCAACTATACTCTATCCACGGAGACTAGTTAATATAGTGCTCTCTCTCTGTCACGTAATCCCATACAAATGACAAAGACAAAAAAGTCAGTGGGCGTAAACCATCCTGAATGTACGTACACACTGCGCTACTATTAAATTAAACTAGCTTTCTTCCCACGACTACACTTGCCTTTGTAGTATAATAAGTAGGTGAAAAATTAGGCTAGTAGAAGTTTCTTTAAAGAAATAAAAAAAAGCTTTTATTAAATTAATGTATTTAATGTGAAGGAAAAAAAGAGTAATAAAATATTTACATCATTAATTATTTTCATTATAATTTACGTAGTATAGGGGAGCAAAGTTAAACACTGGTGGCATATATAATCGTGTATTCACTGTTCTAAGTACGCCTACATAACATTCCGGTAACTAAGGTCTTAGCTCGCTGTCTAGATCTCAGCGCACGCAGGCGCGTCCGCAGACATGGGATAACATCTAAGTACTGACTCAGGAGCACTCGCGTCACCGGACGCGAGAGGGGCCCGCGCGCAGTCTTTTGTCTCGCGTCGGATAGCATCGGCTGCGGGGGTTGTACGCGGGGCGCGCACAGGACTCAAGGACATGAATGTGCGATATACCTATATTGGTAGAGGTCGTGCTATAGTAGTTATTATAATTCAAAATATATTAATCACTATCCGACGACGTATCACTGCTATCGTTTTCTACATTTATTATGAAGTTGTCAATAATTATTTCCACATTCCTATCCATTGCGTTCATTTTTGGCTCTACTATTTCTTGTACTTGTTTGATACAATTTTGCCACTTTTGGGCATTAATATCTTGAATCGCATTAATCAAAAGGTTTCTTAAATCCGCCATTTTGTAAGTTGTGTTTTCAGCGGCAACTTAGCCTTTAACTTGGGCCCAAATCAATTCAATGGGATTTAATTCGCAGTGATACGGCTTTAGCTTTTGTCATTTCATCTACAACACGTGCTTCGTATCGCTGTTTGTTTTGCTTTAACTAAGTTTAAACAGTTCTCTTTTGAGTAAATCAAAAAAAAAAAAAAAAATTATTTTTATTCAAATAGACTTTTTACAAGTTCTTATGAATAGTCAAATGAATCTACCACTGGTTCGGAATGCCGTTCCTACCGAGAAGAACCAGCAAGAAACTCGGTGGTTGCTCTTTTGAAAAAAAAAAAATAGTATATGGTATGTTTACAATAATCTACATACAACATATACAGATACATAAGTAACCACTGTCCTGAGCATTGCTGGAGCGAGTCAAATCCCTGCGCCTTTATCATTAATATAATCTTCGACAGTATAATAAGCTTTTTTTTAGGAGCATTTTTTTAATGGTTATCTTAAACTTGTGTAAAGGCAAGTTTATAATAGGTTGAGGAATTTTGTTAAAGAATAGTATGCTCATTCCCACGAACGACCTTCGGACTTTAGTGAGGCGGAGCGATGGAGTCACGAGCCTATGACGGTTTCTAGTTGGCCTATCGTGCAGATCGCATATTCTTTTGTAATTCTGAATGTGCTGTTTTACAAAGATTAGATTACTGTAAATATACTGCGAGGCTACTGTAAGAATACCTATTTCCTTGAATTTCTCCCTAAGGGATTCACGTGGTTTTAAATTATAAATTGCACGTATTGCCCTTTTTTGTAATACAAATATTTTTTGAATATCTGCCGCTTTACCCCACAGCAAGATTCCGTAAGACATAATACTATGAAAATAAGCAAAATATACAATCTTTGCAGTTTCAACGTCTGTTAACTGCCGAATCTTTCTGACAGCGTAAGCAGCAGAACTGAGTTTACCAGCTAGATTTGATATATGGGTGCCCCATTGAAGCTTAGCATCTAAGGTCACCCCCAAGAACACGGTGGCCTCTTCTATTTTTAACATATCATTATTTACCACTAGATTAATGTTACGTGTATTCTTGGTATTGGGCAGTGCGAACTCAACACACTTAGTTTTTTTTGCATTTAAAAGTAAGTTATTTACAGTAAACCAGTGAGTGACCTGAGAAATGGCACTATTTACGTCGTCAAAATCATCCTTATTTCTATCGACTTTAAAAATTAAAGACGTATAATCAGCAAATAGCACAATATCGCAAGTTTCCTGGACAAAATATGGTAAATCATTTATATATACCAAGAACATGAAGGGACCCAGAATGGAGCCTTGAGGGACACCCATTAATGAGGCTGATCCGGATGATTTCACATTGTTTACACATACCGTATGAATACGGTCACTAAGATATGATGCAATGAGACTAAGTGCAGTGTCTTTGATTCCATAGTGGCTCAATTTGGTCAACAGTGTCTCGTGCTCTACACAGTCGAATGCCTTAGACAAATCACAGAAAATACCAATAGCATTCTGTGAGTTCTCCCAAGCATCAAATATATGTTTTAACAGCGCCGCGCCCGCATCGACTGTTGACCGGCCTTTCATAAAACCATACTGCTCGGAGTGAAGTAATTTATTTAAATTAAAATGCCGGAGCAGTTGGTTAAGCATATTTTTTTCAAATATCTTGCTTAGGGTTGGCAAAATTGAAATTCTCTTCAAACGTAATCTTTTTATCTTTTAACCAGTCGATAATTTCTTGTTTTTTATTTTTTCTGTAGGCATTTTCTCAGTTTTCCTTGAGTAGGCATTATCCATTACAATCACACAATTATCATCAAATTTGTCTAATATTAATTCGAACCAATTTTCAAATACTTCGGCGTTCATGTCTTTGTGATAATCCCCTTGTTTTTTTTTCTCGAACACGTGCAGACCTCCGTCGACGAACCCATCTTCGCTTCCAATATGTGTTATTAGTAGTCTTTTGCCCTTTCCTGTAACAAAGAATTGCAGATAAGATATCGCAAACTTTTTAGATAAATAGAATAGAAAAACGAACAATTCAGAAAAGTTAACTTGTCACTATATATATTGAACAATAGACTGGTCATAAGTTTATTACCTGGGCTTGAGCCCATATTATTATATTACTGATAAATGAAATTATTATTGTATAGAAAATAGTCATACCTGAAGGATTTTGCAAGCCCGTTGTTAAACCGTTAATAAATGCATCTCGAATGCTTTTCACAGTTGTGTCTTCCCATGCCCTTGACGTAGTGTGTCCTTCATTCACCCATGTTTCATCAAAATAGTATATTTTTTGCTGATTTTCTCTTACATGTTTGATAGCTCGAAGATAATTTCGCCGCCAAAAGAATCACGATCCAGTAGTAAGCTGTTTCTGCCTCGTTTATTAAATTTGAAACCAATGTTTTTCAGTATTTTATGCAGTGTGCTTCGTTTGAATATCCCCAAAGTGCCATTATCACTGATTTTCTTCAAAATTTTGTCTAATGTAGGAATTTCATTACGGGAAAAAAAAGTTATGAACTATTCTTCTGATGGCACATTTAGTAAAATCATCAACTTTGTCAACAATCTTCAACACGCAGTTTCGTTTTCTTGGCAGATTTCAAAATACAATACATACTTAGAAAGAGAAAAAAATTACAATGATGTGTTATTTTTCTTTCACAATTCTATGAATTGAACCCAATGGATTCCGACGGAAGAAGCAATAGTTTTCGAAATATCATTCATATTCCATATCATAGTTTTTTCGGTACTACCAAAGGACGTTTTTTTTCTTTAAAGAGCATTAATCAGAATTAGAACTGTCCGCCATGGTTTGTTTACTTCTTACAGATGTACGAGGTCCGCAAAATGCAATCTAAAAGTCCACTACACAAGTGCCAAGTTGTCAGAAAGCAATTGATCACAGAGTCCAATACATAAACCAAGTCACAATTAATGCACCAACAGTCCAAAGTACACGCCAGGTCACGGAACAATAACGATAGATAAAGATAAAATATGAGCGCGTCTGCACAGTACGGGTACCACGATTAGACTAAAATATACACGTAGTCTGTACACTGCATTAACGGTTATCGCTGACCAATCACAAACGAGTCTATGTTTTCCCTATTTACTTGTCTAGGATGGATGGAGATGATATTCCATATCATCTCTATCCTCGTCATCAGAAGTGTCGCTATCGTCTCCTACTTCAATTATGAACCTGTCCATTTCGCTATCGATAACCAGGCCATCGGCTTAATATTTTTCTTCCACTTTTTTTACGTGCTCACATTCTTTACTCCATTCTTCTTCGGTGATCGTTGCAAAGGCTTCTTCTGTGATTTGGATGATTTTATTTGCTTCTTGACCTTTTTTTATTTAGCAATTCTTAGTTTTATCAGCAATTCGTCTTCTTCAGTCGCTCCATATCAGCTCTTTGGGGTTTAAATCGCAGTGAAAAGGTGGAAGCCTTACCACTTTATGCCCATGCGCTTCCAACATTATATTGGCTTCATAAACGGGCGGCTGTTTGTGCTCTTTTATTATTTGAAATAGCTGAGCTTTTACCATAGTTGGCAAGTAAGAATGGCCATTACATTTTATCCAGTTGTGCATTTCTGCCTTTCTGCTTGACATTGTTGGTGCTTTGTTAAGCTGTACTGTGTGGTAGGACGCGTTATCCATCACCACAATTGATTGGGGAGGCAGATTAGGCATAAGCTCTTCACTAAGCCACTTATTGAAATTCGTTTTATTCATATCGTCGTGATAATCGACTGCTTGTGACTGAGATCTGAATATCAGTTGAGCATTGGATATGAAACCCATAGCACCACCCGCGTGGACGATAATCCAACGTGGCCCTTTGGAGTCTGATGATAATACACCTTCTTGTTCGCTTTGCCAACATTTTCCGGCGCAATATGTTGCGTGTATATATGTCTCGTCAAAATATACAATTGGGCGCTGGTTTCCGCGACGATTATTTCGCAATTCTTCCAGGTATCGATAACGCCAGGCGACAATATCGTATCTCTCCATTAGGATCCTCTTTGCAACTGAGCAACCAATTGAGCGAGTGGTACGTTGTCATCTTCATCTGTAGGAGATCGTATCATTCTCGCTAGCGGAATATCATCGTCGTCCTCCACATGTGATGGAGAGAGATCTTTGAAACCGGCATGGCGAAAACAGTTGGCTATAGTGAACTGTGTGACCTTTTCCCAAGCTTCCGATATCATTAGAATAGCATCCAGAACAGTAAGACTTTTTGTAACTTCGCCGTTTTCAATATTCTGTATCATTTGTAGCACTTGAAGTTTTCTATATTGTGTTTTTAAAGCTTTTATCACTCCTTGGTCCATGGGTTGTAAAACAGAGGTGACATTAGGCGGTAAATACACAAGCTTTATGCATTTCAGATTGGAGACTACAGGGTGAGCGGGACAGTTGTCTACTAGGAGAAGAATTTTATTTCTTGCAGACTTCAATGCTGCATCCCAGCTACGCAACCATTTAAAAAAAATTGGGATGTCATCCAGGATCTAGTGTTGTTTTCATAAGTTACAGGCAAAGAGTGAATGTTCTTAAAGCAACGTGGTTGTTTAGCTTTTCCTATCACCAAAAGTTTTTTTTTTACATGTACCAGTCATGTTTGCCGCAACCAATACTGTAATTCTTGTTTTGGACAACTTTCCGCCCTTGCATTCCTCGCCTTTGAATTTAAGTGTTTTGTCAGGGGTTAAATTGTAGAATAACCCGGTTTCATCAGCATTAAAGATTTCCTCTGGTGAGTATCCTTCGCACAGCGCAGGCCACTTATGAGAGAGCCACTCTTCAGTCACTCCTTCAGGGACGCCAGCCGCTTCACCGCAAACTTTTCCTGCCACAATATTATAACGAGCACGAAAACGTTGTACCCAAGACGATGAACACTCAAAATTTTCCTTACCCGAAAGACGAGCAAAGTAGTTTGCTTTTCGGACCACTTATTGGGACGTTGTTTGTCCTCTGATGTTGAAACCATGTTAATAAAGCATCTTCTATAACTTTATGTTCTCTTGTCCTCGATCTTTTAAGTTTTAAAGAGTTGTTTTCGAAAAGAGCTTTTATTTTTTCCCTATTCTTCCAAATCGTTGATACTGTAGAGTGCGAAACTCCACATTCCTTTACAATTTCACTATTTGACTCGCCATTTTCTAATCTCCATATGATATGAGATTTTTCTTCAATAGTAAACACTTCACTAAAAATCAACCTGTCACTCACGCAGTCAGTTAGTGCACTAAACAATAGATGTGAAATATGCAAGGTCAAATGACCGGGAAGAGGTTCGGATGGGGTGGGAGAAAGTGCGTAGTGCGTAAATATTCCTTCAACGCTTAGTAATAAGATCTAAAATCGTTCGTATTGTTTTGTTTTGTTGGGCCAATAACGGTTGGTCGTTATAGTCGATGAATATCGATAAAGTTTCGTCGTTGTAAACGATATGTCGCTGTATCCGATGTTGTTATAGGCGGTATGTTTACTGAATAGTTTACTAGAGATTCGGCCGGGACCTTACGGTCTAGTCGTAATAACCGATCAGTCGTTGTAAACGATGTCGTTATAATCGGTTTCGACTGTATTTGACTGATGAGAGTTCCAATTCTTGCTGTTCATGTTCATTAAAATTTTCCCTTCCTGCAGAAATTATGTGAATTAGACTGTCATACAACTGTAAAAATGTTAATATCAACAGACTGCAATTGTTTGCTGGTTTTGTTCGTTCTTATTTCAATCTAATGCCTTTGGCTTCACATACAACAGAACGTTTTTGCTCAGGATTGCTCTCGATAGCAATCAAAACATCGTGAATTTCTGTATATGACTCTATCAAACTTTTAGGACTAGGATATTCCAAATTGAGAGCCCAAATTATCTTGAAACGTGTATCAGCCTTGACAATACTTGTCATTTCATAAACAATATTGTCGACGACCCCATAATTTTTTTTTCAGAGTGCCTGCAACTATTATGTATGGCTGAATTGTTAACCCTAGATCTAAGTACTTTTCCTGGCGTATTCGCTGCTGTTCTTGAAGCTCTTGCTCTTCTTCAATATGAAGGAAGAAGTTCTGGCGCAGTTCTACTACTGACCTTTTCTTTTTATTTATTTAAACAGGTCAGAGCAGATGCGGAATTAGTAGAAGAACCGCAAGATTGCTTGTCTCATGATCTGGGTCTGAAAAATAAAGGAAATCGTTTAGTATCTAAAATAATAAAGTGTGGTATTGTGTGGATTTTAAACCCAGAGCAATCGGCTTGTATTATTCTACTGCAGTTACTGAAACTGTTTGGTGCGCAACTGATGCAAGGCTTGCATGATGCACGCGTGCAGCTCGCGAGCCTTTAGCAAACAGGCGCATTCGCCAGATGTGGACGCACTCTAAGCATGGACAGGCTAGACTTTATCATCATATTTGGTCATAAAGCGGAAAAAACACGCATCTAGTAAGCAATCAAATAAATACTAGGGGTTAAAGTATGAAATTAACGATTTGTACTGAAAAATTAAAATGCGTCTTTTTTCAATTTAATATATTTATTTAATCAAAATAATTACCATTATTATCTATACATTGCTGCCATCTAATAGGAAGGTCATTTATGCCTTTGCGATAGAACTCTGGTGATCTAAATTCGACAAACTGTGTGAAAGCATTTTGCCTCCTGAGAAGAAAACTTTTTATCACGTAGAAAATTGTCCAAATCACGAAAAAAATGTTAGTCCGTTGGAGCAAGGTTTGGCGAATACGGAGGGTGACGAATGGTTTCTAACTGCAGTTCTGTAGAGTCAAAACGGTTTTTCGTGCTGTATGAGGTCTCGCGTTATCATGGAGCAGTAATGGTGAAGATCGATCCATGAGTCAGGGCTGTTTCACTGCTAGTTTTGCTATCATTGTTTGGAGTTCGGCACAGTAGACATCTGCCGTTAATGCTTGACCAGATTGGAGAAAGCTATAGCGAATAACACCATGCTGAGACCACCAAACAGTTACCATTACCATTTTATTCGTAAGCTTTGCTTTAGGACACTGTCGCGGCGTTTGACCTGGGGTCAGCCATTGCATTTTTCGCTTACGGTTATTGTAAAGAATCCACTTTTCATCACATGTCACAATTAGATCCAATATTCCTTCATTTCTGTATCGATTCAACAAGTTTCCACACGCGTTTCTTTCTGCAGATCAGTCAAATCACCCATTTTTCATATATTTTTATTTTATTGATTTGACGCAAATGAGTCAATATTTTTGGTAAGGTAACGTTAAACCATGCCGCTAATTCCTGGATAGTTTGGCTCGGATCGGTTTCCACCATCTCTTTCAATTCATTGTTATTCACCTGTGTGGGCGGTCTTCCACGTGGTTCGTTCTTCAAATCAAAGTTTCCATCACTAAAGCGTTTAAACCAAAATCGCACGGTGTGTTCATTATCAGTCTAGCTTCTAAGCCACTTTCGTCTGTTTTAATTATTATGTATACAAAGTGCTCTGCTTATGTGTCGGCTACTTACTCTTCCTCTGACTAAGATGCTGCTACTGGCCGAAGGAAATCCTTGCAATAGGCTGTTGCCTGTTTCTTGGCACACTTCAACCCTTCAAGGAACCTTGTGCTCTCATATGCTCTCCATAATAAGAGCGAGCTTGTTTTAGTTGCTAAGTATTAAGTTCCACATGCAAACAATATTAAATCATTGTAAGTGAGTTGGGGAAACTCAGTTATATTTTCTGTGCCAACATTTATATTTACAAATTGTGTACGCCTTCGGTTTAAATTATTTCATCCACAAAATCAGCTAAATGGTTATTTACATACAAGAATCTCCTGATATTTTGTAATATGAACTCAGCATAAACATGGTCTCTTATTCGAGGGTGAAACCGATTAATTATTGAAGCGACAATGTTTATTAAGTGGCGCCATGCCTCAGTATCCTAGTAGACGCCACCTATTGACGGGCTGGACATTATCAACCTCGTCACACCGGTACACTTTCAGGTCGATGAAGTGCGTTCCTGTCTTACCCTCGAAAGATTGTCTTGAGTGACCGTTAGCTAGTCTTCTTGTTAAATGCGAAACTAAAGGCTGTATTTTTTTACCCGCAGCATGTGTAGAGGTTTCTTGATCTTCAGGCTCGTCATCTTCACTATCCGTGCCGAAAAGATCGTTTGCAGTGATCTTTTTTTGTCGCGATGCAATGGGATTGATAACTAACATCATCGATTTCTCCGAACTATGCGTCGGTGCAGGACTTGATGGTTCACCGGTTTTTGATTTGTCGTGCTTCCTTTTCTTGGATTTCTTTTCAGGCTCAGGCTGTGACGAAAGCTGCGGTAAGTCATCTTCTGATGGGAACAACGTTTCAGCATTCTTTCGTGACCTGTAATAAGAAAAAATGTAAAATTAGATCACTTAGCAAGTCAGTATTCAATTGTGTCGACGAATTAATATAAACCACACGTAATTAATTGGAAAGTATAGTTTTTATTGTATTATCTATAATTTATAGCACAATATGTTCAGCAAATTGGGTACATAGTACAGTATTATGAATACATTGATTGAAGTGAATCGAGCTAGTAATTCGGTCATAACTTTAATCACAAGTAATTAGTGGTAATAATAATCAAAGAGGAAGTTTAATCGAATACTGGAAGTATTCTCAATCTATAACAATAATTTTTGAGTCGACTAAGCCAGGGAATCGAACCCAGGAACATAGTCCAACAAGCTTGCCACACATAAATATCTTATTGTTTTAATCAAAGAGAGAGTTTAGTTAAATAATTGAAGTATATTCAATCTAGTATTCATCTATTTCATTACAATCATTTTGAGTCGGGCAGGGAATCGAACCCATGCTCCGACAAGCTAACAATTAGCATATAAATAGCAAAAAAGATTTATATAATACTGGAAATATTCTCACTTATGTATGTATGAATAAATATAAAAGTACTTACATTTTATCTTTGAAATTGGTGTAGTAGACAACTTTGGAAAATCTATCAGTAGACAGACACCAGGCTCCTGGCTTCAGGATAACACAATGATGCTCTAACATCTCGCACAATTCATACTTAATAGTATTTTATTATACTTACTAATATATGTATATCTAGTTGGTTTCCTTAAAGCTGGGTATTCCTTGAAATATTGTGATATCAGTAATCCTTTTGATATATTTAAACGGGTCCGAGTTTTTTCTGTCCACTTTTGTAGAACTGTTGACCATGGCTCGCTGGAATTTTTCAACCATTGAATGGCATCTGATAGCTCTTCCTCTTCATCTTGCATGAATTCTTCTGGTAAGCGTATTGATGATGAAGATGATAGCGATCCTGGAGAAGAAGATCTAGAAATTCGCCTGCGTTTCTCTATTACTCCAGACTCTCTGAATTTTCGTTTTAAATTATGAATTTGGTCTGGCAATTTCCCAGCCAACCTGGTAATAAGACCACGTGTAGACTCAACAATTTTGCTGTGAAAGTACACAGATGGTTTTTCACATGGAAATACTTGTGTACCATCTCTCGGGCCCAATTGGCGTAAACGGTAGCTCTAATTAATTGATTTCTCAGGAGTATTACTTAAGATTGCTGTTCCTATTATCCGAACCAATTTTGGCGTGCTGCATTCTCTGAGGGCTGTGTTTTCAAATTAAGAAAGCCTTTGCCATAAAGACTGCGATTGAGAAGCAGTTTTAAATCCTGAAAAAGAAAACATTAATTCACAATAGTCTTCAAGCAACAATCTCATTTCACCAAATTCCAATAGCAACAGTGTTGTAAGTTCATAATATTACAACTAACACCATAATTCCATACTACATTACAGGGATTTACCATAAGTCACATTTTAAGAGTCGCGCTACTATGTCTACTTACATTTTTAAATAAATTTAAATAATCATGATCATCATTTCAGCCACAAGATGTCAACCACTGAACATAGGCACTAATTGACAAATTGACTTCGTAAGTAAATAGGTAATATTTTTTTTTTATATCAGAATTTAATTGTTTATTAACAAGTAAAATTTCTTACTTGCAATTAAAAGCTCATTAAGGTAATTAAATTCAATTAATTTAAATTTGAAGTATATTTATGCAGATATATACCTGTAAAATAGTCATGGGATATTAATTTAGTCACCCTGTAAGTCTATAGTATCTCACATACATGCGCAATGCAAAATATGCAAAGCAAAAAATATGTATGTACATGTCACCGTAAGATTGTAAAAACAGTAAGATTGTAATCTAACGCTTTTTTTTCGATAGATTGTAAACATTCGAAGGATTGTGAACCGTTCAATGTTTTAAGTGTCAATTTTTCAACATGTTTGTGTCACACAGAACAGACGTGTTGTTGGTGATAGAAAATATTATTTGAAAATTTTTATTCTGGGATATTTAAATTTCACCGTTATATACAATAGTCATAGAAGTCATACTTGTCTAACTCAAGCTCACTGGAGTTATTACTGTTTATAAGAAAAAACCTAATGCAGCGCTCTTCACCCCCTCGAGTAAACGAGTAAGTTGCTATTTTTCGTCTCACTCATTCCTCTACTAAGCTGAGATCCATCAAACTACCACCGACCGATCGAAACTCAACATGAGCTCACGTTCATCTTCAACGAGCGGAAAGCCTATAAACGGTAGCGGAAATGAATCCACTCCGGATCTTCGCACACTAGATGATACTAATATTAAGTTGAAAAAAAAGGAAATATGAATGTGACTGTGCTGATCTACTTTCGGATTTTCGTTCAGAGATGGTGTCCATTTTCCAAGAATTTACAAAATCACAACGCGAAATTTTCCAAACATTACATCAAGAAATAAAAGATATTAAAACTGAAATGAAAAGCAATAATTCTGTATTAGATTCGGTAGTAGTGGAACAAAATAATTTGAAAGCTGAAATTGAAAACATGAAATTACTTAAAAATTCTATACAAAAGCAAGTGTGTTCATTTGAAGACGTTGTATCTGGGCTGAAAAATAATCAGGACACTTCACAGACTCCTTTTTCTTGCGACGAAACTATTCTGGAGATGCAAGATCGTATTCGTCGTGAAAAAAATGTCGTCTTAGTTGGTATACCAGAACCAAACATAGATAATAGTATTTCAAGGCGCGAACATGATAGGAATCAAGCGATGAAAATCATTACAGGAATCTTTCCCGATTGTCCAAACCCTTACATGTCCGTAAGATTGGGAACATACAACCCGCATAAAAACCGACCGCTAAAAGTTTGCTTTGAAAAACAAGAAACTGTGAAATGTCTTCTTAAGAATAAAAACAAAGACAACAGTAACAATATCCGTATTTATCCTGACCAAACTCCATATCAACAACAACACATTAAACGCCTACGAAATGAACTGACGTCAAGAGTACAGAAAGGAGAAACTGATCTTATAATAAAATACATCAAAGGTATCCCGAAAATTATTAAATCCAATTCAAAAGTTATTAACAGTCAGCAAGGTAACTAGAAACTGCCTCGTTGGTCTAGTGGTTAGCATAGTCGACTGCGGATCACGAGGTCCTGGGTTCGATTCCCGGTCGGGCATAAAAGTTAGGTATTGGGTTTTTCAATTAAGAAATTCTCAGTGCCAGCCCGGAGTTGGAAGTTGGCGGTGTTTCACCCCCGTGCCTCGGAGAGCACGTTAAGCCGTCGGTCCCGGTTATTATCACTAACATGATAATAGTCGTTAAAGCCCGCCAACCCGCATTGGAGCAGCGTGGTGGGTCTAAGCTCTAACTCCCGCTCTCCCATGAGAGTGGAGGCCTGTGCCCAGCAGTGGGACGTTAATAGGCTGTAGTGAAGGTAACTAGAATACGAGAATATGTATTTACTTAATAACACTGGTCAATTAAAATATACTTTATGTAACAATCAACAGGAAAGGAATCAGGCTAAAACTGATATTTATATACTGAAAATAATTTGATAAACAAATAAATAAATAAACTAAAATTAAAATGCTAAGTAAAAAAATAAACACCTAAGTGTTAGTATACCTACTCATAAGTTAAAATCTAATGTGACCTCTTCACTACAAAACTAGTTTTGTTTATGTTATCATACTTATTTTAAAAGTACCCTCAGATTACCCATGTTTTAATTTTGTCAGTTCGCCTTAACATACTTTATTAATTAATTGTGACACAAACTCATAAAATATTATAACATGTATTTACAAATTATGTATTTACAAAAACTGTGTATTTTCTCATTGTAAGTGAACTGTTTGTGTTCTTTATGAGAAATAAATGTCTCTAAACCGAATTTTTGAAATATTCATTGTATTTACGTTTTCTTGTCTCTTTCTTGTAGGATAGGTTAGGGTTCGACATAAATAATCAAGTAGTGCGGGTTAATAAACCTAACAGATTACAATCTACCGAAAAAGAATCCGTTATATTGTAATCATTCGACAGTTTACAATTTCGCGAGTTAGATTATAATCTAACGGTTTTTACAATCTTACGGTGACATACATACATATTAAGGTTGTAACAGAACCTCGCCTTCGCCTCCGTAAGCGCGGAACTTCCGCAAGAAATCGTACTTCCGCATCCGCCTCCGCCATTTTTTTTGGCCATTTTTATTGCGGAGTTGTAACGGAGGTTTATTTACGTTGACTTACAATGCGAGAGCACAGAATAATAACTAGTAGCGGGAGGTACAAATCGATGCAGGTGACGTCAGTTACACCATCACAACAAGCAAAAAGGCTACTGTCCTTAAAAGAATCCTAAAAAAAAATTAAATGTAGGATTCATCGCATCCTAAAGCACAGAAAATTTACGATGTGATCGGAGAACTCCACCTCCGCCTACGCCTCCGTTAACTTCCGCATCCGCGGAGGTAAACCCCTTCACCTCCGCTTCCGCCTCTGCTTCCGCTAAGAACGCCTCCGTTACACCCCTAATACATATACATCAAATTGGCTCTCAGCTGGAATGGTTAACGTTTCGGGTGTGATAGGTGATCGTCTTGTAGAAGAAGTCTAAATTGCAAGAGGAGATTTTGGTTTAGGCGTACTTGCAGAAGCATAATTATTTTTATTTTCATGCAGATATTGTAGCAGATCTGTTAGTGAGATATCTAAATGATCCTGCAAACCGTAGCATTTGATTAATACTGCATCATCACTTACCATCAGGTGAGATCGCAGTAACTTGTAGAGGATAAAAAAAATAAAAAGTAAAAAATTTCATGCGGATATTGTACAAAATCTGTTATTGAGATATCCAAATCATCCTGCAAACCGTAGCATTTGATTATCAGAAAATAATTCATGTTGGTACACCAAACTTGTAATAAGGGATTGACAAGGATCGTCTTTGCGATGATGCTAGGCATTTAGACTGGAATGCAATCAGAGATGTTGATGTTATTGATACTAAAGTCGAAATATTTAATACCTTGATGACACAACTCTTTGATACTCATGCACCCATAAGACCAATTAAGATGAAACACCTCCCAGCTCCTTGGTTATCAGACGAGATAAGAATCTTAATGGATAAAAAAAATTCAGCTAAATATAAATATAAGGTTAAGGACTCTGATGCCAATCGCTTGAAATACCACAAAGCCCGGAATCGCTGTAATACATTGTGTAGAGATGCTCAACGACGCCACATACATAAGTCAGTTGAAAATGGTGACCCTGCCAAAACCTGGAAATTTCTTGAGTCCCTTGGAGTTGGTAAATCATCCCAAAAACCTTCTATTAATATTGATGTTGAACTCCTTAACAAACACTTTTCTACTTCCGATACAATTGATAGTGTCGATAAGGAACATACTCTTAATATTCTTTCATCCTCCTCAACTCCGGACTTTTTACCGTTTTCTTTTGAGTCTTTCACTGAATGTGATGTTAAGAAGAACATATTGTCCATCACGTCGAATGCTGTTGGCACAGACAGCATCAGCCGTAATATGATCGTACCCATTCTTGATATTATAACTCCTATCCTAACCCATATTTTGAATTTTTCTACTAGCACTAGCAAATTCCCCGAAGCTTGGAAATCTGCTCAAATTGTTCCTATTCCTAAAAAGTCTAACCCATCCTCAGTTAATGATTTCCGTCCCATTTCTATCTTGCCATTTCTTTCAAAAATCCTTGAGAAGTTAGTTTACCATCAGTTAAATATTTTCCTTAGTAAGAACTTCCTTCTCAGTCCGTTGCAGTCGGGATTTCGGCCCGGTCATAGTACGGTAACAGCGTTGGTCAAAGTTACCGATGACATTCGATGGGCGATGGACAATAAACAGCTCACAATTTTAACCTTGCTTGACTTTAGTAATGCGTTCAATACCGTTGATTACGATATTTTGCTGAGTCTGTTACGTTCTATTAACATAGCTCCATCAGTAATTGACTGGTTTCGGAGTTACCTCCGAGGTCGTCGACAGCGCATTAAAATTGACGAGGCTTGTTCGTCATGGTGTGATGTGACGGCCGGGGTACCTCAGGGTGGTGTGTTATCTCCTTTACTGTTTGCTATCTTCATTAATTCTATTACTCCGTACATCTCTTCTCTCTACCACATGTATGCAGATGATATCCAAATTTATCGCTCTGCACCCCTAGAAGATCTCGGCGCTGCTGTTGCTGCCGTTAATAATGATCTAACTGCTGTCGCTGATTGGGGTAGGCAGTATGGGCTTCGCGTTAACCCAGTAAAATCTCAGGCAATCATTATTGGCAGTCCAGGATTTATAGCAAAACTTAACCTGCGAGGACTACCCCCGATCTGTTTTAATGGGGTCTTGATTCCATATTGTGACTCTGTTAAAGATCTAGGTATATTTTTAGACTCACAACTATCCTGGTCTGTGCATGTTAAAGAGCTGAGTAGGAGGACTTTTGCAACGATGAACTCTTTGCGACGGTTGCGCTCTGTCCTGCCAATCCCTACCAAGGTTATGTTGGCACAATCTCTCCTTCTTTCTATTCTCGATTATGCTGACGCAAGCTATCTTAATTTGACTGAGGAACAACTTAACAAGCTTGAGCGACTCCAGAATCTTGCCATTCGGTTCATATTTGGTTTGCGCAAATATGACCACGTATCCGAATTTCGTCAAAAGCTCAAGTGGCTCCCTATTCGCCGTCGCCGGGATTTGCATGTACTTTCTCTTTTGTACTGTGTGCTGTTTCATTTAAAAACTCCGTCCTACCTCAAGGAGAAATTCAGTTTTTTTGGAGTGCAATCTGATTTAAGGCCATGTCGAACCTTGACGCTGAAAACCCCAACACATAAAACGAAGTTTTATAGTAATTCATTCAGTGTACGAGCTGTTCAGCTGTGGAATGCACTTCCATTGACCATACGCCAATCTAAGTCTCTGGACATATTCAAAAATTCAGTAAAGAATCATTATCTTGCAAACTAAAGACGACACCAAAATTATTCCTTAAGCTGAGTCAAATATATTAAGTATATATTATTATACATATGTATTAGTGTATTTTATAATTAGCTATATTATATAAATTTTTACATCTTTTTTATATGTTTATTATTGGTTTATGTATTAGTATGTAGTTATCTGAATGTAAGTAGGTATATTATAGAACCACCTGCAGTCTATTTTCCTTTATTTTCTCCTTTTCCTAAGGTTGCCTGGTAGAGATCGCTACCTAAGCGATAAGGCCGCCTTTTGTATCCTACTTCTGTGTTTGTTTTATTTCTAATTTTTGTTTTTGTTATCTGTACTTGTTGTGGTGGTACAAATAAAGCGTATTGTATTGTATTGTATTGTATTGTATTGTAAGTTGAATAATTTGTGTTAAATACAGCACCAAACTTATGCCGCTCTGAATTTGCAAAAACGAGTCACATTATGGTAGGTACCTATTACGTTTTATAAATTAATGGAATCTATAATTAGCAAAAGTATAGGGAGAAGTAATCGCAATTATTATTCAATATTCAGAGTTTCAAGGAGTTCATTAATTAGGATCTTAATTATTGCAAAAACTTTAGGTGTCAGCGGGATGTACAATAGTGCAGGGGGCGGGGCACTGCGGCATTCAGGGACAGGAAAATTTGACGCGGCCTACAGATAGGTAAGGTACCAACTTACAATTATAATTGAATTATGGCAGTCAGGGTGCATTGTTTTTACCCGACTGCGGAACGCACAGGGTTATGTGTTCATCAGTCTATATATGTATTTTTGTTCCTTGCAGTTTGTAAACGCGTGGACCGATTTTGATGATTCTTGCACCAGTTTATGCCGAGTATATCAGTAGAGTATCACTGTGGAAGCCGAATTTGAGAAAAAACAAAATGGCGCCCTCTAGAAACCATTATGTAACAAATTAAAAAATTAAAGTCGATAGACTATGCCAAGTGGGGTATCGATGAATAGGTCTTGCAAAATCATAGTTAGGTTCCCTTGACCATTTTCTCATTTTAACGATTATTTAGGATTTACGAGGTTTCAAAGGTCCATTTTTGTGTATTCCTTTGTGTCGCACTACAGACAAAACGGCTGAACCGATTTTGATAATACTTGCACCACTAGATTTATCTTAATCTTGTGAGTGTCACTACGGAGGCCGAATTTGAGAAAAATAAAATGGCGTCCACTAGAAGCCAATTAATAAATAAAAGTCGATAGGCTCTATAGCAAGTGGGGTATCGTTAGATAGGTCTTTTAAAATCACACCTAGGTTCCTTAAACCATTTTTCCGTTTAAATGATAATTTAGGATTTACGAGGTTTCAAAGGAAATGTTTAAAGTTCCTACTCATATCATCTATGTCTATCAAACTAGGTGGATTATCTCAAAAACCCCTCAACCGATTTTAAAAATTATATTACTTATAGAAAGCTACATTATTAACAAGTAAAATAGGCTATATTTTATTTCCAAAAAAATTAGAGATCCTTACGAAAATTGCAATAATGTTAGTTAAGTCGGAAAAAACGATCTCATCTGAGAGCTTACGTGGCGTGCGCTGCCTAAATCGATAAAGTTACACGACAACAATGTATGGTGGAAACGTTCCTCTCAAAAAGTTCTAAAAAAAAGTCCGCGATAGCATATAACTATCTTTTAAGGTTGACTCACAATAACCATTTTTATGATTTTCAAATTTGGTCACTGCTTTACTTGCGAAGGTGTTTTACCAACATAGTTTTAATCGTTAATTACTTATCACAATAAATATCTTACTCATCTCCAGTATTTAATTTAGACAAAAATTATCCTTTACAGTTACACCATTCAATTTAGATGAATATCTTATGAGATATAGAAATACAGTAACCTCATCAGAAAATGACGCGGACCACAGCGGATAGGTAAAGGGTGGGGCGTACTCTCACAATATAATAAATATTACAGTAGTATAGTAACATATTGTATACCTAAGCTTAATGTGACGAAATAACAAGTCTCAAAAAACTTGATGATTTTTACTCCTTCAATCGATCAATCAATAAATTCAGTAATGCCACATGCAGCGCATATTCGACTAACATAACTTCCGACTAACATTTTTAATGTCTATTAAAATATTAGTTCCGAGTCCACTTAGTTATAAACTAAATACTAAATAAATAAATACGTACAATTTGTGTTTTTGAAAATACTTAAAAATACCTACTTTTTTTGCATTGTCTACGGGCATTTTCGTAAGTGGCCGACGTTCATTGCCGAGGTCTCGTGACGTCGATGCGATAGAACTCTCGAAAATTAATAAGCACATTTTTAGGAAAAGTAACAGATTTACGAACCTTACCAAATTAATATTAGCATTATAACATATGCAAATTTGATGATGGTTATGGTGATCACCGCTCGTCATTACGAATAAATTAATCCGATGCTCATAACTACTTCTCATACAAAATACTTTTTAGTACCTTTGGTGCTACCACAGAATAGGTAATAGGTTACTTCGGGCAGATAAAACGTCGCCTGTTTCCGATAAATACTTAACAAAAAAATTTGAAATAAAAAAGTAATTTATAAAAAACAAAAAACCCGACAGTAGTGTAGAAAGTCGATTCTGGCCCACCCCGGGGGGTCCGCGAAAAAAAAAATTGCCCCGCCCACAAAAAAAGACCACCCACGAAGAAAAAAACCCCCGCCGGAGGCGAAAAATTTTCGAGAAAAATTCCAATAAGACGAATTCCAATAAGATTTCCATTGTAAGAAAATTCCCACTTAAACTTGTATAAATTAGCGAGATTTTCGCTGATTCTAGACCATTGGATCTGGATGTTCGCCGTTTTTAGACCGTTGGCTCAAACCTAACCTAACCTAACCTAACATATATCGATCAGGTCGTTAGCGGGAAACTAAAAGGCCAATTGAAATCTCCTACCACCCATCTAGTTACCGACTTGGATCAACGTTGCAGGGAAACGAAAAGATAACCTAACCTAGCCTAAATTTACGTAAGGCTAATGAGCTGTATCACTTTTACAATATGCGTAAATTTATTACGCAATTAGTATTTAGTAGATAATACGCGCCAAAATAACTTCAGAATGCCCAAGATGCGGTGTACAAGGTACCTGCTCCGGGCGCCGGGGGTTTTAACAATGCCCCCCGCCCCTTATCCCCTCACCCGTCGATCCATGCATTTCTACAATTTTGTCTTTAACCGACTTTAAAAAAAGGAGGTATTTTCTGTATGTATGACTGTATTTTCATAAAATGTTTAAATACGAGTTTATCATGTTATCACCATATTGGATGACTGATATTGTTTATAATGAATAAGTAAATTAGAATTTGATAGCAATGCATTTCGTAGAAACTTAACCCAAGCTTTTATGATAATGTGTTCTCTTACAAAAATATGTGACATGCTCTCTCGTGTCAGTTTAAAATATATTTATTATCTCATTAACAAAAAATTTCCTCAATTTCGCAACTTTTTTTGGATATTATTTTTTTCTATCCTGGTGCTGTGAGACCAAGTTTTTTGTCAATCTTCGAATGAACAAAATTCACGATCGATCGTGTCGTTGATTTTTTTAGTTAGTCCACTCAATCTGTTTTTATCGCCCATTAACTTTAGGTAGATGCAAAAACTGATATCGCATGCAGGTGTTTCAGAGCATGTACATTCGTGTTTGTTTCGAAGATTTATAATCCCATTAAGAAGGACTAACAAAAAATTAACCCAAGCTTTTATGATAATGTGTTCTCTTAGTAGATACAAAAAATATGTCACATGCAGCTGCATGAAAACATGTTGACTCTTGCCTAAAAAGATGCGTGTATAAAAACGCACCATTGTAATTTTGTGTCACAAGTTTACTCGGTGCCAGATCGTTAGGATCAAATATCAGTGCTATAAGTCTTAAATATAAATCACCAGTCTAGAGCGATTGTGTTGTGAATCTACATATTTCCATCCATCATGACGGTAAGTTTGCAATTTTAGCGGTAACTAGGATCTTTTATAAACTTTTATAAATTTAAGTAAATATTATAATTAGTTTTTCTTTCTATTAGTTAAAGTATCACCTTAATCTTATGCACTATTACCTTTTTATTTCAGGACTCACAGGAAGAATTCACTTACAAGCATTACTACTATCCACTCAATGTGCTAGATGGTCAAGATGCGAGTGATTCTGCATTAAATAATAAAAAGACTGCTTCAAAAAGGGGCAAACCAACGGAGCAAAACAATATAGATGTATTTTTCGAAAAACCAAAGAAAAAGAGGAGAACTACTATTTCGTCATCGGTAGCTCAAGCGACTGATGGAGGTCTATCCTATATCTCATCCAATGATGGTGATGGTGTCAGTGCAAGTCATCTCATCAAAATAGATGTCTATGACATGAAGAATCTGGAAGGGATTTTACCTATTGATTACTGGAAATATGCAGATTTACGATTAAAGTACTACGTGAAATCAGACGCTGATAAATTTTATCACAGCACGCGAGATGTTATTTACAACATAACAAAGCAGATCGCAGAAAGACATGATTGTAAAAAATATTTTATCGACAGAGATAACAAGCAATAACTACTAACTATACTTATAAAGTATGGTTTAGCTAGCTTAGGATCATAATGATCTGTGCATACACATGAGCTTTTTCTGATCACTGCCTAAACCGAGTCCCCCACTCTTCGCCCATACAACAAAGTATAAAAGTGTTTTGCTTCGAAAATACTAACTTCATATTTCATTACACTACGTCCTACTACACGATGCCGTCTCAACTTTGTGAACTGAACGAGACCATTTATGACGAAGAAATGGTTACAATATGTGAAGAAGTAGAAAATACAGTAAATTTGGAGGAGATAGAAGATGAAAATTGGTATTCGCAATTAGATAGAAGTCCATCACCATCACCAAGTCTCTACAGTCCTGTTGACTTCGTTGTGAAGGAAGATGCACTATTTGGGATACAAGGCCCAGCAACAGATGATGAAGAAACTGAGCAAGATTCACTCCATTCGCTCTCATCACAGTGTACACTTAAGTTATCGCAATTAGATAGAATTCCATCACCATCACCAAGTCTCTACAGCCCTGTTGACTTCGTTGGGAAGGAAGATGCACTATTTGGGATACGAGGCCCCGCAACAGATGATGAAGAAACTGTGCAAGATTCACTCCATTCGCTCTCATCACAGTGTACACTTAAGTTATAGTTATGGGTACTTTAAGATTCATTTTTAATAAAAATGTTATGTAAGATTTTCATGCAAATAAAACTATAATTTTTCAAACCAATCTTTTTTATTTCATTTCTTTATAAATAAAGTCTTAAACATATATTGTAACAGTTGATCATTATACAAAGTATTATCTGAAAATACATTAAGAAATTGTGACATTGAGATGTCGTTATATTTAAAATATATATAAACTAAACAATACATTCCACAAAATGAGCTGAAATAGTTTTGCAGTACTTTGTTGTTATGAATCCACTTCTTACAGTTGGTTTTTAGAAACATTTCATGATAATCCATTGGTTTTCGACCAAACGAGTCAAAATATTCACCGACACCATTAGTACCCACGTATATCGCTACCCAGTGAGATCCAGGTTTTGTATCGGGGTCTAAATTGGATATTAAATAAGCTGGTGGTGTTACATATATCGGTATCTTATTAGCTGCAAATACATTGAAATGAATGTTTGCATCAATTTTTTTTAAATAGTTTTCTATCTCTTTGGTATCCATTGAAACTTTAATTATAAATAAATTAAAATGTAAAATAATCTTCTTTACTGAATGGATGGTTAACAAATGACTTAAAAAGTAAATATCTCCATTTATATTAATTCTTAACTGTTGTAGTCTAAACTAACGTCTCGATTTTTATTAATTTCAATTACGTTATCAAACTCTGCGTATACTATGCAATTAACAGTTGTGGTTAGAGCTTTTTCGAATCGAACTTCAAATCTTACACTACCCCGTTTAATAAGGTTCCAGTGGGAGTTTGAATTAGCAGATAAATCAGGAGTTAAATCAAAAGCAAACAGACAATATCCATTTTTATACTCTTCCTTAGAGACATCATTTCCATCATTCAAAAAATGAATTCCTGTTCCCGAGAATAAAGTATGGTATGCACTCGTGAACATATCATTATCAAAAGACGGTGTTAATGTTTTTGATGGTATCGATTGGCCATCAACATATAAACCGAACAGATTAAGTCCGTGATTACCAAAATTAAAAGGATTTGTATTTAGAGTTCCATTGAAAGCAGAGTTTCCCACGAAACCAACAATACATCTTTTGGGAATTTGTCCTAAAAATACATTATCAAGCATTTTTCCTTGGATTCCTGAGGGTATCGTTAACACTTTAACTTCGGCACGGGTGACAGGATATTTAGCGGTTGTAGTAGCTAATACTTTCTCATGTGCAATTAATACACTGGGATTGATCCGAACTTTACGCATTATAAGGCTAGCACTAGATATATGCACTTTGAATTTACCATCTGCAGAGGAACACATAAGATTGAAAGTATCTTTAGAACGTACTAGTTTAAGACGCATTTCAACACCGTTGATTAAAAACTTATCTTGATTAAAAATATCAGCGTGTATGTGTCCAATCATTTCAATAGTTTTACTTTCCTTTGCTAATTCTTCTCTTTTTGCGTATCCCTGATTTGAAGCATCACATGAATCCATTTTCGAGGTGGTATCTTTATACCATAGACCACAAGTGAGATGAGATTTCTTGGCAGCTGTACCATAATTAAGCAATGTCTCGATGTAGGCTCGATACCCATAAGTGTTGTTTGGAGGTGATACGAGCTTTTGATTTAAATATATGTCAACCTGACTAAAAAGTGAGTGTAACCAATTGTTAACTGGAGCAACATTAGCCGTCTCCGCAATGTTAGTTGCATCAGTATTCTGAACTTTAGCTTTTATGTGAAGTAGGGTATGAGATAAATCAATGTAATCATCTCCATTTCCTGGTACTAAGAACTCAATGGGTCCATCATCGGTCAATGATGAAATGGGGTTGTAATGAATCCACTGACCCCCCTCAATACTTGTTTGAGTCGATGGTAGAGCAAACAAATCCAACTCAGATTTTACGCATTCACAGGAGTTATGATGTAAAAATGACATTTTTTTAAATTTTAACTTTTATGAAAAATATCCTGAATATTACTCTGTTTAATTTTCTTAGTACCTTTCCGTTTGAGAGTTTTTTTAGAAGTGGTACGTTTCCTCTTTTGTCGCCTAATTTTATAGCCTGATCCTCTCATTATTAAATCAATTTTTTTATCAGCTTTTTGTTTTAGATTCGAAGTTGCTGTTTTTAAACGTGATCTGATAGATTCATCCATTGGTTGCACATTTAACATATCGGACAATAGGCCCACACCAGCATTTAAAGCTTCTTTACCCACAACTTTAGCGCCATTTTTCAAAAGTGGAAGAACAGATCTAAATAATCCACCCAAAAAACTGCCAATACCATGACCTCGCTGATAAGGTGCTCCCTTATAAATTGCACCTACGCCTGTACCAGCTTGATGAGAATAATAATGTAAATATGGACACGGCATTTTACATGCACGTTCACTTGATTCTCTTAAAATGTAGTTTAATACACGTTGTCCCAAACTGGAATGGTACTTTCCGACCTGTACTCGTTCTTATATCTATTTCTATTACATCGAACTCTCTGCGCATGACAGGTACGTAATGAGGTGGTGAAAAAATATGCATTTTGTTTGCCCCGTATATATAGACTGTAGGATCTAGTGGTACGATTCTGAGAAGAGGGGCCATCACATCTCCAACAATTTGTGGTTCTATTATATCACAATAAATGAACAATTGAGATGGCAATCCTAATTTTAAATTATAAGGATATGTTCCAGTTTTATGCTGAATTAGATTCGTATTTGGTTCAAAACCCAGTTGTAAACATAACTTGGTTGATAACTTAAGTACCTCAATTAAGTTATCCCCACATAATATTGATACTTTATTTTTTATTTCATCATAATTAAACATTATTGTAACATCAGTATTTTTATTTAATTCAGCTACAATATGAGCAATGCAGTCATAGTTCATGGCAGGAATACGGTTTCTATAGTGTACTAATGATTTAATACCATCCTCGGGTATCATAATCCATTTTGATGTGAAAATAACATTTTCATTTTCTCGAACCGTATACATAGTGCAAGGATATTGAATTTCAACAACTCCAACGTACCATTCTCCTTCCAAAATAAGCGCTTTTGGTAATTTTGTTGAGAACATGGTCGTTGTGTTTTCCGGGAAGTATTCCATTGAACTATTACTAAGCAAAGTTAAATAAAAATTTTCTTCCATCATCCTATCTGATTAAGACTGGATTCTAAAATCCAACTGTTAAATTTATCAGGATAACCTTTCCACTTGACAAGTAATTGTTTTCTGTTACCTGAGTAGCGAGAGCGTACTATTTTATCAATTTTATATCGAGTGGTGGGGTTATATGTAATTTTTTGCAATTCATCCTCGTAAAACGTTCCTACAATAGACTCATCTTGAAGATCTTTGAGGGTATAGACAACCTTAGACATGCTTTTTTTTATGCCGGATATAATAAATATTTCATCACTCCAATTTGTTTCATACCCTTTTTGAAAAATGTGTTTATATTTTGTTATCCTTACATAATCACCAATTGAAAACTTCGTTTGCTGTCTAACACTTATTTTATTGTTGAGATTTCCATATAAATTGTTCCAAACTTTCATGATGTTATTAAAGTTAACTTCAAATGGACACATTTTGATGCTTGAATGAAAGCTATGGTTATAGGAATAGAGTAAATCTTGTAAAACGTTAATATAAGTATAGGTATTTTTATGTGTAAAATAACGCCACATTTTAGTTTTTAATGTCCTTTGAAATCTCTCAACTATACTAGCTTTAATATCTGGGTTGTTGGTTGTGTAATAATTAATATTTTTACTTTTAAAGTATTGTCTAACATCTTTTGATACAAATTCAGTTCCTTTATCAGATTGTAAGTGGGTGGGAGTTGCTTTAGCTTCAGTAAATATACTTTCAAATGCCCGTTTTATACTTTCTGAATTTTTCTTTTTAAGTGCTCTAGCGAAAGCGTATTTACTAAAAACATCAATAACACACAGAATATAATTAAAACCTTCATTATATTGAGAATAAGTACGCATATCACTTAAATCTGCTTGCCAAAGTTCATTAAAGTTAGATAATATGTATTTGTTTCTTGGGAATTTTCGATGCACAGGCTTGTGTAACGTATAAGTTTCCTGGGCTTGCAACCACTCTTTAACTTGTTTCCTATCCATTTTACCTTTTAATGCTCTGGCTAATTTATCTACGCTACTGTAACCAGCTGGGTTCGAAACATTATAATAGATGTCTTTAATGTCTAGTATGGATTCCATCTTTCCCAAATGTCGTGTTTCTTTCTTAATGCGTATGATGTTAAAGTTTCACGACTCTTTTCATCATTTGAGGAACTATGTCTTCTAAATTTTAGCGATTTATCATTAATATTTTCAAAAGCTTGAGGATTACCGATACAAGCCGATGGAACTCCAATATTTTTTAGAGTTTCAATAAATTTTTCCCATCCAGCAGGTTTGGGGCGTTTTAATGGCCTTAGTGTGTAATTCACTAGATCAACTATATTACTGTCATCTACAATCTCATTATCTATGACTATTAATCCATCATTTTTCCAGTTAATTTTGTCTTTATTGTTTAGGAGAGTGCTCAACAATATATCACCTTTTTTTCTATACGTTTTTGGTATGAGTTTGTTTATATAAGTGGTGGTATATAAAATATCAATTGATGAATCACGTACGTGCTTATCATCCTCAGAGTCCTCATTAACTGCGAAATCATTATCTTTACTTTCCTTTTTAAGGAAGTCAGTACAATGTTTTTGCCCATCCTCTACTGTCACCGGTAGTATTAATGGTTTCCTCTCTTCCCTGGTAAAATGGAGATATCTCTGCAAAATTTGCATATATAACAACCATTTTTCACGGTCATCCATTTTATTTTTTAATATATTTTTCATTTCTTTGTCTAATCTGGATAAAGAATCTTCATGTATAGTATCTCTTGATTTCAAGCGTTCAATAGCCTCTGGTTCAATAAGAATCATTTTCTTTGTGTACTCCATTTTTTATACTAAATTGAACAATCCATTCAAAACAGCCCCCAATATAATCGGTAGAAATGCTCCTCCTTGCTGAATGATAATGCGTTTTCTTAATTTACCTTTTCCTTTCTTAATTAATTTTCTTAATATAGTTTTTTGTTTTTTCAGCTTAGACTTCTCACTATCCTTCAAGGGTACTTTACCATTTAATATATTAAAAATGCACTCACTGATGCAATCAATTTCATCGTCCTTGCAAACTTTTAATAAGGCTGTACGAAATTTAGGTTTAAGTGTGAGTAAAGCCTTTAATAAATCTTTATGAGTTTTCACACGTCCAAACATTATAATTACTATTATCAATGAATTTTAATATTTAAATCACATTTGTAGAAAAAAAGCAATTTAGTTTTACGATACTTATGATGGGTTTTCTTGCTTCTTTATACTTTGGGGTATTGTCCTTAAAAATTTCTTTGATATATTCACATACACAATTAATTTCCTCCGTTTTAAGAGAACGAAGTAAAATTTTACGATATTTTGGTTTAAATGTTTGTAATGCACTCAGATTTTTTATATCTGACGTTGTGTTACCTTCAACCATTATTTGTTACTAACAAGAATCGGATGATGCTCACCATATTTAAACCCCTTTTTGGGGACATATACTACACATTCATTAGTAACGGGGTCTATTTTGCTTTTAAAACGACATGAATCACTTGTATTTTGTTTCAAGTCAATCATTAAATAACCAAAAGGTTCATTAGTAGCATCTTTATAGGCTTCCTCAATAAATTTTGAATTGTCTGGAAACACTTGACGAGCTAAATGACGAATCTGTGTACGGTCTCGAGGATTTTTGAAGTAAATAATGTAACTTGTGTTCAGTGAAATATCTCGTTGTCCTCTACCTTGATGAAATAGATTTTGTGTAATGTAAAATACACTTAAATTTCGGTGATGGCTACCTTTAGTAAAAATATCGACAACGCGACCATCTGACTCTCTCATAAGATCATCAATTATAACTAACCGAGGATGTTTTCCATCAAACATGCTCATTTCAGGAATTCCCTGGATATATGTCACATTTTCTAGATTATAAAGAGGTTGCATTTCATCATAGCACCATAAAATTTGATCAAACCGTATGTTACATAAATCATTACAGTGCTTCAGGAAATTTGTAACAAAATTTGATTTACCACAGCCACTTGGGCCTGCTACTATAGCAGTAAATGGATGGAGAAAATGAAACATCGTAAATAAATGCGTGTGACTTTAGTTAAGGCAGATAAGGAAATGAATAAAAAAATAATATATTATTGCTTTTAAGGATCAATTAAAACAATTTTATTTTCCTTTGTATATTATCTTAAATATATTTTCTTAGTTCTATTTATTAACTATACATTTTTATAATTATAACTAGTTATACATTTCAATACGTATCTACATAATATTATATACGTAGAAGTTCTTTTGCTAAAGAAAACGTGTTCTACAAACAAAAATAGCGTCGATAAACCTCACTGTTCATTATTATTTAATGTATTTATTTTGTAATGGCCCCAAGCTAAAGTGTCAGTGGAGTTGTTGATTAAAAACCGTTTTGTGTCTGAATGTGATAACGATATTTTATTATTTTTTTGGGTGAAAACAACATGCTTTATAGATCTAAATCTATACATTTCACATATTTCATTTTTTTGCTCAAATAAGACTGTTTTGTAGTTCTCCATTTTAAATTTTTTTGTTACTGATTTGTTTACTCCTTTTGCTCTAGCAATGAATTTTTTTTGTGTATTAAAAGCGTATACTTTTGATCTCAATCCGACAAATTCTATCAAAATCACACCATTGTTTTCATCTTTAAAAAGACCAATTTTCTTTTTATTTATTCGGGGGAAATCAAATGCATTATCAGGGGGATAATCTGAAGTATCAAAGTATTTATTTAAATCAGGTTTAATATCCTCATAAAAATTATCAGTGAAAATGTGATAAATGAAGCTGTCAGTATCAGTATATAACATTTTACAATTTGAACCATATTTGTTTTTCATATATTTGTAATGAAAATCATACATAAGCGTTTTGGAAATATCCAAAATACATAAACCTAAATAGATGGGTTTGTCATATAACACTTTAGTTTTTTTAAGTTGAATTGCAACAAAACTTTCAGAGAATATTGAAAGACTATGAAATTCAGGTCTTGCGATAAGTTTCTGTGCACCAGCGACTTTTCCTTTATCTTCCCAATGTGTACATAATTTAACATCTACTCGTTTTTCAACATTTTCCATTGTTTTCCCGAAAATGGAATTATTCATTAACTTATAGAAATCCTTTTCAAAATCAGAATGTGCAGATGTACGTAGCTGGGTATTCAAATCAATATATTTTTGTAACCAAGGGCTTTGATTGAATTTTAAAATCCGATGGACGTTCCTTAGCTTTAAGCCCATTTCTAAACATTGTTTTAAATTTCTATAATGAATAACATACTTAGTTTTATTAAATAGGTTCGGCACTAATTTCAAATTTTTACTCCCTCCTACGAGTATATTCTCTGGACATAGTGGAAAATCGGTATGTAAGTCGTGTAAAATTTGTGGGTATTCTAAATCTACTTCAAGAATATAGCCTACGTCAGAATCAATTGGTACATTAAAATTAGTGTCACAATTTACCCATTCAAAACCACCTGTAGGAAGGTATTGAGACATAGCCCATCCATATAAATTATTCGCGTCTAAGTACATGAGATAAGATGATTGAATTTTCTCATCAAAATTCTCCATAAACTTATTATTTGCTTGCGCATAACGGTTACTGCATTGCGAAACACCGCCACGTATACCTGATTTTATGAATGCAATTTTATCGTAATCTGTAAGCAGATCCAACGTTACTTGTGTATACTTTAACATTGCGTCCCAACTAAGACCTGGCGCTGTATAATATTGAGCAGGATCTAAATCGTAAGTTTTAATACATACGTTTCTAAAGTTTTCAAAAATATCCGTTAAAAGGAGAACATCTGTTTTGAGATATAAGTCAGAGTAATCACTCATATTACGACATTTAAAATGATTCCAGACATCACTGGCATGTTTATAATCCTCATTTGAAATAGAACTGTTTGTAAGTGTGTTGAAAAAATTATCTTGAGTGGGGAGTGATGTCAACTTTAAGGATTCAAATGATGACATATACTCATATGGGTACACACCTTTGCGTTTTAAATAAAGAAGATCCTTTTCATTCTGAAAATTTCGGCGCAATTCAATGAATTCATCATCATTCAAATTATTTGTTAAGGATTCTAAACTATACGATAAAAATTTAAAAGAATCAATAAATCTCAATTCAATTTGGTTTTCATCGATTTTTAACATTTTTGAAAACGAAATGTATCGTTCCTTATTTTGAGGTATGACCTTTACCACCCCTTCTGAAAAGTTTAATGCGTGTACAATGAAATGAGCATCATAGTTACTAAGGTTATGCAGAATTACAGGGATAAATCGAGGCGTGTCAAATTTTTTGCTGCAACTTTTATGGCAGACACCTGTGAAAACGCCAGTGTACTTATTATAATCTATTTTATAAGCTGAATCTAGTTTTTTATTACATATATAGCATATAGTTGCTCTATTTATTTTTTCATTAATATCCTCTGAGAGGGGAAGTGGATTGATTTCAATTAAATATTCGTTATAAATGCGGTTGACGTCCTCATTTAGGCGTTCCATAAAAACTTTTGAACAGTCACTACCCGTATACGTTTTGTATTTAGATAGACTATCATTGAATGTGCATTTGATATAGTACCCAAAACTATATACTTCATGCTTCTGAAAATTTGTTGTATATGAGGTAGATGGATCATTATCACATCCTTGTATAGGATTTAAAAATGCTTCAAAATCTGCATATACAACAAAGGGTAATTTTAACTTCCTCTCGTGTTTATGGAATGTTAGTTTAGCTTTGTTAATGCCTGGTAAATCTGTTCTAACATGATTACAATCGAACTCCTGGTGAGATTTTAATTTACAATCTGTTTGAAAATAAAGCAAGCAACCGTCGCAAATATAGTTCGCGTGTTGATGTCCATTTAATTGGTGACTAACTAGTCGGGATAGGTTTTTTATATAACAATAATGACCGGTAGAAATATTATTTATGTAAAGTAAATTTACGTGTTTTTGTTTTCGGCATTTTGTGAAATAGAGTGGACCAATGACCTTTGTGGAATTACTTTTAGTATCACGTTCAAGTCCAAAAACATTAATACTAATATTATTTAAGCGCTCAAATTTATATATATCTTTCAACTTTACCGGAAATGGAATATCTGTAAAACTTAAAGAGTTTTGTTTAGATGCATATGAACTCACTCTGTCTACATGATTGTTAACTGGGTACAATGCGGAAAGCACAGCCCATTGAAAACATTGATAGTCATTATTTTTTACATTAATTACAGCATGCTTATGTTTTATATCTAAGGGTAGATCTATATATGAAGATCCTCGTAACGGGTTAAATTTATTTATGTTTAAATCAATGTAATTAATTTTTTTTAGACTCCAACCACTATCTTTCTTTTCAAAATTACAAACTTTATTTGAAATTTCATCATGCAAATCTGAATAAATTTTATTGATTTCTTGCTCTAAACATAGAATATAATTAATGGTTTGAAAATCAAAAGAATTCTCTAAATTTTTTGTTGTTTGAATAAAATCCCCACTTAAAATGCAATTTACTTTAATTGGCTTATATTCCTTTAATAGCTTATCAAGCAACTCATAAATAATATTTTTAATTGAGTTTAGGAAATATTCAGGTGTTTCGAATTCTGAATTAGACGACGTATTCTTATTGGAAATCCTGTATGTTACTATTCTTCGACCGAAAGCGTTTTCTATTATTTGCACATTAGCTAAGTTTTGAATGGAGCTATTAAGAAGTACATTATTTATATGTTTCTTGCTTTTAAGGTGGCTGGTATAGTATTTTTGATTAACATTTGTTTTACAATAAGGACACTCGACACTATGATTGTTTTCGGAACTTACAAATGAGGTAGATCCTCCCTCCGTTGATGTTGATGTCGTCAATAGCCCCGTAGAAGTAGAAGGTTCTTGAGAACATGATCGCTTACTCGAAGACTGTGTGACCACAGTAGCCTTTCTTTTTACTCCGGCTCCAGTTTGCCCCGAACTAAAAAATAAAAATACAATAGTTAAAAATATGTTCTGAAAAATACACCTTACAATTATCTTTATTGGAATATAATTTACCATTTGAAGCACACATATTACAATATGCTATCATAGGAAACACACCATCAATTTCATCACAAACAGGGGATGTCATGGAGACAGAATGACCACTACATGGGGTATAAAACGGTTTAATATCTGGGTCCTCTAACATCCATCTAGGGAGTCTATTAGATATATACCACAACCGGATGTTTCTATGAAACTTATTTAGCACAAATGATTTAGTAAATACACTTATTTCATCACTGGAAAAAGCTTCCATGGTTATTATTTTTCTATCACAACTTGTCTCTGAATGGGTGTTACTAGAGCTAAGCCCGGATATTTATACACAAAAAACCCCCTCTCTGTCGGCAATGTGTTTAAACAAGTTTGAACTTCAGGGTCGAGGATGGTGGTATTACATTAATAATTTATAGTCGCGCACATAATATTCGATGAAATTTTTGAAATACAATAGATTAAAATAAAAACTGCTCGCGGAAAAAAATAAAAAATACTTACGAATAAACTTGATCTCGTTCGGTTTCCATACATAGGTCAACTAACATCGCGTTCAATTCGACTTCTTCACAAATTGCAACCATTTCTTCATCGTAGACCGAGTTGTTCAGTGCACACAGTTGAGTCAACATCGTTGTAGGTAGTAAGAAGGAATATGACGCGACTGCGTTAGAACAGGACTCTTTTATAATTTGTTTCAAATTTGTTCAAAGACAAATGGTAGGGAAAGTACACATTATTTAAAAAATATATTTCCGTAAAGTGCCACTCACGGGTTACCGGCTTTTGTTATGTATTCACAGCGGGCAAGGATCGCTTTGTGTCTGGAAGACCAACCGTTCAATTGTTATATTCTTATCTTAGGGTTCTGTACCTCAAATAGAAAAAGGAACCCTTATGGGGGTCGCTTTGGTGCCTCATGTGTCTATCCGTCTGTCAATGTCATATTTAATTAAAATGAATGATTGAGGTACCAAGATGAAATTAATACAGGTCCTTCTTAATGGGATTATAAATCTTCGAAACAAACACGAATGTACATGCTCTGAAACACCTGCATGCGATATCAGTTTTTGCATCTACCTAAAGTTAATGGGCGATAAAAACAGATTGAGTGGACTAACTAAAAAAATCAACGACACGATCGATCGTGAATTTTGTTCATTCGAAGATTGACAAAAAACTTGGTCTCACAGCACCAGGATAGAAAAAAATAATATCCAAAAAAAGTTGCGAAATTGAGGAAATTTTTTGTTAATGAGATAATAAATATATTTTAAACTGACACGAGAGAGCATGTCACATATTTTTGTAAGAGAACACATTATCATAAAAGCTTGGGTTAAGTTTCTACGAAATGCATTGCTATCAAATTCTAATTTACTTATTCATTATAAACAATATCAGTCATCCAATATGGTGATAACATGATAAACTCGTATTTAAACATTTTATGAAAATACAGTCATACATACAGAAAATACCTCCTTTTTTTAAAGTCGGTTAAAGACAAAATTGTAGAAATGCATGGATCGACGGGTGAGGGGATAAGGGGCGGGGGGCATTGTTAAAACCCCCGGCGCCCGGAGCAGGTACCTTGTACACCGCATCTTGGGCATTCTGAAGTTATTTTGGCGCGTATTATCTACTAAATACTAATTGCGTAATAAATTTACGCATATTGTAAAAGTGATACAGCTCATTAGCCTTACGTAAATTTAGGCTAGGTTAGGTTATCTTTTCGTTTCCCTGCAACGTTGATCCAAGTCGGTAACTAGATGGGTGGTAGGAGATTTCAATTGGCCTTTTAGTTTCCCGCTAACGACCTGATCGATATATGTTAGGTTAGGTTAGGTTAGGTTTGAGCCAACGGTCTAAAAACGGCGAACATCCAGATCCAATGGTCTAGAATCAGCGAAAATCTCGCTAATTTATACAAGTTTAAGTGGGAATTTTCTTACAATGGAAATCTTATTGGAATTCGTCTTATTGGAATTTTTCTCGAAAATTTTTCGCCTCCGGCGGGGGTTTTTTTCTTCGTGGGTGGTCTTTTTTTGTGGGCGGGGCAATTTTTTTTTTCGCGGACCCCCCGGGGTGGGCCAGAATCGACTTTCTACACTACTCCCGACTGCTTGGATACCAAAAAGTATAAAACAAGACATGAATTGAAGTATTTCATTATTATCAATTTAAATCGTATAATATTAATAAAATTTATCAAGGTGCAGTCGCACGTTAAGTTTAGCTTTAGAACGTGCGACTGCGCCTTGATACATTTTATTAATATTATACGATTTAAATTGATAATAATGAAATACTTCAATTCATGTCTTGTTTTATACTTTTTGGTATCCAAGCAGTCGGGTTTTTTGTTTTTATAAATTACTTTTTTTTATCATAAATTTCTAAATTTCTTAGAAATATTGATCGTGGCCCAACTTTAGGAATTGAATCTTTTATTACTGCCTCCCCTAATAGGGGCAGAGATAAAGATGTTATCTCATTTTCTGTAATAAAAATAATAAATTAATATTAAATTGGTATATAGAGATTAAAATATTATAATATACCTATCTAACGCTGGCCATACACAATCAAGTTTGCAGCCGACAGTCTGTTCACATTTTATTGTTAGGTTATACCTGTGTTTCGTGTTTTCACATGAATTTATTCTGCAGTTCAAAAGTTAATACAATCTATTCTATTTCCTACTAGGTGAATAGAGGTATAATTTGGGTTACTGTCCAGCAATGGAAGTTTTTTGGCTGATTAAGATGAATGAAATAATTAATTAGCATTGTTAATTTAATGAAAATATTGTTGTACCTACCCATGTACTTAATTCGAAATTACAAAATATGATGCCAAATCCTCATTTAAGTATGTAGGTACTTACAATAATAGGTACATAGGTACATATTAGGTACATAGGTACATTTTGAGCAAATTTTGCAACGTAGTTTTGATATTGAGTACCTATGGCTGATGGCATAATCCAAAATGCCCAGATAAAAATGTGAAGTTTACCAAACACCCATAAAACGTGTGCCATTTTTGCATTGAGTTTGGTAATGATCATGTCATGGTACGCCGGCGAATCTTAACAAACAAATAACTTTTACCTTTGAATATTTCTATGTAATCCTGGAGCTTCCATGCTACTAGCTAGCAGGTTTTGTACGTCTTCGTCCATGAACCGTGAAATTTAAGCTAATGCCAAAAACAAGATGGCTGATGGCTTCACTTCACAATACTTTACGAACAGCATTGTTTTGCATTTTGCCGTCTGTCGATCTTCTGAAGCTGTATAATTATCCCAAGCAGTTGTCTGTGGTCTTTTATTCTTAAACTCCTTATATTGAGTATTCTTAGATGTTGACATGTGAATAACCAAAAGACATTAAATGAAATACTTACTTTAATTACCTCTGGATGATTTGATCACTCTAGAATACAAAATCTTAGTAGGTACTAAGACGTGTAATAATTGGTTTTAGATACTTACATTTTTTTAGGAGGCATTTCGTTAACGTTTATCACAAAGGCACAGAGCCACATCACATCACACTACACGTGCATTTCAACTGATAACTGTTCCACGACTAACTTTCTTTGTTTTGCGCCTGAGGTGGCACGGGAAGGCACGGGGTGTCTTCCACCGCCACCCGCATGACTTGCCCGAACGGCTGCTGTCGTAGTGCCAGGTAGAAGAACAGGTTATAAACTTAGCCGAGTAAAAAATAGTCGACAACTAATAGTCATAGGTCTCTAGCAAGGACATGCCGCGGTCTTGCACGAATGCTTGCCCGAATCCAGCAAATCCCTGCGACTCGTATAACGAAACGAATAAATGGGACGCTTACAAAATATAAATGCAATAAGAATGAGAATCAGTCACTGTGTCGTTTATACTATCCCCAATACCGTTATCCCGGTATTAGATATTTCAATACCGGTATTGAAAACAGGCAAAAAAAAGTCCGGGATCCCGGTATTGGAAGCCCTAATTATTTAAATTAGGGCTTCCAATACCGGGATCCCGGACTTTTTTTATAATTGAACAAAATACTTATTATGAATTAACAAAACCACTCATTAGTTTTGTATCAAGTTCGAAAGTGTTTGGATTTATCAATTATGTTAATTACAAATTATTAATTTTCTATTTGTTAAGAACATCTAACAATATGGCATATGCACAGGTCTATTAAATACCAACCCTGCCAAAAAGGTCCTTTGTTAAAATAAAATTTTTTCAGTGTAGGAAGGTTTTCATTTTAGTATCTAAATGAAATTACAAATCAACCATCGCCCCCCCCTAAACCACGCCAACGCCCCCCATTTTTTTCTGGACCACTTAACGCCCCCCTGTAGGTCTCCAACGCCCACTTTGAGACACTACTACTCTACTCTAACTCTAGTAATTGTATATTGGATTTTTACTGATATACTTAGATATTTATTTACTACTAGCTCATGCCCGCGACTTCGTCCGCGTGGAATGAAGTTTTTTGGTTCCCGCGGGAAATCTTAAATTTTCCGAGATAAATATTAGCCTATGTGTTATTCCAGACTATAATCTATTTCTGTACCAAATTTCGTCCAGATCCGTTCAGCTGTTCTGGCGTGATTAAGTAACAAACATCCATCCATCCATCCATCCTTCCAACCAAACTTTCGCTCAGATGACTGGTAGAAGAGACATTGTGAGGAGTGTTGGGTATTAGCCTTACAATAAATGATTCAAAACTACTTGTAAATGTTTATTTAACAAATTTGAATTTGACTGATATTTCTGTTACTCTATTTTTTACATCTACTTAAAAAATTATGTTTGATTCTTTTCAGCTCTGATCACTATACCTACATCAAACATGAGTGTACAGCATCCAATGCAAGAGATGTACAAGTACCACAGTGTCCCCTTTGCGGATCCCCAGTGCCGGGGAAGAGAGATGAGCCCCCAGATGTGGCTGTGAGTGCTCATATAGACAATCAGTGCATGTCTGACTCAGCGAGGGAGAGGAGAAAAAAGGTCATTATTAATTTTATTCCTTTATTATTTCTATATTACTATTATGATGATTTTGTTGCATAGTTTTTTTATTCCCGTGTGAACTCCCTAATTTTCTAGCATGTCCTTCCCCAAGATACAACATCTGTATACTAAATTTCATCAAAATCATTTGAAAATACGGGCTGTGAAATGTCGCAGCAGACACACTAATTGGGTATTCGAAAACTTTTTTTGTATAGGATTTTGTATGAAATATTGAAAAGTGACGTCATCAAAGTTCGACGCACTTTTTATTTAGGTACTTAAATCGATAGTTTAAAATAGTTATTCAACAAAACACTAACAGGGGACGTGGATATTACGACTTTTGGGAGATCCTCTTTTTAATAATCCGTTTAGGGTATCGTATCCTAAACGGATGAGAATGGATACACAAAATTGAGCTCTAATTCAATACTGGTATGGTTTATTTTAGTTTGACGCCGAACTTTGACGATTTGATCGGCAACTTTTAGACAATCGGGGGGTTGGTACGAGTCGCGGCTCAGTGGACAACGATTGTTTAATACTTTGGTGTTTGGGTCGTAATTTGATTTGGTGGTTGGTGGTCGCGTTAGCGATTGGGCCGTGGCACTAATTGATTGGCTCATGGCTCAAGGTCTTTCGAGTTGTAGCAAATTACTTCCGTGGGTTTGAATTAGAGTACAAAATTATTAAGGGTTTTTTTTTTTTTAATCCTCTACAAGTTAGCCCTTGACTGCGATCTCACCTGAAAGTAGTATCGCTTTTTTACTCTCTGGCGTCACACAATTTCAAAGCTGCAAGCAAAAACAGAAAACACCGTCCCATTACCATACTTCATTCAGTTTAAAGTGTTCTCCAATTTTACAACTAGGGCTAACTTCCTACAATCAACAAATTGTAAGAATAAAGGGCTGGGTGGGACTTATCATCCTCGGACGAGACAACAAACTTCACATAATTACAGTCGAACTTCACTTACAGGTAAGTTCGTTTGACCATCAATTATGTTCATTTGTTGTCTCGTCCTCGGATGACCACAGAATACAAGAGTAGATGTTCAAAGTTTTGTTGTAAAATTGGGAGATAGGTATCTATATCTTATACCTAATTTAATTAATAAAAAGATCAAGAACCCTTTCTTGTATTTTTATTTTAAATTCAAACATGATTAATGTTAAAGAGAAACTAATAAAATAAAAACCAAAACAAATCTTAAAAAGTAATTAATCATTAGTAAAAACAGTCTCTGCAAAGTGAGACTTGTTTATGATAGGTCTATTATAAAACCTACCAAACACTGTGGATTCACCAGTCCAACCAGCCGTCCTTTTGATATCATCTATACTAACTCCTTTTCTGTATGCTATTAATCGATGCTCGTTTTTGAGATGATCCTTTTAATAATCACAATTTTTTTTTAAAATATCTGTTGTCATATACCCAATTATGTAATAGACAACCGTTTTCTTTCTACAGGTGTTTACGAATAAATGTTCGTTGAAAGGTTGTAAGACTAAGGAGATGGTGCCACTGGTGTGTGCAGAGTGTTCTCTCAACTACTGCCTGCGACACAGACACACAGTCGACCACGCTTGCGATGGAAAACTGGGTGCTAAGAAACGACAAGCCGCGTATGTATTTTAAGTACATCTTATCTTTACTAATCTATACTACATCAATAATTAGTTTAATTCGTTTGCATCGAAACTAAAATATATATAAGCTGTTACTCAGCAGCTAAAGTAAAATTGTATTCCTAAATTAAATGTTAATCTTAAATGTCCCTTGATGAAGATCTCTGGAAATCAGCCCATGATTCCCACCTTATGCATATAACCGCTTAAAACATGGCGGGAATAGTAGATTATTAACCAAGGGGATAAAGCAGTGTCTTCTGTCGCGGGTGACGATTTAAATCGCGAGCTTAACGAAGGACTCGAGGTTTACTCCTGAGCGTAGCGAGGGTGTTAAAAACTTAAATCACGAGCGAAGCGAGGGATTTAAGACGAGTCTTGAGTGTAGCGAGGGATTTAAGTTCGCCCAAGACTAAGACAGCTTTATCACCGAGGAAAATACTCTACTTTTCGTACCATTTGCGAAAAAATTAACACAATAATAATATGAGATAAGCATTTATTAAAAATAATGACAATTAAAAGTAAAAGTTAACATTCGAAACATTGGTCCAATTATTGATAGAGTTCATAAGTTTTTTAATAATTTTCCTTGGATTTTGTTGGAAGCAAATTATTTATAATTGCAGCAGCATTTGCACTGATGGAATCCGACAATTCACTTTCACTGTCGCTTTCATTTAACATCGTAACGTATTTTTAGAACATTAACTTATTTATAAAAATAAATTAAAATAAACTTAACGTTTATGTATTTGAAGAAAACAAAAACGCGGCAAATTCCTAGACTAATATTTTTTTGTCGGAAAAGCAAAGGCATCAAGCTCGTACGGCCTCGTCGGTTTTCGCAATTTTATTTAATAATCATAACTGCATAATAAATGCGTACTCCTTTTTCAAAAAGATGTTTAATGCTTCATATACAAACTCAATGGTGTAAACACAGATGTAGTTCACCATAAATTTCGGTAAGTATTCCAAATTTAAATCACATTCTCCCCCTAGAGGATGAATGAAATTCAGTACAATTTTCTTTCCCTGTTTTTAACAGATTAAAAATGACTATTGTTATGTTCGCTTTTTGTGGCATAGAATGTCACTTTTTTGAGCAAGTGGTACGAAAAATAAATTATATCTTCGAATGAAGCGACTCATATAATTATGATCGAACTTTACTTTGTAGGTAAGTTCGTTTAATCACTAATTATAAATGCCAAATTTTGAATGGATGCATGGATGCATGGATGTATGGATGGATGTTTGTTGCGAAATTTTGGATGGATGGATGTATGTATGTTGTTACTCAATTACGCCTGTACGGCTGAACGGATCTGGATGACATTTGGCACAGAAACGGATTTTAGTATGGAAAAATACATATGCAACTTTTTGTCCCAGAAAATTAAAGATTTCCCAGGGGAACCAAAAAAAACCTCAATCCACGCGGACGAAGTCCCGGGCATTAGCTAGTAATATATAACTAGCTGATGCCCGCCACTTCGTCCGTGTGGATTAAGATTTTTCGGTTCTTTAATTTTCCGGGAAAAAAGTAGCCTATGTGTTATTCCAGACTATATTCTATCTCTGTCCCATATTCCATCCAAATCTGTTTAGCTGTTCTGGCATGATTGAGTAACAAACATCCATCCAAACTTTCGTGGATGTTTCGTTTTGTTGTTTCGTCTTAGAAAGAGAAGAATTTGGCACACAATCAGAAAATTCAGAAATTATAAATTCCCAAATTAACCCTACCAGGGATCGAACCCGGCACCTCCCGTTGTTGACAATTGTTTTGGATGTTTTTAATCATGATTTGAAGTAAGTGATATTTTATTTCTTAAAATGCACATAACTCCGAAAAAGAGTTAGGAAGTCGTGTGTCTAAAGTCCTAGGCTATCACTGTTAATTATATATTTTCATCAGTTTCTTTTATGAAAGCTAGGAGATTTAAAAAAATTGCAGTCATAGGAACTGCCGATAGAAGTTAAAACGATTTTTTTATTTTAATTGAAATTATTTAGTTAAAATTTAAGTTTAATTTCGAATGTAGTATATTTATATGTTCGCGAGCATGTCGCTGTTCCCGAGCATGTCGGTCACGCGAATCTACATTTTTACCCCCTACCAAAAAGTGCTCAACGCGCCTAAAGAAGTTTTACACTTCAATATAAATTACCAAAAAGTGCTCAACGCGCCTAAGGAAGTTTCACACTTTAATATAAATTACCAAAAAGTGCTCAACGCGCCTAAAGAAGTTTTCACTTCAAAATTTATAATTATTTTCCTTCTAATCATACATATTCATGGTTACAGTAACGCAGCGATGGCACGCATGCGTCAAAACGATAAAAAAGTTCCAGACAGGACGACGGTCGCTTCCATCGCCAGCTTCACTGCGGTGCAGGGGAATATGGTAAGAAATTAGCTAAACATGCTTATATTTAAAGCCATTTTGATGAAACTTGGTATAAATATAGGTTAAATCTCGGGGAAGGACATAGACTACTTTTTATCCCGAAAATTAAAGATTTCCCGCGGGAATCAAAAAATCTTACCACGCAGATGAAGTAGCGGGCATCATCGTCATAGTAATAACAATCGTAAAACCTTGTAACCATTTCCTTTTCTTACTAATGAAGACTATTGCCATAATAAATATCATATCATACTTAATATTATAAATACGAGTGTGTTTGTTTGTTCGTTTGTTGGATTGTCCTTCAATCACGCCGTAAAGGAACAAGGGATCGACGTGATTTTTGCCATGGGTATAGTTGAGGACCTGGAGAGTGACATAGGCTACTTTTTATTCCGGAAAATTATAGAGTTTCTGCGGGAAACCTTAATCCATGCGGACGATGTCCCAGGCATCTTCTATTATATTATAATTATGCGAAAGTGTGTCTGTCTGTCTATCTGCTACGCTTTCAAGGCTCATCTGTTTAACCAATTTTGATGAAATTTTGGTATATGTCCTGCCCCATAGACTACTTTCTATCCCGAAAATTAAAGGGTAAGTAGTAGATCATCTAGTAAATAATATAAAAATATATTAATGGCCTGTGAAAAAATGCCTTAAGGATTTATTGTCTTTGCAGACCGAGGACGAAGCCCTAGCGCACGCATTAGCGCTGTCCATGCAGGAACAGAGCGGAGCCCCCACCAGAGAGACCACCATCATCCGCGAGCTGGCTAGACAAAGAGTAGGCGGCGAACAGAACTCGCGCTGTTCTGTGTCCTAGCGCTCTCCACCCGCTAGCTCCCACACTAAGGCCTGTCATACACGGACTGCTCGAGCAGTTGTAGGCCTATTACACTGCTTACTGCACTTTTCACAGGGCCCTGTGCAAAGAGTGGGCGTGGCCGCTAGTTTTGGCGTCGCTCATTACAAAGCAATAAGGACCAAATTAGGCACCCTTTCTCCCTATATCTTATTACACTACACTGGTTCAAGGTAAGGGTCCCCGTGAAAAGTGCAGTGTTATAGGTCTCCGATCACGTCGGAGGAGAGCAGCAGTCTCCAGAAATCAGGGAGATTTAATTAAAAATAAAATATTAAAAATAGGCCTATTAGCCAGTCAACATACACGGACCTCTCTAGCAGTCATAGTCAACTGCTTGAAGCTACCATTGATAACTGCTGCCAACCGCCCGAAGCAATCGCAGCTGCTCGAGCGGTTCCATGTATGTGTGTACGTAGAAGACTGTAGTTTACTATGCAGTCGCAGCTTGAAGCAGTCCGTTCTGACTGCTTCAAGCTGTCCATGTATGGCCGGCCTAAATGGTTAACTGAAGGAAAAAGATAGGCCGGTGCAAAAAACGGTTAGCTTGCCTTTTACAATGTCATCATTTTGTTTCCAGTAGTATTTGGTATCTAAATGGAAAGGGTTAATTTAATAATAAAGATTGAATACAATAACATGGCTCGCCCCTCCAAATTACTGTTTCAATGTGTGTCACGCTGCTAGTCGAGCAACAAAGCCTTGGATTTATTTTTGTCCACAGTTGAAGAACTGTCTTGTGATTAATTAAGCTGCTGAAAACATACGAAGAGTTTATCGATGTAGTGACCTTCTCCCAACCCTCGACGCAATTAAAAAAATGTGAGTCTTGGCTTTGTAAAGACTTTCACAAATACTTTCAAACGTTTTGAATCTTTCAGAGACGCGCCTAGTTATCGTAGTTAATCTCTACTATTAATCTCTGCTTCTCAAACCAAAGAACTTTTGATGTACAACTTAAAAACTTGTAAGTGATGCATAAGCGGCCGCGTGGAGTAATTTCATCTCAGAGCCAATTCATTGAATATTTATGTTTATGTATGAAAATGCATTTTTTAATCAGACTTTAAAAAGTTGTTACATTACTATTTTTAACTTTGACTTCAATTTTGCAAATAGTTTTTACTTTCCATGCTAAAACTCCGTCCGTCTTCTTCCTTTAGTCTATGTGACTGCATCAATTAGATGTGATTGGATCACAATTTTTGAAAAAAAAATTAATACAATCATCGAAACAAATATGCCTTCATATTATTGTACAAGTATTGGGTATTTGATAGCTAGTCGAATCAGGTACTTTTTCCAAACTTCAAAACGCGCGCTTAGTATAGGATTTTGTATGAAATACGGAATTGTGACGTCATCAAAAGTCAACGCACTTTTTTACTTATTTAAAATGGTTATACATTTTTAAAATGGTTGTCAAACATAAAATTAACAGGAGACGTGAATATAAAGTCTTTTCGAAGATCCTCTTTCAATATCACTAAAAAATAATTAATTTGACTAGTTGTTAATTATACCCAATTCAAGGTAAATTATACTTACTAGAACACTAATAGGCAGTGGCCAAACCCGATTTTAGGACAAGACTGCGTGGATTCAGAATGATTAGATTTGATTCTGAGCTTCATTTGCATAGAATTAGGAATGTATTCATTTGATTTTGACAAATTTCGTGTTTGTGTCATTTATGAAATGTCATAATGATATATTGAGACAGAATTTATTTTCGACTTATCACTAACTGATATATAATATAGCGAAATTGTTTAATTTTACTAAAATCTGTTACGAATTTCGATATTTGTGTAAATACTTGTACCTAATGTTTTAACAAGATTTTATTTAACTTGTAAAAACATTATACATTTGTGTGTAGTGTGTACAATCTGTGTTTGGGTCAAATCTTGCAACTGAATTTTAAAACAGTTATCCCCAACCGATTGAGTTACACGTCTAGTTTGGATGACAATGCATGATTAGCTAAGTGACGTAATTCTAAATAAAATATGGCGGACTACAAAGATGGCGGCCTAGTTATTTGAAATGCACCCCCAAGATATGGGTATCTTCTTAATTGAGCGGGTTTGCTGAGAATACTAATTAAAAAATAAAATGACGTCACACTAAATTCAATATGGCGGACGATTGTTTCTGGAAATGTTTTTTTTAATGATTTAAGACTTATTATTTTAAAATCGGGTTATGCCAACAAATAATGTAGAGAATGGTGCTGGCTCAGTTGCATACAAATTGATGATAAAAATAAAACTAGTGATATATCTTTCACCTATGGATAAAAATTCCAATACTTTAAGAAGTGTAAATTTTATGTGTAGAACCAAATAAACGCAACTGATCATTTCTAATTAAGTACAATACACCTCACTTTGAATTTATCATGATAAAATATGCATAAATAAAATTCACAAAATGTCTTGATTGTTCGAAATAAGTAATTATGTACTTACCATAGAATGTAAAAGACCAATTTTTAGCTTATAGATAATGTATAATAAATTCTTTAAATTATATTACAGAATGACGTGCCTGTGGATTAATGTTTTTTTATTTCCCTGGGAACTCTAATTTTCTGGGGTAAAATGTGTCAATTCTGTGATCTGTCAATTCAATTATAAGCTATCTCCATCCATAATTGAATCGAATCGAATACAGGCGAATCGGTTCAGTCGTTGTGACGTGAAGGAGTAACGAACATTCAAAATTTCAAATTTATAATATTGGCAACATTGTAATGAATATAATATTAAATAAGATGAAAATTACCAGCAAATTACCTGAAAAATACCAGCGACTATATAAATAACTTGCTTTCTATGAATTTTTGTATTCTGCTAGTGTAAAAAGTAAATTTTTACGTAAATTATTCATTTAAATACGACCTCCGTGGCGCAGTGTGTAACGCTGTTGCCTTAACGTGCGGAGGTCCCGGGCTCTGTCCCCGGCAGGGTCAATTTGGGAATTTATAATTTCTGAATTTTCCCAGGTCTGGCCTGGTGGGAGGCTTCGGCCGTGGCTAGTTACCACCCTACCGGCAAAGACGTGCCGCTAAGCGATTTAGCGTTCCGGTACGATGCCGTGTAGAAACCGAATAGGGGTATGGGTTTAATATAACTTCCATGCCCCTACCAGGATAGCCCCCTACCATCTTAGACTGCATCATCACTTACCATTAGGTGAGATCGCAGTCAAGGGCTAACTTGTAGTGGATAAAGAAAAAAACGATAAATGTTTAATCAATTCTGTTAATTAATTATTAAATTGAATTTCATTTGTTTTTTCTTAAATGTAAATAAAATATTTGTACCTACTTATGTTTAATTTTGTATAATTTAACTTTGTATTTAAAGATAGGGTCATAGAATTCGATTTTACGCTTTATTATTTACTAGCTGATGCCCGCGACTACGTCCGCTTGGTAAGTTTATTTTCGCGGGAACTCCTTAATTTTTCGGTATAAAAAGTAGCCCATGTCACTCTTCAGGTCCTCAACTATATCATGCCAAAAATCACGTCGATCCGTTGCTCCATTACGGCGTGATTGAAGGACAAACCAATAAACAAACACACTTTCGCATTTATAATATTAGTATGATTTATTAATATTAGCCTATTCTTCGTTTTATTTAATTAAATATGATACATTTTACTTATGTGTTATACATCATTCCAGGGCTGGGCAAAGGCCTCTCCTTTTTTCTTTCACTCTTTCTTATTTTAGGCTGTGCGGAACCAGAGCTTTCCCCCAATTGCTTCTATCTAGTCCCAATTGCTTCTATCTGGTAACAGGTCTTCCTTTTATTCTATTCTAAATATCTTGGTAACCAAGTTGTTGTACAGTCATCCGGGTAACTTTGACAGATCATCACTATTAGACTAAGAGATAGCTGCACTTTTTGTAACCATCCCCAGAAAAGCTGATTCAGTAATAGCTGGGTACTACACTCTCCACTGATAATGGTAGTGAAAGTCTGACCGCATACTGATGGGCCTTTCGCTAAATATGGCCGGTCAAAGACGTGTTATCGTTACCAAAAATGAAGCATAATTAGAAAAGCTGATTCTTGTACAGTATTAAAGTATACGCAATACCTATATAAAAAGTATAAGAACTGACGCTACACATCGGGCCTTTCACTAGATATCACCTCTCAAAGACGTTATGAACATACATGCTGTAAAAAAATATTAGCAATTATTCACGTCACGTTGACTCAATTGACTGGATATCTATATAAATATATAGATATCCAGTCAATTGAGGCCAGTGATCATATCGATCGTACCGGACGTCATCACACGGTCTTTCCGCTACCGGTTTTTTTATTTTTTTCTTATCGGAGACCGACTCTATCTCCTTCACCGTCGCTCTTCTGTCTCTTCTAAGCAGCCCCGCATAGACCTCATAGCGGAAATTCTTTAAGTGGTCTTTTTTCCTTACAGTTTAAGACATTCTATCATGCCTACCAACCAGGCATTATTTATAGAAATATCCAACAGCTGGGAGAGAATATTTGAATACCACCTGTGGGACTTGATTCCTGTACGGTATAATGATATCAGCATATCTGCTAGATCGCCACCACCCATATGCCGATTATAATGCCTTACGATCTGGGGACAAGTCACATCAACACGATCACTGCTTTCTTTACTAAATCATTTTATTTTTCTAATGGATATGCATCAACATAGGAACTAACTAAAGTAACTTGTTTATTATCAAACCACTTTACCACACTAAGTTTATTTTTATTACAAACCACTTGACAAAATGCTCCCCTACCTCTTTTCTTCAGAGTCTTATCAGTAAGTTATTTTTGGCTAGCATCTTTCAATCTGTTTTGCCGAATGGTTCCTAAGCTGAAAATTCCATAATTTTCCCTCAATAGATATATCAACTCTAAAGACGTGAAATAGTTATCAAAATATACAACACTAGCTTTATTTTTCACTGTTTTGCATAACGCTATAACAATTCTACTTCCAACACCTAAAGTTTCTTCCTCTTCGGAAAATTGTATGCCCCTGAAAGTGTCGTCTCCAGCATAAAGCATAAAATCATAAATTATTCCTGATACTCCGGCTCTTCCAAGATTTTTGAATCCCCATTTACTAGGTTTATCAGGGTTGTATTGGCGACGACTACCTGCCTTCTTACCTTTATAGGGTATGATCATTTCGTCTATACTATAGGCGTTTTCTTCTTCAACCGATAAAAATTGTGCTCGAATACTGTCAATCAAGGGACGAAGCTTATAGTATCTATCCTGCAAATCAGCTTGTGTATTGTCTGTAAAATGAATGTACCTTCTTATTTGTTGAAATATTTTCAGGGACATAACATCAGCAACTTTGGCATAACGAAAGGAAGTGTTCCAGTAATCTTTGTAAGATGGCATAACCACGATACCTACCCATTATAACATTGATGGCTAAAAAGTCTAATATCTCATTATTAGATACTTTGATGGATTTTCCGGTTTCTTGAATGCTGTATAAGTTGGTGTTATCCCTAATACTTGTCACTATTTCCTTCGGAAAGAATCTATAAAAATAATCCAATGGTGACCAATCAACTGGCACATCTTCACGAAAAACAGTATTTTCTAATTGGGCTTTGTGCTCAAATCGTGCATTTTTCCAACGAAAAGATAACTGTATCTTTTTTGCATGTTTTTTTTAATTCTTTGGGCAAGAACAGTAGGTGCAGAACGCTTTCTTTGTTTGCGAGTGATCAGAGGACTGAATGTTGATTGTATTGTAGGTGTGGAAGTTGATGGTTGAACTGAAGGTAAAGATGGTAAAGATGAAATTGAAGGAAGAGCATTATAGTTACATTGTGTAGAACTTGGAAATACTTCATCAAGCACCGGCGTCAGTGGTGTTTGAGTTTGGTCTTGTTCTTCATCTATAGAACTATCAGGGCTATCTAAAATATTAAGCCTTTCAAGCGAAGAATCTAACGAAGGTGCAGGCGAACTTTCTGGTGTTTTAGCTTCTTCTTCGCTACTGGCACTATCACTAGCATCAGAACCAGCATTTTGTGCAGGTACCAAGGCTAAAATGCGCCTGGCTCTTGCGTTTGAAGCAGGCTAAAACAAAGCAAACGGAACATGCAGGCAAACCATAACCATAATAAACAGAAAACCTGACTCATCATGGCCCAGCCCAAACTTACAAGGAAGGATTTCGCGAAAAACTCACAGAACACCCGAGAGAAGCAGGGGCGGGTCAGGTAGTTCAAAATGAAATTCGAAAGAAACGTCGTAGTAATCATATATTTGTTCCAATGTTATCCCAAACTTATAACTTATTATTATGTCATTGTCGGGTGGTTAGTAGTAATGTATAGTATTCTATACATAACAAAAAAATTATAGATACGTGCAACGGTAGGAATGTATATCCTTCCTTACTTCCTTACTAATATTATAAATGGGAAAGTGAGTTTGTTTGTATGTTTGTTCCGCTTTCACGCCGTAACTACTGAACCGATTGCTTTGAAATTTTGCAGACGTAAAGTTAGAAGTCCTGATTAAATAATAGGGTACTTTTTATCCCAGAAAATTAAAGAGTTCCCGCGGGAACTAAAACTCCTCAATCCACGCGGACGAAGTCGCGGGTATCAGCTAGTTATGCTATACATTCAACTAAACAATGAAAAAAACATATAAAAACACGATACCAGCACATTATTCATATGAAAATCCAATTGAACAAACCATTCTATTCATCAGACATGCAATAGTATATTGTGATACAAGGGTGGAAAGTAGGTTATTGCAAACGAGCTGTCATTAATAAGCCCGAGCCGAAGGTGAGGGTTTTTAATGTCACGAGTTTGCAATAACCTTCACACCCGTGTATCACACGACGTTTTTCAATACAGTTGTGGGAAATAGTAATAAACAAATCAAAGAATTACAAGTTTATTTCAACATACATACGTACATAGTAATTAATTCTGAAAATTGAGAGTAAAGCTTGAGCAATTAACAACTTTGTTAACAAATATTTATCGTCTGGCGCTTCATTTAGATATTTCTCCACGTCATCAGTTGTCAATACTTTTGATTTTTTGCCTATAAAACCGCAACTGCCGTTTCATGAAAGCTGATAATTTTAGGTAACTTTGGAGATCTATGTCATTATTTGTTTTGAGAGTAGTTTTTAACATGGAATAACTTGACCACAATGTAGATGGTTTATATTTTCCACTCAATTCATGAAAATAAGCTAACAAAACATTTTCTGAGAATGACTTAGTTTTTTTATGTTTTCTCCACAAATAAAATTATTGTAAGCCGTCATATATCTTTCTCGAGATTTTGGGGGAAAAATTTCATCTTGCGCAGTTTTCGCCTCAGATAAAATATCTGGTGGAGTTAATTCCATTTCATCATTAGAACTAGAACTCATATTAACAAAAATATAATCAATTTATCACATAAAAAATAAAAAAATTCAGCAAATGGTGCGTATTTACACCTGGACATATTTTTTTTCAACGAAACTAGGCTACGGGTTCGTACCTACGCGTATACAGCCTATTCGATTTTTGTCAAATGTTGAAAATAATTAAATTAAAACTGGTAATTAAATATAATCAACAACCATTTAAAATAATTTTGGAAATTCAATGCTAAAACGTACGGATTCATTCATTTTTCCTCGTAAAAAGCCTATCCGATTATATTGTATGTATGAAAACTCCTTGCTACTAAACTTTTTTAATTGACTTGGAAAATTTAAAACTAAACTGCAAAAGTAAGTGTCGAGCTTGTAAAAGTAAGTCACGACCGTGTAAAAGTAAGATGCCTATGCGAAAGATTCAATTTTCGAATCATAACTACAGCCTCTGAAAGTGCGCCATGTTTGACAACTGTATTGAAAAATTATTAAGTTTAACATTTATAAAAAATAAAACTTACCTTAACAAAAACTGATGCATGTACCATGTCGGTTATTTTTGACAACTGTTTTAAATTACCATAGACAATCGTAACTTTTTATTTTTTGACATGTATAGGAACGTTCAAAATTAACATTTCACTAATACTGAATTATTAGTGAAATGTTAATTTTGAACGCTAAAAACAATTTTACAGTTATGGCAGCATTTTTTAAAGGTCAATGTATAGTATAGTAGACAAAATTACTTTAAGGGTTAACATCTATAAAAATCTAAATAAAACAAAAACTGGCAATTTTGTTAAGTGGTTGATTCCTGCCACAAATCTCATTTTTGTCAAACTTGCCCTTAAAGGGGTCAACACTAGAACTTTTTTGGTATATAGTTTTAGAAAGAGGTTTTATATTCATCAGAATCAATTGTATCACTTAAAAATTAGACATATTTAGGCTGCTTAAGGGCCTATACACCCCATTTCATATAGATCAGTAAGTCATCTTCCAAATCATTAACTCCCAATTGTAGCAAATTTCGAAGTGTTGTTCACTGATGTAGGTTTCACCTTTTCAGCACATTCAGATGTACGTTCTGTTTCTTCAATGTCATCCACAATTAAATACTCTTCTTCTACAACTTCATTGCCTAAATCTAAGTCCATTGCCATTTCTTCAAATTCTAAAGACACGTCTACATTTGATTCCATTTCGATACCCTTACTTGTTTGTTTTGAGGTTAATGGTTGGTTGATTATAAATTATCTATTTCATCACACTCGTTTCCTTTATCCGGGTTCTTGCTGGATTTTATTTCTGTGTCCTTCGTTTTTGACTCGTTGGTGTTCTTTGGGTTGTGTGCTTTTCTCCATCTTTCTCGTTTTCTTTTTCCTGTTTTTCGTTTGTTTGATCCCGTATTCTTTGTGTTTTGTTCCACATACTTTTTTGCTCTGAAAAGTTTGGCTTTTGATTTTCTTCCTATTTTTCGAGCCTTGAGGACGACCCCTTTCCACAGGTATCTTAGGGACAACTGAACTCTTTGGATTGGTAGGCTGCTTTGGTATCTTGTTTTTGGCTTCAGCTTTATTCTTGTAGAATTGCTCAACTTCCTCCACCGACACGCTTCTACCAGCAATAACCGCCATTAGAATTTTTCTTTGACTTTTGGTTCCTAAATAATTTTCACGCAAATCCGCCATCGGCAGTTTGTACATAGACTTTTCAGGATATTCTGGAAGACGCTGCATCGCCTCTTGACGGTCTAAGGGTTGAATCCTTGTTACTCTAAAACCTGCCTCAAGGCCTGCCTAAAGCCTAAGCTTTATATTGTGGAGCTCCCAAATTGAGTTTTTTTGACGGGTGCCGTAAATCAGTTTTTCGGTAGAGCAATAGGTTTTCTTCCACTTGTAGTTTCTCTTCAATAAACAAGGACGTTTTTCCAATTGAGGCGTGGAATTTACAAAGGGGTAACTTCTACAAGACGTCTTTTTTCCTTAAAAGACAAATTTTCTACCTTTTCGCTACCTCGCCCAGCTGCAATTAAAGTGCTTTCAAAATTGGATAGAATCAGGCGTTACTTTGCGGAAGTTCATGATTTAGCAAGAAAAGATTACAATTATTTTGCTATAATCCGACAACAGAAACAATGCTGTATGGTCAAGCATGCAGTTACAAGCGAAGCACCGTTTACCTTCCCAACCAAGCAAGAAAGCCAAGTTCCCAAGCAAGCAATGCCACCACCAATCACATGCACCACCACACAAGACTTTTATATTATTCTCAATTCACGTTTCGCCCCGACACCGGAGCATCTTCAGGAGATGTCAACTTTACAATGCAAGATTGTCTAGTAGTAGTCGGTACTCATTGCTCTGGTTTGGCAGTAGTCTAGCGGCGTGATAGATGTTTCCAATATAAGATCATCATCTTTCAAATTCGTTCTCTCAAATAAAATAATTTCTGGGTATATTTTTAAATGTTGCTCGTTTCGACTTGCAATTTTGGACTGATTTTGCTCTTTATTTAGATGTTGCAAATTCACCGATATTCCAGATTTGGTATACTGGTTACCAAGACTGCTTTTAGATAGAGGTATGACACTTAAGCAAATTATGTAATGTCTCTATGCATTGAAATTTGATTATACCATCGTACCATTTTGTGCTCGAAGCCTCTTAGCACCTCGAAAATGTGAGTCAAATATGTAAATAAAAAGAGTCATTTTCTTTGAAAATTGCGAGAGATATGTCATTGCTTGTTAAAATTCCTGTCTTACGATCTTAAAAAAATAATGCAATACCGTTTTTAAGATTTGGAAAACCATAATGATAATGTCGGCCAATTCAATAAATGAGAAAGAACGCCATTGGTGTGTTGCTGAGACAAATGTAGAGGGTTGATCAAACACTTGATTTCCTCGCACAGGCGGTGACTGCCACCAAATACACAAATATTTGTAATTTGAGTTGTTTAAGTCGGGAATCCACCATACAAAGCATTTCATATGGGACCATATAGATATCATCGATAAATAAAAATTCAATATTTTGCCACTGTTGCCGCATCAAACGCAAGTAATTAACAGTAACAATAGGCATTTGCACTATTCTACCATCCTTTTGTACAGGCAATTTAGTGTAGAATGTAATGTGGATCCTTCCACTAAGCGCGCCGTCACCCCTGTAAGCGCACAAACTTTAACAACTTGCTAGCCGTAACAAAGATTTAATTGATTTTTCAACAAGTTAAAGAGGAAGTCTTTCCAGTCCCAGCGTAACCCGTTATGAACAACCTTAGTCGCTCATCGCTTTGATTATTTAGCTGTTCTGAAATGCTCCTTGTTATGAATAAAAATGCATCCTTTTGTCCAACATTCATTGCTCTTCTAGCATTAAGAAATTCGTTATCGGTCATCTGCTGGTCTGGTATCTCCATCTCTTCTTCAAAGTTTTCCTGTTGAGCTTCTGGATTCAAGACTTATTTGGTTAAAAGCATTCTCTAGCTGTCTGTCACGCTCTATAAATATCTCCAAACGTGCGTCAGTTGCGCAGAGATCAGATTCTCTTGGCAGAAAAGCTTCTCTTGCTGTATCATAGTCAACGATTAATTCGCTCTCATTTCTATACGGAACATAATGAAGAAGTAAGCCATAGTAATAGTTTTCTGAATCACTGGCAGCTACAAAATATGGCACGTGTACCACGGCAGGAACATTCCTGATTACCATTTTACTATTATCTGTAAGTATAATTAGTCGCTGTCTGGTTTGCCTTTCTGGTTCATATATATCCACACATGCTTCGGGTTCTTGATTTGATTTTTCATAGTGAGGTTCAAAGAGCATTGCAAATTCCAGAAGGCACATATTATCAAAATCGTAGTTGGGATGTTCTGTAGGCCGTTTTTCGTAACGTTCGATTATGTTACTGCAGTATCCGGTAGCTGTCCGATTTTAATCAAATTTAAGGACCCTGTACCTCTGTTCTGTCTTTCTTGTGTTTAAAAAGGTACATTCGCTTCGAGTGGTAGGAATTTTAATTCATAAAAGTGAAAATTTCTTCATTGTAATTATTTGACATTATTAAGTATCCTCAACTAACAGTAAACAATTAAAGAACAGAAATTTTCTGCTTTTAGCCTTACTGAACTCCTTAATAAATGTGTCGTAATCCAGATAAGATGCTATATTGCCTCGATAGATAAAACTGCCAAAGCTGAAAGTTGTTCTGAAGCAGCTGTTTCACATCTTTAATGAAGTCGGGTAAATTTGGGACCATTGTTTGTAATTCTTCATATAATTCGTAAGGTTGGAAGTCACTGCACTCACCCACTTGCAGGACTGTGTGTAAATCTTGAATTTTTTAAAATATAATATGCTCTTTTGAAACATTTTTCAACTTTCTTATCATGAGAAAACCAAAATTCTCAAAATGTTGATTCAAAGATATAAATCTTTAATCCATATTGCTCACTATGGAATCAATCATGGTGTTAAAAAAATCTATTTCGTACCTGCTTTTGGGAGACTGTATAGGTTCATAGCTTCTTTAGAACATTCTTTTATTTTTGGCTACTCTTTTGTTTTTAAAGTCTTTTGGCAGAAATAACTGCTTTTGTCAATATATTGACGAGCATCAGAATAACACTTTCAATATCGACTTCTCTAAGCAAATCATGCTCTACAGGGTGGTCCAACTAGTGACGTCAATAATTTTTTTTTAGATTCCTCACACTTGGGGTTGTCCGAAAATACCCCATGTATGTTCCGCGATTTTTTGTAGTTTACGAGTTATAATTTTTTTTGTGTTTTTTGAATGTTTTCTGCCAGCCAGGTTTCAAAAATTCATAGCTTTTTTTGTAGTAGGTATTTTGCCGTTTTTTTTCTTGTGACGTAATTGTCTTGAATGTTGAAATGTGAATGTGCAAAAAAGGCTTGAAAGTTAGAACTTTAGTTTTTAGTAGGATTTACTTAAACATTCAACTACAATTTAAAAATACAAAAAGGAGTTTGCATAGCTTTTGGCTAAATTTAAAAACTTTGCAGGATCCTAAGCTACCAAAATCATAAAAAAAAATTGTACTTAATTGGCTTTTTTTGGTGGTATCGGCCTTTGTAGGTGGATAGGCTAAAAATCGTTAAAACATGATTAAAGCATTAACATTTTTTTATCTACTTTTATAATTCTTATGGTAAATTAAACTTAAAAATGTAATTTTAAATTAATTTTAATTAGAATCTCTGTAAAATAACTGTAGCTCCTTAATAAATGTGTCGTAATCCAGATAAGATGCTATATTGCCTCGATAGATAAAACTGCCAAAGCTGAAAGTTGTTCTGAAGCAGCTGTTTCACATCTTTAATGAAGTCGGGTAAATTTGGGACCATTGTTTGTAATTCTTCATATAATTCGTAAGGTTGGAAGTCACTGCACTCACCCACTTGCAGGACTGTGTGTAAATCTTGAATTTTTTAAAATATAATATGCTCTTTTGAAACATTTTTCAACTTTCTTATCATGAGAAAACCAAAATTCTCAAAATGTTGATTCAAAGATATAAATCTTTAATCCATATTGCTCACTATGGAATCAATCATGGTGTTAAAAAAATCTATTTCGTACCTGCTTTTGGGAGACTGTATAGGTTCATAGCTTCTTTAGAACATTCTTTTATTTTTGGCTACTCTTTTGTTTTTAAAGTCTTTTGGCAGAAATAACTGCTTTTGTCAATATATTGACGAGCATCAGAATAACACTTTCAATATCGACTTCTCTAAGCAAATCATGCTCTACAGGGTGGTCCAACTAGTGACGTCAATAATTTTTTTTTAGATTCCTCACACTTGGGGTTGTCCGAAAATACCCCATGTATGTTCCGCGATTTTTTGTAGTTTACGAGTTATAATTTTTTTTGTGTTTTTTGAATGTTTTCTGCCAGCCAGGTTTCAAAAATTCATAGCTTTTTTTGTAGTAGGTATTTTGCCGTTTTTTTTCTTGTGACGTAATTGTCTTGAATGTTGAAATGTGAATGTGCAAAAAAGGCTTGAAAGTTAGAACTTTAGTTTTTAGTAGGATTTACTTAAACATTCAACTACAATTTAAAAATACAAAAAGGAGTTTGCATAGCTTTTGGCTAAATTTAAAAACTTTGCAGGATCCTAAGCTACCAAAATCATAAAAAAAAATTGTACTTAATTGGCTTTTTTTGGTGGTATCGGCCTTTGTAGGTGGATAGGCTAAAAATCGTTAAAACATGATTAAAGCATTAACATTTTTTTATCTACTTTTATAATTCTTATGGTAAATTAAACTTAAAAATGTAATTTTAAATTAATTTTAATTAGAATCTCTGTAAAATAACTGTAGCTCATGTATTTTTACAATAATTTCGGTCTCAGCACTAATTCAAAATGTGAGCATTTGACAAAATTGCTAGTTGTGAAATTACCGGTTTTTGGATAACAAATAAAAGGCACAAATTACTGAAAAATAACAATTTATTACAATAAATTTTCAAAATTCCTTCCTCCAACTTGAATACATAATCGACAACGTTTTAAAAAGTTATGTTTAATTGCCTGAAGCTACTCGAATATTCTTGTTTTATTTTTCTTTCCGCTTCTGAAATTTTTTGTCTTAATTCTGTTTCGTTATTGCTTTCCGTCGCGTACACCATCTCTTTGTAAAATCCCCAAACAAAAAAGTCGATGGGGTTGAGGTCTGGCGAACGCGTAGGCCATTCGATCGGCCCTGCAAGCCCAATCCATCTTCCTGGAAAAGTGGTATTCAGATGCTCTCTTACTTGTAGCGCATAGTGACAGGGCGCGCCATCTTGTTGAAAAATCCTTTCTTGTCGGATCTGGAGATTCACATCTTCTAACAATTCATAAAGATTGTTTTGTAAAAAATTCAAATAAGTATTTCCATTCAACCTGGCCGGTAATTCAAAGGCCCCAATTAATTCTCCATTTAGGACCCCAGACCAAAGGTTGACACTAAAGCGTGTTTGAAAGTTTGACGCCCTTGCCAAATGTGTGTTTTCGATGGCCCAGCTATGTTAGTTGTGAATGTTGAACACTCCAGTCCTTTCGAATCGGGACTCGTCGGTCCACAGTATTTTATTGAAAAATCAGGGTCTTCTTCAGATCGTTGTATCATTGTTTCACAAAAAGCCACTCTTCTTGCGTAATCGGATTCCTGGAGCTGCTGGACGCGTTGGATGTGGTACGCATGGAACCCTTCTGCGAACAAAAAAAAACACTGCTTAGCACCTGGTTACAGCGTGGTCTGTACAAAATGGGTTTGGGAGATAGAGACAATTACCTAGATCAGAGATAGGCTTACCACTATTTAGACGATGCCTACATAATAACTAACTATATTAAACCTTCCTTTTTTACAACACAATAAAAAGCTACTTTTATCATTAAGTTCGCCACTGCATTTAGTGATCATGAGAGACAAGTAAATGCGCAATGCAATTTCTAAGTTTGGGAAACACGATTCTAAATAATTATTTAATAAAAGTTTATAAAATTGCTGTTCCAGAGGCTCCTGTTTCTTGCTGTCAATAACAGTAGCCACATCTGTTTTCAGCAGCTCTGCAAACTGCACTAATTCGCCACCTAGGCTGTTCTCCAAATCATCTTCGTAAGCACTGACCATACTTGAGGATTTTTCCAAAATCTCTTCTGTTGTAAGAGATTTTAGCTGTCGAAATACTTCACTATTTATCAAACACTAGTAATCTTATGCTTTCATACGTCTAGTTAAAGCAGACAGTACGTTTTCAATAATGACAATAAATACATGAACTTCGAAACGTTGTCCAGGTGTTTGATTTTCAACAAAGTCGTCGAGTGTAGTAGAGCCGCTGAAATGGTCGTACTTTGTATTTCGCTTGATTCGTCTTGATGTCTGTTGCTGGTATTCTTCACCGGTCAGATCTTTGGCTCTTGCCTCAATATCTGAAAATGTGGATCGCATTGCTTGGACGTAGCCATATAATGATTCATAAAGGGCGTATCCCGTATTAAGGTCTTGATCAGACGACTGCAGCGAAGCACTAGTCGCTTGCAAGCGTTCTAGGATTCCGTTCCACGTAATTGTCATTATTCCCGTTTCTAACTTATTCATCGTTGAAACTAGTCCATAAGCTTTATTACGGCACTCCGCTTTTTGTTCCACGTTATTGAAAATGTCTTCCAAAACTTGCTTAATAGTGATAAAACCACATAAAAGTGCCTTCATAGCATCAGCTCGGGCTAGCGTTTCAAAATCGGAATATTTGAAGTAGAATCTTTGTGTGTTCGTAAGACGACCCCATCGATAGGTAGAAGCGGAAAAAAAATGTATAGAGGTTTTCAATGAAATCGAAGAAAAGTAATGCTTCTGTACAGCAGTCTACAGCGCACTTAGCAACCAAATTTAATGAATGTGCAAGACAGGGAATGTATTCGGCGTTTTTATTTATTTCCTTAATTCGGGCTTGTATAAACCGGTGTATTTCCCACTCATGTTGCTGGCATTATCGTAGCTTTGCCCACGACAATCTTTGATATCAATGCCACTCTCACTTAAGAAATCTAGTAAACTTTGAGCGAGTTGTTCAGCAGTATGGCCTTCCATGTCCAAGAACTTAACAAATCTTTCCACTGCACCAGTGCATTGGTCCAGATGGCAGAACATAGCGCACTATCAGAGTCAGTTGGTCTACATGCGATATATCTGGAGTAGAATCCAATGAAACTGAGTAGTATTTGCATTTCTTTATTTCGCAAATAATTTGATCCAGTATGCTTGATGCAAGTAGATGAATAAATTCCTCACAAGTTGTTTTTGATAAATATGACGTATGTCCCTTTCCTTTATTAGCATGATTTTGTATATGTTGAGCCATAAAAGCGTCAAATTGGGCTATTAATTCTAGCAAGACTGTAGGTCTCTTGCCACCGCTAAAGTGCCTGCAGTGTTAGAGCCTAATGGCTTGGCGCGCAGTGATGGTAAGAGACCAGACGTGATGACTGTTGTTCCGTGGAAGCAAGGAAGGTCGCTTGTTTGGGATGCCACATGCGTGGATACGCTAGCGTTATCCCACTTGCAGGCGTCGTCCATGTCAGCGGGGGCGGGGGCCACTAATGCAGAAAGAGCCAAGAGGCGCAAGTATGAAATTATTGAAAATAATTTCATTTTTGTGCCTTTTGGTGTTGAAACCCTGGGGTCGTGGGGCGAAGATGCCAGATCCTTTTTTAAGGATCTATCTTCTCGTCTCACAGAGTCCACAGGTGACCGGAGGGCTGGCAGTTACCTCGGCCAACATATAAGTTTGGCTATTCAGCGGGGTAACGCAGCCAGCGTTCTGGGCACACTGCCTCATTGCAGCGGAATAGATGATATTTTTAATGTTTAGTTTTTAGTTTTTAATTTAGTTTTTAATTTAGATTTAATTTAGTTTTTAATTTAGATTTAATTTAGATTTTAATTTTATCTACTTATATTACTTATATTTTTATGGAACATAGCCTATATTGTCAAGCAAGACTAAATAATTTCCATTTTGAGGTGAAGCAACAATTTCGTCACTACCCCGTAATGCAAGACCTCGTTCTGCTGAAAACTTTATTACTGCAATGATTCGTTTTAAGAGTAGCCTCCATTACTTTTGCTCAGTCTCAATTTGGCTCACAAGTTGAGAATCAACACGCCGATTCATGAATTTGGCTCACAAGTTGAGAATCAACACGCCGATTCATGTTTTTGAGGTTTAACAGCGAAATTATGGCTTGTCCATAGACGAGCCATAATTTCGGAGTGCTTTCTTCGTGTCTTGTCAACAAATTGTGCGCATTCTTCCAGTCATCTAATCTGAATTCGTAACTTTGCAAACAAAACAGAAAAGTCGTCCTTTGGTTTCCGAATAACACAACCAGTCTCTGACGTGAGTTTTATTCGTTAGTTTATGTTTATATACTTACGGCAGAATCGTGGCTTATTTTCGTTTTCGTAAATTTTCTTTGAAGACAAAAAATCACTATTCATATTATGTTGCAGTTCGCTGCTTCCTTTTTCAATCCAATAATCTCTATCAAAGTTGCTCGGCCATTCACCAATATCGTTGGAGTATATTTTACTTTCGTTTTGTTTTTGACTCGAAACTGTAGTGACATTAGAATTGTACACGCATATCTGCTCATATATATATATATTTTATACATGTTTATATTGAACATGCATATTACTCTATAACACTTCATATTTAGTCTGTGACACTCCACACTCCTAGTCTCCTGTTTTTCCCTACGTCTATGGTCGAAACGTCAGTGTGTGACAAAAATCATCAAAAACCCGCAACACAAGAGTGGATTGAATTTATCACAAATCAATTCTTTAATTTTTTAATAAATAACGCAAATTCACATCAAACCTCGCGAGTGTCGTCGCACCACAGCAAAGACTCAAGGTGATAAGTGAAACAAGTGCCGGCCGGTATAACCTCAATCTTCAAAACTACAACCAGCGAGTAGCGACCACAAGTAAGCCTTCCCCTAATCCTCTACCCTACAAGTCTGGTCCTAATCGAACCGAATCCCCCTCAAATTTACACGCACAATTTACTCAAAACTCATATTTACGCATAATTTCTTATAGAAAATTCCCACACCATTTTCGCACACCACATGCCGGTACAAATTATCAAGTAATCTCATCTCATCCGCATATATACACTCAAAACGCATAACCAAACGCATTCATATCATTATTTACGCATTATTTTATTGTTATTTATGTTTATTTCATATTTATTCGCACTTTACCAAAAATTAACCTCACTTAACATAACCTTTGAAAAATTTAACAATATTTTTATTGTTACACCAAACCCACTTACCATATTAAGTTTATAGCTTATTCTCACATATCAGAATGCCTAAAGAGCGCAATATTGTTTCTGAAACTCCAATAAACCCCACTATTTTGAGGTTGGAAGCCCGCAAAGACAGCTTGTTTGAAATAGTTCAACAAGTATATGATTTAAGCTTACAAGTCAGTAATCCTATAAAACCAAACGCAATTCTTAATCCGCGTTCAATCCATTGATAAAATACGCCAAGATTTTATAGAAAATTTAGACCAGTTAATATCTGCTTATTTGGATCACGACACTAACACTAGGCCAAATTATGCAGCTCTCAATGCGTTTGACACACTGTATTGTCAAATACAACATACATTAAATACCATTAAGGAGAAATCACCCACCGAACAATGTAATGAACAATACAACTTACTAAATAAAAAGTTACCTCCGCTACAGCTACAGAAGTTTGACGGAACGCCTTCTCAGTGGCCAGTCTTCTTTGAAAACTTCCAAAGCTTAATACACAATAACATTCGACTCTCAGATATTCAAAAAGTTCAGTATTTAATCGGTTGCCTTACAGGTAAAGCGTTATTAGTTTGCGCGGGTATCCCACCTACCGCTGATAATTATATTATCATTTGGAATTATTAGAAAAATATCAAGATACCAGAGTACAAGCAGCTCAATATATAGATACACTATTGCAATGTAAACAAAATCAACCTCTAGAATCTTTCATCGACCAATTTTGTTCGGCAGAAGCCGCTTTGAAACGCTTAAAAATTGAAGATTTGGCAGACTTCATGATAACTCATATTGCTCTCTCTAAACTCAATAAAGATACAGTGTCCTTGTTCGAACAGAATCATAAACACATTGAAATTCCCACTTTTGCAGATTTAAATAAATTCTTAAAGGAACAATTAAAGATTCTTACTCTGCGTTCTCCGTCCACTCCTTCACAAAACAATACTCAAAATTCTAGTAAGAAACCTAGTTCTTATAAATCTAAAACTCAAACTCACTCATTTACTAGCACCGCAGACATTAACAATTTTTCTTTAAATTCTCAAAATTATAATCAACGCTTGTGTTCTGTATGTAAAAATCAGAACTCTCACCCTTTATACAAATGTGAATATTTTATGAATCAAGATCCTAAAACTAGACTTGAAATAGTAAATAAAAATGGTAATTGTAGAAATTGCCTTGGATTTCACAAGACTTCTCAGTGCAAGAGTCAGAGACGCTGTGCATACTGTACCCAGATGCATCACTCAACTTTATGTAGTTCTTTTGCTAAATCTAGGATTGAACCCAGCACCTCAAGGTCACATTCCACCCCTCACTCACAGAACCATTGGAGTCAAAAATCTAACAATATCTCATCGCATCAGCCACAGTCGGCTAACTTACAGAGCGAGCATTCATCACAGAATACAGCTCCTATTGCTCAGCCCTGCACTCAGAATTCAAACGATTTAGCCCTCTCTGTTACAACAACCACCCGCAATTATACTAGGGACATAACGGTATTATTACCTACCGCATCTGTACATGTATACAATAATAATGTCCAACATTGTATTCGCTTATTCTTAGACACTGGTTCAATGGCTAATTTTATAAGTAAAGAATGTTGCCAACGCTTAAATTTGAAAATTAAATTTGCACCTTCTGTTGTCAAAGGTATTGGGCAGACTGAAAGTACATCTTTAGGTTTTGTTACTTTCCAAATCCACTCGCGCTTTGATCCTCGCTGCTCATACACCATTAACGCTAGGGTAATAGACACCATTACCGACCATTTACCCAACGCCCGCATTGATATTTCTCAACTTCAACATTTAGGTACATTACCTTTAGCTGATAATAATTATCATACTCCAGGTCCAATTGACTGTTTAATTGGAAATGAATTGTTCCCATTTTTAATCGGTTGTGATAAAGTAATTTCGCCGAAATCCTCTGTGGTAGCAATTCAAAGCACTCTAGGTTATATCCTCATGGGTAAAGCTAATTGTGATATTCACCACTCTTATAACGCTCATGCCGCTGATAAAACCTTCTTATGTAATATAAACTCACCCTCTCTCGAAGAATTAACTGAACGTTTTTGGTCTTTAGAAAACGTACCTAATAAAATTCACATTAGCCCAGACGATGAGGCATGTGAACGCATCTTTTTAGACACTTACACCCGCGATGAAACAGGTCGTTTCATAGTACATTTACCTTTTAAAGATGACCCCGCACAACTCGGTGACTCATACTTGACCGCCAAACGCCGCTTACTTCAATTAGAAAAGAAATTAGACTCCACTCCCGCACTTCGCGAAGATTACAACGCAACAATTCAGTCTTACATAGACAAAGGTTATCTCTCAAAGGTAGAGAACCCCTCTCGCGACACAGACCATTATTATATACCTCATCGAGCTGTTTATCGCCCTGATAAGCAGACATCAAAAACGCGTATTGTACTAAATGCTTCTAATAAAAGTTCATCAGGAAACTCGCTTAATGATTTATTATACATAGGTCCTAACTTACAAAACAACATTTTTGAACTCATAATTAATTTACGCTTATTCTCAGTCGCGGTAACCGCAGATATCGAAAAACATTATTTTCAATTGAAAGTCACTCCAAAACATCACGCTTTTCAACGCATTCTCTTTAGATTTGACTCTAACCAACCGATAGACACATATAATTTCACTGTAGTCTCATTCGGAGTCTCAAGCTCGCCTTATCTCGCCATGAGAGTAGTGCGGCAACTAGCTGAAGATAACAAAAACAGCTATCCGCTCGCTGCTAATGAAGCTACCAACCACATGTATATGGACGACTACGTAAATTCCATTGATGGTTTTGACAAAGCCCATGCGACTTATCATGAAATGGTTGATATGTTCAACTCAGGTGGTTTCAATTTAACCAAATGGATCTCCAATGATGCTAGACTTTACGATGAAATTCCGTATTCTCATAAAAACGCAAACGCAATTAATTTCGATACTGATTCTCACGATGTTACTAAGATTGTAGGTATGCAATGGCATCCTAAATCTGATAGTTTTACATTTAAAATTAACGCTAACGATAATAATTCTCGTGAATACTCAAAACGCTTAATTCTCTCTATTACCGCGCGTCTATTCGATCCCATAGGTCTTATAGGCCCTGTAACCGCTTTCATGAAACTTCTCGTCCAAGAATGTTGGAAATTAAACCTCGACTGGGATACACCAGTACCCAGCTCGATCGCTCGACAATTTGATCAATTTTGTAAAGAACTCTCATGTTTAGAACAAATTAAAATTCCGCGTCACATAGGCATGACTACCGAGTCTCATGTCACGCTAATAGGTTCCTCGGATGCTAGCGAAAAATGCTACGGAGCCGCCGTATACGTACGAGTGAGCCCAGATGAGAATTCAACGGGATCTGTTCATTTACTCACCTCAAAATCCAGAGTTGCACCTCTTAAGAAAACATCACTCGCTCGCCTCGAGCTCTGTTCATCTCTTCTTTTAACTAACTTAATTGATTCCGTTCGTGAAACTCTTAATAAGCGCTGCAAAATACACAAAATGTATGCTTTTTCTGACTCAACAGTAACTCTTACATGGATTCATTCACCCGCATATAAATTCCACACATTTGTCGCTAATAGAATCGCAGAAATAAATTCAAAATTACCTTCTCAACATTGGTTTCACATTAATGGTCGTGAAAATCCCGCAGATATCATTTCTCGTCCAATCACTCCAAAAGATTTATTAGAACAAAAGCTTTGGTTTCACGCTCCTCTATGGTTAACCCGGCCTACATCTCAATGGCCTATTAAAACTTTCCATGTAAACACTCATAATGAAAATCTTGAAGAATCTAAAACTACAGTTTTAAAGGTTGAAACTTCTGTTTCAAAAACTCAACATACAATTGAAATCTTAGCCGAACGTTTTTCAAGTTGGTCTAAATTACTCAGAACCATGGTATACATACTCAGATTTTCTAAACGCTTAAATTCACGCGGTTCTATAACTAATGCTGATTTAGATTTCACAGAACTTTATATAATTCGCTATATTCAAAACAAGCATTTCTCACATGACATTCATGCTCTCAAAAATAATAAATCTTGTTCTAAATTAATTTTAAAACTCAACCCATTTCTCGACGACGACATCATTCGAGTTGGTGGTCGTTTGAGCAACTCTCAATTAAGCTTTGGTCAAAAACACCCAATAATATTGCCCTCAAAAGAACGCATTACTCAATTAATAGTCGATTATTATCATATTACTATTTTGCATACTGGACCCGCATTGTTGCTCGCATTGCTCAGACAGACGTTCTGTATCATTGCTGCCAGAAACTTGGTTCGTTAGCGTGTACACAAATGTAATATTTGTTTTCGCGTAAATCCTAAAAATACATTCCCGCAGATGGGAAACTTACCCGACTTCAGAGTGACGCAAGTAAAAGCGTTCGTCCATACTGCAGTAGATTACATGGGGCCCTTCTTCGTTACTCACACTCGCCGTCGAGGCATAAGAAGCCATAAAGCTTATATCTCTCTTTTTACCTGCTTAACTACTAAAGCAGTACATCTGGAGTTGGTGTCAGATCTCACTTCAGATTTGTTTCTTGCCGCCTTTTTAAGATTGAACTCACGCAGAGGTCCTGTAAGCTTGATTTACAGTGATGGAGGCACTAATTTCTTAGGCTCTAAACGCAAATTAGATGAACTCTACACTCTCATACAGTCCAACGCTCACAAAAACTTTATTGAAAATCGCCTCGCAGAGCACCGTATTCAATTTAAACACAGCCATCCTTATGGACCTCATTTTAACGGACTCAGCGAAATTAATGTACGCTGTGTAAAAACACACTTATTTAAAGTTATAGGTACTCAAATCCTCACTTATGAAGAATTAAATACAATTATAATTCAAATTGAAAATTTATTAAATAGCAGACCATTATGTGTTTTAAGTTCTGATCCATCAGACAATTCCGCACTTACTCCAAATCATTTTCTCAATATTACACCCTTAAAATATTTGCCTATTGAAGACTTAACTGACGTACCTGACAACCGCTTAACTCGTTATCAATTACTCTCAAAAATTACTTGCTCATTCTGGCAACGATGGAGTCAAGAATATTTAACCTCTTTGCAACAGAGACAAAAATGGAACACTCCCTCTAATCCAATAACTACTGGAACTCTTGTAGTTATAAAAGACTCAAACACGCATCCGCTTTGTTGGCCCTTAGGAGTTGTAGATCAACTCTATCCAGGCAAGGACAATGTAGTTAGAACAGTTAAAGTTAGAACACGTTCTGGGAGCTACATAAGGCCTGTGGTCCGGATATGTCCTTTGCCCACGCAATAACAGTTTTATTTTTAACGTTTAACTCTACGCATAAATTTAATTTACTTATAATCCGTTTTTGTTTAGAGGATTACCTCTAAGCGGGGGGAGTTGTACACGCATATCTGCTCATATATATATATATTTTATACATGTTTATATTGAACATGCATATTACTCTATAACACTTCATATTTAGTCTGTGACACTCCACACTCCTAGTCTCCTGTTTTTCCCTACGTCTATGGTCGAAACGTCAGTGTGTGACAAAAATCATCAAAAACCCGCAACACAAGAGTGGATTGAATTTATCACAAATCAATTCTTTAATTTTTTTAATAAATAACGCAAATTCACATCAAACCTCGCGAGTGTCGTCGCACCACAGCAAAGACTCAAGGTGATAAGTGAAACAAGTGCCGGCCGGTATAACCTCAATCTTCGAAACTACAACCAGCGAGTAGCGACCACAAGTAAATAAATAAATAAATAAAATAAATAAATAAGCCTTTTATTTTCTTTATCTTCACATTTTTTCTTTACATTAAATTACAATATGTTTTTTTTTTTTGTCATAGCTATAATTTATAATGTTTTAACTAAATTAAAATAAGGTTTACAGTTAGAATAAAAATTAAACTAACTAAATAAACAAACTATTAGGTATATATGTTTACAATAATTTTAACAACTCTTTACATTTATTATTATTATTATGTAGGTATACAATTATATATTATTAGATGTTATAAAAGACAAGTTTTGTTGTATTAATTATTTAATATAATATATATATATATATATATATTTTATTTCTGCATTATACTATTTTACCATTACTTAGTTCCCATATTTAAAATTATTTCATTATTCTGTCCCTGTTTAAGAAAATATTGTCACATCTTATTATGAAATGATCTATGAGTGTGAAGATGAGAAACCCTCATGGGTGTAGGCCTCCTCCAAAACTGCCCAATGTTTCCTGTTTTTAGCTGACTCCGTCCAGTCTCTGCCTGCAACTGATATGACATCATCTTCCCATCTAGAGTTGGGTCTACCACGTCTCCTCGTGCCTTGAGGTCCAGTCCACTTTGTGACCTTTTGTGTCCATCTCTCATCCTGCAGTCTAGCAATATGTCCGGCCCACTTCCACTTTAATGAAAGTGCATATTTTAGAAAGTCTATCATCTTTGTTTCTGTTCTTACTTCTGATGCTTTAAATTTTTGAATTTTTTTAATACCTAAGAGACTGCGCTCCATAGCTCGTTGACACACTTTTATTCTGTTTTTTATATTCTTGGTAAAACCCCAGGTTTGGGCGCCGTAAGTAAGGCACGGAAGCACGCAAGAGTCCATGGCAATTTTCTTAAGAGTCACTGGTAATCGACTTTTAAAAATTTCTTTCAAGGACCAGTACTTATTCCAGGCCATTGTAATTCTTCTATCCACCTCTTCGGCATTGCAGTTCGCCTTAAAAGATATCTGTTTTCCAAGATAGACATATTTTTCTACATATTCTAGGGTATTTCCGCCAACGTAAATAGGGCAGGTGGTGGTATTAGTCATTAGTTTTGTTTTACCTTCATTCATTTCTAATCCGAATTTTAGGCTGGCTTCATGTAGAGTCTTTACCATGTATTGTATGTCCCTGCTATTTTCGGCAAAAAGCACAATGTCATCTGCAAATCTTAAGTGTGTTAGAAAAGAACCATTGATTTTTTACCACAAGTAAGCCTTCCCCTAATCCTCTACTCTACAAGAATCAAGTAATAATATGCCATCGGCTTCTTTTTGGTTAGAATACGACGACTCTAGATCGAGAGGACTGGCTGTGCTTTTAACTTCTCTTTGGTTAGAACATGATACAGCTAAATTAGGAGGAATTGCTGTCTCTTCACCTACAGCATCACTCATAGAAAATCTAGCTTAATCAAAAATTGTAGTAGTAGGTACTACTATCATATGTACAATGAGATGCAACTTCTGTCTTTTCTGATTTACTTTCAGTAGATTCAGCAACATCACTCTGAACATTAAAATACTCGATCAGCTTACGTGTTTTTGATAGAACAGCTTCGTTCTTTTTTTCCTTTTCATCTTTTGCTTTACGCTTAGCACTTCCAGAAGCGTAGTGCCGACCCGTATTTCTAGATCTGCTGCTCATGTTACCCTGTATGTTAGTCAACAATTTTTTTTTAAATTTTAAATTAAAAAAAAATCAACTTGACAAATGCGATTTAAGGTCCGTTTATATCTACAGACACAGTACGTCACTGACAAGTAGCGTGGCAGACACGAACAGACACCGTTTATTTACATATAGCGTGCCAGAAGTGTGTTGTGTCACACATCGACAGACACCGTCGTCGGCGTCGGACGTGGCCGCTTTCACTGGCACCGAATAGCTTATAGGAAAAGCACGATTATTTTTGCTGAAAATGTTTAGTCACTTCTCTGTGGAAGATTTAGTAGTTCGGATTTAGAAGATTCATTGTTACTAGAAGAAGAAGACAGGAATAAAAGTAAATAAAGTAAGAAAATTATAAGGAGAATTTTGGACACTTTATAAAGAACTTATTGACTGTGAAGAAAAATTTTTCAGATATTTTCGTATGAGTCGGTATCAGTTTGACATTTTACTAAATAGAATAAAACTGCTGATAACCAAACAAGATACAGTTTTCAAGGAGGCCTTGTCACCAAACGAAAAACTAGCAGCATGTCTCAGGTAAGATTTATTACAGAATAATTTCAGTGTATCATATAATATTTTTTAAGTAAAGTAGATTCATTCATTAATGCTATTGTTGTTAAGGATAGTATGTTGGAGGACGACAGAAAGTCTTGAAGCTAAGATTAAACTTTCTTTTAATGGTCAACAATACAATAAATATGTAAATGCGGACTGTATATAATAAGATGTGCTCAGTTGCCGCGTATGATTGCGAATTGGCAAGAGCCGGAGTGCGCGATGTCCCGCGCCCGCTGCCCGCGCCCCGCGCGTGCAAAACCTGTTGGGAGGCGTAGTCTCCAACAGTCTGCCCGGGAAATGTTGAATTCTTCAACTTTATGAGAGCGGAAGGGGGCAGATATTGTTGCAGGCTCGCTGAATTATACCTTTCTTCGTTTTTATGTCTGCAACTCGACTGATGCCGTCCTTGCCGGGGTGTAGCTTCACCACTCTGCCCATTTGCCAGAGCAGTGGAGGTTGATTTTTATCCTTCACCAGCACCAAGGAACCAAGCTTGAGGCTTGAGGAGGATGAACGCCACTTGACCCGCTGCTGTAGAAGCGAAACATATTCAGTTGAGAAGCGGGACCAAAAATGTTGTTTCAGTTTTTCGATTCTCTCGAAGCGCTGCAGCCTATTAATGTTTACATCGCTGACGGGAGGACGAGGAACCGTTAATAGTGAGCGTCCAATGAGGAAGTGAGCTGGAGTAAGACAGGTCAGATCGGAAGGATCTGAAGAGAGAGGTGTCAAAGGTCTGGAGTTTAGGATAGCTTCTATTTGGATCAGACACGTTGACGTCTCTTCATAAGTAAGATGAGTCAAATTAAGAATTCGCCTGAGGTGGTGCTTAACTAATTTAACCATAGATTCCCACAATCCCCCAAAATTTGGACTATAGACTGGAATGGTATTAAAATCTATGCCTTGATTACTGGTTTCCGACCGAATTTCATTTAAAGAATTATGTAGAAAGGAGGAGAGCTCGTTACTAGCTCCAAGGAATGTAGATGCGTTGTCCGACGTCACGGAAACTGCGAGCTGCGAGGAAGGCCTCCGTAGTTAGGTCCGTAACGAGCTCTAAGTGAACCGCTTTAACTGCAAAACACACAAAAATGCAAATGTATGACTTCGTCAGCCTAGCACCTCTGCCCTTTCGATCTGCAATCAGCACTGGCCCGGCGTAATCCACGCCAGTGTGTAAGAATGGATACTCTAGATGTGTCCTATCATGGGGTAAGTCGCCCATAATAGGTTGTATGGTCTTTGACCTAAATCTAAAACACCGAACGCAATTATTTACGACGCGCTTGGCGAGATTCCTCCCCCCAAGTGGCCAATATTTTTGTCTGATATTAGACAAAAGCAGCTGTGGTCCGGCATGCTTTAATTCTATGTGCTGTTTATGAAAAATTGTTTGAGTGATATGATGTTTGCTACATATAATTATGGGATGTTTAACATCATAGCTGTAGAATGAATTATTAAGACGCCCTCCGACTCTTATAAGGTCATTTGAGTCTAGAAAAGGGGTGAGTGAATTTAATTTATTATTTGTAGGTAAATGTTTGCCTGCTTTCAGTAAGTTGTATTCCTCTGGAAACATTTCTTTTTGTGTAAATTGTAGTATGTAATTTTCTGAGTTTTGTAATTCCTTTGTAGTTAAAAATGTAGTTAGTTTGTTCTTAGGATTTTTACAATTATATATAAATCTTTGTACATAGGCAAATGATCTTATTAAATGTGTATAATTTGATTTTTTATGTATGAGATTATGTATTGTGTTTGTCTGTATGTTTGTATTGTTTTGTGTTGAATTAGTGTGTAAGACTATTTCTGTATTAACTGAATTAGATTGTGTGTTCGGTATTGTAGGGAATTGTATATGTTTGGAGTTTAGAAAGTCAGGGCCGGACCACCATAAGTGACAAGAGGAAATACTGTCTGCTACAATCCCCCGAGAAACTAAATCCGCAGGATTCTCTTTAGACGGAACGTACCCCCATCTGTGACCGGCCGTGCAGTCCTGTATCTCACCCACTCGAGTCCGAACAAACATTTTTAATTGGTTCGATTGAGTTTTTAACCATGCTAACACGATAGTGGAATCAGTCCAAAAATAAGATTTATTTATTTTTAATGTAAGGGATAATACCACTTTAGTATGGAGCCTAGTGGCGAGAAGCGCACCACAAAGCTCTAGCCTTGGGATTGTGGTAGGCTTCAATGGCGCCACTTTATTTCTGGAGGCTAATAAGAGTACTTGTACCTTGCCGTTTTCATCAACTGTTCGCACGTAAACACACGCGCCGTAAGCGCGTTCCGAAGCATCTGAGAATGTATGCAATTCTATTAATGTTTTGTTGTTAGTGCCGACCCAACGAGGAATGCGAAGTGAATTAAGTGAAGTAAGAGAAGTTATGAAGTTTAAAAAAGACTTCTGTGTATCTTTTGTAACTTCGTCATCCCAGCCGCACTTATTTACCCAAAGTTTTTGCATTAGAATTTTTGCTTGAACTGTACAAGGTCCTAAAAGACCAAGGGGATCGAAAATTTGACTTATAAGTGATAAGATTATACGTTTTGTAATTTTTTTTGTGTTTGTGTCTAAATTAATTTTAAATAATAAATTATCTGTGTTACAATCCCAATGGAGACCAAGTGTTTTTGACGGTAATGAATCATCTAGATTTAAGGTTTTATCCGTTTTAATATTTTCAAGCAAATTTTCACTAGGTAATGATTTTAGGACTTCGGTATTGTTTGATTGCCATTTACGTAGGCTAAATTGCGCTGACTGTAAGGTGTCGATAACATTTTTGCAAAGATTTATTACTGACTGTATGGAGTCTCCACCGCTAAGAAAATCGTCTACGTAGAAATCCCTAGTAATAGCTACCTTTGCTTCTGGATCCGGACACTGTTCTGCCAGCGAAACTAAGCATTTTGTGGCTAGATATGGTGCCGATGCAGTACCGTATGTAACCGTGTTTAATGTAAATGATCTTATGTTTTCACTAGGATGAAATCTAAACAAGATTTGCTGTAGTGAACGTTGAGATGGTTCGACGAGAACGGCTCGATCCATTTTTTCGATGTCTCCCGACACGACGATTTCATGCTGTCGGAAGCGAATTAATATTGAAATTAAATCATCTTGGACGACGGGTCCAACCATTTGGATATCGTTAAATGATTTTTTACTTCTAGAAGAAGTGGGGCTAGAAGTGGGGCTCGATGCATTAAAGACCACCCTTAACTTAGTGGTGGATGATGACTCACGATTGACCCCATGATGAGGTAAATAATAACTTTTTTGAGATTTTATTGTATCCGAAATTTTTGAAGTGTCACTCATGTGATCTAAGTTTTCGTATTCGGTCATAAAGTCTAAATATCTTTTCTTAAAGATTGGATCGCGTTCGAATCTACGCTCAAGTGCTAATAAGCGGCTTTTTGCTGTTCGATAAGAATCGCCGAGAACGTCGGGTGACTCTTTTAAAGGGATAGTTACAATGAAACGACCGTTTTCATCGCGCCGAGTGTTCTCTGCGAAGCTTTTCTCACAGGCTTGCTCTTCTAGCGATAAACTATATTTAGAAGGTACCGATTCTAATTCCCAAAATCGTGTTAACAAGGCCTCATCATTTTGAGCAAAAAGGCAAGAGGAAGAATGCTTTGAATTATTTGTAATTGAATTTGTGTTTTTATTAATAGTGCCGGAAACAAGCCAACCTAGTTTTGTTTTTTGCAACTTAGGACACTGTTGGCCTAAATCAATGAAGTTGGAACATAAGCCGTCCCAAAACACATCTGCACCCATTAATATGTCTATAGGTGACGAAATGTGAAAAGAAGGATCAGCTAGTTTGATATTAAGAGGCAACTGTATGGATTGTATGTCAATGTTACTAGAAGGTAATGAACTCGTTATTTGAGGTAAAACGTAACATTCTATGCTGACTTTATAATTACCCGAAGATGACTCGATGGATAAGCTACAAGACTCTGCACTGTAGGAAAGTTGATTGTTAATACCTGTCACAGTGGAGCTTACGTTCCTTCGAGGCAAACCAAGTTTCTCACAGAAGTGTCGTGTGACGTAGTGCGCAGTGGCACCGTTGTCTAGAAGAGCGCGGGCAGGATATAGCTTCCCGTCTGCGCTGACCACGTTCACCAAAGCTGTGGAAAGCAATATATTGGGTGTGTTAATAGTCTGAATGTTTGAAGATAAGGCAACTGTGCTGTGCTGTTCTGTGCTGTTCTGTGCTTCTGTATGTAAAAGTGTGCTGTGTTTCAGGGTACAGTATTTGCAGTGAGAAAGCCTGCAGGTCTTTTCCCTGTGCCCAATTTTTAGGCAATTTTTACATATATTTTTGAAAGTTTGTACCTTAAGAATACGTGTATTAAAGTCTAAGTTCCTAAACTCAGGACAGTTAAATAAAAAATGATTTTGATTACACATAGGACATGAGATTATTCTATCACTAGTGCTTTTAGTTTTATTAGTATGCGTGTTTAATGTATTTTGTGTGTTTTGTGTATTCTGTGTAGTGTGTGTATTTTGTGTCATCTGTGTATGTTGTGTGTTTTGATAAGTATGTGTTGATGACTGTCGTTGTTTTTCATCCTGCTGTATAGCATCTAATAAATCCGCTCTGTTTGTTAAAAAATCAAGAAATTGTTTTAATGTAGGTGAAGTTGTTATTGAGTTGCGTTGTTCTTCCCATTCTCGAAAAGTAACCGTATCCAATTTTTTCGTCATTAAGTGTATGATCAATGTGTCCCAGTGGTCAGTAGGTTGACCTAGGGTATTTAAAGCACATAAATTACGATTAATTGTGTCTATTAATTTTCTTAAGGCTTGACATGATTCCTTTTGAATGGGAGTAAAATTTAATATAGCATTTACATGGTTGTTTACTAACAATCTTTCGTTATCGAACCGATTTGATAAAAGTTGCCATGCAATTGCGTAATTTTTCGATGTAAATTCTAAATTTTGAATCATAGTTAAGGCGCTGCCTTTTAATGCTGCTTTTAAATAATGGAATTTATTGATATCGCCTATTGTGTTGTTTGTGTGTATTAATGAAATATACGTATCTCGGAAAGTGAGCCAGTGCTGAAAGTCTCCGTCAAATGTGGGCAAGTTAATTTTAGGTAGCCTGACGAAGTCATGAAGTGCATCCTTGTTTCCTCGCTCGCTTCCCTCACTCGACTCGGATACAGAAAGTGTTCGCTGTCGTTGACGACTCCACTTATTGAGAAGAGTACGCGCCGATCCGACAAGCGAGTAGTATTTTGAGTCGAAGTCTTCTCGTTCCAATAATAACTGGCTTGTATCTTCACTTAAAAGCTCCAAGTCAGTCTGAAATTTATCATATTCGCTGTGTATACTATCTATTTTTGTTCGCGCCACCTATGTATTAGTTGTCTGTGGTCGCTGTGACAGATGAAATACTTTGTGAACGAAGCTAGCTTGCCGCGCTTTTTGATAAAACCTTTTGGTTTGACAGTTCGGCACTGTTCAAGATTGTTTTTGGCTAGGCGGGCCGGCGCCTCGAATTGTTGATTGTAAAAATAAGCTTTTCTTTGTAATCCGTATTGTTAGAACCTCGCTATAGCTTAAGGTTCCCGCGAGAAATTAGCTTCTAGTTATTTCGGTACTAAATAAAGACTTACTTGTTGTACTGAGTGACAATAGTTGTGTGGCCACGTTGACACCTGCCGGCTGCAAACTGTGTATAATTCCGTAAATAGTTAACCTAAGCAGCTTTTGGACGAACTTTGAGTGCGGGGCTGTGTGAGTTGTGATTGACGGTTTTGAAGCCAGAAGCCACAGGCCGAAAAGTAATACCTTCTCATTCCTGACCTTTCCTAACCTTTAACCTACATTCTTCCTTATCGAAGATTCAGTAGGCATTTGGACTCCGTAAGTACGTAGTATAGTTTTCATTATTGTCTTACCACCTGAGTTTAACCCTAATACAGATCTGTCCGACTGGCACAGATCCCAGTGACAGGTCTCGCCGTTTTGCAGATGGGCCCCAAAATTAGCCAGACCTAAATTGTTTCACTGGGCTGGCTTGAAGCCCCAACATTTGGTAGCAAAGAGCGTGGTTGTACTAAACGCTGCGGACAGGTCTGTACCGGTTTAATAGTGTAAGCTAGTGGGGCATTTATTGTGGGATATAGCTAGGTAAATTAAAACAAGCTTAACTTTTACTTTGGATTACTTAGCTATAGTTCCTACTTGCTGCGTTAAATGTATTGAAGCGGCATAAGTGAATTTTGTACATTAGGTTTGATTCTTGCCGCACAAACTATACTTTTGTGGTGTCAAAGCTTGTACTTGGTGTCTGTTTAATTAAATAACTGCTTTGTTTATGAAAGTACTTATTTATCTATAAATTGAAAGTTTGTAGTTGAGATTGAGAAAAGGTTGCAAACTGTAATTAGTTTGTTAAATACATACTAGCTTGTTAGCAGCTTATTGATTTGTTGGCAAACTTCTAAATTAATTGGCCAACAGCTGTTCAACACTTTAACTGAATTTGTGTATAGATAATAACTTGTAATAAAGGGTATTATGTATATATTATTTAACCCTTTATATGTTGATATTGCTAATTACAAGGTTTGATATTGCTTGTCTGCATTGCGATTGTGACTGTATATGAATTTGTTGTCTTGAATTAATTACTTATTATTAATTGGATTTGTAAATTTAACCACTACCTTTGGTTTTGTCCCCTACTAAGTAGTTGCAAATTAAAACTTGGTTTTAATTATTGAACGATAATTATTGATTACAAGGTGTTTTCAGTCACATATATGGTTGCTCACCTGTCTTTGCCTGTCTTTGCAATTGTTTAAAAACTTGAATTTGTAACTTCTAACTTATGCTTAAGATTATACTATAATTATTATAATTACATATTATTGTTGTTTGTCTCGGGTTAACTATACACATAATTTGTTTTTTTTTGTTTTTACATGTATGTCTGTCTGTATTTGAAGGTTAACCCCTGATAATTTGATAATTTTCATTCAGGTAAGTTTAACTTGCTTTTAATTGTAGTTCTTACTTCTTGTTTATTTTTAATTCTTTACTTTGATTTATTGCAGAAATCAACAGTGTAACAACCTAACATATAAATTCATTGTTTACAATAGAATTTGAACATTGTTATTTGTTTGTTGTTTGTTGCTGTTTTGTGTGTTGTTATACTGTTGTTGTTTTGTTGTGAATTCACACAGCTGGCTAATTGTTAGTTAGGGTTGCCACCTCAATCTAGCCTAAATTGTAAGTGTGAATCATAAAGTAATTTATTTAATTGCAAATTGCAATACCTATTGCGTACAAGATGTCAGCTCATAAAAGGCTCGTTGGCTCGATACAAGCTGAACTCCGATGGGCGGCTACAGCTCGTACCTTGATAGGCCGTGAGGACAGAGCATCCGCACTGCTCAAGCGATGTGAACAGGTGCCGACCAGACAGGCAATTGTCGAGGAAGCGCTTAGGGACCTAGTGGTTTTGGAACCGCCCGAGGAACTGCTCCAGTCCGCTCAGCGAGACTATGAGCAGTTCTTTGAACTAACGGACGGCCTTGTGGAGGAAAGCTCTAAGCTTAAGAAGGAGGCGAGACTAAGCTCTCTTCTCGAGTCTCCTTTGAGACCTCCGACTCAACCTGCGCTACTAGGTAGGTTACCCACTATAGACCTACCTAAATTTTCGGGCAATTTGAGTGAGTGGTTAGGTTTCCTCGGCCTCTTTGATAGTCTGGTGCATGCTAGGAAGGATCTGTCTCCCTGCCAGATACTGAGCTACCTACTGTCCTCCTTGCAGGGAGAGGCTCTGAGTGTGGTCTGCCACCTGGACCTCTCCGAGGAGAGCTATACTACCGCCCGGGAACTACTCACCCGGCGGTATGCCAACGTGCGCCGATTAGCGGACACGCACGTGGCGCAAATTTTGTCTCTGCCACGTGTCTCAGGGGTTGCTCGTTTGAGGGAATCTTTGTTAAACCCGTTGATTGTAGCATGTAATGCACTTAGGCGACTAGAGCTCCCGGTGGACCAGTGGTCTTTTCTGTTGCTGCATATAGTGTTGTCCCGCCTACCTCCCGAATTAAAATTGCGGTTTGAACAGAGGTATGGTGGGGACGGTGCCAGCTATCTGCCCCCCTTTTCAGATTTGCTAAAGTTCCTCGAGGAGGAGTGCCGGCAGGCTGACAACTCTGGCGTTGCTGGTCCTTCAAGAACCTCAGAGCAACCTGCCCAGTCGAGGAAGGGAAGGGGCCAGATTGACGGCCCTGGTAAGGGGGCCTCTGACCGAAGGCCAATGCCAGTCTACAGGGGGCTTGCTGCCACTGAGGCCACCCCCTGTAAATATTGCAAGCGTCCGGGCCACAGGGTACCTTCTTGTCCCCAGTTCCTGGACAAGACGATTAACCACCGGAGGGACATCGCCAGGGACCGCCACTGGTGCTATAGCTGCCTGGAGGCACACCTGCAGCGAGACTGCCCACATCAGCAGCCATGCCCTATTTGTAAGGGCAACCACCTGGCGATCTTGTGTGCCAACCAAAATGGCGTTGGCCGCCAGGTGGGGGAGAGCACCCCCCGCACGGGCGGGGGTGCTTATGTTAATCGCTCCCCTGCTAGTCTGCGTCGCTCTCCTGCACCGTGTCAGGTGCCCCGGTGTGTCCGGGCTTCGCCCCCACCCGGGGGGGCTTCACCCCCCCGCGGGGGGATTTCGACCCCCCTGCGACAATTTGATGCGGGATTTGCTGCCGCCACGGCGACGGGCCGTCCTACTCGCTACTCACCCCCGCTTCACGTGTGGCCGCGACTAGAGCGCCGCCCACCTCGTATGGGTCGCCAACCTCACTACGGTGTGCCGGCCTCTGCCCGCTTGACTAGGCCTGTGCTTCCGCCGCGGGATGGCGCGTGGATTTACCCAAATGGAGGTCCGTTTCCTCCGCCTCTGGAGGTTCCGCATGAATCTCGATTCGAGATTCCCCGGTTCGACGACCGGTTTGATGAAGGCGACCAATGCTAGGTGGTCGCCGCCCTAGCCCCCACCACAGCCACATCTCCTGAGAATCTTAATCTTCAGCAGTCCGTCTGTCAGACCGTTCTTTTGCCGACTGTCTCAGTGAAGGTGTACAACCCGAAAGGTGAATGTTTGATAGTTCGTGCCCTCTTGGATTCGGGTTCACAGCGCTGTATTGCTTCTTCTTATTTGGTGGGTAAGCTAGGGCTCCCTTGGAGTCCTCATGCGGTTCGGATGATAGGTATCGGTGGTGCCGAGCCCTCGACTCCTAAGGGTGAAGCGTTGTCACCCTAAGGAGTCCTCCACCCTCACGTTTGTCTCGGTTTGAACTGTTGCAGCAAATGACTCAGAGCTTTGGCATCGTTGGTCACTCGAGTATTTGCACCTTTTGCAGCAACGTGTTAAGTGGGCTGACAAATCCGATCCTCCTAAGGTTGGTGATCTTGTATTGGTAAAGGAATCTAATTTGCTACCTTTGTATTGGCGTCGTGGACGCATTGTTAAGCTAATGTACGGGTCTGATGGGGTTCCCAGAGTCGCCGAGGTAATGGTCGGAGATTCGGTCTTGCACCGAGCCGTTTGCACCTTGTCACGTCTCCCCATCTGTTCGTGAGTGGACGTAAATCCTTGCGTCCACGGGCGGGGGATTGTTTGCGCCACCTATGTATTAGTTGTCTGTGGTCGCTGTGACAGATGAAATACTTTGTGAGCGAAGCTAGCTTGCCGCGCTTTTTGATAAAACCTTTTGGTTTGACAGTTCGGCACTGTTCAAGATTGTTTTTGGCTAGGCGGGCCGGCGCCTCGAATTGTTGATTGTAAAAATAAGTTTTATTTTGTAATCCGTATTGTTAGAACCTCGCTATAGCTTAAGGTTCCCGCGAGAAATTAGCTTCTAGTTATGTCGGTACTAAATAAAGACTTACTTGTTGTACTGAGTGACAATAGTTGTGTGGCCACGTTGACACCTGCCGGCTGCAAACTGTGTATAATTCCGTAAATAGTTAACCTAAGCAGCTTTTGGACGAACTTTGAGTGCGGGGCTGTGTGAGTTGTGATTGACGGTTTTGAAGCCAGAAGCCACAGGCCGAAAAGTAATACCTTCTCATTCCTGACCTTTCCTAACCTTTAACCTACATTCTTCCTTATCGAAGATTCAGTAGGCATTTGGACTCCGTAAGTACGTAGTATAGTTTTCATTATTGTCTTAACCATAGTATTGGCTCTCTGAATTTGTAATTCTGAATGTGCTGTTTTACAAAGATTAGATTACTGTAAATATACTGCGAGGCTACTGTAAGAATACCTATTTCCTTGAATTTCTCCCTAAGGGATTCACGTGGTTTTAAATTATAAATTGCACGTATTGCCCTTTTTTGTAATACAAATATTTTTTGAATATCTGCCGCTTTACCCCACAGCAAGATTCCGTAAGACATAATACTATGAAAATAAGCAAAATATACAATCTTTGCAGTTTCAACGTCTGTTAACTGCCGAATCTTTCTGACAGCGTAAGCAGCAGAACTGAGTTTACCAGCTAGATTTGATATATGGGTGCCCCATTGAAGCTTAGCATCTAAGGTCACCCCCAAGAACACGGTGGCCTCTTCTATTTTTAACATATCATTATTTACCACTAGATTAATGTTACGTGTATTCTTGGTATTGGGCAGTGCGAACTCAACACACTTAGTTTTTTTTGCATTTAAAAGTAAGTTATTTACAGTAAACCAGTGAGTGACCTGAGAAATGGCACTATTTACGTCGTCAAAATCATCCTTATTTCTATCGACTTTAAAAATTAAAGACGTATAATCAGCAAATAGCACAATATCGCAAGTTTCCTGGACAAAATATGGTAAATCATTTATATATACCAAGAACATGAAGGGACCCAGAATGGAGCCTTGAGGGACACCCATTAATGAGGCTGATCCGGATGATTTCACATTGTTTACACATACCGTATGAATACGGTCACTAAGATATGATGCAATGAGACTAAGTGCAGTGTCTTTGATTCCATAGTGGCTCAATTTGGTCAACAGTGTCTCGTGCTCTACACAGTCGAATGCCTTAGACAAATCACAGAAAATACCAATAGCATTCTGTGAGTTCTCCCAAGCATCAAATATATGTTTTAACAGCGCCGCGCCCGCATCGACTGTTGACCGGCCTTTCATAAAACCATACTGCTCGGAGTGAAGTAATTTATTTAAATTAAAATGCCGGAGCAGTTGGTTAAGCATATTTTTTTCAAATATCTTGCTTAGGGTTGGCAAAATTGAAATTCTCTTCAAACGTAATCTTTTTATCTTTTAACCAGTCGATAATTTCTTGTTTTTTATTTTTTCTGTAGGCATTTTCTCAGTTTTCCTTGAGTAGGCATTATCCATTACAATCACACAATTATCATCAAATTTGTCTAATATTAATTCGAACCAATTTTCAAATACTTCGGCGTTCATGTCTTTGTGATAATCCCCTTGTTTTTTTTTCTCGAACACGTGCAGACCTCCGTCGACGAACCCATCTTCGCTTCCAATATGTGTTATTAGTAGTCTTTTGCCCTTTCCTGTAACAAAGAATTGCAGATAAGATATCGCAAACTTTTTAGATAAATAGAATAGAAAAACGAACAATTCAGAAAAGTTAACTTGTCACTATATATATTGAACAATAGACTGGTCATAAGTTTATTACCTGGGCTTGAGCCCATATTATTATATTACTGATAAATGAAATTATTATTGTATAGAAAATAGTCATACCTGAAGGATTTTGCAAGCCCGTTGTTAAACCGTTAATAAATGCATCTCGAATGCTTTTCACAGTTGTGTCTTCCCATGCCCTTGACGTAGTGTGTCCTTCATTCACCCATGTTTCATCAAAATAGTATATTTTTTGCTGATTTTCTCTTACATGTTTGATAGCTCGAAGATAATTTCGCCGCCAAAAGAATCACGATCCAGTAGTAAGCTGTTTCTGCCTCGTTTATTAAATTTGAAACCAATGTTTTTCAGTATTTTATGCAGTGTGCTTCGTTTGAATATCCCCAAAGTGCCATTATCACTGATTTTCTTCAAAATTTTGTCTAATGTAGGAATTTCATTACGGGAAAAAAAAGTTATGAACTATTCTTCTGATGGCACATTTAGTAAAATCATCAACTTTGTCAACAATCTTCAACACGCAGTTTCGTTTTCTTGGCAGATTTCAAAATACAATACATACTTAGAAAGAGAAAAAAATTACAATGATGTGTTATTTTTCTTTCACAATTCTATGAATTGAACCCAATGGATTCCGACGGAAGAAGCAATAGTTTTCGAAATATCATTCATATTCCATATCATAGTTTTTTCGGTACTACCAAAGGACGTTTTTTTTCTTTAAAGAGCATTAATCAGAATTAGAACTGTCCGCCATGGTTTGTTTACTTCTTACAGATGTACGAGGTCCGCAAAATGCAATCTAAAAGTCCACTACACAAGTGCCAAGTTGTCAGAAAGCAATTGATCACAGAGTCCAATACATAAACCAAGTCACAATTAATGCACCAACAGTCCAAAGTACACGCCAGGTCACGGAACAATAACGATAGATAAAGATAAAATATGAGCGCGTCTGCACAGTACGGGTACCACGATTAGACTAAAATATACACGTAGTCTGTACACTGCATTAACGGTTATCGCTGACCAATCACAAACGAGTCTATGTTTTCCCTATTTACTTGTCTAGGATGGATGGAGATGATATTCCATATCATCTCTATCCTCGTCATCAGAAGTGTCGCTATCGTCTCCTACTTCAATTATGAACCTGTCCATTTCGCTATCGATAACCAGGCCATCGGCTTAATATTTTTCTTCCACTTTTTTTACGTGCTCACATTCTTTACTCCATTCTTCTTCGGTGATCGTTGCAAAGGCTTCTTCTGTGATTTGGATGATTTTATTTGCTTCTTGACCTTTTTTTATTTAGCAATTCTTAGTTTTATCAGCAATTCGTCTTCTTCAGTCGCTCCATATCAGCTCTTTGGGGTTTAAATCGCAGTGAAAAGGTGGAAGCCTTACCACTTTATGCCCATGCGCTTCCAACATTATATTGGCTTCATAAACGGGCGGCTGTTTGTGCTCTTTTATTATTTGAAATAGCTGAGCTTTTACCATAGTTGGCAAGTAAGAATGGCCATTACATTTTATCCAGTTGTGCATTTCTGCCTTTCTGCTTGACATTGTTGGTGCTTTGTTAAGCTGTACTGTGTGGTAGGACGCGTTATCCATCACCACAATTGATTGGGGAGGCAGATTAGGCATAAGCTCTTCACTAAGCCACTTATTGAAATTCGTTTTATTCATATCGTCGTGATAATCGACTGCTTGTGACTGAGATCTGAATATCAGTTGAGCATTGGATATGAAACCCATAGCACCACCCGCGTGGACGATAATCCAACGTGGCCCTTTGGAGTCTGATGATAATACACCTTCTTGTTCGCTTTGCCAACATTTTCCGGCGCAATATGTTGCGTGTATATATGTCTCGTCAAAATATACAATTGGGCGCTGGTTTCCGCGACGATTATTTCGCAATTCTTCCAGGTATCGATAACGCCAGGCGACAATATCGTATCTCTCCATTAGGATCCTCTTTCCAACTGAGCAACCAATTGAGCGAGTGGTACGTTGTCATCTTCATCTGTAGGAGATCGTATCATTCTCGCTAGCGGAATATCATCGTCGTCCTCCACATGTGATGGAGAGAGATCTTTGAAACCGGCATGGCGAAAACAGTTGGCTATAGTGAACTGTGTGACCTTTTCCCAAGCTTCCGATATCATTAGAATAGCATCCAGAACAGTAAGACTTTTTGTAACTTCGCCGTTTTCAATATTCTGTATCATTTGTAGCACTTGAAGTTTTCTATATTGTGTTTTTAAAGCTTTTATCACTCCTTGGTCCATGGGTTGTAAAACAGAGGTGACATTAGGCGGTAAATACACAAGCTTTATGCATTTCAGATTGGAGACTACAGGGTGAGCGGGACAGTTGTCTACTAGGAGAAGAATTTTATTTCTTGCAGACTTCAATGCTGCATCCCAGCTACGCAACCATTTAAAAAAAATTGGGATGTCATCCAGGATCTAGTGTTGTTTTCATAAGTTACAGGCAAAGAGTGAATGTTCTTAAAGCAACGTGGTTGTTTAGCTTTTCCTATCACCAAAAGTTTTTTTTTTACATGTACCAGTCATGTTTGCCGCAACCAATACTGTAATTCTTGTTTTGGACAACTTTCCGCCCTTGCATTCCTCGCCTTTGAATTTAAGTGTTTTGTCAGGGGTTAAATTGTAGAATAACCCGGTTTCATCAGCATTAAAGATTTCCTCTGGTGAGTATCCTTCGCACAGCGCAGGCCACTTATGAGAGAGCCACTCTTCAGTCACTCCTTCAGGGACGCCAGCCGCTTCACCGCAAACTTTTCCTGCCACAATATTATAACGAGCACGAAAACGTTGTACCCAAGACGATGAACACTCAAAATTTTCCTTACCCGAAAGACGAGCAAAGTAGTTTGCTTTTCGGACCACTTATTGGGACGTTGTTTGTCCTCTGATGTTGAAACCATGTTAATAAAGCATCTTCTATAACTTTATGTTCTCTTGTCCTCGATCTTTTAAGTTTTAAAGAGTTGTTTTCGAAAAGAGCTTTTATTTTTTCCCTATTCTTCCAAATCGTTGATACTGTAGAGTGCGAAACTCCACATTCCTTTACAATTTCACTATTTGACTCGCCATTTTCTAATCTCCATATGATATGAGATTTTTCTTCAATAGTAAACACTTCACTAAAAATCAACCTGTCACTCACGCAGTCAGTTAGTGCACTAAACAATAGATGTGAAATATGCAAGGTCAAATGACCGGGAAGAGGTTCGGATGGGGTGGGAGAAAGTGCGTAGTGCGTAAATATTCCTTCAACGCTTAGTAATAAGATCTAAAATCGTTCGTATTGTTTTGTTTTGTTGGGCCAATAACGGTTGGTCGTTATAGTCGATGAATATCGATAAAGTTTCGTCGTTGTAAACGATATGTCGCTGTATCCGATGTTGTTATAGGCGGTATGTTTACTGAATAGTTTACTAGAGATTCGGCCGGGACCTTACGGTCTAGTCGTAATAACCGATCAGTCGTTGTAAACGATGTCGTTATAATCGGTTTCGACTGTATTTGACTGATGAGAGTTCCAATTCTTGCTGTTCATGTTCATTAAAATTTTCCCTTCCTGCAGAAATTATGTGAATTAGACTGTCATACAACTGTAAAAATGTTAATATCAACAGACTGCAATTGTTTGCTGGTTTTGTTCGTTCTTATTTCAATCTAATGCCTTTGGCTTCACATACAACAGAACGTTTTTGCTCAGGATTGCTCTCGATAGCAATCAAAACATCGTGAATTTCTGTATATGACTCTATCAAACTTTTAGGACTAGGATATTCCAAATTGAGAGCCCAAATTATCTTGAAACGTGTATCAGCCTTGACAATACTTGTCATTTCATAAACAATATTGTCGACGACCCCATAATTTTTTTTTCAGAGTGCCTGCAACTATTATGTATGGCTGAATTGTTAACCCTAGATCTAAGTACTTTTCCTGGCGTATTCGCTGCTGTTCTTGAAGCTCTTGCTCTTCTTCAATATGAAGGAAGAAGTTCTGGCGCAGTTCTACTACTGACCTTTTCTTTTTATTTATTTAAACAGGTCAGAGCAGATGCGGAATTAGTAGAAGAACCGCAAGATTGCTTGTCTCATGATCTGGGTCTGAAAAATAAAGGAAATCGTTTAGTATCTAAAATAATAAAGTGTGGTATTGTGTGGATTTTAAACCCAGAGCAATCGGCTTGTATTATTCTACTGCAGTTACTGAAACTGTTTGGTGCGCAACTGATGCAAGGCTTGCATGATGCACGCGTGCAGCTCGCGAGCCTTTAGCAAACAGGCGCATTCGCCAGATGTGGACGCACTCTAAGCATGGACAGGCTAGACTTTATCATCATATTTGGTCATAAAGCGGAAAAAACACGCATCTAGTAAGCAATCAAATAAATACTAGGGGTTAAAGTATGAAATTAACGATTTGTACTGAAAAATTAAAATGCGTCTTTTTTCAATTTAATATATTTATTTAATCAAAATAATTACCATTATTATCTATACATTGCTGCCATCTAATAGGAAGGTCATTTATGCCTTTGCGATAGAACTCTGGTGATCTAAATTCGACAAACTGTGTGAAAGCATTTTGCCTCCTGAGAAGAAAACTTTTTATCACGTAGAAAATTGTCCAAATCACGAAAAAAATGTTAGTCCGTTGGAGCAAGGTTTGGCGAATACGGAGGGTGACGAATGGTTTCTAACTGCAGTTCTGTAGAGTCAAAACGGTTTTTCGTGCTGTATGAGGTCTCGCGTTATCATGGAGCAGTAATGGTGAAGATCGATCCATGAGTCAGGGCTGTTTCACTGCTAGTTTTGCTATCATTGTTTGGAGTTCGGCACAGTAGACATCTGCCGTTAATGCTTGACCAGATTGGAGAAAGCTATAGCGAATAACACCATGCTGAGACCACCAAACAGTTACCATTACCATTTTATTCGTAAGCTTTGCTTTAGGACACTGTCGCGGCGTTTGACCTGGGGTCAGCCATTGCATTTTTCGCTTACGGTTATTGTAAAGAATCCACTTTTCATCACATGTCACAATTAGATCCAATATTCCTTCATTTCTGTATCGATTCAACAAGTTTCCACACGCGTTTCTTTCTGCAGATCAGTCAAATCACCCATTTTTCATATATTTTTATTTTATTGATTTGACGCAAATGAGTCAATATTTTTGGTAAGGTAACGTTAAACCATGCCGCTAATTCCTGGATAGTTTGGCTCGGATCGGTTTCCACCATCTCTTTCAATTCATTGTTATTCACCTGTGTGGGCGGTCTTCCACGTGGTTCGTTCTTCAAATCAAAGTTTCCATCACTAAAGCGTTTAAACCAAAATCGCACGGTGTGTTCATTATCAGTCTAGCTTCTAAGCCACTTTCGTCTGTTTTAATTATTATGTATACAAAGTGCTCTGCTTATGTGTCGGCTACTTACTCTTCCTCTGACTAAGATGCTGCTACTGGCCGAAGGAAATCCTTGCAATAGGCTGTTGCCTGTTTCTTGGCACACTTCAACCCTTCAAGGAACCTTGTGCTCTCATATGCTCTCCATAATAAGAGCGAGCTTGTTTTAGTTGCTAAGTATTAAGTTCCACATGCAAACAATATTAAATCATTGTAAGTGAGTTGGGGAAACTCAGTTATATTTTCTGTGCCAACATTTATATTTACAAATTGTGTACGCCTTCGGTTTAAATTATTTCATCCACAAAATCAGCTAAATGGTTATTTACATACAAGAATCTCCTGATATTTTGTAATATGAACTCAGCATAAACATGGTCTCTTATTCGAGGGTGAAACCGATTAATTATTGAAGCGACAATGTTTATTAAGTTGCGCCATGCCTCAGTATCCTAGTAGACGCCACCTATTGACGGGCTGGACATTATCAACCTCGTCACACCGGTACACTTTCAGGTCGATGAAGTGCGTTCCTGTCTTACCCTCGAAAGATTGTCTTGAGTGACCGTTAGCTAGTCTTCTTGTTAAATGCGAAACTAAAGGCTGTATTTTTTTACCCGCAGCATGTGTAGAGGTTTCTTGATCTTCAGGCTCGTCATCTTCACTATCCGTGCCGAAAAGATCGTTTGCAGTGATCTTTTTTTGTCGCGATGCAATGGGATTGATAACTAACATCATCGATTTCTCCGAAGTATGCGTCGGTGCAGGACTTGATGGTTCACCGGTTTTTGATTTGTCGTGCTTCCTTTTCTTGGATTTCTTTTCAGGCTCAGGCTGTGACGAAAGCTGCGGTAAGTCATCTTCTGATGGGAACAACGTTTCAGCATTCTTTCGTGACCTGTAATAAGAAAAAATGTAAAATTAGATCACTTAGCAAGTCAGTATTCAATTGTGTCGACGAATTAATATAAACCACACGTAATTAATTGGAAAGTATAGTTTTTATTGTATTATCTATAATTTATAGCACAATATGTTCAGCAAATTGGGTACATAGTACAGTATTATGAATACATTGATTGAAGTGAATCGAGCTAGTAATTCGGTCATAACTTTAATCACAAGTAATTAGTGGTAATAATAATCAAAGAGGAAGTTTAATCGAATACTGGAAGTATTCTCAATCTATAACAATAATTTTTGAGTCGACTAAGCCAGGGAATCGAACCCAGGAACATAGTCCAACAAGCTTGCCACACATAAATATCTTATTGTTTTAATCAAAGAGAGAGTTTAGTTAAATAATTGAAGTATATTCAATCTAGTATTCATCTATTTCATTACAATCATTTTGAGTCGGGCAGGGAATCGAACCCATGCTCCGACAAGCTAACAATTAGCATATAAATAGCAAAAAAGATTTATATAATACTGGAAATATTCTCACTTATGTATGTATGAATAAATATAAAAGTACTTACATTTTATCTTTGAAATTGGTGTAGTAGACAACTTTGGAAAATCTATCAGTAGACAGACACCAGGCTCCTGGCTTCAGGATAACACAATGATGCTCTAACATCTCGCACAATTCATACTTAATAGTATTTTATTATACTTACTAATATATGTATATCTAGTTGGTTTCCTTAAAGCTGGGTATTCCTTGAAATATTGTGATATCAGTAATCCTTTTGATATATTTAAACGGGTCCGAGTTTTTTCTGTCCACTTTTGTAGAACTGTTGACCATGGCTCGCTGGAATTTTTCAACCATTGAATGGCATCTGATAGCTCTTCCTCTTCATCTTGCATGAATTCTTCTGGTAAGCGTATTGATGATGAAGATGATAGCGATCCTGGAGAAGAAGATCTAGAAATTCGCCTGCGTTTCTCTATTACTCCAGACTCTCTGAATTTTCGTTTTAAATTATGAATTTGGTCTGGCAATTTCCCAGCCAACCTGGTAATAAGACCACGTGTAGACTCAACAATTTTGCTGTGAAAGTACACAGATGGTTTTTCACATGGAAATACTTGTGTACCATCTCTCGGGCCCAATTGGCGTAAACGGTAGCTCTAATTAATTGATTTCTCAGGAGTATTACTTAAGATTGCTGTTCCTATTATCCGAACCAATTTTGGCGTGCTGCATTCTCTGAGGGCTGTGTTTTCAAATTAAGAAAGCCTTTGCCATAAAGACTGCGATTGAGAAGCAGTTTTAAATCCTGAAAAAGAAAACATTAATTCACAATAGTCTTCAAGCAACAATCTCATTTCACCAAATTCCAATAGCAACAGTGTTGTAAGTTCATAATATTACAACTAACACCATAATTCCATACTACATTACAGGGATTTACCATAAGTCACATTTTAAGAGTCGCGCTACTATGTCTACTTACATTTTTAAATAAATTTAAATAATCATGATCATCATTTCAGCCACAAGATGTCAACCACTGAACATAGGCACTAATTGACAAATTGACTTCGTAAGTAAATAGGTAATATTTTTTTTTTATATCAGAATTTAATTGTTTATTAACAAGTAAAATTTCTTACTTGCAATTAAAAGCTCATTAAGGTAATTAAATTCAATTAATTTAAATTTGAAGTATATTTATGCAGATATATACCTGTAAAATAGTCATGGGATATTAATTTAGTCACCCTGTAAGTCTATAGTATCTCACATACATGCGCAATGCAAAATATGCAAAGCAAAAAATATGTATGTACATGTCACCGTAAGATTGTAAAAACAGTAAGATTGTAATCTAACGCTTTTTTTTCGATAGATTGTAAACATTCGAAGGATTGTGAACCGTTCAATGTTTTAAGTGTCAATTTTTCAACATGTTTGTGTCACACAGAACAGACGTGTTGTTGGTGATAGAAAATATTATTTGAAAATTTTTATTCTGGGATATTTAAATTTCACCGTTATATACAATAGTCATAGAAGTCATACTTGTCTAACTCAAGCTCACTGGAGTTATTACTGTTTATAAGAAAAAACCTAATGCAGCGCTCTTCACCCCCTCGAGTAAACGAGTAAGTTGCTATTTTTCGTCTCACTCATTCCTCTACTAAGCTGAGATCCATCAAACTACCACCGACCGATCGAAACTCAACATGAGCTCACGTTCATCTTCAACGAGCGGAAAGCCTATAAGCGGTAGCGGAAATGAATCCACTCCGGATCTTCGCACACTAGATGATACTAATATTAAGTTGAAAAAAAAGGAAATATGAATGTGACTGTGCTGATCTACTTTCGGATTTTCGTTCAGAGATGGTGTCCATTTTCCAAGAATTTACAAAATCACAACGCGAAATTTTCCAAACATTACATCAAGAAATAAAAGATATTAAAACTGAAATGAAAAGCAATAATTCTGTATTAGATTCGGTAGTAGTGGAACAAAATAATTTGAAAGCTGAAATTGAAAACATGAAATTACTTAAAAATTCTATACAAAAGCAAGTGTGTTCATTTGAAGACGTTGTATCTGGGCTGAAAAATAATCAGGACACTTCACAGACTCCTTTTTCTTGCGACGAAACTATTCTGGAGATGCAAGATCGTATTCGTCGTGAAAAAAATGTCGTCTTAGTTGGTATACCAGAACCAAACATAGATAATAGTATTTCAAGGCGCGAACATGATAGGAATCAAGCGATGAAAATCATTACAGGAATCTTTCCCGATTGTCCAAACCCTTACATGTCCGTAAGATTGGGAACATACAACCCGCATAAAAACCGACCGCTAAAAGTTTGCTTTGAAAAACAAGAAACTGTGAAATGTCTTCTTAAGAATAAAAACAAAGACAACAGTAACAATATCCGTATTTATCCTGACCAAACTCCATATCAACAACAACACATTAAACGCCTACGAAATGAACTGACGTCAAGAGTACAGAAAGGAGAAACTGATCTTATAATAAAATACATCAAAGGTATCCCGAAAATTATTAAATCCAATTCAAAAGTTATTAACAGTCAGCAAGGTAACTAGAAACTGCCTCGTTGGTCTAGTGGTTAGCATAGTCGACTGCGGATCACGAGGTCCTGGGTTCGATTCCCGGTCGGGCATAAAAGTTAGGTATTGGGTTTTTCAATTAAGAAATTCTCAGTGCCAGCCCGGAGTTGGAAGTTGGCGGTGTTTCACCCCCGTGCCTCGGAGAGCACGTTAAGCCGTCGGTCCCGGTTATTATCACTAACATGATAATAGTCGTTAAAGCCCGCCAACCCGCATTGGAGCAGCGTGGTGGGTCTAAGCTCTAACTCCCGCTCTCCCATGAGAGTGGAGGCCTGTGCCCAGCAGTGGGACGTTAATAGGCTGTAGTGAAGGTAACTAGAATACGAGAATATGTATTTACTTAATAACACTGGTCAATTAAAATATACTTTATGTAACAATCAACAGGAAAGGAATCAGGCTAAAACTGATATTTATATACTGAAAATAATTTGATAAACAAATAAATAAATAAACTAAAATTAAAATGCTAAGTAAAAAAATAAACACCTAAGTGTTAGTATACCTACTCATAAGTTAAAATCTAATGTGACCTCTTCACTACAAAACTAGTTTTGTTTATGTTATCATACTTATTTTAAAAGTACCCTCAGATTACCCATGTTTTAATTTTGTCAGTTCGCCTTAACATACTTTATTAATTAATTGTGACACAAACTCATAAAATATTATAACATGTATTTACAAATTATGTATTTACAAAAACTGTGTATTTTCTCATTGTAAGTGAACTGTTTGTGTTCTTTATGAGAAATAAATGTCTCTAAACCGAATTTTTGAAATATTCATTGTATTTACGTTTTCTTGTCTCTTTCTTGTAGGATAGGTTAGGGTTCGACATAAATAATCAAGTAGTGCGGGTTAATAAACCTAACAGATTACAATCTACCGAAAAAGAATCCGTTATATTGTAATCATTCGACAGTTTACAATTTCGCGAGTTAGATTATAATCTAACGGTTTTTACAATCTTACGGTGACATACATACATATTAAGGTTGTAACAGAACCTCGCCTTCGCCTCCGTAAGCGCGGAACTTCCGCAAGAAATCGTACTTCCGCATCCGCCTCCGCCATTTTTTTTGGCCATTTTTATTGCGGAGTTGTAACGGAGGTTTATTTACGTTGACTTACAATGCGAGAGCACAGAATAATAACTAGTAGCGGGAGGTACAAATCGATGCAGGTGACGTCAGTTACACCATCACAACAAGCAAAAAGGCTACTGTCCTTAAAAGAATCCTAAAAAAAAATTAAATGTAGGATTCATCGCATCCTAAAGCACAGAAAATTTACGATGTGATCGGAGAACTCCACCTCCGCCTACGCCTCCGTTAACTTCCGCATCCGCGGAGGTAAACCCCTTCACCTCCGCTTCCGCCTCTGCTTCCGCTAAGAACGCCTCCGTTACACCCCTAATACATATACATCAAATTGGCTCTCAGCTGGAATGGTTAACGTTTCGGGTGTGATAGGTGATCGTCTTGTAGAAGAAGTCTAAATTGCAAGAGGAGATTTTGGTTTAGGCGTACTTGCAGAAGCATAATTATTTTTATTTTCATGCAGATATTGTAGCAGATCTGTTAGTGAGATATCTAAATGATCCTGCAAACCGTAGCATTTGATTAATACTGCATCATCACTTACCATCAGGTGAGATCGCAGTAACTTGTAGAGGATAAAAAAAATAAAAAGTAAAAAATTTCATGCGGATATTGTACAAAATCTGTTATTGAGATATCCAAATCATCCTGCAAACCGTAGCATTTGATTATCAGAAAATAATTCATGTTGGTACACCAAACTTGTAATAAGGGATTGACAAGGATCGTCTTTGCGATGATGCTAGGCATTTAGACTGGAACGCAATCAGAGATGTTGATGTTATTGATACTAAAGTCGAAATATTTAATACCTTGATGACACAACTCTTTGATACTCATGCACCCATAAGACCAATTAAGATGAAACACCTCCCAGCTCCTTGGTTATCAGACGAGATAAGAATCTTAATGGATAAAAAAAATTCAGCTAAATATAAATATAAGGTTAAGGACTCTGATGCCAATCGCTTGAAATACCACAAAGCCCGGAATCGCTGTAATACATTGTGTAGAGATGCTCAACGACGCCACATACATAAGTCAGTTGAAAATGGTGACCCTGCCAAAACCTGGAAATTTCTTGAGTCCCTTGGAGTTGGTAAATCATCCCAAAAACCTTCTATTAATATTGATGTTGAACTCCTTAACAAACACTTTTCTACTTCCGATACAATTGATAGTGTCGATAAGGAACATACTCTTAATATTCTTTCATCCTCCTCAACTCCGGACTTTTTACCGTTTTCTTTTGAGTCTTTCACTGAATGTGATGTTAAGAAGAACATATTGTCCATCACGTCGAATGCTGTTGGCACAGACAGCATCAGCCGTAATATGATCGTACCCATTCTTGATATTATAACTCCTATCCTAACCCATATTTTGAATTTTTCTACTAGCACTAGCAAATTCCCCGAAGCTTGGAAATCTGCTCAAATTGTTCCTATTCCTAAAAAGTCTAACCCATCCTCAGTTAATGATTTCCGTCCCATTTCTATCTTGCCATTTCTTTCAAAAATCCTTGAGAAGTTAGTTTACCATCAGTTAAATATTTTCCTTAGTAAGAACTTCCTTCTCAGTCCGTTGCAGTCGGGATTTCGGCCCGGTCATAGTACGGTAACAGCGTTGGTCAAAGTTACCGATGACATTCGATGGGCGATGGACAATAAACAGCTCACAATTTTAACCTTGCTTGACTTTAGTAATGCGTTCAATACCGTTGATTACGATATTTTGCTGAGTCTGTTACGTTCTATTAACATAGCTCCATCAGTAATTGACTGGTTTCGGAGTTACCTCCGAGGTCGTCGACAGCGCATTAAAATTGACGAGGCTTGTTCGTCATGGTGTGATGTGACGGCCGGGGTACCTCAGGGTGGTGTGTTATCTCCTTTACTGTTTGCTATCTTCATTAATTCTATTACTCCGTACATCTCTTCTCTCTACCACATGTATGCAGATGATATCCAAATTTATCGCTCTGCACCCCTAGAAGATCTCGGCGCTGCTGTTGCTGCCGTTAATAATGATCTAACTGCTGTCGCTGATTGGGGTAGGCAGTATGGGCTTCGCGTTAACCCAGTAAAATCTCAGGCAATCATTATTGGCAGTCCAGGATTTATAGCAAAACTTAACCTGCGAGGACTACCCCCGATCTGTTTTAATGGGGTCTTGATTCCATATTGTGACTCTGTTAAAGATCTAGGTATATTTTTAGACTCACAACTATCCTGGTCTGTGCATGTTAAAGAGCTGAGTAGGAGGACTTTTGCAACGATGAACTCTTTGCGACGGTTGCGCTCTGTCCTGCCAATCCCTACCAAGGTTATGTTGGCACAATCTCTCCTTCTTTCTATTCTCGATTATGCTGACGCAAGCTATCTTAATTTGACTGAGGAACAACTTAACAAGCTTGAGCGACTCCAGAATCTTGCCATTCGGTTCATATTTGGTTTGCGCAAATATGACCACGTATCCGAATTTCGTCAAAAGCTCAAGTGGCTCCCTATTCGCCGTCGCCGGGATTTGCATGTACTTTCTCTTTTGTACTGTGTGCTGTTTCATTTAAAAACTCCGTCCTACCTCAAGGAGAAATTCAGTTTTTTTGGAGTGCAATCTGATTTAAGGCCATGTCGAACCTTGACGCTGAAAACCCCAACACATAAAACGAAGTTTTATAGTAATTCATTCAGTGTACGAGCTGTTCAGCTGTGGAATGCACTTCCATTGACCATACGCCAATCTAAGTCTCTGGACATATTCAAAAATTCAGTAAAGAATCATTATCTTGCAAACTAAAGACGACACCAAAATTATTCCTTAAGCTGAGTCAAATATATTAAGTATATATTATTATACATATGTATTAGTGTATTTTATAATTAGCTATATTATATAAATTTTTACATCTTTTTTATATGTTTATTATTGGTTTATGTATTAGTATGTAGTTATCTGAATGTAAGTAGGTATATTATAGAACCACCTGCAGTCTATTTTCCTTTATTTTCTCCTTTTCCTAAGGTTGCCTGGTAGAGATCGCTACCTAAGCGATAAGGCCGCCTTTTGTATCCTACTTCTGTGTTTGTTTTATTTCTAATTTTTGTTTTTGTTATCTGTACTTGTTGTGGTGGTACAAATAAAGCGTATTGTATTGTATTGTATTGTATTGTAAGTTGAATAATTTGTGTTAAATACAGCACCAAACTTATGCCGCTCTGAATTTGCAAAAACGAGTCACATTATGGTAGGTACCTATTACGTTTTATAAATTAATGGAATCTATAATTAGCAAAAGTATAGGGAGAAGTAATCGCAATTATTATTCAATATTCAGAGTTTCAAGGAGTTCATTAATTAGGATCTTAATTATTGCAAAAACTTTAGGTGTCAGCGGGATGTACAATAGTGCAGGGGGCGGGGCACTGCGGCATTCAGGGACAGGAAAATTTGACGCGGCCTACAGATAGGTAAGGTACCAACTTACAATTATAATTGAATTATGGCAGTCAGGGTGCATTGTTTTTACCCGACTGCGGAACGCACAGGGTTATGTGTTCATCAGTCTATATATGTATTTTTGTTCCTTGCAGTTTGTAAACGCGTGGACCGATTTTGATGATTCTTGCACCAGTTTATGCCGAGTATATCAGTAGAGTATCACTGTGGAAGCCGAATTTGAGAAAAAACAAAATGGCGCCCTCTAGAAACCATTATGTAACAAATTAAAAAATTAAAGTCGATAGACTATGCCAAGTGGGGTATCGATGAATAGGTCTTGCAAAATCATAGTTAGGTTCCCTTGACCATTTTCTCATTTTAACGATTATTTAGGATTTACGAGGTTTCAAAGGTCCATTTTTGTGTATTCCTTTGTGTCGCACTACAGACAAAACGGCTGAACCGATTTTGATAATACTTGCACCACTAGATTTATCTTAATCTTGTGAGTGTCACTACGGAGGCCGAATTTGAGAAAAATAAAATGGCGTCCACTAGAAGCCAATTAATAAATAAAAGTCGATAGGCTCTATAGCAAGTGGGGTATCGTTAGATAGGTCTTTTAAAATCACACCTAGGTTCCTTAAACCATTTTTCCGTTTAAATGATAATTTAGGATTTACGAGGTTTCAAAGGAAATGTTTAAAGTTCCTACTCATATCATCTATGTCTATCAAACTAGGTGGATTATCTCAAAAACCCCTCAACCGATTTTAAAAATTATATTACTTATAGAAAGCTACATTATTAACAAGTAAAATAGGCTATATTTTATTTCCAAAAAAATTAGAGATCCTTACGAAAATTGCAATAATGTTAGTTAAGTCGGAAAAAACGATCTCATCTGAGAGCTTACGTGGCGTGCGCTGCCTAAATCGATAAAGTTACACGACAACAATGTATGGTGGAAACGTTCCTCTCAAAAAGTTCTAAAAAAAAGTCCGCGATAGCATATAACTATCTTTTAAGGTTGACTCACAATAACCATTTTTATGATTTTCAAATTTGGTCACTGCTTTACTTGCGAAGGTGTTTTACCAACATAGTTTTAATCGTTAATTACTTATCACAATAAATATCTTACTCATCTCCAGTATTTAATTTAGACAAAAATTATCCTTTACAGTTACACCATTCAATTTAGATGAATATCTTATGAGATATAGAAATACAGTAACCTCATCAGAAAATGACGCGGACCACAGCGGATAGGTAAAGGGTGGGGCGTACTCTCACAATATAATAAATATTACAGTAGTATAGTAACATATTGTATACCTAAGCTTAATGTGACGAAATAACAAGTCTCAAAAAACTTGATGATTTTTACTCCTTCAATCGATCAATCAATAAATTCAGTAATGCCACATGCAGCGCATATTCGACTAACATAACTTCCGACTAACATTTTTAATGTCTATTAAAATATTAGTTCCGAGTCCACTTAGTTATAAACTAAATACTAAATAAATAAATACGTACAATTTGTGTTTTTGAAAATACTTAAAAATACCTACTTTTTTTGCATTGTCTACGGGCATTTTCGTAAGTGGCCGACGTTCATTGCCGAGGTCTCGTGACGTCGATGCGATAGAACTCTCGAAAATTAATAAGCACATTTTTAGGAAAAGTAACAGATTTACGAACCTTACCAAATTAATATTAGCATTATAACATATGCAAATTTGATGATGGTTATGGTGATCACCGCTCGTCATTACGAATAAATTAATCCGATGCTCATAACTACTTCTCATACAAAATACTTTTTAGTACCTTTGGTGCTACCACAGAATAGGTAATAGGTTACTTCGGGCAGATAAAACGTCGCCTGTTTCCGATAAATACTTAACAAAAAAATTTGAAATAAAAAAGTAATTTATAAAAAACAAAAAACCCGACTGCTTGGATACCAAAAAGTATAAAACAAGACATGAATTGAAGTATTTCATTATTATCAATTTAAATCGTATAATATTAATAAAATTTATCAAGGTGCAGTCGCACGTTAAGTTTAGCTTTAGAACGTGCGACTGCGCCTTGATACATTTTATTAATATTATACGATTTAAATTGATAATAATGAAATACTTCAATTCATGTCTTGTTTTATACTTTTTGGTATCCAAGCAGTCGGGTTTTTTGTTTTTATAAATTACTTTTTTTTATCATAAATTTCTAAATTTCTTAGAAATATTGATCGTGGCCCAACTTTAGGAATTGAATCTTTTATTACTGCCTCCCCTAATAGGGGCAGAGATAAAGATGTTATCTCATTTTCTGTAATAAAAATAATAAATTAATATTAAATTGGTATATAGAGATTAAAATATTATAATATACCTATCTAACGCTGGCCATACACAATCAAGTTTGCAGCCGACAGTCTGTTCACATTTTATTGTTAGGTTATACCTGTGTTTCGTGTTTTCACATGAATTTATTCTGCAGTTCAAAAGTTAATACAATCTATTCTATTTCCTACTAGGTGAATAGAGGTATAATTTGGGTTACTGTCCAGCAATGGAAGTTTTTTGGCTGATTAAGATGAATGAAATAATTAATTAGCATTGTTAATTTAATGAAAATATTGTTGTACCTACCCATGTACTTAATTCGAAATTACAAAATATGATGCCAAATCCTCATTTAAGTATGTAGGTACTTACAATAATAGGTACATAGGTACATATTAGGTACATAGGTACATTTTGAGCAAATTTTGCAACGTAGTTTTGATATTGAGTACCTATGGCTGATGGCATAATCCAAAATGCCCAGATAAAAATGTGAAGTTTACCAAACACCCATAAAACGTGTGCCATTTTTGCATTGAGTTTGGTAATGATCATGTCATGGTACGCCGGCGAATCTTAACAAACAAATAACTTTTACCTTTGAATATTTCTATGTAATCCTGGAGCTTCCATGCTACTAGCTAGCAGGTTTTGTACGTCTTCGTCCATGAACCGTGAAATTTAAGCTAATGCCAAAAACAAGATGGCTGATGGCTTCACTTCACAATACTTTACGAACAGCATTGTTTTGCATTTTGCCGTCTGTCGATCTTCTGAAGCTGTATAATTATCCCAAGCAGTTGTCTGTGGTCTTTTATTCTTAAACTCCTTATATTGAGTATTCTTAGATGTTGACATGTGAATAACCAAAAGACATTAAATGAAATACTTACTTTAATTACCTCTGGATGATTTGATCACTCTAGAATACAAAATCTTAGTAGGTACTAAGACGTGTAATAATTGGTTTTAGATACTTACATTTTTTTAGGAGGCATTTCGTTAACGTTTATCACAAAGGCACAGAGCCACATCACATCACACTACACGTGCATTTCAACTGATAACTGTTCCACGACTAACTTTCTTTGTTTTGCGCCTGAGGTGGCACGGGAAGGCACGGGGTGTCTTCCACCGCCACCCGCATGACTTGCCCGAACGGCTGCTGTCGTAGTGCCAGGTAGAAGAACAGGTTATAAACTTAGCCGAGTAAAAAATAGTCGACAACTAATAGTCATAGGTCTCTAGCAAGGACATGCCGCGGTCTTGCACGAATGCTTGCCCGAATCCAGCAAATCCCTGCGACTCGTATAACGAAACGAATAAATGGGACGCTTACAAAATATAAATGCAATAAGAATGAGAATCAGTCACTGTGTCGTTTATACTATCCCCAATACCGTTATCCCGGTATTAGATATTTCAATACCGGTATTGAAAACAGGCAAAAAAAAGTCCGGGATCCCGGTATTGGAAGCCCTAATTATTTAAATTAGGGCTTCCAATACCGGGATCCCGGACTTTTTTTATAATTGAACAAAATACTTATTATGAATTAACAAAACCACTCATTAGTTTTGTATCAAGTTCGAAAGTGTTTGGATTTATCAATTATGTTAATTACAAATTATTAATTTTCTATTTGTTAAGAACATCTAACAATATGGCATATGCACAGGTCTATTAAATACCAACCCTGCCAAAAAGGTCCTTTGTTAAAATAAAAATTTTTCAGTGTAGGAAGGTTTTCATTTTAGTATCTAAATGAAATTACAAATCAACCATCGCCCCCCCCTAAACCACGCCAACGCCCCCCATTTTTTTCTGGACCACTTAACGCCCCCCTGTAGGTCTCCAACGCCCACTTTGAGACACTACTACTCTACTCTAACTCTAGTAATTGTATATTGGATTTTTACTGATATACTTAGATATTTATTTACTACTAGCTCATGCCCGCGACTTCGTCCGCGTGGAATGAAGTTTTTTGGTTCCCGCGGGAAATCTTAAATTTTCCGAGATAAATATTAGCCTATGTGTTATTCCAGACTATAATCTATTTCTGTACCAAATTTCGTCCAGATCCGTTCAGCTGTTCTGGCGTGATTAAGTAACAAACATCCATCCATCCATCCATCCTTCCAACCAAACTTTCGCTCAGATGACTGGTAGAAGAGACATTGTGAGGAGTGTTGGGCATTAGCCTTACAATAAATGATTCAAAACTACTTGTAAATGTTTATTTAACAAATTTGAATTTGACTGATATTTCTGTTACTCTATTTTTTACATCTACTTAAAAAATTATGTTTGATTCTTTTCAGCTCTGATCACTATACCTACATCAAACATGAGTGTACAGCATCCAATGCAAGAGATGTACAAGTACCACAGTGTCCCCTTTGCGGATCCCCAGTGCCGGGGAAGAGAGATGAGCCCCCAGATGTGGCTGTGAGTGCTCATATAGACAATCAGTGCATGTCTGACTCAGCGAGGGAGAGGAGAAAAAAGGTCATTATTAATTTTATTCCTTTATTATTTCTATATTACTATTATGATGATTTTGTTGCATAGTTTTTTTATTCCCGTGTGAACTCCCTAATTTTCTAGCATGTCCTTCCCCAAGATACAACATCTGTATACTAAATTTCATCAAAATCATTTGAAAATACGGGCTGTGAAATGTCGCAGCAGACACACTAATTGGGTATTCGAAAACTTTTTTTGTATAGGATTTTGTATGAAATATTGAAAAGTGACGTCATCAAAGTTCGACGCACTTTTTATTTAGGTACTTAAATCGATAGTTTAAAATAGTTATTCAACAAAACACTAACAGGGGACGTGGATATTACGACTTTTGGGAGATCCTCTTTTTAATAATCCGTTTAGGGTATCGTATCCTAAACGGATGAGAATGGATACACAAAATTGAGCTCTAATTCAATACTGGTATGGTTTATTTTAGTTTGACGCCGAACTTTGACGATTTGATCGGCAACTTTTAGACAATCGGGGGGTTGGTACGAGTCGCGGCTCAGTGGACAACGATTGTTTAATACTTTGGTGTTTGGGTCGTAATTTGATTTGGTGGTTGGTGGTCGCGTTAGCGATTGGGCCGTGGCACTAATTGATTGGCTCATGGCTCAAGGTCTTTCGAGTTGTAGCAAATTACTTCCGTGGGTTTGAATTAGAGTACAAAATTATTAAGGGTTTTTTTTTTTTTAATCCTCTACAAGTTAGCCCTTGACTGCGATCTCACCTGAAAGTAGTATCGCTTTTTTACTCTCTGGCGTCACACAATTTCAAAGCTGCAAGCAAAAACAGAAAACACCGTCCCATTACCATACTTCATTCAGTTTAAAGTGTTCTCCAATTTTACAACTAGGGCTAACTTCCTACAATCAACAAATTGTAAGAATAAAGGGCTGGGTGGGACTTATCATCCTCGGACGAGACAACAAACTTCACATAATTACAGTCGAACTTCACTTACAGGTAAGTTCGTTTGACCATCAATTATGTTCATTTGTTGTCTCGTCCTCGGATGACCACAGAATACAAGAGTAGATGTTCAAAGTTTTGTTGTAAAATTGGGAGATAGGTATCTATATCTTATACCTAATTTAATTAATAAAAAGATCAAGAACCCTTTCTTGTATTTTTATTTTAAATTCAAACATGATTAATGTTAAAGAGAAACTAATAAAATAAAAACCAAAACAAATCTTAAAAAGTAATTAATCATTAGTAAAAACAGTCTCTGCAAAGTGAGACTTGTTTATGATAGGTCTATTATAAAACCTACCAAACACTGTGGATTCACCAGTCCAACCAGCCGTCCTTTTGATATCATCTATACTAACTCCTTTTCTGTATGCTATTAATCGATGCTCGTTTTTGAGATGATCCTTTTAATAATCACAATTTTTTTTTAAAATATCTGTTGTCATATACCCAATTATGTAATAGACAACCGTTTTCTTTCTACAGGTGTTTACGAATAAATGTTCGTTGAAAGGTTGTAAGACTAAGGAGATGGTGCCACTGGTGTGTGCAGAGTGTTCTCTCAACTACTGCCTGCGACACAGACACACAGTCGACCACGCTTGCGATGGAAAACTGGGTGCTAAGAAACGACAAGCCGCGTATGTATTTTAAGTACATCTTATCTTTACTAATCTATACTACATCAATAATTAGTTTAATTCGTTTGCATCGAAACTAAAATATATATAAGCTGTTACTCAGCAGCTAAAGTAAAATTGTATTCCTAAATTAAATGTTAATCTTAAATGTCCCTTGATGAAGATCTCTGGAAATCAGCCCATGATTCCCACCTTATGCATATAACCGCTTAAAACATGGCGGGAATAGTAGATTATTAACCAAGGGGATAAAGCAGTGTCTTCTGTCGCGGGTGACGATTTAAATCGCGAGCTTAACGAAGGACTCGAGGTTTACTCCTGAGCGTAGCGAGGGTGTTAAAAACTTAAATCACGAGCGAAGCGAGGGATTTAAGACGAGTCTTGAGTGTAGCGAGGGATTTAAGTTCGCCCAAGACTAAGACAGCTTTATCACCGAGGAAAATACTCTACTTTTCGTACCATTTGCGAAAAAATTAACACAATAATAATATGAGATAAGCATTTATTAAAAATAATGACAATTAAAAGTAAAAGTTAACATTCGAAACATTGGTCCAATTATTGATAGAGTTCATAAGTTTTTTAATAATTTTCCTTGGATTTTGTTGGAAGCAAATTATTTATAATTGCAGCAGCATTTGCACTGATGGAATCCGACAATTCACTTTCACTGTCGCTTTCATTTAACATCGTAACGTATTTTTAGAACATTAACTTATTTATAAAAATAAATTAAAATAAACTTAACGTTTATGTATTTGAAGAAAACAAAAACGCGGCAAATTCCTAGACTAATATTTTTTTGTCGGAAAAGCAAAGGCATCAAGCTCGTACGGCCTCGTCGGTTTTCGCAATTTTATTTAATAATCATAACTGCATAATAAATGCGTACTCCTTTTTCAAAAAGATGTTTAATGCTTCATATACAAACTCAATGGTGTAAACACAGATGTAGTTCACCATAAATTTCGGTAAGTATTCCAAATTTAAATCACATTCTCCCCCTAGAGGATGAATGAAATTCAGTACAATTTTCTTTCCCTGTTTTTAACAGATTAAAAATGACTATTGTTATGTTCGCTTTTTGTGGCATAGAATGTCACTTTTTTGAGCAAGTGGTACGAAAAATAAATTATATCTTCGAATGAAGCGACTCATATAATTATGATCGAACTTTACTTTGTAGGTAAGTTCGTTTAATCACTAATTATAAATGCCAAATTTTGAATGGATGCATGGATGCATGGATGTATGGATGGATGTTTGTTGCGAAATTTTGGATGGATGGATGTATGTATGTTGTTACTCAATTACGCCTGTACGGCTGAACGGATCTGGATGACATTTGGCACAGAAACGGATTTTAGTATGGAAAAATACATATGCAACTTTTTGTCCCAGAAAATTAAAGATTTCCCAGGGGAACCAAAAAAACCTCAATCCACGCGGACGAAGTCCCGGGCATTAGCTAGTAATATATAACTAGCTGATGCCCGCCACTTCGTCCGTGTGGATTAAGATTTTTCGGTTCTTTAATTTTCCGGGAAAAAAGTAGCCTATGTGTTATTCCAGACTATATTCTATCTCTGTCCCATATTCCATCCAAATCTGTTTAGCTGTTCTGGCATGATTGAGTAACAAACATCCATCCAAACTTTCGTGGATGTTTCGTTTTGTTGTTTCGTCTTAGAAAGAGAAGAATTTGGCACACAATCAGAAAATTCAGAAATTATAAATTCCCAAATTAACCCTACCAGGGATCGAACCCGGCACCTCCCGTTGTTGACAATTGTTTTGGATGTTTTTAATCATGATTTGAAGTAAGTGATATTTTATTTCTTAAAATGCACATAACTCCGAAAAAGAGTTAGGAAGTCGTGTGTCTAAAGTCCTAGGCTATCACTGTTAATTATATATTTTCATCAGTTTCTTTTATGAAAGCTAGGAGATTTAAAAAAATTGCAGTCATAGGAACTGCCGATAGAAGTTAAAACGATTTTTTTATTTTAATTGAAATTATTTAGTTAAAATTTAAGTTTAATTTCGAATGTAGTATATTTATATGTTCGCGAGCATGTCGCTGTTCCCGAGCATGTCGGTCACGCGAATCTACATTTTTACCCCCTACCAAAAAGTGCTCAACGCGCCTAAAGAAGTTTTACACTTCAATATAAATTACCAAAAAGTGCTCAACGCGCCTAAGGAAGTTTCACACTTTAATATAAATTACCAAAAAGTGCTCAACGCGCCTAAAGAAGTTTTCACTTCAAAATTTATAATTATTTTCCTTCTAATCATACATATTCATGGTTACAGTAACGCAGCGATGGCACGCATGCGTCAAAACGATAAAAAAGTTCCAGACAGGACGACGGTCGCTTCCATCGCCAGCTTCACTGCGGTGCAGGGGAATATGGTAAGAAATTAGCTAAACATGCTTATATTTAAAGCCATTTTGATGAAACTTGGTATAAATATAGTTTAAATCTCGGGGAAGGACATAGACTACTTTTTATCCCGAAAATTAAAGATTTCCCGCGGGAATCAAAAAATCTTACCACGCAGATGAAGTAGCGGGCATCATCGTCATAGTAATAACAATCGTAAAACCTTGTAACCATTTCCTTTTCTTACTAATGAAGACTATTGCCATAATAAATATCATATCATACTTAATATTATAAATACGAGTGTGTTTGTTTGTTCGTTTGTTGGATTGTCCTTCAATCACGCCGTAAAGGAACAAGGGATCGACGTGATTTTTGCCATGGGTATAGTTGAGGACCTGGAGAGTGACATAGGCTACTTTTTATTCCGGAAAATTATAGAGTTTCTGCGGGAAACCTTAATCCATGCGGACGACGTCCCAGGCATCTTCTATTATATTATAATTATGCGAAAGTGTGTCTGTCTGTCTATCTGCTACGCTTTCAAGGCTCATCTGTTTAACCAATTTTGATGAAATTTTGGTATATGTCCTGCCCCATAGACTACTTTCTATCCCGAAAATTAAAGGGTAAGTAGTAGATCATCTAGTAAATAATATAAAAATATATTAATGGCCTGTGAAAAAATGCCTTAAGGATTTATTGTCTTTGCAGACCGAGGACGAAGCCCTAGCGCACGCATTAGCGCTGTCCATGCAGGAACAGAGCGGAGCCCCCACCAGAGAGACCACCATCATCCGCGAGCTGGCTAGACAAAGAGTAGGCGGCGAACAGAACTCGCGCTGTTCTGTGTCCTAGCGCTCTCCACCCGCTAGCTCCCACACTAAGGCCTGTCATACACGGACTGCTCGAGCAGTTGTAGGCCTATTACACTGCTTACTGCACTTTTCACAGGGCCCTGTGCAAAGAGTGGGCGTGGCCGCTAGTTTTGGCGTCGCTCATTACAAAGCAATAAGGACCAAATTAGGCACCCTTTCTCCCTATATCTTATTACACTACACTGGTTCAAGGTAAGGGTCCCCGTGAAAAGTGCAGTGTTATAGGTCTCCGATCACGTCGGAGGAGAGCAGCAGTCTCCAGAAATCAGGGAGATTTAATTAAAAATAAAATATTAAAAATAGGCCTATTAGCCAGTCAACATACACGGACCTCTCTAGCAGTCATAGTCAACTGCTTGAAGCTACCATTGATAACTGCTGCCAACCGCCCGAAGCAATCGCAGCTGCTCGAGCGGTTCCATGTATGTGTGTACGTAGAAGACTGTAGTTTACTATGCAGTCGCAGCTTGAAGCAGTCCGTTCTGACTGCTTCAAGCTGTCCATGTATGGCCGGCCTAAATGGTTAACTGAAGGAAAAAGATAGGCCGGTGCAAAAAACGGTTAGCTTGCCTTTTACAATGTCATCATTTTGTTTCCAGTAGTATTTGGTATCTAAATGGAAAGGGTTAATTTAATAATAAAGATTGAATACAATAACATGGCTCGCCCCTCCAAATTACTGTTTCAATGTGTGTCACGCTGCTAGTCGAGCAACAAAGCCTTGGATTTATTTTTGTCCACAGTTGAAGAACTGTCTTGTGATTAATTAAGCTGCTGAAAACATACGAAGAGTTTATCGATGTAGTGACCTTCTCCCAACCCTCGACGCAATTAAAAAAATGTGAGTCTTGGCTTTGTAAAGACTTTCACAAATACTTTCAAACGTTTTGAATCTTTCAGAGACGCGCCTAGTTATCGTAGTTAATCTCTACTATTAATCTCTGCTTCTCAAACCAAAGAACTTTTGATGTACAACTTAAAAACTTGTAAGTGATGCATAAGCGGCCGCGTGGAGTAATTTCATCTCAGAGCCAATTCATTGAATATTTATGTTTATGTATGAAAATGCATTTTTTAATCAGACTTTAAAAAGTTGTTACATTACTATTTTTAACTTTGACTTCAATTTTGCAAATAGTTTTTACTTTCCATGCTAAAACTCCGTCCGTCTTCTTCCTTTAGTCTATGTGACTGCATCAATTAGATGTGATTGGATCACAATTTTTGAAAAAAAAATTAATACAATCATCGAAACAAATATGCCTTCATATTATTGTACAAGTATTGGGTATTTGATAGCTAGTCGAATCAGGTACTTTTTCCAAACTTCAAAACGCGCGCTTAGTATAGGATTTTGTATGAAATACGGAATTGTGACGTCATCAAAAGTCAACGCACTTTTTTACTTATTTAAAATGGTTATACATTTTTAAAATGGTTGTCAAACATAAAATTAACAGGAGACGTGAATATAAAGTCTTTTCGAAGATCCTCTTTCAATATCACTAAAAAATAATTAATTTGACTAGTTGTTAATTATACCCAATTCAAGGTAAATTATACTTACTAGAACACTAATAGGCAGTGGCCAAACCCGATTTTAGGACAAGACTGCGTGGATTCAGAATGATTAGATTTGATTCTGAGCTTCATTTGCATAGAATTAGGAATGTATTCATTTGATTTTGACAAATTTCGTGTTTGTGTCATTTATGAAATGTCATAATGATATATTGAGACAGAATTTATTTTCGACTTATCACTAACTGATATATAATATAGCGAAATTGTTTAATTTTACTAAAATCTGTTACGAATTTCGATATTTGTGTAAATACTTGTACCTAATGTTTTTACAAGATTTTATTTAACTTGTAAAAACATTATACATTTGTGTGTAGTGTGTACAATCTGTGTTTGGGTCAAATCTTGCAACTGAATTTTAAAACAGTTATCCCCAACCGATTGAGTTACACGTCTAGTTTGGATGACAATGCATGATTAGCTAAGTGACGTAATTCTAAATAAAATATGGCGGACTACAAAGATGGCGGCCTAGTTATTTGAAATGCACCCCCAAGATATGGGTATCTTCTTAATTGAGCGGGTTTGCTGAGAATACTAATTAAAAAATAAAATGACGTCACACTAAATTCAATATGGCGGACGATTGTTTCTGGAAATGTTTTTTTTAATGATTTAAGACTTATTATTTTAAAATCGGGTTATGCCAACAAATAATGTAGAGAATGGTGCTGGCTCAGTTGCATACAAATTGATGATAAAAATAAAACTAGTGATATATCTTTCACCTATGGATAAAAATTCCAATACTTTAAGAAGTGTAAATTTTATGTGTAGAACCAAATAAACGCAACTGATCATTTCTAATTAAGTACAATACACCTCACTTTGAATTTATCATGATAAAATATGCATAAATAAAATTCACAAAATGTCTTGATTGTTCGAAATAAGTAATTATGTACTTACCATAGAATGTAAAAGACCAATTTTTAGCTTATAGATAATGTATAATAAATTCTTTAAATTATATTACAGAATGACGTGCCTGTGGATTAATGTTTTTTTATTTCCCTGGGAACTCTAATTTTCTGGGGTAAAATGTGTCAATTCTGTGATCTGTCAATTCAATTATAAGCTATCTCCATCCATAATTGAATCGAATCGAATACAGGCGAATCGGTTCAGTCGTTGTGACGTGAAGGAGTAACGAACATTCAAAATTTCAAATTTATAATATTGGCAACATTGTAATGAATATAATATTAAATAAGATGAAAATTACCAGCAAATTACCTGAAAAATACCAGCGACTATATAAATAACTTGCTTTCTATGAATTTTTGTATTCTGCTAGTGTAAAAAGTAAATTTTTACGTAAATTATTCATTTAAATACGACCTCCGTGGCGCAGTGTGTAACGCTGTTGCCTTAACGTGCGGAGGTCCCGGGCTCTGTCCCCGGCAGGGTCAATTTGGGAATTTATAATTTCTGAATTTTCCCAGGTCTGGCCTGGTGGGAGGCTTCGGCCGTGGCTAGTTACCACCCTACCGGCAAAGACGTGCCGCTAAGCGATTTAGCGTTCCGGTACGATGCCGTGTAGAAACCGAATAGGGGTATGGGTTTAATATAACTTCCATGCCCCTACCAGGATAGCCCCCTACCATCTTAGACTGCATCATCACTTACCATTAGGTGAGATCGCAGTCAAGGGCTAACTTGTAGTGGATAAAGAAAAAAACGATAAATGTTTAATCAATTCTGTTAATTAATTATTAAATTGAATTTCATTTGTTTTTTCTTAAATGTAAATAAAATATTTGTACCTACTTATGTTTAATTTTGTATAATTTAACTTTGTATTTAAAGATAGGGTCATAGAATTCGATTTTACGCTTTATTATTTACTAGCTGATGCCCGCGACTACGTCCGCTTGGTAAGTTTATTTTCGCGGGAACTCCTTAATTTTTCGGTATAAAAAGTAGCCCATGTCACTCTTCAGGTCCTCAACTATATCATGCCAAAAATCACGTCGATCCGTTGCTCCATTACGGCGTGATTGAAGGACAAACCAATAAACAAACACACTTTCGCATTTATAATATTAGTATGATTTATTAATATTAGCCTATTCTTCGTTTTATTTAATTAAATATGATACATTTTACTTATGTGTTATACATCATTCCAGGGCTGGGCAAAGGCCTCTCCTTTTTCTTTCACTCTTTCTTATTTTAGGCTGTGCGGAACCAGAGCTTTCCCCCAATTGCTTCTATCTAGTCCCAATTGCTTCTATCTGGTAACAGGTCTTCCTTTTATTCTATTCTAAATATCTTGGTAACCAAGTTGTTGTACAGTCATCCGGGTAACTTTGACAGATCATCACTATTAGACTAAGAGATAGCTGCACTTTTTGTAACCATCCCCAGAAAAGCTGATTCAGTAATAGCTGGGTACTACACTCTCCACTGATAATGGTAGTGAAAGTCTGACCGCATACTGATGGGCCTTTCGCTAAATATGGCCGGTCAAAGACGTGTTATCGTTACCAAAAATGAAGCATAATTAGAAAAGCTGATTCTTGTACAGTATTAAAGTATACGCAATACCTATATAAAAAGTATAAGAACTGACGCTACACATCGGGCCTTTCACTAGATATCACCTCTCAAAGACGTTATGAACATACATGCTGTAAAAAAATATTAGCAATTATTCACGTCACGTTGACTCAATTGACTGGATATCTATATAAATATATAGATATCCAGTCAATTGAGGCCAGTGATCATATCGATCGTACCGGACGTCATCACACGGTCTTTCCGCTACCGGTTTTTTTATTTTTTTCTTATCGGAGACCGACTCTATCTCCTTCACCGTCGCTCTTCTGTCTCTTCTAAGCAGCCCCGCATAGACCTCATAGCGGAAATTCTTTAAGTGGTCTTTTTTCCTTACAGTTTAAGACATTCTATCATGCCTACCAACCAGGCATTATTTATAGAAATATCCAACAGCTGGGAGAGAATATTTGAATACCACCTGTGGGACTTGATTCCTGTACGGTATAATGATATCAGCATATCTGCTAGATCGCCACCACCCATATGCCGATTATAATGCCTTACGATCTGGGGACAAGTCACATCAACACGATCACTGCTTTCTTTACTAAATCATTTTATTTTTCTAATGGATATGCATCAACATAGGAACTAACTAAAGTAACTTGTTTATTATCAAACCACTTTACCACACTAAGTTTATTTTTATTACAAACCACTTGACAAAATGCTCCCCTACCTCTTTTCTTCAGAGTCTTATCAGTAAGTTATTTTTGGCTAGCATCTTTCAATCTGTTTTGCCGAATGGTTCCTAAGCTGAAAATTCCATAATTTTCCCTCAATAGATATATCAACTCTAAAGACGTGAAATAGTTATCAAAATATACAACACTAGCTTTATTTTTCACTGTTTTGCATAACGCTATAACAATTCTACTTCCAACACCTAAAGTTTCTTCCTCTTCGGAAAATTGTATGCCCCTGAAAGTGTCGTCTCCAGCATAAAGCATAAAATCATAAATTATTCCTGATACTCCGGCTCTTCCAAGATTTTTGAATCCCCATTTACTAGGTTTATCAGGGTTGTATTGGCGACGACTACCTGCCTTCTTACCTTTATAGGGTATGATCATTTCGTCTATACTATAGGCGTTTTCTTCTTCAACCGATAAAAATTGTGCTCGAATACTGTCAATCAAGGGACGAAGCTTATAGTATCTATCCTGCAAATCAGCTTGTGTATTGTCTGTAAAATGAATGTACCTTCTTATTTGTTGAAATATTTTCAGGGACATAACATCAGCAACTTTGGCATAACGAAAGGAAGTGTTCCAGTAATCTTTGTAAGATGGCATAACCACGATACCTACCCATTATAACATTGATGGCTAAAAAGTCTAATATCTCATTATTAGATACTTTGATGGATTTTCCGGTTTCTTGAATGCTGTATAAGTTGGTGTTATCCCTAATACTTGTCACTATTTCCTTCGGAAAGAATCTATAAAAATAATCCAATGGTGACCAATCAACTGGCACATCTTCACGAAAAACAGTATTTTCTAATTGGGCTTTGTGCTCAAATCGTGCATTTTTCCAACGAAAAGATAACTGTATCTTTTTTGCATGTTTTTTTTAATTCTTTGGGCAAGAACAGTAGGTGCAGAACGCTTTCTTTGTTTGCGAGTGATCAGAGGACTGAATGTTGATTGTATTGTAGGTGTGGAAGTTGATGGTTGAACTGAAGGTAAAGATGGTAAAGATGAAATTGAAGGAAGAGCATTATAGTTACATTGTGTAGAACTTGGAAATACTTCATCAAGCACCGGCGTCAGTGGTGTTTGAGTTTGGTCTTGTTCTTCATCTATAGAACTATCAGGGCTATCTAAAATATTAAGCCTTTCAAGCGAAGAATCTAACGAAGGTGCAGGCGAACTTTCTGGTGTTTTAGCTTCTTCTTCGCTACTGGCACTATCACTAGCATCAGAACCAGCATTTTGTGCAGGTACCAAGGCTAAAATGCGCCTGGCTCTTGCGTTTGAAGCAGGCTAAAACAAAGCAAACGGAACATGCAGGCAAACCATAACCATAATAAACAGAAAACCTGACTCATCATGGCCCAGCCCAAACTTACAAGGAAGGATTTCGCGAAAAACTCACAGAACACCCGAGAGAAGCAGGGGCGGGTCAGGTAGTTCAAAATGAAATTCGAAAGAAACGTCGTAGTAATCATATATTTGTTCCAATGTTATCCCAAACTTATAACTTATTATTATGTCATTGTCGGGTGGTTAGTAGTAATGTATAGTATTCTATACATAACAAAAAAATTATAGATACGTGCAACGGTAGGAATGTATATCCTTCCTTACTTCCTTACTAATATTATAAATGGGAAAGTGAGTTTGTTTGTATGTTTGTTCCGCTTTCACGCCGTAACTACTGAACCGATTGCTTTGAAATTTTGCAGACGTAAAGTTAGAAGTCCTGATTAAATAATAGGGTACTTTTTATCCCAGAAAATTAAAGAGTTCCCGCGGGAACTAAAACTCCTCAATCCACGCGGACGAAGTCGCGGGTATCAGCTAGTTATGCTATACATTCAACTAAACAATGAAAAAAACATATAAAAACACGATACCAGCACATTATTCATATGAAAATCCAATTGAACAAACCATTCTATTCATCAGACATGCAATAGTATATTGTGATACAAGGGTGGAAAGTAGGTTATTGCAAACGAGCTGTCATTAATAAGCCCGAGCCGAAGGTGAGGGTTTTTAATGTCACGAGTTTGCAATAACCTTCACACCCGTGTATCACACGACGTTTTTCAATACAGTTGTGGGAAATAGTAATAAACAAATCAAAGAATTACAAGTTTATTTCAACATACATACGTACATAGTAATTAATTCTGAAAATTGAGAGTAAAGCTTGAGCAATTAACAACTTTGTTAACAAATATTTATCGTCTGGCGCTTCATTTAGATATTTCTCCACGTCATCAGTTGTCAATACTTTTGATTTTTTGCCTATAAAACCGCAACTGCCGTTTCATGAAAGCTGATAATTTTAGGTAACTTTGGAGATCTATGTCATTATTTGTTTTGAGAGTAGTTTTTAACATGGAATAACTTGACCACAATGTAGATGGTTTATATTTTCCACTCAATTCATGAAAATAAGCTAACAAAACATTTTCTGAGAATGACTTAGTTTTTTTATGTTTTCTCCACAAATAAAATTATTGTAAGCCGTCATATATCTTTCTCGAGATTTTGGGGGAAAAATTTCATCTTGCGCAGTTTTCGCCTCAGATAAAATATCTGGTGGAGTTAATTCCATTTCATCATTAGAACTAGAACTCATATTAACAAAAATATAATCAATTTATCACATAAAAAATAAAAAAATTCAGCAAATGGTGCGTATTTACACCTGGACATATTTTTTTTCAACGAAACTAGGCTACGGGTTCGTACCTACGCGTATACAGCCTATTCGATTTTTGTCAAATGTTGAAAATAATTAAATTAAAACTGGTAATTAAATATAATCAACAACCATTTAAAATAATTTTGGAAATTCAATGCTAAAACGTACGGATTCATTCATTTTTCCTCGTAAAAAGCCTATCCGATTATATTGTATGTATGAAAACTCCTTGCTACTAAACTTTTTTAATTGACTTGGAAAATTTAAAACTAAACTGCAAAAGTAAGTGTCGAGCTTGTAAAAGTAAGTCACGACCGTGTAAAAGTAAGATGCCTATGCGAAAGATTCAATTTTCGAATCATAACTACAGCCTCTGAAAGTGCGCCATGTTTGACAACTGTATTGAAAAATTATTAAGTTTAACATTTATAAAAAATAAAACTTACCTTAACAAAAACTGATGCATGTACCATGTCGGTTATTTTTGACAACTGTTTTAAATTACCATAGACAATCGTAACTTTTTATTTTTTGACATGTATAGGAACGTTCAAAATTAACATTTCACTAATACTGAATTATTAGTGAAATGTTAATTTTGAACGCTAAAAACAATTTTACAGTTATGGCAGCATTTTTTAAAGGTCAATGTATAGTATAGTAGACAAAATTACTTTAAGGGTTAACATCTATAAAAATCTAAATAAAACAAAAACTGGCAATTTTGTTAAGTGGTTGATTCCTGCCACAAATCTCATTTTTGTCAAACTTGCCCTTAAAGGGGTCAACACTAGAACTTTTTTGGTATATAGTTTTAGAAAGAGGTTTTATATTCATCAGAATCAATTGTATCACTTAAAAATTAGACATATTTAGGCTGCTTAAGGGCCTATACACCCCATTTCATATAGATCAGTAAGTCATCTTCCAAATCATTAACTCCCAATTGTAGCAAATTTCGAAGTGTTGTTCACTGATGTAGGTTTCACCTTTTCAGCACATTCAGATGTACGTTCTGTTTCTTCAATGTCATCCACAATTAAATACTCTTCTTCTACAACTTCATTGCCTAAATCTAAGTCCATTGCCATTTCTTCAAATTCTAAAGACACGTCTACATTTGATTCCATTTCGATACCCTTACTTGTTTGTTTTGAGGTTAATGGTTGGTTGATTATAAATTATCTATTTCATCACACTCGTTTCCTTTATCCGGGTTCTTGCTGGATTTTATTTCTGTGTCCTTCGTTTTTGACTCGTTGGTGTTCTTTGGGTTGTGTGCTTTTCTCCATCTTTCTCGTTTTCTTTTTCCTGTTTTTCGTTTGTTTGATCCCGTATTCTTTGTGTTTTGTTCCACATACTTTTTTGCTCTGAAAAGTTTGGCTTTTGATTTTCTTCCTATTTTTCGAGCCTTGAGGACGACCCCTTTCCACAGGTATCTTAGGGACAACTGAACTCTTTGGATTGGTAGGCTGCTTTGGTATCTTGTTTTTGGCTTCAGCTTTATTCTTGTAGAATTGCTCAACTTCCTCCACCGACACGCTTCTACCAGCAATAACCGCCATTAGAATTTTTCTTTGACTTTTGGTTCCTAAATAATTTTCACGCAAATCCGCCATCGGCAGTTTGTACATAGACTTTTCAGGATATTCTGGAAGACGCTGCATCGCCTCTTGACGGTCTAAGGGTTGAATCCTTGTTACTCTAAAACCTGCCTCAAGGCCTGCCTAAAGCCTAAGCTTTATATTGTGGAGCTCCCAAATTGAGTTTTTTTGACGGGTGCCGTAAATCAGTTTTTCGGTAGAGCAATAGGTTTTCTTCCACTTGTAGTTTCTCTTCAATAAACAAGGACGTTTTTCCAATTGAGGCGTGGAATTTACAAAGGGGTAACTTCTACAAGACGTCTTTTTTCCTTAAAAGACAAATTTTCTACCTTTTCGCTACCTCGCCCAGCTGCAATTAAAGTGCTTTCAAAATTGGATAGAATCAGGCGTTACTTTGCGGAAGTTCATGATTTAGCAAGAAAAGATTACAATTATTTTGCTATAATCCGACAACAGAAACAATGCTGTATGGTCAAGCATGCAGTTACAAGCGAAGCACCGTTTACCTTCCCAACCAAGCAAGAAAGCCAAGTTCCCAAGCAAGCAATGCCACCACCAATCACATGCACCACCACACAAGACTTTTATATTATTCTCAATTCACGTTTCGCCCCGACACCGGAGCATCTTCAGGAGATGTCAACTTTACAATGCAAGATTGTCTAGTAGTAGTCGGTACTCATTGCTCTGGCTTGGCAGTAGTCTAGCGGCGTGATAGATGTTTCCAATATAAGATCATCATCTTTCAAATTCGTTCTCTCAAATAAAATAATTTCTGGGTATATTTTTAAATGTTGCTCGTTTCGACTTGCAATTTTGGACTGATTTTGCTCTTTATTTAGATGTTGCAAATTCACCGATATTCCAGATTTGGTATACTGGTTACCAAGACTGCTTTTAGATAGAGGTATGACACTTAAGCAAATTATGTAATGTCTCTATGCATTGAAATTTGATTATACCATCGTACCATTTTGTGCTCGAAGCCTCTTAGCACCTCGAAAATGTGAGTCAAATATGTAAATAAAAAGAGTCATTTTCTTTGAAAATTGCGAGAGATATGTCATTGCTTGTTAAAATTCCTGTCTTACGATCTTAAAAAAATAATGCAATACCGTTTTTAAGATTTGGAAAACCATAATGATAATGTCGGCCAATTCAATAAATGAGAAAGAACGCCATTGGTGTGTTGCTGAGACAAATGTAGAGGGTTGATCAAACACTTGATTTCCTCGCACAGGCGGTGACTGCCACCAAATACACAAATATTTGTAATTTGAGTTGTTTAAGTCGGGAATCCACCATACAAAGCATTTCATATGGGACCATATAGATATCATCGATAAATAAAAATTCAATATTTTGCCACTGTTGCCGCATCAAACGCAAGTAATTAACAGTAACAATAGGCATTTGCACTATTCTACCATCCTTTTGTACAGGCAATTTAGTGTAGAATGTAATGTGGATCCTTCCACTAAGCGCGCCGTCACCCCTGTAAGCGCACAAACTTTAACAACTTGCTAGCCGTAACAAAGATTTAATTGATTTTTCAACAAGTTAAAGAGGAAGTCTTTCCAGTCCCAGCGTAACCCGTTATGAACAACCTTAGTCGCTCATCGCTTTGATTATTTAGCTGTTCTGAAATGCTCCTTGTTATGAATAAAAATGCATCCTTTTGTCCAACATTCATTGCTCTTCTAGCATTAAGAAATTCGTTATCGGTCATCTGCTGGTCTGGTATCTCCATCTCTTCTTCAAAGTTTTCCTGTTGAGCTTCTGGATTCAAGACTTATTTGGTTAAAAGCATTCTCTAGCTGTCTGTCACGCTCTATAAATATCTCCAAACGTGCGTCAGTTGCGCAGAGATCAGATTCTCTTGGCAGAAAAGCTTCTCTTGCTGTATCATAGTCAACGATTAATTCGCTCTCATTTCTATACGGAACATAATGAAGAAGTAAGCCATAGTAATAGTTTTCTGAATCACTGGCAGCTACAAAATATGGCACGTGTACCACGGCAGGAACATTCCTGATTACCATTTTACTATTATCTGTAAGTATAATTAGTCGCTGTCTGGTTTGCCTTTCTGGTTCATATATATCCACACATGCTTCGGGTTCTTGATTTGATTTTTCATAGTGAGGTTCAAAGAGCATTGCAAATTCCAGAAGGCACATATTATCAAAATCGTAGTTGGGATGTTCTGTAGGCCGTTTTTCGTAACGTTCGATTATGTTACTGCAGTATCCGGTAGCTGTCCGATTTTAATCAAATTTAAGGACCCTGTACCTCTGTTCTGTCTTTCTTGTGTTTAAAAAGGTACATTCGCTTCGAGTGGTAGGAATTTTAATTCATAAAAGTGAAAATTTCTTCATTGTAATTATTTGACATTATTAAGTATCCTCAACTAACAGTAAACAATTAAAGAACAGAAATTTTCTGCTTTTAGCCTTACTGAACTCCTTAATAAATGTGTCGTAATCCAGATAAGATGCTATATTGCCTCGATAGATAAAACTGCCAAAGCTGAAAGTTGTTCTGAAGCAGCTGTTTCACATCTTTAATGAAGTCGGGTAAATTTGGGACCATTGTTTGTAATTCTTCATATAATTCGTAAGGTTGGAAGTCACTGCACTCACCCACTTGCAGGACTGTGTGTAAATCTTGAATTTTTTAAAATATAATATGCTCTTTTGAAACATTTTTCAACTTTCTTATCATGAGAAAACCAAAATTCTCAAAATGTTGATTCAAAGATATAAATCTTTAATCCATATTGCTCACTATGGAATCAATCATGGTGTTAAAAAAATCTATTTCGTACCTGCTTTTGGGAGACTGTATAGGTTCATAGCTTCTTTAGAACATTCTTTTATTTTTGGCTACTCTTTTGTTTTTAAAGTCTTTTGGCAGAAATAACTGCTTTTGTCAATATATTGACGAGCATCAGAATAACACTTTCAATATCGACTTCTCTAAGCAAATCATGCTCTACAGGATGGTCCAACTAGTGACGTCAATAATTTTTTTTTAGATTCCTCACACTTGGGGTTGTCCGAAAATACCCCATGTATGTTCCGCGATTTTTTGTAGTTTACGAGTTATAATTTTTTTTGTGTTTTTTGAATGTTTTCTGCCAGCCAGGTTTCAAAAATTCATAGCTTTTTTTGTAGTAGGTATTTTGCCGTTTTTTTTCTTGTGACGTAATTGTCTTGAATGTTGAAATGTGAATGTGCAAAAAAGGCTTGAAAGTTAGAACTTTAGTTTTTAGTAGGATTTACTTAAACATTCAACTACAATTTAAAAATACAAAAAGGAGTTTGCATAGCTTTTGGCTAAATTTAAAAACTTTGCAGGATCCTAAGCTACCAAAATCATAAAAAAAAATTGTACTTAATTGGCTTTTTTTGGTGGTATCGGCCTTTGTAGGTGGATAGGCTAAAAATCGTTAAAACATGATTAAAGCATTAACATTTTTTTATCTACTTTTATAATTCTTATGGTAAATTAAACTTAAAAATGTAATTTTAAATTAATTTTAATTAGAATCTCTGTAAAATAACTGTAGCTCATGTATTTTTACAATAATTTCGGTCTCAGCACTAATTCAAAATGTGAGCATTTGACAAAATTGCTAGTTGTGAAATTACCGGTTTTTGGATAACAAATAAAAGGCACAAATTACTGAAAAATAACAATTTATTACAATAAATTTTCAAAATTCCTTCCTCCAACTTGAATACATAATCGACAACGTTTTAAAAAGTTATGTTTAATTGCCTGAAGCTACTCGAATATTCTTGTTTTATTTTTCTTTCCGCTTCTGAAATTTTTTGTCTTAATTCTGTTTCGTTATTGCTTTCCGTCGCGTACACCATCTCTTTGTAAAATCCCCAAACAAAAAAGTCGATGGGGTTGAGGTCTGGCGAACGCGTAGGCCATTCGATCGGCCCTGCAAGCCCAATCCATCTTCCTGGAAAAGTGGTATTCAGATGCTCTCTTACTTGTAGCGCATAGTGACAGGGCGCGCCATCTTGTTGAAAAATCCTTTCTTGTCGGATCTGGAGATTCACATCTTCTAACAATTCATAAAGATTGTTTTGTAAAAAATTCAAATAAGTATTTCCATTCAACCTGGCCGGTAATTCAAAGGCCCCAATTAATTCTCCATTTAGGACCCCAGACCAAAGGTTGACACTAAAGCGTGTTTGAAAGTTTGACGCCCTTGCCAAATGTGTGTTTTCGATGGCCCAGCTATGTTAGTTGTGAATGTTGAACACTCCAGTCCTTTCGAATCGGGACTCGTCGGTCCACAGTATTTTATTGAAAAATCAGGGTCTTCTTCAGATCGTTGTATCATTGTTTCACAAAAAGCCACTCTTCTTGCGTAATCGGATTCCTGGAGCTGCTGGACGCGTTGGATGTGGTACGCATGGAACCCTTCTGCGAACAAAAAAAAACACTGCTTAGCACCTGGTTACAGCGTGGTCTGTACAAAATGGGTTTGGGAGATAGAGACAATTACCTAGATCAGAGATAGGCTTACCACTATTTAGACGATGCCTACATAATAACTAACTATATTAAACCTTCCTTTTTTACAACACAATAAAAAGCTACTTTTATCATTAAGTTCGCCACTGCATTTAGTGATCATGAGAGACAAGTAAATGCGCAATGCAATTTCTAAGTTTGGGAAACACGATTCTAAATAATTATTTAATAAAAGTTTATAAAATTGCTGTTCCAGAGGCTCCTGTTTCTTGCTGTCAATAACAGTAGCCACATCTGTTTTCAGCAGCTCTGCAAACTGCACTAATTCGCCACCTAGGCTGTTCTCCAAATCATCTTCGTAAGCACTGACCATACTTGAGGATTTTTCCAAAATCTCTTCTGTTGTAAGAGATTTTAGCTGTCGAAATACTTCACTATTTATCAAACACTAGTAATCTTATGCTTTCATACGTCTAGTTAAAGCAGACAGTACGTTTTCAATAATGACAATAAATACATGAACTTCGAAACGTTGTCCAGGTGTTTGATTTTCAACAAAGTCGTCGAGTGTAGTAGAGCCGCTGAAATGGTCGTACTTTGTATTTCGCTTGATTCGTCTTGATGTCTGTTGCTGGTATTCTTCACCGGTCAGATCTTTGGCTCTTGCCTCAATATCTGAAAATGTGGATCGCATTGCTTGGACGTAGCCATATAATGATTCATAAAGGGCGTATCCCGTATTAAGGTCTTGATCAGACGACTGCAGCGAAGCACTAGTCGCTTGCAAGCGTTCTAGGATTCCGTTCCACGTAATTGTCATTATTCCCGTTTCTAACTTATTCATTGTTGAAACTAGTCCATAAGCTTTATTACGGCACTCCGCTTTTTGTTCCACGTTATTGAAAATGTCTTCCAAAACTTGCTTAATAGTGATAAAACCACATAAAAGTGCCTTCATAGCATCAGCTCGGGCTAGCGTTTCAAAATCGGAATATTTGAAGTAGAATCTTTGTGTGTTCGTAAGACGACCCCATCGATAGGTAGAAGCGGAAAAAAAATGTATAGAGGTTTTCAATGAAATCGAAGAAAAGTAATGCTTCTGTACAGCAGTCTACAGCGCACTTAGCAACCAAATTTAATGAATGTGCAAGACAGGGAATGTATTCGGCGTTTTTATTTATTTCCTTAATTCGGGCTTGTATAAACCGGTGTATTTCCCACTCATGTTGCTGGCATTATCGTAGCTTTGCCCACGACAATCTTTGATATCAATGCCACTCTCACTTAAGAAATCTAGTAAACTTTGAGCGAGTTGTTCAGCAGTATGGCCTTCCATGTCCAAGAACTTAACAAATCTTTCCACTGCACCAGTGCATTGGTCCAGATGGCAGAACATAGCGCACTATCAGAGTCAGTTGGTCTACATGCGATATATCTGGAGTAGAATCCAATGAAACTGAGTAGTATTTGCATTTCTTTATTTCGCAAATAATTTGATCCAGTATGCTTGATGCAAGTAGATGAATAAATTCCTCACAAGTTGTTTTTGATAAATATGACGTATGTCCCTTTCCTTTATTAGCATGATTTTGTATATGTTGAGCCATAAAAGCGTCAAATTGGGCTATTAATTCTAGCAAGACTGTAGGTCTCTTGCCACCGCTAAAGTGCCTGCAGTGTTAGAGCCTAATGGCTTGGCGCGCAGTGATGGTAAGAGACCAGACGTGATGACTGTTGTTCCGTGGAAGCAAGGAAGGTCGCTTGTTTGGGATGCCACATGCGTGGATACGCTAGCGTTATCCCACTTGCAGGCGTCGTCCATGTCAGCGGGGGCGGGGGCCACTAATGCAGAAAGAGCCAAGAGGCGCAAGTATGAAATTATTGAAAATAATTTCATTTTTGTGCCTTTTGGTGTTGAAACCCTGGGGTCGTGGGGCGAAGATGCCAGATCCTTTTTTAAGGATCTATCTTCTCGTCTCACAGAGTCCACAGGTGACCGGAGGGCTGGCAGTTACCTCGGCCAACATATAAGTTTGGCTATTCAGCGGGGTAACGCAGCCAGCGTTCTGGGCACACTGCCTCATTGCAGCGGAATAGATGATATTTTTAATGTTTAGTTTTTAGTTTTTAATTTAGTTTTTAATTTAGATTTAATTTAGATTTTAATTTTATCTACTTATATTACTTATATTTTTATGGAACATAGCCTATATTGTCAAGCAAGACTAAATAATTTCCATTTTGAGGTGAAGCAACAATTTCGTCACTACCCCGTAATGCAAGACCTCGTTCTGCTGAAAACTTTATTACTGCAATGATTCGTTTTAAGAGTAGCCTCCATTACTTTTGCTCAGTCTCAATTTGGCTCACAAGTTGAGAATCAACACGCCGATTCATGAATTTGGCTCACAAGTTGAGAATCAACACGCCGATTCATGTTTTTGAGGTTTAACAGCGAAATTATGGCTTGTCCATAGACGAGCCATAATTTCGGAGTGCTTTCTTCGTGTCTTGTCAACAAATTGTGCGCATTCTTCCAGTCATCTAATCTGAATTCGTAACTTTGCAAACAAAACAGAAAAGTCGTCCTTTGGTTTCCGAATAACACAACCAGTCTCTGACGTGAGTTTTATTCGTTAGTTTATGTTTATAGGTGAAAAATGACTTACGGCAGAATCGTGGCTTATTTTCGTTTTCGTAAATTTTCTTTGAAGACAAAAAATCACTATTCATATTATGTTGCAGTTCGCTGCTTCCTTTTTCAATCCAATAATCTCTATCAAAGTTGCTCGGCCATTCACCAATATCGTTGGAGTATATTTTACTTTCGTTTTGTTTTTGACTCGAAACTGTAGTGACATTAGAATTGTACACGCATATCTGCTCATATATATATATTTTATACATGTTTATATTGAACATGCATATTACTCTATAACACTTCATATTTAGTCTGTGACACTCCACACTCCTAGTCTCCTGTTTTTCCCTACGTCTATGGTCGAAACGTCAGTGTGTGACAAAAATCATCAAAAACCCGCAACACAAGAGTGGATTGAATTTATCACAAATCAATTCTTTAATTTTTTAATAAATAACGCAAATTCACATCAAACCTCGCGAGTGTCGTCGCACCACAGCAAAGACTCAAGGTGATAAGTGAAACAAGTGCCGGCCGGTATAACCTCAATCTTCAAAACTACAACCAGCGAGTAGCGACCACAAGTAAGCCTTCCCCTAATCCTCTACCCTACAAGTCTGGTCCTAATCGAACCGAATCCCCCTCAAATTTACACGCACAATTTACTCAAAACTCATATTTACGCATAATTTCTTATAGAAAATTCCCACACCATTTTCGCACACCACATGCCGGTACAAATTATCAAGTAATCTCATCTCATCCGCATATATACACTCAAAACGCATAACCAAACGCATTCATATCATTATTTACGCATTATTTTATTGTTATTTATGTTTATTTCATATTTATTCGCACTTTACCAAAAATTAACCTCACTTAACATAACCTTTGAAAAATTTAACAATATTTTTATTGTTACACCAAACCCACTTACCATATTAAGTTTATAGCTTATTCTCACATATCAGAATGCCTAAAGAGCGCAATATTGTTTCTGAAACTCCAATAAACCCCACTATTTTGAGGTTGGAAGCCCGCAAAGACAGCTTGTTTGAAATAGTTCAACAAGTATATGATTTAAGCTTACAAGTCAGTAATCCTATAAAACCAAACGCAATTCTTAATCCGCGTTCAATCCATTGATAAAATACGCCAAGATTTTATAGAAAATTTAGACCAGTTAATATCTGCTTATTTGGATCACGACACTAACACTAGGCCAAATTATGCAGCTCTCAATGCGTTTGACACACTGTATTGTCAAATACAACATACATTAAATACCATTAAGGAGAAATCACCCACCGAACAATGTAATGAACAATACAACTTACTAAATAAAAAGTTACCTCCGCTACAGCTACAGAAGTTTGACGGAACGCCTTCTCAGTGGCCAGTCTTCTTTGAAAACTTCCAAAGCTTAATACACAATAACATTCGACTCTCAGATATTCAAAAAGTTCAGTATTTAATCGGTTGCCTTACAGGTAAAGCGTTATTAGTTTGCGCGGGTATCCCACCTACCGCTGATAATTATATTATCATTTGGAATTATTAGAAAAATATCAAGATACCAGAGTACAAGCAGCTCAATATATAGATACACTATTGCAATGTAAACAAAATCAACCTCTAGAATCTTTCATCGACCAATTTTGTTCGGCAGAAGCCGCTTTGAAACGCTTAAAAATTGAAGATTTGGCAGACTTCATGATAACTCATATTGCTCTCTCTAAACTCAATAAAGATACAGTGTCCTTGTTCGAACAGAATCATAAACACATTGAAATTCCCACTTTTGCAGATTTAAATAAATTCTTAAAGGAACAATTAAAGATTCTTACTCTGCGTTCTCCGTCCACTCCTTCACAAAACAATACTCAAAATTCTAGTAAGAAACCTAGTTCTTATAAATCTAAAACTCAAACTCACTCATTTACTAGCACCGCAGACATTAACAATTTTTCTTTAAATTCTCAAAATTATAATCAACGCTTGTGTTCTGTATGTAAAAATCAGAACTCTCACCCTTTATACAAATGTGAATATTTTATGAATCAAGATCCTAAAACTAGACTTGAAATAGTAAATAAAAATGGTAATTGTAGAAATTGCCTTGGATTTCACAAGACTTCTCAGTGCAAGAGTCAGAGACGCTGTGCATACTGTACCCAGATGCATCACTCAACTTTATGTAGTTCTTTTGCTAAATCTAGGATTGAACCCAGCACCTCAAGGTCACATTCCACCCCTCACTCACAGAACCATTGGAGTCAAAAATCTAACAATATCTCATCGCATCAGCCACAGTCGGCTAACTTACAGAGCGAGCATTCATCACAGAATACAGCTCCTATTGCTCAGCCCTGCACTCAGAATTCAAACGATTTAGCCCTCTCTGTTACAACAACCACCCGCAATTATACTAGGGACATAACGGTATTATTACCTACCGCATCTGTACATGTATACAATAATAATGTCCAACATTGTATTCGCTTATTCTTAGACACTGGTTCAATGGCTAATTTTATAAGTAAAGAATGTTGCCAACGCTTAAATTTGAAAATTAAATTTGCACCTTCTGTTGTCAAAGGTATTGGGCAGACTGAAAGTACATCTTTAGGTTTTGTTACTTTCCAAATCCACTCGCGCTTTGATCCTCGCTGCTCATACACCATTAACGCTAGGGTAATAGACACCATTACCGACCATTTACCCAACGCCCGCATTGATATTTCTCAACTTCAACATTTAGGTACATTACCTTTAGCTGATAATAATTATCATACTCCAGGTCCAATTGACTGTTTAATTGGAAATGAATTGTTCCCATTTTTAATCGGTTGTGATAAAGTAATTTCGCCGAAATCCTCTGTGGTAGCAATTCAAAGCACTCTAGGTTATATCCTCATGGGTAAAGCTAATTGTGATATTCACCACTCTTATAACGCTCATGCCGCTGATAAAACCTTCTTATGTAATATAAACTCACCCTCTCTCGAAGAATTAACTGAACGTTTTTGGTCTTTAGAAAACGTACCTAATAAAATTCACATTAGCCCAGACGATGAGGCATGTGAACGCATCTTTTTAGACACTTACACCCGCGATGAAACAGGTCGTTGCATAGTACATTTACCTTTTAAAGATGACCCCGCACAACTCGGTGACTCATACTTGACCGCCAAACGCCGCTTACTTCAATTAGAAAAGAAATTAGACTCCACTCCCGCACTTCGCGAAGATTACAACGCAACAATTCAGTCTTACATAGACAAAGGTTATCTCTCAAAGGTAGAGAACCCCTCTCGCGACACAGACCATTATTATATACCTCATCGAGCTGTTTATCGCCCTGATAAGCAGACATCAAAAACGCGTATTGTACTAAATGCTTCTAATAAAAGTTCATCAGGAAACTCGCTTAATGATTTATTATACATAGGTCCTAACTTACAAAACAACATTTTTGAACTCATAATTAATTTACGCTTATTCTCAGTCGCGGTAACCGCAGATATCGAAAAACATTATTTTCAATTGAAAGTCACTCCAAAACATCACGCTTTTCAACGCATTCTCTTTAGATTTGACTCTAACCAACCGATAGACACATATAATTTCACTGTAGTCTCATTCGGAGTCTCAAGCTCGCCTTATCTCGCCATGAGAGTAGTGCGGCAACTAGCTGAAGATAACAAAAACAGCTATCCGCTCGCTGCTAATGAAGCTACCAACCACATGTATATGGACGACTACGTAAATTCCATTGATGGTTTTGACAAAGCCCATGCGACTTATCATGAAATGGTTGATATGTTCAACTCAGGTGGTTTCAATTTAACCAAATGGATCTCCAATGATGCTAGACTTTACGATGAAATTCCGTATTCTCATAAAAACGCAAACGCAATTAATTTCGATACTGATTCTCACGATGTTACTAAGATTGTAGGTATGCAATGGCATCCTAAATCTGATAGTTTTACATTTAAAATTAACGCTAACGATAATAATTCTCGTGAATACTCAAAACGCTTAATTCTCTCTATTACCGCGCGTCTATTCGATCCCATAGGTCTTATAGGCCCTGTAACCGCTTTCATGAAACTTCTCGTCCAAGAATGTTGGAAATTAAACCTCGACTGGGATACACCAGTACCCAGCTCGATCGCTCGACAATTTGATCAATTTTGTAAAGAACTCTCATGTTTAGAACAAATTAAAATTCCGCGTCACATAGGCATGACTACCGAGTCTCATGTCACGCTAATAGGTTCCTCGGATGCTAGCGAAAAATGCTACGGAGCCGCCGTATACGTACGAGTGAGCCCAGATGAGAATTCAACGGGATCTGTTCATTTACTCACCTCAAAATCCAGAGTTGCACCTCTTAAGAAAACATCACTCGCTCGCCTCGAGCTCTGTTCATCTCTTCTTTTAACTAACTTAATTGATTCCGTTCGTGAAACTCTTAATAAGCGCTGCAAAATACACAAAATGTATGCTTTTTCTGACTCAACAGTAACTCTTACATGGATTCATTCACCCGCATATAAATTCCACACATTTGTCGCTAATAGAATCGCAGAAATAAATTCAAAATTACCTTCTCAACATTGGTTTCACATTAATGGTCGTGAAAATCCCGCAGATATCATTTCTCGTCCAATCACTCCAAAAGATTTATTAGAACAAAAGCTTTGGTTTCACGCTCCTCTATGGTTAACCCGGCCTACATCTCAATGGCCTATTAAAACTTTCCATGTAAACACTCATAATGAAAATCTTGAAGAATCTAAAACTACAGTTTTAAAGGTTGAAACTTCTGTTTCAAAAACTCAACATACAATTGAAATCTTAGCCGAACGTTTTTCAAGTTGGTCTAAATTACTCAGAACCATGGTATACATACTCAGATTTTCTAAACGCTTAAATTCACGCGGTTCTATAACTAATGCTGATTTAGATTTCACAGAACTTTATATAATTCGCTATATTCAAAACAAGCATTTCTCACATGACATTCATGCTCTCAAAAATAATAAATCTTGTTCTAAATTAATTTTAAAACTCAACCCATTTCTCGACGACGACATCATTCGAGTTGGTGGTCGTTTGAGCAACTCTCAATTAAGCTTTGGTCAAAAACACCCAATAATATTGCCCTCAAAAGAACGCATTACTCAATTAATAGTCGATTATTATCATATTACTATTTTGCATACTGGACCCGCATTGTTGCTCGCATTGCTCAGACAGACGTTCTGTATCATTGCTGCCAGAAACTTGGTTCGTTAGCGTGTACACAAATGTAATATTTGTTTTCGCGTAAATCCTAAAAATACATTCCCGCAGATGGGAAACTTACCCGACTTCAGAGTGACGCAAGTAAAAGCGTTCGTCCATACTGCAGTAGATTACATGGGGCCCTTCTTCGTTACTCACACTCGCCGTCGAGGCATAAGAAGCCATAAAGCTTATATCTCTCTTTTTACCTGCTTAACTACTAAAGCAGTACATCTGGAGTTGGTGTCAGATCTCACTTCAGATTTGTTTCTTGCCGCCTTTTTAAGATTGAACTCACGCAGAGGTCCTGTAAGCTTGATTTACAGTGATGGAGGCACTAATTTCTTAGGCTCTAAACGCAAATTAGATGAACTCTACACTCTCATACAGTCCAACGCTCACAAAAACTTTATTGAAAATCGCCTCGCAGAGCACCGTATTCAATTTAAACACAGCCATCCTTATGGACCTCATTTTAACGGACTCAGCGAAATTAATGTACGCTGTGTAAAAACACACTTATTTAAAGTTATAGGTACTCAAATCCTCACTTATGAAGAATTAAATACAATTATAATTCAAATTGAAAATTTATTAAATAGCAGACCATTATGTGTTTTAAGTTCTGATCCATCAGACAATTCCGCACTTACTCCAAATCATTTTCTCAATATTACACCCTTAAAATATTTGCCTATTGAAGACTTAACTGACGTACCTGACAACCGCTTAACTCGTTATCAATTACTCTCAAAAATTACTTGCTCATTCTGGCAACGATGGAGTCAAGAATATTTAACCTCTTTGCAACAGAGACAAAAATGGAACACTCCCTCTAATCCAATAACTACTGGAACTCTTGTAGTTATAAAAGACTCAAACACGCATCCGCTTTGTTGGCCCTTAGGAGTTGTAGATCAACTCTATCCAGGCAAGGACAATGTAGTTAGAACAGTTAAAGTTAGAACACGTTCTGGGAGCTACATAAGGCCTGTGGTCCGGATATGTCCTTTGCCCACGCAATAACAGTTTTATTTTTAACGTTTAACTCTACGCATAAATTTAATTTACTTATAATCCGTTTTTGTTTAGAGGATTACCTCTAAGCGGGGGGAGTTGTACACGCATATCTGCTCATATATATATATATTTTATACATGTTTATATTGAACATGCATATTACTCTATAACACTTCATATTTAGTCTGTGACACTCCACACTCCTAGTCTCCTGTTTTTCCCTACGTCTATGGTCGAAACGTCAGTGTGTGACAAAAATCATCAAAAACCCGCAACACAAGAGTGGATTGAATTTATCACAAATCAATTCTTTAATTTTTTTAATAAATAACGCAAATTCACATCAAACCTCGCGAGTGTCGTCGCACCACAGCAAAGACTCAAGGTGATAAGTGAAACAAGTGCCGGCCGGTATAACCTCAATCTTCGAAACTACAACCAGCGAGTAGCGACCACAAGTAAATAAATAAATAAATAAAATAAATAAATAAGCCTTTTATTTTCTTTATCTTCACATTTTTTCTTTACATTAAATTACAATATGTTTTTTTTTTTTGTCATAGCTATAATTTATAATGTTTTAACTAAATTAAAATAAGGTTTACAGTTAGAATAAAAATTAAACTAACTAAATAAACAAACTATTAGGTATATATGTTTACAATAATTTTAACAACTCTTTACATTTATTATTATTATTATGTAGGTATACAATTATATATTATTAGATGTTATAAAAGACAAGTTTTGTTGTATTAATTATTTAATATAATATATATATATATATATATTTTATTTCTGCATTATACTATTTTACCATTACTTAGTTCCCATATTTAAAATTATTTCATTATTCTGTCCCTGTTTAAGAAAATATTGTCACATCTTATTATGAAATGATCTATGAGTGTGAAGATGAGAAACCCTCATGGGTGTAGGCCTCCTCCAAAACTGCCCAATGTTTCCTGTTTTTAGCTGACTCCGTCCAGTCTCTGCCTGCAACTGATATGACATCATCTTCCCATCTAGAGTTGGGTCTACCACGTCTCCTCGTGCCTTGAGGTCCAGTCCACTTTGTGACCTTTTGTGTCCATCTCTCATCCTGCAGTCTAGCAATATGTCCGGCCCACTTCCACTTTAATGAAAGTGCATATTTTAGAAAGTCTATCATCTTTGTTTCTGTTCTTACTTCTGATGCTTTAAATTTTTGAATTTTTTTAATACCTAAGAGACTGCGCTCCATAGCTCGTTGACACACTTTTATTCTGTTTTTTATATTCTTGGTAAAACCCCAGGTTTGGGCGCCGTAAGTAAGGCACGGAAGCACGCAAGAGTCCATGGCAATTTTCTTAAGAGTCACTGGTAATCGACTTTTAAAAATTTCTTTCAAGGACCAGTACTTATTCCAGGCCATTGTAATTCTTCTATCCACCTCTTCGGCATTGCAGTTCGCCTTAAAAGATATCTGTTTTCCAAGATAGACATATTTTTCTACATATTCTAGGGTATTTCCGCCAACGTAAATAGGGCAGGTGGTGGTATTAGTCATTAGTTTTGTTTTACCTTCATTCATTTCTAATCCGAATTTTAGGCTGGCTTCATGTAGAGTCTTTACCATGTATTGTATGTCCCTGCTATTTTCGGCAAAAAGCACAAGGTCATCTGCAAATCTTAAGTGTGTTAGAAAAGAACCATTGATTTTTTACCACAAGTAAGCCTTCCCCTAATCCTCTACTCTACAAGAATCAAGTAATAATATGCCATCGGCTTCTTTTTGGTTAGAATACGACGACTCTAGATCGAGAGGACTGGCTGTGCTTTTAACTTCTCTTTGGTTAGAACATGATACAGCTAAATTAGGAGGAATTGCTGTCTCTTCACCTACAGCATCACTCATAGAAAATCTAGCTTAATCAAAAATTGTAGTAGTAGGTACTACTATCATATGTACAATGAGATGCAACTTCTGTCTTTTCTGATTTACTTTCAGTAGATTCAGCAACATCACTCTGAACATTAAAATACTCGATCAGCTTACGTGTTTTTGATAGAACAGCTTCGTTCTTTTTTTCCTTTTCATCTTTTGCTTTACGCTTAGCACTTCCAGAAGCGTAGTGCCGACCCGTATTTCTAGATCTGCTGCTCATGTTACCCTGTATGTTAGTCAACAATTTTTTTTTAAATTTTAAATTAAAAAAAAATCAACTTGACAAATGCGATTTAAGGTCCGTTTATATCTACAGACACAGTACGTCACTGACAAGTAGCGTGGCAGACACGAACAGACACCGTTTATTTACATATAGCGTGCCAGAAGTGTGTTGTGTCACACATCGACAGACACCGTCGTCGGCGTCGGACGTGGCCGCTTTCACTGGCACCGAATAGCTTATAGGAAAAGCACGATTATTTTTGCTGAAAATGTTTAGTCACTTCTCTGTGGAAGATTTAGTAGTACGGATTTAGAAGATTCATTGTTACTAGAAGAAGAAGACAGGAATAAAAGTAAATAAAGTAAGAAAATTATAAGGAGAATTTTGGACACTTTATAAAGAACTTATTGACTGTGAAGAAAAATTTTTCAGATATTTTCGTATGAGTCGGTATCAGTTTGACATTTTACTAAATAGAATAAAACTGCTGATAACCAAACAAGATACAGTTTTCAAGGAGGCCTTGTCACCAAACGAAAAACTAGCAGCATGTCTCAGGTAAGATTTATTACAGAATAATTTCAGTGTATCATATAATATTTTTTAAGTAAAGTAGATTCATTCATTAATGCTATTGTTGTTAAGGATAGTATGTTGGAGGACGACAGAAAGTCTTGAAGCTAAGATTAAACTTTCTTTTAATGGTCAACAATACAATAAATATGTAAATGCGGACTGTATATAATAAGATGTGCTCAGTTGCCGCGTATGATTGCGAATTGGCAAGAGCCGGAGTGCGCGATGTCCCGCGCCCGCTGCCCGCGCCCCGCGCGTGCAAAACCTGTTGGGAGGCGTAGTCTCCAACAGTCTGCCCGGGAAATGTTGAATTCTTCAACTTTATGAGAGCGGAAGGGGGCAGATATTGTTGCAGGCTCGCTGAATTATACCTTTCTTCGTTTTTATGTCTGCAACTCGACTGATGCCGTCCTTGCCGGGGTGTAGCTTCACCACTCTGCCCATTTGCCAGAGCAGTGGAGGTTGATTTTTATCCTTCACCAGCACCAAGGAACCAAGCTTGAGGCTTGAGGAGGATGAACGCCACTTGACCCGCTGCTGTAGAAGCGAAACATATTCAGTTGAGAAGCGGGACCAAAAATGTTGTTTCAGTTTTTCGATTCTCTCGAAGCGCTGCAGCCTATTAATGTTTACATCGCTGACGGGAGGACGAGGAACCGTTAATAGTGAGCGTCCAATGAGGAAGTGAGCTGGAGTAAGACAGGTCAGATCGGAAGGATCTGAAGAGAGAGGTGTCAAAGGTCTGGAGTTTAGGATAGCTTCTATTTGGATCAGACACGTTGACGTCTCTTCATAAGTAAGATGAGTCAAATTAAGAATTCGCCTGAGGTGGTGCTTAACTAATTTAACCATAGATTCCCACAATCCCCCAAAATTTGGACTATAGACTGGAATGGTATTAAAATCTATGCCTTGATTACTGGTTTCCGACCGAATTTCATTTAAAGAATTATGTAGAAAGGAGGAGAGCTCGTTACTAGCTCCAAGGAATGTAGATGCGTTGTCCGACGTCACGGAAACTGCGAGCTGCGAGGAAGGCCTCCGTAGTTAGGTCCGTAACGAGCTCTAAGTGAACCGCTTTAACTGCAAAACACACAAAAATGCAAATGTATGACTTCGTCAGCCTAGCACCTCTGCCCTTTCGATCTGCAATCAGCACTGGCCCGGCGTAATCCACGCCAGTGTGTAAGAATGGATACTCTAGATGTGTCCTATCATGGGGTAAGTCGCCCATAATAGGTTGTATGGTCTTTGACCTAAATCTAAAACACCGAACGCAATTATTTACGACGCGCTTGGCGAGATTCCTCCCCCCAAGTGGCCAATATTTTTGTCTGATATTAGACAAAAGCAGCTGTGGTCCGGCATGCTTTAATTCTATGTGCTGTTTATGAAAAATTGTTTGAGTGATATGATGTTTGCTACATATAATTATGGGATGTTTAACATCATAGCTGTAGAATGAATTATTAAGACGCCCTCCGACTCTTATAAGGTCATTTGAGTCTAGAAAAGGGGTGAGTGAATTTAATTTATTATTTGTAGGTAAATGTTTGCCTGCTTTCAGTAAGTTGTATTCCTCTGGAAACATTTCTTTTTGTGTAAATTGTAGTATGTAATTTTCTGAGTTTTGTAATTCCTTTGTAGTTAAAAATGTAGTTAGTTTGTTCTTAGGATTTTTACAATTATATATAAATCTTTGTACATAGGCAAATGATCTTATTAAATGTGTATAATTTGATTTTTTATGTATGAGATTATGTATTGTGTTTGTCTGTATGTTTGTATTGTTTTGTGTTGAATTAGTGTGTAAGACTATTTCTGTATTAACTGAATTAGATTGTGTGTTCGGTATTGTAGGGAATTGTATATGTTTGGAGTTTAGAAAGTCAGGGCCGGACCACCATAAGTGACAAGAGGAAATACTGTCTGCTACAATCCCCCGAGAAACTAAATCCGCAGGATTCTCTTTAGACGGAACGTACCCCCATCTGTGACCGGCCGTGCAGTCCTGTATCTCACCCACTCGAGTCCGAACAAACATTTTTAATTGGTTCGATTGAGTTTTTAACCATGCTAACACGATAGTGGAATCAGTCCAAAAATAAGATTTATTTATTTTTAATGTAAGGGATAATACCACTTTAGTATGGAGCCTAGTGGCGAGAAGCGCACCACAAAGCTCTAGCCTTGGGATTGTGGTAGGCTTCAATGGCGCCACTTTATTTCTGGAGGCTAATAAGAGTACTTGTACCTTGCCGTTTTCATCAACTGTTCGCACGTAAACACACGCGCCGTAAGCGCGTTCCGAAGCATCTGAGAATGTATGCAATTCTATTAATGTTTTGTTGTTAGTGCCGACCCAACGAGGAATGCGAAGTGAATTAAGTGAAGTAAGAGAAGTTATGAAGTTTAAAAAAGACTTCTGTGTATCTTTTGTAACTTCGTCATCCCAGCCGCACTTATTTACCCAAAGTTTTTGCATTAGAATTTTTGCTTGAACTGTACAAGGTCCTAAAAGACCAAGGGGATCGAAAATTTGACTTATAAGTGATAAGATTATACGTTTTGTAATTTTTTTTGTGTTTGTGTCTAAATTAATTTTAAATAATAAATTATCTGTGTTACAATCCCAATGGAGACCAAGTGTTTTTGACGGTAATGAATCATCTAGATTTAAGGTTTTATCCGTTTTAATATTTTCAAGCAAATTTTCACTAGGTAATGATTTTAGGACTTCGGTATTGTTTGATTGCCATTTACGTAGGCTAAATTGCGCTGACTGTAAGGTGTCGATAACATTTTTGCAAAGATTTATTACTGACTGTATGGAGTCTCCACCGCTAAGAAAATCGTCTACGTAGAAATCCCTAGTAATAGCTACCTTTGCTTCTGGATCCGGACACTGTTCTGCCAGCGAAACTAAGCATTTTGTGGCTAGATATGGTGCCGATGCAGTACCGTATGTAACCGTGTTTAATGTAAATGATCTTATGTTTTCACTAGGATGAAATCTAAACAAGATTTGCTGTAGTGAACGTTGAGATGGTTCGACGAGAACGGCTCGATCCATTTTTTCGATGTCTCCCGACACGACGATTTCATGCTGTCGGAAGCGAATTAATATTGAAATTAAATCATCTTGGACGACGGGTCCAACCATTTGGATATCGTTAAATGATTTTTTACTTCTAGAAGAAGTGGGGCTAGAAGTGGGGCTCGATGCATTAAAGACCACCCTTAACTTAGTGGTGGATGATGACTCACGATTGACCCCATGATGAGGTAAATAATAACTTTTTTGAGATTTTATTGTATCCGAAATTTTTGAAGTGTCACTCATGTGATCTAAGTTTTCGTATTCGGTCATAAAGTCTAAATATCTTTTCTTAAAGATTGGATCGCGTTCGAATCTACGCTCAAGTGCTAATAAGCGGCTTTTTGCTGTTCGATAAGAATCGCCGAGAACGTCGGGTGACTCTTTTAAAGGGATAGTTACAATGAAACGACCGTTTTCATCGCGCCGAGTGTTCTCTGCGAAGCTTTTCTCACAGGCTTGCTCTTCTAGCGATAAACTATATTTAGAAGGTACCGATTCTAATTCCCAAAATCGTGTTAACAAGGCCTCATCATTTTGAGCAAAAAGGCAAGAGGAAGAATGCTTTGAATTATTTGTAATTGAATTTGTGTTTTTATTAATAGTGCCGGAAACAAGCCAACCTAGTTTTGTTTTTTGCAACTTAGGACACTGTTGGCCTAAATCAATGAAGTTGGAACATAAGCCGTCCCAAAACACATCTGCACCCATTAATATGTCTATAGGTGACGAAATGTGAAAAGAAGGATCAGCTAGTTTGATATTAAGAGGCAACTGTATGGATTGTATGTCAATGTTACTAGAAGGTAATGAACTCGTTATTTGAGGTAAAACGTAACATTCTATGCTGACTTTATAATTACCCGAAGATGACTCGATGGATAAGCTACAAGACTCTGCACTGTAGGAAAGTTGATTGTTAATACCTGTCACAGTGGAGCTTACGTTCCTTCGAGGCAAACCAAGTTTCTCACAGAAGTGTCGTGTGACGTAGTGCGCAGTGGCACCGTTGTCTAGAAGAGCGCGGGCAGGATATAGCTTCCCGTCTGCGCTGACCACGTTCACCAAAGCTGTGGAAAGCAATATATTGGGTGTGTTAATAGTCTGAATGTTTGAAGATAAGGCAACTGTGCTGTGCTGTTCTGTGCTGTTCTGTGCTTCTGTATGTAAAAGTGTGCTGTGTTTCAGGGTACAGTATTTGCAGTGAGAAAGCCTGCAGGTCTTTTCCCTGTGCCCAATTTTTAGGCAATTTTTACATATATTTTTGAAAGTTTGTACCTTAAGAATACGTGTATTAAAGTCTAAGTTCCTAAACTCAGGACAGTTAAATAAAAAATGATTTTGATTACACATAGGACATGAGATTATTCTATCACTAGTGCTTTTAGTTTTATTAGTATGCGTGTTTAATGTATTTTGTGTGTTTTGTGTATTCTGTGTAGTGTGTGTATTTTGTGTCATCTGTGTATGTTGTGTGTTTTGATAAGTATGTGTTGATGACTGTCGTTGTTTTTCATCCTGCTGTATAGCATCTAATAAATCCGCTCTGTTTGTTAAAAAATCAAGAAATTGTTTTAATGTAGGTGAAGTTGTTATTGAGTTGCGTTGTTCTTCCCATTCTCGAAAAGTAACCGTATCCAATTTTTTCGTCATTAAGTGTATGATCAATGTGTCCCAGTGGTCAGTAGGTTGACCTAGGGTATTTAAAGCACATAAATTACGATTAATTGTGTCTATTAATTTTCTTAAGGCTTGACATGATTCCTTTTGAATGGGAGTAAAATTTAATATAGCATTTACATGGTTGTTTACTAACAATCTTTCGTTATCGAACCGATTTGATAAAAGTTGCCATGCAATTGCGTAATTTTTCGATGTAAATTCTAAATTTTGAATCATAGTTAAGGCGCTGCCTTTTAATGCTGCTTTTAAATAATGGAATTTATTGATATCGCCTATTGTGTTGTTTGTGTGTATTAATGAAATATACGTATCTCGGAAAGTGAGCCAGTGCTGAAAGTCTCCGTCAAATGTGGGCAAGTTAATTTTAGGTAGCCTGACGAAGTCATGAAGTGCATCCTTGTTTCCTCGCTCGCTTCCCTCACTCGACTCGGATACAGAAAGTGTTCGCTGTCGTTGACGACTCCACTTATTGAGAAGAGTACGCGCCGATCCGACAAGCGAGTAGTATTTTGAGTCGAAGTCTTCTCGTTCCAATAATAACTGGCTTGTATCTTCACTTAAAAGCTCCAAGTCAGTCTGAAATTTATCATATTCGCTGTGTATACTATCTATTTTTGTTCGCGCCACCTATGTATTAGTTGTCTGTGGTCGCTGTGACAGATGAAATACTTTGTGAACGAAGCTAGCTTGCCGCGCTTTTTGATAAAACCTTTTGGTTTGACAGTTCGGCACTGTTCAAGATTGTTTTTGGCTAGGCGGGCCGGCGCCTCGAATTGTTGATTGTAAAAATAAGCTTTTCTTTGTAATCCGTATTGTTAGAACCTCGCTATAGCTTAAGGTTCCCGCGAGAAATTAGCTTCTAGTTATTTCGGTACTAAATAAAGACTTACTTGTTGTACTGAGTGACAATAGTTGTGTGGCCACGTTGACACCTGCCGGCTGCAAACTGTGTATAATTCCGTAAATAGTTAACCTAAGCAGCTTTTGGACGAACTTTGAGTGCGGGGCTGTGTGAGTTGTGATTGACGGTTTTGAAGCCAGAAGCCACAGGCCGAAAAGTAATACCTTCTCATTCCTGACCTTTCCTAACCTTTAACCTACATTCTTCCTTATCGAAGATTCAGTAGGCATTTGGACTCCGTAAGTACGTAGTATAGTTTTCATTATTGTCTTACCACCTGAGTTTAACCCTAATACAGATCTGTCCGACTGGCACAGATCCCAGTGACAGGTCTCGCCGTTTTGCAGATGGGCCCCAAAATTAGCCAGACCTAAATTGTTTCACTGGGCTGGCTTGAAGCCCCAACATTTGGTAGCAAAGAGCGTGGTTGTACTAAACGCTGCGGACAGGTCTGTACCGGTTTAATAGTGTAAGCTAGTGGGGCATTTATTGTGGGATATAGCTAGGTAAATTAAAACAAGCTTAACTTTTACTTTGGATTACTTAGCTATAGTTCCTACTTGCTGCGTTAAATGTATTGAAGCGGCATAAGTGAATTTTGTACATTAGGTTTGATTCTTGCCGCACAAACTATACTTTTGTGGTGTCAAAGCTTGTACTTGGTGTCTGTTTAATTAAATAACTGCTTTGTTTATGAAAGTACTTATTTATCTATAAATTGAAAGTTTGTAGTTGAGATTGAGAAAAGGTTGCAAACTGTAATTAGTTTGTTAAATACATACTAGCTTGTTAGCAGCTTATTGATTTGTTGGCAAACTTCTAAATTAATTGGCCAACAGCTGTTCAACACTTTAACTGAATTTGTGTATAGATAATAACTTGTAATAAAGGGTATTATGTATATATTATTTAACCCTTTATATGTTGATATTGCTAATTACAAGGTTTGATATTGCTTGTCTGCATTGCGATTGTGACTGTATATGAATTTGTTGTCTTGAATTAATTACTTATTATTAATTGGATTTGTAAATTTAACCACTACCTTTGGTTTTGTCCCCTACTAAGTAGTTGCAAATTAAAACTTGGTTTTAATTATTGAACGATAATTATTGATTACAAGGTGTTTTCAGTCACATATATGGTTGCTCACCTGTCTTTGCCTGTCTTTGCAATTGTTTAAAAACTTGAATTTGTAACTTCTAACTTATGCTTAAGATTATACTATAATTATTATAATTACATATTATTGTTGTTTGTCTCGGGTTAACTATACACATAATTTGTTTTTTTTTGTTTTTACATGTATGTCTGTCTGTATTTGAAGGTTAACCCCTGATAATTTGATAATTTTCATTCAGGTAAGTTTAACTTGCTTTTAATTGTAGTTCTTACTTCTTGTTTATTTTTAATTCTTTACTTTGATTTATTGCAGAAATCAACAGTGTAACAACCTAACATATAAATTCATTGTTTACAATAGAATTTGAACATTGTTATTTGTTTGTTGTTTGTTGCTGTTTTGTGTGTTGTTATACTGTTGTTGTTTTGTTGTGAATTCACACAGCTGGCTAATTGTTAGTTAGGGTTGCCACCTCAATCTAGCCTAAATTGTAAGTGTGAATCATAAAGTAATTTATTTAATTGCAAATTGCAATACCTATTGCGTACAAGATGTCAGCTCATAAAAGGCTCGTTGGCTCGATACAAGCTGAACTCCGATGGGCGGCTACAGCTCGTACCTTGATAGGCCGTGAGGACAGAGCATCCGCACTGCTCAAGCGATGTGAACAGGTGCCGACCAGACAGGCAATTGTCGAGGAAGCGCTTAGGGACCTAGTGGTTTTGGAACCGCCCGAGGAACTGCTCCAGTCCGCTCAGCGAGACTATGAGCAGTTCTTTGAACTAACGGACGGCCTTGTGGAGGAAAGCTCTAAGCTTAAGAAGGAGGCGAGACTAAGCTCTCTTCTCGAGTCTCCTTTGAGACCTCCGACTCAACCTGCGCTACTAGGTAGGTTACCCACTATAGACCTACCTAAATTTTCGGGCAATTTGAGTGAGTGGTTAGGTTTCCTCGGCCTCTTTGATAGTCTGGTGCATGCTAGGAAGGATCTGTCTCCCTGCCAGATACTGAGCTACCTACTGTCCTCCTTGCAGGGAGAGGCTCTGAGTGTGGTCTGCCACCTGGACCTCTCCGAGGAGAGCTATACTACCGCCCGGGAACTACTCACCCGGCGGTATGCCAACGTGCGCCGATTAGCGGACACGCACGTGGCGCAAATTTTGTCTCTGCCACGTGTCTCAGGGGTTGCTCGTTTGAGGGAATCTTTGTTAAACCCGTTGATTGTAGCATGTAATGCACTTAGGCGACTAGAGCTCCCGGTGGACCAGTGGTCTTTTCTGTTGCTGCATATAGTGTTGTCCCGCCTACCTCCCGAATTAAAATTGCGGTTTGAACAGAGGTATGGTGGGGACGGTGCCAGCTATCTGCCCCCCTTTTCAGATTTGCTAAAGTTCCTCGAGGAGGAGTGCCGGCAGGCTGACAACTCTGGCGTTGCTGGTCCTTCAAGAACCTCAGAGCAACCTGCCCAGTCGAGGAAGGGAAGGGGCCAGATTGACGGCCCTGGTAAGGGGGCCTCTGACCGAAGGCCAATGCCAGTCTACAGGGGGCTTGCTGCCACTGAGGCCACCCCCTGTAAATATTGCAAGCGTCCGGGCCACAGGGTACCTTCTTGTCCCCAGTTCCTGGACAAGACGATTAACCACCGGAGGGACATCGCCAGGGACCGCCACTGGTGCTATAGCTGCCTGGAGGCACACCTGCAGCGAGACTGCCCACATCAGCAGCCATGCCCTATTTGTAAGGGCAACCACCTGGCGATCTTGTGTGCCAACCAAAATGGCGTTGGCCGCCAGGTGGGGGAGAGCACCCCCCGCACGGGCGGGGGTGCTTATGTTAATCGCTCCCCTGCTAGTCTGCGTCGCTCTCCTGCACCGTGTCAGGTGCCCCGGTGTGTCCGGGCTTCGCCCCCACCCGGGGGGGCTTCACCCCCCCGCGGGGGGATTTCGACCCCCCTGCGACAATTTGATGCGGGATTTGCTGCCGCCACGGCGACGGGCCGTCCTACTCGCTACTCACCCCCGCTTCACGTGTGGCCGCGACTAGAGCGCCGCCCACCTCGTATGGGTCGCCAACCTCACTACGGTGTGCCGGCCTCTGCCCGCTTGACTAGGCCTGTGCTTCCGCCGCGGGATGGCGCGTGGATTTACCCAAATGGAGGTCCGTTTCCTCCGCCTCTGGAGGTTCCGCATGAATCTCGATTCGAGATTCCCCGGTTCGACGACCGGTTTGATGAAGGCGACCAATGCTAGGTGGTCGCCGCCCTAGCCCCCACCACAGCCACATCTCCTGAGAATCTTAATCTTCAGTAGTCCGTCTGTCAGACCGTTCTTTTGCCGACTGTCTCAGTGAAGGTGTACAACCCGAAAGGTGAATGTTTGATAGTTCGTGCCCTCTTGGATTCGGGTTCACAGCGCTGTATTGCTTCTTCTTATTTGGTGGGTAAGCTAGGGCTCCCTTGGAGTCCTCATGCGGTTCGGATGATAGGTATCGGTGGTGCCGAGCCCTCGACTCCTAAGGGTGAAGCGTTGTCACCCTAAGGAGTCCTCCACCCTCACGTTTGTCTCGGTTTGAACTGTTGCAGCAAATGACTCAGAGCTTTGGCATCGTTGGTCACTCGAGTATTTGCACCTTTTGCAGCAACGTGTTAAGTGGGCTGACAAATCCGATCCTCCTAAGGTTGGTGATCTTGTATTGGTAAAGGAATCTAATTTGCTACCTTTGTATTGGCGTCGTGGACGCATTGTTAAGCTAATGTACGGGTCTGATGGGGTTCCCAGAGTCGCCGAGGTAATGGTCGGAGATTCGGTCTTGCACCGAGCCGTTTGCACCTTGTCACGTCTCCCCATCTGTTCGTGAGTGGACGTAAATCCTTGCGTCCACGGGCGGGGGATTGTTTGCGCCACCTATGTATTAGTTGTCTGTGGTCGCTGTGACAGATGAAATACTTTGTGAGCGAAGCTAGCTTGCCGCGCTTTTTGATAAAACCTTTTGGTTTGACAGTTCGGCACTGTTCAAGATTGTTTTTGGCTAGGCGGGCCGGCGCCTCGAATTGTTGATTGTAAAAATAAGCTTTTCTTTGTAATCCGTATTGTTAGAACCTCGCTATAGCTTAAGGTTCCCGCGAGAAATTAGCTTCTAGTTATGTCGGTACTAAATAAAGACTTACTTGTTGTACTGAGTGACAATAGTTGTGTGGCCACGTTGACACCTGCCGGCTGCAAACTGTGTATAATTCCGTAAATAGTTAACCTAAGCAGCTTTTGGACGAACTTTGAGTGCGGGGCTGTGTGAGTTGTGATTGACGGTTTTGAAGCCAGAAGCCACAGGCCGAAAAGTAATACCTTCTCATTCCTGACCTTTCCTAACCTTTAACCTACATTCTTCCTTATCGAAGATTCAGTAGGCATTTGGACTCCGTAAGTACGTAGTATAGTTTTCATTATTGTCTTACCACCTGAGTTTAACCCTAATACAGATCTGTCCGACTGGCACAGATCCCAGTGACAGGTCTCGCCGTTTTGCAGATGGGCCCCAAAATTAGCCAGACCTAAATTGTTTCACTGGGCTGGCTTGAAGCCCCAACAATTTTATTAAGACGACATTCTAGTTCGTTAAACTGATTTTCGCTCATATTATCACTACTAAGGCTATTTAAGAAGTTTTGAAATATTGTAAGCTTGCCCTTAACACTACCGCGAAGCTTTATTAATTCTTTTATTTTAGCGTCACTCATTTTTAAGAGCGTTTATTAAAGGTCAAGATTAAGAACAAAGCAAGCGATAGGTAACTATTGTACGTGGCGGACGACCGGCCGATGCATAAAACCGGTTTGCGTTGCACCGAGGACTGATGCGCTTACGTACCTATGCACTCGAAGCGGTGACAATTTTAAGCGTAATGAAATGAATCAGCGTAATTTGAATTGGATAGGTGCAATTTTAGCTATTAACTTGTAATATTATAGCATTTTAATGAAATTTAAGCAATGTATGAAATAATATAGGCATTGACACTTATTTTAATGATTGCAAGAGTAATATTAAGCAAATTATTTTAAGACTATTTAAATTGGCAATATAAGGCGAAAAAGCTACACAGAAATTTTATTATTGTAAATTATTATGAGAATATCTTAGAATCAGATCCAAATAGAAGACGGAAAATGCTAGAAGACAGGAAAGTAAGAAGGAATATGGAACAAACTCACCAAAGGTCGTGTCCCCGTCCTTTGTTCCCGCGATGCACTCCGATTTTTGGCTGGTTTCTTTATTTGCTTGAGGTAGAAGGACCAAATGTTAAGGATAGTATGTTGGAGGACGACAGAAAGTCTTGAAGCTAAGATTAAACTTTCTTTTAATGGTCAACAATACAATAAATATGTGAATGCGGACTGTATATAATAAGATGTGCTCAGTTGCCGCGTATGATTGCGAATTGGCAAGAGCCGGAGTGCGCGATGTCCCGCGCCCGCTGCCCGCGCCCCGCGCGTGCAAAACCTGTTGGGAGGCGTAGTCTCCAACAATTGTAAGTGCTCATATGTCAGTTCCTCTGTATTTGGTGAAAAATATCCTTGACCAAAATCCTCTATTGTATCTGGCATAGGAGTATTTCCTGCATAGTTCATGTTATACGATGATGGCGTGGATACCGTAGAATTACTTGTGGATGGCCTGCTCAGAATATCTATTTCCATGCGAGAGACTATTTCAAATATCTTGGCTTTTTAACCGACTTTCAAAAAAGGAGGAGGTTCTCAATTCAGCGCGTATCTTTTTTTTTTTTTTTTTAAATGTATGTCGGTGCATATCTCCGTGGTTTCTAAACCGATTTGAATTTTTTTTTTTACATTGGTTAGAGGAAGCTCACGAGGTGGTCTTATAAAAAAATCTGACTCCAAATCCTCAATCCTGATGCTGTAGGTGTACCTACGTCTCAAAACTAGGGAGTTAGGAGTTTTTATGGTGAATTCATATAGTAGGTATCAAGTCACGTGTATACGATACAACTCTGAGTCCCAACTCCTCAACCCTGAGTCCCAACTCCTCAACCCTGATGCTGTTGGGTACAGAACTCCTTAAAAATAACGATTTAAGATTTTTTTATGATGAATTAATATTGTAGGTGTCAAGTAACGACTTCATACTTAAACCCAAGTCCCAACTCCTCAACCCTGATGCTGCAGGGTACAGAACTCCTTAAACATAGTGGTTAAGGATTTTTTTATGGTGAATTAATATTGTAGGTGTCAAGCAACGACTTCATACTTAAACCCAATTTCCAACTCCTCAACTCTGATGCTGCATGGTACTGCACTCCTAAGCCGTAGGGATTTAGAGTACACTAAAAAGTTAAAAATAAAAATTCTTTCCAAAAAACCGACTTCCAAAGCCACTGTAAAGTAAAAAATAATTTTGATTTCTACACACTATGTTGAAGTCGGGCGAGTATAACAAAGATAGGCATAGTTGACGCGTCAGGCTCGCCCGACTTCAACATAGTGTGTAGAAATCAAAATTATTTTTTACTTTACAGTGGCTTTGGAAGTCGGTTTTTTGGAAAGAATTTTTATGCAATAGCCCTGTCTCGTGGCGGAAAAGATCGCAAGGTAGTTGTAATCCCAGCCATAAATTGTTCAATGTCATCTTGTGATCTTGATCTTCCCTATCTAATGGGGATTAGAGCTACACCCGCTGTAGCTAGCTCACGCGCTTCATCAAAGCTGCCAGCTGTGGCAGTCACTAGGGTGTCGTCTGCATAACATGTTACGTCAACACCCTGTATGTTTACGCTTCGTAGCACCCAGTCATACCCGATGTTCCACAGCAGCGGTCCTAGGACCGACCCCTGTGGAACACCGCGCAACACTTGACGCCGAACCCATTCATCTCCATGCACGGGGTATTCCACAGCTCTTTCCGACAGGTAGGCCTCAATTACGCGCCGTAAATATACAGGAAGAGCGTGGAACTTTAACGCCTCTTTGATGCTGCCCCAGGGCAAGGTGTTAAAAGCGTTGGCGATGTCAAGGGACATCGCCAGAACCACTTTGCCCCGTGATGTCGCGTCCTCCGACTAGGCCTTCACCCTAGCGACAGCATCGAACGTAGATCTGCCACGGCGGAAACCAAACTGGTACCCGCTGAGGTCCGGACCCGTCTCCTCCAGGTGTCGGACTATACGAGCCGAGACCACTCGCTCGAAGAGCTTGCCCACCTCGTCCAATAAGACAATCGGCCGATATGCCGATGGCGAGTCTGCTGGGCGTCCCCCTTTTCGCAGCAGGACCAGTTTTCCCGTTTTTCATCGACGCGGAAACTGACCCCGCTCCAAACAAGTGCTAAATAAAGCTCGAACCCGCGGCTCCAGTGGGCCAAGAGCCAGCACCCATGCCCGACCGGAAATTCCATCTGGTCCCGGGGCAGCGTTCTTGGACTGAAGTCGCAAAAGTGCCGCCCTCAGCTCGCCCTCGGAGACTTCAGGAACTCCTAGATCTGGTGAGTCTGACTCTCCGGACAAAGTCATGCCCGGTGGTTCCCATTCGGGCATGTCGGGAAACAGGGCCTCGACCACCGAGTTCAGAAGCTGCGGCTGTAGGCTTTGGGTCAAAGGTGGAACACTTGGCCGAAGCTTCCGCATTACCGCCTTATAGGGCCTACCCCATGGATCATCATTGAGGCCCTCGAGCATGAACTCTTCAGCCAACTCCTTTGCCGATCGAATCGCCGTCTGTAACGCCACCCTGGCATCTCTATATATTGCATAGAGACGCTCCTCCTCAACTTCATCACGAGGGCGCCGTCTTCGGCATCGAGTGTACGGGCGCCTCGCCTCAATACAGGATCTGCGGAGCTGAGCTATTTCTGCAGACCACCAGTACACGGCACCGCTTGGTGGGTGAGGACCGATACGTGGCATGGCCACGTCGCAGATTTGCGTCATAGCCTCATCAAGCCACTCGACCTCCTCGTCCACCTTCACCAGAACTCTCGTTTCGGCCACCCACGCCTAAACTATTTGCTGCCTCCTCAAGCAACTCCCGGTTGATATTTTTTATCGACCACCGCGGACGTCCACCTCGTCGCGATCGACCTGGGATGCTGACAGCTGTCGGAATTACAGGCACCACCTCAAACTGGATATAGCCGTGGTCCGACAGTGTCTCTTCCTCCTCCAGCACCATCCAATTTTGAACACGGCGAGCCAGGGCAGCATCTACGAACGACACGTCCACAATAGAGACTCCCTGACGTCGCACGCATGTGGGTATTGATCCTCGGTTCAACACGGTAAGCCCGGTGAGTACGGCCCACTCTTCCAGAACCCCACCAAGCGCATCCGTCGCTGGTGATCCCCACGCCACAGACTTGGCATTGAGATCGCCAGCCACTAGCACCCGGTTGGAGTGACTTCGGCCGACTAGAGTTCGTAGTTGGTCCAGGTAGTCCTCGAATTCCGCCAAACTGCGATTCGGCGAAAAGTATACCCCAACCACCACTACACTCCCCACAAGAGCAGCGACGTACCCCCTACCCCTCACGATCTGCTCGAACGCAGGGGAGCCAGTCGCAGTCTGGGTAACCAAGGCCACCATCCCGGTCTCCCGCCCAGTTATCCCTACAAGGAATGGATTAGGGCTCAGCGATTACAGCAACATTCACCAACCGTTCTGCCATGCTCTGAAGCAAAAGGTCCTGGGCTCTGGCACAATGGTTGGTCTTCGCTTGTATAAAGCGCATTGCCATCTCAGTCAACCTGCATAGTCGCTCCTCCCTGACGCCTCGTCTCACCAGAACTAGTAGACGGGCGCTCAGGCTGCGAGGAGGCCCTGGGGGCATCACCAGCCTTTTTATCCTTATTTTTTGACGGAAGGTTACATTTTCCGCCCCCTAGCCTATGCTTGGCGGGCTTTCCTGACGCTGTATACAACGAGCAGTTTGGCTCAGCCAAGCAAGTGGCCGCTTTGTGGCCGGCCACACCGCAACGATAACACTCACTGCTGCGGTCTACCTCCGCCGTGCATGTTGAGCTAACATGTCCAGTCTGCAGGCACCTATAACATCGCAGAGCCGAGCCTATGACCCACCCGATTGTAATACGGCCCTCATTTACCACCTTCTTTGTGGCAGCAACTGGACAGCTAACCCAGGCTGTTCCTGAGCCTCTGGGTGCGCGTTGAACTGCCCCAACTTTAACCTTTTCCAATGAGCAACCACCTTTCAGTGCAGCAGCAATCTCTTTCTCATCTATGGTGTCATCTAGACCATAAATTCTGAAATCTGCACACTTTAAAGGCCTAGAGACCTTGGCAATCTCCTCTGGTATCACCTCTCTCAGTTTTTGGGCCAGTGAGTCAGCCATATCTCCACTCGCTTCTCCGGGTATCTCCAGGACACGGGCTCCAGTAGCCGCCTGCCGGAATCTCACACAGGGGATACCTATTCCAGAGAGGTCAATTCTATTCAATTCAATTATTTTATTTCTATTCAATTATTCTAGACCTTGCCTGAGCTAGGACCTCTTTATAGGTCGTGCCCTTCTGTTCTACCCCGGGTTGCAGCGTAACAACAACAGCCGCTGTTCGAGGTGGACGCAGCTTCCCAGGCTTGGCAGCCTTCTTTTTCCCCTTGGGCGATGTCTTTTCTTTCTTTTCTTTCACCTTCTTTCCTCCCTTTCCGACCTTCGTCCATCCTCCCTCACCACTGTCAGCAGCCGGAGTCGGAGCACTAGCCTCGGTCCGGTCTGCTGGCACAGTTTTCGCACGCTTCTTGCTCTTGCCTTTGGTTTGGCTTGTCGCATTTGGAGCTGACGTCCCCCTCGGTGCCTTCGCCTGAGACTCTTGGTCTTGGGCGTTGATTTTCTCCTTGTTTCGCTTGTCTGATGCGAGTGGAGGCCGAAGCCTCTCTTCAGGTGGAAGCCTTTGTTCTAAGGATGCCATCCGCGCGTCTATCAGATTCCCCACCTGGATCATGATAAACCGCGCTAGGTCATCAGCTGTTCCCAGTCCGGGCCCCTTTGGGGACTCCGGCGGTGCCGTCGTCTTAGGAGCAGAAGCAGATGGTTGAGACGTAGGTTGCTTGTCCTTATTGGTGCGCATTACCTCCTTGCGCAGCTCTCCCATCTCCTTTCGGAGCTCGTCAATCTCGCGCCTGAGGCACGCATTCTCAGCCTGCAGCTTGGCCGTCTCATCTTGGCCTCTACCGCCTCCTTGATGGAGTTCCCTGCGTCTTTAAGGGCACGCGTAAAGGTACCCTTCAAGTTCTTAGATTTAGACGCAACCCGTAGGATCACATCTACATCGTTGCACACCTGCTGTGTTAGTGCCACACTGTCGACAGTTGTGTGGAGTCCCAAGGACGCCCTCGAGCGTCAGGGACGCTGCTTGCCATTTATCCACCACAACCACTCCTCTCTCTTCGTTCACCTTTTCTCCTTCCTCCACACTCAATTTGGGTTTGTTTTTATTTTCATCCATGTTAGATCCCACGAGTATCACGGCATACAATCAACCCGGGCAGAGCCGTAATTACCCGGGCAGGTGTACATTTGTGACCAACCAGAGGGGCCACAGGTACTCTGGCTGGTGGTGTGCTAATGACTAAAGCCCTTGCGGGGCGAAATCCCTCAGCCATTCATCTCCTCGCCGCACACCAGAACTTGAGATTGGGATAATTTTTTATAGAGGTTTATTCCTCACGGTCCGGGCGGTTAAGCCAAGACCATCGGTCCCTGTGTCAGTTCGTGAGACATGACCACGGCCATCACTCCTACGGGATTACGATATAGCGGCGAGGGCTGCGCAGGACTAGTTCCCACGCAGCCCGCTCGGAGGCACTCCGAGCTCGCCTCAGGACCCTACAACTCCAAAGGATCCTTCACTCCTCCTGGGCGTTCCCGCCCCCTTCGGTTATTTTTTAACGAGGTTTTCTTCCTCGCAGGGCTTCATTCGGCCACTATTGGGCGTTCCCGCCCCCTTCGGTTATTTTTTAACGAGGCAACTTCCTCGCGACGGGCGTAAACCCCCGCCCCCTGGGTTCCTCCACTGTGCCCTCAGCTAATCAGATGGACACGCGGAGAACCTCCCCCACCACCCCCCCGCCAGGTTATTAGCCATGGCTAACAATATCCCATAAAGAGAAATTATTAGCCATGTTACCGGGGTGCACCGGCCCAAGCACTGCCCTTCCCTCCGGACGTATCCAGAGGGACTAGCAGCGCCCAAGCACACTAGGAGGTTACCTGGCCCACCACCCCAACCTAACCTAACCTTTATCAACATTATCAATGTAACCTAACTTTGATTCATAAATTTTTGAATGTAACCTAACTTCACTGAACCTAAATTGAAAGTTTGGTATCTAAACAACCAAATGTAATGCAACCTAACTTAACTGAACCTAGCTTTCAATTTTTTTTTTTTTTTGAAACAACAAAAGTGCATTTTATATATATATTTATTAAGCAAATTATATTCTAAGGATTACAATATAAAATAATCAAATTATATACTAAAGATTACAATATAAAAAAAAATACATTACAATTTATATAAAATTACAATTCAAAATTATAAGTTTTCCACAGCTTCTCCCAAGTGTGCGGTGATAATGTTGTATATTCTCCCACAGTTACTCTGAAATTTATCGTTATCGTTCTCTCGTTTATCGCTTCTTTTGCGCTTAGTACTTTGCAATACATTTCGATTGGGTAATTGCTGCACGTATATAATATGCACTTTTTAATATCGCAACGGTCTTTGTATTTCACATCTGTCGACATTAGCATCCCCGATGCTAACAATTTCCATTGTTCAAATTGATTGTCTGTTAATTTGCATTCGTCCATGAAGCACGCGATGCTATGCAAGAGATTACTGAAGTTGAAACTCGAATTCGGTGTTAAACCAGTCAATCGACAAAAGTTGAATTGGCATTCAATCAATGATGACATTATCATCGTCTTACCCGTTGATGGTGGTCCATATAAAAGTAAATTATTCTTTTTCCCGTCTTTCCCATTGCAACATTTTCTTTGCAGATTTTTGGCTACTGGGGACTCCTTCGTTTCTATAGCATTTAGTTATAGACTAGGAGTAAGCACCGTGCACAAGATAGTGAAAGAGGTTTGCAGTGCAATAATAGAACGAACGATGAAGTCCCTGCAAAAGAACAGTGGCTAAGAATCGCAAAGGGGTTTTGGAATATGTACTTGGAATTTTCCAAATTGTATAGGAGCTATTGATGGCAAGCACGTTGTAATAACTGCTCCAGCAAACTCCGGATCTCAGTTTTTTAACTATAAAAAAACTTTTTCAATCGTCTTGATGGCTATTGTGGACGCTGATTACAATTTCATATGTGTCGATGTCGGTGCTTATGGAAAAAACAGTGACGGAGGTATTTTTTCAAATTCAAACATCGGAAAAGCATTAATGTCAAACACATTTAACGTCCCGGAGAGCAAATATTTACCTGGCACTGAAATTACAGCGCCACATGTTATCGTAGGAGATGAAGCATTCCCTTTAAGAACCTATCTAATGAGACCATATCCTAAACCTCAACTATGTGACCAAAGAAAAAACACATTCAATGATAGACTATCCCGTGCAAGAAAAGTTGTCGAAAATGCATTTGGGATTTAAGCTCAAAAATTTCGTCTCAGCATTCAAATAATGAAGAAAACACATCATCACATTCGTTATCAAACCTACCTAGATAGGGGGGCAATTACCAAGCTGCCGCGTTCAATGTCAGAGAGAATTTTGCTAGGTTTTTCGATTCACCAGAAGGAGCGTTAAGCTACTAATAGATATTTATTGTGTAAAATAAAATATGTACATATTAACCATTCCTTTTAAGTTTTATTCCTATTTCCTTCCACGCCTAATCCTTTTTCACATTATCACTATATTTTTTATCATTTAAGTCATATAGATATTTATAGTCTCTTACAATTTCTATTAGCTTTTCGTTATCAAACATGTCTGTACGGTTCCGCGACTCTATTTACACTGGCCGGCAGGTAGCTAGAGACACGTACAGACTTGAACCGCACAGACAAAATATTCTTTCCGCGAATACTGGCCGGGCGCGGCCCGTGTCTGTCGGCGTCTGCGCGGCCGCGTTACGATAGGTATAAATACGTTAATATACACGGTATAGAAGCATATTATTTTGTCTGCCACGGCACGTGTCTGACACGCTAAATGTATGTAGATATAAACGGACCTTTATTTGTAACTAGATGATGCCCGCAACTTCGTCCGCGTGGATCAAGTGTTTTTTATTCTTAATTTTCCGGGATAAAAAGTAGCCTATCCCTTCCCCGGGATAAACATACCTAGTAAAATATCTTATCTTAAGTGAAGTTATTCTCGTTGATATTTTTGCCTTTGTACATACAAAAACTCTTCTATTGTGTTTTAAAAAAGATAATTGATTGAGTTGCACACAGTGCTACGTCACGCACGAAAACAGTACTCGAAGCTATGTCAAAACAACTTTTCTCAGGAATGGCTCACATCTAAAGTGCTTTTAAAAGTTTTCTACGTTGTGCCAAAGGTAAATGTATAGCAATTTCTTATTGTTAGATAGTCAATAGAATCCTATTTTATTTGTTCGATTTACGACTAGCTCGATCGATGACAATGTCAGGGAATTCCCCTATTAGTTTTGCAGTGCTGCCAACTTGCGTGTAGTGCAGTGCAAGTAGTACAACGCATAACTTGTGGTATGGCCAGCGCTCAATTTTATAAATGTGGTACAATTTAAAATTATTGTTGTAGATTTTGATACCAACGTTTCTCGTGGTAGGTATTATACCTACACCTACCTATAGTAATTGAAAAAAAGTTTAAAATCCAAAATATCCAAATGTGCATACCTTAAGCACTTATTTTATAGTAAAGATATTCAAGTAAATTAAATGTCGACGAACACATAAAATGTGTAATTTTTAATTGAATAACTTTTTGTTTATTATTTGAATAATTCTTTTTTAAATTACCCGCCTTTTTACTTGAGACTCTGAAACACTTTCCTCTTAATCTACCGTCACTAGCTTTCAATAATCTGGAAACATGATCGATATGATAATCGATTCAAAAAAAGGTCAGCTATATTCACTCATAAAATTAATCTATATTTTATAATAAATCAACCAACCACAGTAGATTGGATCGTGACTGAGTTAATAAAATTTAAATAGTTCGCCTGTTTTCTCGAAATACTTATAATCGTCGATATTACATTAAAATCGATTAAAAAAGTACAATTTCAGCTACGTAAACTCGCAAAATAAATGTATACCTATATAAAAATATAAAAATCTGGCCGCTTGAAGGGTAGAAACGTGGTATAGATGCTAGTCTAAATATATCGATTATAATTAAACATTTGAACATTAACGGTAAAAAGTTCGTAAAATACCTACTTATTTTTACGATTTAACGTGACGAAATCGAGTTTTAGATTTTCAAGTGGAAGTGAAGCATAGCCTAAGCGCTTCGCGTTTAAGTCCTGCAAGATATTTTACGCTCATATCTAATTTAATATTTTTTTATTACGGTCAGACAGGCGTTGTAGCGCGGGGCCCCCAAATTCGCGGGGCCCGCAGCATTTGCTACTCTTGCTACGTGGCTAATCCGGCACTGGTTCAAACAAAGTTTGTCGATTTTCATTAACCCAGTCACAAAAAACCGGCCAAGTGCGAGTCGGACTCGCGCACCGAGGGTTCCGTACAAACCTGCAGTAAGTTTTAAATTATTAAAAATATTTTTATTTTAAATATTTGAGTTGATTGAATGAAAGGTAAATTGCGGTTCACGATTTATGACGTATTAAAAAAAACTACTTACTAGATCTCGTTCAAACCAATTTTCGGTGGAAGTTTGCATGGTAATGTACATCATATATTTTTTTTAGTTTTATCATTCTCTTATTTTAGAAGTTACAGGGGGGGGGACACACATTTTACCACTTTGGAAGTGTCTCTCGCGCAGTTAGATGAAAAAAAAAATTTTGAGTTTCAGTTCTAAGTATGGGGAACCCCCAAAATTTATTGTTTTTTTTCTATTTTTGTAAGAAAATCTTAATGCAGTTCACAGAATACATCTACTTACCAAGTTTCAACAGTATAGTTCTTATAGTTTCGGAAAAAAGTGGCTGTGACATACGGACGGACAGACAGACATGACGAATCTATAAGGAGTAGTAGGTTTAATTGGGGCATCTGGATCACAGGAGATCCAGATACCCCAATTCTACCTACTACTTTGAAAAGAGGAAATGTGTCTAAGGCGGCCCCTAGACCTGCAATAACATTGTACAATACAATACATTGCACAATAAGATTGAATGGCGCTTTGAATCCAAACGTTCAATTATATTGCACAATAAAACGAACTGTGCAATATTTTCGTGTTCAGTCGGAGAATAGTTTGATCCCGTGTGCATCGTGCGTAATAAAGCAACATGTCCGCACAAGATTTAGCTGCAGCTGTAGTGTTATTGCTTGTGGCTAAACGTAAACGTAAACGAACACGTCGTTGGTCGAAAGATTGGTACACGAAAAGGCAAAAATACACTCACGAAAATCTCTTAAAAGACTTGATGTTAACTGAGGAAGCAGACTTCAAAAATTTTGTACGACTGGACTTGGAACAGTTTCAAGAGCTACTAGAATTGGTCACGCAATTGATAAAGAAAAAAAAATACGAATATGAGGGAAGCAATACCACCTTTTCAACGGCTTTCAATAACATTACGGTATCTAGCGACTGGGAATACTTTAGAAGGTTTAAAATTTCATAGTGCTATTTCCCCACAAAGTATTTCCTTAATAATCACGGAAACCTGCGATGCCATAATACATGTTTTGAAGGAATTAATCAAGGTAAATAAAGGCTACATATTAAAATCTTTGCATTTAATTATTAAACTTTATATACTGAGATATTGTATCATTAGCATCATTTTCCTGTTGAGAATTGTTCATGTTCTGCTGATTATCCTGTTGGACGTAGTACATGTTCTGCTGGTTATGTGGAAGCTGCTCAGGTGGAAGTTCAGAACTTTGCTGTTGAGAATAGTTTATAAAATACCGAGGAGATGGCGTGCTGCTGTAAGTTGGAGTTGACGTGGATCTGGTATATGTCGGAGATGGAGTTATTGTAACTGTTGGAGTATTTATTTTAACCGAATTGCGATGTAAAAGACCTAATTGTCCTTCCATGATAATGGCAGCAATAGCACTCTTAGCAAAGATTTGTTGCATTGGTTCCATTTTCTTTAAATCTGCAGCACAGGACAAAGCCCAGTTTTCATATTCGTCTGGTTTCTCTCTAAGACGGTTAGCTGCTAATTGCATAAGGTCATCTTCAGCTTTTCTCTTTACTTTTTTATCTTTTGTCTTCGGAACTGCATTGGATGTAGATGGCACTTGATCCGCTTCAACGGTTGAACTATTCTCCTGAAAAAGATAAATAATTTGTTATTTTGTTTTCAGCTACCACAAACTGCCAAGGAATGGGAACAAGTTGCCAAGTATTTTGAAAGCCAGTGGAATGCTCCTCATGTAATCGGTGCTATAGATGGCAAACACGTGGAAATAAAGAAACCTCCTGGTCCTGGATCATACTACTATAACTACAAAAAAACATTCAGTATTGTGTTTATGGCGGTTGTAAATGCTAACTACGAGTTCATTATGGTTGATGCAGGGACTAATGGACGTGTATCAGATGGAGGTGTGAAGCAGAATACAACATTTGGAAAGCAATTAAAAAATAATGCTTTAAATATCCCACCACCTGCATTGTTGCCTGGAAGTTCCCGAAAACTCCCATACTTTTTTGTTGGGGATGATGCCTTTCCAATGTCTCAAAATTTACTGAAACCATATAGCCAAACTGGATTAACAAAAGAGAAAAGAATATACAACTATCGAATATCGCGAGCTAGAAGGATGGTTGAAAGTGTTTTCGGTATACTAGCTACTCGTTTTGGAGTATTTCAAAGAGCATTTCCTTTTAATCCTACAAAAGTAAGGAAAATAGTTTTGGCTTGTTGTTATCTACACAATTTTTTGAGAAAATGGCGTTCCTACTTATCTCCATCATTCATGTTTCGTGAAGATAATGAATCAGGAATTATACACCCACCATCTCGGCCAGTATTACAGTTGACACAATTGGAAAATATCAATAAAAAAAATTCACTGAATATCGCGAAGCAAGCACGGGACGAATACAATGGATTTTGTAACAACGAGGGTGCAGTTCAGTGTTGCCGGCAGCTGAATTCAATTTGTTCCGATTTCGCACCTAAAAAGTTCCGAAAAGTTCCGCCATGCTTTGAGATAGAAAAAAAAGAATAAAATTAATAATTTACCTGTTCGACGAAATTTCCACTGGGACCCACAAATTTTAATTTAAGTCCATAATATCATCAAGGTCGAAGAAGACAAAGTAAAGACGAAGAAGTCCATTTAAAAAAAAAACTGAAAAAGAAAATTAAAATGAGCCATGAGCCAACTATGAAAAAATCTAGTTTGCTTGCTGGATAGATAAAGAACTTATAATCAAACATACATTGGTATGATATACGATCGTATCGTGTTCTCGTGAAGAATATGACAAATCTATGGCCAATTAATATCCATTAAATAATTTTCTGGTTAAAAAATATAGTATGGCAAGAATAGGTTGGTAAGAATAAGGTTTAAACGTACATGCCAAAGAGTATAATGTTCGCGCCACCTATGTATTAGTTGTCTGTGGTCGTTGTGACAGATGGAATACTTTGTGAACGTAGCTAGCTTGCCGCGCTTTTTGATAAAACCTTTGGGTTTGACAGTTCGACACAGTTCAAGATTGGTTTTTTGGCTAGGCGGGCCGGCGGCTCGAATTGTTGATTGTAAAAATAAGCTTTTCTTTGTAATCCGTATTGTTAGAACCTCGCTATAGCTTAAGGTTCCCGCGAGAAATTAGCTTCTAGTTATTTCGGTACTAAATAAAGACTTACTTGTTGTACTGAGTGACAATAGTTGTGTGCCACGTTGACGCCACTGCTGGCCGTGCAACCTTATATACTTAAGTAAATAATTAATCTAAGTAGCTTATAGACGAACTTTAGTGCTGTGCTGTGTGTGTTGTGTGTTAGTGCCGTCTTGAAGCAAGAAGCTACGGCCGAACAGCAAGTACCTTCTCATTCCTGACCTTTCCTACCCTTTAACCTACATTCTTCCTTATCGAGGAGCCGTGGTCACCTTGGACTCTGTAAGTGCATAGCATAAGTTTAAATCTATCAATACTTTAGTTATCTAAGTTTAAGCCAGAACAGTTCTGTCCGCATTTGGCCCTGAGCCAATGGTCTAAGAGGCTCGAATCCAGCTGATGGGCCCCTGGAACAGCGTCTTAGGGTTGTAGCATTGGACCAGGCGGATGCCCCAACATTTGGTAGCAGAGCGTGGTTGTACTAAACGCTGCGGACAGGTCTGTACCGGTTTAATAGTGTAAGCTAGTGGGGCATTTACTGTGGGATATAGTTAGGTAAATTAAAACAAGCTTAACTTTTACTTTGAATTACTTAGCTATAGTTCCTACTTGCTGCGTTAAATGTATTGAAGCGGCATAAGAGAATTTTGTACATTAGGTTTGATTCTTGCCGCACAAACTATACTCCTGTGGTCAAAGCTTGTACTTGGTGTCTGTTTAATTAAATAACGGTTTTGTTTATGAAAGTACTTATTTAAATTGAAAGTTTGTAGTTGAGATTGAGAAAAGGTTGCAAGCTGTAATTAGTTTTGTTAAATACATACTAGCTTGTTAGCAGCTTATTGATTTGTTGGCAAACTTCTAAATTAATTGGCCAACAGCTGTTCAACACTTTAACTGAATTTGTGTATAGATAATAACTTGCAATAAAGGGTATTATGTATATATTATTTAACCCTTTATATGTTGATATTGCTAATTACAAGGTTTGATATTGCTTGTCTGCATTGCGATTGTGACTGTATATGAATTTGTTGTCTTGAATTAATTACTTATTATTAATTGGATTTGTAAATTTAACCACTACCTTTGGTTTTGTCCCCTACTAAGTAGTTGCAAATTAAAAACTTGGTTTTAATTATTGAACGATAATTATTGATTACAAGGTGTTTTCAGTCACATATATGGTTGCTCACCTATCTTTGCCTGTCTTTGCAATTGTTTAAAAACTTGAATTTGTAACTTCTAACTTATGCTTAAGATTATACCTACTACAATTACTATAATTACATATTATTGTTGTTTGTCTCGGGTTAACTATACACATAACTTGTTTTTTGTTTTTACATGTATGTCTGTCTGTATTTGAAGGTTAACCCCTGATAATTTGATAATTTTCATGTAGGTAAGTTTAACTTGCTTTTAATTGTAGTTCTTATTCTTGTTTATTTTTAATTCTTTACTTTGATTATTGTAGCAATCAACAGTGTAACAACCTAACATATAAATTCATTGTTTACAATAGAATTTGAACATTGTTTATTTGCTAATTACGAAGGCTGCAGCGGAGTACCAAATAAAACCTTTTCAAAGTGTTGAAAATGTCCAAAAAGTTTAATTAATTCATCCACAAAAATTCCTTAGTTACTAAATCTTAAGGCTACGTGACAGTTCGCGACCCGATATGAGGTGTCGTCGAATACGAGTCGCCGATGCAGCGAAGAGCCTTTTATCTCATTTCTCTACGTCACACCGCTCATGGTGGGGTGGCTCGCTATGGATGTAACACCTCCCCTATTAGACAAGCAACTATTTGGTAAGGTTTACAGCAAAAGTTGCGGCTCTCGTTTCTTCGATAGAGTTTTTGGATTCTTCTTCTTTATTCCTTGAACTTAGTATCAAGTTCGAAATGCTCGTGATTTTCCGGCGATATAATATGCTGATGAAGACAATTGCACTAAGTAACCCAGCTGCGATAAGGTACAATGGAATCGTTGTATGGTATATAGTTACTGCTGAATCGTCTGGTTCCACGATGTGTGCCGGCGATACCATTGTTATCTGGTTTTGAATATTGTGCAGTTTATTAAGATCAATTGAAGTCAGTTGGTAACTTGAAACATTTTTCCGAGTATAATTCTTCGCCCGTGTGAAAGTTATGATTTCAAAGCTGGTACCACTTACTTTGTCTACAATATTAGCTAAAATGAATTCCGATGTTTTTAACTTGCATAGTTTCGGGATAGTTGCCAGGTAGCTGCCGCGAAGAATTTGGTATTTCGTGTGTCTGCAGGAAAGCTGAACCTTGGTTAGTTTTGGGAAGGACACAATATAATGTTGGCTATCAAGTTCGGTAAGAGCTTCCTTTTGCAGGGTTACAGGTGTGATGGGGCACGTTTCATCCACTACTTGTCTATGGATTATTTTGGCGACGCAGTCCTCGTCCTTTTTAATTTGATGACTTAACTTTTGTTCGCAAATGCGCCACGAGCTGATCTTCGGGCATTCAGCCTCCATGTACACAAATTCCTTAGAGCTAGTTGCCACATAAGGATAGGGTGGAAGGATTATCTCATTGCTTTTATTAGGAACAGGACATAGTCTATATAGTTGAAAGGTTGTAGGGAGTGAAATCGGAAAGTTAAGGACAACCACGATTTTCTTATCTACGAAATAAGAACCTAAGCTAATTATATCGTAATAATATCTTAATTCTAAAGCTATAATTTGCTCTGTACTATACAGTTGCTTTAACTTGCTTATAATTGTACTTATATCTTTAATACTTAATATAGAGTGGTGCAAGGACATTGTGCGACTAAAAGCTAAAATATTCTCGATCCTGGTGATTTCGTTGGAAAGCTCTTGAACGTTATCACTCAGTGTAACAAGGAGCTGCGAAAGATAAGCATATCGTAACAAACTATCATTGTTCGAGTTAGTTATATTAATGACATTATTAATAGCATTCTCTAATCTTATTTGATTTGAAGTTAGATTATTGAAAATTTGAGTTTGCTGTAGGGTATATTCCTTAAACAGACTGATATGCTGATTGAATTTACCTAGGAGTTCTCTATCATTATTTTTCAAAATCTTAATAGCATTTTCGAACCTTATTGCATCATCATAATCGAGATTACCAGAAATTGACTTTATAAATGTACCCAAAGGGTTTATCAAACCTCTTTTGACCCTATTAGGTTCGAGTGTTTCAAGTTGCAACGAGATTTTATTCAATTTATTATAAAGATATTCTAGTTGAGCTTTAAATAGAGTTAGGTTATCCCCATATAGTTTAGTAGTAATTTTGTTTAATTGCAATCCTTGATCAGATATGAGCTGTTCTATTTTTTCTAAGTCAATTTCTTGGAGAAATACGTGGTGATGTGATGTAATTATGGCGTCCCCTAAATTATAAGGTAAGATTCCAGGTCCATTTTCCAGGCTGTCAAGTTGGATCTCTTGAGCTTGGGCCAGAGCCGTCATCATTACTAGGTACCTGCAACAAGTTAGGATCCTTTTGTTTACGCGGTCGTTTCAATCTAGATTTAGCTATACGTCCACGTCTCTTAGATGTGTATATATGTATAGGCAAGTTAGCTGTGACTTTGTCATGAGTAAAACGTGGGGCTAGTTTCTGTCGAGGTGCTGTCGGGTTCCGTATGTATACGTCTTGGTCTAGTATGTATTCTATCTCGGGTTCCCTATCAGTATTTCGCCGCGTCATTATAGCTTCGCGTTCGGATCGTGATGATTCATGCACGAGTCTGTACACCGTTTCCATTTTACTACGGTGGTCTTGCATATATTGCTGTAATAACCGTTCCGTCATATTTATATCAGTTGGGTCACGGGTATCGAAATGTCCGGAAACTAGCTCAAAAGGTCTACATTTTGTCAGACTATGAATAGAACTATTGTAAGCTATGAGGGCATATGGTATTAAATTCGTGGCACGTTCGTTTTTATATTTTATCTTCAATAAGCGGAGATGTTCTAAGAGAGTGCTGTGGAAACGTTCTATCATTCCATTTTCGTTAGGGGTATGAGCTGCGGTGGTTTGATGATGTATCTTATGAAGACGTAAAAATTCAGCTACAACCTGATTTTTAAACTCAGTCCCTTGGTCTGTTTTCAAGGTCATGGGGAAAGCATGATGTGAACTAAATATTAGCAGCGATTTAACTATGTTTGGAGCCGTACAGTCAGACATAGGATAAACTTGAGCATACTTTGAAAATGAATCTACAACTGTTAGGTATTTTTCATATTCTATTGTAAGAACATCGGCATGTACAATTTCAAACGGTTTCGATGGTGGAGGCACAATTTTGAACTCTTGTTGAACGGGATTACGATCATATTTTGCACAACCACAAATCGTACATTGATTTATATAGGATGTTATGTCTGATTTCATGCTAGGCCAAAAGTACTGCCGAGATAAAGCGAGAAAAGTCTCGTTTATCCCACGATGATTGGTCTTACCTACGTGGTACTTGCGAATAATGTTCTGCTGATTTAAATAGTCAGGTACATTATCGATTTTACGCTTGACCAGAACTAATTTCAAAGTTGAACTTTGGAAAGTTCGTTGGATTATAGGCACAATTTGAAACATCTTATCAGTGGGTTGCACTAAGATAGCTGTACGGGATTTTAGATCTACATATTTTTTTATTGTATCGATAACACCATGTTCAAAATTCTCTTCTGAAATTTCAACTGAAACGCATGAATAGCGTTCAAATGGTTTAGTGATTATCGGCTTAGACCTAGGCAATCGTTGTACTATATTAATTATAACCTGCTTGCGATGCTTATTTAAGGGATCTTCGCTTATGGGTATATCAAGAATTGGGTTCTCTACATTTGTGTGCGCTGTTTCAGTGGATGATCTATTGGGCTCAAGTAAGTTTGGAGTGTCCATTCTAGTTCCTATTTCAGATGCGGTTAGTGTAGAAGACGACGAGCGGCGACGCGCTTGAATGATAGTTGGACTATCAAGCGGGCTCTCCGATGGAGCTGATGAGGTTGATGGACTACTCTGACGTCGTGGGGCCTGTGATGTATTCACTAAAAGTGATATCGTCTCATCATTATGAATTTCAATGCGAGATAGCGCGTCAGCATTCGTATTGCATTTCCCTTTTTTATAAATTACGGTAAAGTCAAATTCAGATAATTTTAGTCTCCACCTGGTTAGTCGTGAGTTTTGTTCTCTGAGGTTCATGAGCCACTGTAAGGGTTTATGGTCTGTAATTACCTTAAATTTTCGTCCGAAAAGATAAGGGCGAAAATATTTCGTAGCCCACACGATGGCTAAGAGCTCCTTCTCAATTGTGGAATAATTTTGTTCACTGCTATTCAGTGTTCTTGATGCATATGAAATCGGTTTGTCGGCACCGATTGCACCTTGGGACAAAATAGCGCCTAAAGCAACATTTGATGCGTCCGTAGTCAATAGGAAGTCCTTAGTAAAGTCAGGATATTGAAGTATGGGGTCATTAGTCAGTATAGTCTTGCAATGTTCGAAACATTTTACGTACTCGGGGGTTAGAATAATTTTAGCTCCCTTTCTCAAATAGCTTGTCAATGGTTTTGTTAGTCGAGCGAAATCTGGGATGAACTTTCTATAGTACCCCAGGAGTCCTAGGAATGATTTAATCTGTTTTGGGGTTTTTGGAATAGGATAGTTAAGTATGGCTTTAATTTTTTCTGGGTTCGGTTTAACGCCATCGGGTGTAATAATATGGCCTAAGTACGGGGTTTCTCGTTTAAGAAATTCCGACTTATCCATTTGTATTTTAAAATTCGAATCTCTGAGACGCTGGAAGATCATTTTAAGGTTAATCATCATTTCCTGAAGGGAAGTGGCGAAAACCAAAATGTCGTCTAAGTAGACCACACAAATCTTGTTCAGTAGTCCCTGAAGTACATTGTCCATAACCCGCTGGAATGTGGACGGCGCGTTTTTCAAACCCATAGGCATTCTTAGGAATTCATAGTGCCCATGTTCAACGTTAAAGGCTGTTTTGTGAATGTCTCTAGGGTCCATTTCACATTGGTAAAATCCACTTGCAAGGTCAAGGCTACAGAAATACTGGCATCTTCCTAATTTGTCGAGTATGTCGTTCACGTTAGGGATGGGATATTTGTCATCGATTGTCTTGTCGTTCAGTTTTCTAAAGTCGATAACCAAACGCCATTTAACTTTTCCGGATGCATCAGTCTTTTTTGGGACGATCCATATGGGGGCACTCCACGCGGACGTGGAAGGTCTGATTATGCCTTGGTCTAACATTTTTTTTATTTGGATCTGAACTTCATCCCTATGAATGTAAGGGTATCTATATGATTTAGTATAAACCGGTAGTTCGTCAGTGGTATTTATGGTGTGCTTTATTCGGTTAGTAAAGGTTAGTGGTTCATCTTCAAGGTAAAATATATCTGAATATTCTCTGCATATCAGGTTTAAATTAGCTGTCTCTTCTGAGTTTAGATGACCCGTGCGCAAGCGCGATAAGACGGCTCGTGTTCGGTCATTGTTATTACAGGTATCATATGACACCTGGGAAGATAATTGCTCGTTAAATATATGTGCATTAATTGGGTCAGAAATGGAAAGTATTATATCATTGTTTGTGGGGTTACTTATTTCCAAAATGGCACGATTATTTTTTGCTATCGAGATACATTCATTTATATAGCATCCGCCGATATATTGTTCGTCTATACAAATCTCTCCTTTAGCTATAGATGTAGGTACTCTCATTAATTTTGATGACTGAGCCGGTATAATGGTCTCATATAGGTTAATATTTTGAGACACATACATATGAATTGGATTGCAAGCCGATTTAGTGAATAGTTTCTTGGCACCTAAGTCTATTCTTGCTGACCATTTCTCAAGAAGATCACACCCTATTAAGCCATCAAAGTAGTCGTGAAAGTTATATACATATAATTTAATTGGGCCATTGTCTTTAATTTCGTTGAAGCACGGTAAGGTTATAGAGTAGTAGTTTTTTGTGGTTGCATGGACATTTGTGACCATGAACGGATCGTAGTTAAGGGGATAGTTTGCAAAATAGGTTTCAGTAGCTTCCGGATTTATAAATGATTGGTTTGCACCTGTGTCTATGAGGAACTTAAGAGGTGGAAGCTCGGGGCTAATCACTATTTTTATATAAGGTAGCTGTCTTTTATTTTGAATATTAAGTTCTATGTTGGGGAAAGTACTTTCGAATCCTTGGGAAAATTTTCTTGAGTCCTTTCTGATTCGATTTCGATCTTATTTTCAGCAGTTGGTGTGTCAGCTGGTTCGGTAACAGTATAGTCATCGTAGGTATAGTAGGGTAAGTTGGAATAGTCATATGTTTCGTTGGAGTTATAAGAAGGGGTATAGTAGTATTCCGCAGGTAGGTCATACTCAGCATAGTGAGGATCATAATGTTCGTAGAGTTCGTTAGTATTAATTTGTCTGGTTTTGAAGTAGTTGATCGGGGGTGGATTCCCGTGTATTCTCCAGTCACGTCCAGTAGGAGGCAATACGCGAGCTGTAGGATGACTAACGCCGCTCATTGGCCTGGGATAGCCATTGTTATTACTACTGGGGTATGAATAATTTGGCTGGCGGGGAGGAATTCTGAAGCCTGAAGATATATTCGATCTAGGCAATGCACTGAACATCTGCTGAGTCTTGGAAGGACCGGGGCTCCACACAGGTAAAGTTGGTCTTTGTGGATGTTGGTAAAAACGAGGCAAATTTAGTTTGGGGGTGTTAGGTACAAAAAAGTTCGGAAATCTAAAAGGTTCATGATATGATTTGGGCATAGTTGTCTGTGTGTTAGTATCTAAGTTAGCTCTTTTAAAATAGTGATTTTTATTCTGTAAATATATAATGTTCATTTCCTCCTGGGCAAACTCTAAGGCTTTTTCTAGATCGGGCGGCCTCATACTCCTAATGCGAGAACCCAGTGGTTCCTCCAACCCCTTAAGGTAGGTTTGTAAGGCTAATTTACTATATAGGGTTCTTTTTGCTTCGACAGTTGTGGAAAGTTTGTCGTGTAACTCTATATAAGTCATTATAGTATTAAGTAAGTTTTGAACCCGTTCGTAAAATAGATGAGGAGTATCGGATCCTTGAGTTAGAAGAGAGAGGTCTGTGTATAGAGCAGATTCATCTCTATGATCCGAAAAACTATTAATTAATGCATTTCTTATGCCATTCCATTCATTAGAGATGCCGTTCGTTGCCAACGTTCTAGCAGCGGCACCGGTGATTTTATTTAAAATCCCACTTAGCAAGGACAAATGGGCTAGTTCATTACCCGGGCCTGGCTTGACATAAGTAATGATCAATCGATCACATAGAGCTAAAAATCTTGTCAGGACAACAGGGTTACCGTCAAATTCGGGTACTAACCTAAGAGCTTTAACTATCTTATCTATAACATCATCGTTAGAACTAGGAAGAGGAATATTCGCTTCTCTCTCCATGATATTTTCTCCTTCTAAAACAGTTCCTAAACTACGGTTCGCGTCCGTCTGCGCAATGCGGGCGGATTGGCGTGATTGGGGTGCGTTTCCCCTGGAATTTCGTGGATGGAAAATTTTGGATTTTTTATTTGGATCTCACGTAAGGAATTGTGGCGACCGTTCGCTGGAAAATTGTGCAACTCACATAAGCATTCCTCCGAAGGCGCGTAGAGACATCGATTTTCAGATGATTTCACCAAACGTGGAATATCTCCGCTGGCGGTCCTCGGTTCGTTTCTTGTCGATGAGTATACGTTTAAAAACGTAGGCAGCACGCACAGTTTTTTCTGTACCACTATAAAAGTCACTACGAAAAGGGCTGATAGAGTCTTCGATATAGTGGTGGAAAGTCTACGCGCACTGACTCGACATCCAACCCGACTGCGCCAATTACGAAGGCCGCAGCGGAGTACCAAATAAAACCTTTTCAAAGTGTTGAAAATGTCCAAAAAGTTTAATTAATTCATCCACAAAAATTCCTTAGTTACTAAATCTTAAGGCTACGTGACAGTTCGCGACCCGATATGAGGTGTCGTCGAATACGAGTCGCCGATGCAGCGAAGAGCCTTTTATCTCATTTCTCTACGTCACACCGCTCATGGTGGGGTGGCTCGCTATGGATGTAACATGCTGTTATTTGTTTGTTGTTTGTTGCTGTTTTGTGTGTTGTTATACTGTTGTTGTTTTGTTGTGAATTCACACAGCTGGCTAATTGTTAGTTAGGGTTGCCACCTCAATCCAGCCTAAATTGTAAGTGTGAATCATAAAGTAATTTATTTAATTGCAAATTGCAATACCTATTGCGTACAAGATGTCGGCTCATAAAAGGCTCGTTGGCTCGATACAAGCTGAACTCCGATGGGCGGCTACAGCTCGTACCTTGATAGGCCGTGAGGACAGAGCATCCGCACTGCTCAAGCGATGTGAACAGGTGCCGACCAGACAGGCAATTGTCGAGGAAGCGCTTAGGGACCTAGTGGTTTTGGAACCGCCCTGCTCCAGTCCGCTCAGCGAGACTATGAGCAGTTCTTTGAACTAACGGACGGCCTTGTGGAGGAAAGCTCTAAGCTTAAGAAGGAGGCGAGACTAAGCTCTCTTCTCGAGTCTCCTTTGAGACCTCCGACTCAACCTGCGCTACTAGGTAGGTTACCCACTATAGACCTACCTAAATTTTCTGGCAATTTGAGTGAGTGGTTAGGTTTCCTCGGCCTCTTTGATAGTCTGGTGCATGCTAGGAAGGATCTGTCTCCCTGCCAGAAACTGAGCTACCTACTGTCCTCCTTGCAGGGAGAGGCTCTGAGTGTGGTCTGCCACCTGGACCTCTCCGAGGAGAGCTATACTACCGCCCGGGAACTACTCACCCGGCGGTATGCCAACGTGCGCCGATTAGCGGACACGCACGTGGCGCAAATTTTGTCTCTGCCACGTGTCTCAGGGGTTGCTCGTTTGAGGGAATCTTTGTTAAACCCGTTGATTGTAGCATGTAATGCACTTAGGCGACTAGAGCTCCCGGTGGACCAGTGGTCTTTTCTGTTGCTGCATATAGTGTTGTCCCGCCTACCTCCCGAATTAAAATTGCGGTTTGAACAGAGGTATGGTGGGGACGGTGCCAGCTATCTGCCCCCCTTTTCAGATTTGCTAAAGTTCCTCGAGGAGGAGTGCCGGCAGGCTGACAACTCTGGTGTTGCTGGTCCTTCAAGGACCTCAGAGCAACCTGCCCAGCCGAGGAAGGGAAGGGGTCAGATTGGCAGCCCTGGTAAGGGGGCCTCTGAGCGAAGGCCAATGCCAGTCTACAGGGGGCTTGCTGCCACTGAGGCCACCCCCTGTAAATATTGCAAGCGTCCGGGCCACAGGGTACCTTCTTGTCCCCAGTTCCTGGACAAGACGATTAACCACCGGAGGGGCATCGCCAGGGACCGCCACTGGTGCTATAGCTGCCTGGAGGCACACCTGCAGCGAGACTGCCCACATCAGCAGCCATGCCCTATTTGTAAGGGCAACCACCTGGCGATCTTGTGTGCCAACCAAAATGGCGTTGGCCGCCAGGTGGGGGAGAGCACCCCCCGCACGGGCGGGGGTGCTTATGTTAATCGCTCCCCTGCTAGTCTGCGTCGCTCTCCTGCACCGTGTCAGGTGCCCCGGTGTGTCCGGGCTTCGCCCCCACCCGGGGGGGCTTCACCCCCCCGCGGGGGGATTTCGACCCCCCTGCGACAATTTGATGCGGGATTTGCTGCCGCCACGGCGACGGGCCGTCCTACTCGCTACTCACCCCCGCTTCACGAGTGGCCGCGACTAGAGCGCCGCCCACCTCGTATGGGTCGCCAACCTCACTACGGTGTGCCGGCCTCTGCCCGCTTGATTAGGCCTGTGCTTCCGCCGCGGGATGGCGCGTGGATTTACCCAAATGGAGGTCCGTCTCCTCCACCTCTGGAGGTTCCGCATGAATCTCGATTCGAGGTTCCCCGGTTCGAGGACCGGTTTGATGAAGGCGACCAATGCTAGGTAGTCGCCGCCCTAGCCCCCACCACAGCCACATCTCCTGAGAATCTTAATCTTCAGCAGTCCGTCTGTCAGACCGTTCTTTTGCCGACTGTCTCAGTGAAGGTGTACAACCCGAAAGGTGAATGTTTGATAGTTCGTGCCCTCTTGGATTCGGGTTCACAGCGCTGTATTGCTTCTTCTTATTTGGTGGGTAAGCTAGGGCTCGGCTCCCTTGGAGTCCTCAGGCGGTTCGGATGATAGGTATCGGTGGTGCCGAGCCCTCGACTCCTAAGGGTGAAGCGGAGTTGATGTTTGGCCCAATTAAGGGCGATCTCCGCGTCTTGGTCAAGGTGTCAGTCCTTGACGATATCTTGGGTCCTCTACCACAGGAAAGAATCGCTGACGTTGCGGTTTCCTGTACGGCAGGTCTGACCCCTGCCGACCCTCACTGGACTGAACCTGGTCCCATGGATCTTTTGTTGGGTTCTGAGGTCCTAGGCCTGATCTTGTCAGGAGGAATTAGGGTCCTGCAGAAAGATGGACTTTGCGCCATCTCCACTATATTTGGTCATAGCTTTCTTGGACCCGTTTTGTGGTCTTCAGACCCACCGGTGCTAGACCAATTGCAGGCAGCCGGCTTAACGTTGTCGGATGTAGTCCAGCGTTTTTGGGAAGTCGAGGAGCCGCCACACGCTGCACCGGTTAATCCTCTTGACCTTGAATGCGAGTTGTTCTATCAAAATAACACAGGCCGCCGTACTGACGGGCGCTTCGTAACTCGCTTGCCATTCCTCGCCTCTCGCCCCCTTCTTGGTCATTCACGGGCCTTAGCTGAGAAGAGGCTCTTGTCTATGGAACGGCGCATGCGGCGCGACCCTACCTTCCGCACCAAGTATATTGAATTTATGCGCGAGTACGAAGACCTTGGACACATGTCACCATCCAATTTTGATTGGCGTTCGCACGAGCACTACTTCCTACCCCACCATGCTGTCTTGAAGACCCCTGGGGGTAAGATTCGAGTGGTATTTGACGGCTCCGCGGCTACGTCTAACGGGGTGACTTTGAACCAGTGTCTGCACGCTGGCCCTAAGTTGATCAACGATATCTCCGACATCCTCACGCATTTCCGCCGTCACCAAATTGTCTTTGTTGCTGACATCAAGATGATGTTCAGACAGTCGGTGGTACATCGCGATGATCGGAGGTATCAGCTGATTTTGTGGCGCGAGAGTCCTAATGAGCCGATACGGGTCTTTGAATTGAACACAACGACCTATGGACTCCGGTCAAGCTCCTATATTGCTATTAGGACCTTGTTGGAATTGGCTAACCGCGAGCGGCTGAATTATCCTCGTGCATCAGCCACCTTGGAATCGTCAGTCTATATGGACGACATCTGCACAGGAGCTTCTAGTGTTGAAGAAGCTTTGACCCTGCGTGACGAATTGATTGCAATACTGAAGTCCGGAGGTTATGAATTGCGAAAGTGGCTATCCAACTCCCCTCACGTTTTGAAGGATCTCCCGGGAGAGGATCAGCAGGACCCTCATATTTTTGAAAACCTTGAAAATCCTAATTTGTTGACGGTCCTTGGAATACAGTACCAGCCCGTCCAGGATGTTTTCACCTACCGGGTCAGATTGGACCCACCTCCTAAGGTCTGGACTAAGCGCTCCGTCTTGTCTACGGTTGCCCGCACATTTGATCCAAACGGGTGGATCACTCCCGTAATATTTTTGGCCAAATGCTTCCTTCAGAAGCTTTGGATTGCTGAAGTCGGTTGGGACGATCCTCTCCAAGGGAAATTATTGAAGGAGTGGCACTCCCTTGTGTCTGCACTTCCGGACGTCAACCGAATTTCGATGCCTCGACGCTTCCTACCACCAGGAAGGTGCCACGCCAGTCTCCATGGGTTTTGTGACGCCTCCGAACGAGGCTATGCTGCCGTGGTATATATGCGGACTGTCGATGCCACTGGTGAGGTCGCGACACATCTTGTCTTGGCAAAGAGCAAGGTGGCCCCTATTCGGTCACGCTTGACGATCCCTAAATTAGAATTGTCTGGCGCTGCTCTTTTGGTGCGCCTTCTTAACCACGTCCGTTCATCTTTGGCATCCGTGGTCGAACTGACCGACGTGTACGCTTGGACGGACAGTGAAATTGTCCTATGTTGGCTCCGAGCCGCCCCTCACAACTTGGAGGTCTTTATCGCGAATCGGGTGTCCCAAATTCAGTGCTCTGAAACTCCGTTGATTTGGAGACACGTACCCGGAGAATTGAACCCGGCCGATTGCGCCTCTCGCGGTCTCGAGGCCTCTTCACTTGTCAACCATCCCCTTTGGTGGGGCCCAAGTTGGTTAACGCAACCTGAGTCGACTTGGCCTCAGAATCGGTTCTCCGCTCCGGAAGTTTTGCCGGGCTTAAGAGTCGGAGTCGTGGAGGATAGACCGATCCCAGACTCCAACTTCCTCTTGGAACGATACAGTTCCCTTGATAAACTCATTGGTGTTACCGGTTGGCTTAGACGTTTCATCCATAATGGAAGGAACCCAGGTAATAAAAATTTGAATCCTGTCTTGTTGCCTCTTGAACGTCGAGAAGCCCGGACACATTGGGTGCGTGTGGTTCAGGCAGAACATTTTGCGTCTTTGTTTGTCTCTCTACTAAAGCGGTCCATTTGGAACTCGTGAGTGCCTTAAGCACTGAGGCCTTTGTGGCCACGCTAAGTAGATTTGTCTCCCGTCGAGGATTGCCTGACCTGGTTCGCACCGATTGCGGTACTAATTATAAGGGTACCGATAGATATTTAAGAGAAATTGTTGAATTTTTGTCTAGTAATAAGATTAGTTTAAGTACTGCAATGTCCAAGATGGGGATAACCTGGAAGTTTGACCCTCCAGCTTGCCCCCACTGGGGTGGGATCTTCGAAGCTGTCGTCAAGGTCGCCAAGACACATCTCCGACGCGTTATAGGAGAAACTATCTTGACCTTCGAAGAACTCGCCACTGTGTTTTGTAAAATTGAGGCCATACTCAATTCTCGGCCACTCTGCCCCCTCTCGTCTGACCCAAACGACCTGGAGGTCTTAACTCCCGGCGACTTCTTGATTGGTCAGCCCCTTAACGCCTTGCCCGAATACCCCTTCAGGGACGCGAGAACCTCACGTTTGTCTCGGTTTGAACTGTTGCAGCAAATGACTCAGAGCTTTTGGCATCGTTGGTCACTCGAGTATTTGCACCTTTTGCAGCAACGTGTTAAGTGGGCTGACAAATCCGATCCCCCTAAGGTTGGTGATCTTGTATTGGTAAAGGAATCTAATTTGCTACCTTTGTATTGGCGTCGTGGACGCATTGTTAAGCTAATGTACGGGTCTGATGGGGTTCCCAGAGTCGCCGAGGTAATGGTCGGAGATTCGGTCTTGCACCGAGCCGTTTGCACCTTGTCACGTCTCCCCATCTGTTTGTGAGTGGACGTAAATCCTTGCGTCCACGGGCGGGGGATTGTTCGCGCCACCTATGTATTAGTTGTCTGTGGTCGCTGTGACAGATGAATACTTTGTGAACGTAGCTAGCTTGCCGCGCTTTTTGATAAAACCTTTTGGTTTGACAGTTCGACATAGTTCAAGATGTTTTTGGCTAGGCGGACCGGCGCCTCGAATTGTTGATTGTAAAAATAAGCTTTTCTTTGTAATCCGTATTGTTAGAACCTCGCTATAGCTTAAGGTTCCCGCGAGAAATTAGCTTCTAGTTATTTCGGTACTAAATAAAGACTTACTTGTTGTACTGAGTGACAATAGTTGTGTGCCACGTTGACGCCACTGCTGGCCGTGCAACCTTATATACTTAAGTAAATAATTAATCTAAGTAGCTTATAGACGATCTTTAGTGCTGTGCTGTGTGTGTTGTGTGTTAGTGCCGTCTTGAAGCAAGAAGCTACGGCCGAACAGCAAGTACCTTCTCATTCCTGACCTTTCCTACCCTTTAACCTACATTCTTCCTTATCGAGGAGCCGTGGTCACCTTGGACTCTGTAAGTGCATAGCATAAGTTTAAATCTATCAATACTTTAGTTATCTAAGTTAAGTCGGAACAGTTCTGTCCGCATTTGGCCCTGAGCCAATGGTCTAAGAGGCTCGAATCCAGCTGATGGGCCCCTGGAACAGCGTCTTAGGGTTGTAGCATTGGACCAGGCGGAAGCCACAACAGATATACATGCTCTTACCTCATAAAAAGTAGTAATTAATTGTTAGTTTGTATTAGTTAATTAAGTTGTATTGTCATCCATTTTATTATATTTAAGATGTATATTTAT